>BSBM01000011.1:16852500-18115000 GCA_027924585.1 Larix kaempferi | reverse complement strand
CCAAAGTTGCCCTTTTGGAATAGGTGGAAGCAGCATAACAGTCTCTAACTGTTCTAAGCGAAGAAGCTAATCCCTTAGAAGGATTATCCAAAATGAGAAAGATGAGTGAAGTCCGCAAAGTCCAGCAAGAACTGCACAGGCTCAGAAACAAAGATGCTACTCTCGCTAACATCATTCAGCCGTTCATGGATGAGTATGCAGAACTTGCTGCCCAAGCAGAGGACAAGGTCAAAGCATTCGCTGAGTCTCAAGAGTTGGTCGATGGCGTAGACGGAGAAGAAGCTACTGCAGACATGGTGTAGACAACTGTGAAGTGCATGGAAGACATGGACTCCGCTATTGTGCAGTGGAAGCAAGCCTTCGCTGCGACCCAAGCCAAGTTAGATGAACAACTAAAGCGACCGCAAGCTAGTGCGGGTGGCTCGAGGATGAGCCACAAGTAAGTGTTAGGGCCCTGTTGGAGCATAGGCCGCAGCTATGGTAAAGCTACCAAATTTTGAGGAAAAGCACCATTTTTGGGCAGAAATGAATAGTGCGTGGTACGACACCAGATGGACGAGCTCACCGCAGATTGCGGGCTAGAAATCGCGGAGCTCGCATGCATGACAAGGGAAAGAGTAAATAAGGTGGCCGAGTAGAAAGCTCAACCACCACAATAAATGAAGCGGCGGAAGAGGGCTCAGCTACCCTCATTAAGGCAAGTACAGGAGTTATGGTTGCTCGGACCAAGGAAGAGCAACGGGCCGAAGCATTGAAGGCGAAGGACAAGGAGCAAAGAACGATGAAGCAGCGCCCATACCCGCGATCGGTGTTGAAAATCACGGAGTCTGTAGGAAGCTGTAATGTGACTGCAAGAGGCGCCTACAGTACACCTAGCCGTGTCAGTGGTTAGGGTTTTTGGGGATCACTGTTGGGAAAGGCCCACAGTTCTATAAAGGTGCGACCCTCAGGGCCACCTATATATATGTGTAATTGGGAAGGTTAGAAGGTTAGAAGGTTACACAGACAGTCTAAGCTGATGTCTGAGTCTTTTGTATTGTTGTACTTTGTAAAGTTGTTAATGATCATTGTATGTATGTAAGAAGGCCGCGATCTCACAGGGAGACCGTTTGGCGTAAGGGCCATTGTATGTATTGACCAGTCGCAAGAGGACTGGGGAACGTAATTGTATGTCTTTGTCATTGAGATATATGTAGAAGAGGAGAATAGATCTAAGACAAGGGCTCCTAGCTGTGTGCGTGGAGTTTCCCAGAAAGATCTAAGGCTGCAGCTGTGTGCGCAGTAGAACTGTGTTAGCCCCATCTAAAGATAATATATACAGTCCTGTGGACGTAGATTCCCTCCTGGAGGTGAACTACCTAATTCTAGTTGTTGTGGTGATGCTTTATGTGATTTCATTTCTTTGCTTTACTGTCTGCTTCTATGAATTTTTCGCTATCTTTATGAATGAGTATGTAGAGTGAATCCTCGAAGCTCCCTTAGAAGTGTACTTGTGCATAGTTGGAGTCTGAGAACACTGTCGTCGCAGCGCTTAAAGTGTGTGTTGCCGCGCCGGGGCGCAAGGGCTCTTAGAGGCGATACATAGTGTATCGAGCGTAGCGGGTAAACGCTTCATGCGTAGGCGCGGAGCTACTGCGCGGCTAGGTTGGGAAGAGTGGGTTCCAGCACTGTAGCACGGTGAGGTCTGTGGAAGAGTTAGACGTTCCGCTCCAGAGTATCCTCCCAGAAGCGAAGGGAGAAGACTATAGGCTCCACATCACCTAGGTTAAGGAAACCTGATTCCTTGGCCCCCCCATAGCCACTTTGGGTGAGACTTCGGGCTGCTGCGCAGCTCGTTGCCGAAAGGGCCAGTGCGCCAAAGGGGTGTTTGTTGCTGCGCATCCTGAAAACCCAAGTCTGTCCAAGAAGCAGCCAACAAGAAGTTCCGTGGTAGAAGAACATAGTGGTGCATACCGCAACATTTCCCATCGCTGCGCAGTCTCACCTTGCAGCACATACCCCTTATTGTGCTGCACAGTACCTACGTCCAAGCAACTTATCACTTACTGTGGAAACCTGATTCCGAGTACCCCATAGATACACCTCGGGTGAGACCTTAACCTGCTCGCAAGTTGTTGCCGAAAGGGCTGATGCGAACGGGTTTTGTTGGTCAAAGGGAAACCGCAAAGAACCTAGGTCTTATAGAAAACCTCTAGGTCATTTATAGCCAACATGGAAGGCCAAATTCACCACTTTGAAGAAATGAAGCCTCCAAATTACGCAATCCATAGTGCGGGAATCGGAAAATCGAAAATCGAAATTCGAAGCTTCGAATAAAAAATTCCTCCGCAATCTGCAATCTGACATATGGGAGTCGGAAGTTAGAACTTCAAATTCACATTTTTGAGAAATTTACTCCTCTACAATCTGTGATCCAAAATGCAGGAGTCGGAAGTCTGAACTCCAAATTCACAGTTTTGAGAAATTTACTCCTCCGCAATCCGTGATCCGAAATGCGAGAGTCGGAAAGTCAGAACCCCGACACACAACTTTGAAAAAATTATTCATCCGACTTTCGGAAATATGCACTGCAAGTTTAGAAAGTCAGAACCTCTGTGAATTCTCTCTACGACCGTCGATCTAGCTTTATTTCCAATATTGACGGTTCAATCTTTTAAGAGCGGAAGACCTCATTTTTACAATTTTTCTCTCTATGGCTTTGTCATCTTGTCCGAAGGGGTTAATAGTTAGCCATTTTTGGGGATTTTTGCCTCTTCTTTTGGAGTACAAAGTTTGTGGGTAGGCTTGAGATTTGGCTAGGGGGTGCCCTTTCCTTCCCCTATGGGAGTTTACTTAGAAGTGTTAACAAATGGTGCACTCATAGTTGAGTAGAATTTGTAGAGGATGATTTATTGATTCCATAGTTATGTTATCTGATGTATATCACTGTAATGATTTGCACATTGGATCCATAGCTTGAAATTCCATACCTTTCATGTAATCTTTACAGGAAAACTATTGATTTGAGCTAGTTTTCCCTCTATCTTCACATGGAGTTTTAGGAGTAATTTTTTTATATGTTTTACATCATAATTTCTATGAGATTCTATGATTTTAATATATTCTTATGATGTAATATTTATGACAAAAATACAAAGTGCAGACCCTTTTATTTTTTATTAAATATTGTGCAACAAATCTCATGTCCATTGTTAACAATTTTATCACAATTTCTATGTCTCACAACATTCGGTTTTATGGGAGTTATAGAGGACCATAAAACTTGAAGTAATGCTGCATTATGATTTATATTTAGGTCCTATATCAAATACAAGTCTCTATTCAGAAAATAGGGAAGTTCTTACAATGTTTGGTAAGTCAAAAAGTTCATAGACTAGTGGGGTTTTTAACCATCGAATTCACTAGTACTTTTCCCCTTCTTTCCTCCTTGTGAATTGAAATCCATGAATGTTTCTAATGAATTTATAAGTGTATAAGAAATTAATTAGGATTCATTAATACCTATAAAGCCCCTCCATACAAAATTCAAAATAATTTGGGTGCTTTTGGAGCAATTTGGGTTCACTAGTCAAAAGTCCGAAATTGGCCAAATTTGAGCAGGCTTGAATGACATGTCAAAATGAGTTTTCTGATTCGACCATTGAGTGTCTGAGGTTTTTTAGGATGTGTTAAATCCCATAGGGACCTTCCAAAAGAAACTTGGAAAGGTATGGAGATGTTTGGAATAAGACAAGAAAGACTAGTTTCCTAGTTTTACTAGTTTCAAAATTAGACAAAGTACTGAAGGAGGATGTATGTGAAGTGTTTGTAAAAAGTCCTCAGCCACAGAATATTAAGCAGCCACATATATGATATTTTTAGGCCAATCAGAAGCTCCATATCACTCTCCTAGAGCTGCTTAGTTGTCTCATAACCATGGATTAGTGTGAAATTCATTGGCAATGAGGGTTTTGAGAAAGAAAGCTTCCATTGTCTAAAGTTTTAAGCCTCTATTGAAATATTTTGTGATAGTGTGCCTAATTTATCCAATAAGGGACATTAAAATGGGTGACCATTTTTCACCTTGCAAAAATCAACAACATGTAAAACAAATAATCTAATTATTCGGGGGGATTTGGGTAGGTAGTTGGTGTTTTTATTTGGATAGAATTATGTTGGTGTTAACTAAGAGAGAACCAGTTTGGTATAGACTTAACTATTGGGGCTCAGGGTATTGAATAGTTTGCTTGGGAGTTAGGTTGGGAGGAGAGTAGTCCCCCCGAACACTGTTGCAGTTTCAGTTGACTTTTAAAATGTTTTTTTGCTTGGTTAGTTGGCATAGAAATACATCAACTCCGAGTTGACTTTTAAAACCTTTTTTTTCTTCTATAGATGGCATAGAAGTACATGAGATGAATTATAATGAGATACAATAATTCCATTAGTTTAATGAAGCAATACATGAGCCTGTTAGAAAATGTAATTAAATCCCTCCGACTTTAAGTTAATTAGTTAGTTCTATTATTAGCATTCCAGTTAGAGTTTAGTTAATTACATGCATCCATTAGTCAGTCTAGGGTTTTTGCATGATGTAAGCATTTAAATACAGGCCTTGGGGTCAATTATATTGCATCAAGCATGATCGTCTTTCTTATGAATAAAGAGTAAGAGAAAAAACCTGTTTTAGCATTGAATTCGTTCACATTATTTGTGTGTTTCTTTGCCTCCATCCTTTAGATCGATATCAGAGTGTAGGAGAGAGCATACAGAAGGATTTCAATTTCATATTTGCAGATCGACCATCACAGGTAGTCCCTGTACCCAGGGACAAAATTCGCGTGAGTTCTCAAATCCGTCTGAGTTTGTTATGCAATATGTCTTCATAAAAGTAAGTTTATGAATATTTTGTTTTTATAAAAGTGTTAAATTGGAATTGGGATATTTTTTATTTAAAGTTATTTTTTATATAAAATACTTTTTTGTAAAAAAACTAAAGTTGTTTTTACATAAAAAACTAGTTTGTAAAAGCTTTTATCGAGGGTTGAGTCTCTTTTTATAAAGAGAATTCAAAAATATTTTTTAAAAGAAAGAGCCAGTGAAAGATTGCAGAGTCAACATGGCTACTAGTAGTTTTAATCAATCGCAAATTTCTCCTCTCATAGGAAAAAAAATTATGATATGTGGGAGACTAGGATGGTGATATTTTTACGATCATAAGATGTTTGGGGGTATGTTCTGTGTGGTTATTTCTAATCGACCAATGTTGTAGTTGAGAAAGCCCTATTGAATAGAGAAAAGGAAGTATTACAAATTCACATGAAGAAGGATGTGAAAGCACTACATTTTATCATGAATATGTTGGATAAAAACAAATTTCCAAAGGTCTCAACTGCGTTCCACTCAAAAGTAGAATGGGACATCTTGGTGACTAGTTATCAAGGTGTTGGCAAGGTACATACAGCCAAAATTTAGAATTTAAGAAGAGATTTTGAAGACTTAAAAATGAAAGAATAAGATACAGTAGATCAATTTATGACTCAAGTCATGGGAATAGTAAATCAATTGAATATGTATGGTGAAAATATATCTGATAAAAGGGTAATTGAAAGGGTTCTAAGATCACTTCCTAATAAATTTGATCCATAAGTTGTAGCTATCAAAGAAGAGAAATATCTAATTCAATTATTTGTAGATGAGTTGATGGGATCGATTCTATCCTATGAATATAGAATCAATAGGAACGAATATTCCTCTATATATAATGTACTCAAATCCCAAGTATCTTTATCAAAAGGAAAAGGAAGAGGAAGAGGCAGAGGAAGAGGTAGCTGAAGCAATGGCAAGGAAGATGAAGAACAATAAAATGGGAGTGACAAAAAAAGAGGTTCGATAAATCAAATATTAAGTGCTATTATTTCAATAAATTTGGTCATTATGCTAGTGAATGCAGAAAGAAGAAGGTTGATCATGAAAAATGGAATGCCAATGTTACAAACACCTTGGAGAACAATGAAGATTCATTGTTTCTTACTTGTTGTGCTGCACATGAAATCTCAAATGATCTATGGATTTTAGATAGTGGCTGCAACAACCATATGACAGGTGATAGAATTATAGTTGTAGATCTAGATGAGTTAGTAAATACAAAGGTTAAATTCGGCACCGATGGTATAGTTTAAGTTCTCGAAAAAGGAGTGGTCAACATATTGACCAAACAATGCCAATAGAAAACCATATTAGATGTGTATTATGCTCTAGTTTGAAGCATAATTTGCTCAATATTCGACAAATCCTGGAGAAGGGATACAATCTCATCTTCATGGGAGAAACATGTGCCATATTTGACAAAACTCCAAGTAAGTAGTTAATTTCTAGAGTACAAGTGACTAGGAACATAATGTACCCACTAGTCATGAGTTGTAGCAAGAAGGTAAGACCTTTTTCCCAAAATTAAACATGCATAAATTATTGTTGGTTATGGAAATTTTAGATTTGGACATATTCACTTTGCTGGTATAAAACTGTTGCAGAAGAAATACATGGTTAATGGACTACCCCTTATTAAGGATCCAACAAGCACATGAGAGTGTTTCATTCTGGAAAAGCAACATAGGGATAGCTTCCCTAAAGGTGTGTCTTGAAAGGAACATACACCCTAGAACTGGTTGATACTGATCTATGTGGTCCGATGCAGACTTAGTCACTTGGTGGTAGTTATTATTTTCTTACATTCATTGACGATTTTAGCAGAAAAATATGGGTGTAATTCCTTCATAAGAAGTCAATTTTTTTTGGAAAATTCAAGGAATTCAAAGCTTTGGTTGAAAACTAGAGTGGCCATCAAATCAAAATATTGAGATTAGATAAAGAGGGAGAGTATGAAGGGATTTCATGATTACAACAAACAACATGGAATTAAAAGGAAATTCACAACAAGGTATACACCTCAGCAAAATGGTGTACCAGAACAGAAAAATAGAACCATTATGAATATGGATAGGAGCATTTTGAAGGGAAGAAACTTGTGTTATGATTTGTGGGGATAGGAAGTGGCTTGCACTATTCACATGTTGAAAAAAACTCCCACCAAAATTGTGAAGAACATAGTTCCATAGGAAGCATGGGCATGTGAGACTTGTGGTGTTACACATTTTAGAATATTTGGTTGTGTATCTTATGCTCACATACCTAAAAAAAGAAGAAATCTAGACGACAAGAGTAAGAATGCATCTTTCTTGGATATGGTAAAGACTCTAAAGATTACAAGTTATATAATCCTATGACCAAAAGGGTCATCATCAGTAGAGATGTATTCACTAGTACAAAATGAGAGATAAGTGACCAAAAAAATGACCAAAATACACATATAAATGACCACTTTTGAGTTGGTGACCACTGGTAACAAATTAGTGGCCATATATCACGCGACCAAAAATGTGGTCATATTTAGCTTGGTCATTTATAGCTTATCTTGTGGTCATATATTTGGTCGTATATTTGGTCATTAATGTGGTAATATATTTGGTCATTAATGGTCACGTGATAAATGACCGCTAATTTGCTACCAGCGATCGCCAACTCAAAAGTGATCATTTATATGCATATTTTGGTCACTTATCTCTCATGTTGTAATGGTGGTCGTTTATATGCAAATTTTGGTCATTGTTTTAGTCATTTATCTCTTTTAGTGGTTTCAGAATATAAATAGGGCACGGTGGAATCAAACCACCAACCTCCTGCCTATAAGGCAGGTGCTCTACCACCCTTAAATGGAATTCCTTATCGACTGATATGAGAATAAAATGTAAGGAGTGGGATATTAACCTTGGACACACCAAGACTGAGTCTATATGTAAATACAAAGTTATGAATAACTGAAATTTTTACAAGTCATATTTTTTGAGTGAAGGAACAGTCTAGGCATTTCATAATGTAGTCTTTTGACAAGTGGAAGATTAGCAATATGTCAAAACAATGAGAGTTAAGTGACCAAGCGACCAAGGATTTGTACACTAGTACAAATCCTTGGTCACTTTTACTAGTACAAAATTAAATGAGAGATAAATGATATGTTTAAATTACAAGTCCAAGTATTAAACGTTGAAGAAAGAGCTAAGGTAATGATACAAGCCTTGAAGTTGTGCCAGCTTCAATGGTGTCATCAATAATGTTGATTCTTGAAGGTTTGCTCGCTAAACGTTTGGATAAACCAAAACTTGGAATGTGAACTGTTGTTGGAATTCAGTGTGTCAACCATCAAGAAGTAATAATTCATACAATGGTGTACAAGATCACAAAATAGACAAACAATAAAAAAGCAAAAGACAACTAGAGAAAAGAACAACACATAAAAAACTGCACCTATTGTATACAAATAATTAAGGATAGGAAAAGGTTTACCTTATAGTGAGTAAATAAACAAGAGAAAAATTTGCGTGGCAGCTTATTCCCTGCCAAAGAGTGTGGGCCATGCGGTAGCTATGCAGAAGAAAAAGCATAAAGTTGAAGGTGGGAATCATCATGTTGCATATCATCTTTCGACAGCTAGTCAGTATGGATGATTCATGCTGGAGAAATTTTCATGTTCTATGTAACTTTCACGAAATGCAACCATCAATGGCAGTAGCTATCTCTTTCAACCTATATTACAGGCACTATGTATGTTGAACACTATGTTTTCATATTACACTGAATAGTTTCCAAATAGGCATACATTGTGCAATTTTGTTAAAGTAGGTTACCTTTTTTTTGTAGCGACTAAATAGCCGCTATATAGTTTCTAAAAAACAATTGTAATTGATTTATGTATACAGGCCTTTCCAAGCAATAGGTGAAGTCCATTAAAAACAATAAAAAAAGGATTTTATATTTACTATGTTACCGTAAAATACTTGACAAGAAAAGAGCATGTCATTGTGTGGCGAAAGGGGAAAAAATATTACAACATGTTGAATCGCTGTAATTAGATTTGGGTCTGAAGCATGAACATTTTTTTTGTCAACTTATTTTTTCCCCCTTCTATTGTAATAGGAGCAAGGAAAAGTGTTCAAGCTCTTTTTTTTTCTCTCCTATAACTAGAATAGAATACATTTTCCAAAGTATTGTACTTGGTAACAAAAATGTGAAAAATTAAAAATATTTTATGAATTTGTTACAAAATATGTAGTTCTAGACATAATCGATGTCTTTTTTTTATTATTTGTTTTTTTCCCTTGAGAAAATAAAAAGGAAGTTCTAGGTAAATGACGGAAACATTTATCTTAAAAAATGAAGACAAAACAGTTGCCCCAAAATAGAAAATTAACATTTCGGGAAAGAAAAGCAAAAAATTATGGTACATCTTGTTTGCAACAAAGTCCATCAGAGCATTGGACATGTTTCAAAGACTATAGCTTAGAGACATTTTTTTTGTAGTCGTTGAAAGAATGGTTGATGTTCTTTACGAGCTTGTATTAACCAACTAGAAAGAATCAGAATTGTCTTCACAAAAAACAAAGCAGGTCCTGATCAAGGAATCCAAATATAGGCCCGGCTTGTATATTCTAAACAGATTACATTTTTTTTGCTATGGATTTTTTCTTTCAGAGTCCCGCATTGCAGTTACCATATAATTCGCGTTGCACTGACTTGTCCAGAAAATATACAGTAGAAATGGTGATTTGTATAGCGAAGGCTCAAAATGGACATTTCAGAAGAAGACTTGAAATATGTGGCTATACCAATGTCTCGAAGCAAATATGGTAGTTTGACATTTGAAGAATTTGTTGGCATGTGTCAATCTGTTCTCGTCGGCGATGGATCAGAAGATGAATTAAGCCATGGCGATGGGTGTGACGATTTGATGGAGGATTTCAAAGTCTATGATCTGAATAATGATGGCTTCATATCCTCCACAGAGATTCGACAAGTGCTCTGTAATTTGGGATTCATGGAGGGTCAAGAGGTAGCCAATTGCCAAAAGATGACGTGCCTCGTGTGTGCCCTGCCAAACAAGGCAGGTGTAATTTTCTGCAATTTTTTATTTTTAAATTATTAAAAATTTCAATCCTCCTGCAGGCATTTACGTCAAATCTGGGCTGTCCTTGTCAAATATGGGCTACCCTTAACCAATGAGAAAATCAGATTTTTGTTTTTTAGAAAATAGAAAATATATTTTCAATTTTCAGAAAAATAAGTTAAATATACTATTTTCTAAAACATTGTAAAAGCATTAACAAGCCCAGGAATATGTATCGTTTTTTAACAAATTTTCGTGGCCTTACCTCATCCTTCCCTTGTCTTTCAATCTTCCAGTAATTGTTCATACAAGTCTTCATGCTTACACAGTTGTCTGTGTTGATTATCCCTTTCATACTTTCATCCTAAGCCTTCAAGGTCTGCCCTCTAAATCATATTGTATTACAATATCTTTGTTGCAAAGTAAATCTCTGTTTACAAATCTGCTATCCTGCAAGATTTTCTTTCAAAACATAGGCTACTCTACAACTAACCTAAAAGAAAAAACCCATCCATCATTTTTTCCAACTATGAACTACTCTACAGTTGGCCTAAAAACAAAAAAACGCATACAATCTATCATTTTCTTTTGACTATAAACTACTACCTAAAAGCAATAACCCACATACCAATCATCATTTTCAGAGCCCGGGATCAAGATAAAACTCCACTCCACAAAGGATTTCTCTACCAAGCTACAGTCCAAGTTTTGAAAGAGCTCACTCTCACTGAATTGCAAATGGTGCAATTCTTACATGGATTAGTTCTATTATTAAGTATGAAAAAGAATCCATAAGAAACTAATATCTGCTTCAAAAAAAAATTTGACTCTTAGCTCAGACTGTTAAACAATAATTCAATGTCGCATATATCCTCCTCCCGTGTTTCCAATCTTACCAAAAAAGAATAAAGAAAATCCAATCAATACCTTGTTTCACATTCATTAGTGTCAAATATATTATCTAAACCTTTGTCCCACACACCATTATCCACTATACAGAAAGTAGGAAAAGGCCAAATTTTGTTGTCTGTTTCCCCAGTATGGGCACTAACATTTTCAGAGTATACCATCTCTAGCAATAGCAGCTGCAAACTACAGTAACAAGACAAGATGGACCAACTACATACTATTTATCTTTCACTCGTTGACAAAAATATGTCGATGCATGCATTCATTAGCATACCTACACTTGTTTCACTCAAGGGACAACACAACATATTCTATGCTTTAACAAAGACCTTCCTCCCCCCAACGGACAGGTTACTTTCTCTTCCTTTGAATAAATAAAGTGTTTAAATTCCCAAAACGGCCTCTGTACAGTGCTTATTCCAAGGACCCACTTTTCTTTTGGACATGAAGGTAGGTCGACATGAAAACTTTGAGGTTTAACTATGGACTTAAATTGAATAGCAGGCATGATTGGTTAGATAATAAGAAATACATTCAAAAGAGGAAGCAGAGCCGCTCTTTGATCACATCATTACAGATTGGAATGCAATAAAAAATTCAGAAAGATAGATTCAAAGGGCTCAAAGCATACAAATTCATGAAACACATGAGGTCAAACTTTGGAAACTTGAGGATTGACATGACACTAGAGGAGCAAAGCGGATTGGGTGAATGAGGGAGCAAATTAAATTTCAAGCTTGGGGAATTGGATCGAGAAGATTGTCTCGACTCTAACATGCTCACGCATATAGGATTTTTATATGGTATAAATAATTCAGAAAGTCTGATTAATTTAATAGGTCTGTAGGAAAAAATATGTGGAAAGTTAACTATAAAATAGATCATAGAACATTGTTGATAGATGAATTTTTTAAAAGGAGAATCAGTGGTAGAATTTGGAAGTGAAATTGTTTATTATGGAGTAATTTGGTCAGTAATTATAATTAAAATTTTAATATAGTACGAACTTTCTCATTCAGATGTATGAAGCTAAAATGCATTCACAAATTTCATCATAAGAACAACAAAATATAACTAAAAATTAAAATAGATTAGAAACTAAAAGGGGCTTGAAAGGAACAAGAAAGCTTACCTAAACAGAGTAAAATGGTGGCACGCCTTGATAGAAAACTCCACTAGGAACTCTTGGTGCTAGTGATTGGCTTGACTGTTGATGTTGATTCTGATAGGATGACAATGGATAATGACTTCCTTCTGGAAATCCACTCGACTGAGAAGTTGTTGAAGTTGGAGGAGCTCCATACATAGAGCCTCCACCAATACCACCATAACCTCCTGTTGTTTGACCACCTCCGTAACCAACAACTTGAGGAGGGACTGTATGGACCCAAACCCCGACTGCTCCCTCCATAACCACCCATTCCCAAATATGTAGGTGCTTGGCCTGATCCACCATGCTTAGGTCCATGTGAAGAGATCCCCGGGTTCATAGAAGACAGATTCATGGGATGCTTCATGGATCTACCAAGAATCCCACTAGGGTTCGAGTGGCCTCTGAGCCCAGATAGAGCCGAGCTACCCAACCCGTGATGGCTCAAACCCTGATGTGCCACTAGTCCTATTGGATTTGAACCCTGGTTAACCTCAAGCCCTGGATTCACAAAACCATGCCCCATACCACCAAATTGCATTCCAGGGTTTGAAGAGACAACGTTGTTGGGCTGATTCAAACCATTGATATCCGATCCATCTGCTGTAGCTAGGGTTTTCACCCTAGCTTGTGGAAATGAGCACCTACTAAGGAGAAGGGACTCCTTAGTAGCAGTTCAATAAACAACAATTAAAAGACAATACATTGAAATGGAAATCATTCTAAACATGTGCATGAAACATAAGAGACAAGAAATAATAAATGGTTTTCTTTGTATTAAAATTTTACCTCAAGTGTAGAGGTTGGTGAAGTTCTTGCAATGATCCAAGAGGGTTTCTCCAAACTCCAACTTTGCTCCTTCTCTTTTTCCAATGGTGGAAATGGGCCAAAAAGGGCTCTCAATGGTGAAAGTAGCTCAAGGTTGAGCTAGGTTTTCAAGAGAGATTTTGGCAGAGTAAGGGTATACTTGATTGTGGATATGAAATGAGGGGTCTCCATCACCTATTTATAGGTTTTTTGGTGGTGGAGTGCTGGCCCATGGTTTTGGGAACCATATTGTTTAGGTCAGCTGTATAGGGTTTTTTCCTCCTTTTTCCTCTTTTTCCTCATTTTTTATATTTTTTATTCCCTTTTAAGAGGTTTTTTTCTATTTTGGAGGAATTTTGGATAATTTTTGGGGGGAAAGGGGTGTTTTAGCCTTTTGGAGACTTTTTTGATGGTTTTGTGGCCTTTTGGAGGCTTTTTAATGGGATATTTAGGGTTCTGAAGGTAAATATGGTAGGAAATATGGACAAATGAGTCATGTAATGGGTAGATGAGGTAGTGAGCACTTTTTGGGTGTTAGCATCTGCACCCAGCGGAACATTTATGCTACCGACCTTTGGCCTTTGACTTTCGATGGTGAATTTACAAAACATCTGATTCCCATTGATGATCTTCATGGGCTCCTCTAGTGCATGCTTGGTTGCATCCACCGACTTGAAAATAAAAAGTGCGAAGCCCCTGGATTTGCCTGACTTCTTATCAAACCCTAGCGGACCCTCTTCGATCTCACCGTACTAAGAAAGAGGCTCAGTAGACGATCTGTAGCCATGTCCATGGGTACATTCCCGACATAGATTTTGCGGGCAGAGACATCGACCACCGGTTGGGTCAGCTGTGAACCGACAGAGCCCAACTGGATCACAGTCATGCGGTCGTCGATCTTATTGCTTGGCTCCTTTAAGGCATTAAGAGCACCATCCATGTGCTTGAAGGTGACAAAGCTGTAACCTTTACTCTTCCTAGGGTTCTTGTCCATAATCACCACTCCTTCCTCAAGCTCCCCAAATTGGGAAAATAGGGCCTTGAGCGACTCTGTATTTGTGTCCCAGCTGAGGCCACGGATGAAGAGCTTTCTCTGTGTGGGGTCCTTGTCCATGATGGAGCGAACCTGTTCCAATACATCCATGTGCTTCGTGGTCACCTCCTGTAGAATATCCAACAGTTGCTCGTGGGTGAAGGGTTCCAAAAAATTATTTCTTTATTATTATTATTTTTTATAATCCAATTCAATACTTTATATAATATTCACAGCATTCCACAAACAAGACAAAATTTTACATGCAGCCCGAGATCTAAAATCTTTATTTAAATCATAATGTTTCTCTTTAATAATGCAGTACCTAAAATACATATAATATTTCAAATATGCAGTGAGCTTATTCACATTCTCACATGAATTTCCAGATCAATCAGTTGCATAATAATTTTAATTCAGAATTAACACATAAGTTCTCGTCGACCCGAATCTTACCATCCATCATCGAATATACAACTGGAGTTAGTTACAATGTTGATTTGGGAGGATCTTACAGTCTCACATTTCATTTTCCGGCAAACTATGCCTTCTTAGAATTTATTCAAGATTGGAGACAAATCCCCAATGGAATGAGTCGTAACCTTTACTCTTCCTAGTGTTCTTGTCCATAATCACCACACCTTCCTCAAGCTCCCCAAATTGGGAAAATAGGGCCTTGAGGGACTCTGTATTTGTGTCACAGACGAGGCCACGGACGAAGAGCTTTCTCTGTGCGGGGTCCTTGTTCGCGATGGAGCGAACCTGCTCCAATACGTCTATGTGCTTCGTGGTCGCCTCCTGTAGAATATCCAACAGTTGGTCGTGGGTGAAGGGTTCCAAAATTTTCCGTGCATCTTCCACGGCTATGTCCACCACACCATTCTCTTCAGCCTTTTGCTTCTTCGTAGACGCCTCCATTTTTAATTAATACTATTGCTCCTTCCTACCTCCTCTGCAACTAATCGCCTACACCCTCTTTGGTGAGATATCTATAGAGCGTCTGCTCTTCACTGTGTAAGCACCTTTAGTGCTATTTAGGTACAAGACAATCTCAACCCTTTCTTTATAGGGGAGATAAAAGAAAAATCCCCACCAAACCGTAACTTTGTTTATAACCACTACCATGATTCGCTATCCTTTTTATATAGAAAGTGAAGTGTGGTATGACGAGTTCTCTCTTTTTAGCCGACAAAGGGGCGTTGCGAATGAACGATGGTCAATTTTCTTGGGCGTTGTGAGTACTCTAGTTTTGTGTCTTCCTTCATTTGTGGGGGTATGTGTGTTTAATTAAAAGTTAGATTTAATATTTACAATTATAAAAAAAATATTGTAAAACTATATAATGCATGGAATTGTTTCTATATTATCATTATATTATCATAAAAAGAGATAAGTGGAATGTGAACTATTGTTGGAATAAAAAGAGATGTTTGGAATGTGAACTGTTGTTGGAATAAACCCTCGATATCATTTCAACATAGGAAGCTCTCAAAGACGACATAGAGTGCACACATGGAAACCGAGCATTATTAAATTTTTGAAGAATTTCTTGTCAAATGAAAGTAATTTTTAAATCTTCCTATCTAAACACATCTATTTAATCGAATGAAAATAATATAAGAAATCTTTTAAAATGTAATATGTATTGTACAATTAGTTTTATATAAAAATAAAATTTATTGTGCATTATAAATTAGTTATAAAAGTTAAAAGTAAAATGTTATATATATATTTCTCCTTTAATATATATTTGGATCAAAACCCTTTCATGGAATGAAGTTTATTCATCATCTTAGATGTTTTTGGGGATAATGATATCACCTAAAAAGGATTTGGAAAGAAATGACAATCCTAAGATCTCCTATAACATTTAAATGAAGATTTCATAATATGGTTTTAGAGGTGAAGTTGAAGTGTATATGTGGCTTCAAATAAAAATCAAACTCGGCTTAATTAGGTTTCCAAGGCACATAATAAAAAAGATAAGTTAAATATAGCCCTTCTGTTAGAAAAACAGCATCGCAGAGCAATAACAATAAACATAAATGCAAATATAATCACACATACACATTATAAGAGAGACACAAATATATCGTGGTTCACCCAACTTGGGATACGTCCACACTGAAGTTGCCAGTCCTTATTATTATTCCGTCCAACAAAGTGAAGGGATACAACCTACAATACAGCCGCTACACTTCCTAGCCGCGTTACAATGTCTTTCTTTTATAAGGGAAATACAATGGGAAAATACCACGGGATACCCAAAACCATGGGCCCAAAAACTGTTGGCGAAAACAACCCCAAAATATTTTCTCGGGGGCACTGCCCTCGAACCCCCATTCGCGAGGGCTCCGCCCCTAAACCCCAAGGTAGGGGCATGAGTGTACAATCCTCTGAGGTGCACGGCTAAAAAAATATCATCTATGAGACTAGAAAATATGGCTCCACAACCAACACTTTCAACACTTAGAAGGGTGAACACATACATGGCGGGTAAGGTGGATCACCACACATCCCAAAGGAACTTTTAGTAATTTCATACTTGCAATATCCCAAAAAGTTGACCAACATTTCACAACACACCCTAGAATCCCAAATGCTACAAATGCTCTTATCCTTGGTCTAAAATCCCCAACTATCACAAATGCTCTTAGCCTTGGTCTAAAATCCATGTATGTACCCTCAAGAAAATTTATATCGATGACCTCAAAGAAATGATCCCTTAGAAGAAATGTATTGAAAAATCATCTAAGTTGTATACTATTAATATTACAATTTTCTAAATTTTAACACTGCAGATGGATTCAGAGACCCCTTTCATTTACTAAATTTTAACACTGCAATGTGGGGTCTCCGAATCCATTTGCAGTGTTAAAATTTAGTAAATTGTACAACTTCATTATCAAAATTATAATTTTCCATCGTTGGAATGACACAACTAAAAATGACCAATTGTTATGTGGTCATTTTTAGTTTAGTTCTTATCTCGTGACCAAATTGGTAATTTATCTTGGTCATTTTTAGTTTAGTTCTTATCCCGTGACCAAATTGGTCATTTATCTTGGTAATTTTTAGTCAATTAAATTAAAATTTCTAAATTTTGGTCATTTATCCCTTGAAAAAGCTATGGTGAGCAAATGTTTTGGTCGCCTGGTCACTTATCTCTCATTTTGTACTAGTGATTGTTTAAAGAACAAGACACATGGGATGGGGCCATAGATAAGGTTGTTGAAGTTGCAATACCTCAACCAGAATATGGATAAGAAGAGGATCGAATTGAATAGAATGGATAACAGGATCTAGTAGCATAGTCACCATCAGTAAGTACTCTAGTGAGGACACCTAGAAATTCAGTTCTAGGTGAAGCATCAAGGTCAGAAGATCAACCTACTCCTAGTCCTCAGTCAAGTTGAATATGATCACAGTAATATAAAGAATAGAATTTAAAAAAAATTATGATGAACTAGATGCAAATTCCAATCTTTCCTTTCATTCTAGCTAACCTATGTTCATTGAAGAGGAAATAAATGAAGAGCATTGGGTAAAAGTGATGGATGAAGGGATAGATTACATTGAAAGAAATGGTACATGGGATCTTGTTGACTTGCCTAAATATAAGAAACCTATTGGTGTGAAGTAAGTCTATAAGAGAAAACTCAATGAAAAGGGTTAAATTGACAAGTAAAAGGAAAGGTTAGTAGCAAAGGGTTTCTTGCAGCAAACAAGAATTGATTTCGAAGAGACTTTTGCACCAGTAGCTAGATTGGACACGATAAGAGCAATATTAAAAATTGCAGCTTAGAGCAAATGGAAAGTGTATTAGATGGATGTCAAGTCAGCATTATTGAATGGGATTTTTGAAGAATAAAGTTATGTTCAGTAGCCTCAAGGATATTACATAAAATAACATGAAGAGAAGGTTTACAAGTTGAAGAAATCTCTATATGGAATTAAGCAATCTCCAAGGGATTGGTATACTAGAATTTATTCTTATTTGATCATTAATGGATTTAGATGAATAAGCAACAAACCAACACTATACACAAAGATAAATTAGCATGGACAAATTTTGATAGTTTGTTTATATGTTGATGATATGATTTTGTAGGAAATATATGAGTAGATGAATTCAAAATAGCTATGAAGAAATATTTTGAGATGCTATATCTAGGTTTGATGAAGTTAATTCTTGGCATAGCAGTAGAATAGTCATAAAAAGGTATATTTATTTGTCAAAGAAAATATGCTAAGGATTTTCTCAAGCAATTCAGAATGGTTAATTGCAAACCAACACCTACACCAGTAGAAAACATGTACAAAGTTGAGAAAATAAGATAAAGGTTCCAATGTAGATCCTACATTGAATAAGAGAATCATCGGAAGTCTTATGTATCTCACATCAATGAGACTGCAGTCAGTTTGAGTTTTAGGTTCATGGAGTCTCCCAAAGAATCACATTGGCAAGTTGGAAAAATGACTTTACAATATGTTACGAGAAGACCAAGATATCAAATTGTATACTCAAACACTGAGTATGATATTTTGACAGGTTATATAGACAATGATTTTGTAGTAAGTTTGGATGATAGGAAGAGAACTTCAAGTCATGTTTTTCATCTCCGTTCAAGGGTGATTTCATGGGCATCCAAGAAGAAACCCATTGTGACGATTTCATCAGTGGAAGTGGAATATGTAGTAGTGACAGCAACAACGTGTCAAGTGGTTTGGTTATTCAAAGTTTTGGATGAATAGAGACAAGAAGGACCAACAATTCAATGATTTCCCTATCTAAGAACCATGTGTTTAAGAAAAAAGAGCAAGCACATTGATACTGGATACCATTTCATAAGAGAACTTGTAAACAAGGGTGAATTCCATGTAAATTATTGGAAATCACTTGTCAATTGATTGACATATTCACAAATCCATTGACAAAAGATATTTTTGAAATTCATAGAGAAAACTTAAGCATTGTAAAACTTGAGTCAGCGGTCATAATTAAGGGGGAGTTTTAGAAACTGTAATTAATTCTTGTTGACTTTAGTTAATTGCCTAGTTCTATTATTAGCAGTCTAGTTAGAGTTTAGTTAATTGCATGCATGCATTAGTTAGTATAGGGTTTTTGCATGATGTAAGTGTTTAAATACAGGCCTTAGGGTCAATTGTATTGCATCAAACATGAACATCTTTCTTATGAATAAAGAGTAAGAGAATAAACTCATTTTAGCATTGAATTCATTCAAATTATTTATGTGTTTCTTTGCCTCCATCCTTCTGAGCCATTGTTTTATACTATTCTTTATGGAATTCATGAAATTAACCCCACTCCATTCAATCCATAACAGCTTTTTGTTAGACTAACTCCTCTCTCCTAGGATCGTATTCCTCTTATATCGATGTGGCTATCCTCAACTAGGCATCTCTACCATTAGTTGGCCATGTCTTCCTTAAGTTGGGCACAGTTTCCTTCAGTTGGATGCATTCAAGGTGTTTGGAAAGTATTCTCACTTACTTGGGGTCACACAATCCTTACTGTACAATTTGGATTGGCTGGGAAATTGAATGATGAAAGAAGGACGTTGGATGATAAGCCTTGACAAAAAAACCAAAGTTGAACCTTGAATTGATGTTTCCTCCAAAAAATTGGAAGTTGAACGATTTGGAAAATATGAATTGTCTTTTGGATTGGATGTATAAGAGTAATGAAATTGGTTGGAGTGAGACATCCTCCCTCACCACCTTAAAATAAAATAAGCTCTCCCTTGGTTCCATCAACTTCAACTTATGCATTTCTAATCATTATGTTTTTTTCGTTGGGTGTCAAGATTTTAAAGGAATACCATATCCTATGTTTCAATTAATCCGTTGGTTTTAACAAATTTCCATTTCTTGGAGAATGGCCAACCATAGTATACATAATATTAAATTAAGTTAATGGCATAAATTGAATGAGAGTGTGATTATAATTGTAATGGGTGAGTGAAAACTAATGATGGTGTCTTTTGACTTGCATGGATATTTTGAATTTTGATTTCGGGTAAGAAGATGAAATGTAGGAAATTGAATAACATTTTGGAATATATAATTTTTATATATTGAAAGTTTTCACAAAGATAAGAATTTTGATTTTTCCAAAGTAAATTAGGATTGTGTAATATTTTATAAAAATATTAAAGTCAACAAAGCACAAAATTATCATGTCAAGTGTTGGTGCATCATTTAAAGTTCTCCTTATAATGAAAATGGTTTTTTTAGCATGTAAGGTAAATCTCTATTAATGAAGCATATAATTTATTCTTGAAACCACGAAGAATGAAAAAAATTATAGGCAAATATTAACATACTACTTTTTGCATGAATGATTTATGTCACAAGAAAAATAGAAAAAAAATAAAAAGAAATAATATTTCTTCGAAAAACAATTATATTTGAAATGAGCAAAAACAAGTCTATGGACATCTACAATTTCATCATCTATGAATATGTGTACCATATTGTAGTTGTTCATCAAACATGGACATATTGAAAAATGAGAGATACATGTTGAATTTCCTATGGTTTGTGCATTTCATACCACTGGAATGGTTACTTCAAACCTAAGGCCGAAGCATACACATAAGATCAGAGACGACGCATAGGGCATACTAAGCAGGCGATACTAGTGTTAATAAACATGAGAACATTCATTTGAAATTCAAATTTTCCAGGCGAGACATGCTCCTTCCTGAAATTTGAAATTTACATAGCTTGTATCCAAAATGCATGTGAGTTATAGTGAAAAATAATGTGTGTGATTTATGGTGACAAAAAAAGTGTGCGCCTTATGTAGAGCTAGAATGCATGCATGTTATGCATGACATTTAAAAATATTTTGTCTACATAACCAAAAGATCAATAACCATTGTCGTGTAACCTATGCACATACTTACTATTGACTAGAGGATATGGTTATATGGACTAAGGGATTAGGGGCTGGTTATTATTAGGATTTGATATTTATAGTGGTCAAGTTTAAGGGGTTATTTTTATTTGATTTAAAGGGTTGTGAGTGTTAAGGAATAGGGTATATATAGTCATTAGGTGTTAGGATTTAGGATTTATAGGGGATGTAGTTAAGGGTTACTAGTGGTGAGGAGTTTTAATGTGCCTAAAATAAAAGAAAGGCCTTAGGATATTGTTGAATATTATCGAGATGAAGAACCTTAAACAAGTCCTAGAACCAACAAACAAGTCCTTTTTAGGGGTCCTTTACAATGCTTTGAGTGGGATACAAGCATCACGAGTAGGTTTTGTGCACTGAAAATGCATATCGGTGCATAACACATGGTTAGAGGGGAAACAATAGCCTTGAGCCCTAATTGAACTTTCTTGAACTCATGAACCATGAACAACACCTAGAAACCATTACAGATTCCTTATTAAAGAACCATTTGATTTTAATATTGATGCCATTATGGGGTGGTAGGAATCAGGGATGGGTCTCAAGTCCTTGACCATAGTTGAGGGAGGGAAACACTAGCCTATAGCAGCTACTTTCATTTCTTCTTAGGATCAAGTACCATGGATAATTCCTTGAAATAACACATATTACCTTTGTAGGGTATCATTCATTTCCAAGTGGGCCATAAATTCAATGAATAGGAATATTGTTAACCCCACATTGGGGCTCAAGGTCTAACCAAGGTTATGGGAGGACAACAAAGGAATTATGCTCTAAATGAAGCTTCTCATGCTCAATCTCCCTTAACAACAACTATGAACCTTCTCAGAAAACATGTACTGCAATGAAGACATCCTCAAACTAGCACATGAGACCCCCATAGGTTATCTCTAGCATACTAGAGAGATATGGGAAGCATGATTAAACCACAATGTAGGTCCTAAATAGAAATGTGTCTTGAATCCACACCAAGTGTTACAACGTATTTTTCCACCTTGTGAGCATTTATACTCTTTGGATTCCCTTACATATATATAGACTCAAAACCATACTTGTGGTTCCCATTGAACCCCTTTTTTTCCCTATTTTTCCTCCTGTATGCGAGCTACTGCATTACACCTTGCGTATACGCAGGCTGCATCACAACAACCAGCATACATCGATGTTTTGGTAAATAATAGTAAAAACTCTATTTTTCACTCCAAAAAGTAGCCATTGTGACCTTTGGCCCTCCATGTATACCGAAATGACTTGATTTGACCTTTCACCTGTAAAATTAGTCACAGCAGATCTAATGAACAAGTAAGTCAATCACAATAGATGAACATAGAAAATATGGTGTAAAACTATGTAAAACATGCACAGTGCTCAATATCCCAATAAGGGTGAATAATTACAATACAATAATCTGACAATGTGAGTGAGAAATTCGAATTGACTAAGAAGGTCATTCGAATCACTGAATGGAGTAGCTTGACTCCAACTAGGAGTCCTCATCATCAATCAGTGGTGGTCATCAATGCACAAGAACCAATCATCTAGGTGTCAAGCTGAGTCTAACTGAGTGTGTCATGTGTAACTGAAGTGTGTAGCACTGATATAAGGAAGGAGACTCAGTGGAGGGCGCATGGGAGGCTTAGATGAAGTCAAAACAAGTCATCTAGTCAATCTGGAGGTCCAATGGAGTGAAACAGTCAGTCAGGAGTGAAACTAGCCTCAAATAAAGGAGAATCAGAGCTAACTGAGTGTAACTGAAGTGGAACTGCAGTGGTGGGTGAAGAAGTGCACCCTTCTCTGGAAGTAGGTGAGACGTGGGCGCGTTCCTGACTAGGAGGGCTAAAAATCTGGAGTAAGTGGCTCCCAGGTGCTAGAATAAGGTGGGTAAGGTGCTGGAGGCATCACATGGTGACTGGGCTGCATGCAAACCCTAGAATTTGCATGGAAACCCTAATTGCATGCAAGGTCCTGAAAAAATGACGTGGATATCTGAACACCCCCCGTCAAGCTAGACTATGATGTGCAAAAGATAATGTGGGGCCCTGGTAACTAAGACCAAAGGTCACCCCAATACAATAGTCCAAAAAAATGTTGAAAATAAACTATGTGAGGAAAGAAGGAAAACCCAGTGGGAAGAAAGCCCCCCCTCAAGCTAAAGCATAATAATGGATCAATCTGTCTCCACCATGATGGAACTCACCCCCAAAAGTGAACGGAGGTAAGTGAACTTCTTCTCAGTGAAGCTCTTGGTGAAGATGTCTGCAATTTGATCATTAGTAGGGCAATTTTGCAGAATGATGGTGCGATCATGCACCAACTGTCGAATGTAGTGCATATGAATCTCAATGTGTTTGATCCTATGCCGCTGAAATGGATATGTGGATATCTTGATAGCGCTTTGATTGTCACAAAAGAGGACAATCGAAGTAGTGCCACCAAAACCAAACTCGGAAAGAATACCTTGCAACCAAACTGCCTGAATGCAGGCATTGACTGCCCCTCGATACTCCACCTCTACTGAAGAAAGTGCAATGGCTGCCTGCTTTTTGCTGGTCCAGCAAATAGGGCCATGACCAATCATGAAAACATAACCGGAAGTGGACTTCCGATCAATGCTATCACCTGCCCAATCTGAATTAGTAAAACCAATGAAATCAAGCTCAGAATCTGCAGCATAATGTATGCCAAAATGTTTCGTACCTTGCACATACTGCAAGATCTGCTTGGCTGCTCGCCAATGAAGCTCACGGGGCTGCTGCATATACCTTGACATGGAACTCACGGCATATGAAATATCAGGCCTTGAGTGTGTCAAATAAAGTAGTTAACCAATCAACTGTCGATACATACTGCAATCTGCAAGCGGTGTAGAATCTCCCTCCTCAAGACTGATTCATGAGAGGAATGGGAATGGGGATGCCTTATTCAGCCATATTAAACTTCAATAACAGGTTGGAAGCATATTTTTTTTGAGATATAGTGATCCCATCAAAATTTTGAGCTATCTCCAAGCCCAAAAAGTGACTCAGCAAGCCCAAATCGCTCATGTCAAAAGCTAGATTTAAGGCAGTTTTTAGCTTGTTTATTGAAGTAAGAGTGCTACCAGTAATGAGAATATCATCAACATAAAGTACAATAACCGAAAAATTACCTTTAACTCCCTGAAGATACACATTCGGATCAGATTTGCATCTTTGGAAATTCTGAGAAAGAAGGAAGGAGTCCATCTTTGCGTACCAATCTCTTGGGGCCTGTTTTAACCCATACAAAGATTTCTTCAATCTGCAAACTAATGATGGATATGATGTGTAGCCTTATGGATGCTGGATATGTACCTCTTCAGCAATATCTCCATGTAGAAATGCACTCTTCACATCCATGTGGTGCACTTCCCAATGCTTGGATGCAAAAATTGCCAAAAGAAGGCGGATGGAATCCATCTTTGCAACCGGTGCAAAGGTCTCAGTGTAGTCCACTCCTTGGACTTGGGAGAAACCTTTTGCCACCAACCTTGATTTGTACTTTCTAATAGAGCCATCAGCAGCAAATTTCATGCGGTAGACCCATTTACACTTCACTAATTTTCTTCCAGGTGGAAGAGAAACTAGCTCCCATGTATTGTTCTTTTGAAGAGAACTGTACTCTTCATCCATGGAACTTTGCCATGTCGGATCTCAGTGGGCATGGTAGTATGCTTGGGGATCTGAACCAGTCATCAAATAAAAAATCTGTAATGGATCAGAAATAGAAAGAGCCATACCTGCTCTTTGAAAGTTTTCTCTTGTTCGTCTCGGATCAGCAGGATTTCCAAGATTCGAACCAGCAGATTGAAGAGTGTTTTGGGCCCACTTTGGTAACTGAGGAGGATCATAATGGTCGGATTCCGAACCTGATATGTCATGATCATAATGTGCTTCTAAAATAAAAAAAAATATCAGAACTCATACCTTCATTATCACTGCACGGATCTTCTTCTGGTGAAGGCGGTGAAACAACAGTTTCTTCCTTGACTAGTTGCAATTCTTGAAGTGGTTCTTCAAATTGCACACTGTGCTCTATGAATATATTTTTAGATCTGATATCCATGATTTTATATGCTTTTGATTCTTCCCCATATCCTATCATTATTCACTCAATACTTTGTGGATCCAAAGCTCGTCTCTTCTTGGAAGGAGTTCTAGCCCATGCAATAGAGCCAAAAACTCTCAAATTTGACACATTCGGTTTGTGACCAAAGAATGCTTCGAAATGAGTCATACCTTTCACGAATGAATGTGGAACACGGTTCTATATGTATGCAGCAACATTGATTGCTTCAGCCCAAATACTTGCAGCCAAACCTTTTGATTCAATCATGCATGTAGCCATCTCTTTCAGTGACCGATTTTTGCTTTCCGCTACACCGTTCTGCTGGGGTGTGTAGGGAACTGTATGTTGGATCTGAATTCCGCTTTCAGCACAAAGTTGTAGCAACTTGGGCTTGATATATTCTCCACCATTATCATATCTAAGAGATTTTATATTTCTCTAAGTGGCGGTCTCAACAGAAGCCTTAAAATCCTTGAATTTTTCAAGCACTCTTAACTTGTTTTTGAGAAAAAATACCCATGTAAAGCGGGAAAAATCATCAATAAATGTCAAAACATACCTTCAACCATTTAATGATGTATGGGGCAATGGACCACTGATATCAAAATGTATCAGCCCCAAAACTATAGAAGCTCTGCTAGCTTGGTCGTGGTCGAATCTGTGCTCGGGGTGCATCCCAATAATGCAACCAATGCATATTCCCTTCGAGGAACGGAGTTGTGGAAGACCATCTACCATGGAGTTGTTTGATAACAGAAAAAAAAAATTATAATTAATATGTCCAAATATTTCATGCCAAAGCCTACTAACCTCTTTACCATGTGTGCAAAGAGCAGTGGGCTTTGCAAGCGGAATAAAGTGTGAAAACTCATAGCATTTTGCAGTGTGGTTCGCCTTTCCGACTGCAACAAGTCTTCCACTTTTGATATCAGAAATTTCAACTGTATTAGGGCTGAATGTAACTTGCTTCGGTTCACCAGTGTGTGTCATTTGATACACAGAAAGAAAATTTGAAGACAAGGAAGGAACATAGAGAACATTCTGAAAGCTTCCATGATCTACATGAATCGTACCTTTGCCCTTTGAAGAAATTTTTGAGTCATCTCCCAAATGGATGGGGATGGAGCTGCTTGGATCGAATGAAGAAAAAGAATCAATATTTTCAGCCATATGATTCGATGCACCTGAATCTATCAAGAGAGTAGTGGGCTTCGAAACAATGGCCATGAGTGCTTGTCGTCTTTCATGATCATCATTCCTATCCTTCTTCCTTGCACCATCAGGAAGATGTTAAATTTTTAGTATTAAATCACAATACTATAGGATCTTTGCTGAGAGAATAACATCTACAGTATATCAATGCATGACAATCATAATATGACAAGCATCACAAGCATCACACGAATCAAAAGCATAGAGACAAGAGACACAGAGTTTCCGTGGGGAAAACCCTAAGGTGAAAAACCCCACAACTTCCTCAGAGATAGAGAGAGCAATGGCTCAACCAAAATACAACCAAATAATACAGAGATAGTCTCCTAGCAGATGATCCTCCTCCTCCTCACTAGTGCGCCACTTTTCAGAGAGAGAGATAGATACTTTTCCGAGTGAGTAAAATAGAGATCTCCTATCTCTATTTATACTCACCTTTTTGCCCAGTGACCTACTGGGGCCGACTTGTCTACTTGAGTACATCCACATTATATTATATATTAATTAGGGCCGACCCCATAAGGTGGTCTAATAACCCATCGGCAAGTACACACACTTTTGACACTTGTCAATCCACATGACGACACTTCCTTATAGAGGAATAACACATCTCTTATAAGGGTACAATAAATATATAGATAATACACAGATGAAATACATTTCGAAGTTACATATACATCAACACTCCCTCTTAACTAGGAAGGTATTTCTCGACACAGATCAGCTAGACAAGTCTTCTTCTCTGGATCATCGTCATCGATGCATCGTCATCATCATCGTCACTGCTGCTGCTATCTCATCCAATCTCTGTCTCTACTCGTCATAGGAAGTTCTACAGAGCCAGTCCTTTTTCATACTGGATGTAGGCCCACCACCTGCAGGTCTTCGTCATCACTGGCCATACTGTGGAATCCTCAGGACTTTTACGTGCGTCACAAAACCTCGCAAGAGCATCCCAGGCTGTTACGAGCACACAGCTCTACCTATAGGATCTCCCAGGGCAACGAATTACATGTGACCTCACCACAAAACCTCGCAAGAGCATCCCAGGCTGTTACGAGCACACAGCTCTACCTATAGGATCTCCCAGGGCAACGAATTACATGTGGTCATGGCAAAACCTCGCAAGAGCATCCCAGGACTGATTACGGGCACACAGCCCAACCTATCGGATCTCCCAGGGAAATGAATTACATGCCATAGGACAAAACCTCGCAAGAGCATCTGCCAGATATCCCAGGGCAACGAATTACATGCCATAGGAAAAACCTCGCAAGACTATCTGCAGATCTCCCAAGGCAACGAATTACATGTCCTCCCAGAGCAAAACCTCGAAAGAGCATTTGCCAGATGTCCCAGGGCAACGAATTACATGCCATAGGCAAAACCTCGCAAGACCATCTGCAAATCTCCCAGGGCAACGAATTACATGCTCATCTGCACAACCTGATCCACGGCCACAGAGTATCAACCTAATACTCACCATACATCATCCTGATGTATCCATGATCATCCTGATCATCATCACTGCAACGTCCTGCTGCATGTCATCTGGAGCAACATCCTGAAGCTCGTCATCTATGATCATCCTGATCATCACTGCAACATCCTGCTGCATGTCATCTGGAGCAACATCCTGAAGTTCGTCATCTATGATCATCCTGATCATCACTGCAACATCCTGCTGCATGTCATCTGGAGCAACATTCTGAAGCTCGTCATCTATGATCATCCTGATCATCACTGCAACATCCTGCTGCATGCCAAGTATCTACCTGATACATATCATCATACATGATCCTCCTGATCATCAATGTATCCACCTGATACAAATACAAAACATATGATATATATCACCATACATGATCCACCTGATCATACAATGTATCCACCTGATACATATACAGATACATGGTCCAAGCATTCAACATGATGCATATAAAATACATACATATGATCCAACTGATCATATCCAGCATCCAACATGATGCGTACATACATACATAAAATGATCCAATTGATCATATCCAGCATCCAACATGATGCGTACATACATACATAAAATGATCCAACTGATCATATCCAGCATCCAACATGATGCGTACATACATACATAAAATGATCCAACTGATCATATCCATCAGAAACTGGAACATCATCCTGATGTTCATCATCCAGCGCTTACATCCACAGCCATGTGAAGGATCCTCCTTCCAACATGCTTGGAATGGCTTCAGCAAATGTGTCCATCACTTCTTCCTCGAAGTGTCCTCGATCTGAATAACGCCAAGCCTCTCTCTGAAGTACTCGAACTTCACCCTGGCTAGTGGCTTCGTCAGCACATCTGCAATCTGCTCGTCCGTCGCAACATACAGGAGCTTCACAGCTCCTCTCTGCACCATATCCCTGATATAGTGGTATTTGATCTCTATGTGTTTCGACCTGTCATGAAACACTGGGTTCTCGGACAGCTTCACACAACTCTGGTTATCACAGAAGATACCAGTAGCTTCCAACGGGAGATCAAATAACTCAGACAGTAGCTTCCGTAGCCATACTGCCTCACAACTAGCTGAACAGGCTGCAACATACTCTGCCTCAGCTGTACTCAGTGCTACGCAGGATTGCTTCCTGCTAAACCAAGAGATCACACCTGATCCCATACTGAAGCAACACCTAGATGTGCTCTTCCTATCTGCAGCACTGCCAGCCCAATCTGAATCAACATAACCCTGCAGGTTAAACTTTTGATTCGCCTCATATCTGAGCCCATAATCCACTGTACCCTTCAGGTACCTCAGAACATGCTTTACAGCAACCAGGTGAACACTCCTCGCATTCGTCAGGAACTAGCTCAATGTGTTCACAGCAAAACAAATATCTGGTCTCGTGTTCGTCAGGTACATCAAGGACCCAATAATCTGACGATACATAGAAACATCAACTGGCTCAGACGAAGCATCACAAAGAAGCTTCAGATTCGATGCCATAGGTGTGGCCATGGCTTTGCAATCCATCATCCCAAATCTCTTCAGGATATCTACTGTGTACTTCCCTTGACCAAGGAAGATCCCACCTGCATTCTGCCACACCTCCATACCTAGGAAATAGTGCATCATTCCCAAATATTTCATATCGAATTCAGCTGCAAGCTTCCTCTTGGTATCTGCAATCATTCTGTCATCTCCTGTCACAAATAGGTCATCCACATATAGTAGTAGAATCACAGGATTCCCTTCCTCAACCTTGTAGTAAAGGTTGGAATCTGCTTTACTCTTAGTAAAGCCCAAACTAGATAGGAAACTGTCCATCCTACCATACCAGGTTCTGGGGGCTTGCTTCAAGCCATACAAGGCTTTCTTCAATCTGCATACATAAGATTCTCTGTCATGTATTTCAAAGCCGAGTGGCTGTTCCACATATACTTCCTCTTCTACTACACCGTTCAGGAAAGCAGTCTTGACATCCATCTGGTGTATCTTCCATTTCATTGCTGCAGCCAGGGCAAGTACTGTTCTGATGGAAGTATATCTGGCTACAGGTGCAAAGGTTTCTTCATAGTCTATTCCTTCCTTCTGAGAGAAACCACGAGCTACGAATCTTGCTTTATATTTTTCCACACTGCCATCTGCAGCATGCTTGATTTTGTAGATCCACTTGGAAGTCACAACAGACTTCTCTTTAGGTCTTGGGACAACATCCCAAACATCATTATTCATAATTGATTGATATTCCTCAACCATAGCATCCTTCCATTCTTTCTTTTCTGCTGCCTCTTCATAACTGGAAGGCTCTTTGTTCATGATGTCACAGAGTAAAGCAACATAACTGGTGTGTGATCTGGTTCTCTTCTTTGCTCTGTGTTCTTCTTCTGGAATGCCAAATCTTTCTGCATCATGAATGAGCTCTCTAGCCCATACAGGTTTCCTTTTGTGAGAGTTATCCTCACGGGGTGGATCTACAGGTTCTTGTGGATCTTCAAACTCACGAGCAGTGTCTGGAACTGCTTCAGTCATGGTAGTGTCCTGAAATCTTGTTTCCTTAGGTTCTTCATAAACTTCGGTAGGTGCCTTTCTTGATTTGATGAATGCTGAATTCTCATCAAATGTTACATCCCTGCTGACATCAATCTTCTTGAACCCTGGAAAATATATTCTGTAAGCCTTCGAGCTTTCACTATAACCCACAAAGATGCCCTTCTTTCCTGAAGGATCTAGTTTAGTCCTCTTCTCCTCTGGGACATGAGTGTATACCGGACAACGAAATATTCTGAGGTGGCTGACTTCAGGTTTCTTACCAGAAAAGACTTCTTCTGGTGTCTTGTTGTCCAAAATCTTGTGGGGTGTTCTATTCTGCACATATACAGCTGTTCTAGCTGCTTCTGCCCATAGATGCATAGGAAGATCCTGGTCATGCAACATTGCCCTTGCTGCTTCCATGATAGTTCTGTTCTTCCTTTCTGCAACTCCATTCTGTTGAGGATTATAAGGAGCAGTCAACTCCCTCTTAATCCCGGAATCACTGCAAAGCTTCTTGAAGTCATTTGAGGTGAATTCTCCACCATTGTCAGATCTGAATGTCTTGATTTTCTTGTCAGTTTGATTTTCCATCAAGGTTTTGAATTCCTTGAATTTATCAAACACCTCATCTTTGCCCTTCAAGAAGTATACCCAAGTCTTCCTGGAGAAGTCATCAATAAATGATACATAGTAAACATATCCACTTAGGGAACTGGATGACATGGGGCCACATACATCTGAGTGGATGATTTCCAGGATGTCTTTTGCCTTGCTTTCACTGCTTGGGAAAGCCTTCTTAATGTTCTTACCTTTTGCACATCCTTTGCAAACACCTTCATGTTTGGTCTTGATTTCAGGAAGACCTTCTACAGCCTTGCTTGCAATTGGAAGTGCTCTATAGTGCATGTGAGCAAGTCTCCTATGCCAAAGTTCACTGGGCTCCATGGATTCATGTACCATGGCATGTTCAGGTTGACCCTTTAATTTATACAAGCCTCCCTCTTGCTCTCCAATCACTACTGCATCATCAATAGTCTTTCCCTTTGGCCACATTAGAACTTGGCCATCAACAAATGCAACCCTCATACCTTTTGCATCTAAAGCAGAGATGGAGAGTAAGTTTTTCTTGAGCCCAGGTACATAGAGGACTTCCTTCATCTTCAGAGATTTTCCAGAATCCAGGTTGTAAGAGGCTTCACCACTTCCTTTGATTGGGTATTGATAATCATCCCCAAGTTTCACCTTATGGGGTGATTCATGTTCAGAAAGGTTCACAAAAGATTCCTTGAACCCAGTCATGTGTTTGGAAGCCCCACTATCAATCAACCAATCATTACAACCATGGGAGATGGTACCAGTGAGTGCAGAGATCAGAACATACTCTTCTTCACTTGATGAATCATCATCACTACTACTTTCTGCCTTAGCCTTCTTCTTTGGGGGTTCATCATCTTCAGCAGCATGAGCATGAAACCTTCTTTTGCTGCCCTTCTTCTTCTTACTAGGATTTTTGTTATTATCCCTTTTGTTCTTAGGACAATCTGAAGCAAAGTGACCCTTCTCATTGCATGTGAAACATCTTAGGTCTTTCCTGTTCTTCTTTTGATGGGACCTATTGAGGCGAGAGGGATCCTTCTTGATTTTGCTTCTTTTGGTGTGAGCTGCAAGAGCTTGATCTTCTCCTCCCATCTTTTCCTCACGAGCTATAAGTCTAGCTTCCTCTTGAGAGCATTCTTCCCGAAGTCTACTGAAGGAGATCAACTTCTTCCTTGCACAAATTCCTTGAATAAAGGAATCCCATGACCTGGGTAGGCCATTTAGAGTAGTCATCACCATCTCACCATTCTCCACCATTTCATCTACTGCTTCTAATTGTTCCTTGATCTGAGAGACCCTTGAAAAGTAAGGTTGAATGGTTTCTCCATTCTGAAACTTCACTGCTTTCAATTGGTTCCGTAGGGTCATCTTCCGATTTATGTTCTTTCCTTCAAATAGCTTGGTCAAAGATTCAAACATCTCTTTGGGTGTCTTGAGAGAAGACACATGGGGTATAAGATGGTCTTTGATAGAATCAGCAATGATTCTCTTTGCCTTGACCAAGTTCTTCTTGTGCAATGCCTTGGCCTCTTCATCCTCTGGGATAGGGATGTCTTCTTTCACATATGAGTCCAACTCATTCTCTTCCAGGATTAGCCCAATCCTATACTTCTAGGCTCGGAAGTTATCAGCCCCTTCAATCTTATCCTCAAGCTTGGTGTGAAGAGACATCTTTAAGAGTACTTCAAATGGAAATAGAAAAGATTTAGAACTTACCACTTAAAGTGCTGAAAACTGGATCTGGTCCCGGATTAGGGTTTGTCAGAGAAACCCTAAAAATTCAAAATGTGAATTTCAAAATTCCGAAAGGATAGAAAGATGCGCCTTGGAGAGCTGATCAGCCTAGTACATTCAGAATTTGAGATCAGCAAAGTCTTGCCCTTCAGAATTGCCTTTTTGTCCTCCCGGGTTCACTAGGGAGAGCCCTGAATTAGGGTTTGAGTTTCCTGGAGATCTACCCAGCCAAAAATCTCGATCCAAAGCTCAAACCTCGATTTTTGCAAGGAGCGTCCAGCTGTACCTTCAGTTTCCAGAAATTCCTATTTTTGTGGAAACCCTAATTTTTAGGGCCAAAACTGAAAATGCTCGGAACTGAAATCTGATTGGACAGAAAGATGCGCCTTGATGAGTAGATCCAATCTACTATACTGAATTTCAAAAATCTGTGGAGAGAAACCCAATAAACAAGGAATACAAGCTTCCGTCACTGCAAAATGTCTTCTTCTCAGTTAAGCTCTGATACCATGTTAAATTTTTAGTATTAAATCACAATACTATAGGATCTTTGCTGAGAGAATAACATCTACAGTATATCAATGCATGACAATCATAATATGACAAGCATCACAAGCATCACACGAATCAAAAGCATAGAGACAAGAGACACAGAGTTTCCGTGGGGAAAACCCTAAGGTGAAAAACCCCACAACTTCCTCAGAGATAGAGAGAGCAATGGCTCAACCAAAATACAACCAAATAATACAGAGATAGTCTCCTAGCAGATGATCCTCCTCCTCCTCACTAGTGCGCCACTTTTCAGAGAGAGAGATAGATACTTTTCCGAGTGAGTAAAATAGAGATCTCCTATCTCTATTTATACTCACCTTTTTGCCCAGTGACCTACTGGGGCCGACTTGTCTACTTGAGTACATCCACATTATATTATATATTAATTAGGGCCGACCCCATAAGGTGTTCTAATAACCCATCAACAAGTACACACACTTGCGACACTTGTCAATCCACATGACGACACTTCCTTATAGAGGAATAACACATCTCTTATAAGGGTACAATAAATATATAGATAATACACAGATGAAATACATTCCGAAGTTACATATACATCAAGAGAAGAGTTATGTTATTCTTTTCCAAAAGGAGGGCCATTTGATCTAGAGTCTTCTTCATGCATGAACGTTCGGGATGAAAGCCATGGTTGCAATAAGTACATTTAGATTTTTCCTTACCCTCTTTACCCTTTTGCTTGAACTTCGAACTGGATGGTGCATCCGTCTGTTTGCCTTTCTCTCTTTGCTTATGAGGTTCAAATTTGGGCTTCTCCTTCTTTTGCTTTCCTTTCCCATTCGAAATCTTGGGTCCTTGAACATATAGGGCTGAATATTTGGAGCTTATGGACCCCATTTGAATCAACTTATCATGCTCTTTTTTATGGACTCAATGAAGGCATTCAAGGTAGGAATCTTCCAATTCGGGGTAGTTAGCCAACCGAAATTGAAAGTAGAGACAAATACCGAATAATCTTTACCAACCTTGCTGAGAATGGAGAGGATCAATTTCTTATCCTCTTTGATAACTCCACTTTTCTTCAACTGCATGTTCAAGTTCTTGAATTTTGTGAAGAATTCATTAATGGTCTCAAAATTCCCAGGACTAAGGGAAATCAATTCATTCTCTAATTGAAAATCCCTAAGATCGTCCTGCTTGCCAAATAGTGTTTCAAGTTGCTCCCATATAGATTTTGGAGTCTTCAATCCGTTGAGATGGAAGTGAAGATCTTTGGAGATGGAGAGACAAAGAAGACCATAAGCTTCTTCAAGCTTGTTGTAGTGTTTGGTTCTATCTAACAAGGTGTTTGGCTCCAATTCAAGACCAAGAGTGACTCGGTAGTAACCTTTTGAACGTAATATGATTTCCATATCATATTTCCAATCAAAATAGTTAAATGGGGTGAGAATAGGATTTTAAGAAGAGTATTCCATTGCTAGGAGCAAGTGCACACTGATGTAGAAATGCTTGCAAGGGAAAAGTAGCGAATGAAATTGATGGAGACAATAACCTGCAAATCACAATAAAACCAAGAATCATGAGGTCGAACAATCCACCCTTTTAGAGTTGCATCACACCTGGGATTGGAGATCAAGCAATGTTGAATGGGTCCAATGTATCAGATCCAGGATTTATGTGGAAAATCAAGCTTCTGGAGTGGTATTGGAAGTATTTTCAAGCTTTGCATGCACAGGAGAGAATGCCCTTGAGATCTTTCATGCCAAAACTTTTGTAATTTTTTAGCAAATTCACTCAAATCCTCTTGTAGAAACACCTGTAGAAAAGATATCTTGTCCCTGCAATGGCTCTGATACCATGTAAAATTAGTCACAACAGATCTAATGAAAAAGTAAATCAATCACAACAGATGAACATAGAAAATATGGTGTAAAACTGTGTAAAACATGCACAATGCTCAATATCCCAATAAGGGCGAATGATTACAATACAATAATCTGACAATGTGAGTGAGCAATTCGAATTGACTAAGAAGGTCATTCGAATCACTGAATGGAGTATCTTGACTCCAACTAGGAGTCCTCATCATCAATCAGTGGTGGTCATCAATGCATAAGAACCAGTCATCCAGGTGTCAAGCTGAGTCTAACTGAGTGTGTCATGTGTAACTGAAGTGTGTAGCACTAATATAGGGAAGGAGACCTAGTGGAGGGCACATGGGAGGCTTAACTGAAGTCAGAACAAGTCATATAGTCAATTTGGAGGTCCAACGGAGTGAAACAGTCAGTCAAGAGTGAAACTAGCCTCAAATCAAGGAGAATCGGAGCTAACTGAGTGTAACTGAAGTGGCACTGCAGTGGTAGGTGAAGAAGTGCACCTTTCTCTGGCAGTAGGTGAGAAGTGGGTGCCCTCCTGACTAGGAGGGCTAAAACTCTGAAGTAAGTGGCTCCCGGGTGCTAGAATAAGGTGGGTAAGGTGCTGGAGGCATCACATGGTGACTGGACTGCATGCAAACCCTACTTGCATGTAAGGTCCTGAAAAAGATGATGTGGATATCCGAACATCACCTAACTTTGGAGGGTTATATAATGAGATATTATGGTGCATGGAAGGGGGAGAAGGAGAGAGCATCGAAAATATATTGGATTTTTGACATAGCTTGAGTCTACATCCAATGATCCAAGTTGTTGTGAACCCTTTATGTTCACCTACCAAACTCTTCCATATCTTGTGAAGGACTCATTCCTTTAATCGTAAGTTTTCCATTGCATGGGGGATTGAAGTGGTGGAGACACAAGTAGAGGAACCTAGTTCTTGGTTCATATGAGTTTTCGGTAAGAGGTTGTATCATGTAATTCTTGTTTATATTGATGGAAATACTCATTTTCTCATCCAACTGATGTTGTGAATGGTATATTATCATTAGGTACATTTGATTACATATATAATGGACTGTGCTATTGTTTACGCTAACAACTTTCATATATCATATGCACTTGCTTGTATTTATTGTTGAGACTAAGTTGTAGGTTCAAGTTTGGTGATTGGAAAGCTCAACGAGAATCTACATCAAACGTCTGATTGAAGGTTGGTATTTTATTCCACTTCTTAGCATTTACATTTATATAGCATGCATTGGGAATTGAGTTGATTTCTGGTAGTCATTTGTCTATTGTGGTCTACCCCAAGCCATAGGAATTTTTCTCCGTGTTGAAGCCCTAGGTGTGTAGGTTACTGGAATGGGTTCCAAGGCTAACAACAGAGGGTGAAAACCCAAACTGAAAGGCTTCAAAAAGCTTCGCGCAAGAGCAGTTCTATCCCCAGTCTATTTGGTGTAGTTAACTCCCACGGATATAAAGGCCTCCGCTGGCACTTATGGGGTTTGATCCTGAAAGGATCAATCTTCCCGTGAGGGAATATTAAAGTTTCCTAGCTCTAAAAAGGATCTAAACCTAGAACAAATCTACCTTGAAGGAAATCTAAACTAAGTCAGATCTAATCTAAAGGAAGTGTTTTGTTTGTGTGCAGGATAACTGGATCTGAAAACTTAACAAGCAATTTTTCCAATCTGACAGAAATGTGAAAATGGATCTGTTACTTACTAGCTCATAATACAATCAAAAAATGAAAATTAACCGATAATAGTTTAAGGATTAGGAACATGCAAGATTACCCTGTAGATGGAACGTTAATTGAAAAATTAACATGAATTGATTAATTTATGTTAATCATTTGCATAAATAGATAAATGTTTTAATTAAATAAATTCACTTAAAACATTATGATAGACAGATCATGAGTTAAGAGAAATCTAAACTAGTGATGAATGTATAAATAGTAATTGCAAAATCAAACAGTGTTCATCCAATGATTAAGGTGAAAAAATCATATATCATCAAAGAAATTTGACAACATAGATAAAAAAGATGCCAAAAGAAACTAAATTTGATTCATCAGATCTGCAAAAAATTACAAGATATTAAGTGAAGCAACGTTTTTCCAGTCCTTCTCTGGTGATTTTCTCCCCCCACACCTGACGATCCTTTGCCAAGAAAGTTAGCTAGAAGCTTGCACTGGCTTCTGCTAAATACAAGTGCTCTCTGAGTGGATGGTTTTGGCTTACCACCAACTGAAAGGGGATAGAAGAAGCTGAAATATTCTACTACGTGTGTGGTTTGTGGCTGACCACAAACTCTAGAACTTGGAGACAACACTCGCTCAGATGTTCTCTAGAACTTGGATCAAAGGCTCAGAGGTTGTATCTGGAATGGTGGTTTTAGGTTGACCACAAACCAACTCGAGAGATGAAAATAGGAAGTGAGCAACTACCACTTGAACATTTCCAACTTGACCCTCTTTTTCCAAGTAAGTTAGCTAGAAGCTTCAATTGACTTATACTAAATGAAGGTGCTCTCGATACCAATGGTTTTAGGATGACCACCAACTTTGGAGCTCAGTCGAACATAGCTCTTCACAGGATCGCTTGTTCTAGCTCACTTGTACTCACTCACTTGTTATTGATGGTCTTCATGCTCCCCTGTCAGGAACAATGTGAGGAGAGGAGAGTCTCATGATGTCAAAACTAGACACAAAACACATGAGTACTCTATGTCATGTTTATCTTTTGTCTTCATAATACATGCATCTCATAATCAAGCATCTCTGAATTCGCTGGCCTCCCAAACTCACTGTGGCTCAAGCTCACTTAATGTGACTTACTTGAGGAAGGCTATGCGTGTTTTTTGTCATAGGGACAAGGATTAGAAACTTGAAGCCTGACATCATGTTCCCCCATCTCAGGTACAAAGTAAGAAGCAATACAATAATCTATTGCAAGTTTCACTCTTGTGGGTTTCTTCAACTTCAGACACCGATCTGAAGAATGGTCGCACTTCTCGCAATACTGACAAGGATGGATCAAAACACTGATCTTTCATATGGAAAACTATGTCACAATGTTGGCATCGGGAACTCTGAACATACTCTGATATGATTTCATTGTTTTTTGGAAACTGATAGGAATCATCTTCAAACAAGAGGTTATTCTAAACAAGCACTAGTTCAGAATGTTGATTCTTATGTTGTGCATCTTCCTCTATTGCTTTCAAATTTTGTAGTTGATTAATGACAGTTTGGAGTGTGTCATTGTTGATTGTGATTGACTAATATACAATTGTATGTACTAGAGTGTTCAACAACTCTAATTTTCCTTATGTATTTGTTGATCTTTGATCCTTTCTCTCTGGACAGACCCGGGCTGGCGGTAATCTTTTAGACCAACAGAACCCTTAGCTCACTGGCCCTTTCGGCAACAGGTCGCAGAAGCAACCTGAAGTCTCACCCGAAGTGATTCTAATGGGAGGCAGAAGACTCAAGTGTCCTCAGCCAAGTTCCGAGGCATCCAGGGTGGTTAAACCCTCCTTAACCCCTTTCACAGAAGCTGTCTATCTCATTCCATTACTCCGGCTACGCCTCTGTCTTATCGCGGTATGCAGGGAATGCGATAAGTCTTTCCCTATGTGAAACCGTCTAGCGATACCCAAGATATCGTAGGTGCGATATCTTCCCCTTCTAGTTCCTGCGGCAAGCGAACTTTGACCGCTTCCTGGGTTAATAGGCGGTCTTAGCTATCCTTATCCTGGTACTGCAGTTAGCAACAACATTCAGCCTACAAGCCTAACCCTCGCTAATGAACTTCGACCCTTGATATCTCGCAACACGTAACTAGGTAGAACATTACTTTGCGCAATGTCTAAATAAACCATTCATACCTCATATTCAGTTCTTACTCGCACATTAACCTCTGTTTAACAATTATCTAGTCGCAAAAGAGGTTAGCTATGATTATCGCAATTGTTATACATCATTCAGAAGTTAACTGACGACCATGTACATTACTTATAACAGATTGAAGCATTCATATATATAGCACAAACACGTGAATGAGATCAATGGCTACACAATTACAATAGTGCTACTTAGATAAGCACATTGATACTCCTGGGGCAAAGACTACGCCCAGGGGAACTGCGGTTCTTGCTTACAACTCTGGGGAATAAACACAGCTCCGTTCCACTCTTTACAACAGGGGTCTTCTGGGAAACTCCACCTCAGTGGGAGCCCTTCTCTATAGACCTCTTTTCTCTTCTTGCCTTCACAGTGCACTCTCTTCCTCTCGCAATCCCTGCGGATTGCACTCTCTCAACAGGTCGGCCCTTGTCGTCTCAGGGATGTTCAGGCTTGCAACAACAAAAGACTTGACTAGCATCTACCTGATGTCTCTATCGCTATGTGGCCAACCCCTTATCCTATAAAAAGACTACTATATATAGATGGCCCGAAGGTCTCATCGCAGTTACAAAACTGTGGGCCTTATCCCAACAGTGACTCAACCCTAACCACTTACAGTCAACTGGCTGTACTTCCATGGCCGCCTTCTGTCTCGTCGCCGCTTCCTACAGTCCTTAGTCTTTAATGCATCGGCCCGTCGCTTCTTCTTGGTTCAAGCAACGCTGACTGTGGTCCTTCTTCTTTAATGAGGGTAGCTGAACCCTCTCTTCATCTCCGGCGCCTTTATTGCGGTGGTTGAGCTCTCCCTTCGGCCTCTTCTTTGTACCACATGCTTGACTTTTCTGTACCTATCGCCGTGATTCCCGCCGGAATTTGTGCTACGGCGATATCTTTGTCTTACCGCCAAAATTGGTACTTTCTCTCCAAAATTAGTTATCCTTCCCAAAATTAGCAGCTTCCTAAATGCTGCGGAAGTTCTCTCCAACAACTCCCCTAACACTTACTTGTGGCTCGTCCCCGAGCCACTTGCAGCAACAGCCTGATTCATCTGCCTAAGCTTATCCTTTGCTGCTCGTGAGATTGCTGCGAATTGTGCCTTAAGCGCTTTAATACTTTCATCCATGTGTGTTACTTCTTCCTGCGCTACGCTGAGCAGCTCAGCAGTTACCAAGGAGTCCTCTGTGCCCTCAATGACTCCTTTACTTGAGGTGAAGCTTTTCACCTTTTGCTCCAGTTCATCAACCAGATGTGCGATTTTGCTTTCATGCGGGCTAACTTCGTTAGCCAGGTTGATCTGCTGTTCTCTGTATTTCTGCACCTGCTGCTGAATTTGTGTGATTTCTCCTTTCTTTCTTATCTTCGCAAGAGCACTCAAGCCCTTGTACTCTTCTTCAGCTCTTGATATCGCATCTTCATAGTGCTTAATGTGCTGATCGAGCTCGGCTTTCTGTGGGAGCTCCTCTAGCTCCAGCCATGTCTTTGATGCATCCTCCAGGATGGCCTCTGCTGCTTCCACCCGACAGTGCATCTGTGTCTGTACAACCCTGAAAGCTTGCACTCGTGCTTCTTGGATCTCCTCTGGAGTAGGTGGCTTATTTGCTTCTAGTGCAGCAATCCTTGCTTCGTATTCTTCCTCCATCTTTCTCTTCTCTTCATCTAGAGCCTTTGCTCTTTCCGCTATTTTTCTGATCTTTTGAGTTATTTCTAACTCAGGCCTGATATCGCACTGCGGAAGCTCTGCTGCGATATTCTTTAAAACAAGAGAGACATCCTTCTCTCACTGAACATATTGCGTCAACTGGGCACTCTCTGCCTCATGCTGCGCAATGAGCTGCACATTGTCGTTAGACAGCAAAACATTTTGCTCATATGTGACTTGTTCTCTGTGCCTCAGCTCCGTGCCTATCTGCTGGAAAATTTCGTACAACTGATCCATAGGTACCTCGGGTAGGTTCACCTCAAGAGGATGAACCATCTGCACTTCCATAGGTACAGGGAACTTAATACTTCCCGGCGGTATACGAACAATGTTCGTGCGGTCCCTTGCAATGCTTTCTTCTCTGCTCTGCGAAGGGGGCTGCGAACTTTCTGCGACTGCAGTTGGAGCTGGCTGAATCTGCATGGAAGCAGTCTTCTCAGTGATTGCCTTCAACTCTCGCAGTTTGTTGTCGAGGCTGATGCGCATACGATCCTGCGATGACTGAATCGCAGCGAATTTATCCCGCATCTTCTCCTGTATTCGGCTGGCGATGAGATCATACTCATCCTCTGTCATGACTGGTGCCTGCGGTTCGTCGGAAGTAACCGCCTTTGTTCTCTTCTTCTTTGCTCGCACCGGAGAAGGGCCTTCAATAGCCTTTCTCTTAGAACCCATTGGTTCTTTCTCTTTGTCTTTAGGATCTACCTCCTGAACATCTTCTGGATCCTCAGCTGGGGGATCAACTGGAACTAGGCCAGAGGATAGATCATCATACATTTGTTTCATGTCCTCGTCGAAACAGTTCTTAATGGTATCTTCGACCTGCTGGATTTCCATGCGATATGGGCTGGGGGCCCATTCGTTATGTTTCCTGAATCCTTTGGGTCTGATGTAGGTTTTATCCCTGTCGACTTTAAATTCCAGCTTGGACTGATAAAGATCAACGACCGGCGAGTCGACACGCGGAATCATTGCGACGGATTCAAGCAATAGCATATAATATTCATGGAATACCATTGCGTTATTCTTGTGTTTCTCTGGGTGACTACTCGCCCAAAGATTGGAGTACCTCGACCCTCTGCACGCCCCTGGCGGCAGTTGTGGAAACTGCGAATTGGGCGGCTCTTTCCATCCAATGAAAGCCATAAGGATCAGCAGCCACGAGAAGTGGAAGCTGTGAAGTGGATCCTGCTGCGCCTGCGCATAGTCTTGAAAGAAACTATTTAACAAAAATAAACTCCAGTTGTAAGGTTTACCGTTTATGACTTCGATCGCTAGGCGGATAACTGAGCCTGTGACCTCCTTCGGCCTCACCTTGAGAAGGAGTTTTCCGGCCAACAGACTAACAATAAACCGCAAGGCGTCATCCTGTATTGAATTGACATCATAGGCGCGACCTCCTCTTTGCAGCTTGTACTCCGCAACCTGCTTGGTTGAGAGCCTGGTATCCTTTGTGGCGCCATCAATATTTATCTGCGGGTCGAAACCAGTCTTCGACAGACCGGTAATGCGGTGAATGAGGTCAACATTGACATCTATTCGGTTACCCAACCATAAGTAACCGCCATGCACGCATGAAAGTAGCGTCCGCACCACAGCATTGACCTCCGGGCCCCGTCCAAAGTGTGGAATCTCCAGGAGATTGAGCAGTCCCGACGGTACTAAATGGCTTACATGGTCCATGGGGACGAACTCATCGTGCTGCGTCCTTGGGTTCCTCTGAATCGTCATATAACGATCGCGGCGGAATTGTGGGTACAGCGTATAATCTCTCAGATTATAATCAGTAAACTTAACAGCATGCATATTCCCCCACAAGTTACCTTCTTCCTTCACTCGGTTATCCAGCGGCGGGAGTATGAGTTCATATTTAAAGTCTCTTGGAAGGACGATCGCTGGCGCATTCTCTACTCTCGGTGGGAAGTATATGGTAGTGACTGTAACTTCTTCCGGAAGTTCCTGCTCCGGTTCTTCTGACTCTGTGCTGTTCAGGGTCTCGCTACGTTCCATATTAGCTAAGGTTCTCGGCGACTGGCGTATGGTCGAAGAGCCAGCAGCAATTTTCTTTCCTTTCTCCGCCACAACTGAAGTCATAGCGCACTCAATTCCACCCCTTTGGAATCTCTGCAACACGTCTTCGAGAGGCTCGTCTGGCGCGAGGCGCCTTCCCCTGTGGTACTCTGGACTTCCTATGATTGCTAATCTTACTGCAAATCAAAGTCTGCAACTGTTTCTAGTTTCCCTGTTTGGAACTCTGCTAAGAATACGCTTGGCTCGGCTCAACTGCGCTCAACTCTTTTGGTGAAAATGACTAAGTAGCCCCGTGCTTTGAATAGAACGTGTATTTATCATCAGGCAGAATTTCAAATGGCAACGGACCAGTGACTGGACCCGTTGGCGGTATTTAATGCATAGACAAGACAGCACCCCGCGCCTATTTATTGCAAACACCGTTTGAAATTTCGCTGGGAAACTGTGCGCCGGAGTGATGTCGCATCGGATTTTCCAAATCTAGAAGAATCGTCGTACTGCTGCCAAATCTTAGTACAACAGATACTTGTCAGCCGTGCAGTTAATGCTTGTCAGATGGCGAAGTGACTAGCCCTCTGATCAATTCAAAATTTGATATCGCATCAATCTGTTTTCTGTCCTCTGCGATAAGATATCGCATCGTCTGGAAGTGGAAAGTGCCAAAAACTCGCCTCTTATCAAAATTATCGCAACCACCAGGAAAACTGGCTGCGAATTCTTATCTGAAGCATTTCCCGGTGTAGACTCCTTAGGGTGCGATGCTTCATTTCAACTACACTGAGCATCTGCACCATTTGCTTCCTTCCTGGGCTAGGGCTAGGAGGTGGCATGGCCTTCGCGATACAGCTTAAGCCGACTGCCATTGATCAGGGTAGGAAGAAACTCCCCACTCATAGTACAAAGCTGTATAGCACCTCCATCTGTTATTTGCTGGATTTGATAGGGTCCTAACCAATGAGTTTTGAATTTTCCAGGGAACTTTATAAACTTACTGTCATAAAGGAGTACCAAGTCTCCAAGCTGAAAGATTTTGTTCTTGATATGCCTATCATGCCAAGCTTTTTCTCGTGCTTTCTGCACTTTTTGATGGAATCCTGCGATAAATCTGTCTTCCTCCAGATTGAGCAGCTGTGCCAATCTCTCCTCTAAAGTATCAGAATCAGCCATCTCTGTAAGCTGAGCAATCCTTAGACTGGGTAAGATGTATTCCATAGGCATAACAGCCTCTTGTCCATATACCAGGCTGAAAGGTGTGTGCCCTGTTAGTTTCTTACACGTGGTCCTGTAAGCCCATAATACAGCATTAACTCTGAGGTCCCAGTCATCCCTTTGACTGTTACAAATCTTTGTAAGAGCATGTTCTAATATCTTATTGAAAGCCTCCACCGTACCATTGGCTTGAGGGTGGTAAGGTGTACTCTTATGGTGCTGTATTTCAAATTCCTCTGTCAAGGCTTCTATGGTGCTATTCAAAAAATGTGTGCCTTGATCACTCATCAAAGTCACTGGGCATCCAAATCTAGTGATGATGTTTTCAAAAATAAATTGTGCTGCTGTAGCAGCATCACAATTCCTGACTGCTATCGCCTCAGCCCACCTGGTGAGGTATTCTGTTACTGTAATTATATATCTCGCACCAGTTCGTTTTCCTGGGGAGTTAATAGGACCCACGAAGTCTATGGCCCACTTATCGAATGCGCGTAGCGTTATCTGTGGTCGCAACGGCATTTCATCTCGTCTGGAGGGCTTTCCTGTCCTTTGGCAGATATCGCATGATCTGCAAAACTCTTTACTGTCTTTATGTAATGTAGGCCACCATAGTCCTGCTGCTAGGATCTTCTGAGCGGTAGGCTTCCCTGCGAAATGGCCTCCTGCGATGCCCGAATGTGCTTCCTTAAGAATGGTCTGTTTCTCGTGGGGGATAACGCATCTGCGCAAGATTTCATCTGGTCCTAACTTATAGAGGTGTCCTGCAATCAGGGTGAAGTCTGCTGCTTTCACCACTAATTGTTTCTTTTGTTGCTTGGTAAACTCAGGTGGTGCCCACCCTGTAGTAAGGAATTGAATTATGTCTCCATAATATTCATCTGCGACCTGAATGGAGAACAATTGCGCATCAGGCAAGTTGTCCTCTAAATTACTTGGTTCTTCACCTGAGTCTAGCCTTGACAGGTGATCAGGTCCTGCATTTAGTCTTCCTGGCTTAACAATGATTTCAAAATCATATTCCTGGAACAACAATAGCCATCTGCATATTCTTCCCCCTAACACTGGCTTATTGACCAAGTACTTTAATGCAGAATGGTCGGTGAACATCTTGAACGGGGCACCCAATAAATAGTGCCGAAATTTCTGTAAGGCATACACCATTGCTAACCCTTCTCTCTCTGTGGTGGTGTAATTCTTCTCAGCTGTCGATAGTCTCCTGCTCGAATATGCGATAGGGTGGTCAATACCCCCTTCGCCTGGTTGCGTGAGAATAATGCCCAGTGCGATGCCAGATGCATCCACATGAACATGAAAAGGCTTGTTCCAATCTGGAAATACCATAATAGGTGCTGTAACCATTTTTTCTTTTAGAGCGTCAAGACTCTTCTGACATTCCTCATTCCACTGAAATTTGATATCCTTCTTTAATAATTTCTCCATTGGTGCGGTAATCTTGGCATAACCTTTGATAAACTTTCTGTAATACCCAGTATGACCAAGTGTAGTTCTCAGCTGCTTTACTGAGTTAGGTGCTGGTAAATTGACAATGATGGCGATCTTCGTAGGATCTACCATCAAGCCTTGTCTGCACACAATGTGACCCAACAACGTACCAAAAGGCGCACAAAATATACATTTTTTTAAGTTAAGGGAAATCTGGTGCTGTCTACATTTTTCAAACATTAATCGCAGGTTTCCTATGTGCTTCTTGACTAGTCCAAATACAGTCCAATCATCAAAATAAACTTCTAGAAATTGATGGATGTATTCCTTAAAGACAGCAACAACTACTCTAGAAAAAATTGCTGGGGCATTCTTAAGACCAAAGGGCATTACCGTATACTGAAAGGAGCCCCATTCTGTCGCAAATGTGGTCTTGTGCCTGTCGTCTGGATGGATTCTTATCTGGTGATAGCCTGAAAAGCCATCAGTAAATGAATAGATTTCTTGTCCTCCAACATTGTCTAAGACTTCATCAGTGAATGGTGTCGGAAATGGGTCATGCAGCGATGCATCATTCAGTTTGCGCAAGTCGACACATATCCTGATGTCTCCTTTTGTTTTCTTTTCTTGTACTACCATGGGACTAACCCACTCACTTTCTTCAACAGGTTCGATGATGCCTGCTGCTAGCATCTTATCTATTTCATCTTTTACTTTTGCTTTATACCGCGGATTCAACCTGTATGGACGTTGCTTAACCGGCTTAGCGTCCTCCTTAAGCGGTATTCTCATGACTCCGAGGTCACCCACTATTCCCTTCATTTCTGTAAAGTTGGTAGGAAATAGGTCCTGATACTCATGTAATAGGTCTGTGATTTGGCCAATTGTCTCATCATCCCAATAATCTCCAATAGAGGCAAACTTAGGGTCTGTTTCTGTGCCAATATTGCTCTTTCTAATCTTGATTGGTTCTGTTACAGCTGGGATTTCTAAGTGCGGGCCTTCAACTTCACGTGTACCTTCTGTTTCTGCGATATTGATACTGCGAGGATCTTCATCCTCATCGCTTGAGTCTTGTGCGCAGTTGTAACATTCTAGTGCATGTTCCATCTGGATAGCCCACTCGGGTTGCGAATCCGCTGGTAATGGGAAATCCTCAAATATTTTAGTCTTTATGATCTTCAAGGCCCGATCAATGCTTGGATGCTCAGATTCAAAACTGAACGTGACCAAAAAGTTTTCAATCATAGTAGGCCATGAGATAGTTCCTTTTCTTAGCTCTGTTTCTGTATACCAATTCCTTGGAACTGTATCCAGTGTGTGGATAAACAAATGAACCCATTCTTCTGCTGGAATTTCTAGCCAACTCTGTTCACAGTTCCTAATGTGTGCTCTGGGATCACTCTCCCCTGTATATTTCCGCTGTGTAGAGTTTCTTTCTTTAGAGAATCTAATGCGCATCAATCTCTTACAATCATACCATGATGCGATATGTTCCTTGTGTGTGTACCACCATCTTGCAGGTGTGGCTCGAACTGCAAGGTCAAAAACCTCCATCCTCTGCTCTTGAGGAATCTCTTGTTCAAACTGCTGCAAAAAATCATTAACATCTGCTAATCCATCAAAAGTTGGAATATACCTGTTTTCTGTCCCAATCCATCGCAGTGATTTAGTCATGAATGCGCATCTGCGGATAGAAACTTCGTGGAGTCTATTTTGCCAATTCTCTAAGCCAACATCTGAATCTGATGTGCATGAACTATCACATCTCCAGCTGATATGTCCATCAGCTGTAGGATCAATGTAATCTGTCTGATTAGAAGTCATTTGGTACAAATTTTCCATGTTATGCACCTCCTCTTCTGCTTTGATTGGCTCAATGTAGCGAGGACCCTGTAAAGGGTCTAATGGTGCGATGACCCGGACTTGAGCATCTTCAAATGTCATCTGCCTTTTCTTTAAGTTGATAACAACCTTGTTATCAAAAGCCCAATCAATACCTAATAGAGCTGGATAGGGTTTGGTGTCACCAATAATTTCTATGATCTCAAAATCGGCATATGTGTGAACTCCGTCGATGTCCACTGGGACATGCGATAGGCGACCCATCGGTGATATTCTCTGCTGATTAGCTAGTCTGAGATGGATAGGGGATCTGCTTAGTTTTGGACTTCCCATCTGTTCCCATGTCTGTTTAGTCAAGACATTTACTTCTGAACCTAAGTCTAGGATAACCTCATCCATTTCAAATAGTCCGATCTGCGCTGTGAGCCTCATCTCTCTTCCTGTCCTTGTATGGCCCATTATATGGTGAATGGTGCGCTGTGTATTGCTCACAGAAGGGCTCTGTTGACATTGGTCAATAACTTTCTGAAGTTCCTCTACAGCTTTCCCATTTCTTAGAAGTTTCAAACAACTCTGCAAGAAGGACTGTACACTCCCGGTCAATTCCTCTTCGTCACATCTTCCAGATGTGCTAGCCTGTGGTATCTGCGTAGTACTAACATCCTGCGGTGGTTTCCGTGGTATACCCTGAGATGGTAATAATAGTGATCTGGGCGGTGTTTGTTCAGCAAAGGAAGTCTTAGTTTGTTGAAATGCCTCCTTATTCTTCTGTAGATCAAGTGGGATAGGTTTTCCTGGAGCTTTGCGCACCCACTGCGTTCCTGTCGTTTTTTTCATGTCCTGAGATATGTTGCTTGTGGAGAGACCACTGCGAGTTACAATATTGACCCGTGGTTCGGTTTCGTTCTGCTCAGCAGCGATAAACTGGATAGTCTGATTGGTTGCTGGCTTGGTGTCCTTGATCTTAGCTATCAGTATGGGACATTCCTCTATTGTGTGGTCATAAGATTTACAATACTTGCACGTTGTAGTAGGGTTCTGACAGTCCCTAGCGTAATGTCCTGTGCCTCCACAGTTATAACAGGTGATAGTTCCACGGCCACGGCCAGATTCATAGCCTCCTCCGCGTCCTCGGCCTCTGAAATTTCCTCCACGGCCTCCCTGATTCGGATCAGTTTGTGCACGTACTGCTGGTCCGGATGCTTCTGACTGAACTCTGTAGAGGTCATGCTTCCTTTCTATCATTAACTCATAAGCTCTACAATTATTTTCGTCATGTCCCACAGATTTACAGAAGTTGCAATATAGGTTCTTTGGTGTCTGCACATATTTCTGAAGGAGAGGGCATTCCTGAGGACTGTGTCCTCTGGTTCTACAAATCTCGCACCATGGCCCCTGGTTCTGCATCAACGGGTTAGGAGCTCCACTGGCGATATAGTCAGCAAAGACAGGGCAGTTATCCTTACTGTGTCCCTGCGCTTTACACTTAGTACACCAAATTTCATGCGCAACCTCCTTTCCTTTCTTAATTTCATGCAGCTGTAAGGTGAGGTTAGCTAGCTGATTTTGCAGATTAGTGATACCGGTGCTAGTTTCTGCTAGAGGTGAAGCCTCTAGTTTCATTGCCATTTCTAATGCTTCATCTTGTGTATTTAATTTCTGTTGCATTAGCGGAAGTCTGATGTGTGGTAATATTGCTGCGATAAACCATTCTTTATGCTGTTGAGGCGCAAGCTCAAAGCTTACCTGATCAATGAGGGTCTTGAATCTCTGGTCAAAATCCCAAACCGTCTCCGTAGGCAATTGTTTAATATCTTTAAGTTCTGCTATGCATTGTGACTCGGATTTAGGTTTTTTAAACTCTTTAATCATAGCAGTTCTAACCTGTGCAAGCGTTCTGTTATGGCCAGTGGTATACTTCATATACCAAGTTAATGCTCTTTCTCTAAATGTGGTGGCCAGCTGGACAAGCTTGACATTATCATCTTGTATTTGCTTAATGGTCCATATGGCTTCGCATAAGAACCAGTGTTGCTCAGGGTCCTCCGACCCTGTACCTTTGAATGTTGGTAGCTTCATATCATCTCCCATTCTGTTTCTAGATGGTGGGTTCTGGTTTGCTGTATGACTACCACTTGGCTGTGTAGATGTGGAGGGTGTAGCGGTAGTATTTGCTGTATAAGAGCTACTGGACGGGGTTCCTGCGGGATTATTCTGAGTTCCGACTGGCTTTTGAGGAGTCCTAGGGTTCTGACTCTGCTGTCTCGGGTGATCTGTGCTGTCTTCTTCAGAAGAAGATGAATCGTTGACTCTATATCTTTTACCACTACGTGTATGTCCAAGATACTCGTAATCACTTTCAGAGTCTACTGACATTACAATATCATGCTACTATTCATCTGAGAGTATATCCAGTACTCCTTTTTCATATAGTAATTGCTTAATGGACAGACTTAGAGAATTTAGGTACTTACCGCGATAACCCTTGAAGAAGTACCGTTCTGCTGCGCTGAAACTCTTTCTCTGATCAACCGCGAACTCTGTGATGAAGACTTCCAGCAGACTCGCAAGCCAGAAGTCTACTGCGCGTGAGATGGGGTTATCGACACCTTTCAAGGTCTGAATCAGCTCTGCTGTCCAGACAACTTCTCGATTCTTCTTGACACCGCTGTTGTCAACAAGCTTTGATAACCAACCATATAACTCAATAGCATAAGTTACGAAGAATATCTCATGGAGGTCTGTAAAAAGGTGCTTCTGTAGCCAAGCCTCAGTGCTCAGTCTAGGATTCTTGTTTTCTTTTGCAGCAAACTCTCTTTCTTTTGACTCAACCCACTGGTTAAGTTCTTGCTTGGTAGGATGCCAACAGAACATCAGCTCAATGTGTTCAAACCGGCAACGGAACCATTTGTTGATCTTTGATCCTTTCTCTCTGGACAGACCCGGGCTGGCGGTAATCTTTTAGACCAACAGAACCCTTAGCTCACTGGCCCTTTCGGCAACAGGTCGCAGAAGCAACCTGAAGTCTCACCCGAAGTGATTCTAATGGGAGGCAGAAGACTCAAGTGTCCTCAGCCAAGTTCCGAGGCATCCAGGGTGGTTAAACCCTCCTTAACCCCTTTCACAGAAGCTGTCTATCTCATTCCATTACTCCGGCTACGCCTCTGTCTTATCGCGGTATGCAGGGAATGCGATAAGTCTTTCCCTATGTGAAACCGTCTAGCGATACCCAAGATATCGTAGGTGCGATATCTTCCCCTTCTAGTTCCTGCGGCAAGCGAACTTTGACCGCTTCCTGGGTTAATAGGCGGTCTTAGCTATCCTTATCCTGGTACTGCAGTTAGCAACAACATTCAGCCTACAAGCCTAACCCTCGCTAATGAACTTCGACCCTTGATATCTCGCAACACGTAACTAGGTAGAACATTACTTTGCGCAATGTCTAAATAAACCATTCATACCTCATATTCAGTTCTTACTCGCACATTAACCTCTGTTTAACAATTATCTAGTCGCAAAAGAGGTTAGCTATGATTATCGCAATTGTTATACATCATTCAGAAGTTAACTGACGACCATGTACATTACTTATAACAGATTGAAGCATTCATATATATATCACAAACACGTGAATGAGATCAATGGCTACACAATTACAATAGTGCTACTTAGATAAGCACATTGATACTCCCGGGGCAAAGACTACGCCCAGGGGAACTGCGGTTCTTGCTTACAACTCTGGGGAATAAACACAGCTCCGTTCCACTCTTTACAACAGGGGTCTTCTGGGAAACTCCACCTCAGTGGGAGCCCTTCTCTATAGACCTCTTTTCTCTTCTTGCCTTCACAGTGCACTCTCTTCCTCTCGCAATCCCTGCGGATTGCACTCTCTCAACAGGTCGGCCCTTGTCGTCTCAGGGATGTTCAGGCTTGCAACAACAAAAGACTTGACTAGCATCTACCTGATGTCTCTATCACTATGTGGCCAACCCCTTATCCTATAAAAAGACTACTATATATAGATGGCCCGAAGGTCTCATCGCAGTTACAAAACTGTGGGCCTTATCCCAACAGTGACTCAACCCTAACCACTTACAGTCAACTGGCTGTACTTCCATGGCCGCCTTCTGTCTCGTCGCCGCTTCCTGCAGTCCTTAGTCTTTAATGCATCGGCCCGTCGCTTCTTCTTGGTTCAAGCAACGCTGACTGTGGTCCTTCTTCTTTAATGAGGGTAGCTGAACCCTCTCTTCATCTCCGGCGCCTTTATTGCGGTGGTTGAGCTCTCCCTTCGGCCTCTTCTTTGTACCACATGCTTGACTTTTCTGTACCTATCGCCGTGATTCCCGCCGGAATTTGTGCTACGGCGATATCTTTGTCTTACCGCCAAAATTGGTACTTTCTCTCCAAAATTAGTTATCCTTCCCAAAATTAGCAGCTTCCTAAATGCTGCGGAAGTTCTCTCCAACAGTATTAGACATTGTGATGACAGTTTGAGGCCTCCTTGTGCAGGTAGGACCATGAACAAAGGTCTCAATCAGATTGATGGATTTTTGAAACTCCGCCCTTTACAAGAAATATTTCAGCAGATTCAAAATTGATAAGTGAGGTGTCGGTCTCAGTCGAAAATGCATCCACATACAATGTACAATTCAACTTTGCTTAGTTTTGGTACTATAAAAAACACACATGCAAGTAACAAACATACATAAGAACTTACAAGCAAAAACAATAGCAAGTTAAATTTATGATTTTCGAATTGAGGAATATGCTATACCTGAATTATGTGGAACTTCTTTATTTTGGAGCAACTGTAGCAACAAGCTGCAAACTTGTTTGGATCATTCAAGTGGGCACCCCAAACTGATCTCGAATCTTCTCTGCAAGCTCACTTATGCCAGTTAGCTGCAACTTATCTTCACAATGATGTAGGATAACTAATGGCTAGAGAAAGAGCTATTAATGTGGCATATACAAAATGCATTTCAAGAATCTATGTGCACTATGCAAGTATGCATACACATTCTGCAACATCATTAAAACAATTCCGCAGTGCTATACAAATTCAATTTTGTAGCAACATGTAATTTTATAGCATCACACAAGTTTAATTATGCAGCAACATGCAAATCAATTCTGCAACACTATTACATTCAGATTTTGCGGCATCCTAACATTTAGTTCTATAGTGCCATAAATTCAAATCTACATAGAGGATTACATTCACCTTCATCTCCAGATCAGATATTCATTGACAATATATGAGTAAACTTTCAAGAAGGTAGTATTCAACCCAAATCCAATGCAACAATAACACCAATATGCTGCATCTCATGTAATCACATTTGAAAAGTCTATATTGAGAGGGATATCATACTTCAAAAAAAATAACAGTCTCAACGATGGGAGTTTGGATTCTTCATATTTAACACCACAATAACCTTTAGCCTTGTACTTTGAGAAACATATATTGCCTGTTAGGAACCTGTGTCAACCCTTTTCTTTACTTTGTTAGTATATTGTTGTTGGACGCATATGCTTTGTAAGTCGTCCTATAGTATTTGTTGATCCATAGTTTGTATTATCCCATGGTATTGATCCATAGTATTGGATGCATATGCTTTGTAAGTTGTTCCATAGTATTATATGTTCCATGGTATTGGCCCATAGTATTGGCGCCTAGACTTCGTATATAAGTTTGTGTTGAGGCCAATGAAGGCATCGTGAAGTTATTTGTATTGAGATTTATCAAAGGAGGTTTCCCCCTCGAAGTGGCCCACGATCAATAAAAATATTTTGTGATCTGATATATCGTGTATTTCATCAATTAATTGTTGTAGGTTCTTCACATCTGGTATCATAGTAATTCTGGATTTGAGTATGGAAGTCTACACAGAATGCATTTAATTATTTATTATTATATGATTCTTGACCATATGGTTATTGATTTGGGCGCTCACCGCATTTTAAACAATTCAGAGACTTCATACATCAGAAGAATGGCATGTGTGTCACGTCTTCAAAATTCATGAAGCAATTTTATATCTGAAAGAGAACGGCATGCATGCCACGTCTGAAAATCCACGAAGAGATTTTATATTTGAAAAACGAGTATTCATCAAATTGGTAATCTATTTACTATACCTGTTTTGGGTTGTCTTTGTCGAAAATACGTACTACTATTACTATTTCAATGGCAGTGACACTAGTATATGTGTATCCTCCTTTATCTCTGTTAGGAACCCGTGTCAACCCTTCTCTTTACTATGTTAGTATATTGTTGTTGGATGCATATGCTTTGTAAGTCGTCCTGTAGTATTTGTTGATTCATAGTTTATAGTAGCCCATAGTATTGACCCATAGTATTGGACACATATGCTTTGTAATTTGTCCCATAGTATTATATGTCCCATGGTTTTGACCCATAGTATTGGGCATAGACTTAGTATATAAGTGTGTGTTGAGGTCATTGAAGGCACCGTGAAGTTAATTGTATTGAGCTTGCTCAAAGGAGGTTGCCCCCTCGAAGTGGCCCGTGATCAATATAAAAGTGATTCTGAGTTCTATTATTTCTGATATCTTGTGTATTTGCATTAATTAATTATTGCAGGTTCATCACATCTGGTATCAGAGCACTTTCTTGGGCTTGTTGGGTGAAATTTCTGCCAATTTTTTTTTTCGCATCTGTTGCAAGTTCGGATTTGGGAATAATCCCTATCCGCTTAACTGTGGGAAGTACTTGGGCATAATCCCTAAAACTCATTGTGAGGAGTACCACAGGAACCCCGAAGTAGCTGGCCCATTGAGAGGACCTGCCAGCGAAAAGGGCAACGACCCCTACTTAATTGACTAGTTCCCACCCGTGAGGTAAACCAAGAGTTGTCGTTTGTCGCAAAGCGGTTATGAGTTTTACCTGAGCCGTGGAGTGAGGGGTACTGCCCCAATACGCAAGCCGTTAGATAGCATTGGTGGCCCAGTGAAACCTCTGAACTATTAGGAAGCCGCACATACCTGGGGTCCATATCTATTTTTCACTGAACTGTTGTCGATCACTGTTGCGCCGTTTCAGATCCATTCTGCAAGCCATTCTAGATCTATCCGTTTTCAATCCATTCGGCGTCGTTCCAGATCCCTTCCGAGCCGTAGCCACTCCAGTCTGGAAAAAAAAAAAACCAGTTTTTTCTCCATATCTCCCTTGTTTTCACTCTGTTTCCCTTCAAATTTTTGGGGAACCCCTGTCATCCCATTCTGCATATTTCATTACTAAGGACCCTATCCCCAATTCCCCTTCCCAAAGCCCAAAATCCCACATTTGTCTATTTTTAGGGTTTGCCATAACTTCCTCAGATTTCACCCAATCACCTTCAAATTTTACCACAGAGTTCCTTTCTGAATTCTGCTTCTTTGTCCCCCTCTGCCAAATTTTCCCATTCTTTCACCCCGCTTCTGAAATCCTCATTTTTTGCTTCCTTGTCTCTTCGACAGTGTCCAAAACCTAGTCAAACCCCAATTACCCTTCAGATTTGTTCCCAAATCCAGATTTTCCTTTACTAAAGCAGTTTTTGTTTTTGTTTTTCTACCCAGTAAACCAAAAAAAAATCCTGGTTACAGTTGTCACCCGCGCAGGAGCAAACACCATGGAGGAAGCACTTGCAGCCATCCAAACCAAACTCCAAGATCTGCATGAAAAATTTCTCAACCTCCATCTTCAACATTTAGCCATGAACGATAACTGACAGCCAGAATCTTTTGCAGCCACCAGGTTCTCTTCTTCCACCAATTTTCGTGGGCTGAAGCTTGATTTTCCTCGCTTCAATGGTACTGATCCGGCTGGATGGATATACCAAGCAGAACAATATTTCAGTCTGCATAATACTTTTGATGTCCAGAAAGTTCCACTTGTATCCTTTCATTTGGAACAAGAATCCCTTCAATGGTACCGTTGGTACATCAAAGCTCATCCCGAACCAAACTGGATAGATTTTTGCCAACTCCTTTTGCCACGATTTGGTCCTAGTGCTTTTGATGACTTCACATGAGCACTCACTAAACTTCACCAAATTGGCACAGTGAGAGAGTATCAGACAAAATTTGAGAAACTGGCCAATCACACAGAAGGATTGTCTGATGAATTCTACAGGAGTTGTTTTATCAGTGGTCTCAAGGATGAAATCCGCTTAGAGGTCAAAATGTTCTGTCCCAACACAATGATGGAAGTCCTAAGATTAGCTAAGTTGGCAGAGGACAAGATCACAGCTCAACATCGCTCCAAACCCACCTTTGTTCCCTTCAGAAATATGGGTTCCCAATGACCTCCCATCACGCCTGCTCCCCAACCAACTCCTATCAAGCATTTGTCTGAAATAGAGATGCAGGCACGCCAAGAAAAAGGGCTTTGTTATAATTGTGATGAGAAATTCACTTGGGGACATAGATGTGTTCAACAAAAGCTCTATCTCTTGGATGTGGATTCTCTGCCTGACTTAGAACTTGATGAAGAAGCTCCAGATACAGTAGATGATCAGGTTGATGTTCAACACCCGCCTGTTGACATCCCATCTCAGGATGACCCACCCGAGATCTCTCTCCATGCTGTAACCGACATCACCACTCCACAAACAATGCGAGTCAGGGGTTACTTCAAGAAGCTCCCTCTTACCATACTCATTGATTCTGGTAGCACTCATAACTTCATCGACCCTCGGATTGCCAAACAGGCTGATTGTTTTGTCCATCCTTGCTCCAACTTTGAAGTCATGGTTGCCAATGGGGGCACCTTACCTTGCAAGGGGAAGTGTCACAATGTGTATATCTCTATGGAATATTATAACCTGCACTCTAATATGTTTTCCTTGTCCTTAGGTGGATGTGATGTGGTTTTGGGTGTTCAATGGTTACGCACACTTGGCCCCATCTTATGGGATTTTGTGGAACTTTGGATGCAGTTTTCAGTCAATCGGGCACAACATAAATTAATGGGCTTACAACCAGGGTCTCTCCACATCATCAGTTCACATCGTATGGAAAAAATACTTAAGAAGAATTTACATGGTGTCATCGCTCAACTCCATTCCATTCAGAGGCACCCATCAATGGTCTCCACTACTTCCTTGGATAGATATGCAGGTGTCTTTGCTGAACCAATGAGCTTGCCGCCTTCAAGAGACCTTTCCGGTAAGAATTTAGTTGCATCTACCTCTCAGCAGGAACTGATGGCTATTTTGCATGTAGTACAGAAGTGGCAACCATACCTATTAGGGAATTATTTCTGCATCAAGACTGATCTCCCAAGTCTGGAAAATTTTCTGGAACAATGGGTCTCCTACCCAACACACCTGAAATGGATTATCCCTATGCGATCACTTACAAGAAGGGTAAGGACAATATAGTGGCAGATGCTCCTTCTCGCACACTTGATGACCCAGTTTCTCTTACAGCTCTTTCTCTGCTTGTTCCAAATTGGTTGCAATATGTTCAACAGGGCTATCTCTTCTATGAACTCCATGCTTCTTCATCAGTAGGGCACTCTGGGTTCTTCAAAATGTATGACCAGGAACAATGTAACTTCTTTTGACAGGGACTAAAAATGACAATTCAACAGATGGTGGTTGACTGTGATACTTTCCAGGTCAACAAGGGTGAAACGACACTCCTTTCGGGATTTCTCAAACCCTTGCCCATCCCTACACAGCTTTGGCCAACTATTTCTATAGATTTCCTAGCAGTGCTCTGGTGGTACAATACCACATCTCAAATGACACCATATGAAGCATTCTATGGACAGACACCGCCAGTTCTTCTTCCATACACCCTTAGCAGCTCCCCTGTTCAGGAAATTGACTCAGTTCTTCGCAACCGCGATCAGATTCTTCTCATTCTGCAGGATAATCTTCACATGGCTAGAATTCGCCTGAAACAACAAGACGATCAACACAATTCTGAGTGCATTTTCCACACAGCTGATAGGGTTCTTCTTCATCTACAACCTTCCAAGCAATCCTCCCTGACACTCCAAAGGCGTCAGTGGCCCACAATGCAACCCAAGGATGCTACCGGGGAACCACTCCTTCAGATTTTGCAGCAATTTCTCCAACCAAAGCTTTGAGGACAAAGCTTTTTCTAAGGGAGAGGGGATGTTAGGAACCCGTGTCAACCCTTCTCTTTACTACGTTAGTATATGGTTGTTGGATGCATATGCTTTGTAAGTCGTCCCGTAGTATTTGCTGATTCATAGTTTATATTAGCCCATAGTATTGACCCATAGTATTGGACGCATATGCTTTGTAAGTTGTCCCATAGTATTATATGTCCCATGGTTTTGACCCATAGTATTGGGCATAGACTTAGTGTTAAGTCAGTATTTTGTTTCTTCAGTTTGGTTTGATTTGCACTTTATTTTAAGTTATTTATTTTCTTTAATTTGATTTTTTCCTCCTTAGTAAGTTTTCCTTAGGCTTTATATAAGATTTTGGGCTTGCTTTTGAGCTTTTCAGATTTTAAAGCTTTATATTTGTTTTTGATGAGGGGTTTTAAAAGTTCATTATATCAAATAAGAGGCTCATAAATCTTATTGTAAGTGAGGACATATACATTCCCAACCCTGATAGCCTTAAAATCCCATGCAAAATGATATAGAGTTGTTTAAAAACAACAAAACAGTGTAAAAGTTTTTCTTGTAGCGCTGGAGCCGAAATTCATCAAAGAAGCGCTACAAGAATATCGTGTTTTTCCTGTTTTGGGTTAATGAAGTCAAATGAAGACCACGAGCTGATGGAGAGGAATTTTTGAAAACCAAAGGAGATTTTTGTTCAGAAGATACTCATATACAAAAACCTCTCTCAGTTTTGCAACAGCTGTTAAGGCTTGAAAGATTCAGTTCAATCTTTGCAGCCTATTTTCCAGGGATTTTAAATATTTAATATTTTCCTGTTTTAGTGTTCATTTTTCGGGGCCGATTCTGATTGACTGGAGATGAATTTTTAAAAACCAAGAGAGGTTTTTGTCCATCACGGACCCATTAACAAAAGCCTCTCTCATGTTTTACACAGGTGTCACCAATTGAGAGATATGGAAGCTTCTTTGACACCTATTTTTCCAGAAATTCGCCATATTTGCCAGGAATTCGATTTGCTATTTTTAGTTAATTAGTTAAGCTAGTTAGTTAATGTAACTGCTAGGAAGTTTGAATTTCGACCTAATGAGGGGGAAATAGAGTGATTTCTTTGTAAATATAAAAGAGGGATAGAGGGACTGAAAGAAGGTTCTGATTTTTGGGAGCATCAGGAGGTCTGCTAGCTGCTTGTACTTTCAGACTTATTCAGAGATAGGTACTGTAACTCTTATATGCATTTACTGATGAAATTATGAATATATGACTCTTCGCCCTTCATTTGGTCTGTGTTGGATCCATGTTTGAACTTGTTTAGTTTCATGCATGACAAATTCATTGCTGGTTAATGTGTATTTTCTAGTAGTGCTTGTCCTTTATGTGTGAACTTCAGTACAGTCTTTTGTTGGATTTTTGTGATATATATGCATCTTTATCGGTATATGTGTATGATGTAGTTGTTGCTTATCTGCTGAATGTATTCCCTGCATGTTCTTGAAGTTTATGACCAAAAACACATAAAAAAAAAACCCTAAACCCTAGTTTGATTTGAGTTTTACTCTTGAGATTGTGTTGGCTTGTTACCCTAGCCTTAGTAACAATTTCTGGCACAAACATCTTTGGCGCCGTTGCCGGGGACGAAACTGAAGCATATCTTCCCTGGGATACTCATCAGTTTTACTGGTTTAAGAGGTGGACTTAAATCAGATCTTTTTAAAGGCTATTTTCACCAAAAAGTAGTCACAGTGGCTTCTAAAGGGATTGGGACCAGGAACAAGCATGTTTCTCCATTGAAACTGGGTGTGACAGATCCTGAACAGATCTTGAAAGCAGCAAATAAACTCAGAAAATCTCAATCTTTGCCAGCCTCCTGTGACCCTGACCAGCTGGGCAGATCATTAAGTTCGGCTGAAATTTCACCTTGGAGAAAACCTATCATCCCTGAAAGTACTTTTCAACTCTTTACTAATCCTCAAATTTTTTTGAAAGCTAAGACTTCCTCTCCTGATAAAATACCTATCTTTCAGCTGAAAGTAGGAAAGAATCTTTTTCAAAAAAGTTCCAGCCAAGTTTCCACATCTTCCCAGTGAGTCAGTACAAAAATGGCAGGTCAAAACCCACCCATGGATATGATGGACCACATGGTTGCAGCTAGGTATGCACCATTAGTTTTACCTCAACCTTTACATGCATTGCCTGGAGGTGATTACCAGAAATATATGCCTAGATTCAATGGACAGGGGGGAATCACTGCTGAGGAACATTGGGAGGCTTTCCTAAGTTATGCTGATAATCAAAATATTGAGATTAAAGATGTATGGATGAGGGTATTCGTTCAGAGCCTTGATGGGGATGTAAGAAAGTGGTTCATAGATTTTCCTGCCAACTCAATTACTATCATTGAAGAACTCCATGATCTTTTCATGAGACAATGGGGAGACACAAAGGATCACACTTACTATATAACTGAGTTTGGAGCTCTCAGAAGAAAGAAAGAGGAGACTGTTGCAGATTTTTCCAAAAGGTTTAACAATATGTACAGTAGAATCCCAGCAGAAATTAAACCTACAGAAACATCAGCAAAGCTAACTTATGCAAATGCTTTTGATCATGAATTTTCTTTGTTATTGAGAGAAAGAAGACCTATCACCCTGCTGAACATGCAAGATGCAGCTTTGGAGGTAGAATCTAATTTGCTAGCTTCAAACAGACTTAAGAATGAAACAGCCCAACAGCTGTATGAAAGAAAAGGAAAGAAAGAAGCTGTTGCAGCAGGTTCTGCTTCTCAGTCTGCCGAGACCAAGATATATGAGATGGCTAAAATGGTTAAGATTCTTACTGCAAAATTGAATAAACTAGAGCTTGAGAAGAATGCTAGTAAACCTACTCCAGAAGATGATCGAAATCCAAACAACCAAAATCAGTTCAGAAGGAAGTTTGCTCCTAGATTTATGCCAAGAGAGCGCAAAAATAATGATATCTAGCGAGAAAGGAGGGAAAATGAGGATCAAAAAGTACCCCCACCTTTTCAAAATAATTTGGTTGATGAAGAAGAAATTGATCAACAGCTGATCTTTGAAGAAACTGAGACTGATCAGGACATGAACCATATTGGAGATAGATTGTTTACAGGTTTTGTCACTGAAGAAGATTTTTTGAATTCTGAATGCTACACTGCTGGCATGTTTGAAACTGAAGATGAGGTAGATGTGGAGAATGTTGCTATAACTGCTGTTGTTCATCAGAATGGACCATCTAAGAAGACCCTAAATCTTAGATCAGGTCCAAAACAAGTGGCTCAAGCTCCCAAGAAGAGGGCACTTGTTCCTGCTGCACCTGTTCCTGCTAAACAAATGGCTGATCCTGTTATTGAGAAGAAACAGTCTGCTGAAAAATCAAAGAGGAATGCTGAAGTTGAAGAGGTAAACAAATCTGTACAAAATTTTAGTTTGGAGAATGAACTGGGAAAGTTAAAGATTCCTGTACCTTTGACTGAGTTAATAAAGAATCCATCATATAAGAATACAGTTCTGAAAGTGAGGAATATACCTAGTAATCAGCCAGTTTCAGATACAGTTAATTTGCAGGAAGAAAACCCTAGAATTTTCATTGGGTCAGCCCTGGCTGAAAAGACTGAAAATGAGGCTGGTGCTTCTCCTCCTTTCTATATTACCTTGATTGTACATGAGCAGATGATTCATAATTGCCTGCTAGATTCAGGAGCATCCCATAACTTGATGCCAAAAGCTGTAATGGAAGCCCTGGGCCTAAATGTCACCAAACCTTACCATGATTTATATGCCTTTGACTCCCGAGCTGTAAAATGTCTAGGAGTAATAAAAGACATGGTTGTCAACCTTACTCAGTTGCCCATGAAAAGTGTGATAATGGATGTTGTGGTGGCTGACATCACACCAAAATTTGGCTTGCTTCTATCTAGGTCATGGGCTAAGAAGGTTGGGGGAACATTACAGATGGACCTCTCTTATGCCACCATTCCTGTTTTTGGTGGAGAAAATAGAAGACTTTACAGAGAGCTACAGCTTGCTTACATAGTCACAGATGATAAAAACCCTAGCAATCACCCAATGTACTCTATGGACAAAGACCTTGGTTCATGCATATTACAGTTTAGTGAAGAGGAAAATTCTGCTGGTCTGTTACAAGTGCAAAAAGAACAGCATGTAAAACGCAGCAGAGAAGAGGAAGATGCATTGTGGCAGTTGTACTTGGATGGATCCTCATGCAAAGAGTGTGCTGGAGCTGGAGTTTTACTCTTTTCCCCTGGGGGTGAAACAGTGAAACTCATGTATAAATTGGAGTTTGTTACCACTAACAACACTGCCGAGTATGAAGCTCTGCTACTGGGATTGAAGGCTGCTGAAGATTTGGGAATTCAGCAGATTTCTGCATTTGGCGACTCCGAACTAGTTGTTCAACAGGTGAAGAACAAATATCAAGTAAAGCAGGGTTTGCTGAAAGTATATCGAAATGAGGTATGGGATATGCTTGAAAACTATTTTATAGCATTTAATATCACTCATATTCCCAAGAATCATAATGAGACTGCAGATTCTTTAGCCCTGGCTGCCACACATTTCAGAATCCCTAAAACCACTCAGCTAAAATATCCTATAGAAGTGAGGTATAGACCATGTGTCCCTGATAATGTGAAGCACTGGAGGGTTTTTGAAGAGGACATTGAAATAAAAAAATTCCTTGAGCTTATAGATGAGTTTTCAAATGCTCAAATTGATCAGGAAGAAGATGAAAGGGATGAATCGTTAAATGAGTTTGCTGCAGAAGAGATAGCAGGGCATAAAATCATTGAGTTGAAGAGCAACTTCATTCCAAAAGGTCTAGTACCTTTAGAAAGAATATTTACAAAGGATGATATACCTTCAAAGCTAGTGGTTCAATTTTCAGAAGACAATGTAGAGGACTACAATATTGGTTCAGCAGAACATCCTAAGATGGTTAAAATTTCTAAATCTTTGACAGCTGAACAAAGAAATAGATATATCACGCTTTTGAAAGAACATGTAGATGTATTTGCTTGGTATTATCAGGAACTGAGAACTTATGATACAGCAATTATTCAGCACAAGGTCCTTTTGAAGCTTAATGTTAAGCCTTTCCGACAGAAACTAAGAAGGATCAATCCAGCTTTGTTCCCTGTTCAGCTGGGGATTCTAGTGATGAAATTCCTTCAGGATTCTCAAGAGGAACCGGATGATATGCAAAGGAGACTATTTGAAATGATAGAGTTACAGCAAAATAGAGAGAAGGTGGATGAAAAAGCACAGTTGTACAGATCCAAGATTAAAAGCAGATTTGACAGGAATGTTAAAGAAAATACTTTCATAGAAGGTGAGAGGGTTCTAAGATGGGATGCAAGAAAGGAACAGAAAGGTAAGCATGGTAAGTTTGATAATCTTTGGTTTGGCCCTTTTCTGGTATCAAAATTTTTAGAAAACAATACTTTTATCCTGCAGTCCTTGGAAGGTGAGGAGTTGTCCAGCCCTGTTAATGGACGATTCCTCAAGCATTTTTACAATCCATAAAAGCATTTTCATTGATCATTGTACATACTGGTGAGTGAATCACAATAAGACTCCATAGCCCAACAAATAAGGCACTGGTCTTCAGGTTCTTGAAGCCTCGCAGGGAGGTCTTCATCCCGCAGCTGGAGCCAGATGTTAAGTCAGTATTTTGTTTCTTCAGTTTGGTTTGATTTGCACTGTTTTGGTTTGATTTGCACTTTATTTTAAGTTATTTATTTTCTTTAATTTGATTTTTTCCTCCTTAGTAAGTTTTTCTTAGGTTTTATATAAGATTTTGGGCTTGCTTTTGAGCTTTTCAGATTTTAAAGCTTTATATTTGTTTTTGATGAGGGGTTTTAAAAGTTCATTATATCAAATAAGAGGCTCATAAATCTTATTCTAAGTGAGGACATATACATTCCCAACCCTGATAGCCTTAAAATCCCATGCAAAATGATATAAAGTTGTTTAAAAACAACAAAACAGTGTAAAAGTTTTTCTTGTAGCGCTGGAGCCGAAATTCATCAAAGAAGCGCTACAAGAAGATCGCGTTTTTCCTGTTTTGGGTTAATGAAGTCAAATGAATACCACGAGCTGATGGAGGGGAATTTTTGAAAACCAAAGGAGGTTTTTGTTCAGAAGATACTCATATACAAAAACCTCTCTCAGTTTTGCAACAACTATTAAGGCTTGAAAGATTCAGTTCAATCTTTGCAGCCTATTTTCCAGGGATTTTAAATATTTAATATTTTCATGTTCATTTTTCGGGGTCGATTCTGATTGAAGGGAGATGAATTTTTAAAAACCAAGAGAGGTTTCTGTCCATCACGAAGCCATTAACAAAAACCTCTCTCAGTTTTTACACAGGTGTCACCAATGGAGAGATATGGAAGCTTCTTTGACACCTATTTTTCCAGAAATTCCCCATATTTGCCAGGAATCCGATTTGCTATTTTTAGTTAATTAGTTAAGCTAGTTAGTTAATGTAACTGCTAGGAAGTTTGAATTTCGACCTAATGAGGGGGAAATAGAATGAATTCTTTGTAAATATAAAAGAGGGATAGAGGGACTGAAAGAAGGTTCTGATTTTTGGGAGCATCAAGAGGTCTGCTAGCTGCTTGTACTTTCAGACTTATTCAGAGATAGGTACTGTAACTCTTATATGCATTTACTGATGAAATTATGAATATATGACTCTTCGCCCTTCATTTGGTCTATGTTGGCTTCATGTTTGAACTTGTTTAGTTTCATGAATGACAAATTCATTGCTGGTTAATGTGTATTTTCTAGTAGTGCTTGTCCTTTATGTGTGAACTTCAGTACAGTCTTTTGTTGGATTTTTGTGATATATATGCATCTTTATCGGTATATGTGTATGATTTAGTTGTTGCTTATCTGCTGAATGTATTCCCTGCATGTTCTTGAAGTTTATGACCAAAAACACATAAAACAAAACCCTAAACCCTAGTTTGATTTGAGTTTTACTCTTGAGATTGTGTTGGCTTGTTACCCTAGCCTTAGTAACAATTTCTAGCAAAAACACTTAGTATATTAGTGTGTGTTGAGGTCATTGAAGGAACCGTGAAGTTAATTGTATTGAGCTTGCTCAAAGGAGGCCGCCCCCTCGAAGTGGCCCGTGATCAATATAAAAGTGATTCTGAGTTCTATTATTTCTGATATCTTGTGTATTTGCATTAATTAATTATTGCAGGTTCATCACAATCTCACAGGATTTTGTTCCACAATAAGACTCTTCTATTCAAATTTCCTTGTGCAATGTCAGTCAATGAACCTGCCACTGCACATCGTGCTTATATTCAAGGACACTCCTCTATTCCAATTTCCGTGTGGTACCATGCTGAATGCACTACACATTGTGCATGAATGAAATAATGATATATCATGTATAAGATCCACCAGGTGGTAATGTTCCCAAAATTGTCAATAGCTCTTATTATAAGATATAGCTATAGAATGTAAATGGAAAAACATCTTTAGAATGTAAACGGAAAAGAATCTTTGGATTTGTGATTCATTAACTAAAAGCACGCACCTCCCACCCAATTTATTGAAATAAATACAACTATTGATGGAATTGTATATTTGTAAGTCAAATATTTGATGCCCATTGTTGCTCTTTCGGTTACTCTAATTGAAAATTTAATTTAATTTTTAATTTAAATGTACACCACTGAAAAATAGTACTTGCACTCAATGTGGTGTAAGAGAACAATAGGAAATGGACAAAGCCACATAAATTTTGTGTGATAATACTTGGGAAAGTCATTTTAGAGGGGCAACAGCTACACCTTTATTTGGCTAAGGTTTTCCTGGGAAATTTAAGCCATTGTTGTTGAATTTTTTATTATAAGTTTCTAAGATTTAATAAAAAATAAATTTTAAATAGTAAGAGTATTTTCTTTTAGGTCAAAATATATGTAAAAGTTGATGTGATATTATCTCTCACTTCAATACTAATATCACTATTAGCTCTAGTGACTTGCTTTGTATGCGTACTTTGACTTGTGGATGATATCCATTAGTCATATTTGTTTTTTTGGCGTGTAGTTGTTACACAAAATTTATTATCATCATGTCTATGTTTGAAACCATTGCAAGTATGAAATCAAGTCAGAAAAGGATAGCCGATTTGTGAAAATCTTCACAGCATATCTAAGAGTTGATGTATACATCACAAGAAAGATTAAAATTAACCAGGAAAATAGAAGAAGAGTGGTCATGTAGTGTAAAGGAGCAACAAAATTATGATACAGTAGAACTCATATAGAAGCAGAATAAGATCACACACTAATTCATTAATCATAATATGAACAATAAATAATACATTGGTGGAGAGGATTCGAATGCCAAGGTGGCAATTCGAATTAGCCTGCATGGGCATGGCTTATCTGCACTAGGAGTCATCATCATCATTAGTGGAGTGTCAACAATACACCACTAGGAGTCCTCATCATCATCAGTGGAGTCATCAATGCACAAGTAACGGTCAACCACGTGTCAAACTGAGTCTAACTGAGTGTGGTAGGTGTAACTGGCACATGGAAGCACTAATGTGTTGGTCACCCTATATGCTAATTAATTACAACTAGCACACAAGGTGCTCAATATAAATTGTCAACCCAGGGAAGTCTTTTATCTCAATGGCAATAAACACAATCTATGCATAAACATTTCAAGTAGTTGATTAACTAAATGGAGATAATAATCCTACCTATCTGCTCAGCCAAACTCATTCCATAAAGAAAACTAATCTAACTCATACATCTAGGAATTCAAAGTACAACTACCTTCCTACAGAAATCAACCTAGTAGTTACTGATCTAAGAATGGAAATGAACTAGATTACTTTTGCAAGAAGTTAAATCCTATAATTATCAAACTACAGTATTCAATCTTTACCAATGTAATGTCCCCATCTTGACCCTATTGCATTAAAATTGTAAATGATGTAAATGTCGTTATTAAATAATGGTGAGGAGATCAAGGCCAAGGCCTCGCCATCAATTTAGCATTTTATGTATTGGCAATTAAAAATAGATGCATATGGTTCTTTTGCTAGACATGCATAATGTAAATTAAGACATCATGTAAATATGAATTTTAATGAAATACTCGCAACTAGCTATGGAATGCAACAAAGAGATGGGAGCATGATTTTTAAAAGGAATAAGGAGGAAAATTATTCAAACCCTTGATCCAATGGTGTTAATCCAAATGTCATTGAGAGAACCCATAAACCACCAACTACCCATTTTGACTTATGCACCCAATCATTTAATTCTTCCAAGAGTTGGTTGAGGTAGTTAATTCCTTGGGAATGGAGAGGTATGGAAGCCAATTTCGTGAATGGGAAAGGCATCAATCTGGGAAATCGTATTTTTGCTTCTTGGGTAAGAAAACACCCATGAAAATTATGCCCAAAGCCATTCTTCACCAATGGAATTTACTCTCTCACGCAGTCTGAGCTAGCTGGGGATTTCTCCTTCACATTTTCCATCTTTTTCCTGCATTTTCCATGGCTGGGAACTCATTTTTTTATTGCAAAGTTGCTGGGAGGAAGGGAGTCACGATTTGGGGGTTTATAGAGGTCGTTTTTGTCCCTTGAATTCCCATAACCGTTTTCTGGAAACGATTTTGCTCTCCCAGGGTTGATTCCCCATTTTCCACTTCGTTTTTGGTTGCCCACGTTTTTACTAGAACTAATGGAAACTCATTCTGGGAATCCCACTATCAAAACGTTTTTCTTCATGCCCAACATTTGTGATTTTGCTGTTATTTGAATCCCTGTTTTGGTTTGAATTTGTGAGCAAGAAATTGGGAGTGGAAGAGGACCAAAATTGGATTTATAAACCTAGTGAAGGGAGTAACCTCTCAAAAAGATCAAAAGGGTTGGCTACTCTTCTATGCACACCTTGAACAACACTAGAATGGAAGGTATGGCCTAAGGGATTGTGTATTAGTGAAGGGAATACTTCCTTGTGTGGGGTGTGTAGGCATTGTGGGTTCCAAGATAGATAAATCTTGTAGAGGTATCCTTGGCTCTGTGTTTGAGCTCACTAGCTTAGCAATTCATTCCCTCCCCTTTGCCTTAGCAGCCTGATAAACCCCAACTGTGGATTGGATTGGCTGATTTTGGTGTATTTTGGCTATGTGTGAGTCTGTTGTTCCCTTTTCCTTGTAGTAATCATGCCCATCTCAGGGGTGGCAGTTGTGCCGAGATATTGATGAGAACAATTGGCATATGGTTGGGTGGAAAGTTGTAGTTGCATAGCCAGTTGCTTGGGACTTCTTTGTTTTAAGATAAGTACTTTCTTGCTTTAATTCTGTAATGTATTTATTTGATGACTATCATGAATATATTAAATGTATGCTAGATGTGTAATAGATTTACTTCCGTTGTGTTTCTTGCTTATATATATATATATACATCTGCATATATCTTTTTATATTCCAAAGGTTTTTTGTTAATAAACATGGGGCTAGATGCCCAGTTTTAGAATCACATTCTTTCCATCGCAATGGTATGATGGGAGAGGAAGTTACAACCAAAATTATTCATCCAGCAGCTACTGTAACTCAATCACAATCTGCTTAATCTAATGAATTCAATAAAGATACAACAACAACCATAATTAGAAATTAAGCTTGAACTCTGAATTGATAAATATTGGAAATCCTAGGAAGCATAAATGACTGAAAGGAATTAAAGATGAGCTTAGTTGTAACAGCTAATTCTAACACACCATGCATCGATTAAACTAACCTACATAATCGACTGTCACACCACATAGTTGCAGCTATTCAGGATGCATATAATAAACTACCAATAAAGAATGCAAATGTAAATTCTCTGTTGTAGCTTCCAGTAATACGCCTAATGCGATTGCACAACACACAACAACAAATAAATCTAACCACTTACTTAACTCGGCAATCTCTGTGAGAAGGCGGGCCATGGCCTTCTAACAGAGAAGCCATGAACTACCACAAATTAAGACACATAAAGATGAATAAATATGCTCTTCATTAAATATGGTAATCCACAGTCTCAGCTCTCTGTTATAGCCCGTACAAAATGATAATTAACCAACCCCCAGACTCTGAAATCCTTCCCATATTTTTACATGAAAAATACAGTTCGTGATTCACTAATTTTGCATAGCAATGAAGATCTCTGATCTTCATGTGGTGGAGTTACAATTGAACTATTACAACCATATTGAAGAAGGCCGTTGGTCAAGAAATATGTTGTTACTTGGGAAATCAATGGATCAAGGGATTAACCAATTGGGAGGCATCCTATCTGTTGCAACAATGCTCTTTTTTAGCAAAGACATGTTACAGCTTCACGTGGAAAGATACGCTCTCCCTTTGAACATGAAGAATCAAATCAGAAAAGTAATAGCTAGCACCACGTATGATTCCTTCCCAAGGCATTGCGGCTGATACACCCTTGCTTTGATCTTAACTTAATGAAATCAACACAAGTTAACATAACTCGAAGGCTAAAATTCATAAGCATAACAATCTTAGGCATTAAATAAATGAAGCAATAATAAATTATATCTTGTCTGGATTGCTGAGTGATTTGGAAGAAAGACATGTATATGGTTTATGAAAGTAGTGTCTAACAGGGAAAAATGATGAAATAGGTGTGGTAAAAAAGGGGCATTTCCAGTGCCCAACATCTCCCCCCAACTATCCATTTGCATGTCCTCATGGAACAAATTCCACTAGTCTGAATCTGAATCCAAGCTGAACCTGTGAAGATTGGTAAGATTGTGGGCAAGTTTCGTTGGTTCCCCATGATGCAAAAATCCCTGACAGGAAGCCCACTTCTCCCAACACTACTTCTCCTCCTCTTTAGTCAAAACATAACTATTTCTATAAGGACTCATAGGTAGCCATATGAGGGGAAACCTGAATCTTAATACAAGCCACCCAGCTCCACACTTTTTCATGCACTGCACATACCCAGGCACGCTTGTTAAATCCTTCTTAAAATTCTCAAAGCAATATGGGTCCCCTTCTTTCAAAGTTGGAGAAGAATATAACCATCTATACTCACTACCCTCCAGGGCATGCTGCTGATTACTAGAAATTATCCCAACATAGGTAGTGATGATTCTATCTTGCATATTTTCCAAGTGTTGAACAATCTCATGAAACTTGAGAGCCTTTGCATACCTAGCTTTGAGTCCTATTGGAAGCCGAGGTTCATTTCTAATCCAAAAGAGTGGCATTGTCCTTATTCTTTGTGATGGTTTGGAAGGCATCTCATCATTTTACATGATTGATGACAAAAGAAGCAAATGCTCTCAACTGAACATCCCCCAAATGGGGCATAGGATTAGAATGAGAGTCGGTATAGAAGGATTTATCATGTAAATATAATTCACATAACATATTTTGCTCCTCATCATTGCTTGCTAGGAAAGTTTCTGAAAACTGTGAGATTGTTGCTAGCTCAAATGGATTCCTTCTTTTAATGTCCTCATCTTGAATAAAGTTGTCTGTTTGTAAAGAAAGACATGGTAATAAGGGGATGGAGCTCTGCAACTTCGTAATTCCTAGGAAAGAGTATACAGTTGATCCTTCTCTTGTTGTATGGACTTGAATTTCCTCAACTCTGCCAATTCCTTTTGAACGTTTTCCCACTGGACTTTCCGGAAGAACAATTCCTCAGCCCATTTCTCTCTCAATTCCCTGACAGTATTTCTATATTCATGGAGGGGGACCATCCCTTCCCTGCATTAAGCAATATATTTCTTCCATTTATCTAGCTCAAGATTTTGTGAGAGAATATTTTTCTATAGTGGTTGAATCCTTCTATCCTCCACATCTTTTTCATCATCAGATTCCAAATTAATGATGCCTTGTGAAAGTAGCATTCTTACCTCATCACCAGATGTTCCAGCTTCCCTATTTGTGATTGACAGTGTAGCAGCCTCATCTTCCATTGGTGTTGAAATTACCTCTGCTTGTGCTGCAATCTCAGCAGCTACTTTTGGGGATGCTCGTTCTTGTGTAGCAACATCCTGTCCCTTCAATTCTACCTCAGCAACATCAGTTTGAGTTGCAGTCTCAACAAATATTTTTAAGGACACTGGTTCTTGTGTAACATCGTCTTACTCTTGTTCCCCAACATCAACAATTGTTGTCTGAGTTGCAACTTCACTAAACAATTTCAGGGGTACTGGTTCTTGTGTAACAACACCCTGTTCACTTATTTCTTCAAATTGTTGAGGTTGTTCTTGACTTACCTCGATATCTTCTGAAATATGAGACTGGTCCTGGAGTGGCTCAGTATTTTCTGATGGCTGGGAATGCATTGCTTCATATTCTCCTAAATCCAAATCAGGGATTAGGTCAACTCCTTCCTCATTATCCTTCATCATCTCTACTGCAGGTACACTTTCCCTTTCTTGCTTTTCTTGTACAAGCTCTTGTGCTCCCACACCCAGCACTATGAATCCATGTCCTGCTGAAAAGAATATGTCCCCACATTCTGGGCAAACCATTTCTCCTTGTTCCTCGTTTGACAAAGTAGGAGATGAATTTTCTAGCAAATTTGTAGCTTCTACTAACATATTCAAATTCTTCTATGCCTGTTTCCTAGTTACTTCCTTCCATTTTTCCAATTCATCCCGTAGCATTTTCACTTCCTCCTTTAACAGCTCATTTTCATATAGGAGATTTTCAATTTGGGGTTCGTTCACAGCAGGTTCCTGTGTGACAGTAGGTGTTTTGGGATTTAAAATAAGGATTTCCATGCCTGTCCCAACTACACATGATGCGCTGTTGAAGGTACTTCAATATTTGCCCCAATTGCACCTGTTGTCTCTGCTGAGGGTACTTCAATATTTGCCCCAATTGCACCTGCTGTCTTTGCTGAGGGTAATTCAATATTTGCCCCAATTGCACCTGCTGTCTCTGCTGAGGGTAATTCAATATTTTCCCCAATTGCACCTGCTGTCTCTACTAAGGGTAATTCAATATTTTCCCCAGTTGCACCTGCTGTCTCTGCTTAGGGTAATTCAATATTTGCCCCAATTGCACATGATGTCTCTGTTGCTACCATATATTGAGTCCTTCTTCTCTTCACCCCTTCCGATGGCTTATCAACACTGCTTGTTGCTGTTGTTGTAGTAGTTTTGGTTCTTCTCTTCTTTGCTGAAGTGGCTTTCTGGCCCCTATTCCATGACCTTTTTCTTTTCTTCTGCGACACAGGGGTTTCCAAATTTTCAGAGGGAAAAACAAATTCCTCCTCTTCCACAATAGTTCCCTTGATTTTCGGGGAGGATGCGATATCCAACACCTCCATGTTTCCTTCCTCTGTTGTCTCTTCCTGGTACTCTCCTTCCTGCATTTCCACTTCCGCAGTTGCAGCTTCAACTGTCACAGCTTCAACAACTACTCCAGCTTCAGCTTCTTCTGCTGAAGCTGCTAATGACACCATTTGCACTGCTTCAGCGACCACCCTAACTGCAATTTCAATTGTGTATGTTTCTTCCCCTATGGGATTTGTTGTTGTTTCAGCTTCTAATGTTATTGCATCATCTTCCATGGCTTCCATCACTACTTCCTCAATGACAGGGTTCGCTGTTGTCGCAACTTCCCCCATATCTATCTCTTCTTCCCCATCATTTAGGTTTCCTAATACCCCATCTGCAATAGGGTTTGTTGCTGTCACAGTTTCCCCCATGTCTATTTCTTCTTCACTTTCATTTAGGTTTCCATCCTCCCCCCAACTAAATTTGAGGAGCTCTGGTCCTCTTATCCTTCTTCAACACCCCCCAATTCCAATGCAGGTTCTCTAATTACCCCATCCCCAGCAAGAATTGAGCCCGGGTCAAATTTTGATGTGCAAGGGCCCTCAAGATTAATTTAATTAGGCCATGATTGGTGAGGCAGGAAACTGGGTGTCGGGTTGTTCTTGCATATCCAACCATGTTTTGTAGGGTCTTAAAGAGATAAAATGGCATATTCACTAAATTACCAGGGAGTAGGTGACAAAATAGAGGAAATTCTGAGAAATAGACAGTTTGGTACCTACCTTCATAGGAGATATATTTCTTCATAAAAATTTCCACTTGATCCCAGGGATGAGGTAATGATTTTAGTGCAATTCCACAGCCTTTTGGGCGAACATTCTCCCCGGCTGCAAGGAATTCCCTTATGGTAGTCACATTCAGAACTTTCCGTCCAAACAATTTATTCCCAACCTAGGGTAAGCCACTAACCTCAGATATAATGGCCGCTGTAACCTCAATGCATACCCCCCTGACTTCAGAATGAGTATCAATCAAGTTAAAAATGAACAGTAATGTTGTTTCGATGTGGAAACCACTTAAACGTTGAAAATACTCGGTCCACCTAGCTGCTGCAAAAATGGTGAAAACTTTTGCGTTTGCACGTAGAGCTTCCATGATCTCAGGTTCATGCCTAACGGGGTTACCCATATCAACCTCCCTTCATAATTCAGACAACGAATACAATGATTATCAGTTCAGATGTGGAAGTTGCAGCCTATGAACATTCATGGAATAGCCAGAATTTGAAATTGGGTATTTTAGGAAAGATGGCACAGTTTTCAACCCGTGGTAAGATGATACAGTTAAGGAAAAATGGCATAATTGGGGCATTTTGGTATGAATCGGGTAAGGTGATGGTCAGGTTGTTAATCTTGACACATTCCTTGGTGGTTAAGTGTGTACAGAGTGTTGGCGGGGACAAAATACAAGGCGTGCTTATTGTTGCCATATTTGATTTGATGATTAATCATGTAAAAGGTCAGAATTCGTACCTTCACGTTATGAGATTAGCCTTAAATTGCCACCATAACCTGACTTCGTCATTACTTCCATTAAGAGACAATAAATGTGCATGTGCTGAGATGAGTTGGCCACAACCAACCAGGATGATAAGTACATCCATGCTGACAGATACACGAGACGACCCAATAATTTCTGCGTTCTTGGCAGACTGTGATTGGAACTGTGGAGTCATCATTTAAATTAGAGCCTGGTCAAATCATTAGCGGCGAGGCTATCCTAGCAGGTAGACAATCTAGCGAAGTTGCAGTTGATGAATAAGAGGAACTAGGAATGAAGACTTGGGCAGAGTTTGGTGAAATTTGGCAGAGTCATAGTTGTGAAAATTGGAAAAATAGGAAAGAATAGCGGAGTCGTAACTGCTGGAAAAAAGTGGAATGAATGAAAATAGCAGAGTTGCAACTGTGAAAATTGGCAAAATCGTCGAAAATGGCGGAGTCGCAGCTACTGGAAAAGGTGAAATGGATGAATAATAACGGAGCTATAGCTGCGAAACTTGGTAGAATGGGAAAAAGTAGTGGAGTCGAAGCTACTGGAAAAGTGAAGTGAATGGAAATGGTGGAGTTATAGCTATGGAAATTGGAAAAATGAGCAAGGTAAGGAGTCGCCGCTGTGCAAAATGGAGTAACAGGAAAAATTTTCAGCTCGCTGCTGAAAGCCGACGAATCATCCATATTCTTCAAAGAGCTTTATTAGATCATGAAAACAATATAAGGTGTCTGCAATCGTCTTTCCCAGTCACGACTGCTGCTCCTCAAATTTATTCCTGCACACAATTCTTCAAAACAAACCCGATCAAGTGTAAAGGGAAAAGTAAATAAAATACAAAAGAAAAAAAACAAATTATTTATGTACAAATTATGTGTGGACATTGCAGTTCTTAAAAATTCACGGGGGTTGAGAAAAATCCCTTCCCTGGCGTTAATTGATAATCTGGATCAGCTGTAACATGTGAAATGAAAGCATTCTTTGAGATTGGTTTGTGATACAGTCATAGCCAATGACCATTTGCAAATAATGGTATCTTGTTTTCATCAATGGTGATCAACCAGAATGTTCCATTGTCAAATACTCGATCTATTTGATAAGGTCCCAACCAATGAGTGCGTAGTTTTCCTTTGAAATACCTCTTGAATCGTGAATCATATAACAGAGCCCAGTCTCCTTCTCGAAAGACTTTTTTCTTTATAAATCTATCATGCCATTTCGAGCATTGTTGTTGGATCAAAGTTGTTTGATGCACTGCAGCTGTGCGCTTCTCATCCAATTCATTGAGCTTATTCATTCGGTCCCTCTGTGCTTCTGATAAATCAAGGTTTGCTTCTACAGCTGTCTTCAAAGTTCTGATTTCAAATTCAATTAGGAAGACAACATTCTTACCATACACCAATTAATATGGGGAAAAAATAGTGGTCTTACTCCATGTAGTACGATAGGCCCCCAATGCCTCTGGAAGTCTCCCAGCCCAATCTTTACGATAGCTTTTCATTGTCTTTGTCAAAATAGCCTTGATGACCTTGTTTGTACTTTCCACTTGGCCATTGGCCTATGTTAATTTTTCGATAATTTAATTCCATTATCATTCAGGATCACTATGAGAATAACATGCACAACATATCTACAGCATATCAATCATAGACATAATAGCAATCACACAAGAGACACAAAGTTTCACCAGGGAAAACCAAGAAGGTGAAAAAACCCGCAACTTCCTCAGAGATAAGCTAATCCACAAACCAAGATCACAATGATCAAACCAAATAAGATGTCTCTAGCAGATGCTCCTCCTCCTCCACAAGTGTGCCACTTTCTCTCTTAGCTATGCAAGCTTGATAAGTGAGTGAATGAGATAAATGAGAGACATCCCCTCTCTATTTATACACTGACTTGACCTACCAATAATCCACTGGGGCCGACTTGCTAATCAAGCCTAATAACCCAACCACATGTGATAACCAGGGCCGACCCCACACTGGTGGTCTAATAACCCATCAATACAAATGACAACACTTGTCAATGCACATGACGACACTTTCAAATAGAGGAATGTAACATCTCTAATGGATATACAATAAAGTACAAATGTCATACATAGAAGAATATCTTCCGAAGTTACAAATACATCAACACTCCCTCTTAACTAGGAAGGTATTCTGTCAACATAGGTCATCAATACATATTGGCACAATTCTTCAATTCTGGAGCTAGATGATCATCTCTGGATCATAGAGCATCATCATCATCATCACTGTTGCTGGTCTCAACATCTCGAACACTGGGCTATCTCTCAAATCTTCTCGTCATAGGAAGTTCTACAGAGCCATCCCTTTTCCATGCTGGATGTAGGCCCACCACCTACAGGTCTTCATCATCACTGGCCATACTGTGGAATCCTCGGGACTTATTACGTGCATCACAAAACCTCAAATGAGTATCCCAAGATCCTTTATGTCGCTAAGCACGACTGACAAGATCTCCCAGGGCAATATTATATGTGACCCCACCACAAAACCTCGAAAGAGCATCCCAGGACTGATTACGAGCATACTGCTCAACCTATCGGATCTCCTAGGGCAAGATTACAAGTGATCATGGAAAAACCTCGAAAGAGCATCCCAGGACTGATTACGAGCATGCTGCTCAACCTATTAGATCTCCTAGGGAAATATTATATGCCATAGGAAAAAACCTCGCAATAGCATCCTAGGACTGATTACGAGCGTACTGCTCAACCTATAAGATTTCCCAGGGAAATATTAAATGTCCTCCCAGAGAAAAACCTTGAAAGAGAATTTTCCAGATCTCCCAGGGAACTATGACATGCCATAGGAAAAAACTAGCAAGAGTATATTCAAATCTCCCAGGGCAAGATTATATGCTCATCTGCAAAACCTGTCCACGGCCACAGAGTATCATTATGATACTCACCATACATCATCCTGATGTACATGATCATCCTGATCATCATCATAGCATCGTCCTGATGCATATCATCCTATAGTCCTCACACATGATCATCTTGATCATCATCACTACATCGTCCTAATGCATATACATATACATGATCCAACTGATCATACACAACATCCAACTGATGCATATCCAAAGTAGTAATTGGAGTATCTTCCTAATGCTCATCATACAGTGCTTACATCCACAACCATGGGAAGGATCCTCCTCTCACCATGCTTGGAATGGCTCCTACAAATGTGTCCCATCACTTCTTCCTCGAAGTATCCTCAATCTGAAGAACACCAAGCCTCTCTCTGAAGTACTCAAACTTAACTTTGGCTAGTGGTTTCGTCAACACATCTTCAACCTACTCATTCGTCACAACATACAGGAGCTTCACTGCTCCTCTCTACACCATATCCCTGATAAAGTGATATTTGATCTCAATGTGCTTTGACTTGTCATGGAATACCGGGTTCTCAGACAGCTTCACACAACACTGGTTGTCACAAAAGATACCAGTAGCATCCAACGGGATATTAAATAACTTAGACAGTAGTTTCCTCAGCCATACTGCCTCACAACTAGCCGAACAAGCTGCAACATACTCTGATTTGGCTATACCCAGTGCTACGCAGGATTGCTTCCTGCTAAACCACGAGATCACACATGATCCCATACTAAAGCAACACCTAGAAGTTCTCTTCCTATCTGCAGCACTGCCTACCCAATCTGAATCAACATAACCCTGCAGGTTAAACTTTTGATTTGCATCATACTTGAGCCCATAATCAACCATACCCTTCAGGTACCTCAAAATATGCTTTACAGCAACCAGGTGAAAACCTCTCTGATCCGTCAAGAACTGGCTCAATGTGTTCACTGCAAAGCAAATATCTAGTCTCGTATTCGTCAGGTACATCAAGGACCCAATCATCTGACGATACATTGTGACATCAACCAGCCCAGATGAAGCATCACATATAAGCTTCAGGTTTGATGCCATAGGTGTGGCCATGGCCTTGCAGTCCATTATCCCAAACCTCTTCAAGATCTCTATTACATACTTCCCTTATCCAAGGAAGATCGCATCTGTACTTTTCCACACCTCCATGCATAGAAAATAGTTCATCATCCACAAGTCCTTCATCTCGAACTCGGCAGCAAGCTTCCTCTTGGTATCGACAATCAAACTATCCTCACATGTAGCAAACAGGCCATCCACATACAAAAGTAGTATCACTGGATTTCCTTCCTCAACCTTGTAGTAAAGGTTGGAATCTTCTTTACTCTTGCTAAGGCTCAAACTAGATAGGAAAATGTCCATCCTACCATACCAAGTCCTAGGAGCATGCTTCAAGCCATACAAGGCTTTCTTCAACCTACACACATATGACTCCCTGTCATGTGTCTCAAAACCAAGTGGCTTCTCCACATACACTTCCTCTTCGACTACACCATTCAAGAAGGCTGTCTTGACATCCATCTGGTGTATCTTCCATTTCATCACTGCAGCCAGAGCAAGTACTGTTCTGATGGAAGTGTATCTGGCTACAAGAGAAAAAGTCTCCTCATAGTCTATTCCCTCTTTCTGGGAGAAGCCACAAGCTACAAACCTCGCCTTGTATTTCTCTATGTAGCATGCTTGATCTTATAGATCCACTTGGAAGTCACAACAGACTTCCCTTCAGGTCTTGGGACCACATCCCAAACATCATTCTTCATGATCGACTGGTATTCCTCAACCATGGCATCCTTCCATTCTTTCTTTTCCGTTGCTTCTTCATAACTGTAAGGTTCTTTGTTCATAATATCACAGAGTAAGGCAACATAACTGGTATGTGATCGAGTCCTCTTCCTTTCTCTCTATTCTTCTTCCGGAATTCCATATCTTTCTACATCTTGAATGAGCTCTCTATCCCATGCAGGTTTCCTCTTGTGAGAGTTCTTCTCACAGGGTGGATCTATAGGTTCTTGTGGATCTTCAATTTCACGATCTACTTTTGGAATTGCTTTACTCATAGTGGTATCCTAAAATCTGGTTTCCTTTGGTTCTTCATGTTCTTCAACATGTGTCTTCCTTGATTTTATATATGCTAAGTCTTCATCAAATGTTACATCCCTGCTGATGTCAATTTTCTTGAACCCTGGAAAGTATATTCTGTAAGCCTTCGAGCTTTCACTGTAACCCACAAAGATGCCCTTCTTTCCTGAGGGATCTAGCTTTGTCCTCTTTTCCTTTGGAATGTGTGTGTATACTAGACAGCCAAATATTCTGAGATGGCTAAGTTCTGGTTTCTTACTAGAGAAGACTTCTTCTGGTGTCTTGTTGTCAAGTATCTTGTGAGGTGTTCTATTCTACACATATACAGCTGTCCTAACTGCTTCTGCCCGTAGATGCATAGGAATATCTTGATCATGAAGCATTTCCCATTTTGCTTCCATGATAGTTATATTCTTCCTTTCTGGAACTCCATTTTGTTGTGGATTGTAGGGAGCAATCAACTCCCTCTTAATCCCTGAATCACTGCATAACTTCTTGAAATCACCTGAAGTGAATTCCCCACCATTGTTGGATCTGAAAGTCTTAATCTTCTTATATGTTTGATTTTCTATCAAGGCTGTGAAATCCTTGAACTTATCAAATACTTCATCTTTATTCTTTAAGAAATAAACCCAAGTCTTCCTAGAGAAATCATCAATGAAAGAAACATAGTATATATACCCACTCAGAGAACTGGATGACATCGGTCCACATACATCAGACTGGATAATTTCCAAAATTCCTTTTGCTTTGCTTTCACTGCTTGGAAATGCCTTCTTTATGTTCTTTCCTTTTGCACTTCCTTTGCAAACACCTTCATGCTTTGAATGGATTTCAGGAAGACCTTCCACAGCTTTGCTTGCATTTGGTAGTGCCCTATAGTGCACATGTGCAAGCCTTCTATGCCAAAGTTCACTTTGATCCATGGATTCATGTACCATGGCATGTTCAGGTTGTCCCTTCAGTTTGTACAATCCTCCCTCTTGCTCTCCAATCACTACTGCATCATCTATGGTCTTACCCTTTGGCCACATGGGTACTTGGCCATCCACAAATGCAACTCGAATCCCTTTTGCATCCAGAGTTGATATGGATAGGAGATTCTTCTTGAGCCCAGGCACATATAGAACATCCTTCATTTTCAAAGACTTCCCTGAGTCTAGCATGTAAGAAGCTTCACCACTTCCTTTTATGGGATATTGATAGTCATCCCCAAGTTTCACCTTATGGAGTGACTCATGTTCAGATAGATCTACAAAAGATACTTTAAACCCAGTCATGTGTTTAGAAGCTCCACTATCAATCAGTGTTGGTCGCAACACTGTTCTAGAGGTTTTCCAATGTAGACCCAGGTACTTCACGGTACAAGATACCAACAAAACCCCTATTCACCGGCCCTTTCAGCAACAGACTGCAAGTAGCCTGAGGTCTCACCCGAGGCGAAGTTGGAGGGGGTGGTTGCAGAAGTAGGTTTCCACAACCTCGTGTTGAGAGTGTTTAAACTAACTTATGTACAACGTGGTATGAATTGTGCACTATGGTCAATGACTGCGCGAAGTCTGCTACTCCGCGTCGAGTATTTTCAGGAACAAGATATTTGCACCCTCAGCGCATCCCCAAGCTACATAGTGGGGTTATGAGATCTAATCACTTCTATTCAACTTTATTCAATAATCCTCGATCATTCAACATTACCTAGCTTGATAAACACCATAACTTATGCAAATGAGTGTGATGTGCAGAGTTGTGTGCTTTGTTACCGCGATCTGACCGTAACAATTAACTGTGTGGTTGTCTCATAGATCAATTCAATTGTATACTTATAGGTGCTGGAATGTTAACATTCATCCATACATGAAATATTATTCATCTTATTCCATCCCTTCCATGGTGAATATAGATAAAAGTAAACATAAATCAGGTAACAGTAATTTTATGCATGCACTATAAGTAACTTACGTAAAAATAATGGCAATCATACACAACAATCACATAACACAATGGTTTAACGTGGTTCACCCCCTGGGATGGGAAGATACGTCCATAAGAACTGATGTTTATTTATCTTGGAAATGGTACAGCATTTCTTCGTCTATGCACTCAGCTGTAGACGCTCTTCTTTCTCTCTCTCTCTCTCTCTCTAAATTAGGTCTTTGCGCACTCAGCTGCAGAGCCTTTACAATGCTTTAATCTAACAGATGTCACAATATTCAATAATATCAACAAAATAAGAGTCAACCCCTTTCCTTTACAAAATTTTCTTATTTATAGATCAGGACCTGTAGGTCATGTCTTTTACATCTTGAAGGCAGAATCCTTAGTTTTTACAAAAATGTCACGGTTTTCCCAAAACCGGACTACTGATATCTGGCAGCGGATATTCTATTATATGCGTGCCAACAAGTTGTTTCCGCCGAGATCTTGTTTCTCGTCTTTATATGACTAGCTCCAGTAGTCGTAGTCTTCTTCCTGTTGTGATCAGTCAGCTACCTCCGATCTGCACCTACCCACTGCATGGTAGTTATTGACGATCTTTGCCAAAAATAGGTCTTCTATGACCTAACCAAATTAACTGCCTTCATCCGTCCATTCTCTACTTAGATGGATCTTCATTGACATGGCACATCGTGGCACTATACTCCTCGCAGCATCGACCTCATAGCTCCTCCAATACTATGCTGCGCGCAACTTCGCAATATACCAAAACTTATCCCAAAATTGTTCAAACATAATTGCGCTTAGCTCCGCAGTTCTTCAAAATTCTTCCTGTTCAAAAATGCCCCATCTGGGCCAATCCCAACAGGCCCCTAACACTTACATGTGGCTCGCCCCCAAGCCACCTACAACTCCTTGAAGGTGTTCCGCTGATTGTGGGATGATCTTCGCAGCGAACTCGTTGAATGTTTCCATCATCTTTTCTACCGTGTTCTTCATATCCTTTTCAATTTGCCCAATTGTTTCTATTATTTCAAGTGTTATCTCATGGCCAATATGGCCTTCCACTTGCTCTTGATTCTAGTTCAGCTCCTTTAACTTTTCTTCGATCTCTTGTGAGATCGTGCTGGCGTCCTCTAATAATGGCTGTGACTTATCGCCCATTTCCGTGTCCTTCTCTCGCAAAGCTTTAACTTCCTTCTTTAGGGTGTTGATTTCTCTGTATTTTTGGAGTTTGTCCCTTGCTAGTAATGCCTTGACATCCTCACTCATCTTTTCTAGTGCTTCTTGTTTTTCTTTCACTTCCTTCTTTACTTCGATCAATTGTTGGTCTTCTTCAAGGGAATTAAATGCCTTCCATGCTACTTCCAATAGACTCTGGCACTTAGTCACTTCGATAGCAATATTCTGTGTCGCGGTCTTCACTACTCCTTGTCTTAACTGTTTTTCATCTGGTGGAGTCTGTGGATTGATCTACGCTTTCAGGGAAGCAATTTCAGATTCATGGAGAATCTCCATGTCTTCCTTCTCATTTTTAAGATTATTGACCAACTCGCCAATCTTTACAATAGTATTTGCTGGTTTTGTTTGTACTTCAAATTCATCTATATTATTTGCAACCGCAGTGATCGTGTTCTCCAATCTCAGTCGATGATCTCTTTCATCTTGTAATTGCATAGTACTCCATGATTTATCTTCCTCGAGTTGCGTTTGCAACTATGCCTGTCCCTTCAGCGCTTCTATGCTTCTGTCATGCATTTCTTCACTGACTTACATCTGTAAATAATGCAGTCATGGCAATGATATCCTTGCAAGATCAAGCTCCACGCGCTCTACATTCTTTGTATCTAGCATTGCTTCATTAGGTAATGGAAATCTTATAGATAGTGGCTGCATATGGACAACACGTGACCTCACGGGAACCGTTATTTGCTGTTGTGGAGTCCCCGCGGACCCTTTTTTAGCTACTAACTCATCATGCAAGGGTAATCTTCTGCTAACTTCGTCAAATTTTTGGGATACCCCTTGTAGTGTAGTCAAGTTCTGGTTTAAGCTGTCTTGAATTGCCTTGTCCTTCTTCTCTTTATCTATCGAAATTTCCTCCATTTGTTCAGTGACCTTCGCGGTGATCATTAAATAATCATCATCGCAAAGCACTGTGTCTAATTGGTCTTTGTTTGCTTTCTGCTTCTTCCTTTTTTCCTTGTGCCCCGAAGGACTTCCAATATCCTTCCTTTTGCTTGACTCTTTATCTTCTACTATGGGACACGGGATAGGGTTATCCTCACCAAAATCACTTTGGATATCCACGACCTCAACTCAGAATTCAGCTCTCCATTCCTTCATGATATTCTCAATATCTTCCTCGTACATATGATAATTTCCCAAGTGTTAACACCCAAAAAGTGCTCACTACCTCATCTACCCCATTACATGATTCATTTGTCCATTTTCCTACCATATTTCCCTTAAAAACCCTGAAAATCCCAATAAAAAGCCTCCAAAAGGCCACAAAACCATCAAAAAGCCTCAAAAAGGCTAAAAAACCCCTTTTCCGTCCATAAATATCCAAAATTCCTCCAAAATAGCAAAAACCCTCTAAAGAGGGAATAAAAAATATAAAATAATGAGGAAAAAGGAGGAAAAAACCCTATACAGCTGACCTAAACCATTTGGTTCCCAAAACCATGGGCCAGCACTCCACCACCAAAAAACTATAAATAGGTGATGGAGACCCCTCATTTCATATCCACAATCAAGTATATCCTTACTCTGCCAAAATCTCTCTTGAAACCCTAGCTCACCCTTGAGCTACTTTCACCATTGAGAGCCCCCTTTTGGCCCATTCCCAACCATTTGGAGAAAGAGAAGGAGCAAAGCTGGAGTTTGGAGAAACCCTCTTGGACAATTGCAAGAACTTCACCAACCTTCACATTGGAGGTAAAGCTTTAATACAAAAAACCATTTACATTATCTCTTGTCTTTTTATGTTTCATGCACATGCTTAGTATAATTTTCATTTTAATATCTTGTCTTTTAATTACTGTTTATTGAACTGCTACTAGGGAGTCCCTTCTCCTTAGTAGGTGCTCATTGGCACAAGCTAGGGTGAAAACCCTAGCTACAGTTTTGGCAACTCCCCTAGGTTTGAATTTCTGGTTACAATTTTTAAATATTTTTTCTGTTCGGCTGTCCCTTTTGGCCGCCGTAAACCGCGTCTTTTCCCCCTGCAGTCGCATTTCGATCGCGTCTTTCAGACACTTACCTGCGATCCGACCGTGGCTCTCAGATTGTTTCCGGTGACCTGCCAACCGTTTTCAGTCTGTTACCTGCGATCCGACCGCGGCTATTAGCCTGTTTGGGACGGTCTGACTGCGGCTATTACCCTGTTTTTTGCGTCCCGCCTGCAGCTTTCGGCCATTTTCCCGCAACCCGCCGGCGCCTTTGGGCGTCTTTCCTGCGTCCCGCCTACGGCTTTCGGCCATTTTCCCGTGACCCACCGGTGCCTTTCGGCGTCTTTCCTGCGTCCCGCCGGTGCCTTTCGACGTTTTTTCCCGCGTCCCGCCTACAGCTTTCGGCCATTTTCCCGCAACCCACCTGCGACTTTTGGTGTTTTTCCTGCGTCCCGACTACGTTTTTCAGCCTAAAACCCGCAACCCAATTGCGACTGTTGAGTTGTTTTCCGCGGTCCGACCGCTCAGATTTGCCAAAAACCCGCGGTCTATTTTCTGCATTTTTGTTTGTTTCGAACCCAGCACTTTCCTGCACTATTTTCTGCACCAGCACAGCCATCTGTCCTACCTGTAGCCACCCTTCCTTACAGCCTTTTTTCCTGCAGTTTTATTTCTGTTTCACTTACAGAATCGTTTTTACATTTTCAGCATTTTAAATTGAAAAAAAGGGAAAATTGTGCATTTCAAAGGTTAATTTATGTCTTGTTATTGCTAGTTAGTGTAGCTAGGGTTTTACCCCTAGCTTGTGCAAATGAGCACCTACTAAGGAGAAGGGACTCCTTAGTAGCAGTTCAATAAAATGTAAATTAAAATGCTAAAACAGAAATGTAAATTACTCTAAACATATGCATGAAACAGAAAAACAAAATATAAAGAATGGTTTTTGTATTAATTTTACCTCCAATGTGGAGGTTGGTGAAGCTCTTGCAATGGCCCAAGAGGGTTGCTCCAAGCTCCAACTTGCTCATTCTCTTTCTCCAATGGTGGGAATGGGCCAAAAAAGGCTCTCAAGGTGAAAGTAGCTCAAGGGTGAGCTAGGGTTTCAAGAGATATTTTGGCAAAGTAAGGGTACTTATGATTGTGGATATGAAATGAGGGGTCTCCATCACCTATTTATAGTTTTTTGGTGGTGGAGTGTTGGCCCATGGTTTTGGGAACCAAATGGTTTAGGTTAGCTGTATCAAGATACATAAAAATAACTGTGAGACCCGAAAAGGGGGACCTATAGGATACATAGAGAACCACTGTGTACATCATAAGGGTCCAGAGGGGACACAAATCTGGGACATACTGCTGGGTTGACCATGTCTGAGATGAAAAACTGATACACTGGAATGACAACAGTGCTACTGAGTGTGGTACCACGTGAACTGATGAGCTGCTAGATCAGAGTGACAAGGGGTCATACTCCTCAATGGTACACTGAACTGGGATGGAACTGGGACTGAACTGGGTACTCAAGGAAGCATATAACTGGATGGCTTCCGAATACAATCGCCAACGCAACCCAGACATCCGCGGGAACATATAACTGGGCGTTCCGAAGTGACTCACCAATGTGCTAGAGTCGGGGGAAATCCGGGGTCTTTGACCAATAACTGAAGGGATATAAACCCTGCATGATTCTCACCGATGCGATCAAGGTGTTGAAGTCGAGCATGTGAGAAACAACCATTCGGAGAGGCAATGATGAATCCTCTCAAAATGATCCGTAGGCACTCACCACAGATGGTGATGGGTCCAAGGTGCAGGGACCTCTGGGTCTATCCTCTGGAATAGAGGGGCTGTCGTCGACAGAGGGAGACCTGCAACTATCAAGGCAATGATGTTTCCTTGACAGGAGCGCGAGGTGGAGAACCGAAGTGTGAGAGTACTGATGGTAGGACTGACAAACTATGGGGGATAACTGGGCAAGTAGAGTGGGTGGACTCAAACTTCCTTTGTTCAGAGTATGATGGCGGGGATGATCGGGAAACATATGAAATTGACTGAGGGGAAAGGGATCATATCTGTAATGGATCAAGGATATTGAATGGGATGAGGGAGACTCAAGCTGGTGTAAAATGGAAGGAGACTGCAGACTACTCTGAACAAAGGCGACTTGATTGGGGGTGCTGCCGAGATGATCGATCATAGTGCCAGGAGGCACGGGGGGACTTCTTCATGGGTTAAAGAACTAGAAGAAGTGAGTGTAAAATGGTACTGTCGTGTGGATTTATACGAGCCCAAGACAGTTCATGCTCGTGATTGCTTTCAATTTTAAGGAGTCTGAAAGCGATAAGAAGACTCTGAAATGATGGAATGGTACTGTCGTGTGGATTTTACGAGCCCAGGACAGTTCATGCTCGTGGTTTCTTTCAATTTTAGAGAGTCTGAAAGCGATAAGAAGACTCGAGGGGGTTGCTTTTTCGTGTGTTAGTCTCCAAGGCCCAAAGAAGCATAAAAGGATGCAATGAAGAACTCTTCTAGCCGGTGTGACTAGAGTATTCCTTTTTCATAATTAGTCTACCAGGTCTGGAAAAGGGTTAAACTTATACCAGATAGACGCCCTTTCAGGTACTTTAACGAGCATGAAAGGAAGCAAGATTGCTCGGCGATCTTTTCATTGTTTTAGGAGTCAGAAAAGAGCTTAACAGAAACTCCCTAAGTGCTTTTTTCGTAAAGGACTTGTCCGGCCCGAAAAAGGGATAAAATTATACCGAACAAAAGGAATGTCCAGGCAAGGAGGAAGTGCTCAATCAAGGAACATTTATGATGACCAAGAATGAGGGTAGGAGTGAACACTGGTGGGCCTCCTTGCGGGGTAATGAATGGTGTCAAAATAACGAAATAGTTGCAGTATGACAGGAGTGAATGGCTCATGTAAAAATGTGGAACAATCCGATGGCGGTCGATGTGGCACGCAAACCGAGGTAGCAAGGTGTCAGGACACAATGTTGAAACTGTACCAAGTGAGATCGAGAAATGATCTCAAGCATCATCCTGAGCTCGGAAAAATGAATCCGGCGATATAAAAAGTGTCAAAAATGGATAACAGCCGATGTGGCATGCAAGCCGAGGTGACGAGGTGTCATGTCACGATGTCAATAAAGGTTCTAGTGAGAGCGAGAAATGATCTCAAGCATCATCATGGGCATGGAAATATGAATCCGGCAATGCAAATGGTGTGAAAAACGGAGGTTGTAAGGACTCCAGAATGGTCAAAGGAAATGACTAGGTTAAAAAATGGTTGCAAATAAAGGTGAGCCCACCAAGCCAAGGATGCAGTGGTGGGGAGAAATGATGACCCGTGGGGGAAGAATACTAGGTGTATCAAATCAAATCAAATATACAAGTGATATGTGACCTCAAAAATGGTTGAGATCACAAGTGTGAAAAAGTAAGCAGGGTTAATGACCTGCCCCCATGCTATGTGCATGGGGTTTGTGATTGTGGATCACATATGTGTTGGTTTGAACAAGGGGGTCATGGACGTGCTGAGATAGATGTGATGGGGAAGGTTCAAAATGGTTGATCATGCCCCCTATCCCAGGGTCGAGGAAATCTATCATGCCCCTGAGCTCAGAGGTGTCAATGCAGTGCTTTATAATAGCAGGGTCAAGACTAGGCATTTTGGTATAGGACCAAGCAAAGACATCACGGAACTCTTGGAAAAGTTTGTTGTACTCTCCAATCTCATTCTCACTGCAGGAGGCTCATAAGGTAATGATTTCAAGAGCACCAGGTGGGTCAGAGATATCGATGTGAATGACGGGTGAGATATTGGCCATGTTACCTTCCTCAAAGGCATCGGGAGCAGGAATAGGATCCTTAAACCAGTCGACCTTGGTAGGAAGGAAATCTTTGGATTCAACCGTAAATTGGGTAGCTGTACTAGAGGAGGATTATTCCGGGAGGAAGTAGGAACAATGGTGCATGTCATCCCAGGAATAATCCGGGGCAGTGAAAACCTCGAGAATCTCCTCGTCAGTACGGAAAGTTTGGGTTGTCAAATCGGTTGACGAGGGAATGGTAGTTGAAGAGATCATATAAATGGTGTTGATCTCTCCGGATGGGGATGAGATCGGGGGGTGAATCTCCTCAATGGTGGGAGGTGCTGTCTCAAGATCCACATTATTCATCTCGTAGAGAGCTGTCCTGTAATTGGGGAGATCAGGACAATGATGTGAATAATGGCCGTAAACACTGCATATGGAACAAGGGTGGTTAGTGCATAGCGATTTATCACGAGGTTTGGGGGTCGGGTCAAGTTTGACAATGGGGATGTTGGGGTCGTCATCAAGCATTTGCATGTCTTCCTGTAATGCCAGTAATTGGGGACATTGATGAGTCGGATGACCTAACTCATCACACAACGAGCATTTGGGAGGAGCACGAAACACGGGGGGGGGGGTTTTACCATCTTGGGAGGTGGTACAACAGTGTAAGGTTGGGGGCCTCTGCCCCCAGTAGGTTTGGGAGGGGGAGGGGGATTCATGGAGGACGAAGGGGTAGCAACACCGGGGGGTGGCTGAGTGGTAGTAGCCATGGGTTGCATCGGTTGTAGGACGACGCTTGGTGTCGGCGGGGGAACGGGAGGCGAAAGATACCATACGGGTAATCCCAAGGTTAACCCAGGGAGGCTAAGGGTAGCCATCACCGGGGCGCTTACTACTCCCGAGGGAGGGACTAGGAAGGGGATTGTGTGGATGGGTGTAACACCAATGTGGCTAGGTACCAATGGTGGTTTAGGAAACAAGGGAGGTTGATTGTTAGGTGTTTGTGTATCATGGGAAAGGGTACATAAGTCAGACACTTCGGGCACAGATGACGGGGGAGGAATGGATTGGAAGGTGGATGTCATCAGCGGGTCTGAGTAAAATCCAAGTCCCAAGGCGGAAACAAACGAGGTAGCGGCACCACTAACAGGTTGTTCAACCATGGGGAGAACATTTTTGGGTGCAGTGGGGGCATTTAGATCATAGTAGGTGAGTTGGTCGATCTTGACCATGCGTCCGTCATGGGGGAACATCATGGTACGAAAGACAGAGGAAGCTACCGCCCGCATAGCATACATGTAGCTGCGACCAAGTAAGAGGTTGTAATCAAGCTGGGCGTTGATGACCTCTATGTCAATGAGGACGGTTTTACCACCTAACTGGACGGGGACATTGGCTAGGAGACCTTGGGGCTGAGCCGAACGACCGTCGTAGGTGCGTAATGCAGTGGTGGACTGCTGAAGGGTAGGGGATCCCAACTTCTGCCATATGAATATGGACATAATGAATGTGGAGGCACCTTCATCAATGATGCACCGATGGATGCAAGATTCCGAACGGAAATAGAAACTGGGAATGCTAAAGTGGAAGGCAGGCGGTGTTCGGACTGGTACAAATCAAATGCCATCAAATTTGAATCATTTGGGTCAATAGCCCCAATGGATGAGAGTAAAGTCTTGCGCTGGGAAGGGCAGTTTTTCAAGAATTCTAACGTAGACATGGCTGCGGGAGATTGGGCTAAGTCATCTACAATGTTGTAGTTTGACGCAGCGCGCGCATTAGGGTTATTGTTGATACGGCGAAGTGGGAAACGAGGTGCTTTGGAAGCGCCATCTAGTGGAGGCGGAGGTATACGTAACACCCGATCAGTGGGATGAGCTTTAGTGGTTTTATCAGTGGGAGGGGCTTCGAAGGTGGAGCCATATTGGTTCCAATGAGTCTGGAGGTTGACATCAGCTGATGACATCATTAACAAGTGGTGGGTACCTGAGTCAAACATGAGTTGATCAGGAGCGGCGTAAGTGATCTGTTGTTGGGGTGGCACATTGGCTTGAGGGGGAGCCAATGGATGAGTGTTCACGACGCCTTGGTTTGGTAAGGGGTTTTGCAGCACTAAAGGTGGCTATTGAGGTTATGGGGGGTTGGGCGGTGCTTGAGGAGCCGCATGCCCTTGGCGATGGGCATCATCAACCCAAAGTTGTCGAGCTCGCTCCAAGTGTGGGCAAGCATATGTGTAGTGGCCATAGACCCCGCAAAGAGAACAACGATGGTTCGTTCGCAAATTAGGGTTTTTAGCCTACTTGGGTGGGTGATCAGGGTTTTGGTTAGCGGGGGCCGCATTATTGTTGTCTGGGGGATTAGGAGATTGACCACCTTGGTCAGGAGGAGGGTTGTTTCCATGATTACGGCCTTTACCGTGATTTTGCTGGCCCTAGTTGCATTGGTGGTTTTCGTTTTGCTGTGGGTTTTGTTGGGCGTAAACTTGCCCTTGAGCAACAGGTGGGTTTTGGGGTTGTGCAGGTGCTGGAGTAGGCTGCGGTGGGTGATATGTAGGTGGAGACTGCGCAGGTGCGGCTCCCTGAGGGGGTTGCTGATATGTCTACGGAGCAGGTTGTGGGTTTGCTGCAAGGCTGCCTGTGGCTGGTAATAAGCGGGTTGGGCTTGGGAAGGTGCAGGAGCTGGGATAGCCTGCTGGTGGTAATAGGGCTGAGGTGCGACCGCGGGGGTGTAAGCGGGGGGCGCATGATCGAAGCACTGAGGTGGACAGGTGGGTCCATGGGAATGGTGGTGATGTGTCATAGGAGCATACGAGTTGGTTGCTCCATACTGTGAGGTAGCTTGCGAAAGGTCAGGGCCATGGTTAGGATGTGCTATGGAAAAGGGTTGGGGATGCGAAGAAACACGACCGACGATGCCGTCTGCAGCATGGGATGCCCCCGATGCATCGTGCTAGGAGGAATCACCGCGAGGGGCATCCGGTATAATGGTATAAAGATAACCCAACTGGGCGTAAATGAGGTCGAATTGTTGGGCCTTAAGGATGGCCTCTTCTTCAGACTGGGGTCTTTCGGATGCCACATCCTTAGCAATGATAGGAAGAAGGGATTTTAGGAACCAATCGAGGAAGATACAGTCGTCTAACTTGATCTTGTAGAGGTTGCGCGGTCGACACCACTCATGAATGTGGTCAGTGATGTGGGTAGCCGTGTTCTGTCTGCAAGACAGGAGGATCTCAACTCCCGCGTCATAGCGGACAGGTAACTGGAAGAACTGCAGGAAAGTCGATGCAAGGGAAGTAAAGGTGGCATGGTTCCCATGGGGTTGCTCGATGTACCACTTAGTTGCAGAGCCAGTGAAGGTGCGCTGTAACAGACGGAGGCAAACAGAGTCATCCACCATGGAGTTGGAGGAACACCATAGATGGAAGGACATAATATGGTTTTGAGGGTCCTCACCTACCTTACCCTTGAACTTAGGGATGTCAGAGGGGAGCTTGGTGGGAATATGAGGCCATGTAGGGTCGTGTCTGATGGGATCGTTAGTCAATCTGGCTAGGTCAAGCAGGTTGAGGCTAGCCATGAATGGCAAACTGGAAGAAGGATGTGACACATTAGTGGGTTGGACCAAGTTGGGGCCAATGCCCCCAAGTGGAGGGGTAGGGTTTGGGATGTTGCCCCCAAGTGGGGGAACTAAGGTGGTATAGGAAGGTCCTGCACCACCATGGGTAGTGTGAGTCACTAGTGGAGTGGTGGTAGGTATGCCAACTACAGGAATGGGTATGGTAACCAAAATGGTGGTCGTGGCCCCCATCGAGGGTATACCCAAATCAGGTGTGGTAACTGGTGTAGTGGTGGATGTGCCACCAATGGTCCCTACAAATAAAGGGGTGGAAGCCGTGCCAGCCATGGGGCTAGTAGGGGCAGTGTAAATGGGGTTCTTAGACTCTGCCTCAGAATTAGAGGCAAAATAAGGGGCGTCAAGATCGGGTGACGGAGTCCTATGCGGCTGACGAGTGGAGTCAAGTGACAAGGCTCGAGATCTATTATAAGTGGTATCAAGTGATGAAGATCTGTGTCTATGATGGATGGTGTCAAGTGAACCGTGCTGTGGGGGCTCGCCCCTGAGGTGCCGAGAATGTCTCGGGGACTCAATGGTGACAGGTAGTGTCAAATATCTGGGGGTTGTGTTGAGTGAAAAATAGCTCAAAAACCCTAATGCAACCGAGTGTGCAGAAGGAGAGCTCAAAAAATATGGCTCTCAGGCCAACAACCAACTCAAAACACCTACTGTAACAGTTGTGCTACAATAAGTGGAGTAACAACAAAATGGTCAGAATACCAACAAGCAGCAGGTTTCCTAAAAATAAAAAATGGTGGACTCACTAGACCAAAAGGAGGTAAGGGAGCAAGGAAACACCTAACTAAATAGTATTCTGACTCAACTAGACATATCCTCTGCAAGGTGATGAAATCCAAGTCAGACAATATGGATAGGAGAGCCAAGTGGCTAAGATATCCCCCTACCGGGAGGGACACCGGGTAGTCAATCCTAGAAGAATGGCAACTAAGATACCCCGTTCATGACACGTCCAGAAAGGTGAATCTGCCGTTTGGTCCTTTTACCACAGTACCCCTATACAGGGATACCCCGAGAACTGCGAAAGGTATCCCTTTGTTTACTGAATGGATTGCGGTATTCCACTCAGGCCTCCGGAACCAGTCTGGCGACTTCAACCCTCCTAGGGGAGAGGCCCTCTGATAAACTGGTTGTGACCGTGCCAAAAAATACTAGGGGATTTTGGTTCCCTAATTGGACAACAACTATGTCTCAAGTGTAAGCAACCGAGGGGTGTTATTTGGATGCCTATCCCCCCGATCCTACCTAACTACAAAAATTCTTATGTGTTCCCCAAGTGGGGTTAGAATGTTGGTTGTGTTAAGTACTTTTTAAGGCTCACTTGAATTAGGTGACAGAGTGTGTGTGTATGAGATGATGATGGACATAAGTAGAAAGTGCCACTAGGGAGAGCAACTTTCTAACTAGCAATAACAATACAGAAATTAACTTTTGAAATGCACAATTTTCTTTTTCCAATTTAAAATGCTGAAAATGTAAAAACGATTCTGTAAATGAAACAGAAATAAAAAATGCAGAAAAAGGTTGTAAGGAAGGGTGGCTGCAGGTGGGACAGATGGCTGTGCTGGTGCAGAAAATAGTGCAGCAAAGTGCTGGGTTCAAAACAGAGAAAAATGCAAAAAACAGACCGCAGGTTTTTGGAAAATATGAGCGGTCGGACCGCGGAAAACAGCTGAACAGTCGCAGTCAGGTTGTGGGTTTTAGGCTGAATAACGCAGTCGAGACGCAGGAAAAACGTCGAAAGTCGCAGGCAGGTCACGGGAAAATGGCCGAAAGCCCCAGGCGGGACACAGGAAAAACACCAAAAGGCACCGGCGGGTTGCGGGAAACTGGCCGAAAGCCGCAGGCAGGACGCAGGAAAAATGCCGAAAGGTGCCGGCGGGTTGCGGGAAACTGGCCGAAAGCCGCAAGCGGGACGCAGGAAAAAACGCCGAAAGGCGCCAGCGGGTTGCCGGAAACTGGGCGAAAGCCGCAGGTGGGACGCAGAAAAAGGGTTAATAGCCGCAGTCGGACCATCCCAAACAGGCTAATAGCCGTGGTCGGATCGCAGGTAACAGACTGAAAACGGCCGACAGGTCGCCGAAAACATTCTGAGAGCCGTAGTCGGGTCACAGGTAAGTGCCTGAAAGACGCGGTCGGAACGCAACTGTAGGGGGAAAAGATGCGATTTACGGCGGCCGAAAGGGACAGCTGAACAGAAAAAATATTTAAAAATTGTAACCAGAAATTCAAACCTAGGGGAGTCGCCAAAACTATAGCTAGGGTTTTACCCCTAGCTTGTGCAAATGAGCACCTACTAAGGGGAAGGGACTCCTTAGTAGCAGTTCAATAAATTGTAAATTAAAATGCTAAAACAGAAATGTAAATTACTCTAAACATATGCATGAAACAGAAAAACAAAATATAAAGAATGGTTTTTGTATTAATTTTACCTCCAATGTAGAGGTTGGTGAAGCTCTTGCAATGGCCCAAGAGGGTTGCTCCAAGCTCCAACTTGCTCCTTCTCTTTCTCCAATGGTGGGAATGGGCCAAAAGGGGCTCTCAAGGTGAAAGTAGCTCAAGCGTGAGCTAGGGTTTCAAGAGCTATTTTGGTAGAGTAAGGGTACTTATGATTGTGGATATGAAATGAGGGGTCTCCATCACCTATTTATAGTTTTTTGGTGGTGGAGTGCTGGTCCATGGTTTTGGGAACCAAATGGTTTAGGTCAGCTGTATAGGTTTTTTCCTCCTTTTTCCTCATTATTTTATATTTTTTATTCCCTCTTTCGAGGGTTTTTGCTATTTTTGAGGAATTTTGGATATTTATGGAGGGAAAAGGGGTTTTTTAGCCTTTTTTAGGCTTTTTGATGGTTTTGTGGCCTTTTGGAGGCATTTTAGGCCTTTTGGAGGCTTTTTAGTGGGATTTTCAGGGTTTTTAAGGGAAATATGGTAGGAAAATGGACAAATGAGTCATGTAATGGGGTAGATGAGGTAGTGAGCACTTTTTGGGTGTTAACAGTTAGAAAGTTGCCCACCCTAGTGGCACTTTTTACTTGGGTTCATCATCATCTCACAAGCACACACTCTGTCACCTAATTCAAGTGAGCCTTAAAAAGTACTTAACACAACCAACATTCTAACCCCACTTGGGGAACACATAAGAATTTTTGTAGTTAGGTAGGATCGGGGGGATAGGCATCCAAATAACACCCCTCGGTTGTTTACACTTGAGACATAGTTGTTCTCCATTAGGGAACCAAAATCCCCTAGTATTTTTTGGCACGGTCACAACCAGTTTATCAGAGGGCCTCTCCCCTAGGAGGGTTGAAGTCGCCAGACTGGTTCCGGAGGCCTGAGTGGAATACCGCAATCCTTTCAGTAATCGAAGGGATAACTTTCGCAGTTCTCGGGATATCCCAGTATGGGGGTACTACGGTAAAAGGACCGAACGGCAGATTCACCTTTTCTGGACGTGTCATGAATGGGGTATCTTAGTTGCCTTTCTTCTAGGATTGACTACCCGGTGTCCCTCCGGGTAGGGGGATATCTTTAGACACTTGGCTCTCCTATCCATATTGTCCGACTTGGATTTCATCACCTTGCAGAGGATATGTCTAGTTGAGTCAGAATACTATTTAGTTAGGTGTTTGCATGCTCCCTTACCTCCTTTTGGTCTAGTGAGTCCACTATTTTTATTTCTAGGAAACCTGCTGCTTGTTGGTATTCTGACCATTTCTGTTGATACTCCACTTACTGTAGCACAGCTGTTATAGTAGGTGTTTTGAGTTGGTTGTTGGCCTGAGTGCCATATTTTTTGAGCTCTCTTTCTGCACACTCGGTTGCATTAGGGTTTTTGAGCTGTTTTTCACTCAACACAACCCCTAGATTTTTGACACCATCTGTCACCATTGAGTCCCCGAGACATTCTCGGTGCCTCAAGGGCAAGCCCCCACAGCACGGTTCACTTGACACCACCCGTCATAGACTTAGATCATCATCACTTGATACCACTCATCATAGATCTCGAGCTTTGTCACTTGACTCCACTCGTCAACGGAACAGGACTCCGTCACCAGATATTGACGCCCCCTATTTTACCTCTGATTCTGAGGCAGATTCTGAGAACCCCATTTACACTGCCCCTACTAGCCCCATGGCTGGCACGACTTCCACTCCTTTCTTTGTAGGGACCATTGGTGGCACATCCACCACTACACCAGTTACCACACCTGTTTTGGGTATGCCCTCGATGGGAACCACGTCCACCATTCCGGACACCATACCCATTCCAGTAGTTGGCATACCTATCACCACTCCACCAGTGACTCACACTACCCTTGGTGGTGCAGGACCATCCTATACCACCTTCTTTCCCCCCCTTGGGGGCAACATCCCGAACCCTGCCCCTCCACTTGGGGGCATTGGCCCCAACTTGGTCACACCCGCTAGTATGTCACATCCGTCTTCTAGTTTGCCATTCATGGCTAGCCTCAACCTACCTGACCTAGCCAGACTGACTAACGATCCCATTAGACATGACCCTGCGTGGCCTCACATTCCCACCAAGCTCCCCTCTGACATCCCTAAGTTTGAGGGCAAGGCCGGTGAGGACCCCCAGAACCACATTATGTCCTTCCATCTATGGTATTCCTCCAACTCCATAGTGGATGACTCTGTCCGCCTCCATCTGTTACAGCGCACCTTCACTGGCTCTGCAGCTAAGTGGTACATCGAGCATCCCCACGGGACCCATGCCCCCTTTACTTCCCTTGCCTCGACTTTCCTGCAGTTCTTTCAGTTACCTGTCCACTATGACGCGGGAGTAGAGATCCTACTATCTTGCAGACAGAACATGGCTACCCACATCACTAACCACATTCATGAGTGGCTTCGACGCCGCAACCTCTGCAAGATCAAGTTAGACGACCGTATCTTCCTAGATTGGTTTCTGAAATCCCTCCTTCCTGTCATTACCAAGGATGTGGCATCCGAACGACCCTAGTCTGAAGAAGAGGCCATCCTCAAAGCCCAGCAATTTGACCTCATTTGCGCCCAGTTGGGTTACCTCTATACTATAATTCCTAACGCCCCTCGTGATGATTCCTCCCAGCACGATGCACCAGGGGAATCCCATGCAGCAGATGGCATCATCGGCCGTATTGCCTCGCATCGCCAACCCTTTTCCATAGCACGTCCTAGCCAGGGCCCCGACCTTTCGCGGGCTACATCTCAGTCCGTAGCTACCAATTCGTATGCTCCCATGGCACATCATCACCATTCCCATGGACCCTCATGTCCACCTCAGTGCTTTGGGCACGCATCCCCCGTCTATGCCCCCCCGGTTGCACCTCAACCATATTACCATCCATAGGCTGCACCAGCTCCTATGTCCTCTCAAGCCCAACCTGCTTATTACCCGCCACAGGCAGCCCCTGCGGCCAACCCACAACCCGCTCCGCAGACATATCAACAACCCCCACAAGGTTCAGCACCTGCATAGCCTCCACCTACATATTATCCTCCACGGCCTGCTCCAGCACCTACGCAACCCCAGAACCCACCTGCTGCCCAAGGGCAAGTATACGCCCAACAAAATCAGCAGCAAAACCAAAACAACCAGTGCCAACAAGGTGAACAAAATCATGGCAAAGGCCGTAATCGTGGGAACAACCCTCTGCTAGACCAAGGTGGTCAACCTCCTAATCCCCCAGACAACAATAATGTGGCACCTGCCAACCAAAACTCTGATCGGCCACCCAAGCAGGCCAAAACCCTAACTAACGAACAAACCATCCTTGTTCTATTTGCGGGGTCTATGGCCACTACACACACGCTTGCCCACATTTGGAGTGAGCTCGGCAACTCTGGGTCGATGATGCCCATCGCCAAGGGCATGCGGCTCCTCAAGCGCAGCCCAACCCCCAGCCCCCCCAACATCCACCTTCGGTACTGCAAAACCCCTTACCAACCCAAGGCGTAGTGAATGCTCAGCCGTTGGCTCCCCCTCAAGTCAACGCGCCACCACAACAACAACAAATCACATACGCCGCTCCTGATCAACACATGTTCAACTCAGGTACCCACCAATTGTTGATGATGTCATCCACTGATGTCAACCTCCAAACCCGTCGGAACCAATATGGCTCCACCCCCGAACGCTCATCCCACCGATCAGATGTTACGTATACCTCCGGCTCCACTAGATGGTGCTGCCAAAGCACCTCGCTTCCCACTTCGTCGAATGAATAATAACCCTAATGCTCGTGCTGCGTCAAATTACAACATTGTTGATGACTTAGCCCAGTCTCCCGCAGCCATGTTTGCATTAGAAGTCTTGAAAAACTATCCTTCACAGCGCAAGACTTTGCTATCCACCATTGGTGCTATTGACCCAAATGATTCACAACTAATGGCATTCGATTTGGACCACTCCGAACCACACCTGCCTTCCACTTTATCATTCCAAGTTTCTGTTTCCGTTTGGAATCTTGTCATCCATCGGTGCATAATCAATGAAGGTGCCTCTACATGCATCATGTCCACATTCATTTGGCAGAAGTTGGGATCCCCTACTCTTCAGCAGTCCACTGCTCCGTTGCGAGCCTACGACGGGCGTTCGGATCAACCCCAAGGCCTATTAGCTAACGTCCCCATCTAGCTGGTCGGTAAAACCATTCTCATTAACATAGAGGTCATCAATGCCCAACTTGATTATAACCTCTTACTTGGCCGCAACTACATGTATGCTATGAAGGCAGTTGCCTCCTCCGTTTTTCATACCCTGATGTTCCCCCATGACGGACGCGTGTTCAAGGTCGACCAACTAACCTACTATGATCCAAATGCCCCGGCCGCACCCAAAAATGTTCTCCCCATGGTTGAACAACCTGTTAATGGTGCCGCTACCTCATTGGTTTCCTCTGTGGGACCTGGAGTTTACTCAGATCGGCCAATGACATCAACATTCCAATCCATTCCTCCCCCGTCATCTGCACCTGACATGTCTGACCTATGTACGCTTTCCCATGAAACATAAACACGTAACAATCAACCGCCCTTGTTGCCTAAACCACTGTTGGTACCTAGCCACATTGGTGTTACACCTATCCACACAATCCCCTTCCTAGTCCCTCCCTTGGGAGTAGTAAGCGCCCCGGTCATGGATACCCTTAGCCTCCCTAGGTTAACCTTGGGATTACCCATGTGGTATCTTTCGCCTCCCGTTCCCCCGCCGACACCAAACGTCGTCCTACAGCCGGTGCAACCCATGGCTACTACTAGTCAACCACCTCCCGGTGTCAATACCCCTTCGTCCTCTACGAATCCCCCCCCTCTTATCAAGCACACTGGGGGCAGAGGCCCACAACCATACACTGTTGTACCTCCCCCCAAGACAGTTAAAACCCCTCCCATTTTTCATGCTCCCCCCAAATGCTCATTGTGCGATGAGTTAGGCCATCCGACTCACCAATTCCCACAATTACCTACATTACAGGAACACATGCAGATGCTTGACGACGACCCCAATATCCCGGTTGTCAAACTAGATCCAACCCCTAAGCCTCGTGATAAATCATTACGCACTAACCACCCTTGTGCCATATGCGGTGTTTACGGCCATTATTCACATCACTGTCCTGATCTCCCGATTACAGGGCAGCTCTCTACGAGATGAATAATGTGGATCTTGCGACAGCACCTCCCACCATTGAGGAGATTCACCCCCCGATCTCTTCCCCATCCGAAGAGATCAACACCATTTATATGATCTCTTCAACTACCATTCCCTCGTCAACTGATTTGAAAGCCCACACTTTTCGTATTGATGAGGAGATCCTAGAGGTTCTGACTGCCCCAGATTATCCCTGGGACGACATGCACCATCGTTCATATTTCATCCCAAAAGACTCCTCCTCCACCACAGCTGCCCAATTCGTGGTTGAGTCCAAAGATTTCCTTCCCACCAAAGTCGACTGGTTTAAGGATCCTATTCCTGCTCCTGATGCCTTTGAGGAAGGCAACATGGCCAATATCTCACCCGTTATCCACATTGATATCTCTAACCCACCTGGTGCTCTTGAAATCATTACCTTAGGAGCCTCCTGCAGTGAGTCTGAGATTGAGGAGTACAAAAAACTCTTCCAAGAATTCTGTGATGTCTTTTCCTGGTCCTATACCGAGATGCCCGGTCTCGACCCCACCATTATAGAGCACCACATTGACACATGTCCTGATGTTTCCCCCATTCATCAAAAACAACGTCCCATTCATCCTTCCAACCTACCCGCTGTTAAAGCCGAGGTCGATAAACTTCGCAAAGCAGGATTCATTTATCCTATTGCTTATACCACTTGGGTTTCAAACCCCGTTCCAGTTAACAAAAAACAAGGCACCATTAGAGTATACACTGAATTCCGCGATTTAAACCGAGCTTGTCCCAAGGACAACTTCCCCATGCCATTTATTGACCAACTCATCGATGCATGTGCGGGGCATGAAGTCCTCTCCTTCATGGACGGTTTTTCCGGATACAACCAGATTCAGATCCGTAAGGAGGATCAGTACAAGACTGCCTTTACCACCCCATGGGGCACCTTTGCCTACCCTGTCATGCCTTTCGGCCTAAAAAATGCTGGTGCCACCTTCCAGCGGGCCATGACCTATTGTTTTCACAACTTAGTCCATATCCTGCTAGTCTATCTTGATGACCTTACAGCTCGTTCCCGAAAACGATCAGACCACCTTAAAGACCTCTAGCAAGTTTTCCTGCGTTGTCACAAATATAAAATCCGCTTGAACCCACACAAGTGTGTCTTTTGCACTCCGGCGGGCCAGTTGTTAGGTTTCATTGTTTCCCAGAAAGGAATCGCTGTCGATCCCCTGAAGGTTCAAGCCATTTTAGACCTTCCCTCTCCTCGCACGCTTCCGCAGCTCCAAAGTCTGCAGGGGCGATCCAATTTCCTTCGACGCTTCGTTCCTGATTACGCCACCAAAGTTCATGGATTCTTATGCCATCTTCGTACCCACATACCCTTTGTTTAGGATGAGCAAGAAGAAGCTGCGTTCGAAGCCCTCAAGAAATCTCTCAGACAAGCCCCTTTCATTTCCACTCCGAATTTCTCTCAGGACTTCATCCTTTACGTCTCGGCATCCGAACATGCCGTGTCCAGCGTCTTGGTTCAAGAAGATGTTTCTCACCAAGAGCATGTCATTTATTACATTAGCCAGACCTTTTCTGGCCCACCCCTATATTACCCATATGAGGGAAGGTTATCCCTAGCTGTCGTCTTTTCCATCCAAAAATTGCGACACTACATTCTGCTCAGTCATACCACAGTCGTCGCCGACTCCAACCCTATGGTCTATCTCTTAACCCAGCGACTACTGCAGGGTCGTGTTGCTAAATGGGTCATCATCCTCCAGGAGTATGACCTCACTTTCAGAACCCCTAAGAGCACCAAATCCCTCACGCTTGCCCAGCTCATCACCGATCTCCCATCCCTTCTGCCATCCCCCCAAATCTCCGACGAGTTACCCGACAACCACTTGTTCACCATCTCGTCTGATGACCCATGGTATGGTGACATTTTGTTATACCTTCGCACCCAAAAGTTTAGATCCAATGTTACTCGAGTAGGACACCGTCATATCCACCACCAGGCCTCTCGATATCTCCTCTCAGGCGATGTCCTTTACTGGCAAGGGGTCGACACGATTCTTCATCGTTGCCTTACACACGAGGAAGTTGAACATGTCCTCAATGACTCTCATAGCGGTGCCTGCGGCGGCCATTTCTCTGCGATGGCCACCGCCCAAAAGGTCATCCGCGCTGGATACTTCTGGCCCACACTTTTCACCGACTGCATCACTACGGTCAAGCATTGCCATAATTGCCAACTTTTCACCCCCGAGGCCCGGACACCACCTGCTCCTTTACACCCAGTCGTCACTATTGGTCCATTTTGCAAGTGGGCCATCGACTTCATGGTGTGCCGACCCCCATCGAGCCCCTACGGCAAACCCACAACCCATTGCACATGCATATCAGCAACCCCCACAAGGTTCAGCACCTGTGCCACCTCCACCTACTTATTATCCACCGTATCCTGCTCCCGCACCTGCACAACCCCAGAACCCACCAGCCACCCAAGGGAAAGTGTATGCGCAACAGAATCCACAGCCCAACCAAAATAAACAATGCCAGCAGGGCTAGCAAAACCACGGCAAAGGACGTAACCGTGGAAACACCCCCCCTCCAGATCAAGGCAGCCAACCTCCCAATCCCCCAAACAATAATAACGCAGCACCTGCCAACCAAAACCCTGACCGACCACCCAAACAAGCCAAAATCCTAATTTGCGAACAAACCATCCTTGTTCAATTTGCGGGGTCTATGGCCACTACACACACGCTTGCTCACATTTGGAGTGAGCTCGGAAACTTTGGACTGATGATGCCCACCACCAAGGGAACATGGCTCCTCAAGCGCCGCCCAACCCTCCACCACCTCAGAATCAACCCTTGGTGCTGCAAAACCCTTTACCAACCCGAGGCGTACTGAACACTCAGCCATTGGCTCCCCCTCAAGGAAACGCACCTCCACAACAGCAAATCACTTATGCCGCTTTTGATCAACCCATGATAGACTCAGGTACCCATCACTTGTTAATGATGTTATCCACCGATGTCAACCTTCAAACCCGTCATAACCAATATGGCTCCACCCCCGAAGCCCCTCCCACCGATAAAAACACCAACGCTCATCCCACCGATCAGTCATTACGCATAACTCCGGCCCCACTAGATGGCGCCTCCAAAGCCCCTCGCTTCCCACTTTGTTGCATCAACAATAACCCCAATGCTCGTGCTGCGTTTAATTACAACATTGTAGATGACTTAGCCCAGTCCCCCATAGCCATGTCTGCGTTAGAGGTCTTAAAAAATTTTCCTTCACAGCACAAGAATTTGCTTTTAGCCATTGGTGCTATTGACCCAAATGATTCACAAATGATGGCCTTTGATTTGGACCAATCCGAACCATGCCTGCCTTCCACTTTAGCGTTCCAAGTTTCTGTATCCGTTCGGAATCTTGTCATCCATCGATGCATCATCGATAAAGGTGCCTCTACATGCGTTATGTCCACATTCATTTGGTAGAAGTTGCGATCCCCTACACTCCAGCAGTCCACCACTACGTTGCAAGCCTACGATGGTCGTTCGGCTCAACCCCAAGGTCTCTTAGCTAATGTCCTCATCCAGTTGGTTGGTAAAATAGTGTTTATTGACATAGAGGTCATCAACACCCAGCTTGATTATAACCTCTTACTTGGCCGCAGTTACATGTATGCCATGCGGGCGGTTTCCTCATCCATTTTTCATACCATGATGTTCCCCCATGACGGACGCGTGGTCAAGGTCGATCAACTCACCTATTATGATTCCAATGCCCCCGCTGCACCCGAAAATGTTCTCCCCAAGGTTGAACAACCTACTTGCGGCGAAGCTACTTCATTGGTTTCCTTAATGGGACCCGGAGTCTACTCAGATATGCCGATGACCTCAAAATTCCAGGCCATTCCAACCCCGTCACCCATGACCGAAGTATCTGACTTATGTACCCTTTCCCACAATACACCAACACCCAACCATCAACCGCCTTTTCTACCTCAACCACCATCGGTACCTAGTCATGTTGGTGTTACACCCATCCATACAATCGATTTCCTATTCCCCACTTCGGGAGTAGTGAGCACCACGGTTATGGCTACCCTTATCCTCCCTGGTTTAACCTTATGATTACCCGTATGGTACATCACGCCTCCCGTTACCCCTCCGACACCAAATGTCATCCTACAACCGGTGCAACCCATCACCACTACTAGTCAACCACCTCCCGGTGTCACTACCCCTTCGTCATATACTACTCCACCCCCTCTTATCAAGCACACTGGGGGCAGAGGCCCACAACCATACACTGTTGTACCCCCGCCCAAAATAGTTAACCCCCCCCGTGTTTCATGCTCCTCCAAAATGCTCATTGTGTGATGAGTTATGCCATCCCACCCATCAATGTCCACAATTACCTGCATTACAAGAGCACATGCAAATGCTTGACGATGACTCCAACATCCCAGTTGTCCAACTAGACCCAGCCCCCAATCCTAGTGATAAATCACTGCGTACCAACCACCCTTGTGCAATATGCGGTATTTACGGTGATTAATCACATCACTGTCCTGATCTCCCAGATTACAGAGCAGCTCTCTACGAGATGAATAATTTGGACCTTGAGACGACGCCCCCCACCATTGAGGAGATCCACCCCCCAGTATCCCCCTCATCCGGAGAGATTAATACCATCTATATGATCTCTTCTACTACCACTCCCTCGTTAACCGATTTGACAACTCAAAATTTCCACAAAGATGAGGAGATTCTAGAGGCTCTCACTGCCCCGGATTACCCCTGGGAGGATATGCACCATCGTTCCTATTTCCTCCCGGAGGACTCCTCCTCTACCACAGCCACCCAATTTGTGGTTGAGTCCAAATATTTCCTCCCCACCAAAGTTGACTGGTTTAAGGATCCCATTCCCGCTCCCGATTCCTTTGAGGAAGGTAACATGGCCAACATCTCACTCGTCATCCACATTGATATCTATGTCCCACCTGGTGCTCTTGAAATCATTACATTAGGAACCTCCTGCCGTGAGTATGAGATCAGAGAGTACAAAAAACTTTTCCAAGAGTTCCGCGATGTGTTTTCCTGGTGCTATACCAAAATTCCTGGTTTTGATTTCGCTATCATCGAGCACCACATTGACACCTCTAAGTTAGGGGGCATAATAGATTACCTTGACCCTGGGATAGGGGACATGATCAATCATTTTGAACCTTCCCCATCACATCTATATCAGTGTTTCAATGATCCCAATGTTCAAACCAACACATCTGTGATCCACAATCACAAACCCCATGCGCATAGCATGGGGGCAGGTCATTAACCATGCTCACTTTTTCACATGCGTGATCTCAACCATTTTTGAGGTCACATGTCACTTGTATTTTCACGTCCCCATCTAGACCCTATCACTTTAACATTTTAAATGATGTAATATTGTTATGAAAACGTGGTGAGGAGTTCAAGACCAAGGCCCCGCCATCGATTTATTGATGCATATGGTTTGCGTGCTAGCCAGGCACATTGGAACTTCAACATCATGTAATATGCATTTTAATAAAAATACCCACAACTAGCTATGCAATGCAACAAAGAGATGGGGGCATGATTTCACAAGGAATTGGGAGGGAAAACATTCAAACCCTTGAGCCAATTACTTCAAGCCAAGTGTCAATGAGAGAACCCATCAAACCCTCAACTACCCATGTTGACTTTTGTACCCAACCATTGATTTCTCCCAAGAGTTGGTTTAGGTAGTTAATGCCTTGGGAATGGAGAGGTATGGTTGTCCAATTTCGGGTATGGGAAAGCCACCCTTCATGGAAAATCGTGTTTTGTCTCCCTAGGCAAGAAAAGGGCCATGAAATTGCTCTCTAAGCCATTATGCAACCATCAGTCTTCCTCCCTCACGAGTTGGGAGCCACCGAGGCATTTTCCTCCATGGTTTTTTTGTGTTTACTTCTTTCTCAGCTGAGAAATGGGCGTTTTTGTGTTATATACCAGTTGGGAAGAAAGAGGAAATCAATTTGGGGGTGTATAGAGGCTCTTTGGCCCACTGAATGCTGTTATATATGTGGGAGAATTTGTTTTCTTCCCTATGGTCGAATTTCCTTCTCCCAATTCGTTTTTGGGGTGCCCACGATTTGGGAAAGCCCAAACCCATGGCCATCTTGTTGGAAACTCCATTGCTTTGGCTTGGTCTTGAGTGTAAGCCTCCAAGGTCTGAATGCAGCATGATAAACCCAGTTGTGCACTGGCTTGGCTGAGAGGAAATGAGAAATGGGCTGTGAATGAGTGAAGGTCCCCTTTTCCTTGTGAGAATCATGCCCAGCTCGGAGGTGGCCTTCGGAATGACTCAGTATAAGCTGTCGAAGAGCCTATGGTTGGGTGGAACGTTGCAGTAACATAGCTAGTGGCTTGGGACATTTTCCCAATGGAGATAAGTGTTTTATGTTTACATATTTACTTCGGCAATGCATTAATTTGCTGACTGTTTTGATATACTGGATGGGCATGAGTTGTGTGTGTGGATTAGTTTTGATTCCGCTGTGCATATTGCCTAATTTGTATCTGCACACCAATGTTTTTATTCATATGATGCTAATGATTGGGCTAAATTTTATGAAAAGCCCCACAGATTGCCATCAGGTACCCTCCCTTTCCCTGTATGGATGGGTGGGTACGTGACATGTATATATGATTTGATTCGATACACTTAGTATTATGCCGACGCGGGTCATCATTTCTCCCCACCACTGCATTCATGGCTTGGTAGACTTTTTCTCGATTCACCCATTCTGGATCCATATGGAGTCCATTCTCTGAACCATTTCCACCACTGGAATCAACACAATGAGACCGTCATGATGGTCGACTCGTTTTCTTATTTTGCCGCACTGTTTTTTAAGCATTTTTTCTAGACACCCCTTGTCGCCTCGATTTGCATGCCACATCGGCCGTAGCCCGTTTTTGATATTCTTTATATCATCGGATTTATTTTTCTGAGCCCGTGATGATGCTTGAGATCATTTCTCACTCTCACCCCCAAAGTTTTTGGGTATTTTTTCCAAAACACCCCCTGTTGCCTCGGTTTGCATGCCACCTTGGTTGTTCTCCATTTCTGACACTTTTTATATCACCAGATTCAGTTTTCTGAGCACGTGATGATGCTTGAGATCATTTCTCACTCTCACCAGGTACTATTTCAACATTGTGTCCCAACACCTTGCTGCCTCGGTTTGCATGCCACATCGGCCGCCATCGAATTGTTCCATATTTTTACATGAGCCCTTCACTCCATTCATACTGCAATTATTTCGTTATTTTTCCACCATTCATCACCCCGCAAGGAGGCCCACCAGTGTTACCCCCCTCCCTCGTTCTTATTTCTCATCGATGTTCCTTCATTGAACACTTCCTCCTTGCCTAGCCATTCCTTTTGTTCGGTATAAGTTTATCCCTTTTTTGGGCCGGACAAGTCCTTTACGAAAAAGGCACTTAGGGAGTTTTTGTTAAACTCTTTTCTGAATCCTAAAACAATGAAAAGATCACCGAGCAATCTTGCTTCCTTTCATGCTCGTTAAAGTACCTGAAAGGGCGTCTATCTGGTATAAGTTTAACCCTTTTTCGGACCTGGTAGACTAATTACGAAAAAAGAATACTCTAGTCACACCGGCTAGAAGAGTTCTTCATTGCATCCTTTTATGCTTCTCCGGGTCTTGGAGACTAACACACGAAAAAGCACCCCCCCCTTGGAGTCTTCTTATCACTTTCAGACTCTCTAAAATTGAAATCAACCACGAGCATGCACCATCCTGGGCTTGTACAAATCCACACGACGGTACCATTCCCTTATTTCAGAGTCTTCTTATCGCTTTCAGACTCCTTAAAATTGAAAGCAATCTCGAGCATGAACTATCCTGGGCTCGTACAAATACACACGACGGTACCATTTTGATCACACTTCTTCTCGTTCCTTAACCTATGAAGAAGTCCCCCCGTGCCTCTCGGCACTATGATCGAATACCTCGGTAGCACCCGCAATAAGGTCTCCTTTGTTCAGAGTCTTCTGCAGTCTCCTGCCATCTTACACCAACATGAGTATCACTCATCCCAGTCACTGTCCTTGATCCATTACAGCTATGATCCCTTTCCCACCAGTCCGTTTCATATGCTGCCCGATCATCCCCGCCATCATACTCTGAACAAAAGAAGTTTGAGTCCACCCACTCTACTTGCCCAATTATCCCCCACCCCCACAGTATGTTAGTCCTACCATCAGTACTCTCACACTTCGGTTCGCCACCTCATACTCCTATCAAGGAAACATAATTTCCTTTCTAGTTGCAGGTCTCCTTCTGTCGACGACAGCCCATCTATTCCAGAGGATAGACCTAGAGGTCCCTGCGCCTTGGAATCATCACCATTTGTGGTGAGTGCCTACGGACCATTTTGAGAGGAGTCATCAGTGCCTCTCCAAGTGGTTGTTTCTCACATGCTCGACTTCAACACCTTGATCGCATCGTTGAGAATCGTGCAGGGTATATATCCCTTCAGTTATTAGTCTAAGACCCCGGATTTCCCCCAACTCTAGCACATTGGTGAGTCCCTTTGGAATGCCCAATTATATGTTCCCGTAGATGTCCAGGTTGCATTGGCGATTGTATTTGGAAGCCATCCAGTTATATGCTTCCTTGAGTACCCAGTTTAGTTCCAGTTCAGTGTACCATGGAGGGTATGACTCCCTGTCACTCTGATCCAGCAGCTCATCAGTTCCTCTGGTACCACACTCAGCAGCACTATTGTTATTCGAGTGTATCAGTTCTTCAGCTCAGACATGGTCATCCCAGTAGTATGTCCCAGATTTGTGTCTCCTATAGACCCTTATGATGTACACAGTGGTTCTCCATGTATCCTTTAGGCCCCCATTTTTGGGCCTCACTATTATTTTTTATGTATCTTGATACGAACATGGGTATGCCCGCCTCGTCCATATATTGAGATTCTGTAATGTCCCTTATTAGGAATTTTATTAAAATTGCAATTTTCCACTTTTTTTCCCTAGTTCGACCTTTGACTAGTTTTGATCTCTAGGTCCCAAATTTGCCCCAAATGATCCCAAATCTTCTGAGAAGGTGTATGAATGATATTAGAACATAAATATGTGTTTCAGGGATTCCTTTGGACCTTTTAAATACTTCTGCAAATCCTCTTTCAATTCTGATCAATGTAGGTAACTTTACTAGTGATTTTCCTTTTACCAGTATTGGTCTCTAGGTCTGAAATTGACTCCAAATGCCTTCAAATCTTCAAGGAAGGTGTATGAATGATATTAGAACTTGAATATGATGTTTATGGATGAAATATGTCCACCCAAAGACCTCTGAAAAATCTCTTAATATTCTGGACCATGATCCAGGTGGATATTGGTGGCCACCCACCTTTCCAACTGGCTCAAAACAGTTTTATGGCAATTTTGGTATTGTACTATTTTTAGCAGTTTTTCGAATCCTGAACTTCTAGGGCCGTTTTTAGGCCCTAAACGACCTTTTTTGGCAATTTGGGGGGCCAAATGGATGCCTTTAGCACCCATTTGAAAGTTGTAAATCTCGGATAGACCTTTCCAACGGGCTACCGAGCGCCCCAAACGGAGATCGTATGCAAAAGTTACGACCCCGGGAAGTTGACGTACTAACTTACCCAAACGGGGCCCACATGACTTTTGGCGCTTCATCTCCTAGGGTTAGGTTTTTGGATGTCTAGGGTTTTTGACATTCTTGTTTATTGTAAAAGGCCTTGAGAGCCCCATTGTAACCATCTTCTTGCGAAATGAGTGTAGCCGTCACATCTCTTCTCAGAGATAAGCCGCCACCATTCCAGCAAGCTTGTTTTTCGCTGCATTTTACAGTTCTAGCTTATTTCCTTATTGAATAGAAAACCAGTTTTACTGTATCTCTGTTATTTTCTGTTAAGCATATGATAATAATCTGTATTCATTTCGTTCTGCTCATAAAATCCGGATCAGTGGTATCAGAGCGGTCTGCTCCTTGTCGTGTTAATGCATGTCCCCAACGAGGTCAGGGTACAAAGAATTGGGTCTCGAGCTTGTTTCTCTTGAGGACAAAAGCTCTCGCACGCCCAAGCGACCTCTCATGGCAGGAGAAAAGAAAGATGACGGGACAGGAGATCCTATCAAAATGTTGCTTGAGGAATCCCTCACGCGGCAGAGGAACGAGATGATGGATAATTTTGCGCAAATCCTTCGGTGACTACCAACAAGCGACGCATCTTCCTCGAGTGGAGGCGCCGCCCCCTTCAAGGTACAAATCAACTTCGATATCCCTATATTTGAAGGACAGATAGACGCAGATGCTGTAGATAAGTGGTTGAATCTACTAGAAGGGTATTTTTTTGTCCATAACTTTTCGAATAAAGAAAATATTACTTTTGCGCTCGTCAAAGCCGTTCCCCATGTCAAATATTGGTGGGAAACATTCTGCGAGCAAAAGGACATAGAAGAAGCCTCATTATTTTCAGTCACGGCCACCTAGGAATCCTTCAGGGATGCTATTAAGGAACAATACTACCCTGTTGGAAGTTATGACGACTTGTATACCAAATGGACCACACTGCGACAAGAAAGAGACCAAGCAGTGCCAGAGTTCACAAATATCTTCCATACCTTGCGCACCAAGCTGGGTATCAAAGATTCAGAGCGACATCTAGTGCTCAAGTATCGTGGTGGTTTGCATAGATACATCCAGACCGAAATGGAATTTCTAGACATCTCTTCCTTGGGCGCGACCTACCGATATGCCGTCAAAATCGAGCAGAAGCTCAAACAAAAGACGCGGCAATTTGGGCCTGGGAACCCTTCACAGCAAAAGACAGGAAAGGGCGGTCCCAACCCACAGAATAAAGGACAGAGCAAAGATGGACAGTATCAGGACAACCAGTCCAAGCCGCAAGCAAAGAAGGACACCGAAAAAACAAAGAAAGATACCGGGAAGTGGTGTGATTTCCATAAGAGCCCTTGGCATAACACTATTGATTGCCGCTCAAAGCAGTCACTAGTGGCCGAAGTGAAAGCATCTGAATCAGATGCGGGTTCTGACTCTGAGTCCGAACCAGAAAGGGGAAGACGGATCATTGAAGCGGAAACCAGTGCCACCATTGCTACCACCAAGCTCCAGCCTGATGAACCGGACGAGCCAGAAGAAGGAGAATGCCTCTTCCATTCACAGATGTGGGTAAAAGGCACCCCGCTGCACTTCATCATTGATAGTGGTAGCCAGAAGAATCTCATCTCAGTAGAGGTCGTCAACCGCCTGGCCCTGCCGACAACGCCGCACCCACAACCCTACACCATTGGATGGCTCTGCAAGGGAAGCGATCTCCGCGTCAACCAACAGTGTCAACTGCCATACGGCATCAAGCCCACGAGGTATTGTGTGATGTTGCTCCTCTCGAAGTTTCAGATGTTCTTTTGGGCCAACCTTATTTATGGAAACGGCATGCTGTATACGAGTCTAGGCCTCGTAGTGTTATTATTTCTTTGAACAAGAAATTGTACATGATACCCAAGGCAGTCCCTCCTAGTGCTATTTCCTTAATCTCTGCCAAGCAATGCAGGAAGGTCATCTCTCAGACCGGGAAATTTGTCTTCTTCGTGATTCACTCTCAGAGTGAAAAAAAGATCGCAACCACATCCCGGGCCTCCATGACCGATCTATCCACACAATAGAAGAAAGTGGATAAGGTGGTGGAAGGATACTCAGATATCTTCTCCTCTCCGACCGGGGTACCTCTGCACTGCCAGGTCAAGCATCCCATCGATCTGACCCCAGGCGCACCGCTACCCAATGGGCCAGTCTATCACCACTCTCTATTGGAAAACGAGGAGATCAAGAGGCAGATCCAAGAATTGCTCCACAAAGGGCACATCCGTCCCAGTTCATCACCTTGTGGGAGCCCAATCATGCTAGTGCAGAAGAAAGATGGGACCTGGCGACTCTGCATTGATTACCGGGCCCTGAATAAAATCACAGTCCATAACCGGTACCCGATTCCCCGAATCGACGACCTCCTTGATTAGCTCACGGGGGCCAAATACTTCAGTAAGATTGATCTGAAGTCTGGCTACCACCAGGTCCCAATAGAACAGACAGATGTATGGAAGACTGCCTTCAAGTCAAAAGAAGGTCTTTTTGAATGGTTGGTCATGCCTTTTGGTTTGAAAAATGCTCCAGCAACTTTTATGAGGATGATGGACGATATCCCTTTCACCAACAATTTTGTAGTGGTGTATCTGGATGACATCCTCATCTACAACAAGACTTGGGAGGAACACTTGCAACATATTCAGCAGGTTCTGCACACCCTGCGGAAGCACAAACTATATGCAAACTTGGAAAAATGCTCCTTTGGCATGGACAGGGTCCATTACTTAGGCTACATCGTTGATCGACATGGTTTGCATGTGGATCCATCCAAGATCTAGGTCATCCGTGATTGGCCAGCCCCAACCACACTCACTGAACTTCGGAGCCTCTTGGGCCTTGCGAATTTCTATCGCCGGTTCGTGCTGGGATTCTCTCATATCACATGGGCCCTCAACCAAGTGACCAGGGGTGGTGGTAAGGCAAAATTTGTGTGGGGCCTGTCCCAACAACAAGCCTTCGATGACTTGAAGAAGTGTTTGTGCTCATCGCCGGTACTCTCATTACCGAACCTGCAACATCCCTTTGAGATCGAGACAGATGCTTCAGATTATGCTGTGGGCGCCGTTCTCACTCAACACGGCCACCCCGTGGCATATCATAGTGAGACACTCTCAGATGTTGTCCGCAAGTACCCTACCTACGACAAAGAAATGTACTCCATTGTACAAGCCTGCCGCCAGTGGAGACATTACATTCTTGGGAAGGAGACAATCATCCACACTGATCACAAGCCACTACAGTTCATGCAGACCCAAGGAAAGTTGCAGAATGACCACCATCAGAAGCGGTCAACATATTTACAGCAATTCCACCTCAACATCAAATATAAAATAGTGTGAGTATTTTGATCACAGAAGATCGAGGAGCTATGGAGAACCTCACAAAATCGAATTAATTTGCAAAAACTGTGGAAAAACTTGAAAAAAGAGATAAATTTACACACAATGTATGCTGAAAAACTTGATTAACTGACTGTCTAACATGTGAAAATGTTAGTAACAGGTTTTTATTACATCCATGAGAAAATCGAGAGCATTAGGTGGCTCAAGCTGAGTGTACAAGTCATCAATGCCAAATTGGCCTCAATCCCCTCTAGGTGGGTCCAACTCAATCCCAATCACCCCAAACAGCTACGAATTCTGGTGTGGAGGTGGCTGAAGCATGCTGAGTCATTAATTAGCTCAAGGCAGGCGTGGGTGAGCAAATAGAGGAGGTTTGGGGGCCCAAGGGAGCATTAAATGCTCCAAATCTAGCCAAAAGTGGGCAAAACTCCACCCTAGCGCCCTTGGTCAACTAAATTCCCCAAAACAAGGAGAGAGGGCGCACCAGCAATAAATGAGGGTGCACTTGTGGACAAAACTGGAGGCTGGGTGAACTGGTTTGCTCAGAAGTGGGTGTGAACACTCTCAAAGTGGGTTTTTGACCAACTATAGTCACTTAATCCAAAACATGGTTTAATTAAGCACATGGGCAATTAAAAATTTATGGATTATGGTACTAAGTGTGGTTACTGTTCTAACACCCCCCCTTAACCATAACTTTGTACATCTCATGAAAGATAAGTGGGAGGCCTTGGCAACAAAGGCTCAAGTCACCTCAATACAAACAGAAATTTTATTTGTCCATATGAACCGAGGAAAAGAAGTAAAACCTCATGGGATAAAAACTTCCCTCAAAAATGGACATGGGGCTGAACCTGCAATTAAATTGCAGCAATCACCATCCATCACTCACTCCAAGCAAAGCTCTCAGGTGAGTGAAGGTCTTCTCAGTAAAGCACTTGGTGAAAATATCAGCAGTTTGCTCGGTGGATGGGCAATACTGCAGTGAAATCACCCTGTCATGCACCAAGCCCCGAATGTAATGCATGTGGATCTCAATGTGCTTTGTTCTTTGCCTCTGTATTGGATCAGTAGATATCTTGATGGCACTTTGATTATCCACCCAAATATTGGTTGGAGAATCAATAGCAACACCAAACTCCCGAAGAATGCCTTGCAACCAAGCACACTGTGTGGCTGCGTTCACTGCTGCCCTGTACTCGGCCTCTGCTGATGAAAGAGAAATTGTATGATGTTTCTTACTTGACCAGAAAATAGGACCTTCAGCAAACATAAACACAAAACCTGAAGTGGACTTTCTATCGATGGGATCTCCCGCCCAATCGGAATCAGAAAATCCAGCTAGTTGAAGTGAAGAACCAGCTGCATAGTGTACCCCGAAGCTCTTTGTTCCTTGGACATAATGAAGGATTCTTTTGGCTGCCTTCCAATGGATCTCATGTGGCTGCTGCATATACCTTGCTACAGCACTTACAGCATAAGACAAATCAGGTCTTGTATGTGTAAGGTACAGCAAACTTCCAACTAGCTGCCTATAGAGAGTGCAATCCACCACCGGAGAGTCTTCAAATTCACCTAGTTTTATGCCTGAAAGGAATGGGAACTTGGCTGCCTTACATTCAGCCATTTTGAACTTGAATAACAGGTCTGAAGCATACTTAGATTGACTCAGCAATATACCTCTCTCAGATTGCTCAATTTCCAAACCCAAAAATTGCCTTAGCAATCCTAGGTCGCTCATGGCAAATTCACTGTGCAAAGAAGCTTTAATTGAGCCAATTTGTTTGGTGCAGCTCCCTGTAATTAAGAGATCATCAACATACAGTACAATGACCTGCAAATTATCATCACAATGCTGCAAATAAACATTTGGATCAGACTTGCATCGACAGAAACCAATTGAGAGCAAAAAAGCATCCATTTTGGCATACCAAGCCCTGGGGGCTTGCTTGAGTCCATAGAGTGACTTCTTCAACCTGCATACAAGTGTGGGATCCTCTTGGAATCCTTCAGGCTGCTGCATATATATCTCTTCCTGTAGCTCACCATGCAAGAATGCACTTTTGACATCCATGTGGTGAACTTCCCAACCTTTACTAGCTGCCATGGCTAGAGCTAGTCTAATTGAGTCCATCTTTGCAACCGGTGCAAAGGTCTCTGTATAATCCACACCATGGATTTTTGAGTAGCCCTTAGCCACTAACCTAGCCTTATATTTCAGATCAGAACCATCAGCAACAGGTTTGGTTCGAAAAATCCACTTACATTGCACTAGTTTCCTCTTGGGAGGAAGAGGCACCAAATCCCATGTTTTGTTCTCTTGGAGAGATTGGAATTCTTCTTGCATTGCTGCCCTCCACCTTGGATCATGATGAGCTTCCTGATATGATGTTGGATCATATCCAATCATCATATAACAGTGATCAGCAAGCTCACTCTCATTTGCAAAGGAAGCATTGATTGTTTGGGATCTAGTCTTCCTAGGCTCTTGGGGATTGCCTGCCAATTCACCTGCAGCTTCTATGATTTTTTCAGCCCACTTGGGCCTTGATGGTGACTCATGTACAGAAATGTCATCTTCAGCTATGTCATCTTCAGCAATATCAGAAAAATCAGAGGAAGAATCATCACTAATCTCATTGAGGTGTGGAGGAGAGGAGCTTTCCCCCGGTGCAAGCTCAAAATCTGGAATTGGTTCTTCTTCGAATTGCACACTTCTCTCAATGAAAGTTTTAAGTGTGGATGTGTCAAAGAGCTTGTAGCCCTTTGTGTCCTCACCATATCCAACCATGATACATTCCCTGCTCTGTGGCTCCAAATCCTTCCTCTTTTCTGATGGAATTCGAGCCCATGCTCTAGACCCAAAAATCCTGAAATTTGACACATTTGGTTTTTGGCCAAACCATGCCTCATAGGGGGTTTTTCCTTTGACTGATTTGTGAAAGGCTCTGTTCTGAATATGAGCAGCACAATTGATGGCTTCAGCCCATAGCTTAGGGCTTAGATCCCTAGCTTCAATCATGCAAGTAGCCATCTCCTTGAGAGATCTATTTTTCCTCTCTGCCACACCATTTTGCCGAGGTGTGTAGGGGATTGAATGTTGCATTTGGATGCCACATTCCTCACAAAGGTGCTGAATGTTATTATTCACATATTCCTTTCCATTATCAGTCCTAAGGATCTTTATCTTATGACCACTATGGTTCTCCACTAGGGCTTTCCAAATCTTCAGTTTCTCAAACACTTCTGACTTCAATTTAAGGAAGTAAACCCAGCAAAATCGAGAGTAGTCATCTATGAATGTAAGTACATACCTTGATCCACCATATGATGGAGTGGGAAGAGGACCAATGAGGTCTGAATGTACCAATCCAAGTGGTTGAGTGGCTCTCCTTGCCATTCCCTTCTCATAGCTGCGCTCAGGATGCTTTCCAACTACACACCCAATGCATGCACCATTTGATGACTTGATTTCTGGAAGCCCTTCCACCATCTCGTCCTTGTGCAATTGCTGGAGGTATTTGTAGTTCATGTGGCCAAATCTTTCATGCCATAACTTGGAGGTCTCGTTGGCATGAGAGACAAGAGCATGGTCACTAGAATTTGGAATGAAATTTGAGAATTTGTACATTCTCTCATCATGATCTGCATACCCTACTGCCACAACTTGATTTGAGGAGATTTCTGAGATTTCTACCAAATCTGGAGTGAATGTCACTCTCTTGGCTTCTCCTGTATGGGTCATTTGATAGACTGATAGCAAATTTGCAGCCAATGAAGGTACATAGAGCACATCACTGAAATAGCCATGCTCCATGTCAATCCTTCCAATCCCCTTGGTTTGGAGTTCTGAATCATCTCCCATTCGAACTGTTGGGCCACCATTCGAATGCAAAGAGGAGAAGAGCTCTCTGGATGAAACCATATGTCTGGAAGCTCCTGAATCAATGATGAAGGAAGAGGGATTCGAATTACCTGCTACCAAAGCATGACACTTCTCCTTATTGTCAGGGTTTGAGGTGCTCTCTTTCTTCCTTGTGCCCTCAGGGACTGGGATGTTGTTCTTCTCCAGCAGCTGCGCCATTGAGTCAATGGTTTTATTCATACATGAGCTCTCTGGATGCCATCCCCTATGACAATAGGTGCATTTGGTCTTTTCTTTTCCCTTCTTGTCCTTCTCCCTTGACAGATTCGAACCCCCATCTGCAGACTTGGTCTTGTCAAACTTCCTCTTCTCTTGCTGCTTCAAATTCTTGGCTTTCTGCTTTCCTTTGCTTGCATTTGAAACACCCATTGCCAATGCTTGTTCCTTTGATTTTATGGTGCCCATCTGAACTAGTTTGTCCTGCTCCTGAGTGAGACACTCCATGAAGGTAGCTAGTGATGGCATTTGCCAATTTCGAAGGGTCATTTTGGCTGAGTGAAATGTGCTAACAAATACTGAAAACTCTGGGCCTAGCTTTGAAAGGATGGACAGAATCAGTTGTTCCTCCTTCTTAACAATTCCACATTGTTGCAGTTGAAGCACCAGTGACTTGAATTTCGTGAAGAACTCCTGGATGGTTTCAAAATGCGCTGGGCTCAAGCTAATGAGCTCGTTTTCAAGCTGGTGGCCTCTCAGTTCATCAGTTTTCCCAAAGAGTGATTCTAGCTTCACCCATACTTCATTGGGGGTTGTCAAACTGTCTGTATGAAACAAGAGTTCCCTTGAAATGCTCAGGCATAGCAATCCATAAGCTTCATCAAGTTGATTGTAGTACTTTGCTTTCTCCACAGCAGAATTTGGCTCCACTTCTGTGCCCATGGTCACTCTATAGAGACCCTTAGATCTCAGCTTGATGACCATCTCAGCCTTCCAATCGAAAAAATTGAAGGGTGTGGGAAACATTTGGTTTGCTTCCATGACTGCTGCATTAATGGTGAGAAAACTACTGAAACACCTGCAAAAAAACACTCAATTTTTATCTGGAAATCCTCTCTAGAATGCAGTTCAACGCTCAATGTTAGCCTGCAACTCACTAAATCCACGATGGCTCTGATACCATGTGAGTATTTTTATCACAGAAGATCGAGGATCTATGGAGAACCTCACAAAATCGAATTAATTTGCAAAAACTGTGGAAAAACTTGAAAAAAGAGATAAATTTACACACAATGTATGCTGAAAAACTTGATTAACTGACTGTCTAACATGTGAAAATGTTAGTAACAGGTTTTTATTACATCCATGAGAAAATTGAGAGCATTAGGTGGCTCAAGCTGAGTGTACAAGTCATCAATGCCAAATTGGCCTCAATCCCCCCTAGGTGGGTCCAACTCAATCCCAATCACCCCAAACAGCTACGAATTCTGGTGTGGAGGTGGCTGAAGCATGCTGAGTCATTAATTAGCTCAAGGCAGGCGTGGGTGAGCAAATAGAGGAGGTATGGGGGCCCAAGGGAGCATTAAATGCTCCAAATCTAGCCAAAAGTGGGAAAAAAGCCACCCTAGTGCCCTTGGTCAACTAAATTCCCCAAAACAAGGAGAGAGGGCGCACCAGCAATAAATGAGGGCGCACTTGTGGACAAAACTGGAGGCTGGGTGAACTGGTTTGCTCAGAAGTGGGTGTGAACACTCTCAAAGTGGGTTTTTGACCAACTATAGTCACTTAATCCAAAACATGGTTTAATTAAGCACATGGGCAATTAAAAATTTATGGATTATGGTACTAAGTGTGGTTATTGTTCTAACAAATAGGGAGTACCAACCGAGTTGCTGAATGCCTCAGTCGAACTCCAGTCATGGCACTTACCACGGTGCTAGACTCTTGTGGCCACGAGACCTCCAGATGGTCCCACCTCTACGAGACAGACCCTGACTTCTCCGCCACCTATCAAATGTTAGGCACCAACTCAGTGGTTGCTAATTTCCATCTTCAGGACGGGTTGTTGTGTCGTCTGGGCCATCTATGTGTTCCATCAAGCGAGTGCACGAAGCTGATTTGGGAAGCTCACTACAGTTGGGTGGCAGGACACTTTGGCATCGAAAAGATAGTGGCAGTGTTGGAGAAACATTTCTACTGGCCGAAACTTCGACAGGATGTCGGCAAGTATATCAGGTCCTACACCGCTTGCGCTATTTCCAAACCGACCACTAAGAAACAGGGCCTATACACCCCTCTGCCTACTCCTAACAGGCCGTGGGAATCCATCTCAATGGAGTACATGTCGGGCCTCTCGTCCACCAAGAGGGGAAATGACTGTGTTTTCGTGGTTGTTGATCGCTTTTCCAAGATGGCGATTCTAGCCGCTTGCAAGAAGAACATCACAGCAGAAGCCATTGTCAAGCTCTTCTTTGAACGATTATGGGTACATTTTGGGATCCCACAGACCATTATCTCAGACCGTGACAGTCGTTTCCTCAGCTCATTCTGGTCAAGCCTCTGGTCACTGCTGGATACCAAGCTCACCAAATCCACTGCCTTCCACCCCCAGACCGATGGACAAACGGAGGTCGTCAACCGGATGGTCATACATATCCTGCGCATGTACAATTCAACACACCCCCGCACATCGGATGAGAATCTCCCCTATGTCCAACATAGCTACAACCGAGCCCTGCATAGCTCAACTGGCCACAACCCCTTTCAGGTGGGGTTGGGATTCCAACCATTGGGCCCCATGGATGTTGCACTTCCCCTTGCGACCACCTCAACCGAATCATCCCCAGAAGCTGACAAAGCCACCCGGTTCATTGAACGGATCCAGCATATCCGCCAACAGGTTCAGGATATTCTACAGAATTCTAATGCCAAGTACAAGCAGCGCCATGATCAACATCGGGTGCCACATAAGTTTCAGGTAGACGACAAAGTTTGGTTGCATTTGCAGAAAGAACGCCTTACAGGGCCCCATCGAAAGCTTTTCCCACTCCGTTATGGGCTGTACACCATCACCAAGGCGGTGGGTGACAATGCTTTTGAGCTCAACATTCCCCCCTTCCTTGGTCTGCATCCAGTCTTCAACGTGGCTCTCCTTCGGCCATATTTCCCACCACTATTAGACACCTCAGAGATAGCAAAGAAGTTGACACAAACAGAGCTCAACCTTGACTGCCTACAACAAGCATCCAGTGATCATATTGCAGACACACAGATCAAGGGCACTCGACATCAAAGGATCCAGCTTTATCGAGTTGTCAAAGCAGGGCAGCTCCTGCACCAAGGCAAGTGGCTCACCCAAGGCCAAATTCAGCAGAAATTTCCTCATCTGATGGGGGAACTCAATGCAATGGATACCATTGCTTCCTAAGGAGGGAGGATTGATCTAGGTGGATATTGGTGGCCACCCACCTTTCCAACTGGCTCAAAACAGTTTTATGGCAATTTTGGTATTGTACTATTTTTAGCAGTTTTTCGGGTCCTGAACATCTGGGGCCGTTTTGAGGCCCTAAACGACCTTTCTTGGAAATTTGGGGGAACAAATGGTTGCCTTTGTCACCTAGTTGAAAGTTGTAAATCTCGGATAGACCTTTCCAACGGGCTACCGAGCGCCCCAAACGGAGATCGTATGCAAAAGTTACGACCCCGAGAAGTTGACGTACTAACTTACCCAAACAGGGCCCACATGACTTTTGGCGCTTCATCTCCTAGGGTTAGGTTTTTGGATGTCTAGGGTTTTTGACATTCCTATTTATTGTAAAAGGCCTTGAGAGCCTCATTGTAACCATCTTCTTGCGAAATGAGCGCAGCCGTCACATCTCTTCTCAGAGATAAGCCGCCACCATTCCAGCAAGCTTGTTTTCCACTGCATTTTACAGTTCTAGCTTATTTCCTTATTGAATAGAAAACCAGTTTTACTGTATCTCTGTTATTTTGTGTTAAGCATCTGATAATAATCTGTATTCATTTCGTTCTTCTCATAAAATCCGGATCAGACCAATTATGCAATTTTACTAGTAATTTGGGGTTCAAATCCCCCTGGGGTAAGTACTGAAAATGGCTTCCCAAATGCCTCCAAACCCACCCAAATTTATGAACAGAGGTATGTAATGTGTTAATTATTTTATTAAAGTCTCATATGCACCATTAATAGATTATTACAACTGTTCTCACCCTCTCCCATTCAACTGCAAAAATCCCCAATTCGACCCTTGGGGAAATGGCACTATTTCACCTCCCAATACAACTAAACTGAGTAAAAATGCTTCAAATGCTCAAGTACAGTACATGAAACTTGTAGAATAAATCCATGGCAGTATATTGATCACAAATATATTAGAGAATCATCCATTCATTCGAAATCATCATCAATACATTGGCTCACAACAAGGTAGTGGGGAAATGGCATTGTTCTTCCATTAAAAATGAGATTTATACATTTCTACTTGGAATTTCGACCTGAAACTTTTTGGAGATGAATAACAGAGTATTTAATTCATATTAAAAAAGAAATGGGGCATTAAAAGCCTCCCCAAAGAGTACAATAGCTCACAAAAAACGCCCTCCCTTAAGGATCAAGAATATGCCATCAAAACTGGAAATGGTTGAAGGAGTGAGCAGCAATAGAAGAAACCATGAGCTGCCCTGTAGCTTACACCTGCAAATAAAGACTCCATTAAAGATCCAAATTAAAGGTCTGAATGTCCTTTCCAATTACCAACTTGGATGGGAATCTTTCACCCTCGAAATTGGCTAAGGCAAGAAACTAGTCATCCACTAGCTCTCCCTCTTCACAAATGCAATTACAAATTCTACAAATGATCAAAAACTATTCTCATACTTCATTTCTACATTTTATAACCAACATCAGCCTTATAAGGGTCGAAATCCTCTCAATAGATTCAATAGATTTCCATTTAGGAAATATTCCACATTTGCCACTTGTCTCCTAGTTCCAACCTTCCATCTTCTCCCAAATTCGATTTTGAGTCTCTTTGGCTTCTCCAACTCCCAAATTCGCCTTACTTGAGCCTATTTTGGGGATGACATGTCATAGTGGTCAGATGTCAGAGGTCAGGTCTGCAATTTGTCATAGTTTTCATAGATGCTCCATCATTGGTGTCATAGGGGCTAGGGAATCTAGCCCAAGTGTCCACAAACTTCCACTTTGACTCTTTATCTTCCATGGATGTTACCAATCCTTCCCAATTCGACCTAAGATTCTTAATGACATGTGTTATGACTTTCCAACTCACCCAAAAGTGTTCACATTCCCATTAATTCAAATTTGCAAAAGAGAGATACCATGTATTATGAAAAATCAAGCTAGTGTGGGTCCCACATCCTTCATATGTCTCCAAAACCATTTGTCACCTAGGATTTCTCTTGAATTTCTTTATTCACTCTATTTATTAAATACTTGAACCCTTCTAATGTCTAAACATCATTTATTATCCCCCTTATTACAAATCCCAAAGATTCCACCACAAACCTAGGAAATTAGTAATTTTCCTCCTTGGCAATTATTTGACCCTTAACATCAATTTTACAAACTCTAATGAATATGGATAATGTGATTAGGCCATTGTGACCCAATTCCAAATTTGGGACATGACAGATTCTTCCTCATTAATTATTTGAGGCCATGTATATTTCAAGTCCCCATTTTTTGGACCCCCTTGTTATTATTTATCTCGACATGAGCATGGGAATGCCCGCCTCGTCCATATGTTGGGATTATTCCTCGTTCATTATTGAGGTCATGTACTTTCAGTTTTTGCAGTTTGTTTGGGATCGTTGTTCTGGGCTCTAGTTCGTTTCTTCTCCTCTCCATATCCAAGGAAAACCATAAAAGACCTATGATGTCTATCAGCCATACAATGAGCTCCTACCCACACACATTAGGGGGCAATCTCTTAACACCCAAAAAGTGCTCACTACCTCATCTACCCCATTACATGACTCATTTGTCCATATTTCCTACCATATTTGCCTCCAAAACCTTAAAAACCCATTAAAAAGCCTCCAAAAGGCCAAAAACCCCCTTTTCCCCCCCCAAAATAATGTAAATTCCTCCAAAAATAGCAAAAACCCTCTAAAAAGGGAATAAAAAATACAAAAAAAGGGAAAAAAGAAGGAAAAAAGGAAGCAAAAACCCTATACAGCTGACCTAAACCATATGGTGCCCAAAACCATGGGTCAGCACTCCACCACTAAAAACTTATAAATAGCTGATGGAGGCTCCCCATTTTTCAACCACAGTCATCACTATCCTCACCCTGCCAAAAATTCTCACGAAACCCTAGCTCTCCCTTTGGAGCTACTTTCCACTTGAGAACCCCATTTGGCCCCATTTCCAAAACATCTTTGGAAGAAGGAGAAGGAACAACACTGGAGCTTGAAAGCAACCCTCATGGACTGCTGCAAGAGCTTCACCAACCTCACATTGGAGGTATAATCAATACAAAAACATTTTATTATCTTGCCTTTTCTATTTATGCACATGCTAGTTTAAAGTTACTGTTTTCATTTACTGTATTGCTTTTACTGTTTTTACTGAACTGCTACTAAGGAGTCCCTTCTCCTTAGTAGGTGCTCATTTGCACAAGCTAGGGTGAAAACCCTAGCTACACAGATGGATGTCAAGACAGCTTTCTTGAATGGTGTAGTCAAAGAGGAAGTGTATGTGGAGCAGCCACTCGGTTTTGAGACACGTGACAGAGGGATTCATGTGTGCAAACTAAAGAAAGCCTTGTATCAATTGAAGCAAGCTCCTAGGACTTGGTATGGTAGGATAGACAACTTTCTATCTAGTTTGGGATTTACCAAGAGTAAAGTGGATTCCAACCTTTACTACAAGGTTGAGGAGGGAAATCCTGTGATACTACTCCTACATGTGGATGACCTCTTTGTTACAGGTGAGGATGGATTGATTGCCGATCAGAAGAGGAAGCTTGCTGCCGAGTTCAAAATGAAGGACTTGGGGATGATGCACTATTTTCTAGGCATGAAGGTGTGGCAGAGTGCAGATGGGATATTCCTTATACAAGGGAAGTATGCAATAGAGATCCTGATGCGGTTCGGGATGATGGACTGCAAGGCCATGACCACACCTATGGAATCAAACCTAAAGCTTCTGTGTGATGCTGCATCTTATCCGGTTGATGTCACTATGTATCATCAGATGATTGGGTCCTTGATGTACCTGACGAACATGAGACCAAATATTTGCTTTGCGGTGAACACATTGAGCCAGTTCCTGATAGATCCCAGAGGTGTTCACCTAGTTGCTGTAAAGCATATTCCGAGGTACCTGAAGGGTACAATTGATTATGGGCTCAAGTATGATGCACATCAAAAGTTTAACCTGCAGGGTTATGTTGATTCGGACTGGGATGGCAGTGATGTAGATAGGAAGAGCACTTCTGGGTGCTACTTTAGTATGGGATCAGATGCGATCTCTTGGTTTAGCAAGAAGCAATCCTGTGTAGCACTGAGTACAACCAAAGCAGAGTATGTTGCAGCTTGTTCAGCTAGTTGAAAGGCAGTATGGCTCCGGAAGCTACTGTCTGAGCTATTTGATCTCCCACTAGAGGCTACTACTATCTTTTGTGACAACCAGAGTTGTGTGAAGCTGTCTGAGAACTCGATGTTCCATGACAAGTCGAAGCACATTGAGATCAAATATCACTATATCAGGGATATGGTGCAGAGAGGAGCAGTGAAGCTCCTGTATGTTGCGACAAATGAGCAGGTTGCAAATGTGTTGATGAAACCACTAGCCAAAGTGAAGTTTGAGTACTTCAGAGAGAGGCTTTGTGTTCTTCAGATTGAGGACACTTCGAGGAAGAAGTGATGGACACATTTGCAGGATCATTCCTAGCATGGTCAGAGGAGGATGCTTCCCATGGCTATGGATGTAAGCGTTGGATGATGAGCATCAGGACGATGCTCCAGTTACTGCTCTGTATATGCATCATGCTGGATGCTGGATATGATCAGTTGGATCATGTATATGTATATGCATCATGTTGGATGCTGGATATGATCAGTTGGATCATGTATATGTATATGCATCATGTTGGATGCTGGATATGATTAGTTGGATCATGTATATGTAAATGCATCATGTTGGATGCTTGATATGATCAGTTGGATCATGTATTTGATATGTATCAGGTGGATACATTGTATGATCAGGTAGATCATGTATGATGATATGTATCAGGTGGATACATGGTATGTATCAGGTAGATGCTTTGACATGATCAGGTGGATCATGAGTGATGAGTCCAAAGACATATATGCATAGAGCCTTTCTGACATGGTGGTAGATGTGTTCTCCCATGTGCGTTGATGTAAGTGCAGAGCCTTTCCGACATGGTGGTACATGTGTTCTCCCATGTGCGTTGATGTAAGTGCAGATCCTTTCCGACATGGTGGTAGATGTGTTCTCCTATCTGCGTTGATGTGAGTGTTGAGGCTTTATCAATGGTTGAAGTGTGTCTTCCCATGCTGGTGAGTGTAAGTGTTGTATTGTGTGCATCTAGACTGTGCTTCGTAGACGATGAGATGATCAGTATGATCATGAGTATCAGGATGATACTCTGTGGCCATGGACAGGTTGTGTAGTGGCATGTAAAAGATCCTGGGAGATCCGATAGGTTGAGCAGTATGCTCGTAATCAGTTCTGGGATGCTATTTCAAGGTTTTTCCATGACCACATATAATACGCCCCAGAGATCCGGACAGGTTGTGCTAGACACGTAAAAGGCCTTAGATGCTATTTAGATTTCTTGATATTCAAGACACTCTTTTAAGGTTTTGTGGTGGGGGTCACATGTAATATGTCCTAGAGATCGGGATAGGTTGTGCTAGTCATGTAAAAGGCCTCGGATGCTCTTTATGTTAGTTTTTCATAATTTAATTCAATCTGATCTAGGATATTAACTAGGATAACAACATGTACAACATATCTACAACATACTAATCATGGACACTGTTTGTGCCAGAAATTGTTTCTAAGGCTAAGGAAACAAGCTAACACAATCTCAAGAGTAAATTCAATAAATAAGACAAAGTTTTTAGGGTTTTTGAATATGATTTAAATGGTGTAAGCTCTGGGAACAGTCAGGGAATACATCCAATAGAAAAGTAACAACTAAATCATAAGCATAAACTGATAAAGATGCATAACATATCACAAAAGATCCCACAAAAAGAATGTGCTGAGGTTCATACATAAAAGATAAGCATCACCAGAAAATATACATCAACTAGCAATGAATTTACCATTTAAGAAGCTAAACAAGCTTAACAACAAATCCAATCACAAACGAAAATGAAGGAGAAAAAGTCATATGTTTCATTATTTCATCAGCTAATGCTCATAAGAGTCACAGTACTTATCTCTTGAACAAGTCTGAAGGTACAATACAATCTGCAGACCTCCTGCTGCCCCCAAAAATCAGAACCCTCTTTCAGTCCCTCTATCCCTCTTTTATATTTACAAAGAAGTCCTTCTATTTCCCCCTCATTAGGTCGAAATTCAAACTTCCTAGCAGTTACGTTAACTAACTAGCTTAACTAATTAACTAAAAATAGCAAATCGGATTCCTAGCAAATATGGCGAATTTCTGGAAAAATAAGCATCAAAGAAGCTTCCATATCTCTCAATTGGTGACACCTGTGTAAACACTGAGAGAGTTTTTTGTTAATGGGTCCGTGATGGACAAAAACCTCTCTTGGTTTTTAAAAATTCATCTCCAGTCAATCAGAATCGGCCCCGCAAAATGAACACTAAAACAGGAAAATATTAAACATTTAAAATCCCTGGAAAATAGGCTGCAAAGATTGAACTGAATCTTTCAATCCTTAACAGTTGTTGCAAAACGGAGAGAGGTTTTTGTATATGAGTATCTTCTGAACAAAAACCTCCTTTGGTTTTCAAAAATTCCTCTCCATCAGCTCGTGGTCTTCATTTGACTTCATTAACCCAAAACAGGAAAAACGCGATATTGTTGTAGCGCTTCTTTGATGAATTTCGGCTCCAGCGCTACAAGAAAAACTTTTACACTGTTTTGTTGTTTTTAAACAACTTTATATCATTTTGCATGGGATTTTAAGGCTATCAAGGTTGGGAATGTATATTTCCTCACTTAGAATAAGATTTATGAGCCTCTTATTTGATATAATGAACTTTTAAAAACCCGCATCAAAAACAAATATAAAGCTTTAAAATCTGAAAAGCTCAAAAGCAAGCCCAAAATCTTATATAAAGCCTAAGGAAAACTTACTAAGGAGGAAAAAATCAAATTAACGAAAATAAATAACTTAAAATAAAGTGCAAATCAAACCAAAAAAGTGCAAATCAAACCAAACTGAAGAAACAAAATACTGACTTAACATCTGGCTCCAGCTGTGGGATGAAGACCTCCCTGCGAGGCTTCAAGAACCTGAAGACCAGTGCCTTATCTGTTGGGATATGGAGTCTTATTGTGATTCACTCACCGGTATGTACAATGATCGGTGAAAAATTTCTTATAAACTATAAAAACGTTTGAGGAATCGTCCATTAACAGGGCTGGACAACTCCTCACCTTCCAAGGACTGCAGAATAAAGGTATTGTTCTCTAAAACTTTTGATACCAGAAAAAAGCCAAACCAAAGATTGTCAAACTTACCATGTTTTCCCTTGTGTTCCTTTCTTGCATCCCATCTTAGAACCATTTCCCCTTCTATGAAAGTATTTTCCTTAATATTCCTGTCAAACCTGTTTTTCATCTTGGCTCTGTACAGCTGTGCTTTTGCATCCACCTTCTCTCTATTCTGCTGTAACTCTATCATTTCAAATAGTCTCCTTTTCATATCATTAGGTTCTTCTTTAGAATCCTGAAGGAATTTCATCACTGGAATCCCCAGTTGAACAGGGAACAAAGCTGGATTGATCCTTCTTAGTTTCTGTCGGAAAGGCTTAACATTAAGCTTCAAAAGGTCCTTGTGCTGAATAATTGCTGTATCATAAATTCTCAGTTCCTGATAAGACCAAGCAAATACATCTACATGTTCTTTCAAAAGCTTGATATATCTATTTCTTTGTTCAGCTATCAAAGATTTAGAAATTTTTACCATCTTAGGATGTTCTGCTGAACCAATATTGTAGTCCTCTACATTGTCTTCTGAAAATTGAACCACTGGCTTTGAAGGTATATCATCCTTTGTAAATATTCTTTCTAAAGGTACTAGACCTTTTGGAATGAAGTTGCTCTTCAACTCAATGATTTTGTGCCCTGCTATCTCTTCTGCAGCAAACTCATTTAACGATTCATCCCTTTCATCTTCTTCCTGATCAATTTGAGCATTTGAAAACTCATCTATAAGCTCAAGGAATTTTTTTATTTCAATGTCCTCTTCAAAAACCCTCCAGTACTTCACATTATCAGGGACACATGGTCTATACCTCACTTCTATAGGATATTTTAGCTGAGTGGTTTTAGGGATTCTGAAATGTGTGGCAGCCAAGGCTAAAGAATCTGCAGTCTCATTATGATTCCTGGGAATATGAGTGATATTAAATGCTATAAAATAGTTTTCAAGCATATCCCATACCTCATTTTGATATACTTTCAGCAAACCCTGCTTTACTTGATATTTGTTCTTCACCTGTTGAACAACTAGTTCGGAGTCGCCAAATGCAGAAATCTGCTGAATTCCCAAATCTTTAGCAGCCTTCAATCCCAGTAGCAGAGCTTCATACTCGGCAGTGTTGTTAGTGGTAACAAACTCCAATTTATACATGAGTTTCACTGTTTCACCCCCAGGGGAAATGAGTAAAACTCCAGCTCCAGCACCCTCTTTGCATGAGGATCCATCAAAGTACAACTGCCACAATGCATCTTCCTCTTCTCTGCTGCGTTTTACATGCTATTCTTTTTGCACTTGTAACAGACCAACAGAATTCTCCTCTTCACTAAACTGTAATATGCATGAACCAAGGTCTTTGTCCACAGAGTACATTGGGTGATTGCTAGGGTTTTTATCATCTGTGACTATGTAAGCAAGCTGTAGCTCTCTGTAAAGTCTTCTATTTTCTCCACCAAAAACAGGAATGGTGGCATAAGAGAGGTCCATCTGTAATGTTCCCCCAACCTTCTTAGCCCATGACCTAGATAGAAGCAAGCCAAATTTTGGTGTGATGTCAGCTACCACAACATCCATTATCACACTTTTCATGGGCAACTGAGTAAGGTTGACAACCATGTCTTTTATTACTCCTAAACATTTTACATCTCGGGAGTCAAAGGCATATAAATCATGGTAAGGTTTGGTGACATTAAGGCCCAGGGCTTCCATTACAGCTTTTGGCATCAAGTTATGGGATGCTCCTAAATCTAGCAGGCAATTATGAATCATCTGCTCGTGTACAGTCAAGGTTATATAGAAAGGAGGAGAAGCACCAGCCTCATTTTCAGTCTTTTCAGCGAGAGCTGACCCAATGAAAATTCTAGGGTTTTCTTCCTGCAAATTAACTGTATCTGAAACTGGCTGATTACTGGGTATATTCATCACTTTCAGAACTGTATTCTTATATGATGGATTCTTTATTAACTCAGTCAGAGGTACAGGAATCTTTAACTTCCCCAGTTCATTCTCCAAACTAAAATTCTGGATAGATTTGTTTACCTCCTCAACTTCAGCATTCTTCTTTGATTTTTCTGTAGATTGCTTCTTCTCAATAACAGGATCAGCTATTTGTTTAGCAGGAACAGGTGCAGCAGGAACAAGTGCCCTCTTCTTTGGAGCTTGGGCCACTTGTTTTGGACCTGATCTAAGATTTAGGGTCTTCTTAGATGGTCCATTCTGATGAACAACAGCAGTTATAGGAATATTCTCCACATCTACACCATCTTCAGTTTCAAACATGCCAGCAGTGTAACATTCAGAATTCAAAAAATCTTCTTCAGTAACAAAACCTGTAAACAATCTATCTCCAATGTGGTTCATGTCCTGATCAGTCTCAGTTTCTTCAAAGAGCAGCTGTTGATCGATTTCTTCTTCGTCAACCAAATTATTTTGAAAAGGGTGGGGTACTTTTTTATCTTAATTTTCCCTCCTTTCTCGCTGGATATCATTATTCCTGCGCTCTCTTGGCATGAATCTAGGAGCAAACTGCCTTCTGAACTGATTTTGGTTATTTGGATTTCGATCAGCTTCTGGGGTGAATTTACTAGCATTCTTCTCAAGATCTAGCTTATTCAATTTTGCAGTAAGAATCTTAACCATTTTAGCCATCTCATCTATCTTGGTCTCAGCAGACTGAGAAGCAGAACCTGCTGTAACAGCTTCTTTCTTTCCTTTTCTTTCATACAGCTGCTGGGCTGTTTCATTCTTAAGTCTGTTTGAAGCTAGCAAATTAGATTCTACCTCCAAAGCTACATCTTGCATGTTCAACAGGGTGATAGGTCTTCTTTCTCTCAGTAACAAAGAAAATTCATGATCAAAAGCATTTGCATAAGTTAGCTTAGCTTATGTTTCAGTAGGTTTAATTTCTGTTGGAATATTACTATACATTTTGTTAAACCTTTTAGAAAAATCTGCCACAGTCTCATCTTTCTTTCTTCTGAGAGCTCCAAACTCAGTTATATAATAAGTGTGGTCCTTTGTGTCTCCTCATTGTCTCATGAAAAGATCATGGAGTTCTTCAATGATAGTAATTGAGTTGGCAGGCAAATCTCTGAACCACTTTCTTACATCCCCATCAAGGCTCTGAACGAATACCCTCATCCATACATCTTTAATCTCAATATTTTGATTATCAACATAACTTAGAAAAGCTTCCCAATGTTCTTCAGCAGTGATTTCCCCCTGTCCATTGAATCTAGGCATATATTTCTGGTAATCACCTCCAGGCAATGCATGTAAAGGTTGAGGTAAAACTAATGGTGCATACCTAGCTACAACCATCCGGTCCATCATATCTGTGAGTATTTTGATCACAGAAGATCGAGGAGCTATGGAGAACCTCACAAAATCGAATTAATTTGCAATTACAGTGGAAAAATTTGAAAAAAGAGATAAATTTACACACAATGTATGCTCAAATCTTTGATTAACTGACTGTCTAACATGTGAAAATGTTAGTAACAGGTTTTTATTACATCCATGAGAAAATCGAGAGCATTAGGTGGCTCAAGCTGAGTGTACAAGTCATCAATGCCAAATTGGCCTCAATCCCCCCTAGGTGGGTCCAACTCAATCCCAATCACCCCAAACAGCTACGAATTCTGGTGTGGAGGTGGCTGAAGCATGCTGAGTCATTAATTAGCTCAAGGCAGGCGTGGGTGAGCAAATAGAGGAGGTTTGGGGGCCCAAGGGAGCATTAAATGCTCCAAATCTAGCCAAAAGTGGGCAAAAATCCACCCTAGCGCCCTTGGTCAACTAAATTCCCCAAAACAAGGAGAGAGGGCGCACCAGCAATAAATGAGGGCGCACTTGTGGACAAAACTGGAGGCTGGGTGAACTGGTTTGCTCAGAAGTGGGTGTGAACACTCTCAAAGTGGGTTTTTGACCAACTATAGTCACTTAATCCAAAACATGGTTTAATTAAGCACATGGATAATTAAAATTTATGGATTATGGTACTAAGTGTGGTTACTGTTCTAACACCCCCCCTTAACCATAACTTTGTACATCTCATGAAAGATAAGTGGGAGGCCTTGGCAACAAAGGCTCAAGTCACCTCAATACAAACAGAAATTTTATTTGTCCATATGAACCGAGGAAAAGAAGTAAAACCTCATGGGATAAAAACTTCCCTCAAAAATGGACATGGGGCTGAACCTGCAATTAAATTGCAGCAATCACCATCCATCACTCACTCCAAGCAAAGATCTCAAGTAAGTGAAGGTCTTCTCTGTAAAGCACTTGGTGAAAATATCAGCAGTTTGCTCGGTGGATGGGCAATACTGCAATGAAATCACCCTGTCATGCACCAAGCCCCGAATGTAATGCATGTGGATCTCAATGTGCTTTGTTCTTTGCCTCTGTACTGGATCAGTAGATATCTTGATGGCACTTTGATTATCCACCCAAATATTGGTTGGAGAATCAATAGCAACACCAAACTCCCGAAGAATGCCTTGCAACCAAACACACTGTGTGGCTGCGTTCACTGCTGCCCTGTACTCGGCCTCTGCTGATGAAAGAGAAATTGTATGCTGTTTCTTACTTGACCAGAAAATAGGACCTTCAGCAAACATAAACACAAAACCTGAAGTGGACTTTCTATCGATGGGATCTCCCGCCCAATCGGAATCAGAAAATCCAGCTAGTTGAAGTGAAGAACCAGCTGCATAGTGTACCCCGAAGCTCTTAGTTCCTTGGACATAATGAAGGATTCTTTTGGCTGCCTTCCAATGGATCTCATGTGGCTGCTGCATATACCTTGCTACAGCACTTACAGCATAAGACAAATCAGGTCTTGTATGTGTAAGGTACAGCAAACTTCCAACTAGCTGCCTATAGAGTGTGCAATCCACCACCGGAGAGTCTTCAAATTCACCTAGTTTTATGCCTGAAAGGAATGGGCACTTGGCTGCCTTACATTCAGCCATTTTGAACTTGAATAACAGGTCTGAAGCATACTTAGATTGACTCAGCAAAATACCTCTCTCAGATTGCTCAATTTCCAAACCCAAAAATTGCCTTAGCAATCCTAGGTCGCTCATGGCAAATTCACTGTGCAAAGAAGCTTTAATTGAGCCAATTTGTTTGGTGCAGCTCCCTGTAATTAAGAGATCATCAACATACAGTACAATGACCTGCAAATTACCATCACAATGCTGCAAATAAACATTTGGATCAGACTTGCATCGACAGAAACCAATTGAGAGCAAAAAAGCATCCATTTTGGCATACCAAGCCCTGGGGGCTTGCTTGAGTCCATAGAGTGACTTCTTCAACCTGCATACAAGTGTGGGATCCTCTTGGAATCCTTCAGGCTGCTGCATATATATCTCTTCCTGTAGCTCACCATGCAAGAATGCACTTTTGACATCCATGTGGTGAACTTCCCAACCTTTACTAGCTGCCATGGCTAGAGCTAGTCTAATTGAGTCCATCTTTGCAACCGGTGCAAAGGTCTCTGTATAATCCACACCATGGATTTGTGAGTAGCCCTTAGCCACTAACCTAGCCTTATACTTCAGATCAGAACCATCAGCAACAGGTTTGGTTCGAAAAATCCACTTACATTGCACTAGTTTCCTCTTGGGAGGAAGAGGCACCAAATCCCATGTTTTGTTCTCTTGGAGAGATTGGAATTCTTCTTGCATTGCTGCCCTCCACCTTGGATCATGATGAGCTTCCTGATATGATGTTGGATCAGATCCAATCATCATATAACAGTGATCAGCAAGCTCACTCTCATTTGCAAATGAAGCATTGATTGTTTGGGATCTAGTCTTCCTAGGCTCTTGGGAATTGCCTGCCAATTCACCTGCAGCTTCTATGATTTTTTCAGCCCACTTGGGCCTTGATGGTGACTCATGTACAGCAATGTCATCTTCAGCTATGTCATCTTCAGCAATATCAGAAAAATCAGAGGAAGAATCATCACTAATCTCATTGAGGTGTGGAGGAGAGGAGCTTTCCCCCGGTGCAAGCTCAAAATCTGGAATTGGTTCTTCTTCGAATTGCACACTTCTCTCAATGAAAGTTTTAAGTGTGGATGTGTCAAAGAGCTTGTAGCCCTTTGTGTCCTCACCATATCCAACCATGATACATTCCCTACTCTGTGGCTCCAAAGCCTTCCTCTTTTCTGATGGAATTCGAGCCCATGCTCTAGACCCAAAAATCCTGAAATTTGACACATTTGGTTTTTGGCCAAACCATGCCTCATAGGGGGTTTTTCCTTTGACTGATTTGTGAAAGGCTCTGTTTTGAATATGAGCAGCACAATTGATGGCTTCAGCCCATAGCTTAGGGCTTAGATCCCTAGCTTCAATCATGCAAGTAGCCATCTCCTTGAGAGATCTATTCTTCCTCTCTGCCACACCATTTTGCTGAGGTGTGTAGGGGATTGAATGTTGCATTTGGATGCCACATTCCTCACAAAGGTGCTGAATGTTGTTATTCACATATTCCTTTCCATTATCAGTCCTAAGGATCTTTATCTTATGACCACTATGGTTCTCCACTAGGGCTTTCCAAATCTTCAGTTTCTCAAACACTTCTGACTTCAATTTAAGGAAGTAAACCCAGCAGAATCGAGAGTAGTCATCTATGAATGTAAGTACATACCTTGATCCACCATATGATGGAGTGGGAAGAGGACCAATGAGGTCTGAATGTACCAATCCAAGTGGTTGAGTGGCTCTCCTTGCCATTCCCTTCTCATAGCTGCGCTCAGGATGCTTTCCAACTACACACCCAATGCATGCACCATTCGATGATCTGATTTCTGGAAGCCCTTCCACCATCTCGTCCCTGTGCAATTGCTGGAGATATTTGTAGTTCATGTGGCCAAATCTTTCATGCCACAACTTGGAGGTCTCGTTGGCATGAGAGACAAGAGCATGGTCACTAGAATTTGGAATGAAATTTGAGAATTTGTACATTCTCTCATCATGATCTGCATACCCTACTGCCACAACGTGATTTGAGGAAATTTCTGAGATTTCTACCAAATCTGGAGTGAATGTCACTCTCTTGGCTTCTCCTGTATGAGTCATTTGATAGACTGATAGCAAATTTGCAGCCAATGAAGGTACATAGAGCACATCACTGAAATAGCCATGCTCCATGTCAATCCTTCCAATCCCCTTGGTTTGGAGTTCTGAATCATCTCCCATTCGAACTGTTGGGCCACCATTCGAATGCAAAGAGGAGAAGAGCTCTCTGGATGAAACCATATGTCTGGAAGCTCCTGAATCAATGATGAAGGAAGAGGGATTCGAAGTACCTGCTACCAAAGCATGACACTTCTCCTTATTGTCAGGGTTTGAGGTGCTCTCTTTCTTCCTTGCGCCCTCAGGGACTGGGATGTTGTTCTTCTCCAGCAGCTGCGCCATTGAGTCAATGGTTTTCTTCATACATGAGCTCTCTGGATGCCATCCCCTATGACAATAGGTGCATTTGGTCTTTTCCTTTCCCTTCTTGTCCTTCTCCTTTGACAGATTCGAACCCCCATCTGCAGACTTGGTCTTGTCAAACTTCCTCTTCTCTTGCTGCTTCGAATTCTTGGCTTTCTGCTTTCCTTTGCTTGCATTTGAAACACCCATTGCCAATGCTTGGTCCTTTGATTTTATGGTGCCCATCTGAACTAGTTTATCCTGCTCCTGAGTGAGACACTCCATGAAGGTAGCTAGTGATGGCATTTGCCAATTTCGAAGGGTCATTTTGGCTGAGTGAAATGTGCTAACAAATACTGAAAACTCTGGGCCTAGCTTCGAAAGGATGGACAGAATCAGTTGTTCCTCCTTCTTAACAATTCCACATTGTTGCAGTTGAAGCACCAGTGACTTGAATTTCGTGAAGAACTCCTGGATGGTTTCAAAATGCGCTGGGCTCAAGCTAATGAGCTCGTTTTCAAGCTGGTGGCCTCTCAGTTCATCAGTTTTCCCAAAGAGTGATTCTAGCTTCACCCATACTTCATTGGGAGTTGTCAAACTGTCTGTATGAAACAAGAGTTACCTTGAAATGCTCAGGCATAGCAATCCATAAGCTTCATCAAGTCGATTGTAGTACTTTGCTTTCTCCACAGCAGAATTTGGCTCCACTTCTGTGCCCATGGTCACTCTATAGAGACCCTTAGATCTCAGCTTGATGACCATCTCAGCCTTCCAATCGAAAAAATTGAAGGGTGTGAGCAACATTTGGTTTTCTTCCATGACTGCTGCGTTGATGGTGAGAAAACTACTGAAACACCTGCAAAAAACACTCAATTTTTGTCTGGAAATCCTCTCTAGAATGCAGTTCAACGCTCAATGTTGGCCTGCAACTCACTAACTCCACGATGGCTCTGATACCATGTGAGTATTTTGATCACAGAAGATCGAGGAGCTATGGAGAACCTCACAAAATCGAATTAATTTGCAATTACAGTGGAAAAATTTGAAAAAAGAGATAAATTTACACACAATGTATGCTCAAATCTTTGATTAACTGACTGTCTAACATGTGAAAATGTTAGTAACAGGTTTTTATTACATCCATGAGAAAATCGAGAGCATTAGGTGGCTCAAGCTGAGTGTACAAGTCATCAATGCCAAATTGGCCTCAATCCCCCCTAGGTGGGTCCAACTCAATCCCAATCACCCCAAACAGCTACGAATTCTGGTGTGGAGGTGGCTGAAGCATGCTGAGTCATTAATTAGCTCAAGGCAGGCGTGGGTGAGCAAATAGAGGAGGTTTGGGGGCCCAAGGGAGCATTAAATGCTCCAAATCTAGCCAAAAGTGGGCAAAAATCCACCCTAGCGCCCTTGGTCAACTAAATTCCCCAAAACAAGGAGAGAGGGCGCACCAGCAATAAATGAGGGCGCACTTGTGGACAAAACTGGAGGCTGGGTGAACTGGTTTGCTCAGAAGTGGGTGTGAACACTCTCAAAGTGGGTTTTTGACCAACTATAGTCACTTAATCCAAAACATGGTTTAATTAAGCACATGGATAATTAAAATTTATGGATTATGGTACTAAGTGTGGTTACTGTTCTAACAATATCCATGGGTGGGTTTTGACCTGCCATTTTTGTACTGACTGATTGGGAAGATGTGGAAACTTGGCTGGAACTTTTTTGAAACGGATTCCTTCCTACTTTCAGCTGAAAGATTGGTATTTTAGAAGGGGAAGAGGTTTTAGCTTTCAAAAAACTTCGAGGATTAGTAAAAACCTGGAAAGCGCTCTCAGGGATGGTAGGTTTTACACAAGGTGAAGTTTCAGCTGAATATAATTAAACACCCAACTGGTCAGGGTCACAGGAAGCTGGCAAAGATTGAGATTTTCTGAGTTTATTTGTTGTTTTCAAGATCTGCTCAGGGTCTGTCACACCCAGTTTCAATGGAGAAACAGGCCTGTTCCTAGTCCCAATCCCTTTAGAAGCCACTGTAACTACTTTTTGGTGAAAATAGCCTTTAAAAAAGTGCTGGTTCAAGTCCACCTCTTAAACCAGGAAAACTGATAAGTATCCCAGGGAAGATATGCTTCAGCTTCGTCCCCGGCAACGGCGCCAAAGATGTTTGTGCCAGAAATTGTTTCTAAGGCTAAGGAAACAAGCTAACACAATCTCAAGAGTAAACTCAATAAATAAGACAAAATTTTTAGGGTTTTTGAATATGATTTAAATGGTTGTAAGCTCTGGGAAGAGTCAGGGAATACATCCAATAGAAAAGTAACAACTAAATCATAAGCATAAACTGATAAAGATGCATAGCATATTACAAAAGATCCCACAAAAAGAATGTGCTGAGGTTCATACATAAAAGATAAGCATCACCAGAAAATATACATCAACTAGCAATGAATTTACCATTTAAGAAGCTAAACAAGCTTAACAACAAAGCCAATCACAAACGAAAATGAAGGAGAAAAAGTCATATGTTTCATTATTTCATCAGCTAATGCTCATAAGAGTCACAGTACTTATCTCTTGAACAAGTCTGAAGGTACAATACAATCTGCAGACCTCCTGCTGCCCCCAAAAATCAGAACCCTCTTTCAGTCCCTCTATCCCTCTTTTATATTTACAAAGAAGTCCTTCTATTTCCCCCTCATTAGGTCGAAATTCAAACTTCCTAGCAGTTGCATTAACTAACTAGCTTAACTAATTAACTAAAAATAGCAAATCGGATTCCTGGCAAATATGGCGAATTTCTGGAAAAATAGGTGTCAAAGAAGATTCCATATCTCTCAATTGGTGACACCTGTGTAAAAACTGAGAGAGGTTTTTGTTAATGGGTCCGTGATGGACAAAAAAATCTCTTGGGTTTTAAAAATTCATCTCCAGTCAATCAGAATCGGCCCCGTAAAATGAACACTAAAACAGGAAAATATTAAATATTTAAAATCCCTGGAAAATAGGCTGCAAAGATTGAACTGAATCTTTCAAGCCTTAATAGTTGTTGCAAAACCGAGAGAGGTTTTTGTATATGAGTATCTTCCGAACAAAAATCTCCTTTGGTTTTCAAAAATTCCTCTCCATCAGCTCGTGGTCTTCATTTGACTTCATTAACCCAAAACAGGAAAAACGCGATATTCTTGTAGCGCTTCTTTAATGAATTTCGGCTCCAGCGCTACAAGAAAAACTTTTACACTATTTTGTTGTTTTTAAACAACTTTATATCATTTTGCATGGGATTTTAAGGCTATCAGGGTTGGGAATGTATATGTCCTCACTTAGAATAAGATTTATGAGCCTCTTAGTTGATATAATAAACTTTTAAAACCCCTCATCAAAAACAAATATAAAGCTTTAAAATCTGAAAAGATCAAAAGCAAGCCCAAAATCTTATATAAAGCCTAAGGAAAACTTACTAAGGAGGAAAAAATCAAATTAAAGAAAATAAATAACTTAAAATAAAGTGCAAATCAAACCAAAAAAGTGCAAATCAAACCAAACTGAAGAAACAAAATACTGACTTAACAGACACAATAATGCAACCACACAAGAGACACAGAGTTTCACCGGGGAAAACCAAGAAGGTGAAAAACCCCGCAACTTTCTTAGAGATAGATAGAGCAATGATACAAACCAAGTACAAGAGATAGTCTTCTCCTAGCAGCAACGTCTCCTCCTCCACAAGTGTGCCACTCTCCCATGAGTGTGTGAGTGAGAAAGTGAATGTATAAAATGAGAGAGACGCACTCTCTATTTATACACTAACTTGACTTGACCTTTATTCAACTAGGTCGGCCTCAACTTAACCACTTAACATAATGCTGACTGGGCCGACCCCCACTAGGGTGGTCTAATAACCCTTTGACCCACATGACCTATACAGGTCCAACCCCAACAAGGTGGTCTAATAACCCTTTTGTTAAGATTCAATATGCTAAGACAGAAAATATCAGCATTACATTCCATTTCACAACAATAGCATATATAGGATCACTGAAAGAACAACAAGCACAACATAAACACAAGAGACACAGATTTATCCTGGGAAACCCTCATGGGGTAGAAAAGCCAGCAAAGCTTCCTCAATATAGATGACCAACAAATACAAAGATGTAATCCTCAACCATGAGCTCCTTCTCCTCCATAGCAAATCTCTCTCTCACTTATGTTCTAATCACAAGTGAGTGAATGTGTGTTAAATGAGGAACACACCTCCTCTATTTATACACAACTCCGACTTGTCTTTTACACAAGCTAGGTCAGCCCCAACTTAACCACTTTACATAATGTGAAAGGGCCAACCCCACTAGGGTAGTCTAATAACCCTTTAACCCACATAACACATATAGGGCCGACCCCCACTAGGGAAGTCTAATAACCCAAGTTACCACATTATCCATAGAGGAATAAAACATCTCCGGATATACAATAAGGTCTTCACGAAGGAATGAAACATCTCCGGAATACTAAAGTACAAATATAATATTCTTAGAAGTTACAATATTTCAACACTCCCCCTTAATGAGAAGGATATTATAACAACATTTGCAGGAGAAAGGAGTCATCAACATCATACATGATACATCTATAAATCATTGGAAGCTTTCTTTATACATCATCAGTAACTCAAACAGTTACTGGAACATATTCAATACTGGAACATCAACATCTTCAGTACTGAATCTTCATCTTCTGCAGCACTCGAACAACTACAGTAACATCATCATCATCTAGATCACTCGATCAATAGCCTCATCGTCTGGATATATTGATCAACATCATCATCTGGATCTATCGATCAACAACATCGTCATCTAGATCATCATGATCAGTAGCATCGTCATCTAGACCATCACGATCAACAACATCGTCATCTAGACCATCACGATCAGTAGCATCATCATCTAGACCATCACGATCAACAACATCGTCATCTAGACCATCACGATCAACAACATCTTCATCTAGACCATCACGATCAATAACATCGTCATCTAGATCATCACGATCAACAACATCATCATCTAGATCATCAGAATCAACAGCATCGTAGTAGCATACCCTGCAATACACATGATCCATTTAAGACACCATAACATGTCTAGGGACGATGCAGTCCACTCGTTAGTTTAGACAGAGTCTAAGGACCTCTTTTTCGAAGACATATGTCTACGAATCAATTTAGGGACCGAAGTCTGGGGATGATGCAATCCCTTCTTGTCCACTAGGGACCACTTCTCGGAGATATATGTCTATGGATCAATTCAGGGACCGAAGTCCGGGGATGATGCAATCCCCTCTCATCCACTAGGGACCACTTCTCGGAGAAATATGTCTACGGATCAATTCAGGGACCGAAGTTCGAGGATGATACAATCCCCTCGTCCACTTGGGACCACTTCTCGAAGACATCTGCCTACGGATCAATTCAAGGACCGTAGTCCAGGGATGATACAATCCCCTCTCGTCCACTAGGGACCACTTCTCAGAGACATATGTCTACAGATCAATTCAGGGACTGAAGTCCAGGGATGATGCAATCCCCATCACGTACATTTTGAACTAGTGGTTGCGGGATGATGCAATCCCCATCACGTACATTTTGAACTAGTGGTTCTGAGATGATGCAATCCCCATCACGTACATTTTGAACTAGTGGTTCCGGGATGATGCAATCCCCATCATGTACATTTTGAACTAGTGCTTCTGGGATGATGCAATCCCCATCACGTACATTTTGAAGTAAGCGTTCAGGGACGATGCAATCCCGACCACAGTGCCAGTCCTTTTTCATACTGTATGTGACCTAGATTAAATCTAGGATTTTATCACCTGTGAATGATCACCTGCTGCTGCACTGAGCAGTCTAGGAGCAAACATTACATCATTACAGGACCTGCGAATGATCACCTGCTACTACACTGAGCAATCTAGGAGCGAACATTACATCATTCCAGTCAACCACAGAGCCAGTACTATTTCAACTGGGGTGTGACCTAGATCAGATCTAGGATTTACAACCTGTGAATGATCACCTGCTAATACAGGATTGAACATTACATCATTACAGGTTTTGTGAATGATCACCTACTGCTATGCTGAGCAGTCCAAGAGCGCACATTACATCATTCACCAACATCTTTCTTGAATACAAGAGTCTATGGATCTGTTCAGGGACCTAAGTCCAGGGATGATACAATCCCCCCTTGTCCACTTATACAAAGTCTAAGGACCATGCATCGACCTCATCATCGAAACAAGTAACCTCATCATCGATACAAGTATCCATATCATCGACACAAGTATCCTCATCATCGATACAAGTATCCTCATCATTGCCCTTACCGTCAATATAGGCAATCTCATCATCGATATAAGTATCCACATCGATGCCAGTATCCAAATATCATCATCGACCACATAACTCCCCCTTTCGAGGAGGGTCCTTCTGAATGACACCAAGCTTGTCTCGGAAATACTCAAACTCTTCTTGAGACAGAGGTTTCGTCAATACATCAGCAGCTTGTTCGTCAGTGCTCACATACTTGAGCTTGATAGCTAATTTCTGCACCATATCCCGTATATAAAAATATCGGATCTCTATGTGCTTTGACTTATCATGGAACATTGGATTCTTTGTCATCTTGATACAACTCTGGTTGTCACACAAGATCACAGTGGGGTCGATCTCTAATTCAAACAATCCTGATAACAACTTCTGAAGACATACTGCTTCACAACTAGCAGAGCAAGCAACTATATATTCCGCTTCAGCTGTGCTGAGAGCCACACTAGACTACTTCCTGCTAAACCACGATATCATGGCAGATCCCAGCCAATAACATCCACCCGATGTACTCTTCCTCTCTGATACACTTCCTGCCCAATCAACATCTGTGTATCCATACAATCTGAAATCATGATCTCCAAAATAATATAGACCAATGTCTACGGTACCCTTTAGGTACCTCATCACATGCTTTGCATCTATCAGGTGAACACATCAAGGTGTTCACGGCAAATCATATATCTGGCCCAGTGTTCATCAGATACATCAATGACCCAATATTATGTTTGTACAGAGTCACATCCACTAACTCTGATGAGTCATCAGCTAACAGCTTCAAGTTGGAATCCATGGTAGTGTCCATGGCTTTGCATTCCAACATATCAAATATTTTCAAGATTTCCACATCATACTTTCCCTGGTTGAGAAAGATTCCTTCTGGGGCTTTCCATACTTCAAGACCTACATCAATCCGAGATCTTTCATCTCAAGTTCTATAGTTAGCTTCTTCTTGCTTTCCATGATCTATTTCTCATTCCCTGTCAGAAAGAGACCATCCACATACAGTAATAGTATCATCCATAACCTTAAGGTAAAGTTTAGGATTAGCTTTACTTCTGGTAAAGCCCAATCTTATCAAGAAATTGTCAATTCTCCCTATGTAACTAAACATCATTCACACTCTGCATTGAGTGATCTTTTGCATATCTATCTATGCCATCTCCCGTCAGATGGGTCTACTGATATGAGCCTCAAGATGATTCGAACTCTGTGGTGAGTTCCTTCTTGCATCCATGTCATCTGTATATAGAAACCATCTTCAACCTTGTAGCAAAGGTTGAAATCCACATCACCCATTGTGATCATTAAGCTCATCAAATGACTATAGATCCTGGGTACCTGTACAGAGCTTTGAATCCTAGGAGTTTTCTCGATTCACACTTCTTCTTCAATTACACCATTAAGAGAATGGTGTTATCTAGCCACTTGGAGCAAACATCATGTCATGATCCTCTTCCTCTTTCTAAGAGAATCTTCTAGCCACGAGCCTTCTATAGTATGTTTGATTTGTAAATCTTCTTGTTGAACATCCATCACTTGTTCAATGTTCATCATTCTTCATGATTTTTCCTACAAATCAAAGTTAATTACATGATTAGTAATACTTCATAATCATCAAATCATGTTGACATGATAACCTATTATGCATACAAATATGCGTGACATGGTTATGCAACTATCTTGACCAATACTTTGGCACAACACTTTTCCATATCCTATATGCATACAGTGGTTATCTAGATGCCTTCCATCTCGACCAAAACATACTATTGAGAGTGTGCACATCTCTCAGCATGTCAGCAAAGAGGTTTCATTCTAGACAAGCAACAATGGAATGTTTGTCCAACTTACCCATCATATGCATATTAGTAGTATATTGTTCAATTCTATATGAATGCTTACACTATGCATGATAAATTCTAGGAATATAAATATGCATACAACTAGAGATTCAAATAACAATTCAAATACTTATCTTTTATGGTTGCCTCCCTCTTGATCTCTATATGTCTTTGAACTTCGTATCCATCCTGGACCACTATGCATGCTCAAGTGTGCACTGCTGTCATCCTCATGATCTCATACATAATCATACATTCATTAGTATAGTATCAATACTTATCAAAACATTGTGATTCTAAATAATCTTAAGTATATATGTTCATGATCATTTCATACATAGGTATACTTATCTAAGATCCTAACAAAGTAGGATCCTAACAATGTATGATCTCTATATGTCTTTGAACTTCGTATCCATCCTGGACCACTATGCATGCTCAAGTGTGCACTACTGTCATCCTCATGATCTCATACATAATCATACATTCATTAGTATAGTATCAATACTTATCAAAACATTGTGATTCTAAATAATCTTAATTATATATGTTCATGATCATTTCATACATAGGTATACTTATCTAAGATCCTAACAAAGTAGGATTCTAACTTGATATAGGCAAAAATACCTGGATTATCAAACTTGGTTATGTCTTAACATACCCAAACAATATCTTCTTTGTTCTCTTCAATTATTTAGAGACCTTGTGCCAGAACCTGCATATCTCATAAGTTAAGCATAGTAGAACAAATTCATACATACCTTGTAAGTAAAGCTTCTATGTGTTCAAAGACTATGGATGAGTCTTTGTCTTTATGTCATCATGGTCATAGAACTTGATTTGTCTTTCTTGATGTACCTGTATCTTGTTAGCAGACAACATTCTCCTCATACAACACCACAGGTGCATTAGTACAATCATAAGTGTCATAACCCTAATCAATGAATATCTTCTATCATTCACATGATTTACATTATCAAACAATCATAATTGTACTAACCTCAATAACATGAAGACAAACATATCATAAACTTAATCATGAATAGATTTCAACACATACCTGTCGAGATTTCTTGTAGTCTTCTTATGTAAGGCCTTAGCCTCATCTCCCCCTGAAACTGGAACTTCTTCACTTATGTAGGTGTCCAATTCATTTTCTTCTAGGATTAAACCCAATCCACTTTGATTTGCTAAGACTAGATCTGGAGTTGGATTAGGGTTTTTTAGAGAAACCCTAAAAATTGAAACTTTGAATTTCAAACTTATGAATGGATAAAAAGATGTGGCTTGCTGAGCTAAACAAGCAGGTATACTTCAATTTTGAAAAATGCAAAATTTGACCCCTCAAAATTATCTTTGAAACTTCTGGATTCACTGGACAGGACCCTAAACTAGGGTTTGATAAATCCCACCCTTCTTCCCAACCAAAAGGTTCGATCCAAAGCTCTAAGCTTCAATTTTTCTGAGGAGCTTCCAGCCATGGTGTAGCTAGGGTTTTACCCCTAGCTTGTGCAAATGAGCACCTACTAAGGAGAAGGGACTCCTTAGTAGCAGTTCAGTAAATTGTAAATTAAAATGCTAAAACAAAAATGTAAATTACTCTAAACATATGCATGAAACAGAAAAACAAAATATAAAGAATGGTTTTTGTATTAATTTTACCTCCAATGTGAAGGTTGGTGAAGCTCTTGCAATGGTCCAAGAGGGTTGCTCCAAGCTCGAACTTGCTCCTTCTCTTTCTCCAATGGTGGGAATGGACCAAAAGGGGCTCTCAAGGTGAAAGTAGCTCAAGGGTGAGCTAGGGTTTCAAGAGCTATTTTGGCAGAGTAAGGGTGCTTATGATTGTGGATATGAAATGAGGGGTCTCCATCACCTATTTATAGTTTTTGGTGGTGGAGTGCTGGCCCATGGTTTTGGGAACCAAATGGTTTAGGTCAGTTGTATAGGGTTTTTTCTCCTTTTTCCTCATTATTTTATATTTTTTATTTCCTCTTTAGAGTATTTTTGCTATTTTTAGATGAATTTTGGATATTTTTGGAGGAAAAGGGGTTTTTAGCCTTTTTTAGGCTTTTTTGATGGTTTTGTGGCTTGTTGGAGGCATTTTAGGCCTTTTGGAGGCTTTTTAGTGGTATTTTCAAGATTTTTAAGGGAAATATGGTAGGAAAATGGACAAATGAGTCATGTAATGGGGTAGATGAGGTAGTGAACACTTTTTGGGTGTTAACAGATTGCCCCCTGATGTGTGAGGGCAGGAGCTCATCATATGGCCGATGGACATCATAAGTCGTGTATGGTTTCCTAGGGTGTGGAGAAGAGAAGAAACAAACTGAAGCCCGGAACAACGATCCTGAACAAACTGCAAGAACTAAAAGTACATAACCTTAATAATGGATGAGGAATCATCTGATCATATGGACGAGGCGGGCATTCCCATGCTCGTATCAGGATATAACATAATAATAACAATAATGGGGTCCAAAATATGGGGACCTGGCATATACATGACCTCAAATACTGAATGAGGAAGAATCTCAATATATGGACGAGGCAGGCATACCCATGCTCGTATCAAGATACATAAAAATAATTGTAAGGCCCGAAAAAGGGGGACCTGTAGGAAACATAGAGAACCACTGTGCACATCATAAGAGTCCAGAGGGGACACCAAATCTGGGACATACTGCTGGGCTAACCATGTCGGAGCTGAAGAAATGATACACTGGAATGACAACAGTGCTACTGACTGTGGTACCAGAGGAACTGATGAGCTGCTGGATCATAGTGACAATGGGTCATGCTCTCAATGGTACACTGAACTGGGACTGAACTGGGTACTCAAGGAAGCATATAACTGGATGGCTTCCGAATACAATCACCAACGCAGCCCGGACATCCACAGGAACATATAACTGGTTGTTCCGAAGTGACTCACCAATGTGCTAGAGTCGGGGGAAATCCGGGGTCTTCGACACATAATGGAAGGAATGTAAATCCTGTGCGATTCTCAACAATGCGATCAAGGTGTTGAAGTCGAGCATGTGAGAAACAACCATTAGCAGAGGCAATGATGACTCATCTCAAAATGGTCCGTAGGAACTCACCACAGATTGTGATGGGTCTAAGGTGCAGGGACCTCTGGGTCTATCCTCTGGAATAGAGGGGCTATCGTCGACAGAGGGAGACCTGCAACTACCAAGGCAATGATGTTTCCTTGACAGGAGCGCGAGGTGGACAACCGAAGTGTGATAGTACTAATGGTAGGACTGACAAACTGTGGGGGATAAATGGGCAAGTATGGTGGGTGGACTCACACTTCCTTTGTTCAGAGTATGATGGTGGGGATGATCGGGAAACATATGAAACTGACTGATGGGAAAGGGATCATAGCTGTAATGGATCAAGGATAGTGACTGGGATGAGGTATACTCAGGCTAGTGGAAAAATGGCAGGAGACTACAGACTACTTTGAACAAAGGTGACCTGATTGGGGGTGCTTCCGACATGATCGATCAGTGTGCCAAGAGGCATGGGGGAACTTCTTCATGGATTAAGGAACTAGAAGAAGTGTGTGTAAAAATGGTACTGTCATGTGGATTTATACGAGCCCAGGACAGTTCATGCTCGTGAGTGCTTTCAATTTTAAGGAGTCTGAAAGCGATAAGAAGACTCTAAAATGATGGAATGGTACTGTCATGTGGATTTGTACGAGCCCAAGACAGTTCATGCTCGTGGTTGCTTTCAATTTTAGAGAGTCTGAAAGTGAGAAGAAGACTCCAGGGGGTTTCTTTTTCGTGTGTTAGTCTCCAAGGCCCAAAGAAGCATAAAAGGATGCAATGAAGAACTCTTCTAGCCGGTGTGACTAGAGTATTCCTTTTTCGTAATTAGTCTACCAGGTCCGGAAAAGGGGTAAACTTATACTAGATAGACGCCCTTTCAGGTACTTTAACGAGCATGAAAGGAATCAATATTGCTCGGCGATCTTTTAATTGTTTTAGGAGTCAGAAAAGAGCTTAACAGAAACTCCCTAAGTGCCTTTTTCGTAAAGGACTTGTCCGGCCCGAAAAAGGGATAAAATTATACCGAACAAAAGGAATGGCCAGGCAAGGAGGAAGTGCTCAATCAAGGAACATTTATGATGACCAAGAACAAGGGTGGGGGGGAACACTGGTGGGCCTCCTTGTAGGTTAATGAATGGTGGAAAAATAACAAAATATTTGCACTATGACAGGAGTGAATGGCTCATGTAAAAATGTGGAACAATCCGATGGTGGCCGACATGGCATGCAAACCGAGGCAGCAAGGTTTCGGGACACAATGTTGAAACTATACCAAGTGAGAGCGAGAAATGATCTCAAGCATCATCACGAGCTCGGAAAAATGAATCCGACGATATAAAGAGTGTAAAAAATGGATAACGGCCAATGTGGCACGCAAACCGAGGTGACGGGGGCGTTTTGGAAAAAATACCCAAAAAATCTGGGAGTGAGAGCGAGAAATGATCTCAAGCATCATCACCGGCTTGGAAAAATTAATCCGATGATATAAAGTATATCAAAAATGGGCTACGGCCGATGTGGCACGCACACCCGGGCGATAAGGTGTCGGGACACAATGTTGATATTGGTCCTGGTGAGAGCGAGAAATGATCTCAAGCATCATCACAAGCGCAGAAAAATGAATCCGGTAGTGCAAATGGTGCGAAAAACAGAGGTCATAAGGACTCCGGAATGGTCAAAGGAACTAACTAGGTTAAAAAATGGTTGCAAATAAAGGTGAGCCCACCAAGCCAAGGATGCAGTGGTGGGGAGAAATAATGACCCGTGGGGGAAGAATACCAGGTGTATCAAATCAAATCAAATCTACAAGTGATATGTGACCTCAAAAATGGTTTAGATCACAAGTGTGAAAAAGTGAGCAGGGTTAATGACTTGCCCCCATGCTATGTGCATGGGGTTTGTGATTATGGATCACATATGTGTGGGTTTGAACAATGGGTTCATTGACGTTCTGAGATAGATGTGATGGGGAAGGTTCAAAATGATTGATCATGCCCCCTATCCCAGGGTCGAGGGAATCTATTATGCCCCTTGACTCAGAGGTGTCAAGGTGGTGCTCTATGATGGCGGGGTCAAGATCGGGCACTTCGATATAGGACCAGGCAAAGACATCACAGAATTCCTGGAAGAGTTTTTTGTACTCCTCAATCTCATGCTCACTGCAGGATGCTCCTAAAGTTATGAGTTCAGGAGTACCTCCTGGGGCAATGATATCAATTTGAATGACGGGTGAAATATTGGCCATGTTACCTTCCTCAAAGGCATCCGAAGCAGGAATAGGGTCCTTAAACCAGTCGACCTTGGTAGGAAGGAAATCTTTGGATTCAACCGCAAATTGGGTAGCGATGCTAGAGGAAGATGCTTCTGGGAGGAAATACGAACGATGATGCATGTGATCCTAGGGATACTCCGGGGCAGTGAGTGCCTCAAGAATCTCTTCATCAGTACGAAAAGTGTGGGCCGTCAAATCGGTGGACGAGGGAATGGTAGTTGAAGAGATCATGTAAATGGTGTTGATCTCCCCGGATGGAGGTGAGATCGGGGGGTGAATCTCTTCAATGGTGGGTGGTGCCGTCTCAAGATTCAGATTGTTCATCTCATAGAGAGTTGCTCTGTAATCGGGGAGATCGGGACAGTGATGTGAGTAATGCCCATAAACACCACATATGGAACAGGGTTGGTTAGTGTTAACACCCAAAAAGTGTTCACTACCTCATCTACCTCATTACATGGCTCATTTTTCCATTTTCCTACCATATTTCCCTTAAAAACCCTAAAAATCCCACTAAAAAGCCTCCAAAAGGCCTAAAATGCCTCCAAAAGGCCACAAAACCATCAAAAAGCCTAAAAAAGGCTAAAAAACCCCTTTTCCTCCAAAAATATCCAAAATTCCTCTAAAAATAGTAAAATCCCTCTAAAAAGGGAATAAAAAATATAAAATAATGAGGAAAAGGAGGAAAAAACCCTATACAGCTTCCCTAAACCATATGGTTCCCAAAACCATGGGCCAGCACTCCACCACCAAAAAACTATAAATAGGTGATGGAGATCCCTTATTCCACATCCACAATCAATTATACCCTTACTCTGCCAAAATCTCTCTTGAAACCCTAGCTCACCCTTGAGCTACTTTCACCTTGAGAGCCCCTTTTTGCCCATTCCCACCATTGGAGAAAGAGAAGGAGCAAGTTGGAGCTTGGAGAAACCCTCTTGGACATTGCAAGAGCTTCATCAACCTTCACATTGGAGGTAATATTAATACAAAAGCCATTCTTTATATCTTTGTCTTATGTTTCATGCACATGTTTTAGAGTAGTTTATATTTCTGTTTTAGCATAATAATTTCTATTTACTGAACTGCTACTAAGGAGTCCATTCTCCTTAATAGGTGCTCATTTGAACAAGCTAGGGGTAAAACCCTAGCTACAGTTTTGGCGACTCCCCTAGGTTTTGAATTTCTGGTTTCAGTTTAAAAAAAAAATTCCTTTCGGCTGTCCCTTTCGGCCGCCGTAAACCGCATTTTTTCCCTCTGCAGTCGCGTCCCAACCGCGTCTTTCAGGCCTTTACCTGCGACCCGACCGCGGCTCTCAGACTATTTCCGATGCCCTGCCGGCGGATTCAAGTCTGTTACCTACGATCCGACCGTGGCTAATCCGCCTGTTTGCTGCGATCTGACTACGCCTGTCTGCAATTTTCCTGCATCCCGACTTCGCCATTCAGCCCATTTGCTGTGACCCGACTGCGTCTTTCTGCTTATTTGTCGCGTCCCAACTGTGTCTATCTGCCCCTTTACGGTGTCTTGACTGCACCTGTCAACCCATTTTCCCGCGACGCGCCGGCGTGTTTTTCCCTGTTTCCTGCGGTCCGACTGCCTCTGTCATCCAAAAATCTGCGACCTGTCCGCGTCTGTTTCCCTTAAACCCGTGGTCTGCCTGTTCAGATTTGCCAAAAACCTGCGGTCTGATTTCTGCATTTTTCTCTGTTTTGAACCCAGAACTTTGCTGCACTGTTTCTGCACCAGCACAGCCCTCTGTCCTACCTGCAGCCACCCTTCATTACAGCATTTTTCTGTAGTTTTTTCTGTTTCATTTACAGAATCTTTTTTACATTTTCAGCACTTTATATTGGAAAAAGAAAATTGTGCATTTTAAAAGTTCATTTCTATATTGTTATTGCTAGATAGAAAGTTGCCCTCCCTAGTGGCACTTTCTACTTGGGTTCATCATCACCTCACGAGCACACACTCTGTCACATAATTCAAGTGAGCCTTAAAAAACTACTTAACTCAACCAATATTCTAACCCCACTTGGGGAACAAAAAAGAATCTTTGTAGTTAGGTAGGATTGGGGTAATAGGCTTCCAATAACACCCCTCGGTTACTTACACTTGAGACATAGATGTTGTCCAATTAGGGAACCAAAATCCCCTAGTACTTTTTGGCACGGTCACAACCAGTTTACCAGAGGGCCTCTCCCCTAGGAGGGTTGAAGTCATGAGACTGGTTCCGGAGGCCTGAGTGGAATACCGTACTCCATTCAGTAACTGAAGGGCTACCTTTCGCAGTTCTCGGTATATCCCTGTATTGGGGTATTGTGGTAAAAGGACCAAATGACAGATTCACCTTTCTGGACGTGTCATGAATGGGGTATCTTAGTTGCCATTCTTCTAGGATTGACTACCCAGTGTCCCTCCCAGTAGGGAGATACCTTAGCCACTTGGCTTTCCTATTCATATTGTCTGACCTGGATTTCATCACCTTGCAGAGGATATTTCTAGTTGAGTCAGAATACTTTTTAGTTAGGTGTTTGCATGCTCCCTTACCTCCTTTTGGTTTAGTGAGTCCACCATTTTTTATTTCTAGGAAACCTGCTGCTTGTTGGTATTCTGACCATCTTTGTTGATACTCCACTTATTGTAGCACAGATGTTACAGTAGGTGTTTTGAGTTGGTTGTTGGCCTGAGTGCCTTGTTTTTGAGCTCTCCTTCTGCACACTCGGTTGCATTAGGGTTTTTGAGCTATTTTTTACTCACCTCAACCCAGAGAGATTTGACACCATCTGTCACCATTGAGTCCCCGAGACATTCTCGGTGCCTCAGGGGCGAACCCCCACAGCACGGTTCACTTGACAACACCCGTCATCGCCACAGATCATCATCCCTTGATACCACTCATCACAGATCTAGAGCCTTGTCACTTGATTCCACTCGTCAACGACATAGGACTCTGTCACCAGATATTGATGCCCCTTACTTTACCTCCGATTCTGAAGAAGAGTCTGAGAACCCCATCTACACTGCCCCTACTAGCCCCATGGCTGGCACGACCTCCACTCCTTTCGTTGTAGGGACCATTGGTGGCACATCCACCACTACACCAGTTACCACACCTGTTTTGGGTATGCCCTCGATGGGGGCCACGTCCACCATTCCGGTCACCATACCCATTCCAGTACCTGGAATACCTACCACTACTCCACCAGTGGCTCACACTACCCATGGTGGTGCAGGACCATCCTATACCACCTTAGTTCCACCACTTGGGGGCACCATCCCAAATCCTGCCCCTCCACTTGGGGGCATTGGCCCCAACTTGGTCCAACCCACTACTGTGTCACATCCTTCTTCAAGTTTGCCATTCATGGCTAGCCTCAACCTGCCTGACCTAGCCAGATTGACCAACGATCCTATCCGACACGACCCTACGTGGCCTCACATGCCCACCAAGCTCCCCTCTGACATCCCTAAGTTCGAGGGCAAGGCAGGTGAGCACCCACAGAACCATATCATGTCCTTCCATCTATGGTGTTCCTCCAACTCCATAGTGGATGACTCTGTTCACCTCCGTCTGTTACAGTGCACCTTCACTGGCTCTGTAGCCAAGTGGTATATCGAGCAACCCAATGGGACCCATGCCACCTTTGCTTCCCTTGCCTCGACCTTCCTGTAGTTCTTCCAGTTACCTATCCGCTATGACGCGGGCGTTGAGATCCTCCTATCTTGTAGACAAAACATGGCTACCCACATCACGGACCACATTCATGAGTGGCGTCGATGCCGTAGCTTATGCAAGATCAAATTAGATGACCGTGTCTTCCTAGATTGGTTCCTCGAGTCCCTTCTCCCTGTCATTGCTAAGGATGTGGCATCAAAAAGACCCCAGTCTGAAGAAGAGGCCATCCTTAAGGCCCAACAGTTCGACCTCATTTATGCCCAGTCGGGTTACCTCTATACCATTATGCCTGACGCCCCTCGCGGTGAGTCCTCCCAGCACAATGCGCCGGGCGCATCCCACACTGCCGATGGCATCATTGGCCGTGTTTCTTCGCATCCCCAACCTTTTTCCATAGCACGTCCCACCCCTGGCCCCGACCTTTCGAGGGTTAACTCACCGTCTAGAGCAACCAATTCGTATGCTCCCATGACAGATCACCACCACCATGGACCCTTATGTCCACCACAGTGCTTTTGTCATGCGACTCCCGCTTACGCCCCCCCAGTCGCACCTCATCCCTATTACCACCAGCAGGCTGCCCCAGCTCCTGCGCCTTCACAAGCCCAACCTGCTTATTATCCGCCACAGGCAGCCCCTGCGGCAAACCCACAACCCGCTCCGCAGCCATATCAGCAGCCTCCTCAAGTTGCTGCACTTGCCCAGCCTCCACCTGCATATCATCCACCGCAGCCTGCTCCAGCGCCTGTGCAACCTCAGAACCCACCTGCTGCTCAAGGGAAAGTCTACGCCCAACATAATCCGCAGCAAAACCAGAACAACCAACGTAACCAGGGCCAACAAAATCACGGCAAGGGCCATAATCGTGGGAACAACCAACCTACAGACCAAGGTGGTCAATCGCCTAATCCCCCAGACAACAATAATGCAGCCCCCGCTAACCAAAACCCTGATCGCCCACCCAAGCAGGCTAAAAACCCCAATCTGTGAACAAACCATCCTTGTTCTATTTGCGGGGTCTATGGCCACTACACATATGCTTTCCCACACTTGGAGCGAGCGCGGCAACTTTGGGTTGATGATGCCCATCGCCAAGGGCATGCAGCTCCTCAGGTGCCACATTACCCCCCTCAACCTCAGCAACCACCTTTGGTGCTGCAAAACCCCTTACCAACCCAAGGCGTGGTGAACACTCAGCCGTTGGTCCCCCCTCAAGCCAACGCGCAACCCCAACAACAATAGATCACATATGCCGCCCCTGATCAACCCATGTTTGACTCAGGTACCCACCACTTGTTGATGATGTCATCCACTGATGTCAACCTTCAAACCCATCAGAACCAATATGGCTCCACCTCTGAAGCCCCTCCAGTCGATAAAACCACTAACGCTCATCCCACTGATCAAGCGTTACGTTTACCTCCCCCTCCCATAGATGGCGCTTCCAAAGCACCTCGCTTCCCAATTCGCCGTATCAACAATAACCCCAATGCGTGCGCTGCATCCAACTACAACATTGTAGACGACCTAGCCCAATCTCCTGCAGCCATGTCTGCGTTAGAAGTCTTGAAGAACTACCCTTCCCAGTGCAAGATTTTACTCTCAGCCATTGGGGCTATTGACCCAAATGATTCGAACTTGATGGCATTTGATTTGGACCAGTCTAAACCACGCCTGCCTTCCACCTTAGCATTCCAAGTTTCTGTTTCCGTTCGGAATCTTGTCATCTATCGGTGCATCATCGATGAAGGAGCCTCCACATGCGTTATGTCTACATTCGTATGGCAGAAGTTGGGATCCCCTACCCTCCAGCAATCCACCACTACGTTACGCGCCTACGACGGTCGTTCGGCTCAGCCCCAAGGTCTCCTAGCCAATGTCCCTGTCCAGTTAGGTGGTAAAACCGTCCTTATCGTTATCGAGGTCATCAACGCCCAGCTTGATTATAACCTTTTACTTGGCCGCAGTTACATGTATGCCATGCGGGCAGTTGCCTCTTCCATTTTTCGCACCATGATGTTCCCCCATGAAGGACGCGTGGTCAAGGTTGACCAACTCACCTACTATGATCCCAATGCTCCCGCGGCACCCGAAAATGTTCTCCCCATGGTTGAACAACCTGTTTCTTGTGCCACCACCTCATTTGTTTCCTCTACGGGACCTGGAGTTTACTCAGATGCGCCGATGACCTCCACCTTCCAATCCATTCCTCCCCCGTCATCTACGCCCGAAGTATCTGACTTATGTACCCTGTCCCACGATAACCTAACACCTAACAATCAACCACCCTTGTTTTTTAAACCACCACTGGTACCTAGCCACATTGGTGTTACACCTATCCATACAATCCCCTTCCTATTCCCTCCATCGGGAGTAGTAAGCGCCCCAATCATGGCTACCCTTAGCCTCCCTGGGTTAATCTTGGGATTACCCGTCTGGTACCTTTTTCCTCCCGTTCCCCCGCCGACACCAAGCGTCGTCCTCCAACCAGTGCAACCCATGGCTACTACCACTCAGCCACCCCCCGGTGTCTCTACCCCTTCGTCCTCCATGAATCCTCCTCCTACTCCCAAATCCACTGGGGGCAGAGGACCCCAACCTTACACTACTGTACCACCTCCCAAGACAGTAAAAAACCCCCCAGTATTTCATGCTCCTCCAAAATGCTCATTGTGTGATGATTTAGGCCATGCGACTCATCAGTGTCCACAGTTACCATCATTACAGAAACACATGCAGATGCTCGACGATGACCCCAACATCCCAGTTGTCGAACTAAACCCCACCCCCAAGCCTAAAGATAAATCCCTGCGTACCAACCACCCCTGTGCTATATGCGGTGTTTACGGGCACTACTCACATCATTGTCCCGATCTCCCAGATTACAGAGCGGCTCTCTATGATATGAACAATCTGGATCTTGAGACGGCACCAACCACCATTGAAGAGATTCACCCCCCAATCCCACCCCCATCAGGGGAGGTCAACACCATTTACATGATCTATTCCACTACCATTCCCATGTCAACCGATTTGACGGCCCAAACTTTCCGTACTGATGAGGAGATTCTTTAGGCACTCACTGCCCCAGAGTATCCCTGGGATGACATGCACCATCGTTCGTATTTCCTCCCAGAAGCATCTTCCTCTAGCACTGCTACCCAATTTGCGGTTGAATCCAAAGACTTCCTTCCCACCAAGGTCGACTAGTTCAAGGACCCTATTCTTGCTCTTGACGCCTTCGAGGAGGGTAACATGGCTAACATCTCACCTATCATCCAAATTGATATCGCTGCCCCCGGGAGTGCCCCTGAACTCGTCACTTTAGGAGCCTTCTGTAGTAAGCAAGAGATTGAGGAATACACTAACCTCTTCAGAGAGTTCTGTGATGTCTTTGCCTGGTCCTATACCGAAATGCCCGGTCTTGACCCTGCCATTATAGAGCACCACATTGACACATGGCCTGATGTACCCCCCATCCATCAGAAACAGCATCCCATTCATCCCTCAAAACTCCCAGCTGTCAAAGCAAAGATTGAGAAACTACGCAAGGCAGGATTCATTTATCCTATTGCCTATACCACATGGGTTTCAAACCCCATCCCCGTTAACAAAAAACAAGGCACCATTAGAGTATGCAATGACTTCCATGATTTAAACCGCGCTTGTCCCAAGGACAACTTCCCCATGCCATTTATGGACCAGCTCATTGATGCGTGTGCGGGACATGAAGTCCTCTCTTTCATGGACGGTTTTTCCAGATACAATCAGATTCAGATCCGAAAGGAGGATCAGTACAAAACTTCCTTTATCACCCCATGGGGCACCTTTGCCTATCGCGTCATGCCTTTCGGCCTAAAAAATGCTGGTGCCACATTCCAGTGGGCCATGACCTATTGCTTTCACGATTTGGTCCATATCCTGCTCGTCTATCTTGATGACCTTACAGCTCGTTCCCGGAAACGATCAGACCACCTTAACAACCTTCGGCAAGTTTTTCTACGTTGTCACAAATACCAAATCCGCTTCAACCCACACAAGTGTGTCTTTTGCGTTCCGACAGGCCGATTGTTGGGTTTCATTGTTTCCCAGAAAGGAATTACTGTTGATCCCCTGAATGTCCAAGCCATCTTAGACCTTCCCGCTCCTCGCATGCTCAGGCAACTCCAAAGTCTGTAGGGGGGATCCAATTTCCTTCGACGCTTCATCCCTGATTACGCCACTACCATTCATGGTTTCTTTCACCTACTCCGTACCCACATACCCTTTGTCTGGGATGAGCAAGCAGAAGCCGCATTCGAAGCCCTCAAGAAAGCTCTCACGCAAGCTCCCTTGATCTCCCCTCCGGATTTCGCTCAGGACTTCATCCTCTACGTCTCGGCATCCGAGCACGCTGTGTCTGGAGTCTTGGTTCAAGAAGACGTCTCCCACCAAGAGCATGTCATTTACTACGTTAGCCAGACCTTGTCTGGTCCCCCCCTATGTTACCCATATGAGGAGAGACTAGCCCTAGCTGTGGTCTTTTCCGTCCAAAAACTGCGACACTATATCTTACTTAGTCATACCACAGTCGTTGCTGACTCCAACCCCATGGTTTATCTCCTAAATCGGCGGCTACTGCAAGGTCATGTTGCTAAATGGGTCATTATCCTCCAGGAATATGACCTCACTTTCCGAACACCTAAGAGCACTAAAGGCCTTGCGCTTGCCTAGCTCATCACTGATCTACCTTCCCTTCTCTCGGCCCCACAAATCTCCGACGAGTTACCCGACAATCACTTGTTCACTATCTCGTCTGATGACCCATGGTATGGTGATATTTTGTTATACCTGTGCACGCAGAATTTCAGACCTAAAGTCACTCGTAATGAACGCCGTCGCATCCGTCACCAGGCCTCTCGATATCTCCTCTTAGGCGATGTCCTTTACCGGCGAGGGGTTGACACAATTCTTCATTGTTGCCTTACACACGAGGAAGCTGAACACGTCCTTAATGACTGTCATAGCGGTGCTTGCGGCAGCCATTTTTCTGGGATGGCCACTGCCCAAAAGGTCATCCGCGCCAGATATTTCTGGCCCACACTTTTCACCAACTGCATCACTGCGGTCAAGCACTGCCATAACTGCCAACTTTTTGCCCCCAAACGTCGGACACTACCTGCTCCGTTACACCCAGTCGTCACCGTTGGTCCCTTTTGTAAGTGGGCTATCGACTTCATGGAATGTAGACCTCCGTCTGCCAACGGCCACAAATACATCATTGTCGCCGTCGATTACTTCACCAAGTGGGCCGAAGCCATGCCTACCTTCAATTGTACCGCTGACACAGCTGCCTGTTTCTTTTTTAACCATGTTATCACTTGATTCGGAGTTCCTAAACAGTTGGTCTTAGACCATGGTTCACACTTCGAAGATTCCGTTTGGCGTGAGTTATCCACCCTACTCAAATTCGAACATCAGTTCTCCTCTGCTTACTACCCCCAAGGGAACGGTCAAGTAGAGGCCATCAACAAAATCTTAAAGACCATTCTTCAACGCACTGTTGACCGGCATAAGTCCAATTGGCACCACATGCTATTCCCTGCCTTATGGGCTTACCGTACCTCCACTAAGACTGCCACTGGTTTTACCCCGTTTCATTTAGTTCACGGTGTAGAGTCTATCCTCCCCATCGAGTGTCAGATCCCTGCCTTACATATCACCGTTGAGCTTCTCCCCGACACTTCCCCCCTCGAGCAGCGTTTGCTGACACTTGAACAAGCTGATGAAGACCATCGTGCCACTCTCCAGAACATTGAAGCTGCCAAGAACCGCTCCAAAGCCGGTTATGACAAACATGTTCACCCTCAAACTTTCCACGAAAGGGGACCTTGTCCTCGCCTATGACCAAGCCCACGACAAAACCGGTAAAGGGAAGTTTGAATCCATGTGGCAAGGCCCTTACATCGTGCAGACCTACCTCAGGGGCATACATCTTAGCCGACTCCGAAGGTCACCCGTTGCGCAACCCCCGTAATGGGATGTATCTTAAGCGCTTTTACCCATAAATGAATTGCGGCCTCATTGGTCCGCATTGTATAATTTGCTCTCTTTTTGTTTTTCACCTTTTTTACCATCATCTCACATTCATCATTCTTGCATGCACACAGATGGACCATCTTCCACCTTGTTACACTGGCTTCGCTGACGGCGCAAGCTGCTGGTCTCCCAACCTGGCTTCTGCAGCATGGGTCTTATATTCCCCCTCACATGAGATGATCCACCTCGACGGAATATGTATAGGCACTGCTACCAATAACCAGGAGGAGTATGATGCTGTGACCGATCTCCTGACTGATGCCCTCCAGATGGGCATATGCCACCTTCATGTGTTCCTTGACTCCTAGCTACTTGTCTCCCAGCTCAACAACTGCTACCAAGTGCATGATCCCTGCCTTTTTAGAAAATTCCTGCGTGCAAAACAACTCAGCCGACAGTTTGAATCCATAACATTCACCCATGTCCCAAGAGCTCAAAATAGTGTCGCAGATCAAATGGCCAACAACATCCTAGATTGGCATATCAATCACACCATGTAACACCTACATCATGCATCATCATCCCATAACATCTCATAAAAATATATAAAAACCCAAAAAGATTGCATCGCATCAACATTTGCATCCATGTACATAAACCATAAAACCACATGTATATCCATCGGGGCATCCACATGCCTAATCATACATATATCATGCTGCATCACATAAAATACACAAGGGGCATCCACGTGCCCAACATCCTAGACTACTTTCATCCACGTGCAATACAAACATATCACACATCATAAAGCGCATCCACGTGCATACAACTACAACAACATCACAAAAAGGTGCATCCACGTGCATATATATATATATCAAAAACTACATGTTCAGTGCTATACATGTCCTGAGTACCCTTGTACTCAGCTATACAAAAAATGGTTATACATCCCTAAAGCCTCATCAAAATACATGCCGTAGCTACGAAACTCGGGGGGAGTCCCCTGCACTCCCTAATGAGAGTCATACCCTGCATCACTGCCTGCATCTGCTACCTCTGAGTCCTCCCCTTGCTCCTCCTCCAGCAAGTCCTCATCCCCTACGGGCTCCTGTGCCCATGCCCGGTCCACCAAGATCGCCACCCGGATCGCGATGGATCTGAACTCTCGGGGTGCCCTCATGCAATCCTAAACCACGTCCGGATCGACGTCCCACCACCCCTTGTTGGTCACCCCTATCAGCAAATGGTCTAGTAGTGCCCGTACGGACTCCAGTGTCCCCTCCGCATTGCGGCGACGGACCTCCCCTCGCCCAGGCAGGCCTGGAACGTCCACAATCCCCCTCCGTGCCACATGTCCTGGCGGCGGCCTCGGACCCACATCTGCAGATCACCCATATGTCAGTCACAGTATATCAATCTACTATCATATCTATAAAACTTGACATCCATAACATGCAAGCAAAAACATACGTACCATCGGGTCCCCACGCCTGTCCTGGTGCTCGTGGCGCCTCTGGATCTCTGGTGTAGTCCATGTCCCTATACGGGTAGTCATCCAGTGTCAATGGTATCTGGAGCCACTGCAGGTACAACTCCTGCATAAAGTATCTACCCACATCGCCGCCACCATGGCGGCGCATCATCTCGCACCACCGTACCATCCGCGGCTCCCTCAAACCTCCTGCTCTGATCGGCACCCGCGGCCGCAGTGTGGGTACCCTCTCCATGAAGAACGCACATAAGAAAGAACCATAGAAAAATCCCTTTCCAGATTCCTTCGCTGCCGTCAGCAGCCGCTGAACGCAGGTCAGGAACATCTGGCCCAAGGCATAATATACTCCATCCAGTAAGTGCTCTACCATCTGCATCTGGCCCCCAGACACCTTCTCAAGTGACTGGGACCCCAATACCCGAACCACGCATGCCGCCATGGCCTGTACTACTGGCTCCTGTAAGTCTCTCACCAGAAGTGCATTCCTATGCACCCTTGCCTCTGGACCACAGTACCTCTCCAGCATGTCCTCCATATCTATGTCCGCGGATACCCGCGGCTGTGTGTCTGCCACCCTACCCAGACAGGGCAACCCCGTCAGAAAGTATACATCGGTTAGGGTGAGGTCCACCCTCTAACCCTGTACTCGGAAAGCCTGTATGTCCGGCTCCCAGAAACTAATCAGTCGGTTCAGCAGTAACACTACTGACTGTATCATGGGTATCTGTGCAAACTTTAGTAGTCCACACAACCCCAACACCGATCGCACATGGCGATCCCCTTGAATCACCGTCACTATCTCATCAGGGATCTCCCTCTCTCTCCACAGAACCTGCGGCATCCTGTCAATCACACAAAGTAGACTCATCAGACTCATATCAAATAAATAAGTCCTTACCCTCCCCCCAGAAGACCCTCATAGCTCGGCCCAAAACCGCGGCTTTAGGGCTTCCTGCCGCGGTTTCCGACCGCGGCTGTCAGGCCTACACTCGCGGTCCTTAACCGCGTCTGTTCGACCTAACCTCGCGGTTTGGCACCGCGTGTTCCTCCCTGTAACACACGGTACCAGACCGCGTATCCAGTCATGAAACACGCGGTAACCAACCGCGTGGTTCACTTCGAAACTCGCGGTCGCCAACCGCGGTTTCCTCCCCCTAACCCGCGGTCCACCCCACATGGACCGTACAACTAACACTGGGACCCACTACCCAACCCCCGACCCTAAAAAATGTGCAGGTATGAGTTTGACGGAATACCTGTATCTCCCGGATCTGAAATCGGCCGATCGGATCGTTCAGAAATGCCACCTCAGCTCTGGTCCACTCTGATCACTACTCAAAGTCAAATAGTACAAATGACACTTGTCATGTTGGGCCCACTCACTATTTGTAGTCAGTTGACTTTTTCTTCTTTTGGCCATTCTGACCCCATACGGAGTCCATTTTTTGAACCGTTTCCACCACTGGAATCAGCACGACGAGACCGTCATGATGGTCACCTCGTTGCATTATTCTTGCCCCGTCATTTTTTTCCCTTTTTTAGACACCACTCGTCGCCTCGGTTTGCGTGCCACATCGGCCGTTCTCCGTTTTTCAAATATTTTATATCATCGGATTCATTTTTCCGAGCCGGGTGATGATGCTTGAGTTCATTTCTTGCTCTCACCCCCATATTTTTTGGGTATTTTTTCCAAAACGCCCCCGTCGCCTCGGTTTGCGTGCCACATTGGCCGTTATCCGTTTTTGACATTCTTTACATCGGTGGATTCATTTTTCCGAGATCGTGATGATGCTTGAGATCATTTCTCGCTCTCACCTGGTACAATTTCAACATTGTGTCCCAACACCTTGCTGCCTCAATTTGCGTGCCACATCGGCCGCCATCAGATTGTTCCACACTTTTACATGAGCCATTCACTCCTGTCATACTGCAAATGTTTCATTATTTTTCCACCATTCCATTCCCCCAGCAAGGAGGCCCACCAGTGTTCCCCCCCTACCCTCATTCTTGGTCATCATTACTGATCCTTGATCGAACACTTCCTCCTTGCCTGGCCATTCCTTTTGTTCGGTATAATTTTATCCCTTTTTTGGGCCGGACAAGTCCTTTACGAAAATGGCACTTAGGGAGTTTCTGTTAAGCTCTTTTCTGACTCCTAAAACAATGAAAAGATCGCCAAGCAATCTTGCTTCCTTTCATGCTCGTTAAAGTACCTGAAAGGGCGTCTATCTGGTATAAGTTTAACCCTTTTCCAGAACTGGTAGACTAATTACGAAAAAGGAATACTCTAGTCACACCGGCTAGAAGAGTTCTTCATTGCATCCTTTTATGCTTCTTTGGGCCTTGGAGACTAAACATATGAAAAAGAAACCCCCTAGAGTCTTCTTCTTTGCTTTCAGACTCTCTAAAATTGAAAGCAACCACGAGCATGAACTGTCTTGGGCTCGTAAAATCCACACGACAGTACCATTCTATTACTTTAGAGTCTTCTTATCGCTTTCAGACTCCTTAAAATTGAAAGCAATCATGAGCATGAACTGTCCTGGGCTCATTTCAATCCACACGATAGTACCATTTTACACACACTTCTTCTAGTTCTGTAACCCATGAAGAAGCCATCCCGTGCCTCCAGGAACTATGATCGATCATCTCGGAAGCACCCCCAATCAGGTCGCCTTTGTTCAGAGTATTCTGCAGTCTCCTGCCATTTTACCCCAGCTTGAGCCTCCCTCAGCCCAGTCCTCTTCGCAAATCCAATACAGCTATGACCCCTTTCCCATCAGTCCGTTTCATATGTTTCCCGATCATCCCCATTATCATACTCTGAACAAAGGAAGTTTGAGTTCACCCACTCTACTTGCCCAGTTATCCCCGTTTGTCAGTCCTGGCATCAGTACTATCACATTTCGATTCTTCACCTCGTGCTCCCGTCAAGGAAACATCATTGCCTTGATAGTTGCAGGTCTCCCTCTGTTGATGACAACCCCTCTATTCCAGAGGATAGGCCAAGAGGTCCCTGTGCCTTGGACCCATCACCATCTATGGTGAGTGCCTATAGACCATTTTATGAGGAGTCATCATTGCCTCTCCGAATGGTTGTTTCTCACATGCTCGACTTCAGCACCTTGATCGCATCATTGAGAATCGCGTAGGATTTACATCCCTACCATTATTTGTCGAAGACCCTGGATTTCCCCCGACTCTAGCACATTGGTGAGTCACTTCGGAACACCCAGTTATATGTTCCCGTGGATGTCCGGGCTGCATTGGCGATTGTATTCGGAAGCCATCCAGTTATCTGCTTCCTCGAGTACCCAGTTCAGTCCCAGATCAGTTCCAGTTCAGTGTACCATTGCGAGTGTACCCCTTGTCACTCTGATCCAGCAGCTCATTAGTTCCTTTGGTACCACATTCAGTAGCACTGTCATCATTCCAGTGTATCAGATCCTCAGCTCAGCCATGGTCATCCCAGCAGTATGTCCCAGATTTGTGTCCCCTCTGGACCCTTATGATGTACACAGTGGTTCTCTATGTATCTTTCAGGTCCCTCTTTTTGGGTCGCACAGTTATGTTTATATATTTTGATACGAGCATGGGTATGCCCGCCTCGTCCATATATTGAGATTCTTCCTCATTCAGTATTTGAGTCCATGTATATGTCAGGTCCCCATTTTTGGACCCCATTGTTATTATTATGTTATATCCTGATACGAGCATGGGAATGCCCGCCTCGTCCATATGATCAGATGATTCCTCATCCATTATTGAGGTTATGTACTTTTAGTTCTTGCAGTTTGTTCGAGATCGTTGTTCCGGGCTTCAGTTTGTTTTTTCTCTTCTCCATACCCCAGGAAAACCATATATGACTTATGATGTCCATCGGCCATACGATGAGCTCCTGCCCTCGCACATCAGGGGGCAATCTGTTAACACCCAAAAAGTGTTCACTACCTCATCTACCTCATTACATGGCTCATTTGTCCATTTTCCTACCATATTTCCCTTAAAAACCCTAAAAATCCCACTAAAAAGCCTCCAAAAGGCCACAAAACCATCAAAAAGCCTCAAAAAGGCTAAAAAACCCATTTTTCCTCCAAAAATATCCAAAATTCCTCTAAAAATAGTAAAATCCCTCTAAAAAGGGAATAAAAAATATAAAATAATGAGGAAAAGGAGGAAAAAACCCTATACAGCTGCCCTAAACCATATGGTTCCCAAAACCATGGGCCAGCACTCCACCACCAAAAAACTATAAATAGGTGATGGAGATCCCTTATTCCACATCCACAATCAAGTATACCCTTACTCTGCCAAAATCTCTCTTGAAACCCTAGCTCACCCTTGAGCTACTTTCATTTTGAGATCCCCTTTTGGCCCATTCCCACCATTGGAGAAAGAGAAGGAGCAAGTTGGAGCTTGGAGCAACCCTCTTGGACATTGCAAGAGCTTCATCAACCTTCACATTGGAGGTAATATTAATACAAAAGCCATTCTTTATATCTTTGTCTTATGTTTCATGCACATGTTTTAGAGTAGTTTATATTTCTGTTTTAGCATAATAATTTCTATTTACTGAACTGCTACTAAGGATTCCATTCTCCTTAGTAGATGCTCATTTGCACAAGCTAGGGGTAAAACCCTAGCTACAATTAGTGCGCAGGGATTTATCGCGAGGGTTAGGGGTTGGATCTAGTTTGACAACTGGGATATTGGGGTCATCGTCAAGCATCTGCATGTGTTCATGTAATGCGGGTAACTGTGGACATTGATGAGTCGCATGGCCTAACTCATCGCACAACGAGCATTTTGGAGGAGCACGAAACACGGGGGGTTTTTTACTGTCTTGGGAGGTGGTACAGTAGTGTAAGGTTGGGAGCCTCTGCCCCCAGTGGATTTGGGAGGAGGAGGGGGATTCGTGGAAGACGAAGGGGTAGCGACACCGGGGGGTAGCTGAGTGGTAGTAGCCATGGGTTGCACCGGTTGTAGGACGACGCTTGGTGTCGGCGGGGGAACGGGAGGCGAAAGATACCATACAGGTAATACCAAGGTTAACCCAGGGAGGCTAAGGGTAGCCATAACCGGGGCACTTACTACTCCCGATGGAGGGACTAGGAAGGGGATTGTGTGGATAGGTGTAACACCAATGTGGCTAGGTACCAACGGTGGTTTAGGCAACAAGGGTGGTTGATTGTTAGGTGTTTGTGTATCATGGAAAAGGGTACATAAGTCAGACACTTCAGGCGCAGATGACGGGGGAGGAATGGATTGGAAGGTGGATGTCATCGGTGGGTCTGAGTAAACTCCAGGTCCCAAGGAGGAAACAAACGAGGTAGCGGCACCACTAACAGGTTGTTCAACCATGGGGAGAACATTTTCGGGTGCAGTGGTGGCATTTGGATCATAGTAGGTGAGTTGGTCGATCTTGACCATGCGGCCGTCATGGGGGAACATCATGGTACGAAAGACAGAGGAAGCTACCGCCCGCATAGCATACATGTAGCCACGACCAAGTAAGAGGTTGTAATCAAGCTGGGCGTTGATGACCTCTATGTCAATGAGGACGATTTTACCACCTAACTGGACGGGGACATTGGCTAGGAGACCTTGGGGCTGAGCCAAACGACCGCCGTAGGCGCGTAATGCAGTGGTGGACTGCTGAAGGGTAGGGGATCCCAACTTCTGCCATACGAATGTGGACATAATTCATGTGGAGGCACCTTCATCGATGATGCACCGATGGATGACAAGATTCCGAACGGAAACAGAAACTTGGAATGCTAAGGTGGAAGGCAGGCGGGGTTCGGACTGGTCCAAATCAAATGCCATCAAATTCGAATCATTTGGCTCAATAGCCCCAATGGCTAAGAGTAAAGTCTTGCACTAGGAAGGGTAGTTTTTCAAGACTTCTAATGCAGACATGGCTGTGGGGGATTGGGCTAAGTCGTCTACAATGTTGTAGTTTGACGCAGCGTGCGCATTGGGGTTATTGTTGATACGGCGAAGTGAGAAACGAGGTGCTTTGGAAGCGCCATCTATTGGAGGCGGAGGTATACGTAACGCCTGATCAGTGGGATGAGCGTTAGTGGTTTTATCAGTGGGAAGGGCTTCAGAGGTAGAGCCATATTGGTTTCGACGAGTCTGGAGGTTGACATCAGTGGATGACATCATCAACAAGTGGTGGGTACCTGAGTCAAACATGGGTTGATCAGGAGCGGCGTAAGTGATCTGTTGTTGGGGTGGCGCATTGGCTTGAGGGGGAGCCAACGGCTGAGTGTTCACTACGCCTTGGTTTGGTAAGGGATTTTGCAGCACTAAAGGTGGCTGCTGAGGTTGTGGGGGGTTAGGCGGTGCTTGAGGAGCCGCATGCCCTTGGAAATGGGCATCATCAACCCAAAGTTGCCGAGCTCGCTCCAAGTGTGGGAAAGCATGTGTGTAGTGGCCATAAACCCCGCAAATAGAACAAGGATGGTTTGTTCACAAGTTAGGGTTTTTAGCCTGCTTGGGTGGCCGATCAAGGTTTTGGTTGGCAGGGGCCGCATTATTGTTGTCTGGGGGATTAGGAGGTTGACCACCTTGGTCAGGAGGAGGGTTGTTTCCATGATTACGGCCCTTACCGTGGTTTTGTTGGCCCTGGTTGCGTTGGTTGTTTTGGTTTTGCTGCGGCGTTTGTTGGGCATATACTTGCCCTTGGGCAGCAGGTGGGTTTTGAGATTGTGCAGGTGCGGGAGCAGGATGTGGTGGATAATATGTAGGCGGAGGCTGCGCAGGTGCAGCACCTTGTGGGGGTTGCTGATATGTCTGTGGAGCGGGTTGTGGGTTGGCCGCAGGGGCTTCCTCTGGCAGATAATAAGCAGGTTGGGCTTGCGAGGACACGGGAGCGGGTGCGGCCTGTGGATGGTAATACGGCTGAGGTGCGGCCGGGGGAGCATAAGCAGGGGGTGCGTGTCCAAAGCACTGAGGTGGACATGAGGGTCCGTGAGAATGGTGATGATTTGCCATAGGAGCATACGAGTTGGTTTCTCCAGATTGTGAAGTAGCCCGCGAAAGGTCGGGGCCAGGGTTAGGATGTGCTATGGAAAAGGGTTGGGGATGTGAAGAAACATGGTCGATGATGTCGTCTGCAGCATGCGATGCCCCCGACGCATCGTGCTGGGAGGAATCGCCGCGAGGGGCATCAGGTATAATGGTATAAAGGTAACCCGACTGGGCGTAAATGAGGTTGAACTGCTGGGCCATAAGGATGGCCTCTTCTTCAGACTGGGGTCTTTCGGAAGCTACATCCTTAGCAATGACAGGAAGAAGGGATTTGAGGAACCAATCTAAGAAGATACGGTCATCTAATTTGATCTTGCATAAGCTACGGCGTCTACGCCACTCATGAATGTGGTCCATGATGTTGGTAGCCGTGTTTTGTCTGCAAGACAGGAGAATCTCAACACCCGCGTCGTAGTGGACCGATAATTGGAAGAACTGCAGGAAGGTCGAGGCAAGGGAAGTAAAGGTGGCATGGGTCCCATGGGGTTGCTTGATATACCACTTAGCTGCAGAGCTAGTGAAGGTGCGTTGTAACAGACGAAGGAAAACATAGTCATCCACTATGGAGTTGGAGGAACACCATAGATGGAAGGACATAATATGGTTTTGAGGGTCCTCACCTACCTTGCCCTCGAACTTAGGGATGTCAGAGGGGAGCTTGGTAGGCATGTGAGGCCATGCAGGGTCGTGTCGGATAGGATCGTTAGTCAGTCTGGCTAGGTCAGGCAGGTTGAGGCTAGCCATGAATGGAAAACTGGAAGAAGGATGTGACACAGTAGTGGTTTGGACCAAGTTGGGGCCAATGCCCCCAAGTGGAGGGACAGGGTTTGGGATGTTGCCCCCAAGTGGGGGAACTAAGGTATAGGAGGGTCCTGCACCACCATGGGTGGTGTGAGTCATTGGTGGAGTGGTGGTAGGTATGCCAGGTATTGGAATGGGTATGGTGACCGGAATGGTGGATGTGGCCCCCATCGAGGTCATACCCAAAACAGGTGTGGTAACTGGTGTAGTGGTGGATGTGCCACCAATGGTCCCTACAAGGAAAGGAGTGGAAGTTGTGCCAGCCATGGGGCTATTAGGGGCAATGTAAATGGGGTTCTCAGACTCTTCCAAAGAATCGGAGGTAAAGTAAGGCGCGTCAAGATCGGGTGACGGAGACCTATGCCGCTGACGAGAGGAATCAAGTGACAAGGCTCGAGATCTATGATAAGTGGTATCAAGTGATGAAGATCTGTGTCTATGACGGGTGGTTTCAAGTGAACCGTGCTGTGGGGGCTCGCCCCTGAGGCATCGAGAATGTCTCGGGGACTCAATGGTGACAGATGGTGTCAAATATCTGAGGGTTGAGGTGAGTAAAAAATAGCTCAAAAACCCTAATGCAACCGAGTGTGCAGAAGGAGAGATCAAAAAATAGGGCACTCAGGCCAACAACCAACTCAAAACACCCACTGTAACAACTGTGCTACAATAGGTGGAGTATCAACAAAAATGGTCAGAATACCAACAAGCAGCAGGTTTCCTAAAAATAAAAAATATTGGACTCACTAGACCAAAAGGAGGTAAGGGAGCAAGCAAACACCTAACTAAATAGTATTCTGACTCAACTAGACATATCCTCTGCAAGGTGATGAAATCCAAGTCAGATAATATGGATAGGAGAGCCAAGTGGCTAAGATATCCCCCTACTGGGAGGGACACCGGGTACTCAATCCTAGAAGAATGGCAACTAAGATACCCCGTTCATGACACGTCCAGAAAGGTGAATCTGCCATTTGGTCCTTTTACCGCAATACCCCCATACAGGGATATCCCGAGAACTGTGAAAGGTAGCCCTTCGGTTACTGAATGGATTGCGGTATTCCACTCAGGCCTCTAGAACCAGTCTGGCGACTTAAACCCTCCTAGGGGAGAGGCCCTCTGATAAACTGGTTGTGACCATGCCAAAAAATACTAGGGGATTTTGGTTCCCTAATTGGACAACAGCTATGTCTCAAGTGTAAGCAACCGAGGGGTGTTATTGGAAGCCTATCCCCCCGATCCTACCTAACTACAAAAATTATTTTGTGTTCCCCAAGTGGGGTTAGAATGTTGGTCGTGTTAAGTACTTTTTAAGGCTCACTTGAATTAGGTGACAGAGTGTGTGCGTGTGAGATGATGATGAACCCAAGTAGAAAGTGCCACTAGGGAGGGCAACTTTCTATCTAGCAATAACAATACAGAAATTAACTTTTGAAATGCAAAATTTTCTTTTTTCAATTTAAAGTGTTGAAAATGTAAAAATGATTCTGTAAATGAAACAGAAATAAAAATGCAGAAAAGGCTGTAAGGAAGGGTGGCTGCAGGTAAGATAGATGGCTGTGCTGGGGCAGAAAATAGTGCAGCAAAGTGCTGGGTTCAAAACAGAGAAAAATGCAGAAAATAGACCGCGGGTTTTTGGCATATCTGAGCGGTCGGACCGCGGAAAATAGCTGAACAGTCGCAGGCAGGTTGTGGGTTTTGGGCTGAAAAACGCATTCGGGACGTAGGAAAAACGCCGAAAGGTGCTGGCGGGTTGCAGAAAACTGGCCGAAAGCCGCAGGCGGGACGCAGGAAAAACGATGAAAGGCGCCGGCAGGTTGCGGAAAACTGGCCGAAAGCCGCAGGTGGGACACAGGAAAAATGCCGAAAGGCACCGGCGGGTTGCGGGAAACTAGCCAAAAGCCGCAGGCTGGACGCAGAAAATAGGGTAATAGCCGCAATCATACCGTCCCAAACAGGCTAATAGCCGTGGTCGGATCGCAGGTAACAGACTGAAAACGGCTGGCAGGTTGCCGGAAACAGTCTGAGAGCCGCGGTCGGATCACAGGTAAGTGCCTGAAAGACGCGGTCGGAATGCGACTGCAGGGGGAAAAAATGCGGTATACGACGGCCGAAAGGGACAGCCGAACAAAAAAAATATTTAAAAATTGTAACCAGAAATTCAAACCTAGGGGAGTCGCCAAAACTGTAGCTAGGGTTTTACCCCTAGCTTGTGCAAATGAGCACCTACTAAGGAGAAGGGACTCCTTAGTAGCAGTTCAGTAAATTGTAAATTAAAATGCTAAAACAGAAATGTAAATTACTCTAAACATATGCATGAAACAGAAAAACAAAATATAAAGAATGGTTTTTGTATTAATTTTACCTCTAATGTGAAGGTTGGTGAAGCTCTTGCAATGGTCCAAGAGGGTTGCTCCAAGCTCCAACTTGCTCCTTCTCTTTCTCCAATGGTAGGAATGGGCCAAAAGGGGCTCTCAAGGTGAAAGCAGCTCAAGGGTGAGCTAGGAATTCAAGAGCTATTTTGGCAGAGTAAGGGTGCTTATGATTGTGGATATGAAATGAGGGGTCTCCATCACATATTTATAGTTTTTGGTGGTGGAGTGCTGGCCCATGGTTTTGGGAACCAAATGGTTTAGGTTAGCTGTATAGGGGTTTTTCCTCCTTTTTCCTCATTATTTTATATTTTTTATTCCCTCTTTAGAGGATTTTTGCTATTTTTAGAGGAATTTTGGATATTTTTGGAGGAAAAGGGGTTTTTTAGCCTTTTTGAGGCTTTTTTGATGGTTTTGTGGCCTTTTGGAGGCATTTTATGCCTTTTGGAGGCTTTTTAGGCCTTTTGGAGGCTTTTTAGTGGGATTTTCAAGGTTTTTAAGGGAAATATTTGGAAAATGGACAAATGAGTCATGTAATGGGGTAGATGAGGTAGTGAACACTTTTTGGGTGTTAACACATGGTCATAGACTTAAAAAATTCCAACTTTTGCAGAAGCCCTAATTTTCCCCCTTTCCGATCAAAATCCAAAACTAGGGTTTCGATCAAGCCCGATTTTGGTCTCTAAATTTCGATTTTGATGAGTAGCATTTAGCCGTGGTCTCTGATTCCAAGAATTTCAACTTTCTCTGAAACCCTAATTTCCCATAGCAGTGACGATTCAAGAATGAAGGTGCTCAAAATCCAAATCTGTTTTGACAGAAATATGCACCTTATTGTTTTAGGTTTAAATCCAAAATTGTGAATCCACAGGGTCTAAAACTTCTTCCTGTGGTATCCTGACCTGTCATCTTTCCAGCCCCACAGGTCTGACCTCAATTGGATTCTCTGAGAGAAATTTATGCCAAGTGTTGCAACGTGCCCTGTTTATGGGATAAAACAAGAGAGCGAACTTGTAAAGCGTGCCACGTGTCACTGGTTCAACTTCGGCCTCTGAAACACTTACCTGAGAAACTACAATACATGTTCTACCTGTTACTTTTTATGAAATTTCATTTGGAGCTTCCTAGCCCAAGTTGTGATCTTTTTTCCTAGGTCACCTATTTATGACTGAGATCTGGAAGAGGCAAAAACCCTAACTTATACTGATCATAACTCACAAAGTACAATGAATTAAAGGCTTTCCTTTGGACACAAGGTACAGAGGGATGTTATCTACTACCTTTAAAGGTTTCAAATCCTGAAACTTCTCCAAAATGGATTTATAGCGAAATTTCCATGATGACTGGTTTTTGATATATAAAATCCTAACCTTCAAATTGTCTCAAGTGAAGCAAGTGTCATAAGTGCCATACATTGCCTTCCTTCTGGCTAGCTCTGATACCATGTTAAGATTAAACATGCTAAGAAAGAAAATATCAGCATTACATTCCATTTCACAACAATAGCATATATAGGATCACTGAAAGAACAATAAGCACAACATAAACACAAGAGACAGGGATTTATCCTGGGAAACCTTCATGGGGTAGAAAACCCAGCAAAGCTTCCTCTATATAGATGACGAGAAAATATAAAGATGTAATCCTCAACCATGAGCTCCTTCTCCTACATAGAAGATCTCTCTCTCACTTATGCGCTAATCACAAGTGAGTGAAGGTGTGTTAAATGAGGAACACACCTCCTCTATTTATACACAACTCCGACTTGTCTTTTACACAAGCTAGGTTGGTCCCAACTTAACCACTTTACATAATGTGACTGGGATGACCCCACTATGGTGGTCTAATAACCCTTTAACCCACATAACACATACAGGGACGATGCCCACTAGGGAAGTCTAATAACCCAAGTTACCACATTATCCACGGAGGAATAAAACATCTCTGGATATACAATAAGGTCTTCACGGAGGAATGAAACATCTCCTGAATAATAAAGTATAAATATAATATTCTTAGAAGTTACACTATTTCAACACCTTTGAACCACATGACTTATACAGGGCCGACCCCAACAAGGTGGTCTACTAACCCATCAAGTATAAGTTACGACACTTACAATATAAATGACGACACTTCCGTATAGAGGAATAATAACATCTCTATAGGAATACAAACACTTCCGTATAGACGAATAATAACATCTCTATAGGAGTACAATATACATAGGTGAAATACATTCTGAAGTTACAATTACATCAACACTCCCTCTTAACTAGGAAGGTATTTCTCGACACAGGTCTTCTAACACAAGTCTTCTTCTCTGGATCATCATCGCTGGATCATCGACATCGAATCATCGTCATCGTCACTGCTGCTGCTATCTCAATCAATCTTTGAATCTACTCATCATAGGAAGTTCTATAGAGCCAGTCCTTTTTCATACTGGATGTAGGCCCACCACCTACAGGTCTTCATAATCACTGGCCATACTGTGGAATTCTCAGGACTTATTATGTGCATCACAAAACCTCGCAAGAGTATCCCAGGATGTTACAGGAACACAGCTCCGACCTATAGGATCTCCCAAGGCGCTATTATATGTTGTCACCACAAAACCTTGCAAGAGCATCCCAAGCTGTTACAAGCACACAGATCCAACCTATAGGATCTCTCATTGCACTATTATATGTGGTCATGTCAAAACCTCGCAAGAGCATCCTAGGCTATTACGGGCACATAGCTCTGACCTATAGGATCTCCCAGGGTGCTATTATATGCCATAGGACAAAACCTCGAAAGAGCATCCCAGGCTTTTACGGGCACACAGCTCTGACCTATAGGATCTCCCAGGGCACTATTATATGTCCTCTCAGAGCAATGCCTTGAAAGAGCATCCCGGGTTGTTACGGGCAAATAGCTCCAACCTTTAGGATCTTCCAGGTCAACTTACATGCTCATCTGCACAACTTGTTCCACGGCCACAGAGTATCATCCTGATACTCACCATACATCATCATGATGTACACATGATCTGTAATGTCCCCATTCAAATAAGTGCATAGTAAGACAATCCCATCAATCCTACTAGTTTCCTAGGTTGGATGGGAACATGTGGGATGGTAATAAGGAAGCTAATAAATGATATTTAGACATTAGAAGGGTTCAAGTATTTAATAAATATGATGAATAAATAAATTCAAGAGAAATTCTAGGTGGCAAGTGGTTTTGGAGACATATGGAGGTGGTGGGACCCACACTAGCTTGATTTTTCAATGACACATGGTAGCTCTCTCTTGCCAATTCGAATTCATGGGAAGGTGAACACTCTTGGGTGAGTTGGTAAGTCATAACAAATGGCATTGAGCATCTTAGGTCGAAATGGGATGGAATAGTAACCTCCATGGGAGAGGAAGAGTCAAATTGGAGACTAGTGGACACTTGGGCTAGATTCCCTAGTTTTATGACAACAATAATGAAGCATCTATGACATTTATGACAAAATTCAGACCTGACTTCTTACACCTGACCATTATGACATGTCAGCCCCAAAAATAGGCTCAAGGAAGGCGCTCATGGAGTTGGAGGAATCCAAAGAGACTCAAATTCGAATTTGGGAGAAGATGGAAGGTTGGAACTAGGAGACAAGTGGCAAATGAGGAATATTTCCTAAATGGAAAATTATTGAATCTATTGAGAGGATTTCGACCCCTTGAAGGCTAATGTTGGTTATAAAATGTAGAAATCAAGTATGAGAATGGCTTTTGATGATTTGAGAAAAATTGCATTTGTGAAGAGAGAGCTAGTGGATGACTAGTTTCTTGCCTTAGCCAATTTCGAGGGTGAAAGATTCCCATCCAAGTTGGTGTTTGGAGAGGCCACTCAGGTCTTTCATGGTGCTTTAATGGAGTTTGTATTTGCAGGTATCAGCTACAGGAAGTTTCATGGTTTGGTTTAGTGCAGCACTTTCTCTCCACCGTTTCCAGTTTTGAAGGCATATTCATGCTCCTTGAGGGAGGGCGTTTTTGGTGAGCACTTGTGCTTCTTGAGAGAGATTCTCATTATATATTTATGATTGTAATAGATTCATATCCTCTGTTATTCATATTCAGAAAGTCTCAGGTCGAAATACCCACTGGTTGTATGCAAAACTATTGATTAATGAGCAAACAATGTCCATTTCCCCAATGCATTGATGTATGACACTATAATGTTGATTATTTCGAATGGATGGATGATTCTCTGATATATTTGTGATCAATATAATTCCATGGATGTCTTCTACAAGTTTCATGTACTGTACTTGAGCATTTGAAGCATTTTTACTCAGTTTAGTTGTATTGGGAGATGAAATAGTGCCATTTCCCCAAGGGTCGAATTGGGGGTTTTTGCTGTTGAATGTGAGAGAGTTATAACAGTAGTAAAAATCAATTAATGGTGCATATGAGACCTCAATAACATACTTAACACATTATATACCTCTGTTCATAAATTTGTGGGAGTTTGGAGGCATTTGGAAGGCCATTTTCAGTGTTACCCGGGGGGGATTTGATGCACAAATTACTAGTCAAAATTACCTATATTGATCAGAATACAAATCAAGTTTGCAGCAGTATTTGGAGGTCCATAAAACATCCCTGAACCTGATATTCAAGTCTAAATACCATTAATACACTCATACAGAAGATTTGGGAGCATTTGGGATGATTTGGAGGTCAAAACAGTTAAACTAGTCAAAGGTCGAAATTGGGGAAAAAGTTGAAAAATTGGCATTTTAATAAAATTTGAAAAAGGGATATTACATGATCATCCTGATCATCATCACTGCATCGTCCTGATGCATGTCATCTGGAGAAACATCCTGAAGCTCATCATCTATGATCATCCTAATCATACAATGCATCCATCTGATGCATACACAGTATCTCCTTGATACATATCATCATACATGATCTACCTGATCATACAATGTATCCACCTGATACATATACAAACACATGATCCATCTGATCATACTTGATACATATCAACATACATGATCTACCTGATCATACAATGTATCCTCCTGATACATCTACAGATACATACACATGATGCGTACATACATACATATAAATGATCCAACTGATCATATCCAACATCCAACATGATGCATACATACATACATATAAATGATCCGACTGATCATATCCAGCATCCAACATGATGCATACATACATACATATAAATGATCCAACTGATCATACAGAGAAGAAACTAGAACATCATCCTGATGCTCATCATCCAGCGCTTATATCCATAGCCATGGGAAGGATCCTCCTCTCACCATGCTTGGAATGGCTCCAGCAAATGTGTCCATCACTTCTTCCTCAAAGTGTCTTCAATCTAAAGAACACCAAACCTCTCTCTGAAGTACCCAAACTTCACTCTGGCTAGTGGTTTCATCAGCACATCCGCAACCTACTCATCCATCGCAACATACAGGAGCTTCATTGTTCCTCTCTACACCATATCCCTGATATAGTGATATTTGATCTGAATGTGCTTCGACCTATCGTGGAACATCGGGTTCTCATATAGATTCACACAAATCTGGTTGTAACAAAAGATACCAGTAGCCTCCAATGGGAGATCAAATAACTCAAACAGTAGCTTCTAGAGCCATACTACCTCACAACTAGCCGAACAAGCTGCAACATACTCTGCTTTGGATGTACTCAGTGCTACGGAGGACTGCTTCCTGCCACACCAAGTGATCACACCTGATCCCATACTGAAGCAGCACCCACATGTGCTCTTCTTATCTGCAGCACTGCTCGCCCAGTCCGAATCAACATAACCCTGCAGGTTAAACATTTGATTCACATCATACTTGAGCCCATAATCAATTGTACCCTTCAGGTACCTCAGAATATGCTTTACACCAACTAGGTGAACACCTATGGGATCTGTCAAGAACTGGCTCAATGTGTTCACCGCAGAGCAAATATCTGGTCTCGTATTCGTCAGGTACATCAAGGACCCAATCATCTGACAACACATCGTCACATCAACCGGATCAAATGAAGTATTGCATAGAAGCTTCAGGTTCGATTTCATAGGTGTGCCCATGGCCTTGAAGTCCATCATCCCGAACCTCTTCAGGATATCTACTGCATACTTCCCTTGTCCAAGGAAGATTCCATCTGCACTCTGCCACACCTCAAAACCTAGAAAGTAGTGCATCATCCCCAATTACTTCATCTCGAACTCGGTAGAAATCTTCCACTGCGTGTCAACAATCAATCTATCTTCACCTATAACAAGCAGGTCATCCACATACAAAAGTAGTATCACTGGATTTCCTTCCTCAACCTTGATGCATGTCATATGGAGAAACATCCTGAAGCTCATCATCTATGATCATCCTAATCATACCATGCATCCATCTGATGCATACACAGTATCTCCCTGATACATATCATCATACATGATCTACCTGATCATACAATGTATCCACCTGATACATATACAAACACATGATCCACCTGATCATACCTGATACATATCAACATACATGATCTACCTGATCATACAATGTATCCTCCTGATACATCTACAGATACATACACGTGATCCAACTGATCATATCCAGCATCCAACATGATGCATACATACATACATATAAATTATCCAACGGATCATATCCAACATCCAATATGATGCATACATACATACATATAAATGATCCGACTGATCATATCCAGCATCCAACATGATGGATACATACATACATATAAATCATCCAACTGATCATACAGAGAAGAAACTAGAACATCGTCCTGATGCTCATTGTTAGCACTTAGATTTTATCCCGGTTGTAAAAGAATAACACCTAAGGTAACCTATTTCAAACCAAGCTTTAGGCAGAAAAATCAGCCATTTTCCCACCAGAGAGGGCTCTCTCACAATACGTATACAAGGACTGAAAAATATAAAAGTTCTCTCAAAATTTCTCAAAAGGATTTTCTGGTTGAAAAGGAAAACAAGAAACGTTGAACATGGAGTCAAAGTTTCAAATATATAATATACCAGTAAGAGATCTATACCAAATAGATTTTCACAGAGGCAAGATAGTAATCATATCATAGTCAATTTGATTTTTTCAGGTGGTAATAAAGAAGTGATGACATTCCATCAACAACAGGCATCTAACTGGGATGAATCCATTGTCAACTTTGGAGAAAATAGTGAATATTTAAATGCGCTAAAAATGAGGCATAACCAGTATGAATCTCGAATTTATTTCAAGTGTTCATTTAAATATAGAAGAAAGACATAACAGAAGATATAACAAAGAAGGTAAACATGCACATATAAAGATAAAGGAATAAACAGACTGTAAAACTGATCACACATGAATCTCTGGTCTCAAAAGATGGGTATTTTCACTGTACTGCCTTTATTTATCAAAAATAGACATCAAGACATATACCGTCTCTCAAAAATTTTCCAACCTCTACAACAATAATGTTAAATTTTTAGTATTAAATCACAATACTATAGGATCTTTGCTGAGAGAATAACATCTACAGTATATCAATGCATGACAATCATAATATGACAAGCATCACAAGCATCACAAGAATCAAAAGCATAGAGACAAGAGACACAGAGTTTCCGTGGGGAAAACCCTAAGGTGAAAAACCCCACAACTTCCTCAGAGATAGAGAGAGCAATGGCTCAACCAAAATACAACCAAATAACACTGAGATAGTCTCCTAGCAGATGATCCTCCTCCTCCTCACTAGTGCACCACTTTTCAGAGAGAGAGATAGTTACTTTTCCGAGTGAGTAAAATAGAGATCTCCTATCTCTATTTATACTCACCTTTTTGCCCAGTGACCTACTGGGGCCGACTTGTCTACTTGGATACATCCACATTATATTATATATTAATTAGGGCCGACCTCATAAGGTGGTCTAATAACCCATCGGCAAGTACACACACTTGTGACACTTGTAAATCCACATGACGACACTTCCTTATAGAGGAATAACACATCTCTTATAAGGGTACAATAAATATATATATAATACACAGATGAAATACATTCCGAAGTTACATATACATCAACACTCCCTCTTAACTAGGAAGGTATTTCTCAACACAGATCTGCTAGACAAGTCTTCTTCTCTGGATCATCGTCATCATCATCGTCACTGCTGCTACTATCTCAACCAATCTCTGACTCTACTCGTCATAGGAAGTTCTACAGAGCCAGTCCTTTTTCATACTGGATGTAGGCCCACCACCTGCAGGTCTTCGTCATCACTGGCCATACTGTGGAATCCTCAGGACTTATTACGTGCATCACAAAACCTCGAAAGAGCATCCCAGGATGTTACGGGTACACAACTCCGACCTGTAGGATCTCCCAGGGCGCTATTACATGTGACCCCACCACAAAACCTCGAAAGAGCATCTCAGGATGTTACGGGTACACAACTCCGACCTGAAATCTCCCAGGGCACAAATTACATGTGGTCCACCACAAAACCTAGCAAAAGCATCTCAGGAGGTTACGGGTACACAACTCCGACCTAAAATATCCCAGGGCACAAATTAGATGTGGTCATGGCAAAACCTCGCAAGAGCATCTCAGGATGTTACGGGTACACAACTCCGACCTGAAATCTCCCAGGGCCCAAATTACATGCCATAGGACAAAACCTCGCAAGAGCATCTCAGGATGTTACGGGTACACAACTCCGACCTGAGATCTCCCAGGGCGCTATTACATGTCCTCCCAGAGCAATGTCTCGAAAGAGCATCCCAGGTTGTTATGGGTACACAACTCCAACCTATAGGATCTCCCAGACATGCTCATCTGCACAACCTGATCCACAGCCATAGAGTATCAACCTGATACTCACCATACATCATCCTGATGTACTCATGATCGTCCTGATCATCATCACTGCAACGTCCTGCTGCATGTCATCTAGAGCAACATCCTGAAGCTCATCATCCATGATCATCCTGATCATCACTGCAACATCCTGCTGCATGTCATCTGGAGCAACATCCTGAAGCTCATCATCCATGATCATCCTGATCATCACTGCAACATCCTGCTACATGTCATCTGGAGCAACATCCTGAAGCTCATCATCCATGATCATTCTGATCATCAATGCATCCACCTGATGCATACCAAGTATCTACCTGATACATATCATCATACATGATCCACCTGATCATTAATGCATCCACCTGATGCATACCAAGTATCTACCTGATACATGATACATATCACCATACATGATCCACCTGATCATACAATGTATCCACCTGATACATATATAGATACATGGTCCAAGCATCCAACATGATGCACATACATACATAAATGATCCACCTGATCATATCCAGCATCCAACATGATGCATACATACATAAATGATCCAACTGATCATATCCAGCAGAAACCAGAACATCATCCTGATGCCCATTATCTAGCGCTTACATCCACAGCCATGTGAAGGATCCTCCTTCCAACATGCTTGGAATGGCTTCAGCAAATGTGTCCATCACTTCTTCCTCGAAGTGTCCTCGATCTGAAGAACGCCAAGCCTCTCTCTGAAGTACTCGAACTTCACTCTGGCTAGTGGCTTCGTCAGCACATCTGCAATCTGCTCGTCCGTCGCAACATACAAAAGCTTCACAGCTCCTTTCTGCACCATATCCCTGATATAGTGATATTTGATCTCTATGTGTTTCGACCTGTCATGAAACACTGGGTTCTCGGACAGCTTCACACAACTCTGGTTATCACAGAAGATACCAGTAGCCTCCAACGGGAGATCAAATAACTCAGAAAGTAGCTTCCGTAGCCATACTGCCTCACAACTAGCTGAGCAGGCTGCAACATACTCTGCCTCAGCTGTACTCAGTGCTACGCAGGACTGCTTCCTGCTAAACCAAGAGATCACACCTGATCCCATACTGAAGCAACACCCAGATGTGCTCTTCCTATCTGCAGCACTGCCAGCCCAATCTGAATCAACATAACCCTGCAGGTTAAAATTTTGATTCGCCTCATACCTGAGCCCATAATCCACTGTACCCTTCAGGTACCTAAGAACATGCTTTACAGCAACCAGGTGAACACTCCTCGGATCCGTCAGGAACTGGCTCAATGTGTTCACAGCAAAGCAAATGTATGGTCTAGTGTTCGTCAGGTACATCAAGGACCCAATCATCTGACGATACATAGAGACATCAATCGGCTTAGATGAAGCATCACATAGAAGCTTCAGATTCGATGCCATAAGTGTGGCCATGGCCTTGCAATCCATCATCCCGAATCTCTTCAGGATATCTACTGTGTACTTCCCTTGACTAAGGAAGATTCCACCTGCATTCTGCCACACCTCCATACCTAGGAAATAGTGCATCATTCCCAAATCTTTCATATCGAATTCAGCTGCAAGCTTCCTCTTAGTATCTGCAATCAGTCTGTCATCTCCTGTTATGAATAAGTCATCCACATACAGGAGTAGAATCACAGGATTCCCTTCCTCAACCTTGTAGTAAAGGTTGGAATCCGCTTTACTCTTGGTAAAGCCTAAACCAGATAGGAAACTGTCCATCCTACCATACCAGGTTCTGGGAGCTTGCTTCAAGCCATACAAGGCTTTCTTCAATCTGCATACATATGACTCCCTGTCAGGTCTTGGGACTGCATCCCAAACATATTCTTCATGATCTACGGATCATGGCATTCCATTTCTTCATCCCAGATCCTGGGAACTTCAATATCTTCAATAGATATCTTTCTTGTTGGAACAAATGTTGTAGTCCTTTTGTAGGTGAAGATATACGGTCTTTCCTACAAACCAAGTTAAATTGCATGATTAGAAACATCTCATAATTTTCAGAACAAATTCTTTACACATAAAGAAATATGTCATGCAGTCATGCAGTTATCTTAGCCAATGCTTCAATACAACATTTATCCATGTTCCACAAAATTCTAGATGCCTTCCAGTCTCTACCAGAACATTGTTAAGTGTTTGCACTACTCCCAACATGTCAGCAAAGAGGTTTCATTCTAGATAAGTAGCACTGGAATGTTGTACAGTGCCATAAGCCACTTACCCATCACATGCATATTCGTAGTATACTGTTCATTAATGAAATCATTCAAATATGCACAATACATCTCCTAAGTCTAGGAACATAAGCATAACATTATTAAACAAACAAAATAGGCAAGAAATGATAATTGAAATACTTATCTTTGTTTGTTTGTTTGGGTGGACTCCCTCCAAGTCTATGCTTCCTGGTAGGAGCTGCTGGAGTAGCTTCTTCTACACCTTTCTGTTGTGGAATGTAGGAAGATGGTCAACTCCCTCTGAAGATCTGCATCCTTGTAGGAGCTGTTGGAGTGTGCTCCCTTTTGATCTTTGCTTCCTGGATTACCTGTCCTTATATTCATCTTTGCTGACATCAATATTCTTGAACCCAGAAAAGACCTCTTCTGGTGTCTTGTTGTCCAATATCTTGTGGGGAGTTCTGTTCTGCACATATACAACTGTTCTAACTGCTTCTGCCCATAGATGCATAGGTAGATCCTGGTCATGCAGCATTGCCCTTGCTGCTTCCATGACTGTTCTGTTCTTCCTTTCTGCAACTTCCATTCTGTTGAGGATTATAAGGAGCAGTCAACTCCCTCTTAATCCCTGAATCACTGCAAAGCTTCTTGAAGTCATTTGAGGTGAATTCTCCACCATTGTCAGATCTGGATGTCTTGATTTTCTTGTCAGTTTGATTCTCCATCAAGGTTTTGAATTCCTTGAATTTATCAAGCACCTCATCTTTTCCCTTCAAGAAGTATACCCAAGTCTTCCTGGAGAAGTCATCGATAAACGATACATAGTAAACATACCCACTCAGGGAGCTGGATGACATAGGGCCACATACATCTGAGTGGATGATTTTCAGGATGTCTTTTGCCTTGCTTTCACTGCTTGGGAAAGCCTTCTTAATGTTCTTACCTTTTGTACATCCTTTGCAAACACCTTCATGTTTGGTCTTGATTTCAGGAAGACCCTCTACTGCCTTGCTTGCAATTGGAAGTGCCCTATAGTGCATATGAGCAAGTCTTCTATGCTAAAGTTCACTTGGCTCCATGGATTCATGTACCATGGCATGTTTAGGTTGTCCCTTCAATTTATACAAGCCTCCCTCTTGCTCTCCAATCACTACTGCATCATCTATGGTCTTTCCCTTTGGCCACATTAGGACTTGGCCATCCACAAATGCAACCCTCATACCTTTTGCATCCAATGCAGAGATGGAGAGTAAGTTCTTCTTGAGCCCAGGTACATAAAGTACTTCTTTCATCTTCAATGATTTTCTAGAATCTAGGTTGTAGGAGGCTTCACCACTTCCTTTGATTGGGTATTGATAATCATCCCCAAGTTTCACCTTATGGCGTGATTCATGTTCAGATAAGTTCACAAAGGATTCTTTAAACCCAGTCATGTGTTTGGAAGCCCCACTATCAATCAACCAATCATTACATCCATGGGAGATGGTACCTGTAAGAGCAGAAATTAGAACATATTCTTCTTCACTTGATGAGTCATCATCACTACTACTTTCTGCCCTAGCCTTCTTCTTTGGAAGTTCATCATCTTCGGCAGCATGAGCATGAAACCTTCTTTTGCTGCCTTTCTTCTTCTTACTGGAGTTGTTGTTATTATCCCTTTTGTTCTTGGGACAATCTGAAGCAAAGTGACCCTTCTCATTGCATGTGAAGCATCTTAGGTCCTTCTTACTCTTTTGATGGAATCTTTTGTGGTGAGAGTGATCCTTCTTGGTTTTGCTTCTCTTAGTGTGAGCTGCAAGAGCTTGATCTTCTCCTCCCATCTTTTCCTCACGAGCTATGAGTCTAGCTTCTTCTTGAGAGCATTCTTCCCTCAATCTGTTGAAGGAGATCAATTTCTTCCTTGCACAAATTCCTTGAATAAAGGAATCCCATGACCTGGGTAGGCCATTTAGAGTGGTCATCACCACTTCACCATTCTCCACCATTTCATCTACTGCTTTTAATTGTTCCTTGATCTGGGAGACCCTTGAAAAGTAAGATTGAATGGTTTCTCCATTCTGAAACTTCACTGCTTTCAATTGGTTCCGCAGGGTCATCTTCCGATTTATGTTCTTTCCTTCAAATAGCTTGGTCAAGGATTCAATCATCTCTTTGGGTGTCTTAAGAGAAGACACATGAGGTATGAGATGGTCTTTGATAGAATCAGCAATGATTCTCTTTGCCTTGACCAAGTTCTTCTTGTGCAATGCCTTGGCTTCTTCATCCTCTGGGATAGGGATGTCTTCTTTCACATATGAGTCCAACTCATTCTCTTCCAGGATTAACCCAATCCTATACTTCCAGGCTCGGAAGTTGTCATCCCCTTCAAGCTTATCCTCAAGCTTAGTGTGGAGAGACATCTTTAAGAGTACTTCAAATGGAAATAGAAAAGATTTAGGACTTACCACTTGAAGTGCTGAAAACTGGATCTGGTCCCAGATTAGGGTTTGTCAGAGAAACCCTAAAAATTCAAAATGTGAATTTCAAAATTCCGAAAGGATAGAAAGATGCGCCTTGGATAGCTGATCAGCCTAGTACATTCAGAATTTGAGATCAGCAAAGTCTTGCCCTTCAAAATTGCCTTTTTGTCCTCCCAGGTTCACTAGGGAGAGCCCTGAATTAGGGTTTGAGTTTCCCGGAGATCTACCCAGCCAAAAATCTCGATCTAAAGCTCTATCCTTCGATTTTTGCAAGGAGCTTCCAGCTGTGCCTTCAGTTTCCAGAAATTCCTATTTTTGTGGAAACCCTAATTTTTAGGGCCAAATCTGAAAATGCTCGGAACTAAATTCGGATTGGACAGATAGATGCACCTTGATGAGTAGATCCAATCTACTATACTGAATTTCAAAAATCTGTGGAGAGAAACCCAATAAACAACGAATACAAGCTTCCGTCACTGCAAAATGTCTTCTTCTCAGTTAAGCTCTGATACCATGTTAAATTTTTAGTATTAAATCACAATACTATAGGATCTTTTCTGAGAGAATAACATCTACAGTATATCAATGCATGACAATCATAACATGACAAGCATCACAAGCATCACAAGAATCAAAAGCATAGAGACAAGAGACACAGAGTTTCCGTGGGGAAAACCCTAAGGTGAAAAACCCCACAACTTCCTCAGAGATAGAGAGAGCAATGGCTCAACCAAAATACAACCAAATAACACTAAGATAGTCTCCTAGCAGATGATCCTCCTCCTCCTCACTAGTGCGCCACTTTTCAGAGAGAGAGATAGTTACTTTTCCGAGTGAGTAAAATAGAGATCTCCTATCTCTATTTATACTCACCTTTTTGCCCAGTGACCTACTGGGGCCGACTTGTCTACTTGGATACATCCACATTATATTATATATTAATTAGGGCCGACCCCATAAGGTGGTCTAATAACCCATCGGCAAGTACACACACTTGCGACACTTGTCAATCCACATGATGACACTTCCTTATAGAGGAATAACACATCTCTTATAAGGGTACAATAAATATATATATAATACACAGATGAAATACATTCCGAAGTTACATATACATCAACAAATAACTCTCATTGTTTTTATACAAAATTTGGAAGAAGCTTGACATAACTGCTTCTTTTAACTAATAACTGAAAATACTTTAACTTAAACGATAATTGTCTTTGAGCAATAGATAACTATCTCCAAATAATATTACAAATTTAAAATAGAAGTATCTTTTTGCCACTTGGCAAAAATTTTGAATATCATCTTTTCGCCACTTGGCGAGAGTTTTGAAAGCCTCTATGAATGGACAGAATATCTTGTCCTTCCATATTTTTCCACATAATTCCACTGGTCGGCAGTGGGTAAGTCATAGTTGGTCATTTCCTTCATCAAGACTCGCATTTCAACATGACCTGCATAAGAAACAGGAAGAAGATTTCCACAGGTTGAGATTAGCATATTTAAAATTTCAAACTCCTCTGACATTTTCTCCATTAAAATTTTCCCTGTAATCATATGATCCAACTGTTGGAATTTTCTGTGATCCATCCTTATGTCAAACAGCAATCTCTTATACTCATTAGGAGGAATTAATTCATTTTTTTCATTCCAAAAAGCAGGGAATCCTTTGTTTACTAATTTTTCAAATTGCTTTTTGAACTTTACTACTTCTTCCTGTATTTCTCCAGCTTTAGCTTCAACATTCTCAACATGCGAGTATTTCCCTAAGATCCTTCTGGCCCATGTGATGACTGAAATTCTGTTCGTTATATTCATGGCTGTCAGGTCTGCCTCAGTTAGACTGTTTAAAAATGTTATTGCTTTCTGGGCTACTTCTTTTGGTTTTTTATTCAAGTTCTCCCTGACTGCTCTGCAACTTTCGAAGGCATCTTTGACCACCTTTTCTTTGACTCTTATGTAATCCATATATGGTCTTAGTTTTTCAACCTCCTTTATAATTTGGTCCCATACCATGTGTTTGCAACCTTGCATAGCAGCTTGCCCTGTCACATGAGCTGCTAATCCTTTATTATTATTACTTCATTCTTGATTTTTTGTCTGCAAAGTTGTTATCTCTTTATTTTTGATTTCATTCTCTTCTCTTAGCTTTTGTATTTCTACCTTCAATTCTTTGATTTCACTTTCTTTCAAACTGACTTGGGACATGGCTTGTAAAATGCCATCTACCCCAGTTTTGTCTTCCTCTGTGTCTGTTTGCACCTGTTGCTGACCACTTCCTGCTAATCTCTTCCTAGCTTCCTCCAACTGCTCTTCTAAAACGATTTTATTCTTTTCCCAATGCTCTTTTTCATCAGAAAGCTTTATCATTTTTGCAGTAACATCATTTATTTCATTAGACAATTCTTCTTTTTCCTTTTCCAGTATCGTTAGTTCTGCTCACTGGATAAGCACAGTGTCTGGAATCTTAAGCTTTCGTCTTAACATTAGGATCGTATCATCTTTTTCTCTGAGCAATTTCATTGCAGCATCTCCTTCTTTATTTATCAAATCTGTTTGCAACTTTTTAATTTGTTGCTATCGAGACTTATTTTCTGCCTTCTCCTGTCTCAACTGGTTATTCAATTTATCCAGTGAATTTTTAAATTTGTCGGCCCTCAAAACTGCCCCCAAATAATCTGAATATATAACTTCCCCCGTTTTCCTATGCAGTAAGATTTTGTCTGGGGCATTTATTTTAGACAAATCTATGTTCATTTCTGAAATCTTGTTTTTGGTGACAACTGAAAATTTTTAAGGAATTCTCTCTGATATTTCTGCTAGTAAACAAACTTACCTCAGTATTTGATATATTTCTAACTTTTGGAAACAGCTGACTAGTTTGTTTAGAGGATTCCTGCTTATTTCGACTATGTTCATCAAATACATCCATTATATTCCGGGGTCTATTTACATCACCCTCTACTGGGGTTTCTTCAATGTTGTATTCTTTGACTGTAACCTCTGGTATCTTTTCTTCCGTTCTTGTTGCTTCTTCTGAAACTGTTGTTAACTCTTGTGGTTCATCAATTTTCAACCTTTTTCCTCTCTCTGTTTCTTCATCATTAGTGTTTATTAAATCCTGTATGGGTCTCTTTAATCCCACCAATGCAGTACTCATTGTATCTTCTAATCTGTTGTTGTATCTGCCAACGTCATTTCTTTGTCGTGTACATCCGGCAAGATTTCTTCTTTAAACTCCAGCCAATTGGCTCTGTCAGACATTCCTTCGATTGTCTGATGGCTGAGTGCTTTGATGCGGCGATCTGTTCTTCGTTTTGATATTATATTCAGCGGATCATACTCGATAGCCACATCTGTCTCAAAATTCATATCTTTCAGTAATTTCTCTATGTACACAGCAGAATTCTTATTCTTTATTGTGAAGGGACCAAGTGTGAATGGATATTTAATATATGTTGCTTGTCTGTAAACCAAAAAATTGTTATCTTCAACAATCAACTTTTGCCTCAGGAATTCCAAAGCGAAAACTCTTAAGGTAAGAAAAGCCGGTAAGACATAAGGTTTATGTCTGAATCCATATAATCTGATTATTGTACTATCCTTCGATAAGAACCAATCTCCTATCGCGTACTCTGCGCTCAATTGCATGCATGCCTGCATCTCTGGTAATACTCTAGGCAAATTTTTACCAAAGATCATTATGTAGATCTCTAAGAGCATGAAGTTGATGTAGTTGAACATGTTATTTTCTAATAAAGTCGTAAAAATGATTTCTGGGAACTGCAATTCTTTTTGACTGGCTATCATAATCATTTTCATCAAAAAAGATTGAAACCTGAAATGCCTCATAGTGGGAAAATTGACCATCTGGTCATGAATCTTCTCTGTCAAAAAATCTTCAAAATTAAGTCGAGGGATTTGATTTTCATCTATCCCTGACTGAACTGTACTCATTTTATACAACAGACTCAATTGGAACTCGGTTACATACAAATCCGTATCAAACCCTAAAACTAAAGCCAATAATGTCAAAATTAATTGGGTATTCTCGTTGAACAAATTGATATCTACAGGGTACGGGACCTCCGAAATACTGGTTTCTGGCTTGAGACATGATGACAAAAACATTTCCCTATCATTCTGAGAAATATGATGATAATTTTCGATAATGGAGGTTTCGGAAAAACTCTCAGACTCGAGGGTTTGGGAAAAATCTATTTCTAGGGCTTTAATTAACTCAGCTGGCTTTATTTCACACACGCCTCTGGTTTTCTGACTATTTAAAACAATTCTTTCTTCTCGGGAGTAATTTTCGGCACACCAAGATACAAATTCTGGGAAAGAAGGGATTTGGTCTGGGCAAAAGGCTATCAAAGACGACTGGTGGACTCTATGTAGGTCTGTCCCCTCCTTTAATAACTCAGACAACCTAATTTTAATATCAGAGACTGATGACCTAATTAGGGTATCGTAAACGTCTTCATCCCTATCCTCTAGGGATTCTTTTGCTTTAAAAACGTCTAAATCATGTACAGTTTCCATTTAAACGTTATTTTAAACAAAATTCTGTTTAAAAAGTGGGCCAGGTCACCAGACCCTACCTGTAAATACACGCCTTTCGCCTTCTGTCGCAATCGCTGCACTCCACCAGTCTTCAGAGCTCTCCACGATAACGACACATATGCACAATGCCGTTATGAGAGGCCCCTTTTGTTTTATATAAGACTTTTTGATTAATTCCCTGGCAACTTTTCGGAACGCGGACCATATCTAACTGTTGATCTCTACCTTTTAATCTGGGCCATCAGATCTTGCCTCCCTTTATCTCTTTTGGTGGTGTCCGCGATCAAAAAAGCGGTTTTCTTCTCCAGTTTGTTCCCTGCGCGGATCAACCACCTGCTGACACCTGTTGGAGTGGTTTGCTTCCCCCGACCGCTCTTCCTCATATCCAGTGTGCAGCTTCCACAATGCGGACGAACACTAACCATTGATTTTGTTTTAGATTTATATCAGCCTTCCGATTTCATAACGTATGACACCACGTGCTATGGCCCTGCCGTGCTTTCTCCATCTGCCACCTATTAGGTCCCACCCCGCCACGTGTTATGATTCCGCCGTGCTTTCCTATTTGGTGTTTTCGCCCGGCGCTATGGTGGTTTCCGATACCACCATATCACATATGCGGAAGGATGAGGTTTGGACACGTGCCCCAGTGGTATTGAGTCCGCTACCGCCTACAATTATTTGCTGTCGACCACTTTGGCGATGCGGGAAGCAATATTAGCCGTTGATCGAGATCTATACCATCTCCGCCGTTGAAACTTGATTGGGGTTTAATCTTTTCATAAATTAGCTTTCGGAATTTGCCAAATGTGGGTTTTTTCTTTATGTTTTTGTATTGCAAACCTTTTCTCCACCCTTTTGTGGTAATTTCTTCCTCTTTTGGACATTTTAGCAAAGCTTTCTGGGAATTAGGTTTTCTCAGACAAGGTGTCAACACTCATCATCCAACGCTTATATCCATAGCCATGGGAAGGATCCTCCTCTGACCATGCTAGGAATGGATCCTGCAAATGTGTCCATCACTTCTTCCTCAAAGTGTCCTCAATCTGAAGAACACAAAGCCTCTCTCTGAAGTACTCAAACTTCACTCTGGCTAGTGGTTTCCTCAACACATCTGCGACTTGCTCATTGTAGCTAGGGTTTTACCCCTAGCTTGTGCAAATGAGCACCTACTAAGGAGAAGGGACTCCTTAGTAGCAGTTCAGTAAATGGAAAATTACTATGCTAAAACAGAAATGTAAACTACTCTAAAACATGTGCATGAAACATAAACAACAAGATGTAAATAATGGTTTTTGTATTAATATTACCTCCAATGTGAAGGTTGGTAAAGCTCTTGCAATGTCCAAGAGGGTTGCTCCAAGCTCCAATGTGCTCCTCTTTCTCCAATGGTGGAAATGGGCCAAAAGGGGCTCTCAAGGTGAAAGTGGCTCAATGGTGAGCTAGGGTTTCAAGAGAGATTTTGGCAGAGTAAGGGTATACTTGATTGTGGATATGAAATAAGGGATCTCCATCACCTATTTATAGTTTTTTGGTGGTGGAGTGTTGGCCCATGGTTTTGGGAACCATATGGTTTAGGGCAGTTGTATAGGGTTTTTTCCTCCTTTTCCTCATTATTTTATATTTTTTATTCCCTTTTTAGGGTATTTTTGCTATTTTAGAGGAATTTTGGATATTTTTGGAGGAAAAAGGGGTTTTTTAGCCTTTTTGAGGCTATTTTGATGATTTTGTGGCCTTTTGGAGGAATTTTAGGCCTTTTTGGAGGCTTTTTAGTGGTATTTTTAGGGTTTTTAAGGGAAATATGGTAGGAAAATGGACAAATGAGCCATGTAATGTTGTAGATGAGAGTGAACACTTTTTGGGTGTTAACAGATTGCCCCCTGATGTGAGAGGGCAGGAGCTCATCGTATGGCCGATGGACATCATAAGTCATGAAAGGTTTTCTTGGGGTGTGGAGAAGAGAAGAAACAAACTGAAACCTGGAACAACGATCCCGAACAACTGCAAGAACTAAAAGTACATAACCTCAATAATGGATGAGGAATCATCTGATCATATGGACGAGGCGGGCATTCCCATGCTCGTATCAGGATATAACATAATAATAACAATGGGGTCCAAAAAATGGGGACCTGACATATACATGACCTCAAAAACTGAATGAGGAATGATCTCAGTATATGGACGAGGCGGGCATACCCATGCTCGTATCAAGATACATAAAAAGACCTGTGAGGCCCGAAAAGAGGGACCTGTAAGATACATAGAGAACCACTGTGTACATCATAAGGGTCCAGAGAGGACACAAATCTGGGACATACTGCTGGGCTGACCATGTCTGAGCTGAACAACTGATACACTGGAATGATGACAGTGCGACTGAATGTGGTACCAAAGGAACTGATGGGCTGCTGGATCAGAGTGACAGGGGTCATACGCCCAATGGTATACTGAACTGGAACTGATCTAGGATGGACCTGGGTACTCAAGGAAGCATATAACTGGATGGCTTCCGAATACAATCGCCAACGCAGCCCAGACATCCGCAGGAACATATAACTAGGCATTCCGAAGTGACTCACCAATGTGCTAGAGTCGGGGGAAATCTGAGGTCTTCGACTAAAAACTGAAGGGATATAACCCTACGCGATTCTCGACGATGCGATCAAGGTGCTGAAGTCGAGCATGTGAGAAACAACCACTCGGAGAGGCAATGATGACTCCTCTCAGAATGGTCCGTAGGCACTTACCACAGATGGTGATAAGTCCAAGGTGTAGGGACCTCTGGGCCTATCCTCTGGAATAGAGGGGCTGTTGTCAACAGAGGGAGACAGCCCCTATCAAGGCCATGATGTTTCCTTGACAGGAGCGCGAGGTGGAGAACTGAAATGTGATAGTACTAATGGCAGGACTGACAAATTGGGAGGGAATAACTGGGCAAGTAGAGTGGGTGGACTCAAACTTCCTTTGTTCAGAGTATGATAATGGGAGTGATCGGGCAGCATATGAAACTAACTGAGGGGAAAGGGATCATAGCTGTATGGGATCTGGGAGGGTGACTGGGCTGAGGGAGACTCAAGCTGGTATAAAATGGCAGGAGACTGTAGAATACTCTGAACAAAGGTAACCTGATTGGGGGTGCTTCTGAGATGATCGATCATAGTGCCAAGAGGCACGGGAGGGGACTTCTTTATGGGTTAAGGAACTAGAAGAAGTGTGTGTAAAATGATACTGTCGTGTAGATTTATATGAGCCCAGGACAGTTCATGCTCATGGTTGCTTTCAATTTTAAGGAGTCTGAAAGCAATAAGAAGACTCTGAAGTAATGGACTGGTACTGTCGTGTGGATTTTACGAGCCCAGGACAGTTCATGCTCGTGGTTGCTTTCAATTTTAGAGAGTCTGAAAACAAATAAGAAGACTCTAGGGGGTTGCTTTTTCGTATGTTTAGTCTCCAAGGCCCAAAGAAGCATAAAATGATGCAATGAAGAACTCTTCTAGCCGGTGTGACTAGAGTATTCCTTTTTCGTAATTAGTCTACTAGGTCCAGAAAAGGGTTAAACGTATACTAGATAGACGCCCTTTCAGGTACTTTAACAAGCATGAAAGGAAGCAAGATTGCTCGGCGATCTTTTCATTGTTTTAGGAGTCAGAAAAGAGCTTAACGGAAACTCCCTAAGTGCCTTTTTCGTAAAGGACTTGTCCGGCCCGAAAAAGGGATAAAATTATACCGAACAAAAGGAATGGCCAGGCAAGGAGGAAGTGTTCAATCAAGGAACAGTAATGATGACCAAGAACGAGGGTAGGGGGGAACACTGGTGGGCCTCCTTGCAGGGTGAATGAAATGGTGGTAGAATAACGAAATATTTGCAGTATGACAAGAGTGGAGGGCTCATATAAAAATGTGGAACAATCCGATGGCGGTCGATGTGGCACGCAAATCGAGGTGACGGGGGTGTTTTGGAAAAAATACCCAAAAAATCTGGGGGTGAGAGCGAGAAATGATCTCAAGCATCATCACCAGCTCGGAAAAATGAATCCATTGATATAAAATATGTGAAAAACGGAGAGCGGCCGATGTGGCACGTAAACCAGGGCGATAAGGTGTCGGGACACAATGTTGATATTGGTCCTTGTGAGAGCAAGAAATGATCTCAAGCATCATCACGGGCACGGAAATATGAATCCGGCAGTGCAAATGGTGAGAAAAACGGAGGTTATAAGGACTCTAGGATGGTCAAAGGGGATCCCACCAAGCCAAGGATGCAGTGGTAGGGAGAAATGATGACCCGCGGGGGCAGAATACTAGGTGTACCAAATCAAATCAAATATACAAGTGACACGTGACCTCAAAAAATGGTTGAGATCACAAATGTGAAAAAGTGAGCAGGGTTAATGACCTGCCCCCATGCTATGTGCATGGGGTTTGTGATTGTGGATCACATATGTGTTGGTTTGAACAAGGGGGTCATCAGCGAAATAATGAGATAGATGTGACGGGGAATGTTCAAAATGATTGATCATGCCCCTTATCCCAGGTTCGAGGTAATCTATTATGCCCCCAAGCTCAGAGGTGTCAATGCGGTGCTCTATAATAGCGGGGTCGAGACCATGCAATTCGGTATAGGACCAGGCAAAGACATCATGGAACTCTTGGAAGAGTTTTTTGTACTCCTCAAGCTCATGCTCACTACAAGATGCTCCTAAATTTATGAGTTCAGGAGTGCCACTTGGGGCAGCGATATTAATTTGGATGACGGGTGAAATATTGGCCATGTTACCTTCCTCAAAGGCATCTGGAGCAGGAATAGGGTCCTTAAACCAGTCGACCTTGGTAGGAAGTTAATCTTTGGATTCAACCGCAAATTGGGTAGCGGTGCTAGAGGAAGATGCTTCTGGGAGGAAATATGAATGATGATGCATATCATCCCAGGGTTAATCCAGGGCAGTGAGGGCCTTGAGAATATCCCCATCAGTACGAAAAGTTTTCATCGTCAAATCGGTTGACGAGGGGGTAGTGGTTGAAGAGATCATATAAATGGTATTAACCTCTCCTGAAGGGGGGGAGACCGGAGGGTGGATCTCCTCAATGGTGGGTGGTGTCGTCTTGAGATCTAGATTGTTCATCTCATAGAGAGTTGCTCTGTAATCCGGGAGATCGGGACAATGATGTGAGTAGTGCCCGTAAACACCGCATATGGCACAGGGGTGGTTGGTATGCAGGGATTTGTCTTTAGGCTTGGGGGTGGGGTTTAGTTCGACAACCGGGATGTTGGGGTCATCATCGAGCATATGCATGTGTTTCTGTAATGCTGGTAATTGTGGACACTGATGAGTCGCATGGCCTAACTCATCGCACAACGAGCATTTGGGCGGAGCACGAAACACTGGGGGGTTTTTGACTGTCTTGGGAGGTGGTACAGCAGTGTAAGGTTGAGGTCCTCTGCCCCCAGTGGATTTGGGAGTAGGAGGGGGATTCATGGAGGACGAAGGGTTAGAGACACTAGGGGGTGGCTGAGTGGTAGTAGCCATGGGTTGCACCGGTTGGAGGACGACGCTTGGTGTCGGCGGGGGAATAGGAGGCGAAAGGTACCAGATGGGTAATCCCAAGGTTAACCCAGGAAGGATAAGGGTAGCCATAACCGGGGTGCTTACTACTCCAGATAGAGGGACTAGGAAGGGGATTGTGTGGATAGGTGTAACACCAATGTGGCTAGGTACCAATGGTGGTTTAGGCAACAAGGGTGGTTGATTATTAGGAGTTTGGTTATCGTGGGACAGGGTACATAAGTCAGACACTCCGAGCGTAGATGACGGGGGAGGAATGGATTGGAAGGTGGAGGACATCGGCGCGTCTGAGTAAACTCCAAGCCCCGTAGAGGACACAAACGAGGTGGGGGCACGAGAAACAGGTTGTTCAACCATGGGGAGAACATTTTCTGGTGCCGCTGGAGCATTGGGATCATAGTAGGTGAGTTGGTCAACCTTGACCACGTGTCCCTCATGGGGGAACATCATGGTGCGAAAAATGGAAGAGGTAACCGCCTGCATGGCATACATGTAGCTGCGGCCGAGTAAAAGGTTATAATCCAATTGGGCATTGATTACCTCGATGTCAATAAGTACAGTTTTTCCACCTAACTGGACGGGGACATTGGGTAGGAGGCCTTGGGGTTGAGCCGACTGACCGTCGTAGGCGCGTAATGCAGTGGTGGACTGCTGGAGAGTAGGGGATCCCAACTTCTGCCATACGAATGTAGACATAACGCATGTGGATGCACCTTCATCGATGATGCATCGATGGATGACAAGATTCCGAACGGAAACAGAAACTTGGAATGCTAAGGAGGAAGGCAGGCGTGGTTCAGACTGGTCCAAATCAAATGCCATCAAATGGCTGAGAGTAAAGTCTTGCATTGGGAAGGGAAGTTTTTCAAGACCTCCAATGCAGACATGGTTGCGGGAGATTGGGCTAAATCATCTACAATGTTGTAGTTTGACGCAGCGTGCACATTGGGGTTGTTGTTGATACGGCGAAGTGGGAAGCGAGGTGCTTTGGAAGCGCCATCTATGGGAGGGGGAGGTAAACGTAACGCTTGATCAGTGGGATGAGCGTTAGTAGGTTTATCAGTGGGAGGGGCTTCAATGGTGGATCCATATTGGTTGCGACGGGTCTGAAGGTTGACATCAGCGGATGACATCATCAACAAGTGGTGGGTCCCTAAGTCGAACATGGGTTGATCAGGGGCGGCGTAAGTGATTTTTTGTTGGGGTTGCGCGTTGGCTTGAGGGGGAGCCAACGGCTGAGTGTTCACTACGCCTTGGTTTGGTAAGGGATTTTGTAGCACGAAAGGTGGCTGCTGAGGCTGTGGGGGGTTGGGTGGTGCTTGAGGAGCCGCATGCCCTTGGCGATGGGCATCATCAACCCAAAGTTGTCGTGCTCGCTCCAAGTGTGGGAAAGCATGTGTGTAGTGGCCATAGACCCCACAAATAGAACAAGGATGGTTTGTTCCCAAATTGGGGTTTTTAGCCTGCTTGGGTGGGCGATCAGGGTTTTGGTTAGCGGGATCCGCATTATTGTTGTCTGGGGGATTAGCCGGTTGACCACCTTGGTCTGTAGGTTGGTTGTTCCCATGATTACGGCCCTTGCCTCGATTTTCTTGGCCATGGTTGCGTTGGTTGTTTTGGTTTTGCTGCGGATTGTTTTGGGCGTAGACTTTCCCTTGGGCAGTAGGTGGGTTCTGAGGTTGCGCAGGTGCGGGAGCAGGCTGCGGTGGATGATATGTAGGTTGAGGCTGGGAAGGTGCAACAACTTGAGGAGGCTGCTGATATGGCTGCAGAGTGGGTTGTGGGTTTGCCGCAGGGGCTGCCTGTGGCGGATAATAAGCGGGTTGGGCTTGTGAAGGAGAAGGAGATGGGGCAGCCTGCTGGTGGTAATAGGGCTGAGGTGCGACCCAGGGGGCGTAAGCTGGAGTCGCATGACCGAAGAACTGTGGTGGACATGAGGGTCCATGGTGGTGGTGATGTGTCATGGGAGCATATGAATTGGTTGCTCCAGACTGTGAGGTAACCCTCGAAAGGTCAGGGCCAGGGGTGGGACGTGCTATGGAAAAAGGTTGGGGATGCGAAGAAACATGGCCAATGATGCCATCGACAGCGTGGGATGCCCCCGGCGCATCGTGCTGGGAGGACTCAATGCGAGGGGCATCAGGTATAATGGTATAGAGGTAACCCGACTGGGCATAAATGAGGTCGAACTGTTGGGCCTTAAGGATGGCCTCTTCTTCAGACTGGGGTCTTTCTGATGCCACATCCTTAGCAATGACAGGGAGAAGGGACTTGAGGAACCAATCTAGGAAGATACGGTCGTCTAATTTGATCTTGCATAAGCTACGGTGTCGACGCCACTTATGAATGTGGTCCATGATGTGGCTAGCTGTGTTTTGTCTACAAGATAAGAGGATCTCAATGCCCTCGTCATAGTGGACAGGTAACTGGAAGAACTGCAGGAAGGTCAAGGCAAGGGAAGCAAAGGTGGCATGGGTCCCATGGGGTTGCTCGATATACCACTTGGCTGCAGAGCCAGTGAAGGTGTGCTGTAACAAACGGAGGCGAACATAGTCATCCACTATGGAGTTGGAGGAACACCATAGATGGAAGGACATGATATGGTTCTGTGGGTCCTCACCTGCCTTGCCCTCGAACTTAGGGATGTCAGAGGGGAGCTTGGTTGGCATGTGAGGCCACGTAGGGTTGTGTCGGATAGGGTCGTTGGTCAATCTGGCTAGGTTGGGCAGGTTGAGGCTAGCCATGAATGGCAAACTGGAAGAAGGATGTGACACAGTAGTGGGTTGGACCAAGTTGGGGCCAATGCCCCAAGTGGAGGGGCAGGATTTGGGATGGTGCCCCCAAGTGGTGGAACTAAGGTGGTATAGGATGGTCCTGCACCACCATGGGTAGTGTGAGCCACTGATGAAGTGGGGATAGGTATCCCAGCTGCGGGAATCGGTGCAGTGAGGGGACCGGTAGATGGGGGCCCCATGGAGGGCATACCCAAAATAGGTGTGGTAACTGGTGTAGTGGTGGATGTGCCACCAATGGTCCCTACCAAAAAAGGAGTGGAAGTCACGCCAGCCATGGGGCTAGTAGGGGCAGTGTAAATGGGGTTCTCAGACTCTGTCTTAGAATCGGAGGTAAAGTAAGGTGCGTCAATATCTGGTGACTGAGTCTTATGCCGTTGACGAGTGGAGTCAAGTGACAAGGCTCTAGATCTGTGATGAGTGGTATCAAGGGATGACGATCTGTGGCGATGACGGGTGGTGTCAAGTGAACCGTGCTGTGGGGGCTCGCCCCTGAGGCACCGAGAATGTATCAGGGACTCAATGGTGACAGATGGTGTCAAATATCTGTGGGTTGAGGTGAGTAATAAACAGCTCAAAAACCCTAATGCAACCGAGTGTGCAGAAGGAGAGCTCAAAAACAAGGCACTTAGGCCAACAACCAACTCAAAACACCTACTGTAACGACTGTGCTACAATAAGTGGAGTACCAACAAAATGGTCAGAATACCAACAAGCAGCAGGTTTCCTAAAAATAAAAAATGGTGGGCTCACTAGACCAACAGGAGGTAAAGGAGCATGCAAACACCTAAGTAAAAGGTATTCTGACTCAACTAGACATATCCTCTGCAAGGTGATGAAATCCAAGTCAGACAATATGAATAGGAAATCCAAGTGGCTAAGATGTCCCCCTATCGGGAGGGACACCGGGTAGTCAATCCTAGAAGAATGGCAACTAAGATACCCCATTCATGACACGTCCAGAAAGGTGAATCTGCCATTTGGTCCTTTTAATGTAATACCCTAATACAGGGATATCCCGAGAACTGCGAAAGGTAGCCCTTCGGTTACTGAATGGAGTGCGGTATTCCACTCAGGCCTCCGGAACCAGTGTCGCGACTTCAACCCTCCTAAGGGAGAGGCCCTCTGGTAAACTGGTCGTGACCGTGCCAAAAAGTACTAGGGGATTTTGGTTCCCTATTTGGACAAAAACTATGTCTCAAGTGTAAGTAACCGAGGGGTGTTATTGGAAGCCTATCCCCCCGATCCTACCTAACTCCAAAGATTCTTTTGTGTTCCCCAAGTGGGGTTAGAATATTGGTTGATTTAAGTAGTTTTTAAGGCTCACTTGAATTATGTGATAGAGTGTGTGCTCGTGAGGTGATGATGAACCCAAGTAGAAAGTGCCACTAGGGAGGGCAACTTTCTATCTAGCAATAACAATACAGAAATGAACTTTTTAAAGTGCACAATTTTCTTTTTTCCAATTTAAAGTGCTGAAAATGTAAAAAAAATTCTGTAAATGCAACAGAAATAAAAATGCAGAAAAGGTTGTAAGGAAGGGTGGCTGCAGGTAGGACAGATGGCTGTGTGGGGGCAGAAAATAGTGCAGCAAAGGGGTTGGGTTCAAAATAAGGAAAAAATTGCAGAAATCAGACCGCAGGTTTTTGGCAAATCTGAACAGGCAGACCGCGGGTTTAAGGGAAACAGACGCGGACAGGTCACGTCTTTTTGGACGACAGTGGTAGTCGGACCGTAGGAAACAGGGAAAAACACGCCGGCGCATCGCAGGAAAATGGGTTGACAGGCGCAGTCAATATGCGGTAAAGGGGTAGATAGACGCAGTCAGGTCGCAGCAAATGGGCTGAATGGCGCAGTCGGGACGCAGGAAAATGGCCGACAGGTGCAGTTAGATCGCAGCAGATAGGCGGATTAGCCACAGTCGGATCACAGGTAACAGACTTGAATCCACCAGCAGGGCGTCTGAAATAGTCTGAGAGCCTCGGTCGGGTCTCAGGTAAAGGCTTGACAGACGTGGTCGGGACACAACTGCAGAGGGAAAAAACGCGGTATACGACGGCCGAAAGGGACAGCCAGAAGGAAAAAAATTTTAAGCTGAAACCAGAAATTCAAAACCCAGTGGAGTCGCCAAAACTGTAGCTAGGGTTTTACCCCTAGCTTGTGCAAATGAGCACCTACTAAGGAGAAGGGACTCCTTAGTAGCAGTTCAGTAAATGGAAAATTACTATGTTAAAACAGAAATGTAAACTACTCTAAAACATGTGCATGAAACATAAACAACAAGATGTAAATAATGGTTTTTGTATTAATATTACCTCCAATGTGAAAGTTGGTGAAGCTCTTGCAATGTACAAGAGGGTTGCTCCAAGCTCCAATGTGCTCCTTCTCTTTCTCCAATGGTGGAAATGGGCCAAAAGGGGCTCTCAAGGTGAAAGTGGCTCAATGGTGAGCTAGGGTTTCAAGAGAGATTTTGGCAGAGTAAGGGTATACTTGATTGTGGATATGAAATAAGGGATCTCCATCACCTATTTATAGTGTTTTGGTGGTGGAGTGCTGGCCCATGGTTGAACCATATGGTTTAGGGCAGCTATATAGGGTTTTTTCCTCCTTTTCCTCATTATTTTAGATTTTTTATTCCCTTTTTAGGGGATTTTTGCTATTTTAGAGGAATTTTGGATATTTTTGGAGGAAAAAGGGGTTTTTTAGCCTTCTTGAGGCTATTTTGTTGGTTTTGTGGCCTTTTGGAGGCATTTTAGGCCTTTTTGGAGGCTTTTTAGTGGGATTTTTAGAGTTTTTAAGGGAAATATGGTAGGAAAATGGACAAATGAACCATGTAATGAGGTATATGAGATAGTGAACACTTTTTGGGTGTTAACACTCATTCGTCGCAACATACAGGAGCTTCACTGCTCCTCTCTGCACCATATCCCTGATATAGTGATATTTGATCTCAATGTGCTTCGACTTGTCATGGAACATCAAGTTCTCAGATAGCTTCACACAACTCTAGTTGTCACAAAAGATACCAGTAGCCTCTAGTGGGAGATCAAATAACTTAGACAGTAGCTTCCAGAGCCATACTTCCTTACAACTAGCCGAACAAGCTGCAACATACTCTGCTTCGGCTGCACTCAGTGCTACGCAGGATTGCTTCTTGCTAAACCAAGAGATCACATCCAATCCCATACTAAAGTAGCACCCAGAAGTGCTATTCCTATCTGCATCACTGCCAGCCCAGTCCGAATCAACATAACCCTGCAGGTTAAACTTTTGATTCGCATCATACTTCAGCCCATAATCAATTGTACACTTCAGGTACCTCAGAATATGCTTTACAGCAACTAGGTGAACACCTATGGGATCCATCAGGAACTAGCTCAATGTGTTCACCGCAAATCAAATATCTGGTCTCATATTCGTCAGGTACATCAAGGACCCAATCATCTGACGATACATCATGACATCAACTGGATCAAATGAAGCATCACATAGAAGCTTCAAGTTCGATGTCATAGGTGTGGCCATGGCCTTGCCGTCCATCATCCCAAACCTCTTCAGGATCTCTACTGCATACTTCACTTGTCCAAGGAAGATTCCATCGACACTCTGCCACACCTCCATGCCTAGAAAGTAGTGCATCATCCCCAAGTCCTTCATCTCGAACTCGGTAGAAAGCTTCCGCTGCATGTCAGCAATCAATCTATCTTCACCTATAACAAACAGGTCATCCACATACAAAAGTAGTATCACTGGATTGCCTTCCTCAACCTTGTAGTAAAGGTTGGAATCTGCTTTACTCTTGGTAAAGCCCAAACTGTATAGAAAGTTGTCTATCCTACCATACCAAGTCCTAGGAGCTTGCTTCAAGACATACAAGGCTTTCTTCGGTTTGCACACATGAGTCCCTGTCATGTGTCTCAAAACCGAGTAGCTGCTCCACATACACTTCCTCTCCAACTACACCATTCAAGAAATTTGTCTTGACATTCAACTGGTGTATCTTCCACTGCAGCCAGGGCAAGTACTGATCTGATGGAAGTGTATCTGTCTCTTCATAATCTATCCCCTCTTTCTGGGAGAAGCCACGAGCAACAAACTTTTCCTATGCTACCATCTCCAGCATGCTTGATCTTATAGATCCACTTGGAAGTCACAACAGACTTCCCTTCAGGTCTTGGGACCACATCCCAAACATCATTCTTCATGATCGAGTGGTACTCCTAAATCATGGCATTCTTCCTGAATCCTGGGAACTTCAATATTTTCAATAAATAACTTTGTTGTTGAACAAATGTTGTAGTTCTTCTTTTGTAGGTGATGGTATACGATCTTTCCTACAAAATAAGTTAAATTGCACGATCAGAAACATCTCATAGTTTTCAGAACAAATTCTTACACATAAATAAAATGTCTTACTATCATGCAATTATCTTAGCCAATGCTTCAATACAACATTTATCCATATCCCGTAACTTTCTAGATGCCTTCCAATCTCTACTAGAGCATTGTTAAGAGTGTGCACAACTCCCAACATGTAAGCAAAGAGGTTTCATTCTAGATAAGTAGCAATGGAATGTTGTACAGTGCCATAGGCCACTTACCCATCACATGCATATTAGTAGTATACTATTTATTAATGCAATTATTCTAATATGCATAATACACACCCTAAGTCTAGGAACATAAGCATATACATCATTGAACAATATTATTTAAACAAACAAATATGCAAGGAATGACAATTCAAATACTTATCTTTGTTTGGTTGTAGGGTGGACTCCCTCTCAATATTTGTTTCCTTGCAGGAACTACTGGAGTGTGCTCCCTCTTGATCTTTGCTTCCTGGATTACCTGTCTTTGAACTTATATCCATCCTCGATCACTATGCATACTTACTAGTATCATCATTGTGTTATCCTCGAGGTCTCATACATACATTCATTAGTATAATCTCAATACTATCAAAACACAATAATCTTAAACATGTATAGTCATGATTATTTCAAACACAAATAATAAGTATTAGCATTCAATGTTTTAGCGAAGACTTCTCTTACTCATGCATATTCATATTTGACCATAGAACGCTTCTGGTTAGTCATAGGTAAGATACATAATATGCATAAACCCTAGATTACTTAAATTTCTAACTTCATAAATAATCATTATCAATCATGCCATGTATACTTATATAAGAGATCCTAACACAAGGTAGGATTCTAACTTGATATAGGAAAAACATTCCTGGATTAATATGTTAGATGGTTATGTCTAACATACCCACATGATGTCTTCTTGTTCTCTTAAATGACTTGTGCTAGTAACCTACATACCTCATAGGTTAAGCATTATAGAACCAAGTTATACATACCTCGTAAGTATATCTTCTATGTGATCCATGACAATGGATGAATCTTTGCCTTCATGTCACCATGGTCATATATTCTTGAACTAGAACATGATTTGTCTTTCTTGATGTACCTTTCATGTTAGCGGACAACATCAACCTCATACAACACCATAATGCATTAGTTCAATCATAAGTGTCAAAACCCTAATTAATGAATATCTGCATTCATAATTGTATTAAGGTGATACGACAAGTCTAAGGTTAATCAAGATTGTACTAACCTTAATGAAGACAAACATACCATAAACTTAATCATGAACAGATCTCGAAACAAAACTGAATAAGTCATACATGTCAAGATTGCTTGTAATCTTCTTATGTAATCCCTTAGCCTCACCTCCCTCTAAAATAGGAACTTCTTCACTTATGCAGGTGACCAATCCATCCCAATCCACTTGATTTGCAGAAACTGGATCTGGAGCCTGATTAGGTTTTGTTAGGAAAACCCTAAAAATTCAAACTTTGAATTTAAAACTTCTAAAAGGATAGAAAGATGCGCCTTGATGAGCTGATCATCTTGGTATACTCAGAATTTGAAAACTGCAAAGTTTCACCCTTCAGAAATGCTTTTCAATCTCCCAGATTCACTTGGGAGGACCTTGAATTAGGGTTTGAGTTTCTTGGAGCTTCACCCAACCAAATGGTTTGATCCAAAGCTCAAAAATTTGATTTTTCCAAGGAGCTTCCAACAATGGTCACAGATTTAAAAAATTTCCATTTTTGCATAAGCCCTAATTTTTCACCTTTCTGATCAAAGTCCCGAACACGGGTTTGATCAAGCCTGGCCTTCTGCCCAACCAAAAAATTTGATATTGGTCTCTAAATTTTGATTTTGATGAGGAGCATCCAGCCGTTGTCTCTGATACAAAAATTCCAACATTCTTCGAAACCCTAACTTCCCAGAGCCATGAATGAAGGTGCTCAAAATCCAATTCTGTTTTGACAGAAATATGCACCTGATTGTTTCTGGTGTAACTCCAAAATTTCAGATCTATAGGGTCTGAAAATGCTTCCTGTGGTACCCCGACCTGTTATCTTTCCAACCCCACAGGTCTGACCTTAAATGGATTCTCTAAGAGAGATTTATGCCAAGTGTCGCAACATGACCTGTTTATGGAATAAAACAAGAGATCGAACTTGTACGGTGTGCCACGTGTCACTGGTTCAATTTCGGCCTCTAAACAACATACCTGCGAACCTAAAGTCTGTTCCCTACCTGTCACTTTTTATGAAATTTCATTTGGAGCTTCCTATCCCAAGTTATGACCTTTTTTCCTAGGTCACCTGCTTATGACTCATATCTGGAAGAGGCACAAACCCTATATTGTACAGATCATAAATCACAAAGTACAATGAATTAGAGGTTTTTCTTTGGACACAAGCTACATGGGGATAGTAGCGTCGACCTGTAAGCTTTACAGTTCCTAAAATTTTGCCAAAATAGATTTATAGCGAAATTTCTACGATGGCTGGTTTTTTCTATATCAATCCCTAGCTTCGCAAGTGCAACAAGTGTCATAAATACCATATCATGCCTTCTTTCAGGCTAGCTCTGATACCATGTTAGTTTTTCAGAACTTACTTCAATCTGATCTAGGATATTAACTGAGAGAACAACATGTACAACATATCTACAGCATATTAATCATGTACACAATAATGCAAGGACACAAGAGACACAGAGTCTTACCAGGGAAAACCAAGAAGGTGAAAAACCTCGCAACTTCCTTAGAGATAGATAGAGCAATGATACAAACCAAGTACAAGAGATAGTCTTCTCCTAGCAGCAACTTCTCCTCCTCCACAAGTGCGCCACTCTCCCATGAGTGTGTGAGTGAGAAAGTGAATGTATAAAATGAGAGAGACACACTCTCTATTTATACACTAACTTGACTTGACCTTTAGTCAACTAGGTTGGCCTCAACTTAACCACTTAACATAATGTTGACTGGGCCGACCCCCACTAGGGTGGTCTAATAACCTTTTGACCCACATGAGTTATATAGGGCCGACCCCAACAAGGTGTTCTAATAACCCTTTGACCCACATGACTTATACAGGTCCGAACCCAACAAGGTGGCCTAATAACCCATCAAGTATAAGTTACGACACTTACAATATAAATGACGACACTTCCGTATAGAGGAATAATAACATCTCTATAGGAATACAAACACTTCTGTATAGAGTAATAATAACATATCTATAGGAATACAATATACATAGGTGAAATACATTCCAAAGTTACAATTACATCAACACTTCAGAGTTCTTGCTAGTCAAGACACTCTTTTAAGGTTTTGTGACAGTCAACATGTAATAGCACCCTGGGAGATCTTGTCGTTCGTGCTTAGGCACATAAAGGATCATAGGATACTCTTTCAAGGTTTTGTTGACGCACGTAATAAGTCCTGAGGATTCCACGGTATGGCCAGTGATGATGAAGACCTACAGGTGGTGGGCCTACATCCAATATGAAAAAGGACTGGCTCTGTAGAACTTCCTATGATGAGTAGCTCATAGATTGATTGAGATAGCAGTAGCCATGACGATGACGATGATTTGATGACAATGATCCAAAGAAGAAGACGTGTGCTAGTAGATCTGTGTCGAGAAATACCTTCCTAGTTAAGAGGGAGTTTTGATGTATATGTAACTTCGGAATTTATTTCACCTATGTATATTGTATTCCTATAAAGATGTTATTATTCCTCTATATGGAAGTGTTTGTATTCCTATAGAGATGTTATTATTCCTCTATACGGAAGTGTCGTCATTCATATTGTAAGTGTCGTAACTTATACTTGATGGGTTATTAGACCACCTTGATGGGGTCGGCCCTGTATGAGTCATGTGGGTAAAAGGGTTATTAGACCACCCTACTAGGGGTTGGCCCTGTAAGTGTTATGTTATGTGGTTAAGTTAAGGTCGACCTAGTAAAGGTTATTAGGCAAGTCAAGTCAAGTATAAATAGAGTGCGGGAGGCACTCTATTTGATCATTCACTTTCTCACATATACACTCATTGGAGAGTGGCGCACTAGTGGAGGAGGAGAAGCTGCTTCTAGGAGACTATCTCTTATGCTTGGGTTTTGTATCATTGCTCTATCTATCTATGAGGAAGTTATTGGGGTTTTTCACCTTTATGGTTTTCCCCAAGGAAACTCTGTGTGTCTATTATCTTATGTGATTGTTTCTTGTGATTGATAAGATTGATATGCTGTACATGTTATTCTCTCAGTAAAGATCCTAGAGTATATTGAATTGATGCTCAAAAAATTAACAGTCTAGTCATTTTAAACAAAAAAAAGGGGAAGCTTGAATAATATTTTATTTGCTTTTATTATTGTGTTGTTTTTTTATTTTGCTGTTTTTTTTAATTTTATTTCCCTTTAAATAAATATATTTTAAGAATTTTGTAACCTTAAGGATCCAAAATTTTAACTTTCTAACTAGTGCGAGGATAGATCAATGGATTGACGTTTAGGATGAAAAAAATCTACAGAGACTCAGATTATGTCATCTTCACATTAAATTCCATTTAATCAACTTGCATCTTCTTTCATTGATGATTTTAAAATTGTTGCACAACTTGCTTCTGTAGTGAAAGGGATATTCTAATAGATAGTGGATATTTAGAAATTATTGAACACTTAGACAACATCCGTGTGATAAGAGTTTTCATGAAGGGACCTAACCTTTGAAATGACGTGGATTGACAGTTGGCTTGTTTGGGAAATCGTCAGTGGAATTTTGGCACTTTCGAGAATTGTGATTTAATTTTGTGCATTTTGTGAGATTCGTAATGACGATATCACCAAATATAGCGAGGCTTATTGATGAAATTTTCACTTTCACATGGAAAAACAATTATGCACAAAAGCATTTTTTAATGGAAGTTGAAGCCTCGTTCTTGCAACTCCGTTACTCAAATTTAATTTCAATAGATTCCCCACAATCTATGTTATATAGGCTCTTTGTGCACTATAAATAATTCACACCAGCGACCAGTGATTGAGATATATTAATCTCCAAACTAGCCCAGTTGACTACTTGGTGCATCTCATGTTTGGAATATGGCAAAAGATCGATGATCATGATCATGATGATGGTGATGATGAACATGATGAAGATGATGACGATGATGATGATAAATATTGTTAACACCCAAAAAGTGCTCACTACCTCATCTACCCCATTACATGACTCATTTTTCCATATTACCTACCATCATTGCCTCAAAAACCTTAAAAAGCCATTAAAAAGCCTCCAAAAGGCCAAAAAACCCCTTTTCCCCCCAAAATAATCCAAAATTCCTCCAAAATAGCAAAAACCATCTAAAAGGGGAATAAAAAATACAAAAAAGAGGAAAAAGAGGGAAAAAGGAAGCAAAAACCCTATACAGCTGACCTAAACCATATGGTGCCCAAAACCATGGGCCAGCACTCCACCACTAAAAACCTATAAATAGGTGATGGAGGTCCCTCATTTCATATCCACAGTCAACCACACCCTTACTCTGCCAAAATCGATTCTGAAACCCTAGCTCACCCTTGAGCTACTTTCACATTTGAGTGCCCCTTTGGCCCATTTCCAAAACCCTTTAGAGAAAGAGAAAGGAGCAAAACTGGAAGCTTGGAAGCAACCCTCTTGGACTACTGCAAAGGATTCACCAACCTTTACATTGGAGGTATAATCAATACAAAACCCCTTTTTATTATCTTGTCTTTTCTGTTTTATGCACATGCTTAGAGTAGTTACTATTTTACTTTACTGTTTTTCATTTACTGTTTTTATGAACTACTACTAAGGAGTCCCTTCTCCTTAGTAGGTGCTCATTTGCACAAGCTAGGGTGAAAACCCTAGCTACAGTTTTGGAGACTCCCCTTGTGTTCCTTTGAATTTCTGGTTATAGTTTTAAAGTTTTAAACGTTTTCAATTTTCTGCAATATTTTTCTGTTTTTTCCTTTCGGCTATCCCGTTCGGCTGTCATAAACCACGTTTTTTCCCCCCCGCAGTTGCGTTCTGATCGCGTCTTTCAGGAATTTACCTATGATGAGACCGTGGCTCTCAGACTGTTTCCGGCGATCTACCAGCGGTTTCCAATCTGTTACCTGTGATCTGACCACTATCATCTTGTTTTGTGCGGTCCGACGCAGCTGTTAACCCATTTTTCCGTGAGTCGTCTACGGCTTTCAGCCATTTTTCTGCAACCCGCCTGCGTCTTTCGGCCTTTTTCCCACGTTTTGCTTACATCTTTCAGCCATTTTTCTGCAACCCGCTTGCGTCTTTCAACATTTTTCCCGCGTCCCACTTGTGGCTTTCAGCCATTTTTCTGCAACCCTCCTGCGTCTTTCGGCCCTTTTCCCGCGGTTCCCTGTGTCTTTCGGCTAAAATCCCGCAACCTCTCCGCGATTGTTGAGTTGTTTCCCACTATCTGACCGCAAAGATTTGCCACAAACCCGCAGTCTGTTTTCTGCACTTTTTTCACTATTTTGAACCCAGCACTTTGCTGCAATATTTTCTGCACCTGCACAACCATCTGTCCTATCTACAGCCATACTTCCCTACAGCGTTTTTCCTGCAGGATTATTTCTGTTCCATTTACAAAATACTTTTTAAAACAATTTCAGCATTTTAATTGAAAAGAGAAAATTTTGCATTTCAAAGTTTAAATTCTTTATTGTTAGTTAGAAAGTTGCCAACCCCGTGGCACTTTTACTTGGGTTCATCATCTCACACGCACACACTATATCACCTAATTCAAGTGAGCCCTAAAAATACTACTTAACACAACCAACATTCTAACCCCACTTGGGGAACACATAAGAATTTTTGTAGTTAGGTAGGATTGGGGGGATAGGCATCCAAATAACACCCCTCGGTTGCTTACAATAGAGACATAGTTGTTGTCCATTAGGGAACCAAAATCCCCTAGTATTTTTTGACACAGTTTAAAACCAATTTATCGGGAAGGCCTCTCCCCTAGGAGGGTTGAAGACGCCAGACTAGTTCCGGAAGCCTGAGTGGAATACCGCAATCCATTCCGTAACCGAAGGATACCTTTCACAGTTCTCGGTGTATCACCTGTATGGGGATACAGCGGCGATAGAACCAAACGACAGATTCACCCAACCGAATGTGTCATGAACGGGGTATCTTAGTTTCTTTTATTCTAGGATTGACTACCCAGTGTCCCTCCCGGTAGGGGGATATCTTTAGCCACTTGGCTCTACTATCCATATTGTCTGACTTGGATTTCATCACCTTGCAGAGGATATGTCTAGTTGCATCAGAATACTATTTAGCTAGGTGTTTGTATGCTTCCTTACCTCCTTTTGGTCTAGCGAGTCCACTATTTTTATTTTTTAGGAAACCTGCTGCTTCTTGGTATTCTGACCATTTCTGTTAATACTCTGCTTATTGTAGCACAACTGTTACAGTAAGTGTTTTGAGTTGGTTGTTGGCCTGAGTGCCATATTTTTTGTGCTCTCCTTCTGCACACTCTGTTGCATTAGGGTGTTTGAGCTTTTTTTCACTCAACACAACCCCCAGATACTTGACATCATTTGTCACCATTGAGTCCCCGAGACATTCTCGACGCCTCTGGGGTGAGCCCCCATAGCACGGTTCACTTGACATCACCTGTCATAGACATAGATCTTCATCACTTGATACCACTCATCATAGATCTCGAGCTTTGTCACTTGACTCCACTCGTCAATGGCATAGAACTCCGTCACCTAATCTAGATGCCCCTTATTTTACCTCTGATTCTGAGGCAAAGTCCGAGAACCCCACTTACACTGCACCAACCAGCCCCATGGCTGGCATGACTTCCACCCCTTTCTTTGTAGGGACCATTGGTGGAGCATCCACCACTACACCAGCTACCACACCTGCTTTGGGTATGCCGTCAATGGGACCCACATCTATCATTCCAGTCACTGTAGCCATTCCAGTAGTTGGCATACCTATCCCCACTCCATCAGTGACTCACACTACCCTTGGCGGTGCAGGACCGTCTCATACCACTTTCATTCCTCCACTTGAGGGCATTGGCCCCAACATGGTCACAACCTCTAGTATGTCACATCCTTCTACTATTTTTCCATTCATGGCTAGTCTCAACCTTCCTGACCTAGCTAGACTGACTAACGATCTCATCATACACGACCCTGTGTGGCCTCACATGCCCATCAAGCTCCCCTCCGACATCCCTAATTTTGAGGGCAAGGTAGGTGAAGACCCCCAGAACCATATTATCTCCTTCCATCTATGGTGTTCCTCCAACTCGATAGTGGACAACTCTGTCCGCCTTCGTTTATTACAGCGCACCCTCACTGGCTCTGCAGTTAAGTGGTACATCGAGCAGCCCCATGGGACCCATGCCACCTTTACCTCCCTTGCCTCAACTTTCCTGCAGTTCTTTCAGTTACCTGTCCGCTATGACGCAGGAGTTGAGATCCTACTGTCTTGCAGACAGAACACGACTACCCACATCACTGACCACATTCATGAGTGGCGTCGACACCGCAACCTCTGCAAAATCAAGTTAGACGACCGTATCTTCTTAGATTGGTTTCTAAAGTCCCTCCTTCCGGTCATTGCCAAGGATGTGGCATCCGAACGACCCCGGTCTGAAGAAGAGGCCTTCCTCAAAGCCCAGCCATTTGACCTTATTTACGCCTAGTCGGGTTATTTGTATTACATCATACCTAATGCCCCTCACGGCGATTCCTCCCGACACGATGCAGTGAACGTATCTGTTCACTAAGTTAATAGTCGAATCCGACTCTCATATTGGATAATAAGTAAGAATAATATATTAGATGATAGGATAAAAGATGATATGTTACAATGATAACCCTGCCTTAAATATGGCTCGGGCATTTGATGTTGAGGAGATGCCTCATTTCATAACCTAACTTTAGCTAACCTAATTATTAATTATTAATTATTATCTTATTTTATGTTCGTAGCATTGCCACTCTCTTAGAAAGGCTTTGTCTTCAAAGCCTTATAATGTTTCTGCATCATTTTATGTGGTGTCGTAGATGACGAAACATGTCGATACGAATTGCTAAGTGTAGAGCATAACTTCGGATATGTGGATGGGTCAATCCATCCCAAATTGATTTGTTGCTAACTATTGGGATTCCCCACTGATTTGTTGCTAACTATTGGGATTCCTAACCTCTGATTGAATTCATTTTCGGTTTTTAATTCATCAATTTGCGCATACAATTTTTCTATACACCTTTCTTGGTCAGAGATTTTTATTTCATTGGACCTTGCTTGTAATTCCATTCTTATTTCTAATTTGTTATTTATGTCACACAATTCTTTATTGTCTTTTCGATAATGCTTTAAATTGGTTTCTAATTCCTCTATTCGTAGTCGCAACCCAGATTCCATGATCTTGACTTCTTCGGAGATAGATAGTATTAGACTTTTTCGATGATAGAAGGTCTTTGATTTTGACTTCTTTGATGATAAATAGCCTCAATTCTTTTGACGAAGGAGTCTTCCTTTGACTTCTTAATTTCCTCTTCTCTGACGAGTGATGATCTTCTTTGACCTTTTCTTGATTTCGTCTTCTTCAATTCTTCTAATCTCTTTTTTTTTCCAAAAATAATTATTATTTCAATGAAATAATAATATTTTTAACTTTTTTTTTTAATCTTTATGTTTTTCTCTTTGAATTTATAATTGTAATAATAATAAATATTACTAATATTATTAAAATTTAACAACAATAATAATATTAATAAATATAATATATTATTAAATGTAACAATAATATATTATATATATTTAAATGAGAGGAATTAGGGTTTAAACCCAAGAATTTGAAGGAATGGCGGCTTGTGGAATGAATGGAGTGAATGGCGTGAGGGTGAGTTGGCAAGGAATGAGGTGGGACGATGTGTAGAGGAAACGTAGAGGGATTGTTGGGGGAAGGAAGTGGCGTGTGGTAGAGTGGAAAGATGGGAGTGATGGAGGATTAGAGGTGAAGGTAGATGGGCGTTGCGAGAAAGAATGCAGCGAGGTGGCGTGGCCGGGAGGTGGGCTGTGGATAGGGAAGCAGGCACAGGAGGGCATTGGAGTCGTAGCAGGGGAGCAGGTCACGAGTAGCGGCGCTGGTGGAGCTCGACGTTGCAGTGGATAAGTGAGCACAGGAATGAGTTAGGGAATGGAGGTTGGAAATGGTATGGACTGGATCACTAAGGACGAGGAGGGAGAACAGGCCTGCAGGTGGGAGTGTATGTGCGAGGTTGTAGCCAGGCATAGGAAGTATGAATAGGTGGGAAAAATGGAGAGCGTGAGCAGGATGATGGTGTGGGAGACTGCGTGGGAAGGTCATGTGGGGTGGAGCTGTGGAAGAGAGGAGGATGGAACGTGGTGTGCACAGGGAGATTTGGAGTACGGAGTGGTGGGAAGGCGATGGCAGGTAGGAGGGCGCTGTCTTGGAGAAGAGATGGCGGCTGGGTGGACGAGAGGTAGAGACGAGATGGAAGAGTGGGCTGTGTGGGATGGATGGGGGTACAAGAATGAGGAATGAGGGGAGACGCAGGTGGAGGGTGGAGATGTGAGGAGCTGCCGGGTGAATTTTGAATCTTTTTCCTTTCAATTGAAATCTGAAAATGGCCAAAAGCTGAGACTGGTCAAAGACCAAGTGCACAGAGAAACTCTGAAATGGGTGGCCAAAGGCCGGATCAGGGAGGGATGAGAGGTTTTGATACCAAATGCAGTGAACGTATCCGTTAACTAAGTTAATAGTCGAATCTGACTCTCATATTGGATAATAAGTAAGAATAATATATTAGATGATAGGATAAAATATGATATGTTACAATGATAGTTCTTCCTTAAATATGGCTCGGGCATTTGATGTTGAGGAGACGCCTCATTTCATAACCTAACTTTAGTTAACCTAATTATTAATTATTATCTTGTCTTATGTTCATAGCAATCCCATGCCGCAGATGGCATCATTGGTCGGATTGCCTCGCATCCGCAACCCTTTTACATAGCACGTCCTAGCCATGGCCCCGACCTTTCGCGGGCTACACCTCAGTCCAGAGAAACCAATTCATATGCTCCCATGGCACATCACCACCATTCCAACAGACCCTCATGTCCACCTTAGTCTTGTTGTCATGCATCCCCCGCATACGCCGCCCCAGTCGCACCTCGGCCATATTACCACCCACAGGCTGCACCAGCTCCTGTGTCCTCTCAAGCCCAACCTACTTATTACCCACCACAAGCAACCCCTGTGGCAAACCCACAACCCATTCCGCAGATGTATCAGCAACCCCCATAAGGTTCAGTGCCTGCATAGCCTCCACCTACTTATTATCCACCATAGACTGCTCCCGTACCTGCACAACCCCAGAACCCACCTGCTGCCCAAGGGCAAGTGTATGCCCAATAGAATCCGCAACAGAACCAAAATAACCAGTGTTAATAGGCTAACAAAATCGCGACAAAGGCCGTAACCGTGGGAACAACCCCCCTCCAAACCAAGGCGGTCAACCTCCCAATCCCCCAAACAACAATAATGCAGCACCTGCCACCCAGAACCCTGATCGGCTGCCCAAGTAGGCCAAAAATCCTAATTTGCGAACAAACCATCATTGTTCTATTTGCAGGGTCTATGGCCACTACACAAATGCTTTCCCACATTTGGAGCAAGCTCGCCAACTCTGGACTGATGATGCCCATCGCCAAGGGCACACGGCTCCTTGGGAACCACCCAACCCCCCACCACCTCAGCATCAACCTTTGGTGTTGCACAACCCCTTACCAACCCAAGGCGTAGTGAACACTCAGCCATTGGTCCCCCTCAAGGCAACGTGCCACCACAACAACATATCACTTATGTCACTCCTGATCAACCCATGTTAGACTCAGGTACCCACCACTTGTTAATGATGTCATCCACCGATGTCAACCTCCAAACCCACTAGAACCAATATGGCTCCACCCCTGAAGCCTCTCCCCCGGACAAAAACACTAACGCTCATCCCACTGATCAGACATTACGTATACCTCCGACTCCACTAGATGGTGCCTCCAAAGCACTTCACTTCCCACTTCGTCGCATCAACAATAATCCCAATGCTCGCGCTACGTCAAATTACAACATTGTAGATGACTTAGCCCAGTCTCCCGCAGCCATGTCTGCATTAGAAGTCTTAAAAAACTGTCCTTCATAGCGCAAGACTTTGCTCTCCGCCATTGGTGTTATTGACCCAAATGATTCACGATTGATGGCCTTCGATTTGGACCAGTCTGAACCACGCCTGCCTTCCACTTTAGCGTTCCAAGTTTCTATTTCCGTTCGGAATCTTGTCATCCATCGGTACATTATCGATGAAGGTTCCTCTACATGCATTATGTCCACATTCGTTTTGCAGAAGTTGGGATCCCCTACTCTCCAGCAGTCCACCACTGTGTTGCGAGCCTACGACGGCCGTTCGGCTCAACCCCAAGGTCTCTTAGTTAATGTCCCCGTCTAGTTCGCTGGAAAAATCGTGCTCATTGACATAGAGGTAATCAATGCCCAACTTGATTATAACCTCTTACTTGGCCACAACTACATGTATGCCATGCGGGCGGTTGCCTCATCTGTTTTTCATACCATGATGTTCCCCCATGACGGACGTGTGGTCAAGGTCGATCAACTCACCTATTATGATCCCAATGCCCCTGATGCACCCAAAAATGTTCTCCCCATGGTTGAACAACCTATTTGTGGTGCAACTACCTCGTTTGTTTCCTCCGTGGGACCCAGAGTTTACTTAGATACACCGATGACCTCAACATTCCAATCCATTCCACCCCCGTCACCCGCACCCAAAGTATCTAACCTATGTACCCTTTCTCACAATACACAAACACCCAACAATTAATAGCCCTTGTTACCCAAACCACCATTGGTACCTAGTCGAATTGGTGTTACACCCATCCACACAATCCCCTTCCTATTCCCTCCCTCGGGAGAAGTAAGCGCCCCAGTTATGGCTACTCTCAGCCTCCCCGGGTTAACCTTAGGATTACCCATGTGGTATATTTCACCTCCCATTCCCCCTCCGACACCAAATGTTGTCCTACAACTGGTGCAACCCATTGCCACTACTAGTCAACCACCTCCCGATGTCACTACCCCTTCGTCATCTACGAATCCCCCCCCTCATATCAAGCACACTGGGGGTAGAGAAGATGACTTGTGGGTCTCTCTCATTTTACACATTCTATTATCTCACTCACACTTGGGAGAGTGGCGCACTTGTGAAGGAAGAGGCTCTACTGCTGGGAGAAGACTATCACTTGTATTCTGGTTGTATCATTGCTCTATCTATCTCTGAGGAAGTTATTGGGGTTTTTCACCTTTATAGTTTTCCCCAAGTAAACTCTGTGTCTCTTGTGTGCTTGCATTATTGTGTCCATGATTGATATGGTGTAGATTTGTTGTACATGTTGTTCTCTCAGTTAAGATCCTAGATCAGATTGAAGTAAATTTTGAAAATTTAACATGGTATCAGAGCTAGCCTGAAAGAAGGCATGATATGGCATGTATGACACTTGTTGCACTTACGATGCTAGCGCTTGATATAGAAAAAACCAATCATTGTAGCACTTTCGCTATAAATCCGTTTTGGCGAAGTTTTCGGATCTGAAACTTTGGCAGGTCGAATATCAGATCCCCATGTACCTTGTGTCCAAAGGACAACCTCTATTTCGTTGTACTAAGTGATTTATGATCTGTACAATATAGGGTTTATGCCTCTTCCAGATCCGAGTCAAAATCAGGTGATCTTGGGGAAAAGGTCATAACTTGGGCTAGGAAGATCCAAATGAAATTTCGTTAAATGAGACAGGTAGTGCACATACTATACTATCTCAAGAAAACTTTTCAGAGGCCGAAGTGGAACCAGTGACATGTGGCACACCGTACAAGTTCGATCTTCTGTATTATCCCATAAACAGGTCACGTTGCGACACTTGGCATAAATCTCTCTCAGAGAATCCAATTGAGGTCAGACCTATCGGGATGGAAAGATAACAAGTCGGGCTATCTCAACAAAATGTTTCAGACCCTGGGGATTGAAACGTTCGGAGTTATACTAGAAACAATCAGGTACATATTTCTGTCAAAACAGAATTGTTTTTGAGCACCTTCATTCATGGCTACCGGAATTTAGGGCTTCGGAGAAAGTTGAAATTTTTGTAATCCGAGACCACGGCTGGATGCTACTCATCAAAATCAAAATTTAGAGAGAAAGATCAGATTTTTTGGTTGGCCAGAAGGCCGAGCTTGATCAAACCCCAGCTCGGGACTTTGATCAGAAAGATGGAAAATTAGGGCTTCTGCAAAAATTGGAATTTTAGAATTCTATGACCACGACTAGAATCTCCTCAGAAAAATCGAAGCTTAGAGATTTGAATCAAATATTTTGGTTGGGTGAAGCTCCATGAAACTCAAACCCTAATTCAGGGTTCTCCCTAGTGAATCCGAAAATCTAAAAGGCAATTTCGAGGGGTGAAACTTTGCAGTTTTCAAATTCTGAATATACCAACTTGATCAGCTCATCAAGGTGCATATTTCTATCCTTTCAGAAGTTTGAAATTCAAAGTTTGAATTTTTGGGGTTTCTTTGACAAACCCTAATCAGCTCATCAAACTTTACAGTTTTCAAATTCTGAATATACCAACTTGATCAGTTCATCAAGGCGCATATTTCTATCCTTTCAGAAGTTTGAAATTCAAAGTTTGAATTTTTGGGGTTTCTTTGACAAACCCTAATCCAGCTCTAGGTCCAGTTCTTGCAAATCAAGTGGATTGCGTTAATCCTAGAAGAAGATGGATTGGTCACCTGCATAAGTGAAGAAGTTCCTGTCTCAGAGGGAGATGAGGCTAAGGCCTTCCATAAGAAGATTACAAGCAATCTTGACAGGTATGGCTTACAAGTATGTTTCATGGTTGAGTTTATCATATGTTTGTCTTCATATCATTACAGTACAATCTTGATTAATTACTAGACTTGTTGTATCACCTTAATAGAAGATATTCATTGATTAAGGTTTTGACACTTATGAATGTACTAATGCATTGTGATGTTGTATGAGGTTTATGTTGTTCGCTAACATAAAAGGTACACCAAGAAAGACAAATCATGTTCTACTTCAAGAACATATGATCATGGTGACATGAAGACAAAGATTCATCCATTGTCATGGATCACATAGAAGACCTACTTACAAGGTATGTATAACTTGGTTCTACAATGGTTAACTTATGAGACATGTAGGTTACTAGCACAAGTCACTGAAGATAACCAGAAGACATTATGCGAGTATGTTAGACATAACTAGCTAGCATGCTAATCCAGGTATTTTTTTGCCTATATCAAGCTAGAATCCTACCTTGTGTTAGGATCTTATACTGTTGTGTTGTTGATAATGATTATTCATGAAGTCATAGGTTTGAATAGTCATGGTTGTATGCATATTATGTTTCTTACCATAATTGATGATATGACTAACCAGAAGAATCATGAAGGTATAGGTTTGAATAATCACGGGTTTTATGCATATTATATCTCTTATCTTGATTGATGATTTAACTAACCAGAAGAGTTCTATGATCAAATAAGAATATCTATGAGTAAAAGAAGACTTCCCTGAAACCTTGAATACTAATGTTTATTATCTATGTTTGAAATGATCCTGACTATACATGCTTGAGATTATTGTGTTTTGATAATATTAAGATTCTACTAATGAATGTTTGATTATGTATGAGACCTAGAGGATAACACAATGATGATACTAACAAGCATGCATAGGGATCGAGAATGAATATAAGTTCAAGGAGAGGTAATCCAAGAAGCAAAGATCAAGAGGGAGCACACTCCAGTAGTTTCTACAAGGATGCAGATATTCAGAGGGAGTTGACCACTTCTCTCAATCCACATCAGAATGGAGTTACAGAAAAGAAGCAAAGACTGAGAGGGAGTCAACCCAACAATCAAACAAAGATAAGTATTTGAATTGTCATTTCTTACATAGTTGTTTGTTTAAATAATTTTATTCAATAATGTATATACTGATGTTCCTACAATTAGGTTGTGTATTATGCATATTAGAATAGTTGCATTGATGAACGGTATACCACTAATATACATGGGTAAGTGGCCTATGGAACTGTACAACATTCCATTGCTACTTATCTAGAATGAAACCTCTTTGCTGACATGTTGGGAGTTGTGCACACTCTTAACAATGTTCTGGTAGAGATTGGAAGGCATCTAGAAAGTTACGGAATATGGATAAATGTTGTATTGAAGCATTGGCTAAGATAATTGCATGACTGTATGACATATTTCTTTATGTGTAAGAATTTGTTCTGAAAACTATGAGATGTTTTCTAATCATGCAATTTAACTTGTTGTGTAGGAAAGATCGTATACCATCACCTACAAAAGAAGGACTACAACATTTGTTCAGCAGCAAAGTTATCTATTGAAAATATTGAAGACATTGAAGTTCCCAGGATCTGGGAAGAATGCCATGATTGAGGAGTACCAGTTGATAATGAAGATGTTTGGGATGCAGTACCAAGACCTGAAGGGGAGTCCATAGTGAATTCCAAGAGGATCTATAGATCAAGCATGTTGTAGGTGGTAGCATAGATACTTTTGCTCCTGTAGCCAGATACACTTCCATTAGATCAGTACCTGCTCTGGCTGCAGTGGTGAAGTGAAAGATACACCATATGGATTTCCAGACAGCCTTCTTGAATGGTGTAGTTGAAGAAGAAGTGTATGTGGATGACTTGTTTGTAACAACTGAGGATAGATTGACTGCTGACATGAAACGGAAGCTTGCTGCCGAGTTCGAGTTGAAGAACTTGGGGATGATGCACTATTTGTTTTTGGCATGGAGGTGTGGTAGAGTGCAGATGGAATCTTCCTTGGACAAGGGAAGTATGCAGTAGAGATCCTGAAGAGGTTCGGGATGATGGACTGCAAGGCTACGGCCACACCTATGGCATCGAACCTGAAGCTTCTGTGTGATGCTTCATCTGAGCAGGTTGATATCACTATGTATCGTCAGATGATTGGGTCCTCGATGTACCTGATGAACACAAGACCAGATATTTGCTTTGTGGTGAACACATTGAGCCAGTTCCTGACAGATCAGAGGAGTGTTCACCTGGTTGTTGTAAAGCATATTCTGAGGGGTACAGTTGATTATGGGCTCAAGTATGATGCGAATCAAAAGTTTAACCTGCAGGGTTATGTTGATTCAGATTGGGCAGGCAGTGTTGCAGATAGGGAGCAGGTGTGATCTCTTGGTTTAGCAGGAAGTAGTCCTGCATAACACTGAGTACAGCCAAAGTAGAGTATGTTGTGACGGATGAGCAGGTTGCAGATGTATTGACCAAGCCATTGGCCAGAGTGTAGTCTGAGTACTTCAGAGAGAGGCTTGGTGCACTTCAGATCGAGGTTCCTTCCAAAGGGAAGTGATGAGTCCAGAAGATGCAGATGCACATGAGCTTTTCTGACATGGTTGATGTGTTCTCCCTTGGTCATGATGTAATTGCTGAGCCATTTTTCACATGGTGGTAGATGTGTTCTCCCATGGTGAAAAAGTAAGGGCTGAAGCCTTCCCCAAATGGTGGCAAATGTGTTCTCCCATGTTGGTGGTGTAAGTGATGGATGATGTGCATCTAGGCTATGCTTCATGGACGATGAGATGATCTGAAGAGGACGATGCTATGATGATCAGGAAGATCATGGATGATGAGCATCAGGATGATGCTCCAGTTACTACTCTGTATATGTATATGCATCATGTTGGATGCTTGTTATGATCAGTTGGATCATTACATCATGTTGGATGCTTGTTATGATCAGTTGGATCATTTATGTATGTATGCATCATGTTGGATGCTGGATACGATCAGTTGCATCATTTGTATGTATTTTGTATATGCATCATGTTGGATGCTTGGACCATGTATCTGTATATGTATCAGGTGGATACTGAGATCATGTATGTTGATATGTATCAGGTGGATACATTGTGTGGATCATGTATTTGTGTATGTATCAGGTGGATACATTGTATGATCAAGTAGATCATGTATGATGATATGTATCAGGTAGATACTTGGTATGCATCAGGTGGATGCAGTTTATGATCAGGATGATCATAGATGACGAGCTTCAGGATGTTGCTTTAGATTACATGCAGCAGGATGTTGCAGTGATGATGATCAGGATGATCATGTGTACATCAGGATGATGTATGATGAGTATTAGGATGATACTTTGTGGCCGTGGATCAGGTTGTGCAGATGAGCATGTCTGGGAGATCCCATAGGTCAGAGTTGTGTACCCGTAACAGCCTGGGATGCTCTTTCGAGACATTGCTCTGGGAGGACATGTAATTTGTGCCCTGGGAGATTTTAGGTAAGATTTGTGTACCCATAACATACTAAGATGGTCTTGCGAGGTTTTGTCCTATGGCATGTAATTTGCTCCTGGGAGATCTGGACAGGATGAAAAAGGCCTCAGATGCTTCAGCCAGGTTTTGGCATGACCACATGTAATTTGCTCCTGGGAGATCTGGACAAGATGAAAAAGGCCTCAGATGCTTCAGCCAGGTTTTGGGGTAGACCACATGTAATGTGCTCCTGGGAGATCTGACAGGTAGAGCTGTGTGCTCGTAACAGCGTGGGATGCTTCAACCAGGTTTTGTGGTGAGATCACATGTAATGTGCTCCTGGGAGATTTGACAGGTAGAACTGTGTGCTCGTAACAGCCTGGGATGCTTCAGGCAGGTTTTGTGATGGGTCACATGCAATGTGCTCCTGGGAGATCCGACAGGTAGAGCTGTGTGCTCGCAATAGCCTGGGATGTTGCAGACAGTTTTTGTGATGCATGTAATAAGTCCCGAGGATTCCATAGTATGGCTAGTGATGACGAAGACCTGCAGGTGGTGGGCCTACATCCAGTATGAAAAAGGACTGGCTCTGTAGAACTTCCTATGACGAGTAGATTCAAAGATTGATTGAGATAGTAGCAGCAGTGATGATGATGATGACTCAATGACGATTATCCTGAGATGCACCTACAACAATTAATTACTAAGAATATGCGAAATAGAAGAAATAATAGAACAGAATCACTTTTATATTGATCATGGGCCACTTCGAGGGGGCAACCTCCTTTGAGCAAGCTCAATACAATTAACTTCACGGTGCCTTCAATGACCTCAACACACACTTATATACTAAGTCTATGCCCAATACCATGAGTCAAAACCATGGGACATATAATACTACGGGACGACTTACAAAGCATATGCGTCCAATACTATGGGTCAATACTATGGGCTAATATAAACTACGGATCAACAAATACTACGGGACGACTTACAAAGCATATGCGTCCAATAACAATATACTAACATAGTAAAGAGAAGGGTTTACATAGGTTCCTAACATCCCCTCTCCCTTAGAAAAAGCTTTGTCCTCAAAGCTTTGGTTGGAGAAATTGCTGCAGAAGCTGAAGGAGTGGTTCCCCGGTAGCATCCTAAGGTTGCATTTCAGGCCACTGACGCCTTTGGAGTGTCAAGGAGGATTGCTTGGAAGGCTGTAGATGAAGAAGAACCCTTTCAGCTGTGTGAAAAATGCGCTCAGAACGGTGCTGATCGCTTGTTGATTCAGGTGAATTCTGGCCATGTGAAGATTGTCCTGCAGAATGAGAAGAATCTGATTGCGGTTTCGAAGAACCGAGTCAATTGCCTGAACTAGGGAGATGCTAAGGGTGTATGGAAGAAGAACTGGTGGTGTTTGTCCATAGACTGCTTCATATGGTGTTCTGTGAGATGTGGTATTGTACCACCAGAGCGCTGCTAGGAAATCCATAGAAATAGTTGGCCAAAACTGTTTAGGGATGGGAAAGGGTTTGAGCAATCCCGAAAGGAGTGTCGTTTCACCCTTGTTGACTTGGAAAGTATCATCGTCAGCCACCATCTGTTGAATTGTCCTTTTTAGTCCTTGCCATAAGAAGTTACATTGTTCTTGGTCATACCTATTGCAGAACCCAGAGTGCCCTGTTGATGAAGAAGCATGGAGTTCATAGAAGAGAGAGCCCTGTTGAACATATTGCACCCAATTTGGAACAAGCAGAGAAAGAGTTGTAAGAGAAACTGGGTCATCAATTGTGCAAGAAGGAGCATCTTCCACCATATTGTCCTTACCCTTCTTGTAAGTGATCACATAGGGATAACCCATGAGGTGGATAACCCATTTCAGGTGTGTTGGGGAGGAGACCCATTGTTCCAGAAAATTTTCCAGACTTGGGAGATCAGTCTTGATGCAGAAATAATTCCCTAATAGGTATGGCTGCCACTTCTGTATTGCATGCAAAATAGCCATCATTTCCTGCTGAGAGGTAGATGTGGCTAAATTCTTACTGGAAAGGTCTCGTGAAGGTAGCAAGCGCATTGGTTCAGCAAAGATACGTGCATATCTATCCAAGGAAGTAGTGGAGACTGTTGATGGGTGCATCTGAATGGAATTGAGCTGAGCGATGACACCATGTGAATTCTTCTTAAGGAGTTTTTCCAGGCAATGTGAACTGATGATGCAGAGAGACCCTGGTTGTAAGCCCATAAATTTATGTTGTGCCCCATTGACTTTAAACTGCATCCAAAGTTCAGCAAAATCCCATAAGATGGGGCCAAGTGTGCGTAACCATTGAACGCCCAAAACCACATCACATCCACCTAAGGGCAAGGAAAACATGTCAGAGCGTAGGTTATAATATTCCATAGAGATACGCACATTGTGACACTTCCCCTTGCAAGGTAAGGTGCCCCCATTGGCAACCATGACTTCAAAGCTGGAGCAAGGATGGACAAAACAATCATCCTGTTTGGCAATCCGAGGGTCAATGAAGTTATGAGTGCTACTAGAATCAATGAGTATGGTAAGAGGGAGCTTCTTGAAGTATCACCTGACCCGCATTGTTTGTGGGGTGGTGACGCCGGTTACAGCATGGAGAGAGATCTCACGCGGGTTGTCCTGAAATGGGGTGTCAACAGGTGGGTGTTGAATGTCGATCTGATCATCCACTGTATCTGTAGCTGCTTCACCAAGTTCTAAGGCAGGCGGAGAATCCACATCCAAGAGATAGAGATTTTGTTGAACACATCTATGTCCCCGAGTGAATTTCTCATCACAATTATAGCAAAGCCCTTTTTTCTCGGCGTGCCTGCATTTCTATTTCAGACAAATGCTTGATAGGAGTTGGTTGAGGAGAAGACGTGATGGGAGGTCGTTGGGAACCCATATTTCTGAAGGGAACAAGGGTGGGTTTGGAGCGTTGTTGAGCTGCAATCTTGTCCTCAGCCAGCTTATCCAACCCTAGGACTTCCATCATTGTGTTGGGACAAAACATTTTGACCTCTGAGCGAATTTCATCCTTGAGACCACTTATAAAACAACTCCTATAGAATTCGTCAGACAATCCTTCTGTGTGATTGGTCAATTTCTCAAATTCTGTCTGATACTCTCTCACTGTGCCAATTTGGTGAATTTTAGTGAGTGCTCCTATGAAATCATCAAAAGCACTAGGTCCAAATCATGGCAAAATGAGTTGGCAAAAATCTGTCCAGTTTGGCTCGGGATGAGCTTTGATGTACCAACGGTACCATTGAAGGGCTTCCTGTTCCAAATGAAAGGATGCAAGTGGAACTTTCTGGACATCAAAAGTATTATGCAGACTGAAATATTGTTCTGCTCGGTATATCCATCTAGTCGGATCAGTACCATTGAAGCGAGGAAAATCAAGCTTCGGCCCACGAAAATTGTTGGAAGAAGAGAACCCGGTGGCTGCAAAAGATTCTGGCTGTCGGTTATTGTTCATGGCTGAATGTTGAAGATGGAGGCTGAGAAATTTTTCATCCAGATCTTGGAGTTTGGTTTGGATGGCTGCAAGTGCTTCCTCCATGGTGTTTGCTCCTGCACGGGTGACAACCATAACTAGGTTTTTTTTTTTTTTTTTTTTTGTGGAATGGGTAGAAAAACACAAACATAAGCTGATTTAGTAAAGGGAAATTTGGATTGGGGAAACAATCTAATGGGTAATTGGGGTTTGACTAGATTTTGGACATTGTCGAAAGGACAAGAAAGCAAAAAGGGGGATTTCAGAAGCGGGGTGATAGAATGAGAAAATTTGGCAGAGAGGGACAAAGAAGCAGAGTTCAGAAAGGAACTCTGTGGTAAAATTTGAAGGCGATTGGGTGAAATCTGAGGAAGTTATGGCAAACCCTAAAAATAGACAAATGTGGGCTTTCGGGCTTTGGGAAGGGGAATTGGGGATAGGGTCCTCAGGAATGAAATATGCAGAATGGGATGACAAGGGTTCCCCAAAAATTTTAGGGGAAACAGAGTAAAAATAAGGGAGATATGGAGAAAAAACTGAATTTTATACACTGTTTTTTTTTTTTTTACTAGAGCGGCTACGGCTCGAAAGGGATCTGGAACAACGCCGAATGGATTGAAAACGGCTGAATCTAGAATGGCTTGCAAATGGATCTGAAACGGCGCAGCAGTGATCAACAATAGTTCAGCTGAAAGTAGATATGGACCCCAGGTATGTGCGGCTTCCTAACAGTTCAGGGGTTTCACTCGGCCACCAATGATGTCTGACGGCTTGCGTATTGGGGCAGTACCCCTCACTCCACGACTCAGGTAAAACTGATAACCGCTTTGCCACAAACGACAGCTCTTGGTTTACCTCACGGGTGGGAACTAGTCAATCGGGTAGGGGTCGTTGCCCTTTTCGCTGGCAGGTCCTCTCAATGGGCCAGCTACTTCGGGGTTCCTGTGGTACTCCTCACAATGAGTTTTAGGGCTTATGCCCAAGTACTTCCCACAATTAAGCGGATAGGGATGATTCCCAAATCCAAACCTGCAACAGAAAAAATTTGGGCAGAAATTCCACCCAATGTTCAAAAACCAGATCTATATTGCTCAGAATCGCTATTATAGCATGTTTCCGGAACTGGAACAACCACTCTGCTTCTACTCGTGAAAGTGGAATAGAAATCTGGGCACTCGGTCAAAAGATTTTCTCGCCGCAATTTCCACGTCCGTCACTAAAATTCTAAAAAATTGTTGATTTTAAATCCGCGATATCTCCACTTTTAGAACTCCAAATGAGATGATTGTTTTTTTGAAACTGCATATTTTTTAAAGAGGAATTCAGATATGCAATCAGTTTCTTCTGAGTTTGTGCAGAAAGTTTCAGAAATTGATCTGAAAGTCACCGCCCATAAAAAGAAAAAACAATTCCCACTTGTGCCAAGGAAAGTGCTCTGATACCAGATGAGATGCACCTACAACAATTAATTACTAAGAATATGCGAAATAGCAGAAATAATAGAACAGAATCACTTTTATATTGATCACGGGCCACTTCGAGGGGGCAACCTCCTTTGAGCAAGCTCAATACAATTAACTTCACGGTGCCTTCAATGACCTCAACACACACTTATATACTAAGTCTATGCCCAATACCATGAGTCAAAACCATGGGACATATAATACTACGGGACGACTTACAAAGCATATGCGTCCAATACTATGGGTCAATACTATGGGATAATATAAACTACGGATCAACAAATACTACGGAATGACTTACAAAGCATATGCGTCCAATAACAATATACTAACATAGTAAAGAGAAGGGTTTACATAGGTTCCTAACATATCCAGTGACGATGATCCAGAGAAGATGAATTGTGCTAGAAGACCTGTGTCGATAAATACCTTCCTAGTTAAGAGGGAGTGTTGATGTATATGTAACTTCAAAATGTATTTCACATATATGTATATTGTATTCTTATAGAGATGTTATTATTCCTCTATACAGAAGTGTTTGTATTCCTATAGAGATGCTATTATTCCTCTATATGGAAGTGTCATCATTTATATTGTAAGTGTCGTAACTTATACTTGATGGGTTATTAGACAACCTTGTTGGGGTCGGCCTTGTATAAGTCATGTGGGTCGAAGGGTTATTAGACCACCCTATTGGGGGTCGGCCATGTGGGTCAAAGGGTTATTAGACCACCCTAGTGGGGGTCGTCCTAGTCAGCATTATGTTAAGTGGTTAAGTTGAGGCCGACCTAGTTGAGTAAAGGTCAAGTCAAGTTAGTGTATAAATAGAGAGTGTATCTCTCTCATTTTACACATTCTATTATCTCACTCACACTTGGGAGAGTGGCGCACTTGTGGAGGAGGAGGCTCTGCTGCTAGGAGAAGACTATCTCTTGTATTCTGGTTGTATCCTTGCTCTATCTATCTCTGAGGAAGTTATTGGGGTTTTTCACCTTTATGGTTTTCCCCAAGTAAACTCTGTGTCTCTTGTGTGCTTGCATTATTGTGTTCATGATTGATATGTTGTAGATTTGATGTACATGTTGTTCTCTCACTTAAGATCCTAGATCAGATTGAAGTAAATTCTGAAAATTTAACATACCATATATCCCTCCATCATAGAACCCTCAGCATATGCTCGTTGTCTGACCAAACTCTTCATAAATTTCAAGTGCCTCTCAACCATCCACATGGACCTTGAGTGCGCAGGTCCACACAGTTCAATCTCCTCAACTTGGTGTATGAGGTAGTGTTCTTGTGCATTGAAAAATGTCAAAGGTAGATGCTTCTGCATTTCACACATGAGACGAGGAATTTCTCTCCTCCAATACTTTATGTCTTCTTTATGGAATTCTTTAGATGACAACCATCTACAAGTGACATGACAACCAAATCAAGAGATTAAAGAAAAAAATTTTTTTACATAACATCATGAATTACATAACGAAAATCAAATATAAGTTCTATGTTGAATTAAACAAACACTAAGCGCACGGAAAAAATCACCACTTACCTCATGTATTTCCCGAGACTATATATTATTTTCTTGACATTGTTGTCAAAGTTGTCCGAGATAGAGAGAGGTAGAACATACTGTAACAATAATATACAAATCGTTTCATTTTATCAACAAAGAGTAGACAAATAAAAAATATACCAACCATATTCACTGGAATAGGAAAAAAAAAATTAAATCTATACCATAATAATTACCTTCATGAAGACATGCCAATCGTGATTTTTCACCCCCGTGAAATCACCTTTCTTTGTTATGATATTCTTCATGTTCGCACAAAATCCGGTGGGAAATTTAATTTTTCGAATGACTTCGTTTACAACATTACATTGTTGGTCCGTTAACATCCATGGAAGTGATTTTATATTAATTTGCTCTCCGTTTATATGAAATTGAATGACGTCTTTCATTGCATGGTTTCTATCTTGAATGTCTTTGCAAATTTTGACAATTTTTTCTTTGTCACTCCTTCCATCCAATATTCGCCATAATGTTTCGGTCACATTCTTTATGATATGCATTGTATCAAATAGATGAGCAATGTGTAGGTGCTCATAGTAGGGCAACCTACTGAATTGTCTAGGATAACTTTTCATTCCTCGTGGAAGCCCATTAATTCCTTCATGATCACATGAATGACAATCATGAAATTACATAAATTAATGTCAATCACAGTAAACAACACACAATATAAAAAAATACAACATAACATATCATATATGATGATTCATTATACGTACCTTGACGATTTGTATTATATTGCAACTTCCATCAGCGAGGTGTCATTCTCTGCAGTTTTAATGCAGTCTCTTGCTTGCCATTGAACAGATGTTTTTTGGTAGTTTGATACCTGTGATTCTTATAGAGGAAGTGCCTATACTCATCAAACACCTCCTTTCCTAAGATTTTTTAACGACGAGATTTGATCTTAGGACCACAAAATGGACATGCAAATTTCCCATTTGTTTGAAGACCTACATAAAGAGATGGAATATCTATGTCAATTATAATTATATACAAAATGACTGGATTATTTAGAAAAACATGCGTGCGTAGTATATTAACTAGTAGTTCGTATATTTTTTTGCAAATAAAGTGGAACTTATAATTACATACCACAAAAATGGGTTAACCCTGGGGCATCATGTATTGTCCATACAAGTATTGCATGGAATTGATATTCCTTTGTCGTATTGGTCTAGATACGTCATACATAGTGATGCCATTCCATAATTTCAGTAGCTCGTCAATAAGAGGTTTGATATATACATTCATATCTTTCACTTGGTACTTACTTGATTGATTTGAACATATAAAAAATATAAATATGAGACGTACCATTTAGATTATATATCTTAAACCATATTGCACAATAGAAAAAACATTAAATATATATATGACATTATGCGACAAAAATACGACAAATGAGATACCACTACATTAAAAAAAAACTGCATGGTTCGTACCTGGAACAATCATCGACAACATTATGTGCTCCCTCTTTATTTTCAACCATGGAGGAATGTTGTTGTTGATACCAAAAATAGGCCACACCGAGTAAACGGATCTCATCTCTGCAAATGGATTGACACCATATGCTGCCAAAGAAATCCTAAGATTACGAGGCTCTTCTTTAAAGTGAGGCCATTTTTTCTCCATATCTCTAAATGCAGACCCATCTGTAGGCATCCGAATAATGTCGTCTTGACTTATGTTCCCTGCATGGTAATCCATAAACTGCGCTATGTTTTTGCACCTGAACAGTCGTTGCAGGCGTGAAATAATGTGAATATAACGTAGAACCTTGCGAGGCACCTTTTTAGTTACTTGATCTGTGCGATATCTACTGATATGACATTCAGGACATTCTATTGCAAATTCATGTTGATTTTAATATAGAACATGGTCATCGGAGCATGCATGAAATACTTCATACTGCATTCCAATTTCTTTCATGATGGAAGATAAATCTCGATATGTGCGAGGTAAAATATTTGACGGTGGTAACAAATATTCACCTATCATGCTACAACAAATTAAAATAAAAATCTAGCTAATATAATATAGAATTAATATTAATGGAACAAATTTCATCCGTAATAATTTGACTTATATATGAATTAACAACAAAATAAAAAATCATATATATTTTGTGATGGAATATATTACATACCTTAACATCCGTGTGACTGATATGTTTGAAAGACCATTCGTAACCTTCAAGTTCATTATCAACAATATAGAAGAGAGAAGATTTGTCTTGGATCCCTCATAAAGGGGTTCGCATGCCTTATCAAGAAGAGTTATATCATGAATATCATCAAAATGTTCATCATTTTCATGATCATCATCATCAGCATCAACATCCATTCCAACATTAAATGAATCATGGATCAAATTATTTGTAACATCATCTTCAACTATGTTATCAGTATGATCATCTTCTTCATTAATGTGATCGTTAACTTGTTCTCCATTAATATTCATAGCTTCTGGTACTTGTTCTGGAAGCACTTCCTCCGGATGAAGTGCCCTAGGATGTCTTTCCTTTATAATTACATGAAACCATCAATAGATAAAAGTTAATATAAGAAATTCAAACGCAAAATGTAAAAATTTCAAATGCAAAATGTAAACATTTATGTGATGCATTTAAAATGTAACAAATTTTGTACTGTTGGGATGAAAAGAACAACGGCCAATTGTACTATTGGTAAAATAGGTGCATCCAAACTATCCAAGAGACATAATAATTGATGCAATTATAGAGCAAAGCTGCTCAAATATAACCCAATATTTCTCATACTGTACTCCACTAAGGTAAGATAAATGATGCTATGATAATTTCTATAGAGAAAATATAAGAGAAATTACAACATGCCAATATAGTCATTATTTCTATTATCATGATGGAAGTGTCACAAATCTAGAGAGTCAAGTGCTTTCCCCGGTGAGTGGGTTAGTCTCACTAACGAACAAATAAATGAGTTATTCTACTACACCCTAGATTCAACATGCACAAAAGAAAAAAATATTAATATAATAAATATTTAATATTAAAATAATATTTATTGTCCATGTTAGTCCCCATGCATCTATTGAAACCACGATCAATAGATATAAGTTAATATATAAGAAATATTAAAATAATACATAAATTTACAAAAGCATTCAAAATAAAAACATATATAATGCAAAACTTACAAATGGATGGTATTCATGTCCCCCCTCAGTGTGCCCATGCTCCCTACAATGTTTTCTGACTGTTGTGATCAAAATTCTTCTCCTCTTAAAGCCCCTACATTGAATACATGGACAATATCATTTCCCATCACCCATTCTTTCAACTCCTTTCCACAATCTAGCAAGCAATTGTCGATTTTGTTCATCTCGATCAGGAATATTGCTAGTTGACATTTTCTCGTAAAGATCTTGAATGAAGATTATCGATCTTAGAAAATGAATCTCCACACTTTGCTCGCTTGAATCACAAAAACAATAGAAATAATGAAAAACAGTCCGCCGAATAAAAAAACTTCCGCAAACCGTCGCTTGTATAGCGAACATGTCGGAATGTTTCAATATTTATAAGTTTTAAAAGTCATCCTGCTGTCAGATATCCGATGCCTTGAACCTAGTTACCGTTGAAGATTTGATGTCGGACATCCGACATCCTCGGGTGGTATAGATTGGAGTCGGATATCCAACATCCTAAGGCTTCATATGATGTCGGATATCCACAGAGCTGTCGGATATCCCAGGGGCCTCATCGGATATCTACATATACGTCAGATATTCTCCGTCTCCTTCTATCAATTTTAAAAAACTCATCAAATTTTGAAATTTTTAAGGTGAAATATGATGACACAGTCCTTTTTCGTCGGAGGTCGTTGGATTTTGTCATTGGATTTTGGGTCCAAATACATTAGTGTGGGTATGCCCTCCTCGTCCATTATTAGAGGTTATTCCTCATTCACTTTGAGGACGTGCATTTTTAGTTTGTGCAGCTTGCATGGGCCTGGTGTTCCAATCTCCAATCGGTCTCTTATTTCCTCCAAACCCCAATAACAAGGAAAAGAAAACTATGATGTATATCGGCCATACGATGAGCTCCTACCCTCACACATCAGGGAGCAATCTGTTAACACCCAAAAAGTGCTCACTAGCTCATTTCCCTATGCACTTGACCCTTTTGTCCATTTTTCCTACCATTGTTGCCTCTAAAACCTTCAAAAGGTTACCAAAAAGACCATAATACACCTTTTCCCCCTCAAAATATGTATTTTTCCTCAAAAAATACAAAAAAACCCTCAAAAAGGGTCCAAAATTCCCAAAAATCAATTAAAAGGGAATAATATTTAAAACGGGAAAAAGGAGAAAAGAGACCTAAACAATTTTAGCAATACCACTGGTTTCCTCAAACCATAGTTGTATTTCCCATCACCAAAAACTATAAAAAGGTGATAGGGGCTCCTCACTATTCACTCCATGTCCTCACACTGCCAAAATTCATTTTGAGCTTTGCCCATCCTTTTCAGCTTTTTCCCAATCATTGTAGCATCTTGGAGAAGAGAGACCATTGGAATATTGGAGCATCTCAACATTGCAACTACCCCAACTCAACAATCCTCACCATTGAGGTATATTTTTGCAAGCGATTGCTTGCCCATCAATAGAAAAATTTCAAATTCTTTATTTCTTGTTTCTCTTATGGATCTCATTGTTTATTGTTCTTAAATCTAGTTTTTATTTCCTTGCACATGTTAGATCAGATTTACTGTTATTTACATTTTTTTTACTTTTACATTGAAACTGCTACTACAAGTTAGCAGGTGCTCATTAACACTAGCTTGGGAGAGATCCCAAGCAACACCAGTTGCTTCACATGTTGAACGGACCCATTGAGGAAGCACTTATGCTACTGCAATTGGAGGAACATGAGCAGGCGGAGGTGAATTTTCATCCTCACTGTCATCATCAGAAACCGAAGTTGGAAATCTGTCAAGGAAGTTGGAAGTAGAAGAAGGCACAATCGTCGAATCAGGCTCGCAGGCCAAAGATGGCACAATCGCCGAGTTAGGCTCACAGGAAAAAATATTTTCATCAAATTTAACATCTCTTCTAATCATTATATCATGAGAATGTGGTTGAAGAAGTCTATAACCTTTTACATCTTCATAATATCCAACAAATATGCTCTTTTCACTTTTAGGCTGCAATGCTTTCCGTTTTTCATCCGGAATGTGAGCCCATGCTTCACTACCAAACACACGGAAGTGACTTACATCGGGTTTAGTTTTACTCCATGCTTCTTCCGGTGTGATACCTTGTAAATCTTTAGTGAGGGTGCGATTAACTATGTAATTTGCACAATTTATGTCTTCAACCCAAAATTGAAGACTTAGTCCCTTAGATTGGATCATACAATTAGCCATTTCTTTTAAAGTGCAATTAACTTGCATGGGCCCGGTGTTCCAATCTCCAATCGGTCTCTTATTTCCTCCAAACCCCAAGAACAAGGAAAAGAAAACTATGATGTATATGTGTTGTTGTTGGATTCCTTGTTCAGTGCAGAAAGTAGTGAACTTTTTGTTAACATATTCTCCTCCATTGTCGGATCTTAACTTAATAATTCGATGACCAGATTGTTTTTCAACAAGGGCCATCTAAGCCAAGTACATGTTAAATACTTCGCTCTTAAGTTTTAGGAAATAAACCCAAGTGCGGCTGGAGTAATCATCAATGAAAGTTAAGCAATATTTGATACCAGAAAAGGAAGCAGATGGAAGAGGACCACACAAGTCACTATGCATAAGCTCCAAGGGAACCGAGGCGTGCTAAGAGGAACATTTTTCAAAACTGTCCTGATGATGTTTTCCAAGTACACAACCGGAACAAACACCATCCCTGCAAGATGCCATCGGAAGACCTGACACTATATTGTCTTTACATAGTTGTTGCAATGAGCAATAATTTAAGTGACCAAATCGCTCATGCCAAAGTTTGCTTAAGTTATCACTTTGAGCAACAAAAACTGAAGGAAAAGGTGATGACCCAAAGTTGTTAAATTTGTACAACCTGGTAATATCATCAACAATTCCGGTAGCTAGGACAAGTTGAGGATCTTTAAAATCCTAGATTACAAGTGTTGATGTATCTGTAACTTCGAAATGTATTTCATGTATGTATTTCATATATATATTTATTGTACGCTTATAAGAGATGTGTTATTCATCTATAAGGAAGTGTTGTCATGTGGATTGATAAGTGTCACAAGTGTGTGTACTTGCCGATGGGTTATTAGACCACCATGTGTGGGGTCGGCCCTGAAATATATATTATATTGTGGATGTATCTAGATAGACAAGTCGGCCCCATAGTGTAACTGGGCGAACAGGTTAGTATAAATAGATATCGGGAGATCTCTATTTTGATCATTCAGAAAGTCACACTTCTCTCACTCGGAAAGTGGTGCACTAGTGAGGAGGAGGATCATCTGCTACTAGGAGACTATCTCAGTGTATTTTGGTTGTACTTTGGTTGAGCCATTGCTCTCTCTATCTCTGAGGAAGTTGTGGGGTTTTTCACCTTAGGGTTTTCCCCACGGAAACTTTGTGTCTCTTGTCTCTCATGCTTTTGATTCTTGTGATGCTTGTGATGCTTGTCATGCTTATTGTGATTGTTATGCATTGATATACTGTATATGTTATTCTCTCAGTGAAGATCCTAGAGTATTGTGAATTAATGCTCAAAATTTAACATGGTATCAAAGCTAACCTGAGAAGAAGACATTTTGCAGTGAGGAAACTTGAGTTTCTTGTTTTATGGGTTTCTCTCCACAGATTTTGGAAAAGCATTATAGTAGATTGACTCTACTCATCAAGGAGAATCCATCTGTCCAATCAGAATTCAATTCTGAGCATTTTCAAATTTGGCCCTAAAAATTAGGGTTTCCACAAAAAATACGAATTTCTAAAATTTGAAGACATAGATGGAAGCTCCTTGCACAAATCAAAGTTTAGAGCTTTAGATCGAGATTTTTGGATGGGTAGATCTCCGGGAAACTCAAACCCTAATTCAGGGCTCTCTCTAGTGAACCCGAGAGGGCAAAAAGTCAACTTTGAAGGGTAAAACTTTACTGATCTCAAATTCTGAATGCACCAGGCTGATCAGCTCATCAAGGCGCATCTTTCTATCCTTTCAGAAAGTTGAAATTCATATTTTAAATTTTTAGGGTTTTTCCGACAAACCCTAATCCGGGACCAGATCCAGTTTTCAGCATTTCAAGTGGTAAGACCAAAATATTTTCTATTTCCATTTGAAGTACTCTTTAAAATGTCTCACCACACCAAGTTTGAGGATAAGCTTGAAGGGGCTGATAAATTCCGAGCTTGGAAGTATAGGATTGGGTTAATCCTGGAAGAGAATGAGTTGGACTCATATATAAAAGAAGACATTCCTATCCCAGAGGATGAAGAGGCTAAAGTATTGCATAAGAAGAACTTGGTTAAGGCAAAGAGAATCATTGTTGATTCTATCAAAGACCATCTCATACCCCATGTGTCTTCTCTAAAGGCACCCAAAGAGATGTTTGACTCTTTGACCAAGCTATTTGAAGGGAAGAACATAAATCGGAAGATGACCTTGCAGAACCAATTGAAAGGAGTAAAGTTTCAGAATGGAGAAACCATTCAATCTTATTTTTCAAGGGTCTCCCAGATCAAGGAACAACTAGAAGTAGTGGATGAAATGGTGGAGAATGGTGAAGTTGTCATGACCACTCTGAATGGCTTACCTAGGTCATGGGACTCCTTCATTCAAGGAATTTGTGCAAGAAAGAAGTTGATTTCCTTCAGTAGACTACGGGAAGAATGCTCACAATAAGAAGAAAGGCTTGTAGCACGAGAAGAAAAGATGGGGAATGAATATCAAGCTCTCACAGCTCACACCAAGAAAGGGAAGTCCAAGAGAGAGCCATCTCACTCCAAGAAATCTTCACATCACTTCAAAGAAAGAAGAATATGCTTCACCTGTAATGAGAAAGGACATATTGCCATAAATTGTCCCAAGAACAAGAAGGACAACAACAACTTCAACAAGAAAAACAAGGGCAGCAAAAGAAGGTTTCATGCTCATGCTGCCGAGGATGATGAACCACCCAAGAAGAAGGCTAGGGCAGAAAGTGATGATTGTAATGATGACTCATCAAGTGAAGAAGAGTATATTCTGATCTCTGCTCTCACAGGTACTATCTCCCATGGTTGTAATGATTAGTTAATTGACAGTGGGGCTTCCAAACACATGACTGGGTTTAAGGAATCTTTTGTGAACCTATGTGAACATGAATCACCCCATAAGGTGAAACTTGGGGATGATTATCAATACCCAATCAAAGGAAGCGGTGAAGCCTCCTACAACCTAGATTCTGGAAAATCTTTGAAGATGAAAGAAGTCCTTTATGTACCTGGGCTCAAGAAGAACTTACTCCATCTCTGCATTGGATGCAAAAGGTATGAGGGTTTCATTTGTGGATGGCCAAGTCCTAATGTGGACAAAGGGAAAGACCATAGATGATGCAGTAGTGATTGGAGAGCAAGAGGGAGGTTTGTATAAATTGAAGGGACAACATGAACATGCCATGGTGCATGAATCCATGGAGCCAAGTGAACTTTGGCATAGAATACTTGCTCATATGAATTATAGGGCACTTCCAATTGCAAGCAAGGATGTAGAGGGTCTTCCTGAAATCAAGACCAAACATGAAGGTGTTTGCAAAGGATGTGCAAAAGGTAAGAACATTAAGAAGGCTTTCCCAAGCAGTGAAAGCAAGGCAAAGGATATCCTGGAAATCACCCACTCAGATGTATGTCGTCCTATGTCATCTAGTTCTCTAAGTGGGTATGTTTACTATGTCTCATTTATTGATGACTTCTCCAGGAAGACTTGGGTATACTTCTTGAAAAGATGAGGTGTTTGTTAAGTTTAAGGAATTCAAAACCTTGATGGAGAATCAAACTGACAAGAAGATCAAAACATTCAAATCTGACAATGGTGGAGAATTCACTTCAGGTGACTTCAAGAAGCTTTGCAGTGATTCAGGGATTAAGAGGGAGTTGATTGCTCCTTACAATCCACAACAGAATGGAGTTGCAGAAAGGAAGAACAGAACAATCATGGAAGAATCAAGAGCAATGCTACATGACCAGGATCTACTTATGTATCTATGGGCAGAAGTAGCTAGAAAAGCTGTATATGTGCAGAACAAAACACCCCACAAGATATTGGACAACAAGACACCAGAAGAGGTCTTTTCTGGTAAGAACCCTGAAGTCAGCCATCTCAGAATATTTGGTTGTCCAGTATTCACTCATGTCCCAAAGGAAAAGAGGACCAAACTAGATCCTTCAGGAAAGAAGGGTATCTTTGTGGGTTACAGTGAAAGCTCAGAGGCTTACAGAATATACTTTCCAGGGTTCAAGAAGATTGATGTCAGCAGAGATGTGACATTTGATGAAAACTCAGCATTCATCAAATCAAGGAAGGCACCTATCGAAGTTTATGAAGAACCTAAGGAAACTAGATTTCAAGACACTACCATGACTGAAGCAATTCCAGAAGTTGTTCGTGAGTTTGAAGATCCGCAAGAACCTGTAGATCCACCCCGTGAGGATAACTCTCACAAGAGGAAACCTGCATGGGATAGAGAGCTGATTCAAGATGCAGAAAGATTTGGCATTCTAGAAGAAGAACACAGAGCAAAGAAGAGAACCAGATCGCATACCAGCTATGTTTCTTTACTCTATGATATTATGAACAAAAAACCTTCCAGTTATGAAGAAGTAGCGGAAAAGAAAGAATGGAAGGACGCCATGGTTGAGGAATACCAATCAATAATGAAGAAGGATGTTTGGGATGTTGTCCCAAGACCTAAAGAGAAGTCTGTTGTGACTTCCAAATGGATCTACAAAATCAAGCATGCTGCAGATGGCAGTGTAGAGAAATACAAAGCAAGATTCGTAGCTCGTGGCTTCTCTCAGAAAGAGAGAATAGAATATGAAGAAACCTTTGCACCTGTAGCTAGGTATACTTCCATCAGAACAGTACTTTCCCTGGCTGCAACAATGAAATGGAAAATACACCAAATGGATGTCAAGACTTCCTTCTTGAATGGTGTAGTTGAAGAAGAAGTATATGTGGAGCAGCCACTCAATTTCGAAATACATGACAGGGAGTCATATGTGTGTAGATTAAAGAAAGCCTTGTATGGCTTGAAACAAGCTCCCAGAACTTGGTATGGTAGGATGGACAGTTTCTTATCTAGTTTGGGCTTTACTAAGAGTAAAGCGGATTCCAACCTTTACTACAAGGTTGAAGAAGGGAATCTTGTGATTCTACTCCTGTATGTGGATGACTTATTTGTAATAGGAGATGATAGATTGATTGCAGATACTAAGAGGAAGCTTGCTGCTGAGTTCGATATGAAAGATTTTGGAATGATGCATTATTTCCTAGGTATGGAGGTGTGGCAGAGTGCAGGTGGGATATTCCTTGGTCAGGGGAAGTACACAATAGATATCCTGAAGAGATTCGGGATGATGGATTGCAAGTCCATGGCCACACCTATGGCATCGAATCTGAAGCTTCTATGTGATGCTTTATCTGAGCCGGTTGATGTCTCTATGTATCGTTAGATGATTGGGTCCTTGATGTACCTGACGAACACGAGACCGGATATTTGCTTTGCTGTGAACACATTGAGCTAGTTCCTGACGGATCCGAGGAGTGTTCACCTAGTTGCAGTAAAGCATGTTCTGAGGTACCTGAAGGGTACAATGGATTATGAGCTCAAGTATGAAGCGAATCAAAAGTTTAACCTACAGGGTTATGTTGATTCAGATTGCGCTAGCAGTGCTGCAGATAGGAAGAGCACATCTGGATGTTGCTTCAGTATGGGATCAGGTGTGATCTCTTGGTTTAGCAGGAAGCAGTCCTATGTAGCACTGATTACAGCTGAGGCAGAGTATGTTGCAGCTTGTTCAGCTAGTTGTGAGGCAGTATGGCTACGAAAGCTACTGTCTGAGTTATTTGATCTCCCATTGGATGCTACTGGTATCTTCTACGATAACCAGAGTTGTGTGAAGCTATTTGAGAACCCAATGTTTCATGACAGGTCGAAACACATAGAGATCAAATATCACTATATCGGGGATATGGTGCAGAGAGGAGCTATGAAGCTCATGTATGTTGCGACGGACGAGCAGATTGCAGATGTGTTGATGAAGCCACTAGCCAGGGTGAATTTCGAGTACTTCAGGGATAGGCTTGGTGTTCTTCAGATCGAGGACACTTCGAGGAAGAAGTGATGGACACATTTGCTGAAGCCATTCCAAGCATGTTCGAGGGAGGATCCTTCACATGGTTGTGGATGTAAGCGCTGAATGATGAGCATCAGGATGATGTTCTAGTTTCTGCTTTGTATGATCATTTGTATCATTTATATGTATATGTATGTACGCATCATGTTGGATGCTAGATATGATTAGTTGGATCATTTATATGTATGTACGCATCATGTTGGATGCTGGATATGATCAGTTGGATCATTTATATGTATGTACACATCATGTTGGATGCTGGATATGATCAGTTGGATCAATGTATTTTGTATATGCATCATGTTGGATGCTTGGACCATGTATCTGTATATGTATCAGGTGGATACATTGTATGATCAGGTAGATCAGGTATATTGATATGTATCAGGTATGATCAGGTAGATCATGTATGTTGATGGATACATTATGTGGATCATGTATCTATGTATCAGGTGGATACACTGTGTATGATGATATGTATCAGGTAGATACTTGGTGTGCATCAGATGGATGCATTGTATGATCAGGGTGATCGTGGATGACGAGCTTCTCCAGATCACATGCAGCAGGATGTTGCAGTGATGATGATCAAGATGATCATGTGTACATCAGGATGATGTATGGTGAGTATTAGATGATACTTTGTGGCCATGGATCAGGTTGTGTAGATGAGCATGTTTGGGAGATCCTATAGGTCGGAGTTGCATACTCATAATAGCCTGGGATGCTCTTTCGAGACATTGCTCTGAGAGTACATGTAATTTGTGCCCTAGGAGATCTTCAGGTCAGAGTTGTGTACCCGTAACATCCTGATATGCTCTTGCGAGGTTTTGTCCTATGGCATGTAATTTGCTCCTGGGAGATCTGGACAAGATGGAAAAGGCCTCAGATGCTTTAGCTAAGTTTTGTGGTGAGATCACATGTAATGTGCTCCTAGGAGATCCGACAGGTAGAGCTGTGTGCTCGTAACAGCCTGGGATGCTTCAGCCAGGTTTTGTGATGGGTCACATGTAATGCGCTCCTGGGAGATCCGACAGGTAGAGCTGCGTGCTCGTAATAGCCTGGGATGTTACAGCCAGGTTTTGTGACGCACGTAATAAGTCCTGAGGATTCCACAGTATAATCAGTGATGATGAAGACCTGCAGGTGGTGGGCCTACATCTAGTATGAAAAAGGACTGGCTCTGTAGAACTTCCTATGACGAGTAGAGTCAGAGATTGGTTTAGATAGCAGCAACAGTGACGATGATGATGACGATGCATCGATGACGATGATCCTGAGAAGAAGACTTGTCTAGCAGAACTATGTCAAGAAATAACTTCCTATTTAAGAGGGAGTGTTGATGTATATGTAACTTCGGAATGTATTTCATCTATGTATTTCATATATATATTTATTGTACCCTATAAGAGATGTGTTATTCCTCTATAAGGAAGTGTCGTCATGTGGATTGACAAGTGGCACAAGTGTGTGTACTTGCCGATGGGTTATTAGACCACCATGTGTGGGGTCGGCCCTGAAATATATATTATATTGTGGATGCATCTAGATAGACAAGTCGTCCCCATAGCGTAACTGGGCAAACAGGTTAGTATAAATAGAGATCGGGAGATCTCTATTTTGATCATTCAGAAAGTCACACTTGTCTCACTCAGAAAGTGGCGCACTAGTGAGGAGGAGGATCATCTGCTACTAGGAGACTATCTCAGTGTATTTTGGTTATACTTTGGTTGAGCCATTACTCTCTCTATCTCTGAGGAAGTTGTGGGGTTTTTCACCTTAGGGTTTTCCCCACGGAAACTCTGTGTCTCTTGTCTCTCATGCTTTTGATTCTTGTGATGCTTGTGATGCTTATTGGGATTGTTATGCATTGATATATTGGATATGTTATTCTCTCAGTGAAGATCCTAGAGTATTGTGAATTAATGCTCAAAATTTAACAACAACTTGGTGATATGTAAACGTCATAGCTTTATCTTCACCAGAATGAGTGATTTGATAGACTGATAACAAATTGCAGGAAATTCTTGGAACACATAATACATCACTAAAATGACCATTATCTACTGGAACTGTTCCAGATCCTACAACATTTAGAGATCTATCATCACCAACAAATATTTGTTTGGTGTTACATTCATGCATTGTAGAAAATATGGCTTGATCCTTAGCCATATGATAAGATGCTCCAAAATATATGAGCCATTCATTTGAAGTAGAAGAAGAAGATGCATTCTAAGAATAACCAAAATCACAAAGTGCATGTCCATGAGAGGTAGATTCTGAAGGTGAATCTAGGTTCATGTGGTGCTTCTTCATTGTTGCTTCCATGGCTTCCATCTTCCTGAAACACTTAGATTCATCATCATTATCTTTCCCACAATAGTTGCAATGACGCTCAGTATTCTTTCCTTTTGGATTGGATCCTTTGTCATTTTTTAAAGAAGGAGTTGACTGAGAGGGTTTGGGACCCTTGTTTGACTTATTATTTCAAAAATTTTGTTTCTTGGGAGGCTTGGACTTTTCTTTCCATTGGGACAATAAGGCTTTCCCAGATGTATCTACGTTGTTGATCATTCCAAGATGGATGAGCTTATCTTGCTCTCTAATCAAGGAATCACAAAAGGATTCAAAACTACGCTCTTGATAGCTAGCTGCATTCAAGGATTCTTTCATGGAGTAAAATGTAGATACAAAAACAGAATATGCAGGTCCAAGTTTTGAAAGAATATGATAAACGCATAGTTTGTCTTCCCTCTTAATCTTGCATTCTTCACATAAGAGTTTAAGAGTTTTGTACTTAGATAAATAATCTTGAATGCAAGAAAAATCACTTGGATTTAAAGAAATCAACTCATTTTCGAGTTGATGACCTCGAATTTCATTGTGTTTACCAAACACAACTTCCAACTTGTCCCAAGCTGTATCAGGTTCACCAATTCCAGATATGTGGAATCGCAAATCAGTAGAGATTGACATCCCAATCAATCCACGAGCTTCATCACATATATTTTCCCATTTTATTTTCTTATCATCATTAGTGGGTTCTGTTTCTTTCCCTGAGGTAATTCGGAAAAGTCCCCTACTTCGTAGAACATCCTCCATATGAGATTTTCATGAGAAATAGTTGGACCTGGTAAGTAGAATATCACAAGGGGAAGCCATACTGTAAATTAATGGATGTAAAAATAGAAACCAATAGTCTAGATGCGAAGAGATCGAAAAAACTGGCAGTTTAAAAAACAACGGCACTGAAAATGGACTCCGTATAATGAAGTTATGCTTGATCAAGGAAAATGTTGAATATGTCCCCAATAGTGACGTGGCAGATAAAGAATGACCATCTAAAAAAAAGAACCCCCCTCTTCCCAAGATAAACCTTTGAAAATCACTTTACAAGAAAGTTGCTTTAAGTGAATCACTTTTGTAAAATAAGTGATTTTCACTTTTACAATGATGTTAGTTTAAATAGTGCAGCAAAAAAAGGGACTTAAGTGACTCACTTTTTATATAATTTTTTAGTATTTAAGTGAGATGCACTTTTACAATAAAGTAACTTAAAATTAGAAATTGCATGCACCTTTGTTTAAAAATAACTTAATAAGACTTGAACTCAATACCTATTATGGAATAAAACAAATTTGAACCAAGTGAGCTAATATTAAAAGGTACGTAAAAGAAGGGAAGGAGGAAGGGGGCTTTTTTTTTACTCTTCCCTCTCGGTTTCCGTGCTTGCCTCTTTTCCTGCAAATCACACCATAAACCAAAATAGAAAAAAATTTCCACACGTTTGGGGTTAGATCTCGTTAGCTTTCCTGGAAAGTCTACGTTTTCTCTCTGTTTCTGATTTGCCAAGATCGCACACGGTGCACGGCAAAGAGCATATGCAGCCGAGAAAAACCCTTGCCCTTTTTGTTTCTAATTCGCCACGATCGCACGAGGTGCATGGAAAAAAGCATATGCATATAGGGAAGGCAACAATCCGAAACAGAAGAAAGCTAATAATAAAAACTAATAAAATATGAGACATTTAAAAATAATAATAAAATGTCACTGTAACATTATACATTCATATCTGATGAATATGCGTTTCTGAAGCAACGGAAAACCATTTTCGATCAAACGAAAAATATTTCCCAATACAAATGGTGCTCCGGATGCAATGGAACACATCCCATAGCCCAAAAATGCATAGAAATACGAGAACCAGAAACCCTTTCAAGTTTCAGCAACAATAGTACAAGATCTAGACCTTAACCAGAAGCGGCTCTTCATAAACGCTCTGATACCATGTTCGTGTACACAGGGTACTCCCAAAAGACCGAACACCTTGAGAAACCACTTCACACAAATAGATCATAGATCAACACACCAATGTTTTGACGTGGTTAAAACCCTCTAGAGGGAAATAGTCCATGGCCCTGGCCAAATAGCTTCTACGAAACAGTTTATTATGCAAAAGAAAGAAAGTTACAAATGAGCTTCTCATAATCAATTAACTAGACAATGACCCTCCATGCTCTTTAAATAGAGGTCATGGACCAATCGGGTGTTAAACCACAGATCAAGGGTAGGTATAATCTAAGAGAAGTTGAATCGTCGGATCACTCTATGTCTAGAACATATCGTGACCGTCGGATTAAATATTTATAAATGCATACTAATGCATACTAAAGAAATACATTTTACCTAACGGATATATTACACAAGTTGTTCTTAACTAACTCCTAAGTGTCTTAATATCCTAACAAAGGGTTGTGAGAGGGAAACACACCTATCCGAATCAAGTAGTGACCTCCCATAGTATGAGATCAATATTGAGGAATGGGTTGTTGAATGTTTCATCACCTTTCCCAAGCCAAACATAAAGGTTGTTGAACACCCAAAGGAGATAGAGCAACTTCTACAAAAATATGAAATTTGTTTTGGAGATCTTCCACATGGTAGACCACCTGATAGGGGGGTTGAGCACAACATTGTTTTGGAGGAGGGTACTTCACCCATCCAAATACCACCCTATAGACATCCAAAAAAATTGAGAGATGAAATTGAAAAGGCCATCCAAGAACTTCTAGAGATGTGTAATATCCCAATTTTGACCCTTATGAAATATTGGCTTCTAATGTAAATATTGTATACACACATTGTATGTTTCCCTAGCGTGGAGCTCAAGGCCAAGGCCCCGCAAGTTTATGCTCAGATTTTATTTAAATTAGACATGCTTTGATATTGTGTTACCCACGTTCTATTCAGCCATGAGATATTGTAAATTGATGTAAATATTTAATATTGAAATAAAATACCAAAACTGGCTATGGGAGCAACGAATTAGAAGGGGCCATGTGTATCCACTAGGGAGTGGTGAGGGGGTTATGGGATTGAACCATAGGCTGTCATATGTCACCTTGAGAACCCATTTGACTTACCTTGCTGACATTTATTTATGTTGTAAGGAAGTGGTTGAGGAATTCAGTCCATGGCTTCAATGGAGCATGCAAAGCCCAGAAATTCATATGGCAGCGTATGGGCTCTGTTTTCTTATACCACAAGCCACTCTACCTCATCGGAGTTGCTTCTTCCTCATCCCCATTCCATTGTGAAACAGACCGGCACCATTTTCCATCCAAAAACGAATTTCCAGTAGAGAGAAAAACCAGAAATCGTGACCTTGAAAGAACCCACATTTTGAAGAGCCAAAAACGCCCAGATTTGGCAATGGACAGTGAAATCCAATTGGGGACCCATGGGTATGAACCTTAAGGCGAATTTGGGAGCATTAGCTATCCCGAAATCCATAGGAAAAACCAGTTTTTGTAGCCCAGAAAACCAATGACGGATTTGAGTTATTTGGTGAGCAGAATGGTGAGAAATCAAGTAGGAAATGACTGTGCAGAGGTTGGGTGTGCTTGATAAACCCAGTGAAGGCTAGGATCTCAAGGAGTAGCAGCTCAACCTTTCTATGCCCATCCTGAAGAGCACTGGAGGGAAGAGTTGCATGAGGGACTGTGTAACAGAGAAGGGGATCTTCCTTGTGTTGGATGTGGTAGGTAATGTGGGTGCCTGACTGTTGAGTTCACTTGAGATGCCGGTAGCTCTGTGGTTGAGATCACTGGCTTAGCATTACCCTCCTCTATCTTCTTGAATGCTTGATAAACCCAACGATGTGTTGGCTAGCATAGCTGATGACCGAAACCATGGCTGTGAGTGAGCCCAGCTAGTTCTTCCTTAGTGGATACACAGCCCAACTCGGGGGTGATCTCTCAGCTGAAAGAATATAGGTTGGATAGAGATCTATGGTTGGGTGGAACGTTTCCCTCCCGTAGCCAGTCATTGGACATTTACATTTCAAGATAAGTATTCTTGTGAATTAATTTATATACATTCTTTGTTATGCATTATGTTCAATCTAAATGTTAAATATTCATGGTAATCAAATTGAGATGGAATCTGTGAATAGCATGAGAATGAGATTGAATCTCTGCATATGGAATCACCTTTTTGCTTGAGATAAACATGTTGATGCATTCCATTCTGTTTGTGTATTATTATGTTTAATTTCGCAGTGTTTATATTGAGTTGATTCTACACACAGAAGTTTTTAATTGTTATGAATTTATGGGTAGTAATATTGGGGCTAAGTCTGCCAAAAGCCCCGTATGATTGGTCATGTTCTCTCCCCTACATTTGGAAGACGGTAGGGGACGTTATAGAGTGGTATCAGATCCTAGCTTGCAGCACTGGAGTTGCTTGGGCCAAACTCTGAATTACAGGAAAGAAACATAATGGTTTTAATGTAATGTTGGGAAGTTGGGGGCGGCACTCTGATTGAGAAAAATGATAGGGTCAGACTTCTCAGATGAAGAATAAGATCACATAGGTTCATAGATCTCTCCCAGAGCTTTCCGACAGTACCAAATTCATCTAATTTGGTTAAGGGACGAGGGAGATATGACCCCCGCAAGCACGCGGATTGCGCGCAGATTGCGCGCGGGTTGCGCGCAGATTGTGTGCAGGTTGCGCGCAGGTCACGCACAGATTGCGCACAAATTGCGTGTGGGTTGCGCACGGATTGCGCGCAAGTCGCGTGGGTTGTGCGCAGATTGAGTGCAGGTTGTGCGCGGATTGCGCGCAGGTTGCGCACAGGTTGCGTGTAGGTTGTGCATGGATTGAGTGCAGGTTGTGCGCGGATAGTGTGTGGATTGCGCGCAGGTTGTGCACAGGTTGTGCGTAGGTGGCGCACAGGTGGAGCACAGGTTGCAAAGGGAGTTAAAAAGGAAAAGTAGTTAAACCCAGAATTTTATAAAAGATGAATGGTGCATCAAAATTGAGATCCGCGAACTGCTGAGTGTTCCTTGTTATATGGACTAACTTCGCCCGATATAAAAAAATTTGTGATTCTTCATAGATTTTCTTCCACAGGTGGCTGAAATTGGCATTCTGGACCAAAATACAACTGTGTAAAATGTGCAGAATTATTGGTAAGAGTTGTCATTTTTGAAACAACGTTGTTTCCACACCCGATGTCAGAATGGAGCACGGGGACAGGAATTGGAAAGCTTGTCTAGTAGGGAATAATGGTGTATGACCAGAATTGGAATGAAGTTATCATACCCCACAAATAATTAGAGCAGAAATGTACCAGCGACTGTTTTGACAATTATTGATAAATATGGGCAATTTCTAGAATTGCTTGAATGGGCAAGGGAAAGGAATGCATAGCAACTATGTGAATTATTCCATGAGTTCTATTATGTTAAATATTGATTGTGTATATTTCTATATGCATTCCTATGATGTCTGACAAATATTTTCATAATGCATAGTGCTTGCAGCTCATAAAATTTATAATTGTAGCAGAGCTAGCATACAGGAAATATGGTGACCATAAATGATGCTCAAGATCCTTATGAACACGAAGAAGATGTTCTAGGAGAAAATGTGCATGAAGGGAATGCGGAGATTGAATCCAATGGGAGAAGGGAGCAGGTGACTCCTCAGAATTTGGTTGAAACCATGATGAGCTTCAATGAAAGATTGATGAAGGCTCAAGAAGAACAACACCAACTCAATGCTGTTATTTTGCAAAGCCTCACTGATATGCAGCATAAGATAAACCTTGGGTCCAACCCAAGCAACATGGGTGAAGAAGGAAGAAATGCAGGGAGTCATTCTAGAGGTCGCTTGAAGAGGAGGACTCCAAGTCCAAGGAAGAGTTCGGTGAGCAGAAAGCATAAAACATCTTCATCAAGGTCTTCTTCTAGCAGGTTGTGTGACTCCAAATGTTCTAGAATAAGTCCAAGACGCGCACCTAAGAGATTGGATGGAAGAAAGAAGTTCAAGGGCATCCCACAAGGAGAATTCAGGAAGGCAAGACCTCCAACATTTGATGGGGAAGGCAAGACTGGCCAAGAAGCAGAAGCATGGCTTCTTGGAATGAAGAAATACTTCAGAATTCAAGACTACTCAGGAAATGAGAAATCCAGAATTGCCATTTAGAACCTAAATGACAGAGCTTCCATTTGGTGGGACAATCTCGTGCAAGTGAAAAGAATTAATGAGAGAAAGATCAGTTGGGAAAGATTTAAGAGGTACTTCAAGGAGAAATACCTTTCTGCTAGGTATTATGACGGTAAGAGAAAATAGTTCAATGAACTCAGGTTGGGACTAAAATCTATGGAAGAGCATGTCCACAAATTCTTGGAATTACTGAGGTATGTTGACTACATTAAGGATGAGAGAGTAAAGATCCAATGCTTCCTTGGAGGTTTACCTCAAAGCTTCAAGGATCGTATTGAGTTTGTTAATCCACCAAGTTTGGATGAAGCCATTAGGATGGCAATGCATTGCTATGAGCAAAGTAAAGGAAAAATAGAGGCTAACCCAGCATGGAAAGGAAATCTAAGAGGGAAGTTTGATCAAAATAAGAATGGATTCAAGCCACCATTCAGAGGTCAGCCTAGAACCTTTCCACAGGGGCAACAAGCAAGGAATGGATTCAAACCAGCAGTGGCAGCAGACAAAGCATCAAAAGGACCACTTCAGTGTTGGGGATGTGGAGAAAACCACATGTTGAAGGATTGTCCACATCGAAAAGAAAATTCTCGAAAGTTGAACAACTTGAAGGGAGTAGCTACGGTGGGGGACATGGCAAGGACAACACATCGGATTTATGCAGCGTTGGATAATCATCAAGCAGGCCATCAATCATCAATGGTGGAAGTCGAAGGTAAGATTGCTACGCAATCTATTTCTGTTTTGATTGATCTAGGATCTACTCATAGTTATGTTTCTCCAAAAGTGGTTGAAGGCTGTTCTCTTAGAAAAATGAAGCATAATAAGTCTTGGCTAGTGCAATTAGCCACGGGAACCAAGAGAAAAGTAAGTGAGATAGTGATGGAATGTCCCATAGAATTGAATGGACTCCACACATATGCTGAATTGAATGTGTTACCATTAGGATCCTATGATGCATTAATTGGCATGGATTGGTTAGAAAGACATAGAGCCAAATTGGACTATTATGAGAAAGCACTTGAGTGCATTGATGAAAAGGGAAGGCCAACATTGGTAAAAGAGATTCCCAAGCAAGTTTCAGTAAGGCAGATTTCAGCCCTGTAGTTGAAATTTTTTTATAGGAAGGGTTGTCATTTATATGCAGTCCATATGCCATATTCATTAGAGGACAAAGGGCCAAGACTAGAAGACTTCAGGATATTGCAAGAGTTCCAAGATGTGTTTCCAGACGAGGTACCAGGGTTGCTACCGAAGAGAAATATTGATTTTACCATCGATCTTGTTCCAGGGGCAGCGCCGAATTCCAAAGCTCCTTATAGAATGAGTACACCGGAGTTGGTGGAATTGAAGATGCAGCTGCAAGCATTAATGGATAAAAGGTATATCAGGCCTAGTGTGTCTCCTTAGGGAGCACCGGTGTTATTTGTCAAGAAGAAAGATGGGACTTTAAGACTGTGTATTGATTATAGGCAAATCAATAAAGTGATAGTTAAGAACAAGTATCCATTACCAAGAATTGATGACTTGTTTGATCAAATGAAGGAAGCCAAATTACTTTCAAAGATTGACTTGAGGTCTGGCTACCATCAAGTGAGGATTAAAGAATAAGACATTCACAAGACATCTTTCAGAACTAGATATGGTCATTATGAGTTCACTGTGGTTCCATTTGGCCTTACCAATGCACCTGCCACATTCATTTGTCTCATGAATAGTGTATTCAACAAATATTTGGATAAGTTTGTGATTGTGTTTTTAGATGGCATTCTTGTCTATTCAAGAAATGAAGAAGAACATGAGGAGAATCTAAGAATGGTGTTGTAAGTTCTTAGAGAACATCAATTGTATGCCAAGTTAAGCAAGTGTGAATTCTATCAAAAGAGGATTCAATATTTGGGTCACGTCATTTCAGAAGAAGGAATTGCAGTGGATCCGGAGAATATTAATTCCATCATGGATTGGCCAACTCCAAGAAATGTTTCAGATATTAGATATTTTATGGTCCTTGCTGGTTACTACAGAAGGTTTATTGAAGGATTCTCCAGGATAGCTCATCCGATCACTTCATTGCAAAGGAAGAACATCAGATTTGTATGGTCTGAAAAATGTGAGAAATTTTTTCAGAAGCTGAAGGAGTTACTTACCAGTGCTCCTGCTTTGAAGATAGTAGATCCAAGGAAGGATTTTGTAGTGTGCACAGATGCTTGCATTGAAGGACTAGGTGGGGTTCTCATGCAAGAAGGAATTTTGATTTGTTATGAATCCAGGAAATTAAAAGAGAATGAAAAGAATTATGCCACACATGATTTAGAATTAGCAGTCATAGTGCATGCTCTTAAGATGTGGAGGCATTACTTGATGGGAAGAAGATTTGAGCTTAGAACAGACCACATGAGCTTGAAGTATTTGTTTGATCAGCCAAACTTGAATGCTAGGCAAGCTAGATGGATGGAATTTCTTTGTGAATTTGATTTTGAAATTAAACATGTAAAAGGGAAGGAGAATAAGGTTGTAGATGCTCTTAGCAAAAAATTTCATGTTTCAGCAGTAAGTATGTGCAAATCAGATTTGAAGACAAGAGTTCTTGAAGCCCAAAACGATGACGAAACTTGCCTTCAAATTAAAGAGAAGTTGCAGCATGGTAATATGGATGAAAAGTGTGTAGGATATCAGCTGGGTGAAGACAGTATCCTCAGCTACAAAGATAGGTTGTACATTCCAAATAATGCAGATTTGAAGAAACTAGTGATGGATGAAATACACCAAATGTTGTACTCTGGACACCCAGGATATCAGAAGACTATAACAGCGGCAAGAAAGCAATACTTTTGGAATGGCATGAAGAAGGACATAGCTGAGTACATTGCTAGGTGTCAGAAGTGCCAACAAGTCAAGGCAGAACACCAACATCCAGCAGGGTTATTGCAGCCCTTACCCATTCCGGAATGGAAGTGGGAAGTGATCTCCATGGATTTTATAACAGGTCTGCCCATGACAGTGAAGAAGCATGATTCGATCATGGTTGTGGTGGATAATCTATCGAAGGTACCTCACTTTATTCCAGTGAAGTCCACTCACAAGGCTAGTGACATTGCGAACATCTTCATGAGAGAGATATTCAGATTGCATGGATTGCCTAAGGCAATAATTTCTGCTCGTGATACAAAGTTCACCTCCAATTTCTGGAAGGGATTATTTCAGGAATTGGGAGCTAAATTGAATTTCAGTACAGCTTACCATCCTCAAACGGACGTCCAAACCAAGAGGGTGAATCAGGTTCTCGAAGGCATACTGAGAATGTATGTGATGGACAAACCATCCAAGTGGGAAGATTATTTACACTTGGTTGAATTTGCATACAATAATGGACACCATGCATCCTTGGGAATGAGTCCATTTGAAGCATTGTATGGCAAGGGATGCAGGACGCCAATGAATTGGGACAGCCCTGTGAACAGGGTAGTGCTTGGACCAGAGATGATCAAGGAAATGGAACAGGAAATGGTTAAGATCAGGCAGAATTTAAAGGCGGCTCAGGACATGCAGAAGAGTTATGCAGATTTGAAAAGAGCAAATAAGGAATTTCAGATCGGGGATCATGTTTACTTCAGAGTGAAACCAAGGAATATTTTCCTCAAGTTGGGGAGTTGTGCCAAGTTGTCACCAAGATATTGTGGGCCATTTGAAGTCCTTGATAGGATAGGGCCAGTTGCATATAGAATTGCATTGCCTGCTAACATAAGAGCTCATAATGTTTTCCATGTATCTTTGCTTAAGAAGTATGTACATGATCCTAATCATATGATTGATTGGAATGTGATACAGGTGGAACCCGAGGGAGAGTTCCAAGTAGAACCTATGCGCATCCTTGACAAGAAAGTCACATTGTTCCGGAATAGAGCCATCGGGTAGGTAAAGGTCCAATGGGAGCACCTTAGCCCTGATGAGGCTACATGGGAGCTAGAGGATGCCATGAGGGAGGCATTCCCATTTTTGTTCAGTTTTAAGAACACCGAGGATGGTGTTGTTCTAAGGGGGAGGGGAATGTAATACCCCAATTTTGACCCTTATGAAATATTGGCTTCTAATGTAAATATTGTATACACACGTTGTATGTTTTCCTAGCGTGGAACTCAAGGCCAAGGCCCCGCTAGTTTATGCTCAGATTTTATTTAAATTAGATACGCTTTGATATTGTGTTACCCACGTGCTATTTAGCCATGGGATATTGTAAATTGATGTAAATATTTAATATTGAAATAAAATACCAAAACTGGCTATGGGAACAACGAATGAGAAGGGGCCATGTGTATCCACTAGGGAGTGGTGAGGGGGTTATGGGATTGAACCATAGGCTTCCATATGTCACCTTGAGAACCCATTTGACTTACCTTGCTGACATTTATTTATGTTGTAAGGAAGTGGTTGAGGAATTCAGTCCATGGCTTCAATGGAGCATGGGCAGCCCAGAAATTCGTATGGCAGGGTATGGGCTCTGTTTTCTTGTACCACAAGCCACTCTACCTCATGGGAGTTGCTTCTTCCTCATCCCCATTCCATTTTGAAATGAACCGGCACCATTTTCCATCCAAAAACGAATTGCCAGCAGAGAGAAAAACCAGAAATCGCTACCTTGAAAGAACCCACGTTTTGAAGAGCCAAAAACACCCAGATTTGGCATTGGACTGTGAAATCCAATGGGGGACCCATGGGTATGAACCTTGGGGCGAATTTGGGAGAATTAGCTATCCCGAAATCCATAGGAAAACCCAGTTTTTGCAACCCAGAAAACCAGTGACGGATTTGAGCTATTTGGTGAGTAGAATGGTGAGAAATCAAGTAGGAAATGACTGTGCAGAGGTTGGGTGTGCTTGATAAACCCAGTGAAGGCTAGGATCTCAAGGAGTAGCAGCTCGACCTTTCTATGCCCATCCTGAAGAGCACTGGAGGGAAGAGTTGCCTGAGGGACTGTGTAACAGAGAAAGGGATCTTCCTTGTGTTGGATGTGGTAGGTAATGTGGGTGCCTGACTGTTGAGTTCACTTGAGATTCCTGTAGCTCTGTGGTTGAGCTCACTGGCTTAGCGTTACCCTCCTCTATCTTCTTGAATGCTTGATAAACCCAACGGTGTGTTGGCTAGCATAGCTGATGACCGAAACCATGGCTGTGAGTGAGCCCAGCTAGTTCTTCCTTAGTGGATACACAGCCTAGCTCGGGGGTGATCTCTCAGCTGAAATAATATAGGTTGGATAGAGATCTATGGTTGGGTGGAATGTTTCCCTCCCGTAGCCAGTCGTTGGACATTTGCATTTCAAGATAAGTATTCTTGTGAATTAATTTATATACATTCTATGTTATGCATTGTATTCAATCTGAATGTTAAATATTCATGGTAATCAAATTGAAATGGAATCTGTGAATAGCATGAGAATGAGATTGAATCTCTGCATATGGAATCACCTTTTTACTTGAGATAAACATGTTGATGCATTCCATTCTTTTTGTGTATTATTATGTTTAATTCCGTTGTGTTTATATTGAGTTGATTCTGCACACAGAAGTTTTTAATTGTTATGAATTTATGAGTAGTAATATTGGGGTTAAGTCTGCCAAAAGCCCCGTATGATTGGTCGTGTTCTCTCCCCTGCATTTGGAAGGCGGGAGGGGACGTTACAAGATGGGACTCATTAGACCAATCTCTAGCCCTTATGCCTCTTCAGTAGTGTTGGTGAAGAAAAAAAATGGAACCTTAAGGATGTGCATAGATTTTAGAGATTTGAACAAAAATACATTCAAGAATAGGTATCCTATTCCTAGAATTGATGAGCTCATGGATGAACTATTTGGGGCAGAATATTTATCCAAAATTAATCTTAGATCAGGTTACCATCAAATTCGAATGAAGGAATAAGATGTGCAAAAGACTGCTTTTAGATGCCACTATGGCCACTTTGAGTTTCTTGTTATGCCTTTTGGATTAACTAATGGTCCAGGAACATTCCAATCATGCATGAACAGGATCTTTTGCAAGCAGCTTAGAAAGTTTTTTTTGGTTTTCTTTGATGTCATTCTCATTTACAACAAAACTTGGGAATAGAATTTGCATCATTTCGAGGTTGTGCTGAAAATTTTGCATGAATAGACTTTGTTTTCTAAGTTGTCTAAATGTGAATTTGGGATGAAGGAACTCTTGTATCTTGGGTACATTAATGGAAAACAAGGAGTGAAAGTGCACATGGAAAAAATAAGGGCTATCCTTGAATGGCCAACACCAAAAAATATCACAAAATTAAGAGGCTTAATTGGAATATGCACCTATTATAGGAAGTTTGTGAAAGGGTTCTCCAAATTGACTTCTCCACTCACTGATTTGACAAAGAAAGATGCTTTCAAGTGGGATGAAGAGACTGAAAATCCCTTCCAAAAAATGAAAGAGGTAATGAGTATTTTTTCAGTACTTGCATTATCTGATTTTACTAAACCTTTTGCTTTGGAATGTGATGCTTCGGGTGAAGGGATGTGGTATGTCCTAAAGAAATATCAACACCCTACATCCTTTGAGAGTAGAAAGTTACAGCCACATGAGAATATTTACTCCATATATGACAAATAAATTCTATCCATCATGCATTCCTTGGCCAAGTTTAGACAGTACTTGGTGGGAAACAAGTTTGTGGTGAAAACTGATCACAATAGTCTCAAGCACTTCCTCACCCAAAATGATCTTAATGAAAGGAAACAAAAGTGGGTAAGCAAGATCCAAGATTTTTATTTTTATATTGAATATGTAAAAGGGAAGAATAACATTGTAGTAGACGCATTATCTAGAAGACCTTCCTTTTCTCTCATGGACATTGCAAAAGATTGGAAAAACATGCTAATGGTTAAATATGCCAAAGATAGTTTTGCTTGTGATGTGTTAGATGGGGTCAAAGGGGATGATAACTATAGTATTTTGAATGGGATGATATATTATAAGGGAAGAATTTATTTGGTTCAAAATCCACAACTCAAGTACAAGATTTTGCAAGAAGCGCATGATTCCCCACTAGCTGCCCATCTGGGGATCTTCAAAACTTAGAGGAAATTAAGGAAAAGGTTTTTTTGGAGAGGGACAAAGGAAGATGTTCTCAAATATGTAAGTGAATGTAAGGTATTCCAGCAAAACAAATCTGAACTCACATGCTCAGCTAGTTTGTTGCAACCATTGCCCATTTTGGAATAAAAATGGGAGAGTATTTCAATGGACTTCATGACATGTTTTCCCAAATATTTGGGAAAGGATTGAATATATGTGGTAGTGGATAGGCTGAAAAAATTTGTTCATTTCTTTTAGTGTTGTACAAGTGGTTGATGTTTTTTTTTAAGAAATCTTCAGATTGCATGGACTCCCCAAGAGCATTGTAAGTGATAGAGATAGTAGACTCATTGGTTCTTTTTGGAAAGAAATTTTTAGATTGGTGGGCACACAATTGACTCCAAGCACAAGCTATCATCAAAAAACTGATGGCCAAACAGAGAGAGTGAATCAAAGGTTGGAAGGGTACCTAAGGAACTATGTGGGAGAGCAACAAAAAACATGGGTAAAATGGCTACACTTGGGTGAGTTTTGCTACAAGACCACTTTTCATATGTCAATAGGAATGTATTCTTTCAAAGCATTATATGGTTATAAAGCACTCACTTTTGTTGAGCATATATTTGGTGATAGTAGAGCCCCAAAAGCTAAAGATTGAGTGGAAGAGAGCCAAGAAGTTTTAAAGCTTTTGAAAGACAACTTGTAGGTTGCCCAAAATCAACAAAAACAATATGCAGATCAACATAGGGAAGAAAGGAACTTTGAAATCAATGATTTGGTATATTTGAGGTTGCAGCCATATAAACAAACATATTTCAAAAAGAAGGGAGCAAAGAATCTAAAACCAGGATACGATGGCCCATACAAGGTAGTTCGGAAGGTTGGGGAGGTAGCATATGAGTTAGAACTTCTAGAAGGAAGTAAAATCTACAATGTATTCTATGTTTCATGTCTCAAGAAGGCTATTGGTCAACAAATTTTCATTTCAGAAACACTTCCTCCTTTGGATAATGAAGGTCCTCTCATACTTGTTATAGAAAAAATTTGAAGACAAGGGAAAGAAGATTAAGGAGCAGAACTATCAAAGAGTACTTGGTACAATGGAAGGACCTCCAGAGTGAAGATGCCATATGGGAAGAGGGACAAATTTTGCAGCATCCAAATCTTAAATTGCTTGAGGACAAACATAATTGGGTGGGTAGGACTATAATGTCCCCATTCAAATAAATGCATGATAGGAAAATTCCACCAATCCTACTAGTTCCCTAGAATGGATGGAGACATTGGTATTTGCAATAAGGGAGCTAATAAATGATGTTTAGACATTAGAATGGCATAAATATTTAATAAAGGAGCTAAATAAATAAATACAAGATATAATCAAAGTGACAATTGATTATGAAGACACATAGAGGAAGTGGGACCAACACAAGCTAGATTTTCCATGCCACATGGCATCATCCTCTTGTCAATTTGAATCCATGAGAAGTACAACTTCTTGGGATGAGTTGTAAGGTTTATACACTTGAAAATATGCATCATAATTCGAATTGGGATGGAAGTGTAAATCCCATGGAAGAGGAAGAGTGAAATGAGAGGTTCTTGGACACTTGGGCTAGATTCCCTAACCTCTATGACAATAATGATGAAGATGCTATGACACCTATGAAAAATTTCAGACTTGATTGCTGACATATGACCAATATTACATGTCCGGCCTAGACATAGCCTCCAAGAAAGAGCTCTTGGGAGTTAGATAAGCTCAAAAGATTCCTACTCGAATTGGTGGAAGGTGGAAGGCTAGGAATTGGAAGACAAGTGGCAAATATGGAATCCCTCCCTAATTCGAATTTGATTGGAGCCAATGGATGGAATTAGAACATTAGAAGGCTAAGGATGTTTATAAAATATAGGGATAAAGTAAGAGAAAGGTTTTTTATCATTTTCAGAAATTGCATTTGAGAGGAGAGCCAGTGGAGTGCTACTCTACTTGCCTTAGCACCAATTTCGAGGGTGAAAGATTCCCATATGTAACAATAAAATAATAAATTAATATTAATATTAATTTATTATAATTAAAGAATATCTAAAGTCAATAGTCATGCCCTTTTACGAAAAGGTGCATGACGGGCTTATATAAAGCCCAAACCTATGTAACTATTAATCATCTACCATACATTACATTTTTACATTACTATTGATCCATTTATGGACCACTTACGTTACTTACACTGGGTTTTCCCGTAAGAAAAGTATTTTACTGCTCTAGTGGTATCAAAGCTTCGTTTCTGATCTCGCTATTAGACATCATCTCAGAGATTCTCTGAATTTTGAAATTTCACCATTAAAAACTAGGGTTTCCATAAGTACTTGAGATTTTTTTATTTTTGAAAAAAGTAAAAAAAAAAAAGAAGAAGAAAAGAAGAAAAAAAAAGAAACAAAGAAGTAAAGAAGTAAAAAGAAAACAAAAAAAAGACGTAAAAAAGAAGTACAAGAAGCAAGGAGTAAAAAAAGGAAAGTAGAAACAAATAAAAAATAAAAAGAAAGGAAAGTAAGAAAAGAAAAGTTAAAAAAAAAAGAACATAGTTTTATAAAACCATTCTAGTTTTATTAATATTCTATTCTTCACAACCTTAGATATATAAATTTATAATAATAATATTTATTATTATAATTTATCCAATCCATTTTTTTATAATAATATTGTTATTATATATAATAATTATTATTATAAATCATTTTTAAAACCCCTATTTTGCCTCTCATCCAAAACAATCATATTATTATTATTATTATAAATAATAATAATAATTATTTAATAAGTATATTAAATACAATTATTATTTTATACAAAAAGGGAAAAGAAAAAAAAATGAAGAAGGTCAAAATGGAAGAGGCAGATTTTATTAAAGCAGAGAAAAGATTTATCAACGTTCCAATGAAGGTGCCTATGGCAATGTTGAAAGTTTATGGGATATTTGATGAAAGTCCAATTGCCATTGGTATTTGTCCATCCAACAAAGAAAATTTTATAAACATTGATGTCGCAAATCAAGTACGAGTTCAAGAATCAATGAAGAATAAGCCAAATGAAGATCAAATAGAAGTACCATTACAAATCGATGATTATCATTTTGTAGCTCACTTCACAGTGGCAGCTATAGACGACCATCTCATCGACATAATGTTGGGTTATAACTGGTTGGAAACACTAGGAACATTCTCCGTCAATGCAAAAAAGAAGTGCATCACCTTCTTCCATGAGAAGAAGAAAATAATGCTACATGATTTCTCAGTGATAGTTCCCTTATTGCAAACTACATACGAAGAATCAATTGATGGATGATATGAAGAGTTAGAAGAACAAATAAAGATTTTAAACAAACTCATTATGGACAAAGATAATGAGTTGGAGAACGTCCAGAGAAAGTTAGAAAATCAGGAAACAGAGTTATGTCATCGTCAACAGCAAAAATAAAACCTCCAGCAGCAATATGACGACAGTAAGAAGACACATAAGTTGGAGCTAACAAAAGTCAACAATGTGTTATTAAGCAATACTGAAGAGATTTTTCGAGTACGAAATCATAACAAAACACTGATTACAAAGATTAAAAAATTAAAAAATAGTAGCAAGAGGGAACACTCTGGTAAAGACCTCAAAGCAAGAACACTGGAAAAGAAGGAAGAAAACCAGTGTCTAAAGAATCGTAATCATGAACTAGAGAATCAAATCAAGAAGTTAGAAATTGACAAAAAATCGTAAGATGAAAGAATCGAAAAGATTCAGAATCACAAAAATCTACTAGAGAACCAAGAAGTGAAAATCCAGGAAGATGCATCCAAAAATCAAGTCGAGGAAGTGAAGGCAGTCCTCGCCGCAGTTCAAAAGAAAGAAAAACAAACAACACATACTCCTTATAGACATCCCAATTATAATCGTCATTTTGACCAACGACATGGTCAAAATGAGCACTCACAGAAGATATATGTTGATAGGAGAAAATATTGACATACTAAGCAACAATTGAAATGACCCATCCCACAAAATGATCTCAGAGCTCCGATAAAAATAGATCTGGGATGGACCACAACAGATATGATGCGACAAATCTCTCGGAGAATTCGTAACTCGTATCGTCTTATTTCATCAAGTGTCACAGAGGATCCAGAGATGACAGTTCAAGAAAAATCAGACATTGCTTTCAATGATGCTTTGAGGACAAAGATTCCCTTAAGGGGAAGGCAATGTAACAATAAAATAATAAAATAATATTTATATTAATTTATTATAATTAAAGACTATCTAAAGTCAATAGTCATGCCCTTTTACGAAAAGGTGCATGACGGGCTTATATAAATCCCAAACCTGTGTAACTTTTAATCATCTACCATACATTACTATTGATCCATTTATAGACCACTTACGTTACTTACATTGGGTTTTCCCGTAAGAACAATATTTTACTGTTTCGGGACTATAATGTCCTTATTCAAATAAATGCATGACAAGCAAATTCCACCAATCCTACTATTTCCCTAGGTTGGATGGAGACATTGGGATTTGGAATAAGGGAGCTAATAAATGATGTTTAAACATTAGAATGGCATAAATGTTTAATAACAGAGCTAAATAAATAAATACAAGAGATAATCAAAGTGGCAATTGATCATGAAGACACATGGAGGAAGTGGGAACCACACAAGCTAGATTTTCCATGCCACATGGCATCATCCTCTTGTCAATTTGAATCCATGAGAAGTCCAACTTTTTGGGATGATTTGGAAGGCTTATACACTTGGAAGTATGCATCATAATTCTAATTGGGATGGAATTGTAACTCCGATGGAAGAGGAAGAGTCAAATGAGAGGTTCTTGGGCTAGATTCCCTAACCTCTATGACAACAATGATGAAGATGCTATGACACCTATGACAAATTTCAGACTTGATTGCTGACACCTGACCAATATTACATATCAGCCCTAAACATAGCCTCCAAGAGAGATCTCATGGGAGTTAGAGAAGCTCGAAATATTCCTACTCGAATTGGTTGAAGGCGGAAGGCTAGGAATTGCAAGACAAGTGGAAAATATGGAATCCCTCCCTAATTCGAATTTGATTGGAGCCAATGGATGGAATTAGAACATTAGAAGGCTAAGGATGTTTATAAAATATAGGGATCAAGTAAGAGAAGGGTTTTTTATCATTTTCAGAAATTGCATTTGAGAGGAGAGCTAGTTGAGTGCTACTCTACTTGCCTTAGCACCAATTTCGAGGGTGAAAGATTCCCATCTCTAACAATAAAATAATAAATTAATATTAATATTAATTTATTATAATTAAAGACTATCTAAAGTCAATATTCATGCCCTTTTACGAAAAGGTGCATGACGGGCTTATATAAAGCCCAAACCTATCTAACTATTAATCATCTACCATAAATTACATTTTTACATTACTATTGATCCATTTATGGACCACTTATGTTACTTACATTAGGTTTTCCCGTAAGAATAGTATTTTACTGTTCTAGTGGTATCATAGCTTCGTTTTCGATCTGGCTACTAGCCATCATCTCAGAGATTCTCTGAATTTTGGAATTTTTCCATTAAAAACTAGGGTTAATTGAGATTTTTTATTTTTGAAAAAAGTAAAAAAAAAAAAGAAGAAGAAGAAAAGAAGAAAAGAAAAGAAACAAAGAAGTAAAGAAGTAAAAAGAAAAGAAACAAATAAAGAAAACAAAAAGTAAAAACAAGAAAAAGGAAGACATAAAAAAGAAGTAAAAGAAGCAAGGAGTAAAAAAAGGAAAGTAGAAAAAAATAAAGAATGAAAAGAAAGAAAAGTAAGAAAAGAAAAGTTAAAAAAAAAACATAGTTTTATAAAACCATTCTAGTTTTATAAAACTATTCTAGTTTTATTAAAATTCTATTCTTCACAACCTTAGATATATAAATTTATAATAATAATATTTATTATTATAATTTATCCAATCCAATTTTTTATAATAATATTGTTATTATATATAATTATTATTATTATAAATCATTTTTAAAACCCCTATTTTGCCTCTCATCCAAAAAAAGCATAATATTATTATTATTATTGTAAATAATAATTATTATTATTTAATAAGTGTATTAAATACAATTATTATTTTATACAAAAAGGGAAAAGAAAAAAAAATGAAGAAGGTCAAAATGGAAGAGGCAGATTTTATTAAAGCAGAGAAAAGATTTCTCAACGTTCCGACGAAGGTGTCTATGGCGATGTTGAAAGTATATGGGATATTTGATGAAATTCCAATTTCCATTGCTATTTGTCCATCCAACAAGGAAAATTTTATAAACATTGATGTCGCAAATCAAGTACAAGTTCAAGAATCAATGAAGAATGAGTCAAATGAAGATCAAATAGAAGTACCATTACAAATCGATGATTATCATTTTGTAGCTCACTTCACAGTGGCAGCTATAGACGACCATCTCATCGACATAATGTTGGGCTATAACTGGTTGGAAACACTAGGAACATTCTCTGTCAATGCAAAAAAGAAGTGCATCACCTTCTTCCATGAGAAGAAGAAAATAACGCTACATGATTTCTTAGTGATAGTTCCCTTATCACAAACTACATACTAAGAATCAACGGATGGACGATATGAAGAGTTATAAGAACAAATAAAGCTTTTAAACAAACTCATTATGGACAAATATAATGAGTTGGAGCATGTCCAGAGAAAGTTAGAAAATCAGGAAACAAAGTTATGTCATCGTCAATAGCAAAAAAAAAAAACTCCAGTAGCAATATGACGACAGAAAGAAGACACATAAGTTGGAACTGACAAAAGTCAACAATGTGTTATCAAGCAATACGGAAGAGATTTTTTGACTATGAAATCATAACAAAACACTGATTACAAAGATTAAAAAATAGTACCAAGAGGGAACACTCTGATAAAGACCTCAAAGGAAGAACACTGGAAAAGAAGGAAGAAAACCAGTGTCTAAAGAATCGTAATCAAGAACTAGAGAATCAAATCAAGAAGTTAGAAATTGAGAAAAAGTCGTGAGATGAAAGAATCGAAAAGATTAAGAATCACAAAAATCTACCAGAGAACCAAGAAGCAAAAATCCAGGAAGATGCATCCAAAAATCAAGTTGAGGAAGTGAAGGCAGTCCTCGCCGCAGTTCAAAAGAAAGAAAAACAAACAACACATACTCCTTACTAACATCCCAATTATAATCGTCGTTTTGACCAACGATAGGGTCAAAACGAGCACTCATAGAAGATATATGTTGATAGGTGAAAATATCGACATATTAAGCAACAATTGAAATGAACCATCCCACAAAATGATCTCAGAGCTCCGATAAAAATAGATCTAGGATGGACCACAACAGATACGATGTGACAATTCTCTTCGGGAATTCGTAACTCATATCGTCTTATTTCATCAAGTGTCACAGAGGATCCAAAGATGGCAGTTCAAGAAAAATCAGACATTGCTTTCAATGAAGCTTTGAGGACAAAGATTCCCTTAAGGGGAAGGCAATGTAACAATAAAATAATAAAATAATATTAATATTAATATTAATTTATTATAATTAAAGACTATCTAAAGTCAATAGTCATGCCCTTTTACGAAAAGGTGCATGACGGGCTTATATAAAGCCCAAACCTATGTAACTATTAATCATCTACCATACATTACATTTTTACATTACTATTGATCCATTTATGGACCACTTACATTACTTACATTGGGTTTTCCCGTAAGAACAGTATTTTATTGCTCTGAGACTGTAATGTCCTGATTCAAATAAATGCATGACAGGAAAATTCCACCAATCCTACTAGTTCCCTAGGTTGGATGGCGACATTGAGATTTGCAATAAGGGAGCTAATAAATGATGTTTAGACATTAGAATGGCATAAATATTTAATAAAGGAGCGAAATAAATAAATACAAGAGATAATCAAAGTGGCAATCGATCATGAAGACACATGGAGGAAGTGGGACCCACACAAGTTAGATTTTCCATGCCACATGGCATCATCCTCTTGTCAATTTGAATCCATGAGAAGTCCAACTTCTTGGGATGAGTTAGAAGGCTTATAAACTTGGAAATATGCATCATAATTAAAATTGGGATGGAAGTGTAACTCCCATGGAAGAGAAAGAGTCAAATGAGAGGTTCTTGGACACTTGGGCTAGATTCCCTAACCTCTATGACGACAATGATGAAGATGCTATGACACATATGACAAATTTCAGACCTGATTGTTGACATATGACCAATATTACATGTCATTCCTAAACATAGCCTCCAAGAGGGATCTCATGGGATTTAGAGAAGCTCAAAATATTCCTACTCGAATTGGTGGAAGGTGGAAGGCTAGGAATTGGAAGACAAGTGGCAAATATGGAATCCCTCCCTAATTTGAATTTGATTGGAGCCAATGGATGGAATTAGAACATTAGAAGGCTAAGGATGTTTATAAAATATAGGGATCAAGTAAGAGAAGGGTTTTTTATCATTTTCAGAAAATGCATTTGAGAAGAGAGCTAGTGGAGTGCTACTCTACTTGCCTTAGCACCAATTTCAAGGGTGAAAGATTCCCATCCTAGTTGGTAATTGGAGAGGCCATTCAGACCTTTCATTTGGAGATTTAATGGAGTCATATTTTGTAGGTACAATCTACAAGGAATCTCATGGTCACTTCTAGTTCATCTTGTTTCTCCAACCATTTCAAGTTTTCTTAGCATATTCATGATCCTTAGGGAATTGCGCACTTGGTGAGATATTGTTCTCTTTTGGGAAACCTATAATGCCTCATTTTCTTATCATATAATGTAAATGATCTTTTATTCATATTAATAATATATTCATGTCGAAATTCCAAGTGGAACTATGTAAATCTGATTGTTAATGAGCTAATGGTGCCAATTTCCCCACTATGTTGATGTATGCCAATGATATGATGTTATGATGATTTTATGAACCAATGATGATTTTGTGAACCAATGATGATTTTATGATGTATGGACTGTCAATAATGTTTTATACAATTTTCAGTTTCAGTTCTTAAGCTTTTTGAGTCATATTGTTCAGTTTCATAACATTTGGAGAAGATTGCCTATCATTTCCCCCGAGGTCGAAACTAGTATTTTTGTATCTAATTTGAGAGGGTTGTATAAGACTTAATAAACGGAATGGTGCTGAATATGAGACCATATTTATGTAACATAGATATCCCATGCTTCTTTTCAGATTAGAGAGGGTCCCATAGCATTTGGAGAGCCATTTCCAGCATCTACCCATAGGGGAATTGAACCCCAAATTGCTAGTCTAATTCCCCACATGGACTAGAATGCAAATGAGAGTTGCATAATCCTTCGAAGTCTGTAAGGAATCCCTTAACCTCATAATAATTTCCTAATACCATCCATTAACCTTATGTAACAATTTGGGAGCATTTGGAGCTATTTGGAGGTCAAGAAGCCAATACTAGTCAAGGGTCAAAGTAGTGGAAAATTGAAAATTTTACCATTTTAATAAAATTCTAAAAAGGGACATTACATACAACTTCTTGGTGCTCTAAAAAAATTAATTTTGTATTTTCTAATGCTTATCCCTTATTTTCCAATTTTTTTTTTAGTGAGTGATCATATCCTCCTCGTAGCTATTCATCTAGATGACCTTCTCTCTCAATTGCATAAGCTACACTATGTGCTTGTCCCAATGTGCCACGACCGCAATGAAGGACCCTTGGAATTTATCAAATTGGTACTTTAGCAATGGAAGTAGCCTGGTTGAGGTCTCAAGTTTCTTATCCATATTTTCCCTATGTCGGTCATACATCTAGACCTTCACCTTCAAGTCCCTATTATCTTCTTGAACTTCAGCATTGATCGCTTACTGGGATTCAAACTTTTCTTTGTTTACTTTACCCATGCTAGGTTTGAAAAATTATGGGAGTTATGTCATGGTCAAGGATTCAACTAATTTAATATGATCTGTAAATAAGGGACTTATAGAAGACTTGCTTCACCAACATGTAAATATGCAAGATTAACTTCTAGTCTCTAATGTTAGTATGTACATAGATATTTTTTCTTGGTGTAGCCTGCATACAACAACCAACTAACAATACCAATATAATCAATACCTTGATTTCTATTTTAGTCCCAAATAAGCATTCAATAAATGGTTTGATCTTCATCCATTAATAGGAAGGGTCTATGAGAACATTTGATTTACAATTAGTTCCAATAATTCCTATCGGTATGTCTAGGTTTGAGTGAGTTCCCAATCAAGAACCAACCCAAAGTATGGTTGTAAATCAACAACAAATATGTTGTGAAAAATCTTAGTTACTAGCCTTGATTCCTGTGCTTCAACTAACTAACCCACAATGTAAATAGGTTGGACTTCAACTCAAGATTTTAATGTAAACAATACTCAAAAACTCTTCTTTAGAATGGCCTACAATGTGGAATTGGATGCAATTGTTATTCATTGACTTTGAAGCATCACCATCTTTAAGTTTTATAGTATTACCCAACCTAATCTATTCAAGAATGCATACAATTTACAATTCCTTCCAAATATTAAATGCTAGTAGGGCGAGTGCAAGCTAATGATGGACCTTTTAGATGCAAATCAATATCTAAAAATCCTACTCACAATACGTAAAGTCAAAACTCATCTGTGTTTACTGAAGCTAGGTTCGACAAAATGGTGAAATTGACATGCCATATTATGGTACATAGGATACATGTAAAGAATGTGCAATATTTATAGTCCAACAAATCACGAGCATGTTTCTTTGTGCATGTTTTTGCATTCACAAAACACGTACACGTTTTTGAATTCATAAAATGTACACACATTATGGAGATATAAGAACATGCACTATTAAATTTTATTGATAAGGTTCTCATTTATCCGTTATTGAAATAGTTTTGTGGAACCTTATTACCCATATGGATTTATGAACCTTGTCGTGGCTAAGGGAATATAGGGATTAAGGCTCAAGTTTTAAGGATTAGGGGATTAGAGTGCATACAAGGATCAATATTGCCCAAATATCCTAGGAGAGGGCTTATTTCATGGCTTCTAGGTGTTGATCATGGTACTTGAGCTTGAGAAGCTTTTGTTAGGGAATACGTCCATTCTTTCCCTTCGCACCATGTTTATGCCTTCACACCCATTTCTAGTGCATAAGAACTAGTCATGGCGCATGTATCCCACTCGAAGGCCAAGGAACATCTAAAAGTTCTTGTATGTTGTTTTGAAGTGTCTTACAAGGCTTTCGAGCTCGAGAAGCTTTGAAATATTCTAATGCACAAGTTTTAATTCTTTGATGATGGTTGAAATTCCTTGTGACCCATCGATGGTCTGTAAAAAATTCTAATGGCATCTATATTGAACTCGAATGCTAAATACCCATTTGGGAGGTGTAGTTCCATGTTGTTTTTCATGGTTCTTTATTTCAAGAAACTTTCTTTAAATCCTAAGTCCCTTTGTTTCCTCCATTCAAGTTATTTATACATCAAGAACCATTCCTAGTGCTCAAGACCTAGATTCATTATTCCTATTTCCCTCTAGTAGGCCTATGACACCCTACAAGGGTCTCATGTGGTGGTTCAATGATGTGTTCATGTTGCTTGAGCCTGATATAGTTCCTGTGGTTTTTTTTTTCCTCACTCAACCATGGCCAAGTCATTACGGATATTTTTTTACCATAGTGATGGTCAAGGACTTGAGACCCATTTGTGACATAAAAACATTTTAATAGTGGAACCCATATCCAGCCCATATGCTGAAGACCCTTTAGTGAGAGCTTGTGTCACAATTTGCAGGTGTTGTTCATGACGCTTGATCTTGATAAGTTTCAATTAGGTATTAAGGCCCTTATTTCCCCCTTCATCGTTTTTAGGCATAAAAACCCATTTCTGGTGCACAAAACCTACTCATGGTGTTTGTATCTCATTCAGAGGCTCGCAAAGAACCCCTACAAAGGAAGTTTGTCTAATGTTTCGAGCACTTAGTCAAGGATCTTGGGCTCAAAAATTTTCTTGGTTTGGACTCAAGAAACATTCCTATTTAGGACCTGTGTTGTGGTTTAATCATGGTTCCCATATCTCTCTAGTATGCTAGAGATTACAGACAGGGGTCTATTATGCTAGTTTGAGGTTGTGTTCATGGAAATACATGTATCCTGAAAAGGTCCATGGGTTTTAGTTGTTGTTAATGGAAATTGGACTTGAGAAGATTTAGTTAGGGCATAAGGCCTTTGTTGTCCTCCCCTAACCTCGGTTAGACCTTAAGACCCAATTGTTATTATGAACACCAATGTGGAGTTCATAATATTCCTAGTCATGGAAGTCATAGCCCACTTGGAAGAAAATGATACCCTACACATGTCATATTCATTGGTTCAAGAAATTGTCCATTCTACTTGATCCTAAGAAGAAAGGAAAGTATCATTAGATTCTCTCATTCAAGGGCTCAAAAAGAACCCCTACAAAGGATGTTTATGTGATGTTTCAAGGACTCATTCAAGGATCTTGGGGTCAAAACATTTCTTGTTGTTGACTCAGGACACATTACTATTTAGGATCTATGTTTTGGTTTAATCATGGTTCCCATATCTCTCTAGTATGATAGAGATTACCTACAGGGGTCTCATGTGCTGGTTTGAGGATGCGTTCATGGAAGTACATGTATTTTGAGAAGGTTCATGGGTTTAAATTGTTGTTAATAGCACTTGAGCAAGTAATACGGTTCATTTAGGGAATAAGTCCTTTGTTGTCCTACCATAACCTTAGTTAGACCTTGAGTCCCATTATGGGTATCACAATATTAATAGTCATGGCGTTCATATCCCACGTGGAAGTGAATGATACCCTACAAAGGTCATATGTCTTGGTTGAAGGAATTGTCCATGGTACTTGATCCTAAGAAGAAATTCAAGTGGCACTAGAAGTTCTCATTTGCAGGTTCACAAAGAACACCTACAAAGGAAATTCGTTTGATGTTTCGAGGACTTGTTCAAGGATCTTGGGCTCAAAAAAATTCTTTGTGTTACGGAGAAAACTTCCTATGGATTGGAGTAGACCACAACAGACAGATGAATACCAGAAATCAACTCAATTCCCAATGCATGCTATATAAATGTAAATGCTAAGAAGTGGAATAAATTACCAACCTTCAACCAGATGTTTGATGTAGATCCCCATTGAGATTTCCAATCACCACAATTGAACCTGCAGCTTAGTCTCAACAATAAACATAAGTAGGTGCATATGATATATGAAAGTTGTTAGCATAAACAATAGCACAATCCATTATATATGTAAGCAAATGTACCCAATGATAATAAACCATTCACAACATCAATTGGACGAGAAAATGAGTATTTATATTAATATGAACAAGAAGTACATGATACAACCTCTTGTCGGAAACTCATATGAACCAAGAACTAGGTCCCTCCACTTGTGTCTCCACCACTTCAATCCCCCATGCAATGGAAAACTAATGAGTAAAGGAATGAGTCCTTCACAAGATATGGAAGAGTTTGGTAGGTGAACATAAATGGTTCACAACAACTAGGATCAATGAATGTAGACTCAAGCTATGGAAAAAATCCAATAGATTTTCGATGCTCTCTCCTTCTCCCCCTTCCATGCACCATAAGAGCTCAATATATAACCCTCCAAAGGTAGGTGAAAGGTTGAATCGAGTCGTTTCGGTATACATGGAGGGTCAAATGTCACAATGGCTGCTTTTTGGAGTGAAAAATAGAGTTTTTACTATTATTTACCAAAAAATCGATGTACGCTGGTTGTTGTGATGCAGCATGCATATACGCGAGATGTAATGCAGTAGATCACGTACAGGAGGAAAAATAGGGAAAAAAGGGGTTCAATGGGAACCACATGTATGGTTTTGAGTCTATAAATAGGTAAGGGAATCCAAAGAGTATAAATGCTCACAAGGTGGAAAAATACATTGTAATAGATGCCCCCTAATGTGTGAGGTCAGATAAGGTACTATGATGGCTGAAATAAATTATGAATCTCAGACCTAGAGTGATGGAGACACAAAAGGAAGGAGTATCCCACTCATCATAATACAATGATATCTCTGAACACATATCGGTACAATACATAGCAATATGATACAATGGCCATGAATAGGAAGTATGTAGTGAATACATGTCATGAGTGGTCATAGCCATGACCCAATATACAGTAAGATATGGTCTCCTACTGAAGAGGAAACAACTGATGCAAACTGAAGGTACAAACTGCTGATGTATGCGACTGATCTCTCATAAGTACAATCACGATCACCAATAGAATACTGAATGCCACTGAACTCTAGGGACTTCTACACAAATCATCTACAATGTATCCCCTATCAAGCGAGTAAAGGTGTTGAAGTCGAACCTAATGTGGCATCGTCTGATTACCGTTCATTGATGTATATTGTTAACATACGCGAGATAAATCACCAATAATGAAAATGGGCATCAAGGCACATAGTACATTCACCAAGTGTGAATAGAGGTGTTGAGGTCGAACATTTGATGAATCCATCGATCAGGGGCCATTGATGAAGTCCCAATATATCGATGGAGAGAGAACCTACCACTAATGACTGCAAGCCTCAAGGTACTCAATGGAATCTAAGTCTCGATTCCGGAATAAATGAGTTGGATTCGACGGAATAAGACTCGCTGGAAGGAGGGCATTACTTGATCCCCCATCAACCAACACGAGGTAGCAGCTATGCTGATATATTTGGAAGAACTTGGACTAACAGATCAAACTGTAAGGGATGGCCGACATGTAATAGTCAAGAGATATGAGGAGTGGCCGAATCTAGTTTCAAGACTTCCTTTGAACAAGAGCATGAGCAGATGGATAGAATCAGGAAGCATAGACTCAAGTAAAATATGATAATAATACTTTGTGACGCAGGAGGCATCAACAAAGTATCCATAATGATTGAAATCTTAACGAGCCAGTGGAGTAAGATATGAGAAACGAGTACAGCTCATAAGGTCCTACTATTGTCCCAACTCATGATGAATGGAGTGGAGATGAATGCTCTGTTCAAAGGTGACATGACAACTTCCAATAAGAGGTATTAAATATTTTCGTGTCCAGATTTTTCAGTTATATGATTTTTTTGGTCTTTTTCATATTATGAAAGCTTGAAAAAGAATAAAATTGCTTATGGTACAAAAGTGAGGGAATGAGTATCAATATCAAGCAAACTAGTTCCAAGCAGTGGAACATACCTATGATCAATGCAAGGAAGCATGTGCAAGATGTGGACACTCAGGGGTGTTTTCCCTCAAGGTAAAGGGTCATGAAGCTGTGAAAGATATTGAAGGCTCTGCTTAGCTTGGAAGGTAAAGTGCTCAGGCACATGGCTAATAACTGCGAAAAGCGAGAGCCAACATAGGATAAAAGGAAAGCAGGATAATGCAATACATTCACAACTCAACATAAATGAGGATTCCTTATGGGAGATGGCCAGAATAAAGATAAAGTAGAGTATGAGTCTTCATCGCAATTTCATGGCGTGACTACAAAGGACTCCCAATCTCAAGTAGAAACAACGAAATGGGCTCCAAAAGACATAAAAGGATCTAACTAGGGAACCCATGGTCGGACAAGCCCTATCGCCAAATAATGACACTTCTAAAGTAGCATAGAGGTTCTGTTTCAGTTAAAAAGCGGGATCGCACCTAATTTTTATGAATGTGGTCATAAGGTCGATGCAAAACTGCAAGTGAAATCACATCCTAACATATATGCTAGTTGAAAAACATACCTGCCGAAGGCGCAAAAAGGTTCAAAAATCCACTTTCGTCGAAAAAAACTACTCAAAAAGGAACTTCATGACAACATATTAGTCCAAAAAACTCAAAAAATGACAAAAACTATATAAAAGTGGGTTTGAAAAATTAATAAATAGTAAAAAGAATTTTTTTTACCACATCATTCTCACGTTTCACTCCACATAGTGCATTTGGGTTGTTTTTACCTCCGATCTTCAATCGACGATTATGGGAGCTATGAGTGTCGGAATCACGAGCCGTCTGGACCAGGTTAGTGCTCTCAATTTTTTCTTCAATTCTGTGGTTTCATTTTGTTTTTAATGGTCAATTTTTAATTTTTTCAAAGAGTTAAACCTATTTGGCACTGTACGCGGGCTATAACTTCACGGGTTGTGTGGAGGGCTGCTTGTACGTTGTCAAACTAAGTTTTGACTGCATATACATGCAACTGTATACAAATTATCCCACGTGTAGCGCTGAGGGTTGTGTTTTTTATGAGTTTTTAACAGAAAAAACATTTGTTCAAATCAATTTCTACAGCGCATCCTGACACTGCTCGTTAATTTGTTAGAGGTAGACTAAACGTTGCTCTACTTCCGAAGTGTCAGGTAGGAGATTTATATCTAGTTTCAAGGAATGGATTTCGCATTCAATCGGTAAGATAGACTCCACACCATGCACTAACTGAAATGGTGAGAAACTGGTGGAAGTCTTTACTGTGGTTCGATACGCCCATAAAGCAAGATACAACATAATATGCCAATTACTCTTGCTTTGTCAGATGGTCCTTTGGAGAATGGCCTTAAGGGACTTTTTACTGCCTCGACCTGCCCATTCGCTTGGGGATAATAAGAAGATGAGTGATCTTGTCGAAACCAAGCTTAAGTGATAATTACGCCATCATCTTGTTTTGAAAGTGACTGCTATGGTCAGTGACAATCTCCTTCGGGATACTGAATCGAGCTATAATTTTATTGAATACGAAGTAGGCTGCAGTTGCACCATCGGCTTTAATGGTCGGCATGGCCTCAGCCCATTTGATGAAGTAATCAATGACTACTATGATATGATGATTCCCCCCATCCAAAGCTGGCTTGCAATCCATGAAATCAACCCCCCACTTGGTGAAGGGACCAACGGTGACGACCAGATGTAAAGGAGTAGGATGCGAGTGCATGTTCCGAGCAAACACCTAGTAAGAGTGATATCTCTTCACAACATTTACACAATATTTGAAGATCGTAGGCCAAAAATAGCCTTCTCGCAAGATACGTTGTGCTATCGCAAGCCCAGATAAGTGACCACCACACGTTCTACTATGGAAGTCATTAAGCACTAGCTCTGGTTCTTCATGAGTTAACCAATTCCGTAGGATAGAGTCTTTTCCTTAGCGATACAAAGTTTCAATGACTATGACATAATCTTTGGCGTGATGTCTCACACGTAGTCACTCATCTCATGAATAATGCGAAGGGAGATTCAGATTTTAGAGATATACAACGATGTCTCCATACCAAGGGTCCATTGACAAGATAAGAAATAAATGTTCATCCACAAATGAGTCTTCATGGACTACTTTCTCATCAAGTCTCGAAAAATATGATATAATTTTCGTGAAAACCAAGGACTTCACCGACTTCACCAAAGAAAAATCAAGATCAAACTCCTGAAGGATGACAATCCATTTATTATATTTCCTCCCAATTAAACGTCGTGAAAGCACGAACTGAAACGGATTGACATGCGCTATAACTGTGGTTTTCCTAAGCAAAATATAATGTTGTAATCGTTGGAATGCATGAATAGTCGCAAGGGACAATTTCTCAATGTGAGAATATATCAGTTCAACGTCTACTAGGTTTCGACTAAGATAATAGATGACATGTTCTTGAAGCACATCATCCACCTGAACTAAGACCATACCAATCGTCTCTTGAGACACGGTCACATAAAGAAAAAAATATCTTGCAAATTCAGGTGGACTAAGAAGAGGGGCCAATACCAAGGCTTTCTTTAAAACATCAAAATACTGTTGGGATCGCTCATCCTAGATAAAAGGAGTGTCCTTCTTCAATAATCGCGTGAAATCCTTAGTAAGATTGGCGTAGTTCACAATAAAACGGCATAAGAAAGTGGTTGTCCCTTGGAGGCTCTGAAGTTGAATCAGATTACACAGGGGAGGAAACCAAAGTATTGCCTCAACCTTTAATGAATCGACTCTAATACCCTCTTTGGAGACTACAAACCCTAGAAGGCGACCAATTTTAATGACAAAGATACACTTGTTTGGATTCAAATGAATCTTATAGCACCGAAATCTTTCAAAAATAAGGCGGAGGTGACTTGGGTGATCCACTCTCTTACGAGAGTGACCAGCAAGGTCATCCAAATAAGCCTCCACTATGCGATTAAGGTCATGAAAAGCATAGGTCATGCCCCGCTGAAACGTAGCTTCGATGTTTTTAAGGCAAACGAGAATTTTCCGGTATGCAAAGGTACCCCAAGGACATATAAATACGGTCTTATGTTGATCCTCGGGTTTAATCTAGATCTGATTGTAGCCTGAAAAAGCATCCATAAACGAAAACACTCTGCTTTCCTCACATGCATCCAATATTTGGTCTATGAATGGAGTGGGAAAGTTATCTTTAGGACATGCTCTATTCAGATATTGAAAATAAGTACACACTCGGATGGTTCCTTACTTCTTATCCAGAAGAACAGGGTTGGATAACCATTCGATAAGGGGAACCAGGTAGATGAAACTAGCTTTTAGTAGTTTCTCTGCTTCTACCTTAATAGTGACTGCCTTCCTAGGATCCACAGCACGAAGACGTTGTCGAACAGGCTTAACATTCGGGTAAGTTTTAATCTCATGCTCAACAATACTAAGGTCAATACCTTGCATATCCTCATATGATCAGGCAAACACATCCCGAAATTATTTGAATAAATCGGTGTAAATGCGGATCTCCTCAGGGGAACAATCGGCATCGATGTATACATTTTCAATATTTTTGGGAGTGCAAGAAATGTTGATCAGAATGGTAGGGGAAATATTATCCATATTCCCCTCCACGTAAATTCCATGTGAATCCAAAGGAGCCACAAGGTGACCAACTTTCTCTACAAGAGTCGACCGAAACTCTTCCTGCTCAATAAGGTCAAGGTTGGGAAGAAAATAAGATCAATGATGGAGATCTTCCCAAGGCTTATAACTACCGTACATTGCTTCGATATTATCTTCATCCGAAGGAAAAGTACCATCAAGGAAATCATGTGAGAAAGATGAATTGACTTCCCATGCAGGCAGCATAACGGGATCATCTTCTTATCTCCATGAAGAGGAGAGATCTGGCTTTGCAGTGTCTTGTTGAATATCACAATAAGCAAGTTCAGTTACAGACAAGGGCATAGCCATCCCGATGTGCGAAACGTCTCCATACGGGGAACGCGTGGAAGGTATATTCCACAGATCACTAAAATACGATGTTCGGAATGGTACATTATGCAACGAGGAAGGGGCACTCTCGGAAATGGTTCCTATGAAGGAGATTGGTGCAACAAAGTTGAAATATCACATCAAAGAGGAATACAATCCTACACAAATATTCCCAATTTCTAGCTCAGATTTTCAATTTGAGGAACTACAGTTCTTGGTGATGCTACGAGACTGGAACTAGTGAAATCTAGTTGATCGACAGTCACAATATTTCCTTCATGGGGAAAGAAAATAACTCTAAAAAAAGAGGACACGATCGCTCTCATAGCATAGATCCAATTCCGACCCAGTAGAAGGTTGTAGTCGATGGGTGCATCAACCACCTCAACTTATGTTGGCACATTCTTCCCACCCAAGTGGACCTCAAGGGAGGGGATAATACCATGTGTCCTGAACGAACGACCATCGAATGCAGTAAGCATGGTCATAGATTTATATAATGGAGGAGATCCAAGAGCCTTCCAACAAGCTAAAGACATTACTGAAGTGGAAGCACCTTCGTCAACAACAGTACACTTAACGACCATTTGTAGGCACCTAACACGGACTTGGAAATCCACATGATAGGGAAACCAAGGCTGAACATCAGTGGTGTAGAACTTGATAACATTTGGAATACAGTGATCCTAGACTCCCAAAGCACATAAAAGGGTTGTCCTTTGTGAAGGACAAGCATGGAGAACCTCGAGAGCTAACATAGCACACAGAGTCTTGCCCAGATCTTCCATAATTGAGTATTTCTGGGAGGCTCGGGCATTGGGATTGTGCGCTGAAATCTTGAGAACACCTTTCGGTATCTGTGGCATAGAGTTGGGCTTCTCGATATTCAATGGAGTCTCAGGTGGAGGGGATCATTCCCCAATGATTACGGATCTCCATAATCACGTGAGCGAGTAGGAATACTAACCTCTGATTTGACCATGTTAACGCATCCAAAACCGCTGGCATGTGTAGAGGATGTCGAAGTTTCATTAGTCCCATTACCGTCGATGAAAGCACTCGAATCCATATTTTGATGATGTGGAAAGGGATCCTTCAGCACAACTGGGATGTGTGCAAGGTGCTTCGATGATTCCTCAATATGAGGACACAAATGTGTAAGGTGATCTTCCGAGCAAAGCTTACAAGGAAACTTCACTTCATGTCTAGGTTTGCGATCCCCACCAGCATTTCCGCCATCCCAAAGAGGGTTAGAGTTCTCTTTCTTAGGGTTATTCCTATTGTTCCCACCCCTATGATTATTTTTCCCCTTCTTCTTCCCACCAAGTTGCTAGTTACCAAATGGGTTCGCCGATTGTATAGCATGAACATCAGATGACTCAGTGGAAACGGATGAGGCGTGATCCTATCCAGGGGTAGATTAGTTAATAGATAGATTGTGCATTTGATTCATAACAAAATCTATGGGATGAGTACTTGTGGAACCAACTATTCCATCGGCATGCGGTCTAGTAATGGGCTTGGACTCATGTTGTGATCGTGGTGCATCAGGTATAATGTCATATAAGATTCTAGACTAACCATAGACTAGGTCTAGCTGTTGGGATTTAAAAATGGCTTGTTCCTCAGTCATAATTCTAGATAATGAGACATCCTTTGAAATTTAATGGAGCAAATACTTGAGGAACCATTCCAACAAAAACTTTGGAGGAATGTTGGCTTTCACTAGACTCTTCCATCGGCACCACTCCATGGAATCGAGGAGCTAGAATGAGGAGGATGTTGCAGGATCATATAAGCGTTCATTGGTATAGGCATATATGTATAGGTATTCGGGTGAACATATGGAATGTAAGTCATAGATCCGATACCTATCGTGAAACCTCCACTTGGGAATGGGTTCACACTAACACTAGGGGATGATGAAGGAGGAGGTCCTCCTCCAACATTCAGATAATATGAGGGGATGTGACCACTCCCAAACTGATATGCAGTATAAGGGGGCGTAGTGCCCCTAGCCCCTACACTAGAGCTAGCATGACTTCTAGACATGGTGGAAGTAATAGTCAGCATAAAACCAGGCATACCCAATGAAAAGGGGTTGAGGTCGTAGTGACGGATGTAGAACCAAAACCTAACATACCCGTAGATGAACCATAGAGATAAACTGATGACCATGTCTCATCGAACAGGTCCGTACTAGTGGCTCTGGATGCCCCAAACCCATGACGAGTGGTGTGTGATCAGCCTCCCTCCCAATCAATCCTCAGAGAGTATATGTGCGGAGGGGAAGTTCGCTTTGGAATAGTCGACAGAGTCGAGGGGAATCCCAAAGTGTCAGATGCGGAACTCATAATGGGAGCTCTCTAAAGCTTATGAGATGTAAATAAAGGACCAATGGTAGTCCTCCAACGTCTCTTGCTAAGAGACTGTGACAGATCGCTAGCTGGTAAACCAGCCAACCGATGAGATCGGCGGAGAGTTGGATCTCGATCCACGATGACTTCAAAGAGTCAACAAATAAACATCTCATAATGGCCTACTAGATCGTCACAGAGCACACACCTAAAATAAACTACAACCAAATGCACAAAACAAGGGACTCGCTCAAGCGACTGCCTGACACTACAGTCGGTATGTATCGCCTCGGAGAGGCTTGAGACTCCCAAACTATAACCAAAGGTAACATAATCAGTTATAAGGGCCCCCAATCTTCATTGTGCGAACACAACTGTGTTGTCCGACCCCTATTTGACTCAGGACACTCACAGAATAACCACTGGAAGTACCCTATGTGATACCTAGGTAAAGCAACTATTTCCACCATGTATAACCAATGCTCAGGCGAACAGTCGCATGTGGGATCCATTGTATGGGCAAGGTAACTAAGCCCGAAAATCAAGAGGGTCAAATCCCCCAAGAATCCCCAGATACTAAAAAAACCTGGAAATATCTCCCACGTTCAGCAAGTATTGGAGGGCTATCTCTGCAACCAACCTCCCGTGACCTCGTGCTTAACTTTGGTTTGAGTAGAGCATCCTGAGAACACCGATGTATACCATGGGTTTCACCACTCCCTGGTCAGACACATAATGTTTTTTTAATAGTCTTGGATTATTAACTCACAGTGATTTATTCCAAGACTCTAAACCTATACTAGTTGGTGCACCTTAGAAAAGAAAATTTTCTAATCAATTCTTTCGTTAAGCGTTAATTTTAATGGTTGTGATTACTCAAAAGGATATGGTCGTGAAACTAATGGTGTGAGATGACTCAATAAATGCACATCCAAAAAACACTACTCTTCTATCAATGGGAAAAATATGCACTAAATGACAATCAAACCAACTTTTCTTTTCGAAAATAAAAATGCAATTTCTTTATGATTTCATGCACAAGCAATCCCTAATGAAAGCACAACCACTCTAATGCAAAATGAAGATACATAAAGCAATTTGTTTTTGTATTTTCAGTATAACTGAATGAAAATGCAAACAATGTTTTTGTATTTTTCAATATAAATGAATGAAAAATGCAATTAGAATCAAAACTTTGCTGAAAAGAATGTAGAGCATGCATTGCAGACAACCCAACAAACTCCAAAAATCAAGACTCGGCTAAGCTAATGAGCTATAAAAAGAAAAAATGGTTGAAAACCAAATTCTCAAAAACTAAAGAAAGAGGAGTTTCTAGTCAATAAAAGGGCAGGGAACAATTAGGATATAGGCCTAATAAGACTCAGGAACACCCATAATTCACCCAGCAACAACCAAATATCACAAACAAGGCTAAGCCAGACCTGTACGCAACTGTTTACAGAACAGTAGCGTATATACGCTGGATATTGAACTATCAATAGCGGGTACCTGCGAGCTAACCAAAGCAAACTCGCGGACAGGGAAGAGTAGGTGGAACAAAAATGAATCAAAAGACCAAGAAAAATCAATATTTTCTATGCAGGCCCTAATTTCCTATCAACGACACAGAAACTCGACAGAACAGAGACTCAAAATAAGGAAAAATGCCCAAAATCCCCAAAATAGAGGTTCCTCCCCACCGGAGTTGCCATTTCTGTTACGGAGTGTTGTAGGTACAATAGATCGCATGTTTCATTAAAACATGGGAGCCCCAAATTTTTATATGCAAAGCAAATGTTTAAATTCCTAAGTCATTTTGGATTTTTTCATTTGCTCATTATGTTTTGATGTCTTTGTCATGATTTGGTTTGATTAGTAATTTTTCCTTTGAAAATTTCTTGCATTTTTTAGTGTTTTTGTGAGTTGCAGTAAGCATTGGTTTTTCTCAAAACACAGGTTCTTTCCGCAATCTGCAATCCGCACTGCGGATTGCAAAACCTTGGTTTTTGGTTTTGAAACATTTTCTTTCCGCAACGCGCAACCCACAAATGTGGATTGTGGATGTGGAAATTTTTTTCAATAATTATAGTTTGCGCTTTGTGTTTCCGCAACCCGCAACCTGCGATTGCGAATTGCATATTGCAGAAAGTGTTTGAATAATAAATTTGTGTCACAGTTTTCTACAACCCACAATGCTGAATGCGGATTGTGGAAAGGTCGCTATGTTAAATAAATTCGTTTGCGTTTTCGCAACCCGCAACCCGCAGTTGTGGATTGTCGATTGCAGAAACTTCTTGTTATTTAATATTTAGAGTTGCGATTCAGCAACCCGCAACCCACAATTGCGGATTGCAGAATAATGTACATATTTGTGAAATAAACGCCCACAACTCTTCTTCCATAGTGTGCATGTTTAATATTAACCGTTGATTTGTCTTGATCCTACGGATAAGATTACGCTGCATGATTTGAATGATTAGTTGGATTATTTGCTTTTCACCAATTTTCGAAATTGCTACCAGGTTCTTAATTGCGATTTTTTTACCTTCGGCCAAACGTGAAATTATAATCGTTGATCCAACTAATTCATAATGATCGAATGTTTAGATTTGACTTCAAATCATACATGATATGATTAAATTCATACCTCATCTTAATCCAAATTTCATCAACATATGTTGTGTGTTATTTCATTGCAGATGTGATAATTGCAGTTCTCAGGCCGTAAGATTTTAATCATGGCAATTCATTGCAGTTAGTCATTATAGGATCTTTGTTCTTCTTCTTAAATATAGAGATCGACATGAGCAATTCAATGGTTATCATATTCCAAAGAAAATTCTTGTTATTCAGAGATTTCCTTCTAACAATTACATACTGTGAGTGAGATGTAGAAAAATCACAAATCTTCAGTAAAATTTTGTGACGAGAAAGAACTTCATCCTCTTCAATATCATGAACCTCTGTCGCCACCTTTCAAATCAGATGTTTCTAATGACAACACTGGTAGTGAAAAAGAAGACTCTGACATTCAATCCATCTATATACGACTCCCACAGAAGAAAAGGAAGAAGATCACTGCAAAAATATGTTGATTGAGATGATACAGTAATCCGGGATTTTATAATCAATGAAGTTCCTGTGACTCCACCAATTTCCCCGAAGGAAGGACAAGTGGCTGATTTTTCGGTTTTCGAGTGCATTGTCAATCATCATGAATGTTCTAAGAAGTGTTTTTCAGCCTCCATCGCAGATAGCTAGTGGATTATCATTATCCTCCACAGTCCGTTACATGATACTTCCCTTGAAACCGTGTGATGAAAATCTTTTGGAAATTTTGTGAAAAGTTCAGTATTAATCACTCCCGGTGATGTTTTTCTTAGATTAATAGATTTTGTAATCCCTGTTTTATGGGAGGTCTATCTTTTGTAACTATTTTGTAAATTATTATTTAAAGGATAGAGGTCTCATGGGGTGTGGGGGCATAAAATCGCTAGAGAAGGACTGGAGAAATGTTGTTTCACTTAAGATCTTGTAATTTTTTGCAGACCTGATGAATCAAAGTTAGTTTCTTTTAGCATCTTCTTTGTCTATGTTGTCAAATTTCTTTGATGATATCTGATTTTTTCACCTTAATCATTAGATGAACACTATTTGATTTTGCAATTACTATTTATACATTGATCACTAGTTTATATTTCTCTTAACTCATGGTTTGTGTATCATAATGTTTTAAGTGAATTTATTTAATTAAAACATTTATCTATTTCTGCAAATGATTAACAAAAATTAATCAATTCATGTTAATTTTTCAATTAGCATTCCAGCTACAGGGTAATCCTGCATGTGCCTACTCCTTAAACTATTATCAGTTAATTTTCATTTGTTGATTGTATTTTGAGCTAGTAAGTAACAGATCCATTCTCACATTTCTGTCATATTGGTGAAATTGCTTGTTAAATTTTCAGATCAAGTTATCCTGCACACAAACGAAACACTTCTTTTAGATTAGATTTGACTTAGTTTAGATTTCCTTCAAGGTAGATTTGTTCTAGTTTTAGATCCTTTTTAGAGTTAGGAAACTTTAATCTTCCCTCGCAGGAAGACTGATCCTTTCAGGATCAAACCCCATAAATGCCACCAGAGGCCTTTATATCCGTAGGAGTTAACTACACCAAACAGACTGGGGATAGAACTTCTCTTGCACAGAGCTTTTTGAATCCTTTCAGGCTGGGTTTTCACCCTTTGTTGTTAGCCTTGGAACCCATTCCCACAACCTACACACCCGGGGCTTCAACAAATGGCACTAGAAGGAGGGCCAGAAGCAAGATATGCCTAAACAGAATACCAATAGACCTCCTCCAGCAAGATCACCAGTTTTCACTCGTAGTCACACACAGGCATCAACCTCTGCAGAACAACCAGTGCAACAACCAACTGCAATTCTTGTCACCCCTGTGATAGAGCAGGAAACTAGAAGGGATGATATTGTCTTTATATCACCCACTAGGGGACCCATTACACTTGAACAACTATTAAAAGCTTATTCCGATAGTGTTGCTAGGTTACAAGAAAGAATCGCAAAAGAGAATAACCTTGGACTAGCAACAATTCAACATCAACAGAACAACAATCCGCAAGTTAATAATCAAGATAATCAAAATTCAGGCGACCAAAATATTGAACATCACCATTCATCTAGCCATCAAGAGTCCCCTGATTTTAACCTTGATTCCTTCTTCGAACAAGCAGAACAAGATCATCCCAATGTTGCCACAGGTGGACCATTACCAACACCTCCTTCATCTTCCTCATCTTCATCTTAAGAGTCATCACATAGTGAGTCAGACTCCAATTCATACTCATAGGATATACCCATGGCTGAAGGTGCAAACAGACCCTGAATGGACTAGGATGTTGTGTTTATAGTTGGAGAACAACACAGACTCCCTAAGAATCCTAAAAAGTGGCTACCTAAGTTTGATCCTGGTGAAAAATCACCTTCCCTTGATCATATCAAAACCTTTATGCATACAATCAGACTTAGGAATGTCATCCATGAAGATGTAGTTTGTAGATTGTTTCCTTATACCTTCCAGGGAAAAGCATCCACTTGGTACTTTTCCTTGGAAGCTAGATCCATCTCTTCCTGGGATGACTTTGAAAAAATGTTTATACAGAAATTTGTAGATGGCAAGACTCCAGAGGAATTGGTTATATATTTGTCTTCCATGAAAAATAGAGGTAAGGAAAGAGTTAAAGTTACAATCAAAGGTTTTCATACTTGAAAAACATAATCCCTACCACTGTTCTTCCTCTAGAAGAACTTCTGGTTGCTTATTATGTTAAAGGATTACCAATTACCATTGCTATGTGGGTAAAACAAGCACGAAAAGATAACTTGCAGGAGGCCTTTGTTGAGGCTATCCAAGTTGAAAAATATATATTTTCTTGAAGGATAACCCTGATGCTTCAGCAGAGCAACCTTCTATCTCTCGTAAGAAACCAGACAATTCTCCAAAACCCACTATACAGAATAAGGACCCTTTTGAAATGAACGATATGAAGAAATTTCTTCAAAATATTTCCAATGAAATTGTAGACCTAAAAAGGACTAATACAGAAAACCAGAACAATAATAGAGGATTCAACAGATAACCTTTCAGAAGACCTTATAAACCTCCAGAAAACCGAGTCCCACCCAATCCTGATGAAGGATTGAACTATGAAGAAATTCTTTCTATATTTAATGCTTTGGTTTCATAATCACATAATTCTCTTGATCATCCATATGAAGACTTACAAGAGAATCAAGAACCTGAACCACCAGATGAAGCAGAAGATCAAGAGATAAACACTATCAGTTTTTTCTCAGAACTTCCTATGGATGAGGTGGAAGATGAGCTTGAGGGTGTCTTCAATGTCCAACGCCCCTATAATACAAGGGGAAAGGGATAGCTTGCATAGGAACCTTCCACTTCAACTCCTACCCCAAACAGGGGTAAAACATCAACACAAAAGGACACTCTCATTCCTGAAATAGAATACAACCTGATTGATGACTTGAAAAGAGTGAAAGCCAATATTTTTGTCTTTGAGCTTTTGAAAATCCCTGCCATGAGAGACGTTCTTCCCAAAATCATGATTGTCAAACCCAGGGAGACTCAGAACAAAAACCTAGAGACATACTCTAAACCTGGAAATAAGAAGCTAGGTAGCAAGAAAACACCTCCTTTCTTGCTCACTTTTGAAGTTTTCAATAGGAATGTCCATAATTGTATGATAGATTCAGGGGCTTCAACCAATGTGATGCCTCTATTTGTCTGCAAGAAGTTGAATGCCTCTTTGAAGCCCTTCCCTACTCAAATTGTTCAACTTGATAGATCTAAAGTTAGGGTAGTGCGAGAACTGAAAAATATCTTGTTAACACTATCTGTTGACCCCAGAATCCACCAGACTGTGGATATTATTATAGGTGACATCCATGAAATGTATGGAATGTGGTTGAGTAGAGACTGCTCAGAAAAACTCAAAGGATACTTCGCTACTGACTGGTCCCACTTATGGCTTCCTTACAATGGAAGGCCAGATAGAATCAAAATCAGCAGGGAACCTTACATGAAACAAATTGTTACATATTTAAATGATCCTAGCGAACCTAATGCATACTTCAGCTCCCATGTGGAACATTACACTTTCGATACATTCTTTGGGGATCTACCTGCGGATTTGTCGCCAACGGAGAATGCACAGAACTAGTCTCAAGTTGTTAATTTTACTACTGTACCATTCTCAGGTTCTATTGTACATAATGTATACAATGTAAATACTAATTTTAGGATAGATTCGAATGCATGGACTCTGTTTTTTTATGGTTCTAGATCTAAAGATGGAGCTGGTGCAGGTTACGTCTTAATTGATCCAAAAGGAACCAAAACAATGATTGCCTGCAGGCTTGAATTTGAATATACCAAAAACATTGCTGAGCATGAGGCCCTAGTTCAGGGACTCAGGAAATCAATTGACATGGGTGCAAGTTGGTGTCCATTTTTTCACCATTTTTTATCAATAAACATGTTATGATTGGCATTATTTTCACTATTTTTGATATCATAAGTTATACTTTCAGCCATTCAGACCGTTAATCAGATCAGGGATGCATATATTCACACAGCACATGAATTTTGGGTAAACATCATCATATTTTGATTTATTGATGTGTATTTGACATTTCTTGACTTGCTTGGAAACTAGATTTTGTTCTGCAGGAAATGGGTTTCAAACCGACCTCCATTCAGGCGCGTGTTCACATTGCAAACATTCAGCATCATCCATCCTGTCATTCAGACCTTCATTCGACCCACGAAATCGTCAGTTGGAATATTTCTGGTCATTAAAGGAAAAAATGGGAAGATGGGTTCTGTTAGCAACGTAGCTCGCATGGTTGGTGAGCCCTTGTTCTAGAAGATTCACCCTCCTACTCGCCTCGCTTGACAACACACCTGCATCTCACGTCAACACTCCAGAAGTTCCATCTTTCCTGTTCGCCAAGCTTGACAACACGCACCTCTACCCACGTCGACGTTCCAGAAGCCCTTGTCCTCCAGGCTCAGTCTGCCAATGCATTATCTGCTCATAATGGAAGGGAACCAACTTACAGTTGTTCATGTCAAAGGGAGTGAACACCATGGACTAAGGAAAATGCCTTTGCGCTATCGTCAACCACCATGCAGTCGTTCGATAGTCATTAAGACTTTTATTTTTAGAGAGGTCGACTATGTCGACCTTCTCTCTGATTGTAAACTTATATATAGATGCCTCCTATGGAGAAACGAGGAAATAAGCATAGACAATAGATAATATACATTCACGCTATCAGTAATTTGTAGAAACGATGTGTAACTTTCTCAGTTAATGGAAATTCCTGAATTCTGTTGTTAATGTTCTGTTGTTGGTGATTAGTGTGAGTTAAGATCCAATCTCTGATTACTAGGAAGGGCCCCTCAACAACCGGACGTTCTATTGTGTATATTTTGTATTTTCCTTTCTGCAAATAAACAGTCTTTCATTTCTAGTAATTGTATTTAACTGATTTTTCCTATAGCTATTGTTTCATTTCTTGTAATTTATTTCCTGTTGATAATTTAATTTACATTTACAGAATTGATAATGACCAGTTAAGCATAGTTTTTCTTGTAGTTTTCTCTCAGTCTTTTTCAATTAGATAGAGCTTAATTAGTTGTTGTTTCAGGTTTAGTTAGAATTCGTTCTGTTAGTTTCGTTCCTGTTGCTATAGGTTAGTTTTATTCATATCTCAGTTTTTGTCTTATTATGCCATAGAAATAGTTCATCCCTTAGACAATGATTAGAAAAGGTTACTTCTTGTTATCTTAGTTTCTAAAAACTCTATTCATTGCTTCCTTGCACTGTAGGTTCATATGCATCATCTAGCTGACGTTAAGATCATCCAGTCTGCTTCTTTCCTTAGTTTAAATAGTTTTCCTCCATCTGGACTGTCATTCGGACAGTCATCTGAATCGTCATACGGACCTTCATACTTTATGCATTGTTTTTATGCTTATTTAGAATCCAGTTTCTTAGGTCTTTGAACTGTAATATTTCTTGCAAATAATTAGCATCCTTAGATGTAATTAAGATCTTGTTTTACACTACATAGAGTTTTAATTAAGTTTCATCATCATTTTTAGTTCCTTTCCATTTTCCTTAACTTTGTTTTAACTGCTTTTCAAATTATGTCTTTCATATCTAATTTGTTAATGGGTTTCTGTTATAGAATTTATCAGTTTCATTCTTAGTATAGTTTATCATATGTCCTTAAGATTAATATCAAATTAGACTTTGTAAATTCAATCTCCAACGTATCCTAATTCCGATAGTTTCTTTGTTAAGCCTAGGATTAGTTTTCCCATTCATACAGTTAATGAAGATGTTCATATAATAGAATTTGGTTCAGAAGTAAGACATCTTTATCACGTTTTCTACTTGCTTCTGCATAAAATATCTTTATCAAGTTTTCTACTTGCTTCCAAATCAAATTCAGTTCAAGTAAATATATTTATTAAGTTTTCTACTTGCTTCTAGATTTCATCAGTTCCAAGTCAATTGCTTATGGATAGAAGATAGGTCATAATGTTTAAAGTTAATTGTAGTTGGACAATCTTTAGTTTGCATTTATTTGTCGAAGTTAAATTAGATTTGTTTCCATTTTGTTTCCTTGTTACATTTGAAAGTCACTTTGATACCTTCTCTCCTATTCCTATTACATTTGATACACTTCCTCAAAATCCTTAAGGAGAATGGAATTAGGTAGTTTAGTGTAGTCTTGAAATATTAATTGAATGCATGAATAGTTGTTGAATTCACTTAGTCATTTGTAGTTTTGCTTTAAGTTCTTTGTTTCATAATTAGTTGTCAGTTGAATTATCTCATAGATAGGTTTCTGAATTCATTTACAGATGTTTCTAATTCATAGTTTAGAGTTTTTAATCAGTAGTTTTCAGTTTCATTATAGTAGTTTTGTTTTGGTTTAGTTCTGATTCCTAGAATAACATTGTCATTTTTATCTTTTTAGTTATTATCCATAGAGTAGAGTAGTATAGCTTGATACTATTCTAATCTATTGGTTTAGTTAGGTTTGATCAGTTCAGTAGTTGTATTTTCAAAGCTTGACTAGGTTTTTCATTTTGCAAGATCTTTTGATCTTTTCTTTATTAAACATTTCTAAGGTCTGCCGAGACGAAGCCTTAGGCCCCATTCTACCTCAACATATACTGTGCCACAACTCTAAGATTACCAACCCTAGTCGATAATTAAATATTTTGGTGATTCTTTAAGATAGTAAATACAACTCAACATTTTGGCGTCGTTGCCGGGGAGTTGTAGATAGGTAGAATTCAGTTGTAGATAGTTAGGATTTTCTTTTAAAAAATAAGTTGTAAATTTGAATTCTCCTCTTTGAAATTTAGAAATAGACTGGTGGTGGGTGAGTGGTAAGATGAGAGGTCGTAACCTTCGCATCTGTTATAACAGGCATCCCCAAAACCCAGCATTAATAGTAATGAAATTAGAAAATATTTCAGTTATAGTTTGTTTTCATGAATAGGTCTACAAACTCAAAAGGTAGATTTATTAAAACTAGCCCTCCTACTAGAATCCCTACTAAAATTCCTACTAACATATACGAGGGGTGTGCCACCCCAACTACTAACTCAACAGAAAGGTATAGGAAGACACCTAAAGGGGATAGTCCTACTTGGAAAGAAAAGGAAACCCTTTTCTCGAAACCAATTAGGGGAAACCATAGGGACATCAAAAAGTCGGTTCATAAAGAAATTCCACTAGAAGAACCTCCAACTCATATTGAGACCAAATCTAGAAAAGAAGAAATTCAAAAGGATAACACTTCAGAACCTCTCAACCCTACATTAGTTCAAAAACCCAAAGAAACTACCTTTGCAATAGTAGGTGGTCCAAACTTAGTAGACTTTATTGATCCTACACAATTATATACTCTTTTTCAAAATTTTGTGAACATAATTATTTCACAAATTGAAACAACAACAATAGGACCTTCAAAGATGGACTCCCACGTAGCTGGTAATTCTCCTCCTCAAAAGAAAAATACTCTTCCTAAAACAGAACGTTAGGATATCCCATATTCTCCAAGAAAGGATCCACCTAAGTATTCTCTCTTTGGAAATCAAATCTTCATGGAGGATGAAAATGAAGATCATGTCCGACAAGATGAAGAAGAGGGAGAGGTTAGAAATGAAGGTATATTTGGATTCCATATCCTAGACACTGCACAAGATGTAACTATGAAAAACATCCCTCCTTCCTCACTACCAACCTTTTATGGGAAGTGTAGTGAGGATCCGGATACATTCTTATTCGAATTTGACATTTTGTGTAGGAGTTATAACTACATACAAGATGGCCAAAAGCTAAAGCTCTTTCCTGCCACATTAAAAGATTATTCTCTTTCATGGGGTTAGGGGAATCCAGTATTAGAACTTGGGAAGACATGAAGAAAGCATTTCTACGGAAATATCAGGATTATTGTAAGCCTAAGGACTCTCGCAATGATATTTTTAAAATACAACAACTTGAAGATGAGAGCCTAGAAGACTATCTCAAAAGATTTAACTATGTGTTACATAAATCTAAATATAGTGATGTTCGGGAGGATGCAGTAAGAACACTCTTCCTCAAGGGATTCTCAGAGGAATTCTTAGAAAACCTTAATCTCATGGCAGCAGGAGACATCTCCCATAAGACTTTTTCACAGATTTATGAGCTATGTAGGAATTACTCTAGGAGCAGAGGGAAAAGTGGAAGACACTTTCAAGAATCTTATGCTAGGAACCTAAAAGGAAACACATCCAGTCCTGGTGGGGTTACAAGGGTAGAGTTGGGAAACCTATTGGAAAATTTCAAAATAGATATCTTAGGAGCCATGGGTTCTCAATTGGCTGCATTACAAGCAAAAAGGAGACAGGATGAAGAGCGTGCAACAATGAGTGTTTTCTGTCCTGGGTGTAGAACTAAACATCCCCAACGAGAATGTCCATTGAATAATGTTTCAGTTTGTCACCTTTGTACAGAAGAGCATTCGACTGATAATTGTCCATCGTTGCATGGGTTGCAAGCTGTATACAAGAGTGGAAACTTTGGTGAAACATCTAGGAGGCCTTGAAAACCTAGAGATCAATCATCATATCAGGATCCATCATCACAAATTCCACCCTATTACTATCCTTATCAACCTCCTCAACAATGGAACACTTCAGGTTGGAAAAATTGGCCACCTCAGTACCCTCCTCAGAATGCTCAACAACAACAATGGCCACATGGATGGAGAGGACAATCTTATGCTCAACCACCTCCTCCTATGTCTAACTATCCTTACCCACTGTTGGCGGGAAAAACTACCCTATAGTAAGGAAACTGATACTATCAACTGAAAGGGGATGACAGGTAAGTTTATTAACTGCATTACAGAGATGTTCATGAAAAGAAATAGGTTATAGGCCTTGAGAACATACCTTTCAAATGACGTTCGATCCTAGCTCTTATTTGATCTTGCGCTTGATCCTCAAGTCCACCTCCCGTTCACTAAACCTGCAATACAAATACCTTTCTCAGTGTATCTTGGATAATATATAATGATTGAAAGAGACAAAGCAATTTAAACATTCAATATTAACCAAAACAGATCCAAAATAGTGTATAAATTCAATGAACACTTAATTTGGGACAAGAAAGACACTTCAACCTTTTATTGTCAAATGCAAATTGATGTTACAAATATACCTGACTTTGTGACATGCTCCTGCAACTTGATCCTAGGCTCCTGCTCTTCTCTGGCTTGGATATCTTCCAACATAAACTCCTCCAATGCAAGCTTCTCTTTAAAAGTCTCTTAATAACATTCATGTCTCTAACCCCTCTCTTTATTCTTCCCTGTATTTATAGGACATGAGAAGCAGTTCTGGTCGAGAGATGGTTATGGAGGAAGTTGGGGAAGTTGGGAAACCAACTGCAACTAATCCTCTTCGTGAAATTAATTATTTTTTAATCATCTTTTGAGATGTACGCTACTATTGTTCAGTGAAGTAGCATTTAGGGCACTACTATAGTGCTTGTAAACTAGCACTCATCACTTTTTAAATGTTGAGCGCTACTCTGCTGAAGAGGAGTAGCGCTCATAAGGCTTTAGCACTACTATGACACACTGGAGTTGCGTACAGGCGCTAGTCTATTGAAGTAGAGTAGCGCTCATATCTCAGAATGACATTTTTATGGTTTTTTCAGTGTTGTCAGGAGATGGAGTAAGTCAAAGGCTCATCTAGGGTCAACATGCTCCTCCATCCAAGTTGTCCTTTTGTGTGATCAACAGCTCAAGGTGATCACGGACGGAGAGGTGCAGGTTTGACCTATAACAGATGCCTCGTAATGTGTGAGGTCAGAGGGAAATGATGGCCGAAATACATTATAATCCAAAGCGAGAGGAGGAGCAAAGAACCGCAGAAACAAGTCACAAGAAAACCTGAAACAAAGGTCAAGGTCAGCAAGCAATTAAATTTTTGACATCATATAGATGTGCAGTGTGGTACAACATGATCTCCAATAGTAGCGTGTAAAGGGGATGAGCGCTACTATGCTCAAACAGAGTAGCGCCCATACGTGACTGTGTAGTATACACAGTAGCGCTCAAGCCTAAAAACCTAAAAACAAGCGTCGAGACTAAAAAGAATGTCATTTTTTGTGTAGGATGGTTCTTCAATGGAGGGAGAGAGAACATGAGGACATGGATAGGTTGGCCATGCAATATCTGGCCACTCTCCACGCTCTCCGAAGATGCGTTTTATTGAAGTTTTACCGAACCATAAACATGAGGGCCCTAAACAAACTATTTCGAAGACTTATTCAGTACTGGGATGTGGGTACCAATACTTTTTTCATTCGTGGGAAAAATTTGGAGCTTACAGTTGATGACATATATTTCATTACTGGTCTCTCACAGAGGGGAGATGTAATAAATCTGAAAGGGTCTTCTCATGTGGGCGTAAGGTATGTGCAAGAGTATGTCAATTCATATTGTGTGGCTGGAGCTGAGAAATCAGGAAGCCAAGTCTTGATTTCTACCATTGAAGGCCTCCCCTTAAAGGTGATAGTGAGTATGATCAACCGAGTGGCAGGTAGTGCCTCACTACACCTAGCTTCCAGGCACTCTATGCATTTTGGTGTACAATGCTTACACGGTCATGTATATGATTGGTGTACTAGTTTACTGGCGAGCATGAAATCTCAATTGACAGGTTGTAAATCCGGCACAATGAAGAATTTTGGGTACGGTGGCATTTTGTGTACTTTCTTCTTTGAGAGGATGCTTGCTATCAGTTTGGGGATGCCTCTATTTCAGGTTAACCTCCGTGAGCCCAGACTAGGCCATTGGGGTGACATATTCCTCCGCCAGGGTGGTGGGGAAAGTCACTACTATTATCGTACTGATAATTTCTGGGGGTGGTGGGAGAGGCAAGTGCCTGCTTTCGAGCAGTTTCCATATGTTGGATTGGATTTCTGTCATGATCCAGAACTGGTGCTTCCTCCAAGTGGAGCCTGGGGAGATATTGGTATGTTTAATTTTTTAGAATTATTTAATTTTTTCAAACTTTTCAATTATTTGATTTTTATAAATGAATTTTGAAGTGCTAATCAAGTGTCATATGCAGATCTTGGGCCTATCCGTCCCGAGGGACATCCTACCATCTTTGTGATGCCAGCTGATATTACTGCAGCAGATGCTATGTTGGGGACCATAGAGAGAAAAATGAGTTGGTTGACTCATGAAGTTCCTGCATGCTATATGGATCAGATACCTATTGATATGCAGGAAGATGTAGTTGGGGTGCCCCCAGCATGGCTTAGGGTGCTGCGGAAGATAGCTAGGCTAGTCATATGCTATCGCAATGCAGTAGATGATGATGAGGTCCCTGCTTCTCCATAGGAGAGGGATACATCCTATGTATATATTTTTGAGGCTTCTATGCCCAGTTTTGTACTTTTATGACATGACTTGATAGACTTGTGATCCAAAACTCATATATTTTTTGATACAGTATCGGCTATATACAGTATCGGTTATTTACATATGTATGTGTTTGAATTTTATGTGTGCAATGTTGTTTATGAAAGTGTATGATACAAATTCCAGTTTAACACATAGTTTGCTAATGAATCAGCTAATGCGTTTAAATTTCTTGGAATGTGTTCATATATAATAGAATCAAATTGTCTTTCCAATTGTCTAACTCGTAGAAACTGACGTAGCAATCTAGGATCTCTAATCTGGTAGGCACCTGTTAATTGAAATACAATTAATTGTGAGTCAAGTTTTACCTCCAAATGTGAAATGCCATGACTGAGAGCATCTCGGAGAAGTTCTATAACTGCACTGTATTCAACCAGATTATTCGTGGTAGGACCCAAACAAACCCCCCTCGAAGAGACAAGTTGGCCAGCGGGTGAGTAAATAACCCAAGCTGCTGCAGCCAACTGACAGGTGTGGCGACTGGTGCCATTAGCAAATCCTAAGAAATGTTCGGTTGACATCTGGTACATGAAACGAAAAACACACATAAGATTAACTAACAAGCATAACGAAAAACTAGCTTTACAAAAACATACAACTATGTTACAAGAAAAAGTACATCAGCCTAAGCGTAATACTTTTTCAGGTAGGGTCAATGCCTAGATCCTCCTCGTGAGGTCGGGAAAAGGTGTCATGGAAATCACGGAAAAGATTGGTATACGGAATGATCTCATCGAGATAACATCCCGTTTCAATAAAAATGTTTCCGGTGACCCCAGTGGAAATGTTGACCAGAAAGGTATTCAATCTATTCTCTTCAACAAAACCAACTTGTGAAGTAGAAGTGAAATTATCATTTCCACTGGGTGTTGGATAAAACTAGCCTCTCTCTATCAAGTTAAGAAAGGGAATCAAGAAGGACCTAGGATCTATATGTTCACGAGGATGGTCCAGGTCGGTCATGGCTTCTAAAATTTCCTCCTCAGAAGGTAAAGTAGTATCCAAACTGTCAAGAGAGTGGGTCTGGTCGGGTGACTTAGTAGCAGCACCATCCATATTTGATTCAACAGACACCAATGGAGTCAATATATGTTCTGTTGCAGTTTGATATGAGTCCAAGTGGGTTACTTCTGCAACAGGAGTGGGCACGGAGGGGTTTGAATTAGTTGGGAGAAACCCAGGATTAGTTGTTAAACCAATCATGGAAGTTTCAGACAATGAACATCCCTCAGAACCAACAAATAAGGTAGGATCCGGTAGGTCAAAAGTGACAATTAATGACCCGTAAAGTCCTGCTCCTAAACTCTCACTAACCGGGGCAGTTTGATCAACTAGGGGAACTGTGGTCTCCGAAGAAGTCTGGTTGTTCTCTGAGTGAAAGAAAGTTGCTCGACTGTAACGACCTTACCTTCAAATGGGAACATAACAACTCGAAAAACTATCGATGCAATGGCTCGCATGGCATATGTCGAGCTCCTACCTAATAACATATTGTAATCAAGCGGAGCATCCAAAACTTCTACTTCTATAGCAACTGTCTTACCGGCCAATGTGACATCAAATGATGGCAAAACCCCATCGGGGAAGAAAGTCCTCCCATCAAATACAGTAAGTAGTGTGTTAGAAGGGCCTAACTTGGGGGAACCCAAAGATTTCCAATAGGAAATTGACATTACGCAGGTTGACGCGCCCTCATCTACAACAACTCATATGATGGTCATTAGGCCATGGATGACTTCAATTTGAAGAGCAATGTGGTAGGGAAACCGGTATTTTATATCAGTCATATCAAATCGCGCAGACATGTTAGAGGATTCCATACTTCCAATAGCTGCCAGAAGTGCATTTCGTTGTAAAGGACAACTTTGCAAGACTTCTAAGGTAGACATGGCACAAGGGGTCTGGGCTAAATCTTCAACCATGTTGTAGTTGGATGCAACCCGAGTGTTGGGATTGTGCGATGCTCATTTCAAGACACCTTTCGGGATCTTGGGCATTGGCCCATAGGTATGTGGAGTGGAGTGGAGGATTCTGGAATCTCTTTATCCTTTTTCTGTGCATCCGGGGTATAATTCCTGGCTCTCGTTTGTAAGAGTGCATCCGAATTAACCATGTTAATAAAAGTTTGATCAACCGTAGCATGTGTAGTGCCCCCACTATTGGAGGTGCCAAAAGTTGAGCTCTGCCCCTTAGGAAATGGATCTTTCAGTACGGCAAGCTTCTTTTCTCTTAATAGCTTCTGGGCTTCTTCAAGCAGAGGGAATTAGAGAGTAAGGTGGTTCTGCTTGCAAATTTTACAAGGGAACTTAACCTTTTTTTTCTCTTTGTTACCCTCTTCGGCATTCACTTTTTTAGGCTTCTGATGGTTCCCCTCTCCTTTCTTTCCCTTCTTTTTGTTATTGGGCTGCCGAGGGCCCTTTTGATTGTTCTAAACTTGGTTGACAGGTTCAGAAGTAGAAGGAGAGGTTGTGACAGAAGAAACTTCTGCAGTCGATTGTTTGACAGATAAGGCATGAACCTGTTTGGTCAATGCTTCAAAAGCTGCAGAGTCAACTGAACCCACTATGCCATCAGCATGTGGTCCAGGTTTAGGTCTACTCAGATCGGTATTCGATCACTGTGCATCAGGTATGATCTCATACAGTAACCCGGATTTTGCATAAACAAGATCTAACTGCTAGGTCCGTAGGATGGCTTCTTCCTCATTAGACACTCTAGACGTAGCTACTTCCTTAGAAATGTAAGGAAGGAGTGATTTCAAATACCACTCAAGAAGGAATTCTCGAGGTATGTTGGCTTTAATGAGACTCTTCCGTCTTTGCCACTCCTGAATGTGGTCAGATAAATGAGTGGCTTTATTTTGCCTAAATGTAGACAAAAGGTCTGTTCCGGCATCATACCAAACAAGAAGTTGGAAGTGATTCAAAAAGATAGTCGTGAGATCCCCAAAATTAGAGAATGTAGCTGCAAGTAACTCAATGTACCATTTGGCTGCAACACCGGTTAAAGTCCTTTGGAACAGTCTCAATCTAAAAGAATCTTCATTTAATGAGTTTGAGGAACACCATAAATGGAAAGTAGTGACATGGTCACCAGGGTCTTCACCTATTTTTCCTTCGAACTTTGGAATGTCTGAAGGTAACTTAGTAGGAATTGGTGGCCATGTAGCATTATGATACACTAGATCGTTGGTCAGTTTGGAAAGATCTGGAAAATTTAAAGTTGCCAGAAATGGTAAACGAGGCCAGTAAGACGGTACTTGATAAGCTGGGGTCAAAAAATGGGAACAACCCATAGTTTGACCCATGAACTGCTGGTAGGGGTTGCCCCCAGCCGTCTGCTGGTAGGGGTTGCCCCCAACCATCTATTGGTAAGGGTTTCCCCCGGCCATCTGCCGATAGGGGTTTCCACCTACCATCTGTTGATAGGGGTTTCCCCCAGCTACTTGTTGGTAGGGGTTGCCCCCTGCCATCTGTTGTTGCGCGAAAGTATTATTGAAATTTCCCCACCCATATGAAAGTGGGTTAGTGCTCTGTGGGTTCGTCCACTGTGGCTGGGTGTTAGCCCTACCATATTGCTGGTTAAAAATATTACCCCCTCCCCCTAAAAATAAGGAAAAGGGGACATTACCTGCAGGCATATTACATTGATTCATGTTGGGACCTACAAAGGTATTGAAACCAGTGGTAGTTGACGTAGATGTTGCGGTCATGGTACTCATGACGGGCATGGTTGCAGAAGCACTTGGCCCTATAGCAGGTGTGGAAATCCAAGTACTGGGTATCTGATATAACGGTTGAAACACAGAAGGTGGCACTAATTGGCTGTATTGCTAGGTCCAACAGTAGGTGTAGAGGTAGATGCCATAGTTGTTGAACTCGGCATACCTAACATAGCAGTATTAAAACTGAAATACGGAGTGGACACAGAGGTTGTCTGTGCCGAACTCAGTGTAGCAGTAAAAGTAGGATTTACAGTGTTAGTGTTCATACGTATAGTGGGAGTTTATGGAACTCCCTGTTCACCTCCTAGAGTAGACATCAAATGTCCAGGCAAGAAATTATATGCACTGTAATCGGGCTGTTGGAAACCAACAGGTAACAGAAGCGGATTTCTAGGATTGGTCAGAGGAGGATTAAAGGGAGTGCTATACTCCGTAGAAGTAAGATCTTCAATCTCAACTGAACTAAAATGTCGCTGATCTGGAGTACCTGGTTGTGGTTCCTCGGGAACCTCTATTTCAGGGTTTTCTATTGTTGTTTGTTGTTCTTCAGGAAACTCAATTTCAAGTGGTAATTCCTCAGGAATTCCTATTTCAGGATTTTCCGTTGTAAAAATTTCCTCAGGAAGTTCTGTTTCAGGAATGGTTTCTGAAGAAGCACTGGGGTTTACCCGCTGTTGTCTAGCTGGCAGTAATGGTTATGTTCTAAGTGGCGGAAGGTTTTGAAGCCTTCTCGATCTACAAAATTCTTGGTTCTCTGTGATTATATATATAAATAAAAACTAGAAAACCTAGTGGCCACTACGACTAGGGGGCAAACAACATGCCAACTAAAAAAGTCCTAAGTATTCAAACCAAGCAAACGAGATGCCTTCTGGAGAAGAGTCTGGGATGATGAGGGCCCAAAATAGATCAGTGAAGGATGAAGAACAGTTACCTGGGGTCCACAATACAATGACTAAGGGTGCAAGCGCTGGAATTACCCAACCGCCATCCCAAAGACCTGCAAGGTATTTCCTCCCACATGTGTCCTAGGTACAACAGATATACCCTATGTTGTCACCTGTGTATGAACCTATGGTCAGATGCTAAGGATACCACAACACCGAAAACTCCTGGGAGAACAGTCGCTGGTCGAATCAGAAGGCGTGGGCAGGGTAACTGAGCCCGAAACTCAAAAGAGTCCCCATACACGATCCAATCCTGGTATATGCTCGAAATAGAAAGTAGGAGGAGTATTCCCAACAATATGATCTCACAAGACCTACTGCATAGATCCCAGGCAAGCTTTGAGTGAAATGGATTTACCTGTGATAGTCGAACTACGATTTTTGCGTAATGTGTGATCTTGAGTGGTTTAAGGTGATTTAAACTCAAGATCCTAACCAAGACTAGTTGGTGTAGTGTATCCCTAAAAAAGAAAAATTGTTTCTATTTCATTTTATTAAAAAAAATTTAGGGCTTTTATTACTCAAAAGGTAGTGCGTTTGTGTCGTGGTTGCAACAGAAAAGCAAAAGTGCATAAATTCTAACTTTCGACAACAAAACTCTTTTTTTTATTATTTTTTCATTTGAAATTCTTTTCCCAAACTGAAAAAACTGAGCAAATCTACTTAAATTCCTTTTTTGTTTTCTTTTCAAATTGTACAAAAAATAACCTATGCTATCTTCGAACAAATATAAGCCTTATTAAATCTTAAGATACCAATTTTTTTGCTTTTTTCTGTTATCATAAACGAAAAAGAACTATAAACATGGAAAGCAAATAAGACTTGTGTGCAATGTGTAAGTATGGCTAAAAAATGGTTCTTAAGCTTACAACTGTCAAGGCACTCGCTTAACAAAGACTTGTCCTACAGGTTTTTTTGCAAAAGAAAAAACCTCTATACTCGGAAACAAAGTGGGGAGAAAACAAAGGAGAAAGATACAAGAGGAATGACCCAAAGCATCCAACCCTAGAAAGACCACTATGCCAAGAAAAAAGTAGGAAAGCAAGCTACCAACCACCTTACTAATACAAGTACTGAGAAATGAATCATCCTAAAACACTTTAAACACACTTGAAACCAGAAAAAGACAACAAGTCACAGAAGGTTGGAAATCAACAAGTTCGGAAGACACCCTAAAGGCTCCAAAACAAACCAAACCCTAAAACAAAGGATAAGATAGGTAAAGAACAAACAAATGTTGCTACAAATAGCGAATGCAAAGGTATGTAGGTTTGTAAACCAGCAACATACAGTCAGGGCAAGAATAAGCGGAAGTGCTCACCACAAAACACAACCTAGTCTTCCAAAAGAGTTATAAACAGTCCAAACATTCCACAGGTAAGAAAGCGATCTAAAGCTGGTAAAAAGACTCAAAGAAAGGTTCTACGACTTAAAGAAAAGTTTAAAACCTCAAATACCAGTCAAGGAGATCTAACAACAAAGTCAGAAGACCACCAAAAAGGCTAAAACTCAAGCAGACCACTAAAAGAAGGCTACAGGAAATATACCCTACTGTGCAGTAGGGAAACTAACGCTCCTGAGGAAATGGGAGCTACTGTATGTATAGCACAGTAGCGTATGGGCGCTATTCTATGTACAACAAAGTAGTGCTCAGGTCTTAAAAGTTTTAAAAACTGACTTTGAAAAGATGCAAAAATACTCATTGAAGCAGAGAAAAACAAGCAGGGGGGTACCTACAGGTTTTTCAGCACATAAAAGGAGTTGAAATAATTCTGGGAAGACAAACAATAAAAGGTTTCCTAGAGCAAAAACACAACTATTCCCAGCGGAGTCGCCAGTCTGTTGGCGGGCAAAACTACCCTATAGTAAGGAAACTGATACTATCCATTAAAAGGGGATGACAGGTAAGTGTATTAACTGCATTACAGAGATGTTCATGAAAATAAATAGGTTATAGGCCTTGAGAACATACCTTTCGAATGACGTTCGATACTAGCTCTTATTTGATCTTGCGCTTGATCCTCAAGTCCACCTCCCATTCACTAAACCTGTAATACAAATACCTTTCTCAGTGTATCTTGGATAATATATAATGATTGAAAGAGACAAAGCAATTTAAACATTCAATATTAACCAAAACAGATCCAAACTAGTGTATAACTTCAATGAACACTTAATTTGGGACAAGAAAGATGCCTCAACCTTTTATTGTCAAATGAAAATTGATGTTACAAATATACCTGACTTTGTGACATGCTCCTGCAACTTGATCCTGGGCTCCTGCTCTTCTCTGGCTTGGATATCTTCCAACATAAACTCCTCCAATGCAAGCTTCTCTTTAAAAGTCTCTTAATAACATTCATGTCTCTAACCCATCTCTTTATTCTTCCCTTTATTTATAGGACATGAGAATCAGTTCTGGTCGAGAGATGGTTATGGAGGAAGTTGGGGAAGTTAGGAAACCAACTGCAACTAATCCTCTTTGTGAAATTAATTATTTTTTAATCATCTTTTGAGATGTACGCTACTATTGTTCAGTGAAGTAGCGTTTAGGGTGCTACTATAGTGCTTGTAAACTAGTGCTTGTCACTTTTTAAATGTTAAGTGCTACTCTGTTGAAGAGGAGTAGCGCTCATAAGGCTTGAGCGCTACTATGACACACTAGAGTTGCGTACAGGCACTTGTCTATTGAATTAGAGTAGTACTCATATCTCAGAATGACATTTTTATGGTTTTTCAGTGTTGTCAGGAGATGGAGTTAGTCAAAGTCTCATCTAGGGTCAACATGCTCCTCCATCCAAGTTGTCCTTTTGTGTGATCAACAGCTCAAGGTGATCACAGACGGAGAGGTGCAGGTTTGACCTATAACACCCACCTAAGATTCAGCAACTCTTGCCTGGATTTGTACATCCTTCACTACCCCCTATCCCAAATCAACCTCACCATTTCCATAATATGAATCCTCCAAGACCCACAATATTACCTGCGCAACCAATATCAAATCCTAACAGCAAGCCAACCAAATCTCTTAACAACATTGGGTTGTTACCTCTTCCATCATATGCCATTTCGACTGCACGAATACATGAGATTCAACTGCGGTCTGGAAGAGTTTTGCAAGATCATCCCAAGTCATCAATTGTTATCTGAGAAGAGAATGAAGAATAAAGCATACCTAGTGAAGTTTTGAATTATGCCATTCTTGAAGATGTGGTTATTCCTCTGTCCTACCTGAACAATGCTAGAATTGGCAGATCACACTATGGTTCAACCTGCTGGGATCTTAGATGACATCACTACATCAGTAGCTTCATGGGAATATCCCATGGACTTCATGGTCATAGAATCAAAAGACCCTTCCAAAGGTCATCCCATTATTTTGGGAAGACCTTGGTTGGCTACTGCCAATGCATTCATAGGATGTAGGGATGGAGAAATGATTATCTTTGATGAGTTATCTACAAGAAAATTAGCTTTATAACCACCAACACAGCCAGTAACTGAAAACCTATTTTGGTTAGATTGTCCTTTTGGAGATAAGAACTTGGAAGAACTTTCCCTTGTTAGTGATTTCTCCTGAGCACTTCAAGAACAAAATACCAAGAATGTGTGGAACCAATTTATCTCTTCCACAACATGTATAGACTTTCCTCAGTCTTTTTCCCAGCTTGACCAAATCTTTGGAGATGAATTCCAAGAAAACATGAGCCTCTCGACATTTACAAGTACACCCTGTGTCTTCGCAATCGAAGAACATCTAGGATCCTATACCATACCTTGTGAGGTTAGTTCTGACAAATTTCTACATATAAATGCAGGTCTAGACAAGAGTCAGCAAAAATAATTACTAAAAGTTCTCAAGTGTCAAACTGGAGCATTTGCATGGGAATACACCGATATGAAGGGAATACACCCAGATACCTGTATTCACCACATTTACACAGACTCAGTCATAACTCCTGTCAAGCAGCCCCAGAGAAGAATGAATCCATCCCTAAAGGAAATAGTAAAAGATGAATTACAAAAACTCCTTAATGTTGGTTTCATCTACCCAATTTCTAACAACAAATGGGTTTCTCCTCTGGTAGTAGTTCCAAAGAAAGTCACAGAGAAATGGCGTATCTATGTTGAATTTCGAGAATTGAACAAGGCCACTCTTAAGGACTACTTCCCTTTGCCTTTCATTGGCTAGGTGTTAGACACCTTATCAGGGAAACAATATTTTTTGTTCCTTGATGGGTATAGTGGATACAATCAAATATTAATAACACCTGAGGATCAAGACAAGACAACCTTTACTTATTCTTGGGGGACATATGCCTATCGAGTGTTGCCATTTGGCCTATGTAATGCACCTGCTACCTTCCAACGTGCAATTTTAGGAATCTTTGCTGACCTTATACATGATTGTGTAGAAGTTTATATGGATGATTTTACAGTTTATGGTAATACCTTCCAAGAAGCCATTGACAACCTTGAAATAGTTCTTATTCGGTGCCAAGAAACGAACTTAGCTCTTAGTCACGAAAAATGTAAGATGCTACTAACCGAGGGCATAGTTCTGGGACATCATGTCTCTTTTCAAGGTATCAAGGTAGATCCTACCAACATATAAATAATTGTTAATATTCCTCCTCCAAAAACTCCGAAGGAAGTATGAAGTTTTCTTGGCCATGCAGGCTATTATAGACGTTTTATTGAAAATTTCACTAAGATAGCCGCACCTATGTTCAATCTACTCATGAAAGACACAGAATTCCAATGGACTGAACCATGTCAACATGCCTTTGAAACTTTGAAGGCAAAGCTATCAGTAGAACCAATACTCAGGGGCCCCAATTGGTCCCTTCCCTTCCATATCTCCACTGATGCTTCCGACATAGCTATAGGGGCAGTATTAGATCAAAAAGAGGGACAAACATCACATGCCATCTATTTTTCTAGTAAAAATTTGAATCCTGTAGAATCGAAATACATTGTTATTGAAAAAGAGTTTCTAGCATTAGTCTATGCCATCAACAAGTTTCGTCATTATATCACAAGATATGAAATTTTTATACACACTGACCACTCTGCCATTAGATTTTTAATCAATAAACCTATCACCAATGGCAGAGTGACTCGGTGGCTTCTTTTGTTACAATAATTTAACATCACCATTGTTGATCGTCCCGGTCGAGAGAATGTGGTAGCATATTTTCTCTCTCGAATTCAAACTGACGATAATGCTAGTCCTATCGATGATAGCTTCCCAGATGAACATTTGTTCACTGTGTCTATTTTAACCCCATGGTTTGCAGACATAGCCAATTATTTAGTAACTGGAAAGCTACCAAACCATCTCTCCCCACTCGAAAAACGTAGGATCATAGTTCAAAGTTCTAATTATTCTTGGGTGGAAAATGAGCTTTTTCGTACTGGTCCTAATCTCATTATTAGACGATGTGTACGAGAGGATGAGATGGCAGAGATCCTTCATGCTTGTCATGGTGGACCTTGTGGCGGGCATTTTTCTGACAAAAGAACAGCATACAAAGTGTTGCACTCTGGGTATTATTGGCCAAGCATTTTCAAAGATGTTGCCAATTATGTCAAGGGGTGTGACAGTTTCCAAAGAATGGGTAGACCTACGCCATCTGATGAGATTCCCTTACAACCCCAAGTTATGATTGAGCCTTTTGAGAAATGGGCTCTATATTTTGTTGGGCCAATTTCCCCTATGTCTCGCAAGAAGAAGTACATTCTAGTCTGTACAGATTATGTCACCAAGTGGGTAGAAGCTAAATCCTTATTTCAAGCCACAGGTAAATCTGTGGTAGAGTTTATATATGAAGAAATATTTACCCGATTCGGTGTAATAGGGAAATTGTAACCGATCAAGGATCTTAGTTTACCTCCAAGTTGATGAAAGAGCTTACTGACAAATCTGGTATTACACATTGTAAATCTTCACCATATCACCCGCAAGCCAATGGTCAGGTAGAGTCCACCAACAAAGTATTAGAAGCCATCCTGACTAATACTATCCAGTTACAACACAATGACTGGGCAGATAGGCTTCCAGAAGCCTTGTGGGATTATAGAATAACTTGGAGGAATACCACTGGCCACACACCTTATGAACATTTTTATGGTAAACAAGTTCTTCTACCTATTGAATTTCAAGTCAAAACCTTTTGTATGGCTGCAAAATTAGGTATGACTTGGACTTTATCATCAACCAATATCTAAACAAGATTTTGTGCAGAATGCCTTGCAACAGAAGGAGATGGAGCTAGTAGAAGAGGAAGTCATTCCTCCTTCTCCTAGTTCTTGAATTATTTTGGGTTATCTTCATTTGTATATATGTAAAAATATTTTTGTTTTTCAATAATAAGAGTCATTTCTAACATTGATTGCATTTTTATAGGAAATTTATTTTTATGATCAACTTATGAAATTTTGTCAATTAAAATAGGGAGACTCTTTTTCCCTTTTTCCTAAATTTTATAAAACTTTTTTTTGTACATATGTTTTTGTTAGAATAAAATTGAATCATCTAACAACTGGTTTTGCAGTTTGATTACAAGAACCTTATCTTTATAACTAGCTCATGCAATATTATCTGAAAAGGGAAGTGCTCTAAAAACTTCATAAGACATCCTAACTCCTTCTCTTTCAATTATTGTTGAAAATTGAAAATTTATAGCGAAAGGTTAAAATGTTCTTTACATCATTTAAAACCACTTTCTTTTATGATTCTTCATATGGTATTTGATTCAGACATGTACATTTCTGATTTATCATTAGAACAGTTGCTTAAGGCCTACTTTAGTCATAATGATTTTCAAAAAGTTCTATCTTACACCTATGGACTACTAGCTCATCCTAGGCTCATTATCAAAACTTGTCTCTTAAGCATTCTTTAAAAAGGTAGCCCAAAAGTGAGTGATACTTTTATCTTGTGGGGAAAATTACTGATCTTTCATGAAGAAGATGTACTGAGAGGTCAAAGAACAACTTTAGGTTATTATCTTTGACATGATCTATAATCTAGGCCATTATAAATAAAGTTACTCATAAGGTTCGTTCTAATTTTTTTTTTTTGAATTATGTGTTTAGCAGGCTTAGCACACTCTAGTGCCAACCGGATTCCTTACTAAAAATCATTATACGAATAAAACCCGCTGGGGTACTGAACAGGCTCGCTGGCAGCGGGTCCATGCTATGTAAAATATTAAACAAGGAATCTCGGTAAATGAAAGTAAACCCGTCGAGGTACTGAATAGGATCACTGGCAGCGGGGCTATGCTTGCATGGTACCAAGATAAACCCATCGGTGTACTGAACAAGTTTGTTGGCAGCGGGACAATGTCGGGTAAAAGAGGTTCAGTTAACGCATTGCTATGCACATGGCTCATAAAAAACCTGAGTATATGAATACATGTTGAGGCCAATTATTTATATTGTCATTAGAGAATGGCTGTAAGATGGACTTGGACCTTGTCATCTAATTCAAACAATACCTAGGGTATGACTATCCTAGAAATGGGACCCATAACTATAAAAATCTCACAAAATCTAGGGTGAACTTTATCTCTATTCTTTGGATGACAAGAGATCTTTCAAATGAGTCATGGATGGCTAGTTTTCCTATGGCATTTTTTGCATCCATTGCATTATCATTCTTCATGTGGTATTCTTGAGCACTGTTATATTCTTTTTGATGAATGTACATACATGAATCATCTACATTTAATAGTTAATATTTCATTTTCTTACGAAAATTATCACAGCATTTTAGAAGCTATTTCCTAAATCATTAATTGAAATATTTGAATATTAATCAATTTTTCGTTGATGGCTTGAGGACACACCATATTTTTGATTTGGGGGAGCATCGGAACTGTTTTTACTTTCTAAATATTTATGAAAAAGTTCATTTATCTCTGACAAAATGATATGTGTTTTCAAAATAATGCAAAAGAAGAAGGAATATTGTTTTGATCAATGACAAATAAAGAAGAACATGACTAAAGTTCCAGAAAAGCATTTTTACAACATCTCGTGTGCTAACAAGTCCCAGAAAAATTCTCTACATAATCAACAGCAGTTAGATCCATCAAAGCACATTTTTGGTACAAAGGTCTGTATGAAGGGTTGAATGAAGGGTCGAATGATGATCCGAATGAGGTGACGAATGAGGCAAATGAATAACGATCTGAATGAAGTGCCGAATGAAACCTTAGCTTGTAATGATATTAATAAGTGTGCAAAGATATTTAAAAATTTTGATTTTTATTGTTATATCTAATCAACTAATCATGTCAAGGATCAAATTAAATGCCATCTTTGCATACTCATTTCGTCTCATCAAATGAATTGATTAACTATCATATGGCTACCATACAATTTTAATTATCCATCAAGTTTTATCGTGCGATCTATCATTTCATTTATAAAGTCATCATGATTTTTATGTGTAATTTATGTCTATAATTTCATAATGAGGATTACGTTCAACCTGTCCAAAGTTTCACTTTGGACATGGTTGAATATATCATAGCTATGTGAATTCACTAACTCACATAGTTCCATGACGGCACACGACTCTATTAAGATTCAATATGCTAAGATATAAAATACCAGTATTACATTTCATTTCACAACAATAGTATATACAGGATCACTGAAAGAACAACAAGCACAGCATAAACACAAGAGACATAGATTTATCCTGGGAAACCCTCATGGGTTAGAAAACCCAGCAAAGCTTCCTCAATATAGATGACCAGCAAATACAAAGATGTAATCCCCAAACATGAGCTCCTTCTCCTCCATAGCAGATCTCTCTCTCACCTATGCGCTAATCACAAGTGAGTGAATGTGTGTTAAATGAGGAACACACCTCCTCTATTTATACACAACTCCGACTTGACTTTTACACTAACTAGGTCGGCCCTAACTTAACCACTTAACATAATGTTGGCTAGGCCGACTGATGCTTGGGATTTATCCCAAGCATGTGCAAGGATGCACCTGCTAACTAGTAGCAGCAGTCTCAATAAAGATATGTAAAAACTTTGCTGAATGTAAGAAATAAAAAACTAATCTATCATGTGCAAGTAAATAAACTAAATTAAAAAATGGTAAACAGTAAGATCCATACAAGAGACAAGAAGTAAAAAATTTGATATTTTCTATTAATGGGAAAGCAATGGCTTGCAAAGAATGTACCTCAATGGTGAGGATTGTTGAGTTGGGGCAGCTGCAATGTTGAGATGCTCCAATGCTTCAAGGGTCTCTTCTTCTCCAACGCTTCAATGGTTGAGCAAAGCTCAAAAGGATGGGCAAAGCTCAAAAAGGATTTTCGAAGCATGAGGATAGGATGAATGTGGATGATAAGTGAGGAGCCTCTATCACCTTTTTATAGTTTTTTGGTGATGGGGAATACCATTATGGTTTGAGGAAACCAATGGTATTGACCAAAATGGTTTAGGTTTCTTTTTTCCTCTTTTTCCTTTTTCGAATAATTTTTATATTTTTATTCCATTTTAATATTTTTGGGAATTTTGGACCCTTTTTTAGGCTTTTTTGTGTTTTTTGAGGAAAAATACATATTTTGAGTGGAAAAAGATGGGTTTTGGTCTTTTTGGTGACCTTTTGAAGGTTTCAGAGGCTCAAATGGTGGAAAAGTGGACAAATGGGTCATGTGAATAGGGAAAGGAGCTAGTGAGCACTTTTTGGGTGTTAACAGATTGCCCCCTGATGTGTGAGGTCAGGAGCTCATCGTATGGCCGATAGACATCATAGTTCTTTTGTCTTTTTCCTGAGGTTTGGAGGAGAGAAGAGACCGTTTGGAGATTGGAACACCGGACCCATGCAAACTGCACAAACTGAAAAATACATGGCCTCAAAATGAATGAGGAATAATATCTGATAATGGACGAGGTGGGCATTCATATGCTCGTATCATGACATATAACTAACAATGAGGCCTAAGAAGTGGACCTAAACAATACATATAAACCTGTTGTGTACATCATAAAGGTCCAGAGGGGACACAATTTTGGGATATACTCATGGTTGTACCATGACTGATCTAAAGAACTGATACACTAGAAAAAAGCAACAACTATTATGGATAAGGTGTTAGAAGGGTTGAGGAACTGTTGGATCTGAAGGTATCTAACCACTATAGGGGCTCAAAAACTATGAGTCAACTTCTGAAAAGTATATATGGAACTGTATACTCGAGGGAGTATAAATCTGGGGATCTTCGAAATACTATTGCCAAGCGCAGCCCAGATATCCATAGGAGTATGTAACTAGTTGTTTCTTCAATTAGACTCTCAATTGTGGTAGAGTCAGTTGACATCCGGGTTCTTCAAAAAATAACTGAAAGGAGCGATACCCTGTACGAGTCTCCATGATGCGATCTAGGTGTTGACATCGAGAATGTGAGAAATAATCATGTGGAGAGGCACTGAGGACTCCTTTCAAAATTACTCGTAGGCACTCATCACAAATGCTGATGAGTCCAAGGCACAGGGACCTCTAGGTCTATCCTCTGGAATAGATTTGGTTGGCGTCGATAGAGGGAGACCAGCAACTACCAAGGCAATGATTTTTCCTTGATAGGAGCACGAGGTGTAAAACTGAAGGGTGATAGTACTGATGGTAGGACTAACATGCTATGGGGATGGGGTATAACTCGGGTCATAGAGTGGGTGGACTCAAACTTCCTTTGTTCAGAGTATGATGACATGGTTGACCTGGAAGCATATGAAACTGAATTTTAGGTGTGGGGATCATAGCTTAAGGGATCAGGGTTATGTATTGCAGATTGGAGTGACTTTTGGGGGACAATCTGATGGATGCTATTGGGAGACTCTTAGGGTGACATATTGCAGAATACTCCGAACAAAGGTGACCATACTGGGGAAGCTGTCGTATAAGTAGACATGATCTATTGTGGCACCGAGAGGCACTATTGGGTCCTTCTTCATGGTTTTAATGAGATTCAAGAAGGGATAAAAGTGTGCTCTAAAATGGTATTGTCCTATGGATTTATGTGAGCCCAGTACTGTTCATGCTCGTGAATGCTTTCATTTTTAAAAAGTCTGAAAACGATAAGAAGACTCTAAATTGGTGGAGGAGTATTGTCCTATGGATTTATACGAGCCCCAAGATGGTGATTGCTTGTGGTTGCTTTCAATTTTAGAGAGTCTGAAAGCGGTAAGTAAACTCCATTGGTGGTCTTTTTCGTATCTTAGTATCCAAGGCCCGAAAAAGCATAAAATGATGCAAATGGAGAACTCTTCTAGCCAATGTGACTAGAGTATTCCTTTTTCGTAATTAGTCTACAAGGTTCAGAAAAGGGGTAAACTTATACCAGGCAGATTCCCTTTCATATAATTTTAGCGAGCATGAAAGGAAGCAAGATTGCTCGGTGATCTTTTCATTGTTTTAGGAGTTAGAAAAGAGCTTAACAGATACTCCCTAAGTTCCTTTTTCGTAAAAGAATTGCTCGGCCCGAAAAAGGGATAAAATTATACCGAACAAAAACGTATTGGTGAGAACGAGAAATGATATCAAGCATCATCACGAGCACGGAAAACTGAATCCGGTGATATGAAAAATGTTTAAAATAGGTAACGGCCGATGTGGCACGCAAACCGAGGCAATGAGGGGCATGGAAAAAATGCCCTAAAAATAAGGTGGTGAGAGCAATAAATGATCTCAAGCATCATCACAGGCACGGAAATATGAATCCGGCTGTGCAAATGGTGCGAAAAATGGAGATCATAATGACTCTAGAATGGTCAAAGGAAAAACTAGGTTAAAAAATGGCTATAAATAAAGGTGAGCCCGCCAAGCAAGGGATGCAGTGGTGGGGATAAATGATGACCCACGGGGGAAGAATACTAGGTGTATCAAATCAAATCAAATATACAAGTGACATGTGACCTCAAAAATGGTTGAGATCACGCATGTGAAAAAGTGAGCAGGGTTAATGGCCTACCCCCATGCTATGTGCATGGGGTTTGTGATTTTGGATCACATATGTGTTGGTTTGAACAATGGGATCATTGAAATACCGAGATAGATGTGATGGGGGAGGTTCAAAGTGATTGGTCATGCCCCCTATCCCGGGGTCGAGGTAATCTATTATGCCCCCTAACTCAGAGGTGTCAATGTGGTGCAGATGTTGTCTCAGAGAGGGGTCAACAGGGCATTGAGGAACTGTTGGTGGGGGGGTGTATGTATCTAGGGTTTTCACCCTAGATTGTGCAAATGAGCACCTACTAAGGAGAATGGACTCCTTAGTAGCAGTTCAATAAACAATAAATTAAATTGCTAAAACAATATGAATTCTAAACTAGCATGAGCATTGATAAACATAACAAAGACATGAAATAGAAATGGTGAAAATCTTTCTTTTTTTTAGTATTAAAATTTTACCTCGAGTGTAGAGGTTGGTGAAGTTCTTGCAATGATCCAAGAGGGTTGATCCAAACTCCAACTTTGCTCCTTCTCTTTCTCCAAATGGTGGGAATGGGCCAAAAGGGGCACTCAATGGTGAAAGTAGCTCAAGGTTAGCTAGGGTTTCGAGAGTGATTTTGGCAGAGTAAGGGTGTATTTGATTGTGGATATGAAATGAGGGGTCTCCATCACCTATTTATAGGTTTTTAGTGGTGGAGTGATGGCCCATGGTTTTGGGAACCATATGGTTTAGGTCAGCTGTATAGGGTTTTTTCCTCATTTTTCCCTCTTTTTCCTCTTTTTTTATATTTTTTATTCCCTTTTTAGAGGGTTTTTGCTAGTTTGGAGGAATTTTGGATAATTTTGGGGGAAAAAGGGGTTTTTTAGCCTTTTGGAGGCTTTTTTGATGGTTTTGTGGCCTTTTGGAGGCTTTTATGGTAGGAAATATGGACAAATGAGTCATGTAATGGGGTAGATGAGGTAGTGAGCATTTGTTGGGTGTTAACAGATTGCCCCCTGATGTGTGAGGGTAGGAGCTCATCGTATGGCCGATAGACATCATAAGTCTTGTATGGTTTTCCTGTGGGTGTGGAGAAGAGAAGAAACAAACTGGAGCCCAGAACAATGGTCCCGAACAAACTACAAAAACTAAAAGTACATAACCTCAATAATGGATGAGGAATAATCTGATCATATGGATGAGGCGGGCATTCCCATGCTCGTATCAAGATATAGAACAATAATAAAAATGGGGTCCATAACAAGGGGGGCCTGTAGGATACATAGAGATGTTCGTATATCCATCATCTATTTCGGGATACATCATCTATTTCAGGATCTTGCATGATCTATTTCAGGATATGATCTATTTCAAGATCATCTATTTCAGGATATGATCTATTTCAGGATCTTGCATGCACAGGCATGCATCCCAATCACCAGTTTGATGCCTCCAGCACCTTATCCACCTTCTTCTAGTACCCGGGAGCCACTTACCACAGAGTTTTAGCCCTCCTAAGCTGAAAGGCGCCCTCTTCTCACCTACTGCCAGAGAAGGGCGCACTTGTTCACCTACCACTGCAGATTCACTCCAGTTACATTCAGTTAGCTCCGATTCTCCCTGATTTGAGGCTAGTTTCACTCCTGACTGACTGTTTCACCTCCGATTGACCTCCAGTTCGATTAGGTGACTTGTTCTGACTCCAGTTAGCCTCCCATGCGCCCCCACTGAGCCTCCAGATCCTATATCAGTGCTACACACTTCAGTTGCATTTATTATACTCAGTTAGACTCAGACTGACACCTGGATGACTGGTTGTTGTGATTGATGAGCACCACCGATGATTTATGAGGACTCCTAGACAGAGTCAAGCTACTCCATTCTGTGATTCAAATGACCTCCTTAAGCAATTCGAATTGCTCAGTCATTGTGACAGTTTGTATTGTAATTCATTCACCCTTTCTGGGATAGAGAGCACTGCTGCATGTTTTGCACAGTTTTGCACCATATTTTCTATGTTCATCTGTTGTGATTGATTTACTTGTTCATTAGATCTGCTGTGACTAATTTTACATGGTATCAGAGCCATTGCAGGGACAAGATCTCTTTTCTACAGGTGTTTATACAAGAAGATTTGACTGAATTGCTAAAAATTGCAAAAAGTTTGGCATGAGATATCTCAAGGGCATTCGCTCCTGTGCATGCAAAGCTTGAAAAATACTCCAATACCACTCCAGAAGCTTGAGTTACCACATAATTCCTGGATCTGATACATTGGACCTATTCAACATTGCTTGAAATCCAATCCCAGGTGTGATGCAACTCTCAAAGGGTGGATTGTTCGACCTTATTGTGGTTGTTTTGATGTGATTTGCAGGTTTATTGTCTCCTTCAAGTGCACTCGCTATTTTCTGCATGCAAGGTTTCCTCCTTCAATTGCATTCGCTATAGTCTGCATGCAAGCTTCCTCTTCATCAGTTGACTCAATCCTTGCAATGGAATACTCTTCTTCAAAGCCTATCCTCACCCCATTCAATTATTTTGATTGGAAAGATGATATGGAGATCATATTACGTTCAAAAGGTTACTACCGAGTCACTCTTGGTCTTGAATTGGAGCCAAACAATGTAGCAGAAAGAACCAAACACTACAACAAGCTTGATGAAGCTTACGGTCTTCTTTGTCTCTCCATCTCCAAGGATCTTCACTTCCATCTCAGCGGATTGAAGACTCCAAAAGCCATATGGGAGCAACTTGAGACACTATTCGGCAAGCAGGATGAGCTTAGGGCTTTTCAATTAGAAAATGAATTGATTGGCCTTAATCCTGAGAATTTCGAGAGCATCAATGAATTCTTCACAAAATTCAAGAACTTGAACTTGCAATTGAAGAACAGTGGTGTTATCAAAGAGGATAAACAGTTGATCCTCTCCATTCTAAGCAAGCTTGGGAAAGATTATTCGGTATTTGTCTCCACTTTCAATTCCGGTCGGCTAACTACCCCGAATTGGAAGATGCCTACCTTGAATGCCTTCATTGAGTCCGTTACGAAAGAGCATGACAAGTTGATTCAAATGGGGTCCATAAGCTCCAAAGATTCAGCCCTATTTGTTCAAGGACCCAAGATCTCGAATGGTAAAGGAAAGCCAAAGAAGGAGAAGCCCAAATTCGAGCCTCACAAGCAAAAAGACAAAGGCAAGCAAACGGATGCACCATCCAGTTCAAAATCCAAGCAAAAGGGAAAAGAAGGTAACCAAAAATCTAAATGTACTTATTGTAACCATGGCTTTCATCCCGAAAGTTCATGTATGAAGAAGACTATAGATCAAATGGCCCTCCTTTTGGAAAAGAACAACATAACCCTTCCTGACGGTGCAAGGAAGAAAGATCGGAATGATGATCATGAAAGAGGACAAGCACTCATGGCAACGGTTTCGAAGCCCTCAACTCTCTTGATAGATTCGGGTGCATCAAATCATATGGCTGCAAACATTGATTCTTTTTCCTCATTCGATCCAAACAGCTCCATCCCCATCCATTTGGGAGATGACTCAAAAATTTCTTCAAAGGGCAAAGGTACGATTCATGTAGATCATGGATGCTTTCAGAATGTTCTCTATGTGCCTTCCTTAGCTTCGAATCTCCTTTCTGTGTATCAAATGACACATACTGGTGATCCAAAGAAAGTCACATTCAGCCCTAATACAGTTGAAATTTCTGATATCAAAAGTGGAAGACTAGTTGCGGTTGGAAAGGCAAACCACACTGCAAAATGTTATGAGTTTTCGCACTTTATTCCGCTTGCAAAGCCCACTGCTCTTCGCACACATGGTAATGAGGTTAGTAGGCTTTGGCATGAAATATTTGGACATCTAAATTATAAGTATTTGCTGCTGCTATCAAATAAATCCATGGTAGATGGGCTTCCACAACTCCGTTCCTTGAAGGGAATATGCACCGGTTGCATTATTGGGAAGCACCCCGAGCACAGATTCGACCGCGGCAAGGCTAGCAGAGCCTCTACTATTTTGGGATTGATCCATTTTGATATCAGTGGTCCGCTGCCCCATATGTCATTAAATGGTTCAAGGTATGTTTTGACATTTATTGACGATTTTTCCCGCTTTACATGGGTATTCTTTCTCAAAAACAAGTCAGAAGTGCTTGGAAAATTCAAGGATTTTAAGGCTTCTGTTGAGACCACCACTGAGAGCAAGATCAAAGCTCTTAGATCTGATAATGGTGGGGAATATATCAAGTCCGAGTTGCTGCAACTTTGTGCCCAAAGCAGAATCAAGATCCAACATACAGTTCCCTACACACCCCAGCAGAACGGTGTAGCGGAAAGGAAAAACCGGTCACTGAAAGAGATGGCTACATGCATGATTGAATCGAAAGGTTTGGATGCAAATCTTTGGGCTGAAGCAATCAATGTTGCTGCATATATACAGAACCATGTTCCACATTCATCCGTGAAAGGTATGACTCCTTTCGAAGCATTCTTTGGTCACAAACCGAATGTGTCAAATTTGAGAGTTTTTGGCTCTACTGCATGGGCTAGAATTCCTTCTGAGAAGAGACGAGCTTTGGATCCACAAAGTATCGAGTGCATATTGATAGGATATGGGGAAGAATAAAAAGCATATAAACTCATGGATATCATATCTAAAAAGATATTCATAGAGCGCAGTGTGCAGTTTGAAGAACCGCTTCAAGAATTGCAACTAGTTGAGGAGAAAACTGCCGATTCACCGCCTTCACCAGAAGAAGATTCGAGCAGCGATAATGAAGGTATGAGTTCTGATATTTCTGATATTGTAGCAGCATATGATGATCATGACATATCAGGTTCGGAATCCGACCATTCAGATCCCCCTCAGTTACCAAAGTGGGCCCAAAACACTCTACAATCTGCTGGTTCTAGTCTTGGAAATCCTGCTGATCCGAGACGAACAAGAGGAGACTTTCAAAGGGCAGGTATGGCTCTTTCTATTGCTGATCCTTTTCTTCCTGAGATTTGTTATTTGATGGCTAGTTCAGATCCCCAATCATACTATTCAGCCCATCGAGATCCGAGATGGAAAAGTGCCATGGATGAAGAGTACAGTTCTCTTCAAAAGAACAATACATGGGAGCTAGTTTCTCTTCCACCTGGAAGAAAATTAGTGAAGTGTAAATGGGTCTACCATACTAAAGTTGCTGCTGATGGCACTATCAGCAAATATAAAGCAAGGTTGGTGGCAAAAGGTTTTTCCCAAGTCCAAGGAGTGGACTACACAGAGACCTTTGCACCAGTTGCAAAGATGGATTCCATCCGCCTTGTTTTAGCTATTGCCGCATCCAAGCACTGGGAAGTGCATCATATGGATGTGAAGAGTAAAATTTTTACATGGAGACCTTGCTGAAGAGGTCTATATGCAGCAGCTAGAGGGTTATACATCAGATCCATCATTGGTTTGTAGATTGAAGAAATCTTTGTACGGGTTAAAACAGGCCCCAAGAGCTTGGTACGCAAAGATGGACTCCTTCCTTCTTTCTCAGAATTTCCAAAGATGCAAATCTGATCCGAATGTCTATCTTCAGCGAGTTAAAGGTAATTTGTTGGTTATTGTACTTTATGTTGATGATCTTCTTATTACTGGTAGCACACTTACTTCAATAAACAAGCTAAAATCTTCCTTAAATCTAGCTTTTGACATGAGCGATTTGGGCTTGCTGAGTCACTTTTTGGGCTTGGAGATAGCTCAAAATTTTGATGGGATCACTATATCTCAGCAAAAATATGCTTCCGACCTGTTATTGAAGTTTAATATGGCTGAATGTAAGGCAGCCCCGTTCCCATTCCTCTCAGGAATCAGTCTTGAGGAGGGAGATTCCACACCGCTTGCAGATTGCAGTATGTATCGACAGTTGATTGCTTCACTACTTTATTTGACACATTCACGGCCTGATATCTCATATGCCGTGAGTGCCGTGTCAAGATATATGCAGCAGCCACATGAGCTTCATTGGCGAGCAGCCAAGCGGATCTTGCAGTATGTGCAAGGTACGAGACAGTTTGGCATACATTATGCTGCAGATTCTGAGCTAGATTTCATTGGTTTTACTGATTCAGATTGGGCAGGTGATAGCATTGATCGGAAGTCCACTTCCGGTTATGTTTTCATGATTGGTCATGGTGCTATTTGCTGGTCCAGCAAAAAGCAAGCAGCCATTGCACTTTCTTCAGCAGAGGCAGAGTATCGAGGGGCAGTCAATGCCTGCATTCAGGCAGTTTGGTTGCAGGGTATTCTTTCCGAGTTTGGTTTTGGTGGCACTACTTCGACTGTCCTATTTTGTGACAATCAAAGTGCTATCAAGATCTCCACAGATCCAGTTCAGCGGCAGAGGACCAAACACATTGAGATTCATATGCATTACATTCGACAGTTGGTGCACGACCGCACCATCATTCTGCAATATTTCCCTACTGATGAGCAAATTGCAGACATCTTCACCAAGAGCTTCACTGAGAAGAAGTTCTCTTACCTCCGTTCACTGTTGGGGGTGAGTTCCATCATGGTGGAGACAGATTGATTCATTATTATGCTTTAGCTTGAGGGGGGGCTTTCTTCCCACTGGGTTTTCCCTCTTTCCTCACTTAGTTTATTTTCAGCATTTTTTTTGGATTATTGTATTGGGGTGACCTTTGGTCTTAGTTACCAGGGCCCCACATTATTTTAGTTGGCACATCATAGTCTAGCTTGAGGGGGGGTGTTCGGATATCCATCATCTATTTCGGGATACATCATCTATTTCAGGATCTTGCATGATCTATTTCAGGATATGATCTATTTCAGGATCATCTATTTCAGGATATGATCTATTTCAGGATCTTGCATGCACAGGCATGCATCCCAGTCACCAGTTTGATGCCTCCAGCACCTTATCCACCTTCTTCTAGCACCCGGGAGCCACTTATCACAGAGTTTTAGCCCTCCTAAGCTGAAAGGCGCCCTCTTCTCACCTACTGCCAGAGAAGGGCGCACTTGTTCACCTACCACTGCAGATTCACTCCAGTTACATTCAGTTAGCTCCGATTCTCCCTGATTTGAGGCTAGTTTCACTCCTGACTGACTGTTTCACCTCCGATTGACCTCCAGTTCGATTAGGTGACTTGTTCTGACTCCAGTTAGCCTCCCATGCGCCCCCACTGAGCCTCCAGATCCTATATCAGTGCTACACACTTCAGTTGCATTTATTATACTCAGTTAGACTCAGACTGACACCTGGATGACTGGTTGTTGTGATTGATGAGCACCACCGATGATTTATGAGGACTCCTAGACAGAGTCAAGCTACTCCATTCTGTGATTCGAATGACCTCCTTAGGCAATTCGAATTGCTCAGTCATTGTGACAGTTCGTATTGTAATTCATTCACCCTTTCTGGGATAGAGAGCACTGCTGCATATTTTGCACAGTTTTGCACCATATTTTCTATGTTCATCTGTTGTGATTGATTTACTTGTTCATTAGATCTGCTGTGACTAATTTTACAAGAGAACCACTGTGTACATCATAAGGGTCCAGAGGGGACACAAATCTGGGACATACTGCGGGGCTGACCATGTCTGAGTTGAAGAACTGGTACACTGGAATAACAACAGTGCTACTGAGTGTGGTACCAGAGGAACTGATGAGCGGCTGGATCATAGTGACAAGGATTCATACTTGCAATGGTACACTGAACTGGAATTGTACTGGGTACTCAAGGAAGCATATAACTGGATGGCTTCCGAATACAATCGCCAACGCAACCCAGACATCCACGGGAACATATAACTGGGCATTCCGAGGTGACTCACCAATGTGCTAGAGTCAGGGGAAATCTGGGGTCTTCGACCAATAACTGAAGGGATATAAACCCTGCACGATTCCCAACGATGCAATCAAGGTGTTGAAGTCGAGCATGTGAGAAACAACCACTCGAAGAGGCAATAATGACTCCTCTCAAAATGGTTCGTAGGCACTCACCATAGATGGTGATGGGTCCAAGGCGTAGGGACCTCTCGGTCTATCCTCTGGAATAGAGGGGCTTTCGTCGACAGAGGGAGACCTGCTACTATCAAGGAAATGATGTTTCCTTGACAGGAGTGCGAGGTGGAGAACTGAAGTGTGAGAGTGCTGATGGTAGGACTGAAAAACGGTGGGGGATAACTGGGCAAGTAGAGTGGGTGGACTCAAACTTCCTTTGTTCAGAGTATAATGGTGGGGATGATCGGGCAGCATATGAAACTGACTGAGGGGAAAGGGATCATAGCTGTAATGGATCAAGGAGAGTGACTGGGATGAGGAATACTCAAGCTGGTGTAAAATGGCAGGAGACTGTAGACTACTCTGAACAAAGGTGACTTGATTGGGGGTGTTGCCGAGGTGATCGATCATAGTTCCAAAAGGCACGGGGGGACTTCTTCATGGGTTAAGGAACTAGAAGAAGTGTGTTTAAAATGGTACTGTCGTGTGGATTTATACGAGCCCAGGACAGTTCATGCTCGTGAGTGCTTTCAATTTTAAGGAGTCTGAAAGCGATAAGAAGACTCTGAAATAATGGAATGGTATTGTCGTTTGGATTTGTACGAGCCCAGGATAGTGCATGCTCGTGGTTGCTTTCAATTTTAGAGAGTCTGAAAGCAATAAGAAGACTCCAGGGGGTTTCGTTTTCGTGTGTTAGTATCCAAGGACCAAAGAAGCATAAAAGGATGCAATGAAGAACTCTTCTAGATGGTGTGACTAGAGTATTCCTTTTTCGTAATTAGTCTACCAGGTCCGGAAAAGGGGTAAACTTATACCAGATAGACGCCCTTTTAGGTACTTTAATGAGCATGAAAGGAAGCAAGATTGCTCGGCGATCTTTTCATTGTTTTAGGAGTCAGAAAAGAGCTTAACAGAAACTCCCTAAGTGCCTTTTTCGTAAAGGACTTGTCCAACCCGAACAAGGGATAAAAGTATACCGAACAAAAGGAATGGCCAAGCAAGGAGGAAGTGCTCAATCAAGGAACATTTATGATGATCAAGAACGAGGGTAGGGGGGAACACTGGTGGGCCTCCTTGCGGGATAATGAATGGTGGCAAAATAATGAAATAATTGCAGTATGACAGGAGTGAATGGCTCATGTAAAAAAGTGGAACAATCCGATGGCGGCCGATGTGGCACGCAAACCGAGGTAGCAAGGTGTCAGGACACAATGTTGAAACTGTACCAAGTGAGGGAGAGAAATGATCTCAAGCATCATCACGAGCTCGAAAAAATGAATCCGGTGATATAAAAAGTGTCAAAAATGGATAATGACCAATGTGGCATGCAAACCGAGGTGACGAGGGGCATTTTGGAAAAATACCCAAAACATATGGGGGTGAGAGTGAGAAATGATCTGAAGCATCATCACGGGCTCGGAAAAATGAATCCGATGATATAAATATACCAAAAACGGAGAGCAGCCGAAGTGGCATGCAAACTGAGGCGACGAGTGGTGTCTAAAAAATGTTCAAAAACTGATGTGGAAAAAATAATAGAACAAGTGGACCATCATGAAGGTCTCGTCATGCTGATTCCAGTGGTGGAAACGGTTCGAAAAATGGACTCCGTATGGGTTCAGAATGGCCAAAACAAGAAAAAGTCAACGGACTATAAATAGTGAATGGGTCCAACATGACAAGTGTCATTTGGACTTGTTGACTTTGACTAGTGATCAGAGTGGACCAGAGCTGAGGTGGCATTTCTGGACAATCCGACCGACTGTTTTCAGATCCGGGAGTTACAGGTATTCCGACAAACTCATACCTGCATTTTCTTTGGGTTTGGGGTAGGGGGTGGGTCCCAGGGGATTTTATTGTACGGTCCACGTGGCTGGACTGCGGGTTTGTGGGGTGGATCCACGGTCGGGGATCGCGGGTTCCAGGTATATCACGCGGCTGGGGACTGCGATGTTCGGGTCGGAATGTGCGGTCTGGTACCATGCGTTTCGAGGCTGAACACGCGGTTCAAAACCGCGAGTTCGGCTCCTACATGCGTGGTTCAGGACCGCGACTTTAGCCCTTACAGCCGCGGTCAAAATCCGTGGCAAGGGGCCCTAAATCCACGATTGGGAGTGAGCTGTTAGGGCTTCCCCGGGGGGGGGTAGGTTTATTTCTTTGACATGAGTCTGACGAGTTGGCCTTGTGTGAATGACAGGATGTCGCTGGTGCTTTGGCGAGAGAGGGAGGTCCCCGATGAGATAGTGGATGTCATCTGGGAGGATCGACATGTGCGGTCAGTGTTTGGACTATGCGGATTGCTGAAGTTTGCACAGGTACCTATGATGCGGTCAGCAGCATTGCTGCTGAATAGGTTAGTGAGCTTCTGGGAGCCGGATATTCAGGCGTTTAGGGTGCAGGGTGAGAGGGTGGACCTCACCCTGACAGATGTATACTTCCTGATGGGGTTGCCTTGTTTGGGTAGGGTGGCAGATACGTAGCCGCGAGTATCCGCGGATGTCGATATGGAGGATATGCTAGATCGGTACTATGTTCCAGAGGTGAGGGTGCAAAGAAATGCACTCCGGGTGGTGGACCTACAAGATCCATCAGTACAGGCTATTGCGGCATACATGGTTCGTGTGTTTGGGTCCCAGTCACCTGAGAAGGTGTCCAGGGGCCAGATGCAGCTAGTGGAGCGCGTACTGGATGGTGTCTACTATGCGTGGGGCTAGATGTTCCTCACCTGTGTGCAGTGGCAGCTGACATCGGTGAAGGAATCTGGCAAGGGATTCTGTTACGGATCCTTTCTATGTGTGTTCTTCATGGAGCGGGTACCGACACTGCGGCCACGGGTGGCGGTTAGGGCAGGAGGACTGAGGGAGCCGCGCATGGTGCGGTGGGGGGAGATGATGCGCCACCGGGGTGGCGGTGAGGTTGGTAGATACTTCACGCAGGAGCTGTACCTGCAGTGTCTACAGATACCGCTGACACTAGATGATTTTCCATATAGAGATATGGACTACACCAGGGATCCAGAGGCACCACGGGCGCCAGGACAGGCATGGGGACCAGATGGTATGTATGGTTTTGCTTGCATGTTATGGATGTCAAGTTTTATGTATGATAGTTTTTTGATATACTGTTGCTAACTGATGGGTGATCTACAGATGTTGGCCTGAGACCACCGCCAGGGCATGTAGCACGCAGAGGGAATGTGGCGGTACCAGCCTTACCAGGCCGAGGGGAGGTGCGTTGGCGACGGGACGCATAGGGGACTCTGGAGTCCGTACGGATGCTACTGGATCGGTTTCTCATGGGAGTGACTGATGACGAGTGGCGGGACGTGGATTCGAAGGTGATCCAGGACTATCTGAGGGCACCACGGGAGTTCCGGTAGATCGCGATCCGGTTGGCCATCTTAGCAGACAATGGACGGGCACATGAGCCCGTAGGGGATGAGGAGTTGTCGGAGGAGGAGCGAGGGGAGGACTCGGAGGCAGCCGATGCAGGCAGTGATGCAGGGTATGACTCTCATTAGGGAGTGCAGGGGACTCCCCCTGATTTTGTAGTTAGTGCTCTTAGGGGTTCAGAAAGTGAGGTCATATTCCTAGAGGATAATGACCCATTTATAAACACGACCTTGTAGGAGCTGTCGGTTTACGAGATAGACCATGGGGTTGGAGTCGGCGACGACTGTGGTATGAGTAAGTAAAATGTAGTGTCACAATTTTTGGACGGAAAAGACCACAGCTAGGGGTAGTCTCTCCTCGTATGGGTAATGTAGGGGTGGTCCAAACAAGGTCTGGCTGATGTAATAAATGACATGCTCTTGGTGAGAGGTGTCTTCTTGAACCAAGACTCCGGACACGGCATGTTCGGATGCCGAGACGTAAAGGATGAAGTCCTGAGAGAAATCCGGAGGGGATATCAAAGGGGCTTGTGTGAGAGCTTTCTTGAGGGCTTCGAATGCAGCTTCTGCTTGCTCATCCCAAACAAAGGGTATGTGGGTATGAAGTAGGCGTAAGAAACCATGAACTTTGGTGGCGTAATCAGGAATGAAGCGGCGAAGGAAATTAGATCGCCCCTGCAGACTCAGGAGCTGCCGGAGCGAGCGAGGAGAGGGAAGGTCTAGGATGGCTTGGACTTTCAGGGGATCGATAGCAATTCCTTTCTGGGAAACAATGAAACCCAACAACCGGCCTACAGGAATGCAAAAGACACACTTGTGTGGGTTCAAGCAGATTTGATATTTGCGACAACGCAGAAAAACTTGCCGGAGGTCGTTAAGGTGGTCGGATCGTTTCCAGGAACGAGTTGTAAGGTCATCAAGATAGATGAGCAGGATATGGACCAAATCATGAAAACAATAGGTCATGGCCCGCTGGAAGGTGGCACCAGCATTTTTAAGGCCGAAAGGCATGACGCAGTAGGCGAAGGTGACCCAGGGGATGGTAAAGGCAGTCTTGTACTGATCCTCCTTACGGATCTGAATCTGATTGTATCCGAAAAAACCATCCATGAAAGAGAGGACTTCATGCCCCGCACATGCATCGATGAGTTGGTCAATACATGGCGTGGGGAAGTTGTCCTTGGGACAAGCTCGGTTTAAATCATGGAAGTTAGTGCATACTCTAATGGTTCCTTGATTTTTGTTAACAGGAACAGGGTTTGAAACCGAGGTGGTATAAGCAATAGGATAAATGAATCCTACTTTGCGAAGTTTCTCAACCTCAGCTTTAACAGTGGGGAGGTTGGAAGGATGAATGGGGCGTTGTTTCTAACGAACGGGGGGTACATCAGGCCATGTGTCAATGTGGTGCTCTATAATGGCGGGGTCAAGACCAGGCATTTCGGTATAGGACCAGGAAAAGACATCACAGAATTCTTGGAAAAGTTTTTTGCATTCTCCAATCTCATGCTCACTGCAGGAGGCTCCTAAGGTAATGATTTCAAGTGCATCGGGTGGGTCAGAGATATCGATGTGGATGATGGGTGAGATATTAGCCATGTTACCTTCCTCAAAGGCATCAGGAGCAGGAATAGGATCCTTAAACCAGTCGACTTTAGTAGGAAGGAAATATTTGGACTCAACCGCGAGTTGGGTGGCTGTGGTAGAGGAGGATTCTTCTGGGAGGAAACAGGAACGATGGTGCATGTCATCCCAGGGATAATTCGGGGCAGTCAGAGCCTCAAGAATCTCCTCATCATTGCGGAAAGTTTGAGTTTTCAAATCGATTGACGAGGAAGTGGTAGTCGAAGAGATCATATAAATGGTATTAATCTCTTCGGATGGGGATGATACCGTGGGGTGGATCTCCTCAATTGTGGGGGGTGTCATCTCAAGGTCCAAATTATTCATTTCGTAGAGAGATGCTCTGTAATATGGGAGACCAGGACAATGATGTGAGTAGTGGCCATAAATACCGCATATGGCACAAGGGTGTTTGGTACGCAGTGATTTATCACGAGGCTTAGGGGTTGGGTCAAGTTCGACAACCGGGATGTTGGGGTCATCGTCAAGCATTTGCATGTGTTCCTGTAATGCAAGTAATTGTGGACATTGATGAGTCGGATGGCCTAACGCATCACACAACGAGCATTTGGGGGGAGCACGAAATACGAGAGGGGGTTTAACTATCTTGGGAAGGGGTACAGCAGTGTATTGTTGTGGGCCTCTGCCCCCAGTGGGCTTGACAAGAGGAGGGGGATTCGTAGATGACGAAGGGGTAGCGACAACGGGAGGTGGTTGATGAGTAGTGACAATGGGTTGCACTGGTTGGAGGATGACATTTGGTGTCGGAGGGGGAATAGGACGTGAAAGATACCAGACGGGTAATCCTAAGGTTAACCCAGGGAGGCCGAGCGTAGCCATAACTGGGGCGCTTACTTCTCCTGAGGGAGGGACTAGGAAGGGGATTGTGTGGATGGGTGTAACACCAATGTGACTAGGTACCAATGGTGGTTTAGGTAACAAGGGCGATTGATTGTTGGGTGTTTGTGTATTGTGGGAAAGAGTACAAAGGTCAGAGACTTCAGTCGCGGGTGATGGGGGAGGAATGGATTGGAATGTTGAGGTCATCGGCAGATCTGAGTAAATTCCGTGTCCCACGGAGGAAACAAACGAGGTAGCGGCACCACTAATAGGTTGTTCAACCATGGGGAGAACATTTTCGGGTGCAGCGGGGGCATTTGGATCATAATAGGTGAGTTGGTCGACCTTGACCACGCGTCCGTCATGGGGGAACATCATGGTACAAAAAATGGATGAGGCAACTTCCCGCATGGCATACATGTAGCTGTGGCCAAGTAAGAGGTTATAATCAAGTTGGGAATTGATGACCTCTATGTCAATGAGAATGGTTTTACAAGCCAACTGGATGGGGATGTTAGCTAATAGGCCTTGGGGTTGAGCCGAATGGTCGTCGTAGGCTCGCAACGCAGTGGTGGACTACTGGAGAGTAGGGGCTCCCAACTTCTGCCAAACGAATGTGGACATAACGCATGTAGAGGTACCTTCATCGGTAATGCATCGATGGATGACAAGATTCTGAACGAAAACAGAAACTTGGAATGCTAAAGTGGAAGGTAGGCGTGGTTCAGACTGGTCCAAATCGAATGCCATCAGTTGTGAATCATTTGGGTCAATAGCACTAATAGTGGAGAGCAAAGTCTTGCGCTGTGAAGGATAGTCTTTTAAGACTTCTAACGCATACATGGCTGCGGGAGATTGGGCTAAGTCATCTACAATGTTGTAATTGGACGCAGCGCGAGCATTGGGGTTATTGTTGATACGACAAAGTGGGAAACGAGGTGCTTTGGAGGCACCATCGAGTGGAGCCAGAGGTATACATAACGTCTGATCAGTGGGATGAGCGTTAGTGTTTTTTTCGGTGGGAGGGGCTTCAGGGGTGGAGCCATATTGGTTTCGACGGGTTTGGAGGTTGACATCAGCGAAGGACATCATCAACAAGTGGTGAGTACCTGAGTCGAACATGGGTTGATCAGGAGTGACATAAGTGACTTGTTGTTGTGGTGGCGCGTTGCCTTGAGGGGGAGCCAATGGCTGAGTGTTCACTACGCCTTGGGTTGGTAAGGGGTTTTGCAGCACGAAAGGTTGTTGCTGAGGGGGTGGGGGGTTGGGTGGCGCCTGAGGAGCTGCATGCCCTTGGCAATGGGCATCATCAACCCAGAGTTGCCTAGCTTGCTCTAAATGTGGGAAAGCATGTGTGTAGTGGCCATAGACCCCGCAAATAGAACAAGGATGGTTTGTTCGCAAATTAGGATTTTTGGCATGCTTGGGCAGCCGATCAGGGTTTTGGTTGGCAGGTGCCACGTTATTGTTGTCTAAGGGATTAGGAGGTTGACCACCTTGGTCTGGAGGGGGGTTGTTTCCACGGTTACGGCCTTTGCCACGGTTTTGCTGGCCCTGTTGGCTCTAGTTGTTTTGGTTCTGCTACAGATTTTGTTGGGCGTAAACTTACCCTTGGGCAGCAGGTGGGTTCTGGGGTTGTGCAGGTGCAGGAGCAAGTTGCGGTGGATAATAAGTAGGTGGAGGCTGCGCAGGTGCTGAAACTTGCGGGGGTTGTTGATATGTCTACGGGGTGGGCTGTGGGTTTTCCACAGGGGCTGCCTATGTCGGGTAATAAGCAGGTTGGGCTTGATAGGACACAGGAGCTGGTGAAGCCTGTGGATGGTAATATGGCTGAGGTGCGATCGGGGGAGTATAAGCAAGGGATGCATGTCCAAAGCACTGAGGTGGACATGAGGGTCCGTGAGAATGGTGGTGATGTGTCATAGGAGCATACGAATTGGTTGCTCTGGATTGAGATGTAGCCTACGAAAGGTCGGGGCCAGGGCTAGAACGTGCTATGGAAAAGGGTTGGGGATGCGAGGCAACACGGATGATGATGCCGTCTGCGGCATGGGATTCTCCCAGTGCATCGTGCTAGGAGGAATCGCCGCAAGGGGCGTCAGGTATAATGGTATAGAGATAACCCAACTAGGCATATATGAGGTCAAATTGCTAGGCTTTAAGGATGGCCTCTTCTTCAGAATGGGGTCGTTTGGATGCCACATGCTTGGCAATGATAGGAAGGAGGGATTTTAGAAGCCAATCTAAAAAGATACGGTCGTCTAACTTGATTTTGTAGAGGCCGCAGCATCGACGCCACTCATGAATGTGGTCAGTGATGTGGGTAGCCGTGTTTTGTCTGCAAGACAGTAGGATCTCAACTCCCGCATTATAGCAGACAGGTAACTGAAAGAACTGTAGGAAGGTCGAGGCAAGGGAAGTAAAGGTAGCGTGGGTCCCATGGGGTTGCTCGATGTACCACTTAGCTGCAGAGCCAGTGAAGGTGCCTCTGAAAACATTTCCTGAGATAGTACAGTCTATGTACTACCTGTTACTTTTTACGAGATTTCATTTGCAGCTTCCTAGCCAAAGTTATACTAAGTGTCGCAACGTGACCTGTTTATGGGATAAAACAGGAGAGCAAACTTGTACGGCGTGCCACGTGTCACTGGTTCAACTTCGGCCTCTGAAAACATTTTCTAAGATAGCACAGTCTATGTACTACCTATCACTTTTTATGAAATTTCATTTGGAGCTTCCTAGCCCAAGTTATGACCTTTTTTCCTAGGTCACCTGATTTTGACTGAGATCTGGAAGAGGCAAAAACCCTAACTTGTACTGATAATAACTTACAAAGTACAACGCATCTGAGGGTTCCCTTTGGACACACGATACCTGGCACTGTTATCTACGACCTGTAAAGGTTTCAGATCCTGAACCTTTTCCAAAATGTATTTATGGTGAAAGTTCCACAATGACTATTTTTTGCTATATAAAACCCTAACCTTCAAATTGTCGTAAGTAAAGCAAGTGTCGTAAGTGCCATACATTGCCTTCCTTCAGGTTAGCTCTGATACCATGTTAATATTTAATATGCTAAGATAGAAAATAGCAGCATTGCATTCCATTTCACAATAATAACATATACAGGATCACTGAAGAAACAACAAGCACAGCATAAACACAAGAGACACAAATTTATCCTGGGAAACCCTCATGGGGTAGAAAACCCAGTAAAGCTTCCTCAATATAGATGACCAGCAATATACAAAGATGTAACCCTGAGCATAAGCTCCTCCTTCTCCATAGCAGACTTCTCCTCCACAAGTGTGCCACTCTCAAGTGAGTGAGTGTATGTAAAATGAGGAATACACCTCCTCTATTTATACACTACTTCGACTTGTCTTTTACACAAATCATGTAGGCTCGTATTTAACCAATGGGTTAAATACCCCACTACAACTGACTGGGCCGACCCCTCTAGGGTGGTCTAATAACCCTTTGACCCACATAACACATACAGGGCCGACCTCCACTAGGGAAGTCTAATAACCCAAGTTACCACCTTCCGACGGAGGAATAAACATCTCCGGATATACAATAAGATCTTCAAGGAGGAATGAAACATCTCGAGAATAATAAAGTACAAATATAATATTCTTTGAAGTTACAATATCTCAACACTCCCCCTTAACGAGAAGGATATTATAACAGCATCTGAAGGAGCAAGGAATCATCAACATCATACATGATACATCTATAAATCATTGGAAGCTTTCTCAAAATCATCAGTAACTCAAGCAGTTACTAGAACATCTTCAATACTGGAACATCAACATCTTTAGTACTGAGTCTTTATCTTCTGCAGCACTCGAATAGCTACAACAACATCAACATCTGGATCCTCACGATTATCACCATCGTCATCATACGATCATCAGCATCGGGATCATCTCGATCTACAGCATTTGGATCATCTCGGTCTACAACATCTGGATCACCTCGATCTACAGCATCTGGATCATCACGATCTACAGCATCTAGATCATCTCGATCTACAACATTTGGATCATCTCGATCTACAGCATCTGGATCATCACGATCTACAGTATCTGGATCATCACGATCTACAACATCATCAATACAAGTATAAATATCATTAATACAAGTATCCTCATCAATATAAGTATACATATCATCAATACAAGTATCCTCATCAATACAAGTATACACATCATCAATACAAGTATCCTCATCAATACAAGTATACATATCATCAATACAAGTATCCTAATCAATACAAGTATACACATCATCAATACAAGTATACACAATAGCAACATATCCTGCAATACACATGATCTAATTACAGGATGATCAATCCCTCTCACTTTAGGACATAGGTCCAAGGATGATACAATCCTAATCCACTTATGGGATGATCAGTCCCTCTCACTTTAAGACATCTCACCATGTCTAGGGACGATGCAATCCCAATCTATTTACAGGATTATTAGTCCTTATCACTTTAAGACACCTCACCATGTCTAGGGACGATGCAATCCCAATCGATTAACAGGATGATTAGTCCTTATCACTTTAAGACACCTCACCATGTCTAGGGACGATGCAGTCCCAATCTATTTACAGGATGATTAGTCCTTATCACTTTAATACACCTCACCATGTCTAGGGACGAGGCAATCCCAATCTATTTACAGGATGATTAGTCCTTATCAATTTAAGACATCTCACCATGTCTAGGGACGAGGCAATCCCAATCTATTTACATGATGATTAGTCCTTATCACTTTAAGACACCTCACCATGTCTAGGGACGAGGAAATCCCAATCTATTTATAGGATGATTAGTCCTTATCACTTTAAGACACCTCACCATGTCTAGGGATGAGGCAATCCCAATCTATTTACAGGATGATTAGTCCTTATCACTTTAAGACATCTCACCATGTCTAGGGACGAGGCAATCCCAATCTATTTACAGGATGATTAGTCCTTGTCACTTTAAGACACCTCACCATGTCTAGGGACGAGGCAATCCCAATCTATTTACAGGATGATTAGTCCTTATCACTTTAAGACACCTCACCATGTCTAGGGACGAGGCAATCCCAATCTACTTATAGGATGATTAATCCTTATCACTTTAGGACATAAGTCCAAGGACGATGCAATCCTATCACGTACATTTTGAACCAAACGCTCAGGGACGATGTAGTCCTATCACGTCCACTAGGGACCACTTTCTCGGAGACATATGTCTACGGATCTCTTTTAGGACATATGTCCATGGATGATACGATCCCCTCGTCCACTAGGGACCACATTCTCGGAGACATCTGTCTATGGATCACTTTAGAACTGAAGTCCAGGGATGATACAATCCTCTCGTCCACTAGGGACCACATTCTCGGAGACATCTATCTACGGATCACTTTAGAACTGAAGTCCAGGGATGATACAATCCTCTCGTCCACTAGGGACCACATTCTCGGAGACATCTGTCTACGGCTCTCTTTTAGGACATGTGTCCATGGATGATACAATCCCCTCGTCCACTAGGGACCACATTCTCGGAGACATCTGTCTATGGATCACTTTAGAACTAAAGTCTAGGGATGATACAATCCTCTCGTCCACTAGGGACCACATTCTCGGAGACATCTGTCCACGGATCACTTTAGAACTGAAGTCCAGGGATGATACAATCCTCTCGTCCACTAGGGACCACATTCTCGGAGACAACTGTCTACGGATCTATTTAGGACTGAAGCCCAGGGATAATACAATCCCCACCTGTCCACTAGGGACTTCATTCTCGGAGACCATACATCTACAGATCCTTTTAGAACATGTGTTCAAGGATGATGCAATCCTCTCCTGTCCACTAGGGACTTCATTCTCGAAGACCATACATCTACGGATCCTTTTAGAACATGTGTTCAAGGATGATGCAATCCCTCTTCTTTCTCGGAGACATATGTCTATGGATCCTTTTAGAACATGTGTTCAAGGATGATGCAATCCCCTCGTCAACTTAGACCCTGTCTAAGGACCATCCACCAACCTCTCTGTCGGCATCACCAATATAAGTATCCACATCATCGACCTCACTGTTGATGTAGGCAATCTCATCATAAGTGATCACATCACTCCCCCTTTCGAGGAGGGTCCTTCTAAACTATATTAAGTTTGTCTCGGAAAACTTTAATTGAGGTAGAGGTTTGGTTAGTTCATCGACAACTTGTTACAAATTCAAACTTTAATTCCTTTCTGCACCATATCTTGTATATAGAAATGTCAGATCTCTATGTGCTTTGACTTATCATGGAACACTGGATTCTCTACCATTTTGGTACAACTCTGTTTGTCACATAGGATCACAGTTGGGTCTATCTCTAAGTCAAACAATCCTGAAGCCATACTTCTTCACAACTTAGTAGAGCAAGCATCCATATATTCCGCTTGTGCTGAGAGCCACACTAGACTGCTTCCTGCTAAACCACAAGATCATGGCTAATCCCAAACAATAACATCTTCTCGATGTGCTCTTCCTGTCTGATACACTTTCTACTCAATCAACATCTGTGTAGCCATCTGAAGTCATGATCTCCAAGATAACATAGATCAAATTCTATTGTATCCTTTAGGTACCTCATCACATGCTTTACAGCTATCAGGTGAACTCGTCTAGGTTCCACTAGATACTGTCTCAAGGTGTTTCACGACAAAGCATATATCGGACCTAGTATTTGTTAGATACATCAATGACCCAATAAATTGTTCTGTACAGAGTTATATCCACTAACTCTGATGAGTCATCTGCTAACAGCTTCAAGTTGGAATCCATGAGACTGGCCATTCCAACACATCAAGGCTTCTCAAGATTTCTCAGCATACTTTCCCTGGTTCAGAAAGATTCCTTCTGATCCTTTCCATACTTCTAGACCTAGAAAGTAATGCATCAATCTGAGATCTTTCATTTTCATTTCTGCAGCCATCTATCTCTGCCATCTCTCATCAGATGGGTCTACTGATATGAGCCTCAACATTATTCAAACTCTGTGGTGAGTTCCTTCTTGCATCCATGTCATATGTGTATAGAATCCATATTCAACCTTGTAGCAAAGGTTGAGATCCACATCACCCATGGTGATCATTAAGCTCATCAATTGATTATCGATCCTGGGAACCTATACAGAACCTGATTCACACTTCTTGTTTAATTACACCATTAAGAGAATGGTCTTATCTAGCCACTTGGAGCAAACATCTCATCATGATTCTCTTCCTCTTTCTAAGAGAATCTTCTAGCCACAAGCCTTCTATAGTGTGTTTGATTTGAAAATCCCTTTGTTGAACATCCATCGTTTGTTCAGTGTTCATCATTCATCATGATCTTTCCTACAAATCAAAATTAAGTACATGATTAGTAATACTTCATAATCATCAAATCATATTGACATGATAACCTATTATGCATACAGATATCATTTACATAGTTATGCAACTATTTTGACCAATACTTTGGCACAACACTTTCCCATATCCTGTATGCATACAGTGGCTATCTAGATGCCTTCCATCTCTACCAGAACATACTATCGAGAGTGTGCACAGCTCTCAGCATGTCAGCAAAGAGGTTTCATTCTAGACAAGCAACAATGGAATGTTTGTCCAACTTACCAATCATATGCATATTAGTAGTATATTGTTCAATGCTCTATGAATGTTTACACTCAGCATGATATATTCTAGGAATACAAATATGCATACAAGCAATATCATTTACTATTTCAAATAACAACTCAAATACTTATCTTTTATGTTTGTGTGGTTGCCTCCCGCTTGATCTTCTATATGTCTTTTGAACTTCTATTCATTTTGTACCACTGTGCATGCTCAAGTGTGCACTAGTGTCATCCTCATGATCTCATACACAAACATACATTCATTAGTATATTCTCAAAACATTCTAATTCTAAATAATCTTGAATATGTATAGTCATGATCATTAGTATTCAGGGTTTCAAGGAAGTCTTATTTTACTCATGCATATTCTTGTTTGATCATAGTACTCTTCTGGTTAATTAAATCATCAAGATAAGAGACATAATATGCATAAACCCTTGATTACTAAATTTATGAATAAGCATAACCAATCATACCAAGTATACTTATATAAGGGATCCTAACACAAGGTAAGATTCTAACTTGACATAGGAAAACATACCTGGATTAGTATACCTGCTTAGTTATGTACAACATACCTAAACAATATCTTCAATGATTTAGAGATCCTGAGCTAGAACCTGCATGTCTCATAGGTTAAGCATAATATAACAAACTCATACATACCTCGTAAGTAGAACAAATATTATGGATGAGTCTTTGTCTTCATGTTGTCATGGTTATGGAACTTGATTTGTCTTTTGTGATGTACCTGTATCTTGTTAGCAGACAACATCAACCTCACACAACACCATAATGCATTAGTACAATCATATAGCCCTAATCAATGAATGTCTTGGATCATTCACATGCATTCATACTGTTACTAGGGTGATAAGACAATTCTAACATTAATCAAGATTGTACTAATAAATAATATGAAGACAAACACATCATGAACTTAATCAACAATCAGATTTCAAGACATACCTGAACCTCCTTAAGTCATACCTGTCGAGACTTCTTGTAGTCTTCTTATGTAAGGCCTTAGCCTCAACTCCCCTTCAATTTTGATCTGGAGCTTGATTAGGGTTTGCTAGAGAAACCCTAAAAATTCAATCTTTGACCTTAACACTTCTGAATGGATGGAAGGATGTGTCTTGCTAGCATACTTCAATTTTGAAATCTCCAAAATTTGACCCCTCAAAATTGCCTTCGAAACTTCTGGATCTTCTGGACAGAAACCCAAACTAGGGTTTGATGAAGCCCACCCTTCTATCCAATCAAAAGGTTCAATCCAAGGCTCTAAACTCTTATTTTTCTGAGGAGCTTCCAGCCGTGATTTCCGATTCCAAAAATTCTAACTTTCTCCGAAACCCTAACTTCCGGAAGCCATGAATGAAGGTGCTCCAAAAATAATTCTGTTTTGACAGAAATATGTACCTGATTGTTTTTGCTGTAACTCCAAATTTTTCACTCCACGGGGTCTAAAACCTTTTTCTGTGGTAGCCTGACCTGTCATCTTTCCATTCCGATAGGTCTGACCTCAATTGTATTTTCTGAGAGAGAGTTATGTCAAGTGTCGCAACATGACTTGTTTATGGGATAAAAAAGGAGAGAAAACTTGTATGGCGTGCCACGTGTCACTTGTTCAACTTCTGCCTCTGAAAACATTTCCTGAGATAGTATAGTCTGTGTACTACCTGTTACTTTTTACGAAATTTCATTTGCAGCTTCCTAGCCGAAGTTATACCAAGTGTCGCAACGTGACCTGTTTATGGGATAAAACAGGAGAGCGAACTTGTACGGCGTGCCACGTGTCACTGGTTCAACTTCGGCCTCTGAAAACGTTTTCTGAGATAGCACAGTCTGTGTACTACCTGTCACTTTTTATGAAATTTCATTTGGAGCTTCCTAGCCCAAGTTATGACCTTTTTTCCTAGGTCACCTGATTTTGACTGAGATCTGGAAGAGGCAAAAACCCTAACTTGTACTGATCATAACTTACAAAGTACAATGCATCTGAGGGTTCCCTTTGGACACACGATACATGGCGCTATTATCTATGACCTGTAAAGGTTTCAGATCCTGAACCTTTTCCAAAATGTATTTATGGCGAAAGTTCCACGATGACTATTTTTTGCTATATAAAACCCTAACCTTCAAATTGTCGTAAGTAAAGCAAGTGTCGTAAGTGGCATACATTGCCTTCCTTCAGGTTAGCTCTGATACCATGTTAATATTTAATATGATAAGATAGAAAATAGCAGCATTGCATTCCATTTCACAATAATAACATATACAGGATCACTGAAGAAACAACAAGCACAGCATAAACACAAGAGACACAAATTTATCCTGGGAAACCCTCATGAGATAGAAAACCCAGTAAAGCTTCCTCAATATAGATGAACAGCAATATACAAAGATGTAACCCTGAGCATAAGCTCCTCCTTCTCCATAGCAGACTTCTCCTCCACAAGTGCGCCACTCTCAAGTGAGTGAGTGTATGTAAAATGAGGAATACACCTCCTCTATTTATACACTACTTCGACTTGTCTTTTACACAAATCATGTAGGCTCGTATTTAACCAATGGGTTAAATACCCCACTACAACTGACTGGGCCGACCCCTCTAGGGTTGGTCTAATAACCCTTTGACCCACATAACACATACAGGGCCGACCTCCACTAGGGAATTCTAATAACCCAAGTTACCACCTTCCGACGGAGGAATAAACATCTCCGGATATACAATAAGATCTTCAAGGAGGAATGAAACATCTCGAGAATAATAAAGTACAAATATAATATTCTTTGAAGTTACAATATCTCAACAAGCTAGGGTTTCAAGAGTGATTTTGGAAGAGTAAGGGTGTATTTGATTGTGGATATGAAATGAGGGGTCTCCATCACCTATTTATAGATTTTTAGTGGTGGAGTGCTGGCCCATGGTTTTGGGAACCATATGGTTTAGGCAGCTGTATAGGGTTTTTTCCTCCTTTTTCCCTCTTTTTCCTCTTTTTTTTATATTTTGTATTCCCTTTTTAGAGGGTTTTGGCTATTTTGGAGGAATTTTGGATAATTTTGGGGAAAAAAAGGGGTTTTTTAGCCTTTTTGAGGCTTTTTTGATGGTTTTGTGGCCTTTTGGAGGCTTTTATGGTAGGAAATATGGACAAATGAGTCATGTAATGGGGTAGATGAGGTAGTGAGCATTTTTTGGGTGTTAACAGTGTACCATGAGGCTGTGGGCCATGGTGGCATACTGAAGTGATGATATGATGATGGGGGATTCTCCTTGCAGGGTGGATTCCCCCAGTATCGCCGACAAGAAAGACGATGATGATTAGTAGGTAAGGTTTTGGGCTTGCCCCCATAATGTGGACATGTGGTTTCCTTGTCGATTTGAAAAGGTTGAACATGTGTGTCAAAGGGATCAGTGGAAGGGGTCGATCGGACAGAGGGGTCTCCATTCGAAACCATGTAAATTGTGTTAATATCTTTCGAGGAGGAAGATGGTGGGGGATGAATTTCCTCAATAAGAGGAGGGGATGTCTCTAGGTCGGCATTATTCAGTTCGTATAGAGATGCTCTATAATTTGGGAGATCAAGGCAGTGATGTGAGTAATGTCCGTAAATGCCGCATATCACACAGGGGTGATTGGTAGGCAACGATTTATTGCGTGGCTGAGGAGGCTGTTCAAGTTTGACCACTGGGATGTTAGCGTCGTCATCAAACATATTCATGTGTTCTTGAAGTGCTGGTAATTGTGGACATTGATGGGTGGCATGGCCTATGTCGTCGCACAAAGAGAACTTGGGGGGAGCACGAGTGGTTGGGGGATTCTTCACCTATTTTGGAATCACTGGGGGGGTGAGGGTTGTGGGTCCAGTGGTATAGGTTTGTGGGCCTCTTCCCCCAGTGTTGCGGAGTGGTGGGGGTGTATAATTGGATGTTGATGCGGTGGCCACTATTGGGGGTCGTCAGTTTTGGAAGTTCGCGACACCGAGGGGTGGACGGTTGGAGGTATTGATGGGTTGCACCGGTTGTAAAATGACATTTGGTGTTAGGGGAGGAGTTGGGGAAGGAAGGTACCACATAGTTAATCCTAAAGTTAACCCTGGGAGATTGAGCGTTGCCATTACTGGTGAGCTGATGGCTCCTGAAGGGGGAAATAAAAATGGGATATTGTGAATTAGTGTTGCTCCGATATGACTAGGAACTGTGGGTGGTTGTGGTAGTAATGGGGGTTGATGAGTAGGTGGTTGTGTGTTGTGCGAAAGGGTGCACAAGTCAGATATTTCAGTTATTCGCAAAGGGGGTGGGATAGATTGGAACGTGGAAGTCATTGGAGTATCCATGTATATCCTAGGTCCAACTGTGGAGACGAACGATGTGGGTGTGCTCTGGACTGGTTGTTCAATCATAGGGAGAACATTTTCAGTTGCAGTGGGGGCGTATTGGTTTCAACGCATTTGGACATTCATGTCGGCTGATGACATCATAAGGCGATGATGAGTACATGAACCCATCGGTTGGTTTGTGTGTGCAGTGTATGTGATTTGTTGTTGTGGTGCTGTGGATTCTTGAGGAGGATCCAATGGACGAGTGTTCGCCACTCCTTATGTGGGAAAAGGATTCTCTAGTACCATAGGTTGTGGTTGAGGAGGTGGCGCTGGTTGTGCTGCGCACCCTTGGAGTTGGGCGTCATCATACCATAGTTGGCGAGCTTGCTCCAAATGGGGACAAGTGTGTGTGTAATGGTCGTATACCCCGCATATGGAACATGGGTGGTTTGTTCGTAAATTTGAGGTCTTACCCTATTTTGATGGTCGATCAGGGTTTTGGTTGGCGAGGGTAGCGTTGTTGTTGTTTGGAGGATAAGTCTGAGGGACTGGAGGTTGTGGTACAGCAAGCACTGCCTGTGGTGGGTAATAAGCCATTGGGGCTTGTGAGTGAACAAGAGCATGTGTGGCCTGATGATGGTAATATGTAGGGGGTGCAACTAGAGGGGGATATGCTGAAAGTGCGTGACCATAACACTGTGGTGGGCGTGAGGGTCCATGAGTGTGGTGGGGGTGGGCCATCGGAGCATACAAAGTTGTAGCTCCGGAGTGAGATGTGTCCCATGAAAGATCGGGGCCAGTATTATTGCACATAATCGAAAAGGGTTGGTTGTGGGACGCAACTTGTCCAATGATGCCGTCGGTGACATGGGATGCCCCCGGCGTGTCAATCCAGGAGGAATCGCCATAAGGAGCGTCAGGTAAAATGGTATACAAGTAGCCACACTGGGAGTAGATCAGATCAAATTGCTGGGCTTTCAGAATGGCTTCCTCCTCCAATTGGGGTCGTTCAGAAGATACATCCTTGGCTATGAGAGGAAGGAGAGATTTCAAGAACCAATCCAGGAAAATACAATCGTCAAGATTTATCTTGCAGAGACTACGGTGCTTACGCCACTCATGGATATGAACAAGGATGTGTGTAGCCGTGCTCTGTCTACAAGACAGTAGTATTTCCACTCCTGCATCATAGAGGACAGGTAACTGGAAGAATTGTAGGAAAGTCGAGGCAAGGGATGTAAACGTAGGGTGTGTCCCGTGGGGTTGCTCGATGTACCATTTGGCTGTCGAGCCAGTAAAAGTTCATTGTAATAAACGAAGACAAATGGAATCATCTACTATGGAGTTTGAGGAACACCATAGGTGAAAGGACGTGATGTGGTTTTTTGGGTCTTCACCAACCTTCCCTTCAAGCTTGGGGATATCGGATGGGAGTTTAGTTGGCATTTGGGGCCAACTAGGATCATGTCTAATAGGGTCATTTGTTAGTCTTTCCAATTCTAGTAAGTTACGACTAACCATAAATGGCAGACTGGCAGAGGGGTGTGACATGGTTGCTAGGGCATAAGTGCTAGTGGTAGCATTATGAATCGGGCCACTGCCCCCAAGGGGGGAATTAGCTGTAAAAGGGATGTGCCCTCCACCTAAAGATGTGTGAGAGGGGCTAGCACCCCCACGTGCAATATGAGTTACAGATGGGTTTGGATTAGATATAGGAGACCCTGGGTTTTGTATGGTAGAAGTGGTTCCTGTCAAGGGAAAGCCTAGAGTGGGTGTAGGTCCCATGTTGGGCATCTCGAACGTGGGTGTAGGTCCCATGTTGGGCATCCCTAAAGTGGGTGTAGATCCCATGTTGGGTATATGAGTAGGTGTTGATATTTGTGTGGTGGTGGGGATAGTAGGTATAGTTCCCATGGTGGGCATGCCTAGGTTAGGTGTGGGTCCTGTATTGGGCAGGGGTCCTATCTTAGCCATACCTAAGAGAGTTGCTGTAGTAGTGGCTACTGTGGTGGCCATTGTGGTGGAAGGGGTGGTTGATGTTGCACCAACAGTCCCTATGAAGAAAGAGTCAAAATGTGAACCAGCCATGGGGCTAGTGGGTGCTGTGTATGTACGATGTTTAGATTCTTCCTTAGAGTCAGATGTGAAATGAGGTGCATTAGAATCGGATGACAGGGATCTATGTCGATGACGTGTAGAGTCGAGTGACAATGTTCTTCGTCTATGATGAGTTGTGTCAAGCGAACCGTATTGTGGGGGTTCACCCCGGAAACGTCGAGAACATCTTGGGGACTCAATGGTGACAATTGTCAATTAAAACTACTGGGTGGTAGTGAGTGGAAAGCTCAAAAGCCCTAATGCAACCATGTGTTCAAGAGGGGAGCGTAAAAAAAGAATGGCACTCAGGCCAACAACCAAACTCAAAACACTTACTATAACAATTGTGCTATAGTAAGTGGAGTAATCAAAAAATGCGGTCAGAAAACCAACATGCAAACGGCTCCTAAAAATAGAAAAAGGTGTACTCACTGACCAAATGGAGGAAATGGAGCATGCAAACACCTAACTAAAAAGTATTATGACTCAACAAGACATATCCTCTTCAAGGTGATGAAATCCAAGTCAGAAAATATGAGATGTAGAAGCAAAGGTTAAATATCCCCCTACCGAGTAGACAATCCTAGAAGATAGGTCACTACGATACCTTGTTCATGACACGTCCGGTTGGGTGAATCTGCAGCTTTTGTTCTATCACTGTTGTACTCCCACAAGGGTGGTACAACGAGAACAACGAGTAGGTGTCCTTCGGTGACTGAGTGGATTGCGGTAGTCCACTCAGGCCTCCGGAACTAGTCTGGCTACTTCAACCCTCCTAAGCGAGAGGCCTTCCCGACGAATTGGTTTTAAACCATGTCAACAAATAATAAGGGATTTTGGTACCCTAAATGTCAACCACTATGTCTCAGCATGTAAGTGAGTGAGGGGTGTTATTTGGATACTTATCCCCTTAATCTTACCTAGCTACAATATTCTTTTGGTGTTCCCCAAGTGGGGTTAGAATGTTGGTTGAGTTAAGAGGATTTTAAGGCTGACTCAGATTTATTGTGATAGATTGTGTGATGGTGTGGTTATATATTAAAACAAAGATGCCTCGCTTGGGCGAAAAATTTACAAATCAAAATAAGGATTTCAACTTGCAAAATATGACATCAATGTAAATATGAAAATGATTTAAATGTAAATGCTTTTGATAAATTTTTCAAAAAATATGTATTTTTCAAAATGTTTGAGGTAAAGCAAATATCATAAAAATGAGTAAATCTCTAATGTCCCACTTGGGTGAAATATGAAGCAATTTAAAATTATGATTTTAACTTGCAAAACATGAGATTTCTAATGGAAAAATGCTTCACAATTTTTCTTTCAATAAACTGAAAATTTTTAAAATAATGTTGTAAAGCAAATAGCAGAAAAGTGCTGCTAGCAAAATGGGTGCAAGTAAATAAGCCTACTAAAAATATGATGAAAGAGATATCAATATATGCAAACAGGAGTCTATCAAGTGCTACAACAAGCCAAAAGTAAGCAAAAGTGCTATGAGCATAAAATCAAGTATGAGAGGGCCGACTACAATGGATAGAGGATGAACTGAAATGATAAATAACACTAAAATAAAATTAGAGAAACTTATATGAATTTTTTTTAAAATCTAATAGGATATTTGGATTCCTTGTTTGAAAACACCCAATTTGAAAAAAACAAATCATCTCAAACAGGGTTCGAGAGAGGGAGATATGGCTGTTTGAAAGTTGAGTCGTGCTGCCAAAAGATTACATCGCGGGTTTCGGGCTAAAAGTCGTGATATCCCAGGTTTCAGGCTAAAAGCCACGATGTGAATCATGGTCATGTGCAGCGTGGAAAATAGGTGAAAAGCCGCAATGTGCAGCGCAGAAAACAGGTGAAAAGATGCGATGTGCAGTGCGGAAAATAGGTGAAAAGTCACGATGTGCAGCACGGAAAATACGTGAAAAGCCACAATGTGCAACGTGGAAAAGCCACAATGTGCTAAATGTAAGAAATAAACAACTAATCTATCATGTGCAAGTAAATAAACTAAATTAAAAAATGGTAAACAGTGAGATCCATACAAGAGACAAGAAGTAAAAAATTTGATATTTTCTATTAATGGGCAAGCAATGGCTTGCAAAGAATGTACCTCAATGGTGAGGATTGTTGAATTGGGGCAGCTACAATGTTGACATGCTCCAATGCTCCAAGGGTCTCTTCTTCTCCAATGCTTCAATGGTTGAGCAAAGCTCAAAAGGATGGGCAAAGCTCAAAAAGGATTTTGGCAGCATGAGGATAGGATGAATGTGGATGATAAGTGAGGAGCCCCTATCACCTTTTTATAGTTTTTTGGTGATGGGGAATACAATTATGGTTTGAGGAAACCAATGGTATTGACCAAAATGGTTTAGGTTTCTTTTTTCCTCTTTTTCCTTTTTTGAATATTTTTTTATTTTTTTATTCCCTTTTAATATTTTGGGGAATTTTGGACCCTTTTGAGGGTTTTTTGTGTTTTTGGAGGAAAAATACATATTTTGAGTGGAAAAAGATGGGTTTTGGTATTTTTGGTGACCTTTTAAAGGTTTCAGAGGCTCAAATGGCGAAAAAGTGGACAAATAGGTCATGTGAATAGGGAAAGGAGCTAGTGAGCACTTTTTGGGTGTTAACACCGACCCCACTAGGGTGGTCTAATAACCCTTTAACCCACATGACTCATACAGGGTTGACCTCACTAGGGAAGTCTAATAACCCAAGTTACCACATTCTCCACGGAGGAATAAAACATCTCCGAAATTACAATAGGTTCTCCATGGAGGAATGAAACATCTCTGGAATAATAAAGTACAAATATAATATTCTTAGAAGTTACAATATCTCAACACTCCCCCTTAACAAGAAGGATATTATAACAACATCTGCAGGAGCAAGGAGTCATCAACTACATGATACATGATACATGATACATCTATAAATCATTGGAAGCTTTCTTCATACATCATAAGTAACTCAAACAGTTACTGGAACATCTTCAGGATCTTCAATACTGGAACATCTTCAGGATCTTCAGTACCGAGTCTTCATCTTCTACAGCACTCGAACAGCTACAGTAACATCATCATCTGGATCTCTTGATCAACATCATCAACATCTGGATCCTCTCAATCAACAGCATCAACATCTGGATCCTCTCGATCAACAGCATCAACATCTAGATCCTCTCGATCAACAACATCATCTGGATCATCTCGATCAACACCATCTGGATCATCTCGATCAACAATATCATCATAGCATCATACTCTGTAATACACACAATCCATGTAATGTCCCCTCCCATCATATCGTCATGATAGAGAGAATGTGATGCTAAAGCTGGGCATCTAGCCCCATGAACTTTTAAATAAGCATTCACATAATATAAAAAGACATATGGAAATGTATAATTATAAGAAAACACAACGGAAGTAATTTCAATAACACATCCATCATACATTCAAGATATTCATCAAATAAATAATTGCAAAGTTAACACAAGAGAGTACTTTCTTATAACAAAGTAGCCCTGAGCAACTGGCTATGCAACTGCAATGTTCCACCCAACCATAGGCCAGTTGTGATCATCAATATCTCAACACACTACCACCCCCAAGCTGGGCATGATCTCTACAAGGAATCAAGGAACAACAGACTCACACATAGCCCAAAGATACACCAAATCAGCCAAGCCAATCTACAGTTGGGTTTATCAGGATGTTAGGTAATGGAAGGAAGAATTGCTAAGCTAGTGGGATCATCCATAGAGATATGGGTACCCTCTGCAAGATCTATCTAGCTTGGCTCCCACAATACCTACACACCTGGCACATGGAAGTACTCCCTTCACTACTACAGAGTCCCTCAGGCCATACCTTCCAATCTAATATTGCTCAAGGTGTCCATAGAAGAGTAGCCAACCCTCTTGATCTTATTGAGAGGTTATCCCCCTCATTAGGTTTATCAAGCCAATTCAGCTCCACTTCCACTCCTAATTTCTTGCTCACAGTTCAAACCAATGCAGGGATGCACCCAACAACAAAAATACAAGTGCTGAAAAACGTGGGCAACCAAAACGAACTGGTAGATGGGAAATAAACCCTGGGAGAGCCATTCGTTTTCAGAAAATGTTTATATGCATTCCAGAAGATGAAACGACCTCTATAAACCCCCAAAACGTGATTCCCTTTCTCCCAGCCACTATGCAACACAAAAACGAGCTCCCAGCTATGGAAAAATGGAAATTGGTAAAAAACGTGATGGGGAAAACCCAGCTAGCTCTGACTGCGTGAGTGAGGAAAGACTATGGGTTCAGAATGGCTTTGGGCACCATTTCGTGGGTGTTTTCTTGCCCCAGAAGCAAAAGTATGTTTTTCTAGGTTGATGGCTTGCCCATGCACGAAATTGGCTGCCATACCTCTTCATTCCCAAGGCATTAACTGCCTCAACCAATTTCTGGGAGAATTAAATGATTGGGTGCATAACCCAAAATGGGTAGTTGGTGGTTTATGGGTTTTCTCATTGACACATGTATTAACACCATTGGCTCAAGGGTTTGAATAATTTTCGTCCCTATTCCTTGTAGAATCATGCCCCCATCTCTTTGTTGCATTGCATAGCCAGTTGTGGGTTTTTTATTAAAAATTCGTATTTACATGATGTCTTAATTTACATTGTGCCTATTTAGCACAAGAACCATAGGCATCTATTTTTTTAATTGCCGAAACATAAAACGCTAAATCAATGGTGGGACCTTGTCCTTGAGCTCTTCACCATGATTAAATAACAATATTTACATCATTTACGATTTAATGCAAAGGGGGTCAAAATGGGGACATTACAATCCAATTACGGGATGATCAATCCCTCTCAATTTAAGACACCTCTCATGTCTATGGACGATGAAATACAGATCTACTTACAGGATGATCAATCCTGATCCTTTTAAGACACCTCTCATGTCTATGGACGATGCAGTCCAGATCAATTCAAGACACCTCTCATGTCTAAGGACGATGTAGTCCTAACCATAGTGCCAATCCTTTTTCATACTGGATGTAACCTAGATTAAATCTAGGATTTATCACCACAGAGCCAGTCCTTTTCCATACTGGATGTGACCTAGATCAAATCTAGGATTTACCACCACAGAGCTAGTCCTTTTTCATACTGGATGTGACCTAGATCAGATCTAGGATTTACCACCACAGAGCCAGTCCTTTTTCATACTGGATGTGACCTAGATCAGATCTAGGATTTACCACCACAGAGCCAGTCCTTTTTCATACTGGGTGTGACCTAGATCAGATCTAGGATTTATCACATTCATTCTGAACCAACTATTCAGGGACAATGCAATCCTATCACGTACATTTTGAACCAAATGTTAAGGGATGCAGTCCTATCGCATACATTTTGAACTAAATGTTCAGGGATGATGCAGTCCTATCACGTACATTTTGAACTAAATGTTCAGAGATGATGTAGTCCTATCACGTACATTTTGAACTAAACGTTCAAGGAAGATGCAGTCCTATCGCGTACATTTTGAACTAAAAGTTCAGGGACGATAAAGTCCTATCACATACATTTTGAACTAAATGTTCAGGGACGATGCAGTCCTATCACGTACATTTTGAACTAAACATTCAGGGACGATGCAGTCCTAACACGTACATTTTGAACTAAACGTTCAGGGACGATGCTGTCCTATCACGTACATTTTGAACTAAAAGTTCAAGGATGATGCAGTCCTATCACGTCTACTTAGACAAAGTCTAAGGATAACTTTTCGGAGACATATGTCCATGGATCAATTCAGGGACCGAAGTCCAGGTATGATACAATCCCTCTCGTCCACTAGGGACCACTTCTCAACCTTATCATTGATATCATCGACCTATTATCGGGACAGGTAACCTCATCATCGACCTTATCATCGGAACATGTAACCTCATCATCGATACATGTTTCCTCATCATTTGGCTATAACTGACCCAGAGTTTTTCTATAAGACCCAGGTTCTTTGTGGTTTCCCTTTGACCAACAAAACCCCTTCGCACCGGCCCTTTCAGAAACAACCTGCGAACAGGTTGAGGTATCACCTGAGGTGTATCTATGGGGTACTGCGGAATCAAGTTTCCATAGTAAGTGACGAGTTTCTTGGACGGACATACTGCACAGCGCAACAGAGGGTAAGCACTGCGGGGTGAGACTGCGCAGCGATGGGCAGCACTGCGATCTGCACCATTAGGTTCTTCCACTACGGGCTTCTACTGAAACTGCGAACTATGCAATTCAACTTTATACTTGACTACCTTGAAAATGCTTAAGGTTCTGGATTGAGTATCACTCATCCACTCATTCAACTACTCAGCTAATTACCCATCTATTATTCGTTCACCCACTTGGTATGGTTACGATTTGAGCATACACTACTGATACCATCTAATTTTTATGCATTTGTTCTATTGCGCATAAGGAAGTACTTAAGTGATCTCTTAACACTTAACCAACTAACTGATTCACAGTTCTCAAATACAAGCTAAATGTTCACCATTCATCTATTCATGCAAAACTTAACATATCATCTCCATACCTCTTCTGATGGAAAATGAATACAACAGTTCTCTCATAACAACATGCAAGGAAACATCTAGACGTTCATTTACAGAAAACACAGATAAGCATTCATCCATAAAACACAATCGCACAACACAATATTTAACGTGGTTCACTCCCCTGGATCGGAAGCCACGTCCACAAGAACGGTTGGTAATATATATATCTTTAAAAGGGATGGGGACAGTCGTTCTTAGTCTGCTCACTCAGCTGCAGACTCTCCTTCCTCTCAGATAGGTCTCTGCGCACACAGCTATAGAGCCTTTACAATCTTCTCAACCCAAAAGAGATTTTACAATACAACATCCAGAACCCAAAAATGTAACAACAAAAAGTAACCCCATCCCATACAAAATTGTCTTCTTAAATAGACCATGCCCGAAGGTCCTATCTTTACAATGCCGAAGACCTAAACCCAAAAACCCTTAGGGTTTACAAAACTATGCCGGTTTCCCCAAACTGGCTTGTTGGCATCTGCTAGTGTCTACTTCATCATGGTGGTTCTCCACGTCTTCATTCTGTTGCTATCGGCCTTCCTGTCGCACGCGTGCCAATAGGTCACTTTCACTGAACCGTTCATCTCTAACGGTCTCGCCCACTAGACATGCCAAGCCATCACTTTCCCTGAGTTGTCCTTTCCTTAACAAAATCATGAATTGGTCGCCTTCCTGAATTGCTTGTGCCTGCCGCTCGGCACTCCTGGAGCATCTTTCCAAAATTAGACCACTACTGGTCCATCCGGTACCTACACCTAATCCTCGTCCAGCACTCCGCTTTGCTAGCTCCACGTGGCCTGACTGGACTGCTTCGCAGCACTGCTTCCTTGCAGTGCTGGTATTCACGGTACTTCCAAAATTAGGATGCTATGCACAACTTCGTAGCATGGCCAAAACTTGGATGCTACACACAACTTCGCAGCACCCTCAACACTTAGACAAAATTACATCTTTTTATGAGCTGCGCTCAGCTCAGCTTTTCCTGCTTATCAAAATTTTTACCAAAACTTTGTCCCAACTTGGGCCCAAAATGCCCCTAACACTTACATGTGGCTCGTCCTCGAGCCACTTGCTGCTTCGGTCGTCTCGCTCTGCTCCGCGACCATTGGAACTAATTTGGCCGCGAACTCGTTATATGTGCCGAACAACAGTTCCACTGCTTGTCTTGTATCTTGTTCAACTTGTTTTACTGTCTCAAGTAGTGTTGGAGTTATCTCTTCTCCAATCTGTCCTTGTACCTGCTCCTGGTTGTCGCGCAGTTCCTTCAGCTTGTATTCTATCTACTGCGACACCCCCATGGCATCCTACAAGAGTTTCTATGACTGATTATCCATCTCAGTCTCTTTTTCTCTTAATTCCTGTACTTCCTTCTTGAAGCCTGATATCTCCTTAAACCTCGGCAACCTCTCCCTGGGTGGCAGAGCCTTGACCTCTGCGTCCAACTTTTCTAGCGCGGTCTGCTTTTCTTTTACCGCGGTCTTCACCTGCAGTAGCCCTTTATCCTCTTCAAGGGAAGTGAATGCCTTTGAAACCTTTTCCAAGAGATCTTGGCACTTAGCCATCTCACTCGTTATGCTCTGTGCGGCAGCACTCACTACTTGCAGTCTTAACTGCTGCTCAATTAATGGCTTCTGCGTATTCAATTTTTCCTTCAAGGCTTCAAGCTCGGCCTCATAGAGGATGTCCTTATCCTGCATATCCATCTTCAAAGATCTCACCTTGTCTCTGATCCTCAGAACTATGTCTGCAGGATCATCCTGGAGTTCTAGACCTTCAATATCTTGGGAAACAATAGATATGGTAGTCTCCAATTGTTTCTGGCGGTCCTGTTCATCACGTAGTTGCATTTCTGATCGCAACTCGAGCTGCCTATTTGTTGCGTGCAGCTCCGCTTGTGACTTCATTGACTCTACTGTTATTTCATGCATCTCATCGGCGATATGTGTGTGCATAAAGTGTAAGCCAAGCAAAGGAATCTTGGCCAAGTCAAGCTCTACCCGCTCGACTCCCTTTGTGTCCAGGATGATCTGTTCTATCATTGGTAATGAAATAGCCAATGGGTCCAAATGGAAAACCATGGTCTTAGAAGGAAACGTTATTGCTAGCTACAGTGGTGTTTGCTGCAAGGTTCCTACCGACCTCCCTTCAGCTGCAGTGTCACGCAGCAAGGTTAGGCTCTTTTGGACATCATCCATTTTCTTCATGAGACCTTGCAGTGCGAGCCTAGTCTTTTGCAGGTCATCCTGGATGACCTTGTCCTTTTTGTCTTTGTCAGCCATGAGCTCCTGCATTTGTTCTGAGACCTTTTCTGCTATCATCTCAAAGTCATCTTCGTTCAGCACTATCTCAGATTGAGTCTTTGTGGCCTTGATCTTCTTCCGCGCCTTCAGCTTCTGTGAGGTATCAGGCTCTTTCCGCTTTCCTGTTTATTCAACAATTGGGCATGACAGCGGGATTGGATCGTCTTCTTCAGATTCTGTCTCAACATCCATGACTTCAACACGGAAGTCAGCCGGCCAGTCCTTCATGAGGATGTCAATGTCCTCCTCATACATATGGTAGTTACTCGGGTACCATTCTAGCTTCTTCATTCTCGCTTTGGGTGAAATAAATATACATCGCATGTCTGCCATGAAATAAAGAACACGAATGTACTTCGACATTACCTGCTTTGTGATGCAGGCTGTATGGGTGATCACATCGCGCAGCTAAGTGTAATATTGATAGAAAAATTCAGCTATCGCATGCTATCGTTCTACGTTGATGGTTTCCAGAGGTTGGCATAACGGAACCCTCTAGGATCATTGCTTTCTATAATGACACCCACGTAGTACTTTGGCTCCTTCCATCCGGAAAAGGAAATGAGGATGATCAGCCATGTAAAGTGGAACTATCCGCCATTCTCCTAGGTATCATTGAGTTCATCGAAGAACTCATTAAGAAGATACTGACACCAATTGAATTGGGTGCCTTCAACCGCTGCGGCACCGAGTAGTATTACGCCGCAGGCACCTCCGGAGGCCTAGTTGTTCTGAGGATTTTTCCTGTGAGAAACTGTATGACAAATCTTGTCACTCTGTATTCAATTTCTTCTGTGGGAAAACCTCTTTTCCCTTTCACCAATGCATGAGTTTTCTTCAACTTTTCAACCGCCTCTTTTTCCTTATTCTTCCCCTGGAAGAATTGCTTGGGATCCTTACCGCGCTTGGTTAACCCTATGAAGCAATGGATTAAATTAGTGTTTACATCGAAATTTCTATCGAGCCACAGATATCCCTGGTGGATTCACGCCATCAGCGTGCAAACCACCACATTCACTTCTGGTGATCGATCAAAATGTAGCAAACTTAACAAGTTCAGCAGTTCTGACTGAACGACGGGTGTCAGCCAGCTTTCGGAAACCAAGTTAAAAGTTCCCTTGGCATCCTTTTTCTAGCACATATACTAGTCAGGCTGGAACTATGGGTACTTAGGTGCGTGGGGCTCTTCCTTTTGCATGCCTAGGAGGTCAAAGTCTTCCCACTTACAGTCTGTGATCTTTCCGAGTAGGTTCTTGGAAACCTCTACATGTTTTGAAATCGGTGAAAATGGGATTTCATATCTAGCATTCTTGGCCAATTTAAAGACTGGGGCATCCAACACCCATGGTGATATATACTTCGGTGTCAACTTCAAGGGTTCCTTCTGAAAGATCGGCGATCTCGGCACCGTCTGGCTCGTCTTTGGAATCTTGCTTCGTGGTGCAGTTATGTCTTTCCCTTTGTCCTGCATGATTGGATTATGGTGAGGCGATCTTCTGGACGCTTGACCGGGTTCGAGTATAGTCTTCTTGGCAGGGGTTTTCATTAACTCTGCAATTCCCCCGTGCTGAAAGATTCGGATTACTTCTTGAAGTGTAAGCTCTTCTTCTCTCTCTGGTGATTTGGACATTCACTGGCGAGAGTAGGCAACTGTTTCTGAGATATGACTAAGGATTGCTAACATAGGAGCGAACACATGAAAATTCTAAGTGTCTGGTAACGCACGTGAGTCCTTATGCGGCGTTATTTATAGGCACAGTTGGGTCCTCGCCATGCCTTCCAACGGCTAGATGGGAATTTAATGTAGTGTCCATAGGTGAATTTGAGCGAATCCTTCAATCCCTTCCATCGTCAGCGTGTTCAGAACGGATATCTTTTTGTTAAATGCTGAAGTGGTTCATTGCAACGGTCATATAACGGCTATTTTTCTCAAAACAATTTGTAAGGGCTACTTTTATGAGTCTTGCGCTGAGCTGCACGGCAAGTCATCTACGATCCTGCGTAGTTACTTCGCAGTGCCAAAATTTTTCAACAACGTTGTTTCAAAAACAAACAAACAAAATTATTTTTCCTTGCGCAGCTTCAGCAGTGCTGCGCAGTGCATACATCGTCCTTCTTATCATACCTTGTTCCTCTTATCATACATGTACAACCTCCTTTACATTTCTAGTGTCCAATTTCAATTGTACTTGACACTTAGAAATTTCTTCCTTTGCTTGTTACTCATAATTCTGCGAAGCAGGACTATCGTGCTACAGCTTTAGTCTGCTTCCATTTATCAAAGTTGGTAGGGTATCGCCAGCTAAATTGGCTCACTGGACTGCACCAGTGTTAGTAACATGTATCACAGTATATGGGCCAAGCCAATGTATCTTAAATTTACCGAAAAAATTCAAGAACTTGCTATCATACAAGAGGATTGGGTCACCTACCTGAAAGCACTTGCTCTTTATATGGCGATCATGCCATGCTTTCTCACGGTCTTTCTGAACTGCCTGGTGGAAGCTGGCAATGAAGCGATCTTCCCCTCCAACCCAACGAGGTGTAGCAACCTTTCTTCTAATGCTGCGTGGTCTGCCATCCCTGTGAACACAACGATCCGCAAACTAGGGACAATATATTCCATTGGTATTATAGCTTCCTACCCATAAGCCAACTGAAAAGGTGCATGTCCTGTCAATTTCTTGCATGTAGTCCTATATGCTTATAACATGGAGGAGACGCGCAGATCCCAATCATCTCTATTTATGTTGCAAACCTTAGTGAGTGTGTTCTTCACCTATGGATGATATGGACTACTCCGCTAATGACGAATGTGGAATTCCTCTGTAAGTGCCTCAATGGTCTTGTTCAAAAAGTGAGTACCTTAGTCACTCATCAAAATCTTCGGACAGCCAAATCTTGACAATATGTCTTCGAAAATGAATTGCGCAGCAGTACTGGTGCTGTAGTCCTTTACAGGCTTTGCTTCTGCCCATTTGGTGAGGTAATCAGTAGCAGTAATAATATACCTCGCACCAGTTCTTTTTCCTGGTGGGTTTATAGGGCCCACAAAATCAATTGCCCATTTCTCAAATGCCTGCAAGGTCAACTATGAGTTTAATGGCATCTCATCTCTTTGCGAAGGATTCCATGTTCTCTGATAGACATCACAGTTCCTGTAGTGTTCTTTGGAATCTTTGTGGATCGTGGGCCACCATATCCCTGCGCGTAATATCTTCTGCGTGGTAGCCCTTCCTGCATAGTTACCTCCCACGATCCCTGAATGCGCGTCTGCTAGAATAAATGGTTTCTCATGATCTAGTACGCATCTGCGTAGGACTTCATCTAGTCTGAGTTTGTATAACTGACCTACAATTATAGTGAATTCTACAGCACGCACCACTAGCTGTTTCTTCTGCTGGACAGATAATTCCTGCGGTGCCAACCCTGTTGTCAAAAAATTAATGATATCCTTATAATAATCATCGGCAACCTGTATAGTGAATAGTTGTGCATCAGGCAGACTATCTTCAATGTTCGTCAGCTCTTCTCCTGTCTCAATCCTTGACAGATGATCAGGTACCAAGTTCAGTCTACCTGGCTTAACAATAATCTCAAAGTCATATTCCTAAAACAACAGTATCCATCTGCATATGCGTCCCCCTAACACTGGCTTATTTGTTAGAAAAACAGGATCGCAGAGCAATAAAAATAAATAGAAATGCAAATATAATCACACATACACATTACAAGAGAGACACAGATATATCGTGGTTCACCCAACTTGGGCTACGTCCACACTGAATTTTCCAATCCTTATTATTATTACCGTTCAGCAAGGTGAAGGGATACAACCTGCAGCACAACCACTGCACTTCCTCTTATCTATTTCACAGTCTCTCTCCTGATCTCAGATATCTTTACAATGCATAAAACCTAATACATCATCATCCCCTAGCCGTATTACAATGTCTTTGTTTTATAAGGGAAATACAATGGGAAACTACCACAGGATACCCAAAACCATGGGCCCGCAAAACAGCTGGCGAAAACAGCCCCAAAAATTTTCTTCGAGGGCGTTTCCCCCGGACCCCCCAGCCAGGGGGGATGGTCCCCCATGGAACCCCGTGGGGGGGCAATGGCCCCCCACACCCCCCTGCTGGGGTGATTGTACAGTCCACCTACATATCATATAAAACTGGGGTACAAACACGGTTGATACAATATCATCTATGAGACTAGAAGATCTGGCTCCACAACCAACAATCTCCCAATTGGAGACTGATCAAAGCAACTCCACCGCTGCTGCACTTGTTGGACTTGGACTTGGCAAATTTCTCCTCTTCACCCTCATGCTAGAAGGCCAACTGAAACCGAGCATGAACTCAGTTTCTCTCTGGTCACTACCTTTGTGAACATGTCTGCAGGATTCTGGCTAGTATGTATCTTTTCCAGCTTCAACAATTCATCTTCCAGAATAGAGCGTATGAAATGGTACTTGAGCTGTATATGTTTAGTCCTGGAATGGAATGCTGAGTTCTTTGCAAGGTGAATGGCACTCTGGCTGTCACTATACAATCTGCTATCCTTCTGCTTCTTACCCGCTTCCTCCATAAACCTCTGCAACCAAATCATCTCTTTACTAGCCTCTGTAATGGCAACATACTCTGCTTCTGTTGTTGAAAGTGCAACAACCTTCTGTAGTTTTGAAATCCAGCTTACTGGTGTTCCACCTATAGTAAACACATATCCTGTGGTGCTCCTCCTGCTATCCTTGTCACCTTCCATATCTGCATCAACATATCCCTGTAGAACAGTGTCTGAACCTCCAAAACATAATGCCTCAGTGGTAGTACCTCTCAAATACCTGAGAATCCACTGTACTGCCTTCCAATGTTCTTTACCTGGATTGTTCATATATCTGCTCACAGCTCCCACTACATGTGCAATATCTTGCCTTGTGCACACCATGGCATACATCAAGCTGCCAACTACTGATTGATAGGGAATCTTGGACATGTAATCTGTCTCTTCTTGTGTCTTGGGACACATTTCCTTACTTAGACTGAAATGGCTAGCCAAAGGTGTACTTACAGGTTTTGCATTCTACATTCTGAACCTCTCCAACACCTTTTGTATATACTCACTTTGAGATAATGTCAATTTGCAATTTTTCCTGTCTCTCGTTATTCTCATACCAAGGATTTGCTTTGCAACACGCAAATCCTTCATCGCAAATGAATTAGCTAGCTTCCTTTTCAGTACATTTATATCCTGCATGTCAGACCCTGCAACAAGCATGTCATCCACATACAATAACAAGATAATATATCTTCAATTGTCTAGCTTCTTGAAATAAACACAGTGGTCAGAATGACATCTACTATAACCTTGTTCTGTCATAAACCTGTCAAACTTTAGATACCACTGCCTTGGAGCTTGCTTCAAGCCATACAAGCTCTTTTTCAACCTGCATACCAGATCCTCCTTACCTTTGACCTCATACCCTTGTGGCTGCTGCATATATATTTCTTCCTCCAAATCCCCATGGAGGAAGGTTGTTTTTACATCTAACTGTTCAAGATGCAAATCTTCTACTGCCACTAGACTTAAGATAGTCCTAATTGAAGTCATCTTAACAACAGGAGAAAATATTTCATCAAAATCTATACCTTTCTTCTGTGCAAACCCCTTTACAACAAGTCTGGCCTTGTATCGCTTCTTACCTCCTTCTTCTTCCTTCAACCTATAAATCCATTTGTTTTGCAATGCTCTTTTACCAGCAGGCAACTGAACCAAATCCCAAGTCTGGTTTCCTACCAATGAGTCCATCTCCTCATTCATGCCTTGCTCCCACTTCTTTCTAGTTTCCACCTGCATTGCTTCTTCATAACATTTTGATTCACCAGAATCAGTCATCAATAAATAATACATTGAAGGAGAGTATCGTTCAGGGAGTCTACTTAACCTGGTAAATCTTCTTACAGTTGCAGGAGTTTCAGGTACTTGCTGCTGCTCTTGATTTTCTGGCACCTTCGGAACTTCATTTTCTTTAATTTCATCAAGCACTATGTACTCTGTGTTTTCCTTTTCCTGTTTCTTTCCCTGCAACTGATCTTTATACATGACCTTTTCATTGAATATCACATCTCTACTCCTGATGATTTTGTTATTTTCATAATCCCATAAACGATAACCAAATTCATCAACCCCATATCCAATAAAGGTACATTTCTTGGATTTAGCTTCAAGCTTTGTTCTATTTTCTTTATCAATATGGACAAATGCTTCACAACCAAACGTTCTCAGAAATGAGTAGTTTACCTTTTTATCTATCCATGCTTCCTCTGGAATACCACCATCCAAAGCACTTGAAGGTCCTCTATTTATTAAATAAACAACAGTATTTACAGCATTCGCCCAAAACTGTAAGGGCAACCCTGCATGCAGTCTCATACACCTTGCACGCTCCATGATCATTCTGTTCATCCTTTCTGACACACCATTTTCCTATGGTGTTCCTGGTACTGTCTTCTCTCTACGAATCCCATGGTATGAACAGTAACTATCAAACTCCTTGCCGCAATACTCACCTCCATTATCAGATCTGAGACACTTCAATCTTTTTCCTGTCTCATTCTCAACCAAAGCTTTCCACTTCTTAAAAGTAGCAAACACATCAGATTTCTGTCTAATGCAATAAACCCAAGTTTTTCGAGTTGCATCATCAATAAATGTAACATAATAATGAGAGCCACTAAGAGATTGTACCTGATCCAGTCCCCATACATCTGTATGCACAAGATCTATTTTTTCATTCTTCTTCTGTTTCCCAACCCTGAGAAATCTAACTCTCTTCTGTTTTCCATAGACACAGTTTTCACAAAATTCCAAACTTACCCGCTTCAAATCCGGCAGGAACTTCTTTGAGTGAAGAATCTGCATCCCCTTCTCACTCATGTGGCCAAGCCTATGATGCCACAATGCTGTATCTGTTCATGTGGAAGCTAAAGAGATAGAATGGTCAGTATTATGAGGACATAAATACAACGTACCTACTATGTCTCATTTTGCTATCACCATTGATCCTTTAGTGATCTTCCACCACTTTTCTCCGAACGTAGATAGACAGCCGCCATCTCCCAACTGCCCTGTTGAGATCAGGTTTCTTTTCATAGCAGAAATATGCCTAACTTCTTTCAACAACCAATAAGTTCCATTCTTAACTTTTATCCAGACCTTACCCATTCCAACACTTTTACATGGCTCATCATCACCCAATAAAACATGTCCAAAGTCGCCAGGAACATACTCATGAAAGTATTTCCTATGGGGTGTAGCATGACATGAAGCTCCTGAATATACTGCCCAATAATCACTAGTATTATCTAATGCAAGAATCAAAGCATCTTGTAACACATCACCTGCTACATTTGCTTCCTGGGTAGTTTCCTTCTATGCATCTCCTTTCTTCTTTAGAGATTTGCAGTCTTTCTTCAGATGTCCTTTCTTTCCACAGTTCCAGCACTCTATCTTTCCCATTCTGGACTTGGATCTTCCCGTTTTAGAATTTCCACGATTACCTTGGCTCTTTCCTCTCTCCTTTTGTCTTCCCCTGCTCTCCATGGTCAACGCATTACCTGATGTCTCACCTGTGTTTTTTCTTCGCATTTTCTCGCTAAGAATAACACCAATAAAATCATCAAATTTCAAGGTGTTTGAACTAGAGACAGAGTTACTTACAGCCATGAACAAGCTATTCCAGCTTTCTGGCAATCAACACAAGATTAGAAGAGCCCGAACCTCATCATCAAAGTTCACACTTACAGAACTTAGCTGATTTGTAACTGTATTAAACTCATTTAAATGATCAGTAACAGATCCACCTTCAGACATCTTAATATTAAATAAACGCTTCATTAGAAATACCTTGTTGGAGGCTGAGGGTTTTTCATACAGTTTACCCAATGCACTCATCAAACCCTCTATTGTCGTTTCTTTTGAGATATTGAAAGCCACCGACGAAGCCAGGCTCAACCGTATTGTTCCCAGAGCCTTTCTGTCAAGAACCTCCCCTTCTTCATCCTTCATAGCCGTCAGTTGCTTTGCTTTTCCTCCCAATGGTAGGAATAGATCCTTCTGGTACAGATAGTCCTCCATTTGCATCTTCCATAACCCGAAGTTTTGGCCGTTCAACTTCTCGACCTTAAACTTTCCTTCTTCTGCCATTGCTCCCACTTGAACCAGAAACCCTAGCTTCCTGCGGGATTAACTGCCAAATAGACCTTTGGCTCTGATACCAATTGTTAGAAAAACAGGATCGCAGAGCAATAACAATAAATAAAAATGCAAATATAATCACACATACACATTACAAGAGAGACACAGATATATCATGGTTCACCCAACTTGGGCTACGTCCACACTGAATTTGCCAGTCCTTATTATTATTACCGTCCAATAAGGTGAAGGGATACAACCTGCAGCACAACCGCTGCACTTCCTCTTCTCTTTTTCACAGTCTCTCTCCTAATCTCAGAGATCTTTACAATGCATAAAACCTAATACATCATCATCCCCTAGCTGTATTACAATGTATTTATTTTATAAGAGAAATACAATGGGAAAATACCACGGGATACCCAAAACCATGGGCCCGCAAAACAGCTGGCGAAAACAACCCCAAAATTTTTCTTCGGGGGCGTTGCCCCCGAACCCCTGCAACCCCGTGGGGATGCCCCCCCACTGGGGTGACTGTACAGTCCACCTACATATCATATAAAACTGGGGTACAAACACGGTTGATACAATATCATCTATGAGACTAGAAGATCTGGCTCCACAACCAACATTATTGACCAAGTATTTCAACGCAGAATGGTCAGTGAACATAAGGAAGTGCGCACCAAGTAATTAATGTCTGAATTTCTGTAGGGAATATACCATCGCAAGACCTTCCCTCTCGGTAGTAGTATAGTTCTTTTCTGATGTTGAGAGCTTCCTGCTCAAGAATGCAATAGGGTGGTCAATACCTCCTTCTCCTGGCTGAGCTAATACGATTTCCAAGGCAATGCATGATGCATCAACATGGACATGAAATGGCTTCGTCCAATCTAGAAAGACTAGAATTGGTGCAGTCACCATCTTTTATTTTAGTGTATCAAAACCCTATTTGCATTCCGCATTCCAAATGAACAGTGCATCTTTCTTTAGCAGCTTTTCCATTGCTGCGGTTATCTCCGCGTAACCCTTTATGAACTTCCTGTAATATCCAGTATGGCCTAAGATAGAGCGCAACATCTTGACTAAATTTGGTGTTGGCAAGTTCACAATTATTGCGATCTTCGCGGGATCCACCATCAATCCTTGCTTACAAACAATGTGTCCAAGTAGAATCCCATAAGGAACACAAAAAATACACTTCTTTATATTTAAAGAGATCTGATGCTGTCGACACTTCTCAAGCATCATTCTGAGGTTCGCGCAATGGTTCTTCAATAGACCAAACACAGTCCAATCATCAAAATAATCTTCGAGAAACTTATGCATAAAATATTTGAATGTTGTGACGACCACTCTGGAAAATATGGCAGGTGCGTTCTTTAGTCCAAAAGGCATTACTATGTACTGGAACGACCCCCATTCTGTAGAAAAAGTCATCTTATGCCTATCTGCGGGATCAATCCTTATCTGATGATACCCCAAAAAACCATTAGTAAAAGAATAGACCTCATTCCCTCCAACATTATCAAGCACTTCATTCGTGAATGGAGTAGGGAATGGGTCATGCATGGAAGCATCATTCAGTTTTCTGAGATCCACATAGATCCTGATCTCACCCTTCACTTTCTTGTCTTGAATGACCATGGGACTAATCCACTCTGATTCCTCAACAAGTTCAATGATTCCTACTTCAAGCATCTTATCCAACTCTGCACGTACTCTTTCTTTGTAGCACAGATTTAGTCTGTACGGTCTCTGCTTCACGGGCTTTGCACCTGGCTTCAAAGGTATTTTCATGACTCCTAGGTCTCCCAGAATTCCTTTCATTTCTGTAAATTTTGTCGTAAACAGCTCCTCATACTCATGTAGATTGTCTGCGATCTCTGCAATAGTCTGATCATCCCAATAGTCTCTAATTGCTGCGAACTTTGGTTCTTCGCTTATGCCAATATTCACCTTCTGTGTTTTTACTGGTCCGCTCATATCTGGGATTTCTAATGAAGGTCCTTCTACGTCGCGTGCACCCTCCGATTCTGGTATGTTTATGTTGCGTGGATCATATTCATCGTTTTCCTTGCTATCACCATCTTCTTCAGCTAGGTTATAACACTCTATGGGATGTTCTTCATGTTCCTTCCATTCCAAGTGTAGGTTCGTAGGAACGCTATCTGCCTCAAAGAATTCTTCCCATCTAGTATCTTCGCGAAGATAGTCTCCCCTGAATATGCGTTCCTTAATTAACTGCAATGCCTCATGGATCAGCGGGTTCTCGTCCTCGAAGCTGAAGTCCCTCTGAAAGTTCGCAGTCAACATTTCCCAATCAGTGGTTTCCCTGCGCAACTCCAGGTCTAGGTACCATTTCTTCGGAATGCCCTCATCGAGCATATGTACAAATAGATGCACCCATTCTTCATGTGGCCTTTCTAGCCATGCCTGCGAATAGACTTCAATGTGCTTACTAGGATCTATTTGTCCATTAAAATTTTCAAAGGGTAAAGTAACCCGGTCAGCAAACCGAATTTGCATGTTAATTCTGCATTGATCTCACGTGGTCAATGTATGCTTGTGCGCATTCCACCATCTGGCGGTTGTGTCGTGCAGTGCCATATCCAATGCTGGTAATCTATGCTCATCTACAATAGCTGCAGTGTATTCTTGGATGAAAGTGTAAACATTAGCAGAACCATCATATGTGGGAATAGGACTTACCTCCTTTCCAATCCAGCGGAGTGATTTCGTAACCTGCGCGCATCTTCTTGCTGATACTTCATGCATCTAGCTTTTCCAATTTTCCAGCCCTGCCTCCGAATCAGAGACGCAGGAGCTGTCACATCTCCAACTGAGTGTACCATCTGCAGTAGGATTAATGTAATCGTCCTGGTTCGCTGTGAGCTGGTATAGTCTGTCCAAGTCTTGAGCCTTGGATTCCTCCTGAATCGGATCGCTATATCTGTCACCATCTGCAAGATCCAACGGTGCGATGACCCTAAGATGCTTCCCTTCAAATATCATCTTCTTTGTTTTTAAGTTGATGATAGCCAAGTTATCAATAGCCCAGTCAATTCCTAGCAGTGCAGGAAAAGGCTGAATATCATCCACAATCTCGATAACTTCAAAGTCTGCATGACTTTGGACTCCATCGATGTCGACTATCACATCAGCTAACCAGCCAAAAGGTATGACTTTCTCTTGGTTAGCCATTCTCAGCTGGATAGGTGACCATGACAACTTTGGTCGACCCATCTGCTGCCATGTCTGCTTAGTTAAGACATTTACTTCGGATCCCAGATCAAGGATGACTTCATCCATTTCAAAATCTCCTATCTGCGTGGTAAGTCTCATTTCTCGGCCTATTCTTTTATGCTTCCTTATGTGATGTACTGCACTATCAGAAGTCTTTGTTCCGATCTGTGGCTCATACTAGTTTATGAGCTTTTGCAGCTCTAATATGGCATTTTCACTTTTGAGTAGATTCATGTAGCTTTGCAGGAACTGCGCAACGGAAGTGCTGACATCCATTGTAGTGCTTGTTTTATCATAATTCGCTGGAATGTCTTCAACATGCGGTGCTTCACTGCGCAACGTGATCCGCTGTGACTCTATTGCCGGTTCTTTGAAGGTATCCCGTGCGTCGATAAAGACTTCCTTGTTCTTTCATAGGTCGAGAGCAGGTATTTTTCCCGGAGCTTTCCTTATCCATACTGTCTCAAGCGGAGTCTTCCTTGTGTGATCCTCCCCTGACATGGAAGCTTCTGCTCCCCTATCGCGGCCTATCTGAGCACCACTGTGCGTGACCACATTGATGCTCAGGTCCACTTATCTACTCTCCACTACAATCCACTGGACGTTCGTGTTTGGTGCGTCTGTCCATCTTCTTTTCTGCATTTCAACCTCTAGTACTGGGAAATCTTCAATAGCATGCTCAAATGATTTACAATAATTGCACTTAGTGCATGGGTTAACACAATCTCTAGATACGTGACCTGTCTGGCCACAATTATAACAAATGACCTGGCTACAGCCTCTTCCCTACGCCGGGCCAGCATTTCTTCCTCTGTCGTGGTATCCAGCACCACGACCTCTGTATCCTCCTTGGTCATATTGCGCATTCTCTTGTTTCGGCTGGTTATCTTCTTGTACGGGGTACAAGCCAGCGCCTCTCATTGAGTCCATATCTCGTTTTCTCTCATTCATTAGCTCATATGCGCGACAGTTGGATTCATCACATATTTCTGTATAAGATAGTAGTCTTCAGGTCTGTGTCCTGTGGTTCTACAAATTTCACACCATGGGGCCTGATTCTGATTTTTTGGTTTGGGCATGCCACTATTAAGATAGTTGCAGAATAAAGGGAAATGCTCCCGGTCATGGCCTTCTCCCTTACAACTTGTACACCATACCTCATGTCTAGGTGCATACCTTTGTTCTTTGCCATTCTTCATGTTTTGCAGCTCTAGTGTCAGGGTGGTCAGTTGGTTCTAGATCTGAGACATTCCGGAACTAGTCTCAACAATCAGCGAAGCCTCTAGCTTCATTGTGATTTCCAAGGCCTCTTCTGGCAACGTAACCTTCTAATGCATCAATGGTAATCTAATATGGGGCAACAGCACAACAATGAAACACTCCTTATGTTGTTCTGGGGCTATAACAAAGCTCACTTGGTCTAATAGGGTTTTGAACTTTTGATCAAACTCCCAAACCGTTTCAGTCGGTTTCTGCTTTATTTCTTTCAACTCGGTTATACACTGAGATTCATATTTGGGTTTCTTAAACTCTGCCACAAGCGCAGCTTTAATTTCTGCGAGGGTTCTCGGCTGTGTGTTAGAGAACTTCATGAACCAATGTAAAGCTCTGTCCCTGAAAGTGGTGATGAGCTGTACTCTCTTCACGGCATCATCCTGGATTTGTCTTACACTCCATACGGCTTCGCAAAGGAACCAATGTTGGTCAGGGTCTTCTAGACCAGTTCCTTTTGTTAAGATTTAATATGCTAAGACAGAAAATAGCAGCATTACATTCCATTTCACAATAATAGCATATACAGGATCACTGAAGAAACAACAAGCATAGCATAAACACAAGAGACACAGATTTATCCTGGGAAACCCTCATGGGGTAGAAAACCCAGCAAATCTTCCTCAATATAGATGACCAGCAAATAAAAAATATGTAACCCTGAGCATAAGCTCCTCCTTCTCCATAGCAGACCTCTCTCTCATAAGTGCGCCACTCTCAAGTGAGTGAGCGTGTGTAAAATGAGGAATACACCTCCTCTATTTATACACTACTCTGACTTGTCTTTTACACAAATCATGTAGGCTCGTATTTAACCATTGGGTTAAATACCCCACTACAACTGACTAGGCCGACCCCTCTAGGGTGGTCTAATAACCCTTTGACCCACATAACACATACAGGGCCGACCCCCACTAGGGAAGTCTAATAACCCAAGTTACCACAATTTGATGGAGGAATAAACATCTCCGGATATACAATAAGATCTTCAAGGAGGAATGAAACATCTCCGAAATAATAAAGTACAAATATAATATTCTTTGAAGTTACAATATCTCAACAGCTTTGAATATCGGTAGCTTCATATCTGTGTTTTCCATTTTCCTATTTGGTGGTGGGGCACCCAGATTAGTGCGCGGCTACTGTAAAGGGCTCTGTGCAGTGAAAACAAATGGGCTTATTGGGATAGACGTACTGGGCTGAGTATTCTGCAGGGCGGGCTGCATAACGGGTGGGTTTTGAGATAAAGGTGGTGTGGTCTCTATAGCTGGTGGGTTCTTAGGGGTAAATGGTGGTGTGGCTTCGTTGTCAAGGTCACAAGGAATCTCAGTATCAATATGGAGTCTAGGTCCTCCAAGATTCTTATTAAATTTCTACCTCTTACCACTTCTAAGATTATGGGTATCTTTGTCAGAATCACTATATATACTGTTTACCATGACAAACTTAAGAATATTACTGCATTCTTAAAACACCTTTCTCAGCTAACAGCATCTTAATGTATAGACTGAGATTGTTCAGCAACTTACCTTGGAATCCTCCGAAAAAGAATGCTTCTGCTTGGTTGTAGGATTTGAGTGTGTCTACAGCAAATTCTGTTACGAAACCTTCTAGCATATGATTGACCCAAAAATCAACTGCGCGTGTCAATGGGCTATCTATTGCTTTGAGTTGTGCTATGAGCTCAAGATTCCACTCTGTAGGAACTCCTCCTTGAAAACAGGTTTTCTTTTCTGCAAGCCACAAGACCCATGCGTGCAGCATGTTTGGAAATGATGCCCAGAAAATCTTGTGAATATCTTTCCATAGATATCTATCTGACCACTGTGTGTCACATAGACGTGGATGTCTATTCTCTTTCCTTGCAAAGTCTTTTATGGTCTTGTTCCACCAAGCTTGGATTTCTGTCTTTTCAGGATGCCAGTTGTCAGAGCCTTCCGGGAACTGGTATTCTTCGTCACACATCACGATTGTAACTCATCATAGATTATAGCGCGGAAACAGAACCATTTGTTGGCTATAACTGACCCAGAGGTTTTCTATAAGACCCAAGTTCTTCGTGGTTTCTTTTTGGCCAACAAAACCCCTTCGCACCGGCCCTCTTGGCAACAACCTGCGAACAAGTTGAGGTCTCACCCGAGGTGTATCTATGGGGTACTGCGGAATCAGATTTCCATAGTAAGTGATGAGTTTCTTGGACGGATGTACTACACAACGCAACAGGGGGTAAGCGCTGCAAGGTGAGGCTTCGCTGTGATGGGCAGCGCTGCGGTCTGCAAAACTAGGTTCTTCCACTATGGGCTTCTACTGAAACTGCAAACTATGCAGTTCAACTTTATACTCGACTATCTTGAAAATGCTTAAGGTTCTGGATTGAGCATCACTCATCCACTCATTCAACTACTCAACCGATTACCCATCTACTATTCGTTCACCCACTTGGTATGGTTACGATTTGAGCATACTCTACTGATACCATCTAATTGTTATGCATTTGTTCTATTGCGCATAAGGAAGTACTTAAGTGATCTCTTAAAACTTAACCAACTAACTGATTCACAGTTCTCAAATACAAGCTAAATGTTCACCATTCATCTATTCATGTAGAACTTAACATATCATCTCCATACCTCTTCTGATGGCAAATGCATACAACAGTTCTCTCATAACAGCATGCAAGGAAACATCTAGATGTTCATTTACAGAAAACACAGATAAGCATTCATCCATAAAACACAATCGCACAACACAATATTTAACGTGGTTCATTCCCCCGGATGGGAAGCTATGTCCACAAGAACAGTTGGTAATATATATATCTTTAAAAGGGATGGGGACAACCGTTCTTAGTCTGCATACTCAGCTGCAGACTCTCCTTCCTCTCAGATAGGTCTCTGCGCACACAGCTACAGAGCCTTTACAATCTTCTCAACCCAAAAGAGATTTTACAATACAACATCCAAAACCCAAAATTGTAACAACAAAAAGTAACCCCATCCCATACAAAATTATCTTCTTAAATAGACCATGCTCGAAGGTCCTTTCTTTACAATGTCGAAGACCTAAACCCAAAAACCCTTAGGGTTTACAAAACTATGCCGGTTTCCCCAAACCGGCTTGCTGGCATCTGGTAGCGTCTGCTTCATCATGGTGGTTCTCCATGTCTTCATTCTGTCGCTATCGGCCTTCCTGTCACACGCATGCCAACAGGTCACTTTCACTGAACCATTCATCTCTAACAGTCTCTCCCACTAGGCATGCCAAGCCATCGCTTTCCCTGAGCTGTCCTTTCCTTAACAAACTCGTGCATTGGTCGCCTTCCTAAATTGCTCATGCCCACCACTCAGCACTCATGGAGAATCTTTCCAAAATTAGACCACTACTGGTCCATCCAGTACCTGCACCTAATCCTCATCCAGCACTCCGCTTTGTTGGCTCCACATGGCCTGACTGCTTCGCAGCGTTGGTCTTCGCGGTACTTACAAAATTTGGATGATGCGCACAACTTCGTAGCATGGACAAAACTTGGATGTTGCGCACAACTTCGCAGCACCCTCAACACTTAGACAAAATTACATCTTTTTCTAAGCTGCGCTCAGCTTAGCTTTTCCTTCTTATCAAAAGTGTTACCAAAACTTTGTCCCAACTTGGGCCCAACACATCATCAAGTACAAGTATCCTCATCATCGATACAAGTATCCAAATAATGAATACAAGTATCCTCATCATCGATACAAGTATCCACATCATCAATACAAGTATCCTCATCATCAGCGACCATATCACTCCCCCTTTCGAGGAGGGTCCTTCTGAACTACACCAAGCTTGTCTCAGAAATACTCAAACTTTACTTGATACAAAGGTTTGGTTAATACATCAGCAACTTGTTCGTCAGTTCCCACATACTCGAGCTTTATAGCTCCTTTCTACACCATATCCTGTATATAGAAATATCGGATCTCTATGTGCTTTGACTTATCATGGAACACTAGATTCTTATTCATCTTGATACAACTCTGGTTGTCACACAAGATCAAAGTGGGGTCCATCTCCAAGTCAAATAATCTTGATAACAACTTCTGAAGCCATATCGCTTCACAACTAGCAGAGAAAGGAGCAATATATTCCGCTTCAGCTGTGCTGGGAGTCACACTAGACTGCTTCCTACTAAACCACGAGATCATGGTAGATACCAGACAATAACATCCTCCCGATTTTCTCTTCCTATCTAATACACTTCCTTCCCAATCAGCATCTATGTAACCATACAATCTGAAGTCACGATTTCCAAGATAACATAGATCAAAGTCTATCGTACCCTTTAGGTACCTCATCACATAATTTGTAGCTATCAGGTGAACACACCTATTTTCCACTAGATACTAACTCAAAGTGTTCACAGCAAAGCATATATTTGGCCCGGTATTAGTCAGATACATCAATGACCCAATAATTTGTCTATACAGAGTAACATCCACTAACTCTGATGAGTCATCAGCTAACAGCTTCAAGTTGGAATCCATGGGAGTGACCATGGATTTTGCATTCCAACATATCAAATACTTTCCCTAGTTGAGAAAGATTCCTTCTAGGCCTTGCTATACTTCTATGAAGTAATGCATCAATCCAATATCTTTCATCTCAAATTATGTGGCTAGCTTCTTCTTGCTTTCCATGATTTGTTTCTCATTCCCTATCAAAAAGAGATCATCCACATTCAGTAATAGTATGACAGGTTCATCATCCATAACCTTAAGATAAAGGATAGGATCAGCTTTACTTTTGGTAAAGTCCAATCATGTCAAGAAGCTATCAATTCTCCCTTTGTGACTGAACATCATTCACACTCTGCATTAAGTGATCTTCTACATATCTATCTGTGCCATTTCTCGTTAGATGGATCTACTAATACGAGCCTCAAGATCATTCGAAATCTGTGGTGACTTCCTTCTTGCATCCATCTAAGAGAAGAATGCCATCTGTATATAGACACCATCTTCAACCATGTAGCAAAGGTTGAAATCTGCATCACCCATGGTGATCATTAAGCTCATAAAATGACTATCAATTATGGCTACCTGTTGAACCCATATAGATTTTTCTCGATTTGCACTTCTTCTTAAATTACACCATTAAGAGAATGGTCTAGCCACTTGGAGCAAACATCTCGTCATGATCCCCTTCTTCTTTCTAAGAGAATCTTCTAGCCACGAGCCTTCTATAGTATGTTTGATTTGTAAGTTTTCTTGTTTGAACATCCATCACTTGTTTAGTGTTGATCATCCTTCTTTTGTCGATCATAGCACATGATCTTTCCTACAAATCAAAGTTAATTACATGATTATTAATACTTCATAATCATCAAATCATGTTTGACATGATAACCTATTATGCATATAGATATGATTCTCATAGTTATGCAACTATCTTGACCAATTATTTTGGCACAACACTTTTCCATATCCTGTATGCATACAGTGGCTATCTAGATGCCTTCCATATCTACCAGAACATACTATCGAGGGTGTGCACAGATCTCAGCATGTCAGCAAAGAGGTTTCATTCTAGATAAGCAACAATGGATTGTTTTTCTAACTTACCCATCATATACATATTAGTAGTATATTGTTCAATGCTATACTATGCATGATATATTCTAGGAATACAAATATGCATACAACTATTACGAGCAATATCATTAACTATTCATAGGTTCAAATAACAACTCAAATACTTATCTTTTATGTTTGTGTGGTTGCCTTCCGCTTGATCTTTATGATAGCATCATGATTATAAGTCTTTGAACTTCTATCCATCCTAGACCACTATGCATGCTCAAGTGTGCACTAGTGTCCTCCTCATGATCTCATACATAATCATACATTCATTAGTATATTCTCAATACTATCAAAACATTATGATTCTAAATAATATTAAGTATGAATGGTCATGATCATTTCACACATAGGTATACTTACCTAAGATCCTAACAAAGTAGGATTCTAACTTGATATAGGAAAACATACTTGGATTATCAAGCTTGGTTATGTCTTAACATACCCAAACAATATCTTCTTTGTTCTCTTCAATGATTTAAAGACCTTATGCTAGAACCTGCATATCTCATAAGTTAAGCATAGTAGAACAAACTCATACATACCTTGTAAGTAGAGCTTCTATGTGGTCAAAGACTATGGATGAGTCGTTGTCTCCATGTCATCATGGTCATAGAACTCGAATTGTCTTTCTTGATGTACATTTCATGTTAGCAGGAAACATTATCCTCATACAACACCACAAGTGCATTAGTACAATCATAAGTGTCATAAACCTAATCAATGAATGTCTTCTATCACTCACATGCATTCATTATCAAACAATCATAATTGTACTAACCTCAATAACATGAAGACAAACATATTATGAACTTAATCAAGAATCAGATTTCAAAACATACCTGTGTCTTCTCAAGTCATACCTAACGAGTAGTCTTCTCTGTAGGGGTAAAACCCTAACCATCCAAGGTATATCACTTGTAAACATCTTATGTATGTTCATGGTGCTAGTATTATAAAATATCAGCGCCATTTAAACCTTCTTCATCGCTGCCCTATGAGTCTCCCAACTTTTCTAGGGTTTACTTGAAAACCGTAATCTTCAATCTCCTTCCTTCAACGACAATTTTGATAGAGGATTAATATCTATGATGAATGGATTCCAAATCCATTATCAAAGCTTCCAATGTTGTATCAGGTGTCTCCAACATTGTATCATGTCCTTCTAGACCTAAGAACTGAAAACCCTAAGTGAGAGCTTCTTCCTCCTCATCTTAGATTTCCTCTCTTTAGCCATTTCAGATAGGACGTATTGTTTCCGATGCAACTCTGAAATTTTTGATCTGTAGGGTCTGAAACTTTGACCTATGGTATCCTTCCCTGTCATCTTTCCAACCCCATAGGTCTAACCTCAAATGGATTCTCTGAGAGAGAGTTATGCCAAATGTTGCAACATGACCTGTTTATGGGATGAAACAGTATAGCGAACTTGTACGAAGTGCCACTTGTCACTGTTTCACCTTCGGCCTCTGAAAAACGGACTTGTGAAACTGCAGTCTGTGCCCTACCTGTCACATTTTACTAAATTTCATTTGGATCTTCCTAGCCCGAGTTATGACCTTTTTTCCTAGGTCACCTGTTTATGACTAAGATATGGAAGAGGTAAAAGCCCTAACTTGTATGGGTCAAAAATCACAAAGTGCAACGAATGTGAGGCTGTCCTTCGAACAGAAGGTACAGGGGGATGTTAGCTATGACTTGTAGAAGTTTCAGATCCTGAACCTTCGCCAAAATGGATTTATAGCGAAATTTCCACGATGACTATTTTTCTTCTATATGAAACCCTAACTTTCAAATTGTCGCAAGTGAGACAAGTGTCGTAAGTGCCATACATTACCTTCCTTTAGGATAGCTATGATACCATGTTAAGATTCAATATGCTAAGATATAAAATACCAGTATTACATTTCATTTCACAACAATAGTATATACAGGATCACTGAGAGAACAACAAGCACAACATAAACACAAGAGACATAGATTTATCCTGGGAAACCCTCATGGGTTAGAAAACCCAGAAAAGCTTCCTCAATATAGATGACCAGCAAATACAAAGATTTAATCCCCAAACATGATCTCCTTCTCCTCCATAGTGCTACAACCGAATACGGTTGTCTCCATTGAGAAGCGAATCCGACTTCACATAATTGAATATAAAAATATATATGATAAAATGATTGATAAAATGGATGATTAATAATTTACAATGAGGCTCGCTTTTATAGGCTTGAGCGTGTATAATGAAGGTTTACACCGTTTCACTTAATAATTAATAACTTTAATTAACATACATATAATATTCGTAGCATTGCCACTCTCTTAGAAAGGCTTTGTCCTCAAAGCCTTATAATTTTGTCGCATTGTTCTTTGTGATGTCATGGCTGATGAAACATGTCGATACGAACTGCTAAGTGTAGAGCATAAATTCCGATATGTGGATGGGTCAATCCATCCCAAATTGATTTGTTGTTGACTATTGGGATTCCCCACTAATCTGTCGTTAAGAGCTTTGATCACATTAGTACCATCGTCTTTCGACATTTCCCTCTTTTCAGAATATCGGTTTTTATGGTTGGGGTGTCGATAGGGAATTTTCACAATGTCATTTTCTTTTACGAGTGTCGTCTTTTGAGCATTGATCTGAGCTGGGACTTTTATTTTCGTCTCTTGAGGTTTTAAGGTTTCATTCTTATCTTTTCCAACTTGTTTCCTAACTGCATGTTATCATTTTGAAGCTTCTTGATCAATTAGACCTGCGATTTTCTGCCATCTTCAGACTTCTTAAGTTGTTCCTTAAGATCTTCATTATGACTTCTGATGCAGCTATTTTCTTCCTGCTTGTCTAGAAGTTTTCCTTCAATGTCTTCCGTAGATTGTTCTGTCTTCCAACTATTTTTCAACTTCTTAATTTTTGTGACTAGTGTCTTGTTATGATTTCTTAATCTGAAAATTTCTTCGGAATTGTTGGATAGTGTTTTACTACTCTTTGCGATCTCTGACTTATGTGTCTTTTTAGAGTCGTCATTTTGTTGTTGAAGAACTTTTATCTGTTGTTGACACTGGTCAACCTCTGATTCTTGACTTTCTAATTTATGTCGTAACCGCATTAGTTCTTCATCTTTGTCGCTAACGATTTTGTTCAAGCATATTATTTCTGCTTCGTAATTATTTATTTCCTTCTTTATATCTTGATTTTTCAATCTCTGATTGAAACCACTTTCATCTTTTAATTCCTTGATTTGCGCACATAATTTTTCTATGTGATTTTTCTAGTTGGACATTGTTTGTTCATTGAACCGTTCTTGTATCTTATGTAGTTCAATCCTTACTTCTGATTGTGTATTAATGTCTCGTAATTCTTCATTGTCTTTTCGATAGCGCTTTAACTTGGCTTCTAATTTCTCTCGCAAATCGGCTTCCATGGTTTCTGTCTTCTTCGACGGTGGAATGATCTTCTTCGATTTCTTTGATGAGTCTTTCTTAAACTTGGTTGTCCTTGTCGTTAACGTGTCTCGACTTCTTGATGATCCTTCCTTTACTTTGACTTCTTCAACGATAAATGATTGTCCTTGACTTGATTTCTTCGATGATAAGTGTTCTTTGACTTCTTTGATAATAAGGAGTCTTGCTTGGACTTTGTCTTTAATGTCTTCTTTGACTTGAATTTGCTTTGTTTCTTCAAACAATTCTTATTTCAAAAGAATTGATTTTTTTTTCTTTGATAATAATAATTCTTATTAAAATTTAATAATAATAATATTATTAATATTTTTGTTTGAAAGTATGATGTAGTATAATAATAAAAAATTACTATTATTATTTTTTTTAAATCCAAATATTTAAATTATTATAATAATTTTAATTTATTTTTTTTGGCTTTGAAAATTAGGGTTTGAAGGAGCCTAAATGGCTGCCAAATGCAAGAGGGCGAGGATGGAGTTGCAAGCAGTGGTGGATGATGGTGGATCAGACACGTGAGAAAGCGGATGGTGGGGGCGTTAGGGCACAGCGGGAGGGAGGAGGCGCAACAGGAGGTCACAGCAGAGGGTAGGAACATTGCGGGGTGGCTGCGCTGGTAGAGGGAGTTGGACGCCGGCTTGCGGAGGTGGACGGGGAGGTAAGTGCTGGGCTGCGGGAGAACGCAGCAGCGGGGAAAGGAGGGAGTAGAGGGGAGGGAATGCGCAGTGGCAGCGGTGGTGGCAGCGCAGAAGAAAGAGCATGGAGGAAAGGGTTGGGGGTGCAGCATGGACGTCGCGGAGGGAGCAGCAAAGGTGGAGTGGAATGGGGATGGTGCGCACGAGGGCAGGCGGTGGATAGAGTGGGAGTGGGAGTGTAGAGGAAGTGTGTTGGGTGGTCCGAGAAGGAGGTAGGGGGTGGGAGCGGAGCGGAAGCCGGGGTGGAGCTGCGAGAGGGTGGAACAGGGACGTGGTTGGAAGAGGAGACACACAGTGGAGGGCGTGCGGTGGAGGGTGAGACTGATGGTGCAGGGTGGAACGTGAAGAAGGTGGGTATGGCAGGAAAGTTGGGAAAAGGACGGACGATGGAAGGAGGATGCGGGAAGAAGAGAAGAAGAGAGAGGAGATGGCATGACAAGTTGGAGGGTGTGAAATGTGGAAGTGTGCGGGATGTAGCAAATAATGGAGTGCTAGGGAGTGTGGATAGATGTTGCGGGATGAACCGAATGGTGGGTGGTCAAGGACCTCAAAATCAGAGAAACTCTGAAGTTATGGCTAAAAGCCAGATTTGGAGAAGCTCCAAGATGGATGGCCAAAGGGTCGGAATCAGTAGGCCCAAGAAGGGTTGGCTCTGATACCAAATCATACAACCGAATCCGGTTGTCTCCATTGAGAAGCGAATTCGACTTCACATAATTGAATATAAAAATATATATGATAAAATGATTGATAAAATGGATGATTAATAATTTACAATGAGGCTCGCTTTTATAGGCTTGAGCGTGTATAGTGAAGGGTTAAACCCTTTCACTTGATAATTAATAACTTTAATTAACATACATATAATATTCGTAGCACATAGCAGATCTCTCTCTCACCTATGCGCTACTCACAAGTGAGTGAATGTGTGTTAAATGAGGAACACAGCTCCTCTGTTTATACACAACTCCAACTTGACTTTTACACTAACTAGGTTGGCCCTAACTTAACCACTTAACATAATGTTGGTTGGGCTGACCCCACTAGGGTGGTATAATAACCCTTTAACCCACATGACTCATACAGGGCCAACCTCACTAGGGAAGTCTAATAACCCAAGTTACCACATTCTCCACGGAGGAATAAAACATCTCCGGAAATACAATAGGGTCTCCACAGAGGAATGAAACATCTCCAGACTAATAAAGTACAAATATAATAATCTTAGAAGTTACAATATCTCAACGGACTCAAGGTAACTGAATAATAGCATATCATTCGAACGTGCAAAATCTTCCCCCACGATCATTCAGCCGCTCAAATGGATCTCAATTTAAACTGACCCTTGCATAAATTTTGCTTCATCTTGCTCATTTTCCATCCGCCCTGAACCTATCAAGCTCTATCCCCTTCAATTTCACGCATCCTCTCTATCCATCTTCATCCTTTGACCTCTATTCAATATGCCAATCCGTTACGAGCCTGGGAGTTACCAGGACCTCCTCTGCATTCCCGAATTTAAGGCATGTCGTGAAGTATTTTTGTGAGAAGTATGGGGTCCATTTCTTCGCCTTCTTGACGGTCATGATGTCGAAGTTTCACTATTTTTTGCTAAGGGATTCGATGGTAAGACAACCAGGGTTAGCCATCTCACTTTTCCGGTGACGGAAGAATCCATTGCATCGGCCACGAAACTGCCTAGGGAAGGATCCCATTGGCACAAACATCTCTTTCTCCCATGGACGGAGCACGAATTTTCTCTTAAGTCCAAATATCAACATGTTGATGGCACCAAAGGGTTCCACAGAGAATGGGTTAAGCCTGAATACCTAGAGTCACTGACTTTCATTATCCATTTGATCACTTGTGAGGGTAAGTTCATTGTTTTCAAAGCTTGCCACTTTAGGTTACTGGCACATTTTGTTAATGGTCAGACTCTTAATTTCCCCTTCTATTTTCAGAAACGTTTAGATAAAATGTCAATCCGGGTTAGGAAGAATACCACTAACCCCTATGGAATCTTATACCACCACTGTTTGATTAAAATACTGATCACTCACCAGTTGGAAGAAAAGGGGCAAACCTGGGAATGCTTTGTCTTTGAAATCCTGAACCCTCATCTAGTTAAGAAGCCTACAGTCAAATCCCCTATCTCTCGTAAACGTCATCATTTCCAAACCCGTGTAAACAAGCCATCCCAAACCTATGCCCAAGAAGAAAAGGTTACCCAGTCCGTAAGATTTAGTGAGGGTGCCTCGGGAGAAATACACCCTGTTCCTTCATCATCTCCTAAGCATGTCCAAGAGGACACAACCACGGAACCTCCATTTTTCTCCCCAATACCCACAAAGTCCAGAAAGGCCAATCATGACCATTCTAATGACCAGACCGTCGTCCAGTCTATCATTCAACCAATGCATTTGGAAAACCCTAACGACCAAGCAAATGACCCTGTCTTTGAATCACCTCTCCTTGCACTAGCCAACATCTTTGCTAGTTTACTTGAAGACTCTGTCTTGGAACCTGCCCCTGCACATACTGAACATAAGGCCCCTGAGGAACACATTACACATGTTGATCCCGAACCATTTCTAATGGGATCAATCCCTCAAAAATACCTTGAGTCTTTTGTAGAAGCATCTTCTCCACTCCATCAGACTGTGGACAGATTAACCAAGTCATAGCAGAGTTAAGAAGCCAGAACGAGAAGTATGTCGAGATCATCTCTGGGCTTAGTCAAGAGAACAAGGACTTACATTTTCAATTGAAGTGTGTGGAAGATTTAAATGAAGCCAAAACAGCTTCCAATCTTTCTCTCCAGTTGAAGCATGATACTTTGAAGGACTAGTTCCAAAAGCTTAGAACTAAATCCACTTCCTCTTCCAAGTCGAAGGCAGTTGCTACCACAACTTAGCCTTCTTCCTGAATTCTCTTTCTTTTGCTCAGTGGGACCTGGCATATCTCCGGTTTGGGGGAATGTTGGTGTCCATTTTGTCACCATTTTTATCAGCAAACATGCTCTGATTGGCGTTATTTTCACTATTTTTGATATGATAAGTTATTATTTCTGCCATTCAGACCATCAATCAGATCAGGGATGCATATATTCACACATCACATGAATTTTGGGTAAAAATCATCATATTGTGATTTTCTGATGTTTATTCGACATTTCCTGACTTGCTTGGCAACTAGATTTTGTTTTGCAGGCAATGGGTCTCAAATGGACCTCCATTCAGATGCGTGTTCATGTTGCAAACGTTCAACATCATATAGCCCACCATTCAAACCTTCATTCAGTCGACGAAATCATCGGTTGGAATATTTCTGGTCATTAAAGGCAAAAACGAGAAGATGGGTTTTGTTAGCAACGTGGCTGTTGTGGTTGGTGAGTCGTTGTTCTAGAAGATTCACCCTCCTACTCGCCTCGCTTGACAACGTTGTTGCAGCTCACATCAACACTCCAGAAGTTCCATCTTTCCTGTTCGCCAAGCCTGACAGTACACACCTCTTCCCACGTCGACGTTCCAGAAGCCCTTGTCCTCCCACACTTAGTCTGCCAACGCATTATCTTCCCACAATGGAAAGAAACTGACTTACAGTTGTTCGTGTCAAACAAAATCAACGCCGTGGACTTAGGAAGATGCCTAGGCCCTGTCGTCAACCACCATGCATTCGTTCCATAATTAGTAAGACTTCTATTTTTAGAGAGGTTGACTATGTAGACCTTATCTCTGATTGTAAACTTATATATAGATGCCTCCTGTTGAGAAACGAGGAAATAAGCATAGACAATAGATAATATACATACACGCTATCAATAATTTGTAGAAACGCTGTGTAACTTTCTCAGTTAATGGAAATTCCCGAATTGTGTTGTTAATGTTCTGTTGTTGGTGATTAGTGTGAGTTAAGCTCCAATCTTTGATTGTTGGGAAGGGCCTCTCAACAATCGGAGGTTCTATTGTGTATATTTTGTATTTTCTTTTCTGCAAATAAATAGTCTTTCATTTCCAGTAATTGTATTTAACTGTGTTTTCCTGTAGCTGTTGTTTCATTTCTTGTAATTTATTTCCTATTGATAATTTAATTAAAATTTACAGAATTGATAATGACCGGTCAAGCATAGTTTTTCTTGTAGTTTTCTTTCAGTCTTTTGCAATTAGATAGATCTTAACTAGTTGTTGTTTCAGGTTTAGTTAGAATTAGTTCTGTTAGTTTCTTTCCTGTAGTTGTACGTTAGTTTTATTCATATCTCAGTTTTTGTCTTATTATGCCATAGAAATAGTTCATCCCTTAGACAATGATTAGAATAGGTACTTCTTGTTATCTTAGCTTCTAAACACTCTATTCATTACTTCCTTGCACTGTAGTTTCATATGCATCAGCCAGTTGACGTTAAGATCATCCAATCTGCTTCTTTCCTTAGTATATGTTATCACTCCAGGAGTCTTTCTAGGTTGCAGTCGAAAGAGCCTGGTAACTTAATCAAAATATCAGTAATATAAAAAGGTTGGATCAAGTTGGATGACTTGGTCAATCCTCATCCACTCAAAACTTATCTAAATGCGCTCAGAAGGGAAAGGCTCTCAACCACTAATGCTCAGGGGGTTTGTAAATAAATGAGTGTGTGGAGAAGTAACTATCATACCAGCAGAATCATACATAAAAGCATATATATGAATGGCAAATTACAATAATCACATAATACTTCCATAGTTAAGCTTATGAATACATTGATAAGATGACAGTCATCAATTTTAACTAAAAATAATAGCATGAATATAGTTTTCAAATGCAAGTACAGAATAGACAGAAGATGGAAATCTGAACAATTAATGGCAAAAGAAGCTTGTTTTTCTGATATAACATAAGAAGTCAGAGTTTACAACATGTGAAAAAGTCTCCAAATTCCAACCATTATTCTACATGAGTTCTGGGATTTATATCCTTTACAACCTCTCCCCAAATCCTAAGAAGCTGGGTCGAATTTACTCCAGATGGGAATCCAAAACCGTTTTTCAACAAAATAGAAAAAATCATTTTTAATTGGCCAGACTGCTGAACAATGAGTCTCGGATATTCCTTCGATTATCCAAACCTGTGACACCTGTAGGAAAACTGAGAGAGGTTATTATTCTCCGACGTGTTAGGAAGAAAAAACTCTGAGCGTTTTGCAGAATGATTCTCCAGTCGCTCAGAATCATCATTTGAAAATGATGACTCTACACAATAAAAACGCCACTTTTGCTGAAACTGCTGAAAAAGAGGCTCAGAGATGGGTTCGGTTCTCCAGCTATGTGACACCTGTGTATAACTGAAATAGGTTATTTTGCATTGATATATTGTGAGAAAACACCTCTCTCAGATCTTCTAAAATCATTTTGGTTTGCCCAAGATCTGCATTTTAAAAACATGTGTCAAACAGGCAGGTTCTGGGATCCGAAAATTTGTGCCCAGTGACGAATTCGATTCTCCCAACCTACAACACCTGTGGGAAAATAGGGAGAGTTTATTGTTCTATGACATGTTAGGAAAAAAACCTCTGAGCATTTTTCAAAACCATTCTCTAGACGCTCAGAATCGTCAGTTGAAAATGATGACTCGGGACAGTCAAAAAACGCCACATTTCTTCATTATTTCCATCTTGCTGGCACCTTAAAAACTGGAAAAGCCATTGAAACAACTCCTATTAATTAAAACCTTCACTTAAAAACCATCATCTTTCCATTTGGAAGCAAAAACCGTGATCTGGGCAAAAATAATGCCTCTCTGCCCTGTTTTGCACTTTCTGTGGCTAAAGAGACAAAATTCGAACATGTAAACCACTGATAGCTCTGCTTTCGGTGGCTAAGAACAGCTGTGAAAGCCCGCCTAAACCACCGAAAGCTCTATTTTGAAACTAATCTTCCAAAATGGAAAAAAATGTATCTTGTCTCAGCTTCTTGATGACAAATGAAGTTCTCTTGCTCTTTCGGTAGCTGGAATGAATTTGCATTTGAACATGAGCGCTGCCAAAAAAGTGGTGAAAATGCCTCTCCTTTTGGTAGATTATAATCCACCGTTGACACCGTATGCCACCGGAAAACGGTCTTAACCAGTTCTCTTTGCTTTCGATGGCCGTAAGAGACCCAACCTTTAGATGGTAAGCTACGAAAAGTATCCACCCTTTCAGTGGCTAATGGACACTATCGTGTTCGCCCAAACCACCGAAAACTGCCCCACAACTCACGCTGTAATTTTTCCCTTTCGGTAGCTAGGAGTGCCTCAAAAAATTTGTTTAAGCTGCCGAAAGCAGAGATTTCGGTAGCTTAGGGGCCGTTTTGAATAAGCACTTAGATACCGAAACCTGTTTTTTAAATTTTTTGAAATAAAAACTTGTCTCGAAAGTTTCTTGACGTATTATGAGTTAGAACTCAGTAAATGAGCCTAAACACAAACTTTAATAATGCGTTTTCATTTTCAAATGACCTCCTATCACTTCACATAATAAAACATTTAAAAAAGATATTTGAGGAGATAAAATCTGGCTCCTACTCGGGGATGAAAGCCTCCCTATGAGGTTTCAAGAACCTAGTAGTTTCAGTCGCCTTTACCATTGGGCTATGGAGTCATTTAGACTGCCACCAAATTTCTGCAATCTTTCCACCAATGTTAAACTATAAACCTGTTAGCAATGCCTTGCATCCATTGGGCTATGGAGTCATTTGGTCATAAGAACCAATCCCCTGCAAACCTGTAACCTGCATGTAGCCTGCATGTTTATTGAAGAAAACTGAAAAAAACTGAAAGAATCTACTTGCTCATAGGACGAGTTTATTTTCTCTACCTACTCCTAACCCATTTGTACTGCTGCTTGATCAAGTAAACTCATGCTTCCAATGAAGCCATATCAAAAACTGATTTACTGCTAACATCCTTGATCTTGACCCAAATAATATAGGATACCATAGCATGCGAAAATGCAATTTGACAAGATGACAAGACCAACCTTCATCTGACAGAAATATTTTTGGATTTATGTTGTTCATAGACTCCAAATAGTCAGCAAAAGGGTCATCAAATTCACAAAGAAATACCTCTTTGGACTGCAGATCCCACTGAAAATGGAAATGATGTTGAATGTCTTTAATTCCAAATATGGACTGCTCAACCTTTGCCAGAGGATCATATAAGATGTGTAATGCCCATATTTTGATTCGGCATATTTATTAGTTAGACACACCATACTTTATTTCTTATATATTTTGTCGAACTCAGCTCGACTGAGTAAACTATATTGGACCTCATTATATGATGTTACTCTGTCTTATGATTTCGCCATGATTATGATGTTACTATGTTATGCAGCTATGATGTCATGATTATCATATGATTTCCTTATTTTACGATTGCAGTATATGTTTATATGTTTTCCTTAATGAAATGTGAAATATATGATTCGGTACGTGGATACCATCTTCTTATATGAATTATTGAAATGTTATATGTATCTATGATGAGCTAAAAGGTTACATGAAATGAAATGATAAAATGGATCAATTGGCGATCAATGGAAAATGCTTTCTATAAATTGTATTTTGCAAAACACTAACCTACAGGACACAAGGGCTATGGGATAGCCAGTTACTTGATCTGATATACATTGGAAAGGAAAAAACATGTTCATACAGCAAACCTTAGCAGCCAAAATGAGGATACGATAACACAAACTGATAATCCCGATAGCAGCAAGTATGAGTTGATAAGGGCGTAGGCCCAGTATGTTGAGAGGGATGGATGTGTTTCCCACCCTATGTTTCCATGAGACCCGAGGTCGTGGGAGGGCCGTGCTGAGACACGCTCCCCATGTTGTTGTGATGACGATTGTCGGATGCCTGCTAGGGGAGGATAGGTCCGTTGTTCAGCCGACGCTATCGCTCTCAAGTTCTATGTGGTCAGATCGGTGAGTCCGACATCCACTGTTGTACTAGCAGAGGAAGGATAGGGAGGATGCTGGACGTAGGTTATGAAGGGAGGATGTGTTAGTTAGCACTGTTGGGGGTTTAGTATTCCTTGATTCCGAGTTAGTGGAAGTAGGCACCCTTCCTGTACTTGATTGATTAAACTAATGTAAACATAAAGACAATGATGTTAAATCGTAAAGGGTTAACTGTTAAATAACCGAGGATGTTAAAGTAATTATACTATAGATTATGCTTGCTCTTCTGCATGGGGGTAGATACTATTGTTAGTTAGCAAGTATGCATAGGCGGAATGGGGTTTGTTTATAGTACATGTCCGACATGTGCATACACTGGCCATGCATGCACACCTTGTACGTGTACAATATTACTGGTGTATAACATACTTGTCATGCTTGAATAGTAGTATAAATGTCATAGATAACTCAGTTAAGGATACATCAATCAACTTAGGTAATGAATGGTTAGGTTGTCAATGTGTAAATAAGTGAATTAGTAATTATATGAAAACATTGTAATAATAAACTAAGACAAGTATCGTCAGTTAACATTGTCATAGAAGAACTGTTGTGAATAGGGTAATGATAGTGTCTAATTAATTAGTAGAATTGTTTAAGCCCTCACAAGTGCTTTGTTTATAATAACAAGGATGCTATGTTGATGATAGGGTACCCATGTGATAAACAAATAATTAAGAATACTATGATTGATTCACCTTTTATTATTGTCAAAGGGTGATTTAATTATTATTATTAATTAATAAATGATATTCCAGCAACATTTATATCCCTATCGTAACAAATGCAATATAAGCAAGATTTAAAATGTTGATTTATAAATTAAAATTGTGTGATTAATTCCATTTCAAAAGTTAGCCATAATAAGATAATCATTTTTGGAATAAACGTGATGTGATGGAAAATGGATATTTAATTATTCAATGTTAATCTTGGAATTTAAACCTCAAGCTAAGTAGTCTCGACGGATAAGGTGGATCATTAAGACACATCATGTCCAAGTTGACAAGGGGGCAACTAATTATATAATATTTTATTAATTACATTAATAACATTAAAATATCAAGGACGGCGGATAGACTTGTATTTAATGAAACTTGTCCCGAATGGATAACCTTGGGGTGATAATTCCCACCGTAATAAATAATTACGACCGTCAATCCAAAACCAAATGAATTTTCCATAAGAGTAATTAATTATACATTTTTATAATGAGACGTGGATGAATGAACTAGGGAAAGGAGTAAAGGTTTGAGGGGCTCAAGAGGGGGAGTTTGGGGCGGTGGAGTAAGCCCAAGGTCTTCTCGAGGATGGACATGTATATAGAGGGGGAGAAGGTTGAAGGTGGGGAGGTTTTTTGATTGGGGGAAGAAAAGAAGTTTGGAGAACAAAAGTTGGGAGAACAGAAAGTTTGGCGAACAGAAAGATTTTGAGAACAGAAGGAAAGACTGCTCTCGGGATTATCAGATTGTGGGCTCGGGGGCTTGGAAATCCTTTGATTTCCAAGGGCCAGCAAGATTATAGCTGGTCGGTAGGGTGGACACTTCAGTTTGGCTGTCTAAGGGGTTATAAAACCTGCTACAACTTACGGTTAGCATCAGCATCAGGTAATTTCCGTTATTTACTATTATGCTTAAACTTACTATAAACATGCATCACTTGCTATTTACTGATTTACTGCTATTTACTGATTTACTGAGTTGTGAAACATATTCTTATGCTAGATTGTTGGAAAGAAAATATTGGTATGTTAGTCTATTTTAAATTACGAATGTAAGGTGATAAAAGAAAACACGACAGTACACTAAATATTATTTAGGCACATAGTAATTCTTAGAAATTTACTTCCATAAACTGGTAAAGTTAAAACGTAGAAAATTAAACCTGAAATTTTACACAGTGCTCTGCTGTAAAAACCAGAGCACTACAAGATGGACTACTGATCTGAACTTTTCAGTGCACCATCTCCCTCTTTGTATCTGCTGCAAACTTCTAGTCTCTGCAAATCTTGAAACTGTAGGCTGCCCTCATCATCTTCTGCAGATCTGAAACTGTCACTTGCTGATCTATCAATTTCTCCTGCTGATATATACATTCGCTCTTTGACCTCAAAATTTTTAAAAGAAACATGTTGATCTTCATAAATATCTAAATCCATAGATGCATCTGATATGATTTCAGTTGTTTCTATGTCATTACAATCATTCAATATCTCTTGATCTTCAAGGTGAATGTCTTTTTCTATAGTAAAAGTTTTATCACTAAGTTGATTTTCGTGACAAGCAAGAACTTCATGATACGAAGAAAACTCTTCCCAACATCCTTCAAAAAGACATTCAGTTGGAAAATATTTTTTACAAAACGAATTGAAGGCTGTATGGAAACCTGTCAAAGAACTAACACTGCCATTTGTAAGAGACTGATACCAGTTACTAGCAATTCCCTCTAATGAAAAACAGAAGAGACGAATCTAAACATCCTCATGCACAACATGCAGCCGATGCATGCAATCATGAATGTCCAGCAAATGTTCAGCTAGCACTTCCCACTCTTCACCTCGAAATCTGGGAAGGATATTTTCCCATTCATCTCTACTAGGCACTGGATTAGGGAAACCAGAAATACTTGAGAAATTGCAAAATGCATACCTCTTTGCTAAGATCTGATTCATTTCATACTAATGGAGTCACCAACAGATCCGTCCTTCATGGAGTTGCCAGATAGATGATTACAACCGAAATAGTATCCAGACTTTGTCTATCATCAAAGCTGGGTCTTTGTCGTCTCCTAGGGAAGCCGAGCTTCAATCTCCTCTCCTCGGCAACGGCGCCATTTTGTTATCACTCTAGGAGTCTTTCTAGGTTGCAGTCGAAAGAGCCTGGTAACTTAATCAAAATATCAGTAATATAAAAAGGTTGGATCAAGTTGGATGACTCAGTCAATCCTCATCCACTCAAAACTTATCTAAATGCGCTCATAATGGCAAGGCTCTCAACCACTAATGCTCAGGGGGTTTGTAAATAAATGAGTGTGTGGAGAAGTAACTATCATACCAGCAGAATCATACATAAAAGCATATATGTGAATGGAAGACTACAATAATCACAGAATACTTGCAGAGTTAAGCTTATGAATACATTGATAAGATGAAATTCATCAAGTGTAACTAAACATAACAACATGAATATAGTTTTCAAATGAAAGTACAAAATAGACAAAAGATGGAAATATGAACAATTAATGGCGAAAGAAGCTTGTTTTTCTGATATAACATAAGAAGTCAGAGTTTACAACATGTGAAAAAGTATCAAAATTCCAACCATTGTTCTACATGAGTTCTCGGATTTATAGCCTTTACAACCTCTCCCCAGATCCTAAGAAGCTTGGTTGAATTTACTCCAAATGGGAATCCAAAACCGTTTTTCAACAAAACAGAAAAAATCATTTTTAATTGGCCAGACTGCTGATAAATGAGGCTCGGAGATTCCTTGGATTATCCCAACCTGTGACACCTATAGGAAAACTGAGAGAGGTTATTGTTCTCTAATGTTTTAGGAAGAAAAAACTCTGAGTGTTTTTTAGAATGATTCTCCAGTCGCTCAGAATCATCATTTGAAAATGATGACTTTGCATAGTAAAAACACCACTTTTGCTGAAACTGCTAAAAACGAGGCTCAGAGATGGGTTCGGTTCTCCCGCTATGTGACACTTGTGTATAAATGGAAAGAAGTTATTGTGCATTGATATCTTTTGAAAAAAAACCTCTCTCATATCTTCTAAATTCGTTTTGGTTTTCCCGAGATCTGAATTTCAAAAACGTGTGTCAAACAGGCTGGTTCTGGGATCCAAAAATTTGTGCTCAGTGACGGATTCGATTCTCCCAACCTGCAACCCCTGTGGTAAAATGGGGAGAGTTTAGGAACAAAACCCTCTGAGCGTTTTGCAAAAAAATTCTCTAGACGCTTAGAATCATTATTTGAAAATGATGACTCGGGACAGTAAAAAAACGCCACATTTCTTCATTATTCCCATCTTGCTGGCACCTTCAAAACTGGAACAACCATTGAAACAACTCCTATTAATTAAAACCTTCACTTAAAAACCATCCTCTTTCCATTTGGAAGCAAAAACCGTGATCTGGGCAAAATTAATGCCTCTCTGCCCTGTTTTGCACTTTCGGTGGCTAAAGAGCCAAAATTCAAACCTGTAAACCACCGAAAGCTTTGCTTTCAGTGGCTAAGAACAGCTGTGAAAGCCAGCCTAAACCACCGAAAGCTCTGTTTTGAAACTAATCTTCCAAAATGGAAAAAAATGTATCTTGTCTCAGCTTCTTGATGACAAATGAAGTTCTCTTGCTCTTTCGGTAGCTGGAATGAATTTGCATTTGAACACGAGTGCTACCGAAAAGAGGTGAAAATGCCTCTCCTTTTGGTAGCTTATAATCCACCATTGACACCGTATGCCACCGGAAAACGATCTTAACCAGTGCTCTTTTCTTTCGGTGGCCATAAGCGACCCAACCTTTAGATGGTAAGCTATGAAAAGTATCCACCCTTTCGGTGGTTAATGTACACCATCGTGTTCGCCCAAACCACCGAAAACTGCCCCACAACGCACGCTGTAATTTTACCCTTTTGGTAGCTAAGAGTGCCTCGAAAAATTTGTTTAAGCTGCCGAAAGCAGAGCTTTCGGTAGCTTAGGTGCCGTTTTGAATAAGCACTTAGCTACCAAAACTTGTCTTTTAAGTTTTTTGAAATAAAAACTTGTCTCGAAAGTTTCTTGACGTATTATGAGTAAGAACTCAGTAAAATGAGCCTAAACACAAACTTTAATAATGTGCTTTCATTTTCAAATGACCTCCTCTCACTTCACATAATAAAACTTTAAAAAAAAATATTTGAGGAGATAACATCTGGCTCCTACTCGGGGATGAAAGCCTCCCTGTGAGGTTTCAAGAACCTAGTAGTTCCAGTCGCCTTTACCATTGGGCTATGGAGTCATTTAGACTTCCACCAAATTTCTGCAATCTTTTCACAAATGTTAAACTGTAAACCTGTTAGCAACGCCTTGCATCCATTGGGCTATGGAGTCATTTGGTCTTTAGAACCGATCCCCTGCAAACCTGTAACCTGCATGTAGCCTGCCTGTTTATTGAAGAAAACTGAAAACAACTGAAATAATCTACTTGCTCATAGGATGAGCTTATTTTCTCTACCTACTCCTAACCCATTTGTATTGCTGCTTGATCAAGTAAACTCATGCTTCCAATGAAGCCATATCAAAAAATGATTTACTGCTAACATCCTTGATCTTGACCCGAACAATATAGGAAACCATAGCATGTGAAAATGCAATTTGACAAGATGACAAGACCAACCTTCATTTGACAGAAGTATTTTTGGATTTATGTTGTTCATAGACTCCAAATAGTCAGCAAAAGGGTCATCAAATTCACAAAGAAATACCTCTCTGGACTGCAGATCCCATTGAAAATTGAAATGATGTTGAATGTATTTAATGCCAAATATGGACTACTCAACCTCTGCCAGAGGATCATATAAGATGGACTGCTGATCTGAACTTTTGAGCACACCATCTCCCTCTTTGTATCTACTACAAACATCTAGTCTCTGCAAATCTTGAAACTGTAGGCTACCCTCATCATCTTCTGCAGATCTAAAACTGTCACTTGTTGATCTGTCGATTTCTCCTGCTGATATATACATTCGCTCTTTGACCTCAAAATTTTTAAAAGAAACATGTTGATATTCATAAATACCTAAAGCCATAGATGCATCTGATATGATGTAGTTGTTTCTATGTCATTACAATCATTCAATATCTCTTGATCTTCAAGGTGAATGTCTTTTTCTATAATAAAAGTTTTATCACTTAGTTGATTTTCGTGACAAGCAAGATGTTCATGATACGAAGAAAACTCTTCACAACATCCTTCAAAAAGACATTCAGTTGGAAAATATTTTTTACAAAAGGAATTGAAAGCTGTATGGAAACCTATCAAAGAACTAACACTGGCATTTGGAAGATACTGATACCAGTTACTAGCAATTCCCTCTAATGAAAAACAAGAGAGCCGAATCTGAACATCCTCATGCACAACTTGCAGCCGATGCATGCAATCATGAAAGTCCAGCAAATGTTTAGCTGGAACTTCCCACTCTTCACCTCGAAATTTGGGAAGGCTATTTTCCCATTCATCTCTACTAGGCACTGGATTAGGGAAACCAGAAATACTTGAGAAATTGCAAAATGCATACCTCTTTGCTAAGATCTGATTCATTTCATACCAATGGAGTCGCCAACAGATCCATCCTTCATGGAGTCGCCAGATAGATGATTACAACTGAAATAGTATCCAGACTTTGTCTATCATCAAAGCTGGGTCTTTTTAATCTCCCAGGGAAGCCGAGCTTCAATCTCCTCTCCCCGGCAACAGCGCCATTTTGTTATCACTCCAGAAGTCTTTCTAGGTTGCAGTCGAAAGAGCCTGGTAACTTAATCAAAATCTCAGTAATATGAAAAGGTTGGATCAATTTGGATGACTCGGTCAATCCTCATCCACTCAAAACTTATCTAAATACGCTCATAAGGGCAAGGCTCTCAACCACTAATGCTCAGGGGGTTTGTAAATAAATGAGTGTGTGGAGAAGTAACTATCATACCAGCAGAATCATACATAAAAGCATATATATGAAAGGCAGATTACAATAATCACAGAATACTTGCAGAATTAAGCTTATGAATACATTGATAAGATGACATTCATCAAGTGTAACTAAAAATAACAGCATGAATATAGTTTTCAAATGCAAGTACAGAATAGACAGAAGATGGAAATCTGAACAATTAATGGTGAAAGAAGCTTGTTTTTCTGATATAACATAAGAAGTCAGAGTTTACAACATGTGAAAAAGTCTCCAAATTCCAACCATTGTTCTACATGATTTCTGGACTTTATAGCCTTTACAACCTCTCCCCAGATCCTAAGAAGCTGGGTCGAATTTACTCCAGATGGGAATCCAAAACCGTTTTTCAACAAAACAGAAAAAATCATTTTTAATTGGCCAAACTGCTGAAACATGAGGCTCGTAGATTCCTTCGATTATCCCAACTTGTGCCACTTGTAGGAAACCTGATAGAGGTTGTTGTTCTCCGAGCGGTTTTCAGAATGATTCTCCAGTCACTCAGAAGCATCATTTGAAAATGATGACTCTGCACAGTAAAAACGCCACTTTTGCTGAAACTGGTGAAAATGAGGCTCAAAGATGGGTTCGGTTCTCCCACTATGTGACACCTGTGTATAAAATGAAAGAGGTTATTGTGAATTGATATGTTTTGAGAAAAAAATTCTCTCAGATCTTCGAAACACGTTTTGGTTTGCCCGATATCTACATTTCAAAAACATGTGTCAAACAGGCAGGTTCTGGGATCCGAAAATTTATGCTCAGTGACGGATTCGATTCTCCCAACCTGCAACACCTGTGGGAAAACGGGGAGAGGTTATTGTTCTCTAACATGTTAAGCACAAAAACCTATTAGCGTTTTTCAAAATGATTCTCCAAACGCTCAGAATCATCAGTTGAAATGATGACTCAGGACAGTAAAAAAACACCACATTTCTTCATTATTTCCATCTTGTTGGCACCTTCAAAACTGGAACAGCCATTGAAACAGCTCCTATTAATTAAAAACTTAAGTTAAAAACCATCCTCTTGCCATTTGGAAGCAAAAACCGTGATCTGGGCAAAAATAATGCCTCTCTACCCTGTTTTGCACTTTCGGTGGCTAAAGAGCCAAAATTCGAACCTGTAAACCACCGAAAGCTCTGTTTTGAAACTAATCTTCCAAAATGGAAAAAAATGTATCTTGTCTCAACTTCTTGATGACAAATGAAGTTCTCTTGCTCTTTCGGTAGCTGGAATGAATTTGCATTTGAACACGAGCGCTGCCAAAAAAGTGGTGAAAATGCCTCTCCTTTTGGTAGCTTATAATCCATCGTTGACACCGTATGCCAGTGGAAAGCGGTCTTAACCAGTGCTCTTTTCTTTCGGTGGCCATAAGCGACCCAACCTTTAGATGGTAAGCTACGAAAAGTATCCACCCTTTTGGTGGCTAATGCACACCATCGTGTTCACCCAAACCATCGAAAACTGCCCCACAACTCACGCTGTAATTTTTCCCTTTCGGTAGCTAGGAGTGCCTCGAAAAATTTGTTTAAGCTGCTAAAAGCAGAGCTTTCGGTAGCTTAGCGGCCGTTTTGAATAAGCACTTAGCTACCGAAACCTGTTTTTTAAGTTTTTTGAAATAAAAACTTGTCTCGAAAGTTTCTTGACGTATTATGAGTTAGAACTCAATAAAATGATCCTAAACACAAACTTTAATAATGTGTTTTCATTTTCAAATGACCTCCTATCACTTCACATAATAAAACTTTTAAAAAAAATATTTGAGGAGATAACAGTATAAATCATTTTCCTCCATCCGTACTGTCATTCGGACAGTCATCTGAATTGTCATACGGACCTTCATACTTTCTGCATTGTTTTTATGCTTATTTAGAATCCAGTTTCTTAGGTCTTTGAACTGTAATATTTCTTGCAATTAATTAGCATCCTTAGATTTAATTAAGATCTTTTTTTACACTGCATATAATTTTAATTAAGTTTCATCATCATTTTTAGTTCCATTCCATTTTCCTTAACTTTGTTTTAATTGTTTTTCAAATTATGTCTTTCATATCTGATTTGTCAATATGTTTCTGTTACAGAATTTATCAGTTTCATTCTTAGTGTAGTTTATCATATGTCGTTAACATTAATATCATATTAGACTTAGTAATTTCATTCTCCAAAGTATCTTAATTTCAATAGTTTCTTTGTTAAGCCTAGGATTAGTTTTCCCATTCATATAGTTAATGAATATGTTCATAGAATAGGATTTGGTTCAGAAGTAAGACATCTTTATCAAGATTTCTACTTTCTTCTGCATAAAATATCTTTATCAATTTTTCTACTTGCTTCCAAATCAAATTCAGTTCAAGTAAATATCTTTATTAATGTTTCTACTTGCTTCTATATTTCATCATTTACAAGTCAATTGCTTATGGATAGAAGATAGGTTAAAATTTTAAAGTTAATTGTAGTTGGACAATCTTTAGTTTGCATTTATTTGTAGAAGTTAAATTAGATTTGTTTCCTTGCTACATTTGAAAGTCACTTTGATACCTTCTCTCCTATTCCTATTACATTTGATACACTTCCTCAAAATCCTCAAGGAGAATGGAATTAGGTAGTTTAGTGTAGTCTTGAAATATGAATTGAATGCATGAATAGTTGTTGAATTCACTTAGTCATTTGTAGTTTTGATTTAAGTTCTTTGTTTCTTAGTTAGTTGTCAATTGAATTAGCTCAAAGATAGGTTTCTGAACTCATTTACAATTGTTTCTAATTCCTAGTTTAGAGTTTTTAATCAGTAGTTTTCAGTTTCATTACAATAGTTATGTTTTGGTTTAGTTCTGATTCCTAGAATAACATTGTCATTTTTATATTTTTAGTTATTATCCATGAAGTAGAGTAGTATAGCTTGATACTATTCTAATTTGTTGGTTTAGTAAGGTTTGATCAGTTCAGTAGTTGTATTTTCAAAGTTTGACTCGGTTTTTCATTTTGAAAGATCTTTCGATATTTTCTTTATTAAACATTTCTAAGGTCTACCAAGCCGAAGCCTTAGGTCCCATTCTACCTCATCATATACTATGCCACAACTCTAAGATTACCAACCCTGGTCGATAATTAAATATTTTGGTCATTCTTTAAGACAGTAAATACACCTCAACAATGCCCACGTAATTGAATGCTATGGATATTCTGAGATTATAGTGAAATAGGTGAGAAAAAAAATTCATTGTTTATCTCCTCGTTTAATTAACTACCATAAATTTGTAAGGGACTTAACTAATTATTTTTATGCATTTAATATTAATTCAATCCCAAGGTCTCCGAATTTTGATGCAGACCTTCTAGCCAACACTGCATCCAAGTTGATACCTCCTGAAGGTTTGTCCCCTAACACCTTTTCAATTGAACTTATATACAGACCTTTTATTCCTGATAATGTGACTAATTGGAAAGTATTTGATGATGAATAGAAAATCTTAGATTTTCTCACAGCTCAGAACACTTTTCAGGATGTGGCAATAGATGAAGTAGAGCATGAGAAGTCTCTATCTGATCCCACCTACCCTTCCAATTTGATTCCTAAGTCAGTTATCAACTTTGAAAAGTTTTATGATCTGGAATATAAGTTCAAGCAAAATACCAATTGTAAAACTCAGAGTTCCTCCCTCAATTATGAGCCTGTCAACCTAGTAACTTAACAAAACCCTCGGTTAATCAATCTAGGGGTTGACTGTTATCTTGAAGAAAAGAGAGCTTTCATCAAACTATGCAAAGCGTTCAAGGATGTATTTTCCTAGAATTATGATGAACTCAAAAAATTTGACACCATTTTCATGCACCATAACATACCTATGAAACCTGAAGTTAAACCCTATCAGCAAAAGTTAAGGAAAATGCATCCTAGCCTTGAACTTTCTGTCAAGGAGCTTGAAACATTTCTACGAGCAAGAATTGTTTTTCCTGTTAGACATACACAGTGGATTTCTAACTTGGTACCTGTTCAGAAGAAGAATGGGGAAATCAGACTGTGTGTTGATTTCAAGAACTTAAACAAATCTTTTGAAAAGGACAATTACCCTGTTCCTCCCATGGAATAGATTTTACAGAAGGTAGTGGAAGTTGAGATGTTTTCCCTCCTTAATGGCTTCTTAGGATATAACCAAGTCCCAGTTGCCCCTGCTGATTAGTTAAAAATAGATTTTAGAACCCTTTGGGGAACCTTTGCCTACAGGAAAATGCCTTTTGGGCTGATAAATGCAGGTGCCACGTTCCAGATAGCTATGGACATAGCTTTTAGATGTTTAATTCATAATTCGGTTGTTGTTTATTTAGATGATATCACTATTTATTATAAAAAACGACATGAACATTTTTCTGCTCTGAAACAGGTATTCGAGCGCTGCAAGAAGTACAAAATTTCATTAAACCCCAAGAAATCAATCTTCGCAGTCATTGAAGGTAAGCTATTAGGTTTTATTGAAGGTAAGCTATAAGGCATGATCATTGATCCTGAACGCACAGAAGCCATTGCAAAGATTGGCCTACCCAGTTCACGTAAAGCCATGGAATATTTTCTAGGTAAGATAAATTTTGTTCATAGATTTGTTCCGAATTTTGCTCAAATTGTCAAACCACTGCAACAATTGATTAAAAAGGATGCTCAATATAAGTGATATGATGAACAGAGAAATGCCTTTGTTGAAATCTAGAAGGCTATTGCGGAAGCCCTCGCTCTGATGTCTCCTGACTTCAACAATTTTATTTTATACACTTTTGATACTGATTTATCCTATGCAGTTGTTCTTACATAGAAGCATCTAGATGATCTTGAAATTCCTATTTCATTCATGAGTTCCACATTCAAAGGGGTTGAACTCAATTACTCCCAGATTGATAAACAAGCTTATGCGGTCTACAAATCGGTAAAGCATTTTAGACCATATTTGTTTAAATCTCGGACTAAAGTGATTGTCCCCTATGGAGTTATTAGGAATGTTCTGGTTCAGAAACAGCTGGGTGAATAGAGAGCTCACTAGATGATAGCTCTGCAAGAATATGACTTAGAGATAAGACCAACAAATATTGTCAAAGGCCAAGGCTTGTGTCTACTCACTGCTCAATCCAATGATCCTATACAACAACAAATTGAGTGGGAGCAAGAGGAAAGTACTTCAACAGGTTATGTCAATGTTATTTCCACTCAAACATCTGAATGGTATGATGACATTAAGTTTTTCCTAACCCATGGGTTTTCTCCTGAAATTCTTGACCTTAAAAAACGTAGAGCTTTAAGGTTAAAAGCTACACCATATCAATTTATAGATGGGGATATTTTTAGGAAGAACTATGATGGTTTTTTTCTCAGGTGTTTAGAGAAAGCCAAAACTGATAATATTCTTTTGGAATTCCATGCAGGACCTATGGGAGGTGTCATGTCCCCTCCCATCAGACCAAGAAAGGGAGAGAACATGAACCTAAAACCAGGCATCTAGCCCCATGATTATTAACAAAATCCATTGGGATATAAAAGACATATGCAGATGTATATGTATATATACAAGAAACACAACGGAATTAAACACTCTTACACATCTAGCATGCATTCAAGATAATCATGATAATCATCAAATAAATACATTACAGAATTAAAACAAGAGAGTACTTATCTTAAAACAAAGTAGTCCCGAGCAACTAGTTATGCCACTGCAACGTTCCACCCAACCATAGGCCAGTTGTGCTCATTGATCTCTCAACACAAATGCCACCCTCGATCTAGGCATGATTTCTACAAGGAAAAAGGGAACAACGGACTCACATATAGCCAAAATACACCAAATTCAACCAAGCCAATCCACAGTTGGGTTTATTAGGCTGCTAAGGCAATGGAAAGGAAGAATTGTTAAGCTAGTGAGCTCAACCACTGAGCTAAGGATACCTCTACAAGATCTATCCAGCATGTTTCCCCCAATTCCTACACACCTGACACAGGAAGTATTCCCTTCACTACTACATAGTCCCTTAGGCCATACCTTCCAATCCAGTACTGTTCAAGGTGTGCATAGAAGAGTAGCCAGCCCTTTTGATTTTCTTGAGAGGTTACTTTCCTCACTAGGTTTATCAAGCCAATTCTGGTCCACTTCCACTCCTAATTTCTTTCTCACAAGCTCAAACCAAAATAGGGAATCAAATAACAACAAAATCACAAATGTTGGGCATGAAGAGATATGTTTCGACAGTGGATGCCCATAATGCGTTTCCATTAGCTTATGTAAAAATGTGGGCAACCAAAACCGAAATGGAAGATGGGGAAACAACCCTGGGAGAGAAAAATCATTTTCAAAAAACGTTTATGGGCATTCAAGGGACAGAAACAGCCTCCATAAACCCCAAAATCGTGACTCCCTTCCTCCCAGCCACTATGCAATACAAAAACTAGTTCCCAGGTATGGAAAATGCAGGAAAATGATGGAAAACGTGAAGGAGAAATCCCCAGCTAGCTCATACTGTGTGAGAGAGCAAAGTCCATGGGTGAAGAATGGATTTGGGCACAATTTCGTGGGTGTTTTCTTGCCCAAGAAGCAAATATACGATTTCCCAGGTTGATGGCTTTCCCATACACGAAATTAACTGACATACCTCTCCAATCCGAAGGCATTAACTACCTCAACCAACTCTTGGAAGAATTAAATGATTGGGTGCATAAGTCAAAATGGGTAGTTGATGGTTTATGGGTTCTCTCAATGACATTTGGATTAACACCATTGTATCAAGGGTTTGAATAATTTCCCTCTCTATTCCTTGTAGAATCATGCCCCCATCTTTTGTTGCATTGCATAGCTAGTTGTGGGTATTTCATTAAAATTCATATTTACATGGTGTCTTAATTTACATTGTGCCTGTCTAGCAAAAGAACCATAGGAATCTATTTTTAATTGCCGATACATAAAACACTAAATCGATGGCGGGGCCTTGGCCTTGAGCTCCTCACCATGATTTAATAACGATATTTACATCATTTACAATTTTAATGCAATAGGGTCAATATGGGGATGTGACAGGAGGGCATTTCTCAGGAGAGACTATAGATCACAATATCCTGATGGAAGGCTACTACTAGTCTACTTTGTTCAAGGATGCATGTTCTTATGCCAGGAGATGTGAAGCATGTCAGAAGTGTGCTGGGAAAATGAAGAAACCTGCTTTTCCCTTGCATCCAATCACAGTCTAGTTTCCATTCCAACAATGGGGCCTGGATTTTTTTGGACCCATTAATCCTCCTTCCTCCTTGCAACACAAGTATATCTTGACAGCCACGAACTACTTTACCAAATGGGTAGAGGAAGTCCCTCTCAGAAAAGCCAACACAAACCAAGTGATATCCTTCCTTGAAAGTCATATAGTCACTAGGTTTGGTGCACCTAAATTCTTAGTGTTTGACAATGCCTCTTATTTCTCCTCAATTGACTTAACACAGTATGCCCTTGAAAAGGGGATAAAACTCAAGTTTTCTACCAATTACTATCCTCAAGGGAATGGTCAAGCAGAGTCTTCCAACAAAAAATTGATCAACATCTTAAAGAAGACAGTTTCCACCCACCACAAAGATTGGCATACCCAAGTGTACAATGCTCTTTGGGAAAACCGTGTCACCCCAAAAGCATCCATAGGAAACTCCCCTTACTGTCTAGTTTATGGTAAGGAGGCCATCTTACCATCCAACCTTTTGATTCCTTCACTACAGCTATCACACTCCATACAAGAAGATGATTCTTCCCCACTCCAGCAAAGGATAGATACATTGCTTAAACTGGAGGAAGACAGGGAAAAATCTAAAAACAAGTTGTATCAACACCAGCAACTAGTCAAGAGGTGGTTTGATGAGAAGTCCTCATCTGATAGGGAGTTTATTGTGGGGGATTTGGTGTTAAAGTGGGATAAGCAACACAAAGACAAGAATGATTACACCAAGTTCCAACGTTTATGGTTAGGACCATTCATTATTATAGAAAATATTGGTCCTAGTATTGTCTAGTTACAAACACTGGAAGGTATATCAGAAACCTATCCAGTGAATGTCTGGTTGCTTAAAAAGTACTTTGTTTAAGAGGAGCATATGGGATCATTTGTACATAGGATTGGTTTGTTTTCTTTCTTTCTTTGTTTTTGTTTGATTTTGCTTTTGTACGGTGGTTTTTATTTTGGAATAATGTCCACACTTTTGGCCAAGGCTGATGATCAGTGTCTCTCAAAATTTATATAGTCTGAAGTTTTGAGGTAGCAATATCATTTTTAATTTTTTCTCAGCCTATGTCTGAAAATCTTTTTCATGAAATTAACAGTCGATATTTGCAGAGATTTGATTGATACCTTACCACCTTGATCACCATCTTTATAGATGCTTGATTTGGTTAATTGAGGTTGTCGAAGCGATTAGGATTCTTATCTTATGTTTCATTACTGAAATGAAGCATATCTTTATAATTTGATCAACCTCTATCTGCTCTGGATCCCATTATAGTCACCTTGAAAATAATTCATTTTAATAATTGTAGATTACAAGATGGAGGGTATTATCACAAGCCATTTGTCATGTCCCCTCCCTAGTGGCCTTGGTCACCACTTGGATCCTCCTATCCCTAGGGGTCTAAGTTCATAATTAAATGGGGAAATTTTGAGGCATTAGACCATAATAATTAATTAATTACTAGGTAATTAATTAATTGCTAAGTTAAATTATTTTCGATTTGTATTATTTTTATTTAAATGATTATTGCTAATAAATGTGCCAAGTGGTTGATGAATTGGCTAGGAATTCAAATTTGGTCAAGTGGGCCAATCTTTCCTAAGTGGCAAAGTCTCAGAAAAGCTAAGGAATCTAATGGAGAAAAGTTGGCAAGGTGAACCAAGAAGGAAACTGACAAAAGTTGGCAAAATCAGACAAAAGTAGAAAAGAGGAGAGTAAAAAAAATGGAAAAAACAAGAAAAGCACTCAGAGAGGAAAGTAGCAACATCCAGAAAAGCTCCATAGGGCACAGTTGCCAATTTCAGTTGAGGAAGGCAAAAGCAGGAAAGTGGAGAAAGCAAAAAAGTTTCCATTCCTCTCAATTAATGCACCCTCCTCATCCACACGTGTGGGATATCATGGGTAGCAAGTAAACTCCTCTATTTAAGCATGCTTCTAACTCCATCTCTTACTTTTGATCATTGTTAGAATTTGTGTATGAGAGCTCTGAGCCCTCTAGTTGAGTGATGTGCCTCAACAAGTTTTTCTTGGGAGATGTGCCCCGAGGAACTAGGAGTTTTCAGTGACTGATATTCAGGTCCAAAATATGTTATTGCAGACAATAACATTCATATCAGTCCATCATTGAAGATACACATCCAATTGGAAGAGGAGATCAGTAGTACATGAGATTTGCAGCTAGATTTGGTGGAGGAACACTAGAAGATGAAGACAGTTATGGAGAAATGCACCCAAGACCTCCAGTGAAATATATAAGCTAATATTTGCAGCGATCAGAGGCTGCTAAAGTCCATAAATCAAATATCAGATCTGATCTCCTCTCTTCTTCTACTTCTACATCTCCCACAGCTAGATTTGGAGATGATTCCACTGAAGGACAGAGCTAGTTTGATGATTGCGCCCCATTGAAGACCAGCAGCTCAGAGTGCAGCAAGATCAGACATCTAACCTGTATATGGACTTATAATAACTTTCAAAATAGAGCCAAAGTAATTTCCTTCTTCTCTTCTCCATTCTCCCACTGTTGTAACATAAAACTAGCCTGTGAGGCATTGTTCATTGAGAATCAATCATTTAATAAAAGGAGGAGTGTTATGAAGTCATATTTTGAATTATATGTGTTGAATATCTTATATCAGGTCTGTATTTAACATCATAACAGATTTTATGGTTCATTAGAGCAGTTTCATGAGTTAAAATGCAAGACTAGCTAGTTGGGTGTCAATTCTAGACTAGTTTCACCAATTTTACTGCCAAATCAATTCTAAGCATTCAGTTTGCATTCTGTCAGTTGGAGAAGGTCATTTACTCAGTATAATATCCATATCAGTCCCTAATTTGATAATTTGGAATCCTTTAACCCTTTTTTGTAAAGCTTGGAAAATTACTAGCTCAGCAATCCCGAGTGAGCTCTTTCACCCCAATTCTTCCCAAAATTTCCCAAGTCTGTTCAATAACTTTCCAAAAAATCACCTACACTTATTTGAATGATATTACCTCTTCCATTATCCCCCAAGACCCCAGCTATCTAGTCTGCATATGCCAGCTGCCCAGGAAGCCTTGAAGTAGGCAACAGTGCTCATTGTTGTTGAAAAGTGAATGGTTCTGGTACATGGTGCATAGGACATCTCTGATATGACCTCCTGAACTACTGCTGCACCTCATTCCATACATTTTCCAGAATTGAAATTTAATCCCACTGTCCTCATCTCAAGTTCCATTCCCCATCACTTACTTCCTGCTCTACTTGAGAAGAGATTGCAAAAAAATTACCAAGTAAAAGTTAATAAAAATAAGTGACATTGAGTTGATATTTTAGTCATATCTTGGCCAGGATATTACAGTGGTATCAGACCATGGTCCTCTGAACCTTCTCTTTTTGTGGTGATGAGCTAAAGAAAAACCCCTAGCACTAAAGGAAAGAACCCCAGAGACACTAGGGAAGAAGAGGCAGATTCTACAGAAGGAGAAATACAAGGGAATAGAGACATGTCTGATCAGGAATCTAATGATGAGTTTAGACAACTGCTAATTAAAATTGTTATAGGGATAGATAATCTAACTCACACTATGGCACAGAATGGTCAAGACACTAAAGAACTCCTTAGTAGACAGTTTGCACACAAAGAGGTAGAAGGGAGTGCTAGTGGTTCCCACCAAGGTGAAAAGAAGACATGTGCAGAAACCATTTTTCAAAGAATGGTCCACACAACAGGCCTAGAGACTTTAAATTGGATTTGAAATACCATCCTTGGCATACCATGCCCACCTTCTTTGAGGAAAATAAAGAATTACTCGGTGCACCAATAGCTACCTGTGAGCAAAGGCATGTAGTATATCTGACCTTGAGTATTGAGTGCAGAAGAGATCTCACTTTCAAAGATTTTTCTGAGATTTATCTAAAAAATAAGCCAAGGGGATATAATAGGAAGCCAACAAACAATTTTGAGTTAAGGAATGTTGTAGGTTAGGTCCAGATACCTTAATTTGATGGGACTACAAAATGCAATGCTAGTTCTTGGGTGTAGAAACTAGACATATATTTTCAGTTGCATCCCATGGCAGAAAAGGATGCCATGAAGATGGCAGTTTTGCATTTGGAAGGAGAGGAAAGTTATTGGTGGTTACATGGCATGAGAAACTTGGGACATGATTTAGTAGAGTCTTATGAATATTTCACCAGGAGGGTGGTGGAAATATTTGATAGGAGGGACCATGAGATGTCTTTCTGTGAGTTGGCACATGTAAAGCAAACCAGCACTCCAGAAGCATATATAACAGAATTTCAAAGGTTGGTAGTGATGGTCACTGACATATCAGAACCTAGGTTGATCCTCTTGTTCACATAAGTATTGACAGAACCTTTAAAACAGTTGGTTAAAGCCTACCGACCAGCTACCTTACAAGAAGCTGTGAGCAGAACGAGGGATCTGCAAGATGCAATCCCAAGAACCAGATACCCACCTAAGTTTAATACACCTGAAAAATTTCAGAATCAAAGGCCACCATTCAGAAATAATGTTGCCCCAAACAAGAAATAATATTCGTTCCTACATCGGGATGAGTTAAGAAGGAAAAAGTTGTGTTTTTCCTACCAAGAACGATGGGTTCCGGGACACAAATGTGCAAAAGGTAAAGCTCACTACATAGAAGTATTTTCTGAAAGTGATGAGGAGGAAATGAGTGCAGAAGTACAAGTGGAAGAACTAGCAGAAGAGGGGTATAATACAGCAGAAGAGGAAGAACCAACACAAACATAAGCAAAATTTACAGTTTTGAGTGGAGTTCCCTGCTACCACACTATGAGATTCAAGGGAGCCGGTGCAAGGGCAGAAATTTTCAGTGTTGGTCGATAGGGGGGCCACACATAATTTCATTGATGCAGCCATGGTGGAGAGAAGAAAACTCTAATCTAAAAAACTTGTAGGTTTCACAGTAATCATTCCCAGAAAGAACAACACTATGCAGTGCAACAGATGGATTCCCAAGCTGTAGGTAACTATTGGAGACCATACTGTAACTGATAGTTTTTACATTGTTGATTTTGTTGATACTAATATTGTGTTGGGGGTACAATGGCTTTTCTCACTTGGTGAACATGTGGTAAATTAACAGATCCCACAAATGTGCTTTAAAGATACTTAAGGTAAGCAAGTGGTTTTGAGAGGTGTCAACACCTGCCCAAAACAGATGATTGCTGCACATAGTATGAGATCTGTTTTGAGGCATGGAGACATAGAGTGGGTTGCTGAATGTTTTATCTCTACCAAAGGAACCACCATTGATGTATCGCAACATCCTGAGGACATTCAAAGCTTGCTCCACAAACACAAAAAGGTGTTTAAAGATCTGCCACGTGGAAGACCTCTTGATAGGGGTACTGAACATTGGATAGAGCTGGAACCTGGTACTTTTCCTATAAAAATCCATCCCGACAAAAATCCCAAGAGATGCAAGGATGAAATAGAGAAAAACATCAAAGAGCTGCTTGAGATGGGGTTCATAAGACCATGCTCAAATCCCTTTGCTTCATCGGTGGTTTTGGTCAAAAAGAAAGATGGAATAATGCGCATGTGCATTGATTACAGGGATTTAAATAAGAAAACCATCAAGAACAGATATCCTATTCCAAGGATTGATGAGCTGCATGGAGCCAAATATTTTTCCAAGATTGATCTTCGTTCTGGTTACCACCAAATTAGAATGGAAAGTGAAGATATTCAGAAAACTGTTTTTCGATGCCATTTTGGGCATTTTGAATTTCTGGTCATGCCTTTTGGCTTGACAAATGCACTAGCAACTTTTCAGTCTTGCATAAACAAAATCTTCAACAAACAAATCAGTAAGTTTGTACTTGTATTTTTTATAACATTTTGATTTATAGTAGGACATGGGAAGAGCATTTGCAGCATTTGGACAATGTTCTAACTCTTCTTGCAGAACAATCTTTTTATGCTAAATTGTCAAAATGTGAGTTTGGTATGAAGGAGCGCCTCTATCTTGGCCACATCATTGGGTAAGAAGGAGTCAAGGTACACATGGAGAAGATCCAGGCCATCTTAGATTGGCCAAGCCCAAAGAACATAACATCTCTAAGAGGATTCATTGGCTTATGCACATACTATAGAAAATTTGTAAAAGGATTTTCCAAGCTCACTTCTCCCTTGACAGACCTTACCAAGAAGGGTGCTTTTTGCTGGAATGAGGAGGATGAAAAAGCTTTTAACATAATGAAGGAAGTTATGAGCAGCTTCCCATTACTTGCACTTCCATATTTCAGCCAACCTTTTATATTAGAGTGTGATGCCTCAGGTTAAGGCATTGGAGCAGTATTAATGCAGAAAAGACATCCTATTGCTTATGGGAGCAGAAAATCACAGCCCCATGAGAGGCTGTTTTCTATCTATGATAAAGAGATGTTATCCATCATGCATGCATTGGCTAAATTCATAAAATATCTAATGGGAGGCAAGTTCATAGTCAAGACTGATCACGACAGCTTGAAGCACTCCTTGACCCAAAAAGAGTTGAATGACAGACAACAGAAATGGGTAAGAAAAATTCAGTCTTATGATTTTGATATTGAATATAAGAAGGGTAAGTTGAATGTAGTTTCCGATGCCCTCTCTAGAAAACCTTCTTTTTCTTTGCTACAAGTACCTACTGATTAGAAGGTGCAACTAGTTAAGGAATATGTAGAAAATCAGTTTGCTTGTGAATTTCTAGATAGAGTAAATCAGGATGATTCTTACCAAGTTATCAATGATGTTATTTATTACAAGAACGGAATTTTTCTAACTCCTGGATCCAAGTTGAAAGAGCATATTTTGATGGATGCCCACAATGCACCAATAGCAGGCCATCCCAGAATTTTGAAAACTTACCAGAAGGTAAGAGAGAGGTTCAATTGGAAGGGTCTCAAGGAGGATGTCCTAAGGCATGTGAGGGAGTGTACTACATGTCAGCAGAATAAGGTTGAGCACGCTCGTCCAGCTGGACTCCTTCAACCATTTCCAATCACTGGACAGAAATGGGAAAGCATATCAATGGACTTCATCACACGTTTTCCCAAATCCCAGGGTAAAGACAATATTTTTGTAGTAGTTGACAGGTTAACCAAATTTGCTCACTTTTTTGTTGTCACATCTACTATTTCTGCCAATCAATTTGTTGTATTGTTTTTTAAGGAAGTATTTAGATTTCATGGGCTGCCCAAAATCATAATCAGTGACAGGGACAACAAGTTTACCAGTGCTTTTTGGCAATCTTTGTTCGAATTGATAAAGACTAGTTTAAACCTTAGTACAAGCTATCACCCCCAGACAGATGGGAAAACTGAGAGAGTTAACTAATGGCTGGAAGGTTATCTCAAGAACTATGTTACAGGGAAACAGAAGGCATGGGTCAACTAGTTACATCTGGGGGAGTTCTGCTATAACACCACATTCCACATGTCCATTGGAATGACCCCATTCGAAGCCTTGTATGGGTATGAGTCTAAAACTTTTGCAAATCTAGTTTTTGGGAATTGTAAAGCACAGAAGGCAAAGAATTGGCTTCAAGAAGGCCAAGATATCCTTAAAGCACTTAAAGCAAAATTTGCAGGTTGCACAAAATCAGCAGAAAATTAATGCAGACAAGAATAGAACAGATCGAACTTTACAAGAAGGAGACTTGGTTTATCTGAGATTGCAGCCATACAGGAAAACCATTCTTAAAACAAAGGGGGATGAAAAGTTGATTCCAAGGTTCTATGGACCCTACAAAATAATAAGAAAAGTGGGTGAAGTAGCCTATGAGTTGGATCTACCAGCAGGGAGAAAAATACACAATGTCTTCCATGTGTCATGCTTGAAGAAAGCAGTGGGCGAGCAAGTTAAGGTTTTAGAAATACTGCCTCCTCTTGATGATGAAGGACATCTGGTCCTAGAACCCAAAGACATTTTTCAGGTTAGAGAGAGGAAGCTAAGAAGTAGAATTTTTAAAGAATACCTGGTACAATGGAAGGGGCTTCCTAGTGAAGATGCCACCTGGGAAGATGAAAAGATTCTGCAACACCCTGGTTCGAAACTGCTTGAGGACAAGTAGTCTTGGGAAGGGAGGACTCTCATGTCCCCTCCCTAGTGGCCTTGGTCACCACTTGGATCCTTCTATCCCTAGGGGTCTAAGTTCATAATTAAATGAGAAAATTAATTAAATGGGGAAATTTTGAGGCATTACACCATAATAATTAATTAATTTTGAGTTGTATTATTTTTATTTAAATGATTATTGCTAATCAATGTGCCAAGTGGTTGATGAATTGGCTAGGAATTTGAATTTGGTCAAGTGGGCCAATCTTGCCTAAGTGGCAAAGTCTTAGAAAAGTTAAGGAATCTAATGGTGCAAAGTTGGCAAGGTAAACCAAGAAGGAAACTAACAAAATATGGAAAAATCAGACAAAAGCAGAAAAGAGGAAAGTAAACAAAATGAAAAAAACAAGAAAAGCAGTCAGAGAGGAAAGTAGCAACATCCAGAAAAGCTCCCTAGGGCGCACTTGCCAATTTCAGTTGAGGAAGGAAAAAGCATAAAAGTTTCCATTCCTCTCAAGGAATGCGCCCTCCTCATCCACACATGTGGGCTACCTTGGGTAGCAAGTAAAATCATCTATTTAAGCATGCTTCTTGTAAAGTTAGTCACAGCAGATCTAATGAACAAATAAATCAGTCACAACAGATGAATAAGAAGATATGGTGCAAAACTGTGCAAAAACATGCAGCAGTGCTCTCTATCCCAGAAAGGGTGAATGAATTACAATAGATTACAATACAATCCAACCATGTCAATGGCAATTCGAATTGACTAAGTAGGCATTCGAATCACTGAAATGGAGTAGCTTGACTCAATCTAGGAGTCCTCATCAATCATCGGTGTTGCTCATCAATCACAACAAACAGTCATCCAGGTGTCAAGCTGAGTCTAACTGATCATAATAAATGTAACTGAAGTGTGTAGCACTGATATAGGATCTGGAGGCTCAGTGGGGGCGCATGGGAGGCTAACTGGAGTCAGAGCAAGTCACCTAATCGAACTGGAGGTCAATCGGAGGTGAAACAGTCAGTCAGGAGTGAAATCGGAGTGAAATCAATCAGAATCGGAGCTAACTGAATGTAACTTGAGTGAATCTGCAGTGGTAGGTGAGCAAGTGCGCCCTTCTCAGTCAGTAGGTGAGAAGAGGGCGCCTTTCAGCTTAGGAGGGCTAAAACTCTGTGGAAAGTGGCTCCCGGGTGCTAGAAGAAGGTGGATAAGGTGCTGGAGGCATCAAACTGGTGACTGGACTACATATCCTGAAATAGATCATGTAAGATCCTGAAGTAGATATGTATCCCGAAATAGATGATCCTAAAATAGATATGTATCCCGAAATAGATGATGGATATCCGAACACCCCCCCCTCAAGCTAGACTATGATGTGCCAACTAAAATAATGTGGGGCCCTGGTAACTAAGACCAAAGGTCACCCCAATACAATAATCCAAAAAATGCTGAAAAATAAACTAAGTGAGGAAAAAGGGAAAACCCAGTGGGAAGAAAGCCCCCCCTCAAGTCTAAAGCATAATAATGAATCAATCTGTCTCCACCATGATGGAACTCACCCCCAACAGTGAACGGAGGTAAGAGAACTTCTTCTCAGTGAAGCTCTTGGTGAAGATGTCTGCAATTTGCTCATCGGTAGGGCAATATTGCAGAATGATGGTGCGGTCATGCACCAACTGTCGAATGTAATGCATATGAATCTCAATGTGCTTGGTCCTCTGCCGCTGAACTGGATCTGTGGAGATCTTGATAGCACTTTGATTGTCACAAAATAGGACAGTCGAAGTAGTGCCACCAAAACCAAACTCGGAAAGAATACCCTGCAACCAAACTGCCTGAATGCAGGCATTGACTGCCCCTCGATACTCTGCCTCTGCTGAAGAAAGTGCAATGGCTGCTTGCTTTTTGCTGGACCAGCAAATAGCACCATGACCAATCATGAAAACATAACCGGAAGTGGACTTCCGATCAATGCTATCACCTGCCCAATCTGAATCAGTAAAACCAATGAAATCTAGCTCAGAATCTGCAGCATAATGTATGCCAAACTGTCTCGTACCTTGCACATACTGCAAGATCCGCTTGGCTGCTCGCCAATGAAGCTCATGGGGCTGCTGCATATATCTTGACACGGCACTCACGGCATATGAGATGTCAGGCCTAGAGTGTGTCAAATAAAGTAGTGAACCAATCAACTGTCGATACATACTGCAATCTGCAAGCGGTGTGGAATCTCCCTCCTCAAGACTGATTCCTGAGAGGAATGGGAACGGGGCTGCCTTACATTCAGCCATATTAAACTTCAATAACAGGTCGGAAGCATATTTTTGCTGAGATATAGTGATCCCATCGAAATTTTGAGCTATCTCCAAGCCCAAAAAGTGACTCAGCAAGCCCAAATCGCTCATGTCAAAAGCTAGATTTAAGGCAGTTTTTAGCTTGTTTATTGAAGTAAGTGTGCTACCAGTAATAAGCAGATCATCAACATAAAGTACAATAACCAACAAATTACCTTTAACTCGCTGAAGATAGACATTCGGATCAGATTTGCATCTTTGGAAATTCTGAGAAAGAAGGAAGGAGTCCATCTTTGCGTACCAAGCTCTTGGGGCCTGTTTTAACCCGTACAAAGACTTCTTCAATCTGCAAACCAATGATGGATCTGATGTATAACCCTCTGGTTGCTGCATATAGACCTCTTCAGCAAGGTCTCCATGTAAAAATGCACTCTTCACATCCATGTGATGCACCTCCCAGTGCTTGGATGCGGCAATAGCTAAAACAAGGCGGATGGAATCCATCTTTGCAACCGGTGCAAAGGTCTCTGTGTAGTCCACTCCTTGGACTTGGGAAAAACCTTTTGCCACCAACCTTGCTTTATATTTGCTGATAGTGCCATCAGCAGCAACTTTAGTACGGTAGACCCATTTACACTTCACTAATTTTCTTCCAGGTGGAAGAGAAACTAGCTCCCATGTATTGTTCTTTTGAAGAGAACTGTACTCTTCATCCATGGCATCTTTCCATCTCGGATCTCGATGGGCTGAATAATATGATTGGGGATCTGAACCAGCCATCAAATAACAAATCTCAGGAAGAAATGGATCAGCAATAGAAAGAGCCATACCTGCCCTTTGAAAGTCTCCTCTTGTTCGTCTCGGATCAGCAGGATTTCCAAGACTAGAACCAGCAGATTGTAGAGTATTTTGGGCCCACTTTGGTAACTGAGGGAGATCTGAATGGTCGGATTCCGAACCTGATATGTCATGATCATCATATGCTGCTACAATATCAGAAATATCAGAACTCATACCTTCATTATCGCTGCTCGAATCTTCTTCTGGTGAAGGCGGTGAATCGGCAGTTTTCTCCTCAACTAGTTGCAATTCTTGAAGCGGTTCTTCAAACTGCACACTGCGCTCTATGAATATCTTTTTAGATCTGATATCCATGAGTTTATATGCTTTTGATTCTTCCCCATATCCTATCAATATGCACTCGATACTTTGTGGATCCAAAGCTCGTCTCTTCTCAGAAGGAATTCTAGCCCATGCAGTAGAGCCAAAAACTCTCAAATTTGACACATCCGGTTTGTGACCAAAGAATGCTTCGAAAGGAGTCATACCTTTCACGGATGAATGTGGAACTCGGTTCTGTATATATGCAGCAACATTGATTGCTTCAGCCCAAAGATTTGCAGCCAAACCTTTTGATTCAATCATGCATGTAGCCATCTCTTTCAGTGACCGGTTTTTCCTTTCCGCTACACCGTTCTGCTGGGGTGTGTAGGGAACTGTATGTTGGATCTTGATTCCGCTTTGGGCACAAAGTTGCAGCAACTCGGACTTGATATATTCCCCACCATTATCAGATCTAAGAGCTTTGATCTTGCTCTCAGTGGTGGTCTCAACAGAAGCCTTAAAATCCTTGAATTTTCCAAGCACTTCTGACTTGTTTTTGAGAAAGAATACCCATGTAAAGCGAGAATAATCATCAATAAATGTCAAAACATACCTTGAACCATTTAATGACATATGGGGCAGCGGACCGCTGATATCAGAATGGATCAATCCCAAAATAGTAGAGGCTCTGCTAGCCTTGCCGCGGTCGAATCTGTGCTCGGGGTGCTTCCCAATAATGCAACCGGTGCATATTCCCTTCGAGGAACGGAGTTGTGGCAGCCCATCAACCATGGATTTATTTGATAGCAGCAGCAAATACTTATAATTTAGATGTCCAAATCTTTCATGCCAAAGCCTACTAACCTCATTACCATGTGTGCGAAGAGCAGTGGGCTTTGCAAGCGGAATAAAGTGCGAAAACTCATAACATTTTGCAGTGTGGTTTGCCTTTCCAACCGCAACTAGTCTTCCACTTTTGATATCAGAAATTTCAACTGTATTAGGGCTGAATGTGACTTTCTTTGGATCACCAGTATGTGTCATTTGATAAACAGAAAGGAGATTCGAAGCTAAGGAAGGCACATAGAGAACATTCTGAAAGCATCCATGATCTACATGAATCGTACCTTTGCCCTTTGAAGAAATTTTTGAGTCATCTCCCAAATGGATGGGGATGGAGCTGTTTGGATCGAATGAGGAAAAAGAATCAATATTTGCAGCCATATGATTTGATGCACCCGAATCTATCAAGAGAGTGGGCTTCGAAAACCGTTGCCATGAGTGCTTGTCCTCTTTCATGATCGTCATTCCGATCCTTCTTCCTTGCACCGTCAGGAAGGGTTATGTTGTTCTTTTCCAAAAGGAGGGCCATTTGATCTATAGTCTTCTTCATACATGAACTTTCGGGATGAAAGCCACGGTTACAATAAGTACATTTAGATTTTTGGTTACCTTCTTTGCCCTTTTGCTTGGATTTCGAACTGGATGGTGCATCCGTTTGCTTGCCTTTGTCTTTTTGCTTGTGAGGCTCGAATTTGGGCTTCTCCTTCTTTAGCTTTCCTTTACCATTCGAAATCTTGGGTCCTTGAACAAATAGGGCTGAATCTTTGGAGCTTATGGACCCCATTTGAATCAACTTGTCATGCTCTTTCGTAACGGACTCAATGAAGGCATTCAAGGTAGGCATCTTCCAATTCGGGGTAGTTAGCCGACCGGAATTGAAAGTGGAGACAAATACCGAATAATCTTTCCCAAGCTTGCTTAGAATGGAGAGGATCAACTGCTTATCCTCTTTGATAACACCACTGTTCTTCAATTGCAAGTTCAAGTTCTTGAATTTTGTGAAGAATTCATTGATGGTCTCGAAATTTTCAGGATTAAGGCCAATCAATTCATTCTCTAATTGAAAAGCCCTAAGCTCATCCTGCTTGCCGAATAGTGTCTCAAGTTGCTCCCATATGGCCTTTGGAGTCTTCAATCCGCTGAGATGGAAGTGAAGATCTTTGGAGATGGAGAGACAAAGTAGACCGTAAGCTTCATCAAGCTTATTGTAGTGTTTGGTTCTTTCTGCCACATTGTTTGGCTCCAATTCAAGACCAAGAGTGACTCGGTAGTATCCTTTTGAACGTAATATGATCTCCATATCATCTTTCCAATCAAAATAATTGAATGGGGTGAGGATAGGCTTTGAAGAAGAGTATTCCATTGCTAGGAGCGAGTCAAATGATGAAGAAGAAGCTTGCTTGCAAACTATAGCGAATGGAAATGCTGTAGGGAAGCTTGCATGCAGAATGTAGCGAGTGCACTTGGAGGAGATAATTAACCTGCAAATCACATAAGAACAATCACAATAAGGTCGAACAATCCACCCTTTGAGAGTTGCATCACACCTGGGATTGGATTTCAAGCAATGTTGAATGGGTCCAATGTATCAAATCCAGGAATTATGTGGTAACTCAAGCTTCTGGAGTGGTATTGGAATAATTTTCAAGCTTTGCATGCACATGAGCGAATGCCCTTGAGATATCTCATGCCAAACTTTTTGCAATTTTTAGCAATTCAGTCAAATCTTCTTGTATAAACACCTGTAGAAAAGAGATCTTGTCCCTGCAATGGCTCTGATACCATGTAAAGTTTGTCACAGCAGATCTAATGAACAAATAAATCAGTCACAACAGATGAATAAGAAGATATGGTGCAAAACTGTGCAAAAACATGCAGCAGTGCTCTCTATCCCAGAAAGGGTGAATGAATTACAATAGATTACAATACAATCCAACCATGTCAATGGCAATTCGAATTGACTAAGTAGGCATTCGAATCACTGAAATGGAGTAGCTTGACTCAATCTAGGAGTCCTCATCAATCATCGGTGTTGCTCATCAATCACAACAAACAGTCATCCAGGTGTCAAGCTGAGTCTAACTGATCATAATAAATGTAACTGAAGTGTGTAGCACTGATATAGGATCTGGAGGCTCAGTGGGGGCGCATGGGAGGCTAACTGGAGTCAGAGCAAGTCACCTAATCGAACTGGAGGTCAATCGGAGGTGAAACAGTCAGTCAGGAGTGAAATCGGAGTGAAATCAATCAGAATCGGAGCTAACTGAATGTAACTTGAGTGAATCTGCAGTGGTAGGTGAGCAAGTGCGCCCTTCTCAGTCAGTAGGTGAGAAGAGGGCGCCTTTCAGCTTAGGAGGGCTAAAACTCTGTGGAAAGTGGCTCCCGGGTGCTAGAAGAAGGTGGATAAGGTGCTGGAGGCATCAAACTGGTGACTGGACTACATATCCTGAAATAGATCATGTAAGATCCTGAAGTAGATATGTATCCCGAAATAGATGATCCTAAAATAGATATGTATCCCGAAATAGATGATGGATATCCGAACACTTCTAACTCCATCTCTTACTTTTGATCATTGTTAGAATTTGTGTATGAGAGCTCTGAGCCCTCTAGTTGAGTGATGTGCCTCAACAAGTTTTTCTTGGGAGATGTGCCACAAGGCCCTATGAGTTTCCAGTGAGTGATATTCAAGTCCAGAATATGTTATTGCAGCCAATAACATTCATATCAATCCAACATTGAACATACACAACCAGTTCAAAGAGGAGATCACTAGTACAAGAGATTTGCAGCTAGATTTGGTGGAGGAACACTAGAAGATGAAGACAGTTATGGAGAAATGCGCCTAGGACCTCCAGTGAACTCTATAAGATAATATTTGCAGATATAAGAGGCTTCTAAATTCCATAGATCAAATATCAGATCTGATTTCCACTCTTCTTCTACTTCTACATCTCCCACAGCTAGATTTGGAGGTGATTCCACTGAAGGGGAGAGCTAGTTTGATGATTGCGCCCCATTGAATAGAAGTAGCTCAGAGTGCAGCAATATCAGACATCTAACCTGTATATGGACTGATAATAACTTCCAGAACAGAGCCAAAGTAATTTCCTTCTTCTCTTCTCCATTCTCCCACTGTTGTAACATAAAACTAGCCTATGAGGCATCGTTATTTGAGAATCAATCATTTAATAAAATGAGGAGTGTTCTGAAGTTATATTTCAAATTATATCTGTTGAATATCTTATATCAGATCCATATTTAACATTAGAACATATTTTATGGTTCATTAGAGCAGTTTGATGAGTTAAAATGCAAGACTAGCTAGTTGGGTGTCAATTCTAGACTAGTTTCACCAATTTTACTGCCAAATAAATTCTAAGCATTCATTTTGCATTCTGTTAGTTGGATAAGGTCCTTTACTCAGTCTAATATCCATATCAGTCCCTAATTTGATAATTTTGAAGCCTTTAACCCTTGTTTGTAAATCTTGGAAAATTACTAGCTCAGCAATCCCGGGTGAGCTCTTTCACCCCAATTCTTCCCAACCTTTCCCAATTATGTTCAAAAAATTTTCAAAACATCACCTGCACTTATTTGACTAATATTACCTCTGCCACTAGCCCCCAGGAACCCCACCTGTCTAGTATGCATATGTCAGCTTCCCAAGAAGCCTCAAAGTAGGAAACAGTGCTCATTGTTGTTGAAAAGTGAATGGTTCTGGTATATGGTGCATATGACATCTCTAATCTGACCTCTTAACATTCTACTTCACCTCAGTCCATACATTTTTCATAATTGAATGTTAATCCCACTGTCCTTATCTCAAGTTCCATTCCCCATCACTTACTTCCTGCTCTGCTTGAGAAGAGATTGCAAAACAATTACCAAGTAAAAGTTAATAAAAATAAGTGACATTGAGTTGATATTTTGGTCATATCTTGGCCAGGATATTAAACCAACCCATTATGTTCATAGATGTTTAGTGGAATGACATCTCCACATCTGGTCACCAAGCTAGGGAGATGATTTTCAGTTACTGCTGGAAGGTGGAAGATCCTATCATAGGTCAGTCCACTCATGATCTGCAAAACATCGGTGACTAACACTACCAGTATATGGTCACCAAGCCATGGTAGTGTCTTGTAATTTATGCACCAATAAATCTTTGTTTTCCTTTTATAATATTATCGTTGTATATAGGGATATGGTGGTCTTATCACAAGCCATCCCTACCATGATCATGAAGTTGGTTTTGGACTGAAATTATCACTTTATGGTTACCAAGCCATGATAATTGCTTTCAGTGTCAAAATATGGAAGACAAGGAGTCTTCTTACCAAGATGGCTTGTTCAGTTTCCAAATCAGGTTTGTGAATGGCATTGCCAAGATCTGATCACCAAGTCAGGGTAGTGGCCTTATATCAGCGAAGTCTTATGTGTATATTGTCATTTTGTTTTCAAAAGAAAAGAGAAAAGTAAAAAAGAAAAGAGGAGAAAAAGAAAGAAAAGAAAAGAGAAATATATATATATATATATATATTCAGTAATGCATCTGTACATAAATAAGTAATTAATGAAGTCAAGGTGATTTATAATTTGGATTTCCATAATGGTTCTAAGTTTGTTCTCAGGTTCAACTCAAGTTGCCCTCCTATGACTACATGATGGTAAATGATTCCTTTTTACTTCTAGATTTCCTTATCAGATTTACATCATCATTGATTGGTTTTGGATGGGAATATATCAAACATGCGACTAACTTTGCTGTTTGATTGTGTTTTTACAAGAACATTTTCTAAATTTCAAGTTGAAACATCAGTTTGCTAACATATTTTTCTTTTAACTAAAGATTTTATTCACAGAGATAACTGGTTCGTCCCAGCCAGTAGCCATTTGTTGTAGGTACAACAGATCCCATGTTTTCATTTTGGGGTTTTTATATGCAAAGGTAATGTTTAAATTCCTAAGTCATTTTGGGGTTTTTCATTTGCTCATCATGTTTTGATGTCTTTGTCATGATTTGGTTTGATTAGTAATTTTTCCTTTGAAAATTTCTTGCATTTTTTAGTGTTTTTGTGAGTTGCGGAAAGCATTGGTTTTTCTTAAAAGACAGGTTCTTTCCGCAATCCACAATCCGCAATGTGGATTGCAGAACCTTGGTTTCTGGTTTTGAAACATTTTCTTTCCGCAACCAGCAATTGCAGATTGTGGATGCGGAATTTTTTTTCAATAATTATAGTTTGCGCTTTGTGTTTCCGCAGCCCACAACCCGCAATTGCGGATTGTGGAAAGTGTTTGAATAATAATTTTGCGTCACGTTTTTCCGCAACCTGCAATGCTGATTGCAGATTGCATAAAGGTCGTTATGTTAAATAAAGTCGTTTGTGTTTCCGCAACCCGCAACCCGCAGTTGCGGATTGCAGAAACTTCTGGTTTGTTAATATTTAGAGTTGTGATTCCGCAACCCGCAATTGCAGATTGCGGATTGCAGAAAGAATGTACATATTTTTGAAATAAATGCCCGCAACTCTTATTCCGCAGTCTGCATGTTTAATATTAACCATCGATTTGTCTTGATCCTACGGATAATATTACGCTACGTGATTTGAATAATTAGTTGGATTATTTTTCTATTCACCAATTTTCGAAATTGCTATTAAGTTCTTAACTGCGATTTTTTTACCTTCGACCAAATGTGAAATTATAATCATTGATCCGACTAATTCATAATGATTAAATGCTTAGATTTGACTTCAAATCATACGTGATATGATTAAAATCGTACCTCGTCTTAATCCAAATTTCATCGACACATGTTGTGTGTTATTTCATTGCATATGTGATAATTGCAGTTCTCAGACCGTAAGATTTTAATCATGGCAATCCATTGCAGTTAGTCATTATAGGATCTTTGTTGTTCTTCTTAAATATAGAGATTGACATGAGCAATTCATTGGTTATCACATTCCAAAGAAAAGTCTTGTTATTCAGAGATTTCCTTCTAACAATTACATACTGTAAGTGAGATGCAGAAAAATCACAAATCTTCAGTCAGATTTTGTGACGAGAAAGAACTTCATCCTCTTCAATATCATGAACCTCTGTCACCACCTTTCAAAGCAGATGTTTCTGATGACAGCACTGGTAGTGAAAAAGAAGACTCTAAGATTCAATCCATCTATATACGACTCCCACGGAAGAAAATGAAGAAGATCACTGAAAAATATGTTAATTGAGATGATACAGTCATCGGGGATTTTATAATCAATGAAGTGCTTGTGACTCCACCAATTTCCCCGAAGGAAGGACAAGTGGTCGATTTTTTGGTTTTTGAGGGCATTGTCAATCATCATGAATGTTCTAAGAAGTGTTTGTCAGCCTCCGTCGCAGATAGCTAGTGGATTATCATTATCCTCCACAGTCTGTTACACGATACTTCCCTTGAAACTGTGTGAGGAAAATCTTTTGGAAATTTTGTGAAAAGTTCGATATTAATCACTCCCGAGGATGTTTTTCTTAGATTAATAGATTTTGTAATCCATGTTTTATGGGAGGTCTATCTTTTGTAACTATTTTGTAAATTATTATTTGAAAGATAGAGGTCTCATGGGGAATGTTCAGCAGGTGGTAGCTTTCCACTTCAAGTTATTTAGCTCTCTTCTTTTTCTTGACTCATATACACCCTTCGGATTAAGGGGGGATTTGTTGGAGCCAAATCTTTGGTGTTAGGATTATTGTGCACCATTCACGTGCAAAGAAGACCATAAGTCTAGGGAAGACCAAGAGTCACCCGTAAGTCCAAGAGACCACTTGAGAAGTTGAACCCAATGGCCATCTCACTATATTGTACAATTATTATCAAGATTTAATGTGAGTTCACCCTATCATTTCTTTGTCTTCATGTTTTGTGCCTATTTGTCCAATAAGGCACCTAACATTTACAACTACCATATATACATTCAATTAACTTCTTTGCTTCTTATTATTATCATATCACTATTTGGGTACACGATATATCGTTATTTCATTCATGCACAATGTGCACTCCATTGAGCATGGTACCACGCGGAAAATGGAATAGGGGAGTGTCCTTGAATTTAAGCACGATGTGCGGTGGCAGGTGCATTGACTGGCGTTGCACGAGGAAATTTGAATAGAAGAGGATACACGTATACCAGTGTCATTGCCATTGAAAGAGTAATAGTAGTACGTATTTTCGACAAAGACAACCCACAGTAAGTAGATTACCAATTTGATCAATACTCGTTTTTCAAATATAAAATCGCTACGTGACATGCATGCTGTTCTTGGGATGGAACGCAAATCTCTTTCAGATATAAAATTGCTTTGTGGATTTTGAAGACGTGACGCACATGTCATTCTTCCGATGTATGAAGTCTGTGAATTGTTTAAAATGAGGTGAGCGTCCAAATCAATGACCATATCGTCAAGAATCATACTCGAATCCAGAGGAATATGGTCAAGAATCATACTCGAACCATATGGTCAAGAATCATACAGTAATAAATAATTAAATGCATTCTTTGCAGACTTCCATACTCAAATCCAGAGTTGCACCTAGTTGGGAGCCCGGGCCTCGGCCTCAGGAATGCCCGTCCTTTCACATCACATCAATAAGTCTTCTACAGTGGTGAACGATTCCTTTGATTGGCTCAATCTTAAATTAATAATTAATAATAATGGGTACATCAAAGTAGTCCGCATTAGAGATGAAAAAATGATAGCGATGTGTCTTGGTTGTACTTGGTAAAATTGTGTTCAGTCAAAATTTGATGATTGCCATCTTTCTTGCATTTAGATCCATTTGGTTGATGCGGTTTAGAGATGTAATTTGGTTTGTTAATCACAAGGTCTTTGGATTCATCTTAAGAAATTCATATTGCTTCCTTATCTTTTCTAAGAAATCCACATTGCTTCTTTGTCAATGGATAATGAATGGTTTTAAGTATTTTTTAATATGAAAATAAAGATTAACCACGACCCCACAATGGGTAATGAATGGTTTTATGTATTTTTAATATGAAAAGATTGGCCATGATTCCGTAATGAATGGTTTTATGTATTTTTAATATGAAAAGATTAACCATGATTACATAATGAATGGTTTTATGTATTTTTAATGTTAAAATATTAGCCATGATCCCACAATGGATAATGAATGGTTTTATGTGTTTTTCAATATGAAAATATTGGCCATGATCCCACAAATCTTGGTTCGATCGTCCTAAAACATTAGGATGTGAAATCCAAAATCCATATAGATTGGTATACAATGCTTCCTTTTCTTCACAAAATTCAATAGTGTTTAATCTTTTCTACAAAATACACATTGCTGGCTCTGCACATGATTAATGAATTAGTCTTTAAAATTATCAATTGGAAAGATTAGGCATACTATAGTAGCCGTAGGTTGCATCTTACAAAATCCATCCCTTAAGAGTGGATTCCGCTCTCATTTTGCTTAGTGTCAATCACAACTCACATTTTGCTTAGAGTGTCAATCACAACTCACAAACATTGACTATCAATATGCTCCTTTTTATTATTTTGGAATTTCACATAGATGTGATGAGTATATAAGGAGCACATTTAGTACTTTGCCAAACTTTGTTGACAAAATGTGGAGCCATTGAAGTTGGATTGATTGCATTAAAATAAAACCAAATAAATATTATTCATTCTACTATTTGGTATATATTTCATTAGTATAATAAGTATTGACTCTTTTCACCTCTTTAGTTATAATAAAAGTAATATAGTTTTTTTATGATCTATTAACAATATGACAAGGAAAGAATATTCAAAGTACATTTAAACTTAATAACTATTAAATTTTTATCAATATTCAATGATCGTCAAGACTAGAGATCATCAAGTTTTGAGGAGCTATCAATTATTTAATTATAGTGACAAATTGTTTAAAAATAATTTCCTTCTACATAACCTACAAGTATATAAATTCCTTTACCCAAACCTTAAAAGAACATTTTGTTATTATCAATACTGTTCATTTTATCCTAAACTTGAGCTTCTAAAATGTTGCCCTCTCTCCCAAATAAAAAAGATAAGCATTCCCATAGAATGTAACTTGAGATTTCCTTATGCAAAAACCTTGGCAAACCTGTGATGAAATCCATGGAGATGCTTTCCCACTTTTGCTCCGGAATGAGCAATGGTTGTAAGAGACTAGCAGGATGGGTGTGTTCAAATTTGTTTTGCTGACATATATTGCATTCATTCACATAATTTAAAACATCTTCCTTCAACCCTTTCCAAGAGAACCTTTGTCTTAGCTGCATATATGTTTTAAAGAAACCAGGATGGCCTACTAAAGGAGAATCATGAGCTTCCTTCAATATTTTGTGCTTTAAGTTCGAACCATGAACTAAGTATATTCGGTCTTTATAGTAGATTAGACCATTCAATATCTTGTACCTATCATCTCCCTTGGCCCCATCTAACAATTCACAAGCAAATCTATCTTTGGCATACTCTACTAGCAGCACATCTTTCCAATTTTTTGAGATGTCCATAAGGGAAAATGAAGGTCTCCTAGACAATGCATCTGCTACAATATTATTCTTTCATTTTACATATTCAATGTCAAAATCGAAGCCTTGAATCTTACTCACCCATTTTTGTTTCCTTTCATTGAGATCTTTTTGTGTAAGGAAATACTTTAAACTATTATGATTAGTTTTGACTACAAATTTGTTCCCCACCAGATATTGTCTGAATTTGGCCAAGGCATGCATGATGGATAACATTTCCGTATCATATATGGAGTAGAGCCTCTCATGTGGCTGCAATTTTCTCCTCTCAAAATCTATGGGGTGTTGATTTTGCTTTAGTACTACCCCTATGCATTCCCTTGATGCACCACATTCCAAAACAAATGGTTTATAAAAATATGGTAATGCAAGTATTGGATAAATACTCATTACCTCTTTCATTCTTTGGAAATCCTTTTCATCCTCTTCATCCCATTGGAAAGCATCCTTCTTGGTCAAATCAGTAAGAGGAGCAGTCAATTTGGAAAACCCCTTCACAAATTTCCTATAGTAAGTGCATATCCCAATAAAGCCTCTCAATTCAATGATGTTCTTGGGTGATGGTCATTCAAGAATAGAATTTATTTTCTCCAAGTGCACCTTTAACCCATCTTTCCCAATGATGTGCCCAAGATACAAAATTTTGTTAACCCAAACTCACACTTGGACAACTTAGCAAACAAAGATTGTTCATGCAATATTTTCAATACAACTTATAAATGGTGCAAATGTTCCTCCCATGTCTTAGTGTAAATTAAAATATCATAAAATAAAACCAAAAAAAACTTACAGAGGTGCTTGCAAAAGATTTTGTTCATGCATGATTGGAAGGTTGCTCGAGCATTGGTCCAACCAAAAGGCATGATAAGAAATTCAAAATTACCATAGTGACATCTGAAAGCAGTTTTTTACACATCCTCCTCCTTCATTCGAATCTGATGGTAACCAGATCTAAGATCATATTTGGAAAATAACTTTGATCCAAATAGCTCATCCATGAGCTCATCTATCCGAGGGATGGGATATCTATTATGTATTGTCTTCTTGTTTAAGGCTCTGAAATCAATGCACATCCTTAAGGTTCCATCCTTTTTCTTCACCAATACAACAGAAGAAGCATAGGGACTTGAGCTTGGTCTAATGAGCCCCAAATCAAATAGTTCTTTAATAGCCTTCTCAATCTCATCTCTGAACCGTTTTTGGTGTCTATATGGGAGTATTTAGATAGGTGAAGTACCTACCTCGAAAACAATGGTATGTTCAACTCTTATGTCAAGTGGCCTTCCAAGGGGAAGGTCTCCAAAAACCCTCTCATACTTGTGTAGTAGATGACTTATATCCCTTGGATTTTCTGCAACCTTTATGCTTGGTTTGGGGGAAGTGATTAAAAATTTTGCATCCCATTCAATTTCCCCATGTCTCAATATGGACCCCATACTGTGGGAAGAGACCACTTGGTTAGGATAGGTGTGCATTCCTCTCACTAGCATTTGTTTTTGTTTTGGATCTTTGAACCTCATTTCAAGTATTTGGTAGTTCACTGTATGTTCTCCTATTGAGTACAATCATTGTACTCCCCGCACCAAATTTGTATTAGCAACATTCACCACATAAAAGCTATCAGAAAATGTGTAATTCCTATGGTAAGTTGTAGCTTTAGAATCCATGTGTTGCATTCCATAGAAATGTTACATGGAATGATGACTGTGAACCCTTCGAATGATTAAGTAGGTAACTTTATCCTCTCCACCAAGGATGCATTAATGAAGTTATGAGTTTCTCCTCCATCTACCAAAACCTTCTACCCTTATACCACTCCCTTGCATCGGATGGTGTGAAAAAGAGGCACTCTTGAGAGCACTTCCATCCTCCCTTTTTCGGGTGATGGATGATCTTCTTCTACTGTGACATATTCCTCTTCTTGGGCTGAAATTTGTTCTTCTTCCTCCATGTCCCCTTCATCATCAGAAAATACTTCAATGAAGTGTCCTTTATGCGTTGGTACCCATGGTTGATGACATGTGAAACATAGTTTCTTTCTTCTGAATTCTTCCTTGCTTGGTCCCTATTTCTTGTCCTTCCCAAATGAATCTTTTTGCCATGGTCTCTTGTCAAATCTGAACTTGGGAGGAAAATTGAGCTTGGGAGGATAATTTGTCTTGGGTAGCACATTTTGCAGATCTCTTTCCAAATTCATGGCATCTTTTAATGAAGTAGGTTTGTGAACTTTAAATAAACATTTAAAAGGTTCATCCAACCCTTAATTAAATAGAAATACCAATCGAACCATAAATAGATCAACCACCATAACTGATAGTTTTTGGAATTACATCGTGTACTCCTCAGTGGTTCTAGTTTGCTTCAACTATGGGAGTTCCTTGAAAGGCATTTCAGGGACTTTTTGATCAAATATTTCCACTAAAATGTTAACAAACTCTTCATATGATGTGATCTTATCATGTCCCAAGGTTTTAAGTCCATGGAACCACCAATCATTTGCTTCTCCCTCAAGATGCAGAATAGCCATTTTTAAAGTATCATCTTCAACCATTGGATTCAGCTAAAAATATACATCTAACTTTTGTACCCAAGTATTTGCAGAACTTTGGGATAATCCATCAAAGGTAGGAAGAGACATTTTACCTATGGCATAATTCAATTGTTTATTTTGAAAAGGGTTTTTGTTACCTCCTCTCATTTTGAGCTTGTTTGAGACAGTAAATAATTGATCGGATGGTAAGGTCCTCCTACAATCACTCAACTGTTGCCATTCTGCTAGAACTTCATGCATCCCATATTGGGTGTTAGGATTCTCTTTGGGATCAAGGAAATTTGGTATGGTGGCACTTGTTGAGCTCTGAAATTCATTGGGTCTGTTGTGAGGCCCTGTCTTTGAGAAAATGTTTTCACCAACTGTCTTTTTTTCCTCGAAACGAGAACTACAACTGCCTCCTATTTCCAATTTGCTTCCCATTTGACTTGCCATCAATTCAAACCCTTTCATTATCTGCCTTGACATGTCCTCAAAAAATGGTTTCATGAATTCCCTACACTTATCTTGATCCTCCATCTCTAAGATTTGTTTTTCATCCTTAGCCATAGTGCCAGCAGAGTGCACCTCTTCTCCTGCTTCTTCTTCTTCACCAAAGGTACTTTTAGTTTTTGTTTCTATAGGTGGGGGATGAATTCTTGACCTCATCAATGGTTTCCCAAATTAGGTGCAAGGACCATGCTCTAATACCACTGTAATATCCCTCCAAGTAAAAGTGCTTAGGTTCACCTTATTTCGACTCTAAGGATGTAGTTTACAACTGGTTCCAAACACCTCCAAATGCTTTCGAATTTGGGCAGGAAGGTATTGATGGGGAATATGACACACTAACACATCCATTAGACACCCAAAAACCCGATATACCCATCCATGGTTTGAAATTTGCAAGGAGAGAATTTTTAGGACAAGACGAGTCAATTTGAGTAGTGTAAATCCCCCCTAGGTCTGCCCCTAATTTCTCTTCCAAACACTATAGGCCTTCACTAATTCTTGATCTGAGACTTGTATATGTATAAGACATCAATAAAAATATATGTGCATCATTAGATCTGGTTTTAGGGTCGAATAGGTATCCCAATGAACATCAGCTTCTAGAGTCTAGAATTTGGGGTGAAAATGGTGGACAAGGAGTCTCGAATTTAATCATAGACTATGGTGACACTTTAGGGTTCTGCAAACATCATTTGGGACATCATTAAATTCATATACAGCTCATAACATGAATAGATATCTCATAAAAGTATGATATAAAACAGATACACCATCATATCCCAAAATCACTATGCAATAACTATCAGGAAAATGGCTCGAATCTCAGTTTTGATTGATAATATCACTTGAAGTACATTGTATTTCGAGTTGTGGATCTCATGAAATGTTTATTACAGAGTATTCAACAACTAAAATTTCGAAGAAGTCGAAATAGAAATCCTTCAGTAGCTATATGCAACAAGAAGTGCACCCTTGCACATTTACATGACATTGAGAGAAAGATAGTAGAATAAGAATATAGGAGAATGAGAGAAGATGAACCCGAACTCAGTTGGGGTATGAACCTGCATCAAAAAAAATCCATGAATCTCCATTGAGAGGTCTGAATGGCCTCTCCATCAACCAACCTGGATTGGAATCTTGCACCCTCGAAATTGGTTCTAAGGAAGGGAGGATGAACATCCATCGTGCAAGGACAAGCTAAGCTCTCCAATTGTTTCAAATGAGAAATGATCAAAATCCGGTCTCCTTCTTTCTTCTTGTATTTTATTAACCTCCCAAGGCCTCCAAAGCTCAAATTCCCTCCAATAGCATCATCCCAACTCGAATTAAGGAGAGATTCCCAAGAATGCCACTTGTCCAAGCCCTCCTCTTCCATCAATAATGGGGGAATCTTGGCTGCCATAACTCCCCTTGTGCGCCCTCTTGGAGCATATTTTTAGCCCTGACATGTCATATATGTCATATGTCAGCAATCAGGTCCGAACCTTGTCATAAGTGTCATAGAATCTTCATCATTGTTGTCATAGAAGTTAGGGAATCTAGCTCTAAGTGTCACAATTCTTCTAAGATGCCTCTTTCTCTACCATGGGAGTTACTCTTCCACTCTAATTCGACCCTCCTAGATTCATGCCATGAATAATGCCTCTCCAACTCCCCCAATAACGTTAGACTCCATTTTTGGATCCGAATGGGTGAGAATAGGACGTCGTGTGGCATGAAAAATCTTTCATTGTGTGGGTCCCACACCACCTATGCGCCCTCATGGCCAAGTGCCACCTTATTTTCTTATTATAATTATTTATTTAGCCTCTTTAATATATATTTATCAATCTAGTGTCCATTTGGGGTCTTATAGCTCCCTCATTCCATGAATACATGTTTCCACCCCAACCTAGGGAACTAGTAGATTGGTGGAAATTTCCCTTCATGAGATTTATTTGGATGGGGACATTACATTATTGGTCAGTTAACACCATTTGGCACATCAGTTAACCACTTAACTACCATGTAATTATGAGCTGAAAATTATTGAGGATCTTTATAACCAATATTTGCATGTGAATGTTTAAATGCTAAAATCCATTAAAAAGGCTTAAATGACAAAATTAAAGAGCAAAACTAAAACACATAAAGCACATAAATGAGATATGCAAACCAGAAAATGAAGACAAGAGTTGATAATGGATTTCACCCTTCTTGGGCTACGTCTCCGGGCCTCTTCCAATGGGAAGGTCGATCTTATTAATTCTTCGAAGGTTATAAAATGAGTGTTCTGGAACCACCTCTGTTTTCTATCAGTCAAACGCAGAAACAGACTGCACCACTGAGACGTCTCGAAGTTATGAGAAAATTGAGTATAAAGTTGATCATATATGCCTGAGACCTCCTCTGGCATGCAAAACGAGGTCAACTTCTTGCATAGAAGACAAAATAGTACTGACAGTACGGATTCTGCCTCAGGATCCGTGCCCATTAATGGCCTCTGTGCCTTGGAAAACATGCCTGTAATATGTCTCGATTACTGTGTAGACTACGTGTGACTTGAACCACGAACTTGACCTTTTCTTGGCATTTTGGGGCTCGTTTTATAGGTTTTTGGAGCCTGTAATTGAAAAGAAGTTTATGCCGCTGCCACTTCAATGGAGGGCCCGTGCCCCAATGGTAAAAGCGCACAGATTTGAAGGCAGAGGTCCCAGGGTCAAACCCGCGGGCCTCTCCTTCCCTTGTGCATTTTTATATGGTGGCATATATATTTTACCCACGTTTCATAGTCCAAACAGTGGTGTTATATGGTTATAAGGCTATTGCGATGTGGCATTTAAATGATATGGTTTATCTTCGAGTTCCACGTTATAATATATGATATGGTATAGTTCCATATTATATGGTATAACACTTTGTTCCACCGCTTGGTTAAATATGGTTGTTTATAATATGGTATGGGTTTATTGTAATATGAACATATTCCCCATTTTTTTAATATTTAAAATTTAATAAAGTTTAAACCATATCTTAATATAAATATTTGAACCAAACATAGCTTGTGGTGGCCTTAGTGAAGGTCTTGGTTTCGATTCCCATGGCTCCAAGATAGATTATAAACCATAACCATATTTAACCTTTTTAAACAATTTTTTAACCACTTTTACCATTGTTTAATCATTCTTGACAAAACTTCAAATGCTGACAACTTCTTCATCCGGATGTCGTTTCGCACGAAACAAGCATCGACAGAAATGTGTCGAAGAGCTCTTTACCACTATAACCTTTAAATTGATGTTTGAAGACTTTAAACTTGATCAGCGATGAGATGATCCTCCTGGATCAAATTAGCTCTAACAGACTCTGTAACTGTCAAACTGAGTCTAGAACTCAACTAATTTCTCAAAATTAGGGGAGGGCGCCTTTCTGACTTCAGCTAACTGATTTTTAGGTGGAATTACACCAAATTAGGTCAAACTGAGTAGGAGGGCACCTTTTTTACTCTAGTTAGCTGAATATAATATTAAATGTTGTAAGTTGGAATGAGTAGGGAGCTTTAATCATGAAAATCACCCCAGTTGGCTCCCTGAATGATGGAGGAGGTTCAGTTAACTGATATTGATGGCCTAGTTGGCTCCCCGAATGAAGGAGGAGGCACAATTGACTGAAATGGATGATAGCGGTTGATGATGTAAGCACATATATGAGTCAAAATACTTAGGATAAGTGGAAAATTAGGATGTTAAGCCTAAATAAATGATGTGTTGACTCCAACACCGATCATTATGGACCACTTATTTGTGCAACCCTAGCTACTTCATCTCATTCTTTATAGTTCTATTGTAGCTAGATGCTCATATTTCTAGAGATGCGACTTGATACTCCAGGACAATAGATGTTGATCAAAGTACAAGGCTGAAGGCTATCGTGGTGCTAAATATGAAGACTCCAAACTCCCATCATGGAGACTGTTATTTTTCTTGAAGTATGATATCCCTCTCAATACATAATTTTCAAATGTGATTACATGAGATGCAACATATTGGTATTATCATTTCATTATTATTGTTGCATTGGATTTGGGTTGAATACTACCTTCTTGAAATTTTACTCATTTATTGTCAATGAAGATTTGAGCTGGAGATGAAGGTGAATGTAAACCTCTGTGTAATAGCACTGTAGATTTGAACTTATGGCACTATAGAACTAAATGTTAGGATGCTGCAAAATCTGAATGTAATAGTGTTGCAGATGTTGATGTATATGTAACTTCGGAATGTATTTCATATATGTATATTGTACTCCTATAGAGATGGTATTATTCCTCTATACGGAAGTGTTTTTATTCCTATAGATATGTTATTATTCCTCTATACGGAAGTGTCGTCATTTATATTGTAAGTGTCGTAACTTATACTTGATGGGTTATTAGACCACCTTGTTGGGGTCGGCCCTGTATAAGTCATGTGGGTCGAAGGGTTATTAGACCACCCTATTGGGGGTCGGCCATGTGGGTCAAAGGGTTATTAGACCACCCTATTGGGTGTTGGCCCAGTCAACATTGTGTTATGTGTTAAGTTGAGGCCGACCTAGTAAAGGTTATTAGGCAAGTCAAGTCAAGTATAAATAGAGTGCGGGAGGCACTCTATTTGATCATTCACTTCTCACTCACACACTCATTGGAGAGTGATGCACTAGTAGAGGAGGAGAAGTTGCTGCTAGGAGGACTATCTCTTGTACTTGGGTTGTATCATTTCTCTATCTAACTCTAAGGAAGTTGCGGGGTTTTTCACCTCCTTGGTTTTCCTCGGTGAAACTCTGTGTCTCTTGTGTGCTAGCATTATTGTGTCCATGATTGATATGCTATAGATATGTTGTACATGTTATTCTCTTAGTTAAGATCCTATATCAAATTGAAATTTCTGAAAAAACTTACATGGTATCAGAGCTAGCCTGAAAGAAGGCATGGTATGGCATGTATGACACTTGTTGCACTTGCGATGCTAGGGCTTGATATAGAAAAAACCATTCATCGTAGCACTTTCGCTATAAATACATTTTGGCGAAGTTTTCGGATATGAAACGTTTACAAGTCGAAGATCATATCCCCATGTACCTTTTATCCAAAGGACAAATTCTATTTCGATGTACTTTGTGTTTTATGATCTGTACAATCTAGGGTTTCTGCCTCTTCCAGATCTGAGTCATAACCAGGTGACCTAGGAAAAAGGGTCATAACTTGGGCTAGGAAGATCCAAATGAAATTTCGTAAAACATGACAAGTAGTGCACGGACTGTACTTTCTCAGGTACCATTTTCAGAGGCCAAAACAGAACCACTGACATGTGGAATGCTGTACAAGTTCGCTCTCTTGTTTTATCCCATAAACAGGTCACATTGCGACACTTGGCATAACTCTCTCTCAGAGAATCCATTTGAGGTCAGACCTGTGGGGTTGGAAAGATGACAGGTCAGTCTACCACAAGAAAATTGTTCAGGCCCTGTGGATAAGAAAGTTCAGAGTTACACAAGAAACAATCAGGTGCAAATTTATGTCAAAACAGAATTGGATTTTGAGCACCTTCATTCATGGCTTCGGGAATTAGGGTTTCAGAGAAAGTTGGTATTTTTGTAATCGGAGACAATGGCTGAATGCTACTCATTAAAATCAAAATTTAGAGACCAAGATCAAATTTTTTGGTTGGGTAGAAGGTCGGGCTTGATCAAACCCTAGTTCGGGACTTTGATCGGAAAGATGGAAAATTAGGGCTTTTGCAAAAGTTGGAATTTTTTAAGTTTGTGACCACGGCTGGAAGCTCCTCAGAAAAATCAAAGTTTAGAGCTTTGGATCGAACCTTTTGGTTGGGCAGAAGGGTGGTCTTTATCAAACCCTAGTTCGGGATCCTGTCCAAAAGATCTGGAAGTTTCAAAGGCAATTTTGAGGGGTGAAACTTTGCAGTTTTCAAATTCTGAGTATACCAACTTGATCAACTCATCAAGGCGCATCTTTTTATCCTTTCAGAAGTTTGAAATTCAAAGTTTGAATATTTATGGTTTCTCTGACAAACCCTAATCCAGCTCCAGATCCAGTTTCTGCAAATCAAGTGGATTGGGTTAATCCTAGAAGAGAATGGATTGGTCACCTGCATAAGTGAAGAAGTTCATGTTTCAGAGGGAGATGAGGCTAAGGCCTTACATAAGAAGATTACAAACAATCTCGATAGGTATGACTTACAGGTATGTTTCGAATTCTGTTCATGGTTAAGTTTATGATATGTTTGTCTTCATATCATTATGGTTAGTAAAATCTTGATTAATTACTAGACTTGTCATTGATTAAGGTTTTGACACTTATGATTGTACTAATGCATTGTGATGTTGTATGAGGTTTATGTTGTTCGCTAACATAAAAGGTACACCAAGAAAGACAAATTATGTTCTACTTCAAGAACATATGATCATGGTGACATGAAGACAAAGATTCATCCATTGTCATGGATCACATAGAAGATCTACTTACGAGGTATGTATAACTTGGTTCTACAATGGTTAACTTATGAGACATGCAGGTTACTAGCACAAGTCATTGAAGAGAACCAGAAGACATCATGCGGGTATGTTAGACATAACTAGCTAACATAGTAATCCAGGTGTGTTTTTCCTATATTAAGTTAGAATCTTACCTTGTGTTAGGATCCCTTATATAAGTATACTTGGTATGATTGGTTATGTTTATTCATAAAGTTAGAAATGTAAGTAATCAAGGGTTTATGCATATTATGTCTCTTATCTTGATTGATGATTTGACTAACCAGAAGAGTCCTATGATCAAATAAGAATATGCATGAGTAAAAGAAGTCTTCCTTGAAACCTTGAATACTAATGTTTATTATCTGTGTTTGAAATGATCATGACTATACATGTTTAAGATTATTGTGTTTTGATAGTATTAAGATTATACTAATAAATGTGTGATTATGTATGAGACCTCGAGGATAACACAATGATGATACTAATAAGCATGCATAGTGATTAAGGATGGATATAAGTTCAAGGACAGGTAATCCAGGAAGCAAAGATCAAGAGGGGAGCACACTTCAGTAGTTTCTGCAAGGATGCAGATATTCAGAGGGAGTTGACCACTTCTTACAATCGACATCAGAATGGAGTTACAGAAAGGAAGCAAAGACTGAGAGGGAGTCAACCCAAAAAACAAAGATAAGTATTTGAATTATCATTTCTTGCATATTTGATTAAATAATACTATTCAATAATGTATATACTAATGTTCCTAGAATTAGGTTGTGTATTATGCATATTAGAATAGTTGCATTGATGAACATTATACTACTAATATATATGGGTAAGTGGCCTATGGCACTGTACAACATTCCATTACTACTTATCTAGAATGAAACCTCTTTGCTAGCATGTTGGGAGTTGTGCACACTCTTAATATTGTTATGGTAGAGATTGGAAGGCATCTAGAAAGTTACAGGATATGGATAAATGTTGTATTGAAAGCATTGTCTAAAATAATTGCATGACTGTATGACATATTTCTTTGTGTAAGAACTTGTTTTGAAAACTATGAGATGTTTCTAATCATGCAATTTAACTTGCTTTGTAGGAAAGATCGTATATGATCACCTACAAAAGAAGGATTACAACATTTGTTCAACAACAAAGTTATCTATTGAAGATATTGAAGTTCCCAGGATTCGGAAAGAATGCCATGATCGAGGAGTACCAGTTGATCATGAAGAATGATGTTCGGGATGCAGTCTCAAGACCTGAACGGAAGTCTGTTGTGACTTCCAAATGGATCTATAAGATCAAGCATGCTGCAGATGGTAGCATGGAGAAATACAAAGCGAGGTTTGTAGCTCGTGGCTTCTCCCAGAAAGAGGGATTAACTATGAAGAGACTTTTGCACCTATAGCCAGGTACACTTCCATCAAATCAGTACTTGCACTAGCTGCAGTGATGAAATGGAAGATACACCAGATGGATGTCAAGACAACTTTCTTGAATGGTGTAGTCAAGGAGGAAATGTATGTGGAGCAGCCACTTGGTTTTGAGACACATGACAGGGAGTCATATGTGTGTAGGTTGAAGAAAGACTTGCATGGCTTGAAGCAAGCTCCTAGGACTTGGTATGGTAGGATAGACAACATTCTATCCAGTTTGGGATTTACCAAGAGTAAAGCGGATTCCAACCTTTACTACAAGGTTGATGAAGGAAATCCTATGATACTACTCTTGTATGTCGATGACCTGTTTGTAACAGGTGAGGATGGATTGATTTCCGATACCAAGAGGAAGCTTGCTGCCGAGTTCGAGATGAAGGACTTGGGGATGATGCACTATTTTCTAGGCATGGAGGTGTGGCAGAGTGTAGATGGGATCTTCCTTGGACAAGGGAAGTATGCAATAGAGATCTTGAAGAGGTTCGGGATGATGGAGTGCAAGGCCATGGCCACACCTATGGCATCGAACCTGAAGCTTCTGTGTGATGCTTCATCTGATCCGGTTGATGTCACAGTGTATCGTCAGATGATTGGGTCCTTGATGTACCTAACGGACACGAGACTAGATATTTGCTTTGCGGTAAACACATTGAGCCAGTTCCTCACAGATCCCAGAGGTGTTCACCTGGTTTTTGTAAAGCATATTCTGAGATACCTAAAGGGTACAATTAATTATGGGATCAAGTATGATGCGAATCAAAAGTTTAACTTGCAGGTGTAGCTAGGGTTTTACCCCTAGCTTGTGCCAATGAGCACCTACTAAGGAGAATGGACTCCTTAGTAGCAGTTCAATAATGATTAAATGATTAAGCTAAAACAACAATTAACAAACTACTTTACACATTGCATGAGACATAAATGAAAGATGTAAAAAATGGTTTTATATTAATGTTACCTTGAGTGTCAAGGTTGATGAAGCCCTTTGCAGTGTCCAAGAGGATGCTCCAAGCTTCAGAATGCTCCTTTCTCCTTCTCCAATGTTGGGGATGGGCCAAAGGTGGCTCTCAAGGTGAAAATAGTTCAAAGGTGAACTAGGGTTTCGAGAGAGATTTTGGCAGAGTAAGGGTGCTTGTGATTGTGGATATGGAATAAGGGATCTCCATCACCTATTTATAGTTTTTTGGTGGTGGAGTGCTGACCCATGGTTTTGGGAAACACATGGTTTTAGGCAGCTGTATAGGGTTTTTTCCTCCTTTTCCTCATTATTTTATATTTTTTACTCCCTTTTTAGGGGATTTTTGCTATTTTTGGAGGAAAAGGGGGTTTCTAGCCTTTTTTAGGCTATTTTGAGGGTTTTTTGGCCTTTTGGAGGCATTTTAGGCCTTTTGGAGGCTTTTTAATGGGATTTTTTGGGATTTTTAATGGACATATGGTAGGAAAATGGACAAATGAGCCATATAATGTGGTAAATGAGCTAGTGAGCACTTTTTGGGTGTTAACAGCAGGGTTATGTTGATTTGGACTGGGCAGGCAGTGCTGCAAATAGGAAGAGCACTTCTGGGTGCTGCTTCAGTATGGGATCAGGTGTGATCTCTTGGTTTAGTAGGAAGCAGTCCTGTGTAGCATTGAGTACAGCCAAAGCAGAGTATGTTGCAGCTTGTTCGGCTAGTTGTGAGGCAGTATGGCTACGGAAGCTATTTTCTGAGTTATTTGATCTCTCGCTAGAGGCTACTAGTATCTTTTGTAACAACCAGAGTTGTGTGAAGCTGTCTGAGAACCTGGTGTTCCATGACAGGTCAAAACACATAGAGATCAAATATCACTATATCAAGGATATGGTGCAGAGAGGAGCAGTGAAGCTCCTATATGTTGCGACGAATGAGCAAGTTGCAGATGTGCTGATGAAGCCACTAGCCATAGTGAAGTTCAAGTACTTCAGAGAGAGGCTTGGTGTTCTTCAAATTGATGACACTTCGAGGAAGAAGTGATGGACACATTTGATAGACCCATTCCAAGCATGGTGAGAGGAGGATCCTTCCATGGTTGTGGATATAAGCGCTGGATTATAAGCATCAGGACGATGCTCCAGTTACTGCTCTGTATGTATGCATCATGTTGGATGCTGAATATGATCAGTTGGATCATTTATATGTATGTATGTATGCATCATGTTGGATGCTGGATATGATCAGTTGGATCATTTATATGTATGTACACATCATGTTGGATGATGGATATGATCAGTTGGATCATTTATATGTATATGTATATACGCATCATGTTGGATGCTGGATATGATCAGTCAGATCATGTGTATGTATCTGTAGGTGTATCAGGTGGATACATTGTATGATCAGGCAGACCATGTATGTTGATATGTATCAGGTATGATTAGGTGGATCATGTATTTGTATATGTATCAGGTGGATACATTGTATGATCAAGTAGATCATGTATGATGATATGTATCAGGAAGATACTGTGTATGCATCAGGTGGATGCATTGTATGATCAGGATGATCATGGATGACGAGCTTCAGGATGTTGCTCCAGATGACATGCAACAGGATGATGTAGTGTTGATGATCAGGATGATCATGTGTACATCAGGATGATGTATGGTGAGTATCAGGTTGATACTCTGTGGTCGTGGACAGGTTGTGCAGATGAGCATGTAAGTAGACCTGGGAGATCTGGACAGGATGAAAAAGGCCTCAGATGCTCTTTCGAGGCATTGCCATGACCACATGTAATCAGACCTAGAGATCTGGACAGGATGAAAAAGGCCTCAGATGCTCTTTAGGGTTCTTGCTTGGCAAGACACCCTTTTAAGGTTTTGTGGTAGGATTCACATGTAATCAGACCTGGAGATTTGGACAGGATGAAAAAGGTCTCAGATGCTCTTTAGGGTTCTTGCTTGGCAAGACACCCTTTTAAGGTTTTATGACTGTCACATGTAAAAGATCCTAGGAGATCCTATAGGTCGGAGTTGTGTACCCGCAACATCCTGGGATGCTCTTTCGAGGTTTTGTGATGCACGTAATAAGTCCTGAGGATTCCACAGTATGGCCAGTGATGATGAAGACCTGCAGGTGGTGGGCCTACATGCGGTATGAAAAAGGACTGGCTCTGTAGAACTTCCTATGACGAGTAGATTCAGAGATTGATTGAGATAGTAGCAGCAGTGACGATGACGATGATCCAGAGAAGAAGACTTGTGCTAGAAGACCTGTGTCGAGAAATACCTTCCTAGTTAAGAGGGAGTGTTGATGTATATGTAACTTTGGAATGTATTTCATATATGTATATTGTACTCCTATAGAGATGGTATTATTCCTCTATACGGAAGTGTTTGTATTCCTATAGAGATGTTATTATTCCTCTATACAGAAGTGTCGTCATTTATATTGTAAGTGTCATAACTTATACTTGATGGGTTATTAGACCACCTTGTTGGGGCCGGCCCTATATAAGTCATGTGGGTCGAAGGGTTATTAGACCACCCTATTGGGGGTCGGCCATGTGGGTCAAAGGGTTATTAGACCACCCTATTGGCTGTTGGCCCAGTCAGCATTTTGTTATGTGGTTAAGTTGAGGCTGACCTAGTAAAGGTTATTAGGCAAGTCAAGTCAAGTATAAATAGAGTGCGGGAGGCACTCTATTTGATCATTCACTTCTCACTCACACACTCATTGGAGAGTGATGCACTAGTGGAGGAGGAGAAGCTGCTGCTAGGAGGACTATCTCTTGTACTTGGGTTGTATCATTTATCTATCTATCTCTGAGGAAGTTGCGGGGTTTTTCACCTTCTTGGTTTTCCCTGGTGAAACTCTGTGTCTCTTGTGTGCTTGCATTATTGTGTCCATGATTGATATGCTGTAGATATGTTGTACATGTTATTCTCTCAGTTAAGATCCTAGATCAAATTGAAATTTCTGAAAAACTAATAGCAGAATTGATTTGCATGTTGCTGCATAATTAAACTTGTGTGATGCAGTAAAATTACATGCTCCTACTAAATTGAATTTGTATAGCACTACGGAATTGTTTTAACGGTGTTGCAGAATGTGTATGCATACTTGCATAGTGCACATAGATTCTTGAAATGCACTGTGTATATGCCATATTAACAGCTCTTTCTCTAGCCATTAGTTATTATATGCCATTGTGAATATAAGTTGTAGCTAACTGACAAAGGTGAGCTTGTAGAGAAGATTCGCGATCCGTTTGGTGTGCCCACTTGAACGATCCAAGCAAGTTTGCAACTTGTTGCTATAGTTGCTCCAAAAGAAGAGAAGTTCCATATCATTTAGGTATAGCAGATTCCTCAATTCAGCAATCATAACTTTTTAACTTGAGACTGTTTTTGCTTGTAAGTTCTTGTGTATGTTTGGTACTTGCATGTGTTTTTTGTATATTACCAAAACTAAGGAAAGTTGAATTGTAAATTCTATGTGGGTGCATTTTCGACTGAGTCCAATACCTCACTTCTCAAGTTTGAATCTGCTGAAATATTGCTTGTAAAGGGTGGAGTTGCAAAAATCCCTCAATCTGATTGAGTCCTTTGTACTTGGGCCTACCTGCACAAGGAGGCCTCAAACTGTCATCACAATGTCTAATACAGATGGAAAACTAGAGTTGTCGAACACTCTAGTACATACAGATGTAGATGACTCAATCAAAATCAATAAAGACACTCTCCAAACTGTCATTAATCAACTGCATAATTTGAAAGCAAAAGAGGAAGATGCACAACACGGGAATCAACATTCTGAACTAGTGCTTGTTCAGAATAACCCCTTGTTTGAAGATGATTCCTATCAGCTATCAAAAAACAAAGAAATCATGTCAGAAGATGTTTAGAGTTCCAGATGCCAACATCGTGACACAGTTGGCCATATCAAATATCAATGTTTTGATCTTCATCCTTGTTAGTATTGCGGGAAGCGCAACCATTCTTCAGATCGATGTGTGAAGCTGAAGAAACCTGCAAGAGTGAAACTTGCAATAGATTATTGTACTACTTCTTACTTTGTACCTGGAAGGGGGGAGCATGATGTCACACTTCAAGTTTCGAATCCTTGTCCCTATGATAACAAATACTCATAGCCTTCCTCAAGTAAGTCACATCAAGTGAGCATGAGCCACAATGAGTTTGGGAGGCCACCGAATTCAAAGATGGTTGATTATGAGATGCATGTATTATGAAGACAGAAGAGAACCATGACATAGAGTACTCATGTGTTTTGTGTCTATTTTTGACACCATGAGACTCTCCTCTCCTTACATTGTTTCTGACAAGGGGGGATGAAGATCGTTAGTAACAAGTGAGCGAGTACACGTGAGATGGAACAGGTGAGCTTGTGAAGAGCTATGTTCGGTTGAGCTCCACAGTCGGTGGTCATCCTAAAACCACTGGTATCGAGAGCACCTTCGTTTAGTAGAAGCCAGTGCAAGCTTCTCGCTAACTTACCTGGCAAAAGAGTGTCAAGCTGGAAATTTTCAAGTAGTAGTTGCTCACTTCCTATTTTCAGCTCTCCAGTTGGTTTGTGGTCAACCTAAAACCACCATTCTAGACATAACCTCTGAGCCGTCGAGCCAAGTTCTATAGAACCTCTCAGCGAGTGTTGTTGCCAAGTTCCAGAATCTATGGTCAGCCTTAAATCACACACATAGTAGAAGATTTCAACTTCTGCTAGCCCCTTTCAGTTGGTGGTCAGCCAAAAATATCCATTTAGAGAGCACTTGTATTTAGCAGAAGCGAGTGCAAGCTTGTAGCTAACTTTCTTGGCAAAGGATCATCAAGACGGAAATGTTCAGTAGGTGGTAGTTGTCCACTTCAAGTTATTCAACTCTCTTCTTTTTCTTGGACTCATATACACCCTTTGGATTAAGGGGGGAATTGTTGGAGCTTAATCCTTGGTGTTAAGTTTATTGTGCACCATTCACGTGCAAAGAAAACCATAAGTCTAGGGAAGACCAAGAGTCACCCATGAATCCAAGAGGCCACTTAGGAAATTGAACCCAATGGTTATCTCATTATATATATTGTACAATTATTAACGAGATTTAATGTGCATTAACTCTTGTCCTTTCTTTATCTTCATGTTTTCTGCCCATTTGTCCAATAAAGCACCTAACATTTCCAACTACCATATATACATTCAATTAACTTCTTTGCTTCTTCTTCTTCTTCTTATTATATCACTATTTGGGTACATGATATATCATTATTTCATTCATGCACAATGTGCAGTGCATTGAGCATGGTACCACGAGGAAATTGGAAGAGCGGAGTGTCTTTGAATTTAAGCACGATATGCGGTGGCAGCCTGGCAGGTGCATTGAGTGGAGTTGCACGAGGAAATTTGAATAGAAGAGTCTTATTGTGGCACGAAATCCTGAGATAAAGGAGGATACACATATACCAGTGTCACTGTCATTGAAATAGTAATAGTCGTACGTTAGTAAGTAGATTACCAATTTGATCAATACTCGTTTTTCAAATATAAAATCGCTTCGTGGATTTTCAGACGTGACATGCATGCCGTTCTTCGGATGGAACGCAATTCTCTCTTTGAGATATAAAATTTGGATTTTGAAGACGTGACGCACATGTCATTCTTCCAATGTATGAAGTCTGTGAATTGTTTAAAATGCGGTGAGCGTCCAAATCAATGACCATATCGTCAAGAATCATACTCGAATCCAGAGGAATATGGTCAAGAATCATACTCGAACCATATGGTCAAGAATCATACAGTAATAAATAATTAAATGCTTTCTGTGCAGACTTCCATACTCAAATCCAGAGTTACACCTAGTTGGGGCCTCAGGAATGGCCGTCCTTTCACATCACATCAATAAGTATTCTACAGTATAAGTATTCTATTCTACAGTGGTGAACGATGTAAAGCTAAGCATCGAGTTGCTCAGTATTTAGGGTTTATTGGATCTGGATATTTTCTAGATCTAATGGATTCTAAGCACTAAGCTATCGCATTTAATGCTTTGCAGCTCAATGCTTAGCTTTTACGGTAAAAGATTCTTTTAATTCACTCCATCTTAAATTAATAATTAACAATAATGGGTACATCAATGTAGTCGGCATTACAGATAGAACCATGAGAGCAATGTGTCTTGGTTGTACTTGGTAAAATGGTATTCAGTCAAAATTTGATGACTGCCATCTTTCTTGCATTTAGATCCATTTTGGTTGACGCGGTTTAGAAATGTAATTTGGTTTGTCATTCACAAGGTATTTGGACTCATCTTAAAGAAATTCATATTGCTTCCTTATTTTTTTCTAAGAATTCTACATTGCTTCCTTTGTCAATGGATAATGAATGGTTTTAAGCATTTTTTAATGTGAAAATAGATTGGCCACGACCCCACAATGGGTAATGAATGGTTTTATGTATATATTGGTCATGATTCCACAATAAATAATGAATAGTTTTATGTATTTTTTAATATGAAAAGGTTGGCCATGATCCCAGAATGGATAATGAATGGTTCTATGTATTTTTCAATATGAAAAGATTGGCCACGATCCCAAGATTGGCTAGGATCCCACAAATCTTGGTTGGATCGTTGTAGGATGTGAAATCCAAAATCCATATTGTTTGCTTACCTTTATGGAAAGATTGGCATACAATGCTTCCTTTTCTTCACAAAATCCAATAGTGTTTAATCTTTTTTACAAAATATTGTTTAATTTTTTCTACAAAACACACAGTGTTTGCTTTACATATGATTAATGAATTAGTCTTTAAAATTAACTGGAAAGATTAGGTATACTATAGTTTTAGGTTGCATCCTATAACAATATAGATCCATCTTAAAGGGGATCTACCAAGTGCAAAAAGGGATCAAAACTCTCGAAGTTCAAATCCAAAGAGTGCAAATGTTGAGGAAGGGTTTTAATTTATCTAATTTGTGTAGTTTTTATATATGTGCAGTTCTAAATGTTTTAAATAGCCGACATGTTATTTTTTTATAATATTTTATTATTTTTTTAAAATGACACATGTCAACTCTAGGATGAGCATGAAAGGAGTTACACATCTCCGTCTACTGAGCCATATAATGCACCTCTTCGACGCAAAAATCCATATTGCTTGCATGTATAACCCCTTTAAACTGGCTTCCGCTCTCATTTGGCTTAGAGTGCCAATCACAACTCACAAACATTGACTATCAATGTGCTCCTTTTATTATTTTGAGACTTCACATAGATGTGATGAGTATATAGGGAGGATTTAGTACTTTACCAAACCTTGTTGTCAAAATGTGGAACCATTGAAGTTGGATTGATTGCATTAAAATAAAACCAAATAAATATTATTCCTTTACCATTTGGTATAGACTTTATTAGCATAATAAGTATTGACTCTTTTCACCTCTTTAGTTATAATAAAAGTAATATAGTTTTTTTTTATGATCTATAACAATATGACAAGGAAAGAATATTCAAAGTCTATTTAAATTTAATAACTATTAAATTTTTATCAATATTTCGTGATCATCAAGTTTTGAGAAGCTATCAATTATTTAATTATAATAATAAATTGTTTAAAAATAATTTCCTTCTACATAACCTACCTATATACAAATTCCTTCACCCCAACCTTAAAAGAACATTTTGTTATCATGAATGCTGGTCATTTTATCCTAAACTTGAGCTTCTAACTTTGCTCTGAATGTTGCCCTCTCTCCCAAATAAAAAAGATAAGCATTCTCATAGAATGTAATTTGACATTTCCTTATGCATAGCATCTTCTTGTCACGCTAAAGAAGCATAGAATTATATGTCATTTTATAACATTTGTTTGGAAACATATTCCAAAAATAATAAAATAAATTTATTAGTATTTTATTTTGCGATAAATTACAAGGTAGCTTTATCATAACCTAAGTGATAGAGTTTGTATTTCACTCCAAAGTCCTTCTTCCGTATTAATAATCTTGAGCATTAAACATCTTAAGCAATATTAAGAAAGTGTATACTATTTAAAACAAAATTTAATCCTAACCTACTATACTAATAAAATGTTATAATAAAATACATGACATAGTTATTGATTCAAAGTACAAATATTCACCCCTTGATAAATAAGGATATGAACCATCACCTTCATGTTTGTCTACATAATTAATGAGACAAAATACTCTTTGTAAATTTAGTTTTTTTTAACATCATATAAATTACAATGAATTCCAAACTTTCCTAGTATTTTTAATAATAAAAAAATTGTTTTCACATATAGAAAAAAAATGTTATTAGAATATAATAGAATGTTTAATTTATTATAAAAAATATTTTTTTTAAATAAAAAAAAAAAATAATGGTATTAGAATATAATAGAATGTTTAATTTATCATTGTATAATATTATATAGATGAGATTTTACTTTTTAGATTTTTTTTTGTGGAAAAATCACCTTCCTGCTATTCCGAAGGAATCAAGGTGTTAGTCCCAGAGATGTTCTAAAGCTGTCGTTTAGAATTGTGTCTGGGCATCAATAATCACTTCTGAAAACTTTACTAAATCAAAACATAGCTGATAGAAACAATGTAGAATTCCAATCTTGAAATATGAATGGGCAGTATTTCAATGTGCCAAGAAATCAGACTTTGAGTGGTAAATGGAAAATGGAATGGTGTAAGATAAAGGTAATGTGAAAGTAAATCCTTATCCTACATTTACAGAATGACTTGTTGAGCCTAGGAGAGGAATTCAATAGCCTTAACAAAATGAACACAAAACGCCACCGAATAATACAAGAATATCGCTTCAAGATAAATCAACATGAATACTTCAATTACTAATCACCTTAGAAGAAATACATTTAAGCATAAGCACCCATATAAAACTCAAAATAGCTCTACAGATCATACATAAATGGAAGAGAGGAAAAACAATAGAAGGTACTAACTGTGCACATCAAAACTTTGAATCCATCAAGCTCCAAGATAGGGCAATAATATGTTTCTTTTTGTACTGATCAAACTCGCCAATATAGAAGTAATACTTCTTACACAAGAGAGCCGACCCTTTGGCTACTGCCTACTTGGATATATATAGCCTTCCTACTATCTAAAACAGAAATTGTTATAATCAATTACAGCTCAACAACTTAAAGTTGTTTCTGTTTATACTCCTTAATAGAGTTTGTTACAATATCAGTCATACGGAAATTACTGGTTATCCTTATGACCATGACCCGAGACCACTTTGCTATCAAAGTAGTACCTCCGGCTTGACGAAGTTCACATCACCTTAAATTATAAGGTATCAACGACATAATGTCTTTCAGAGCTGCCAAGAACCTTTTAAACACTTGCTGGAACACCTACGGCTTGGTGAAGATGTAGCTGTGACCATACCACTGAAAAATGCTACTTCGCAGACCTCTGCTGCTTCTTTCTTCCATCCCATCCAATCCCTTTGCTCTCGGACCTTGCTTTCGATGGGATAGAAGCTTAACTCTGATGCCGAGCTGTGGAACAGAACCTGATTCTACCATTGCTTCATTAGAACTGCTCAGGTGCTACTGCTTCACCAATTTATCATCCTCTGTTGGGACCGACATATCCCCCTCTTCCGTGCTCCTGCATACGGAAGGCCCATCTCCATTTGAACTGATGAAATAGTTGAACTTTCCTTAGACATCTCAAGTGAGACCTCAGGTTTCTCCTTTCTGATTGCCTTCGAGTGTGCACCTGCAGGCTGTTCATGGACATTGGTCATCCGAATCTTTAGTGCTCCTGGTGAGCCTCCTCTTGAGATGAAATGAACCGTTGGAAAAAACCCTGTCACTCGGTTATTTGACCGAACAATTTGTGTGTCCTTGGCTTCACGCTCCGGACCGGAGAAGTGCAGGAGCTTCGAAATACAAAATAGGCCAACTCAGGGGGTATTTATGGAGCCATCTGAACTATCCTTGGTGCGCGAGCCTATACTGGAGTAATGATTACTTGACCATCCTTTCGGGCTTAGCACGCTGGTAGTAGACTACATCTTGTACAGCGTCGGCGACAGAAATGATTACGGGGAAGAGTCACTTCAAAGTGATAGCGAGGATGGAAAGACAGAAAAACCCATTAACGGTTTTCAAGCCCCTCAAAAAGTGGTTTAGGAAACCCGCTCCAAGACCCCTGAACGATCCTAGGACTGCCACGTGGAGGCCACAGTTTTGATTTAGGGGCGAACTAAGCGTGGTAAACTTGTCGTAGTTTTAACCTCCTAACGCTTTTTTGACCATTGATTTGCCTCGAGGGAACCTCGAGATCTGAGCCAGGAAGACACAAGTATTTTAAAATGGGTCCCGCTTGACGCAAGGCCTCCTTGTTAGATGCTTTATGATTTTATAAAACCGCTGTGATGGCTAGGTGGTTTCAGGGCCCTCGAAAAGTGGTCTACTGATACCACCTTGAGGCCCCTGAACATCTATAAAATTGACATGTGTCAATAGTTGTTTTCTATCAAGGATCATCTGGGCTGAAAAAATGAAGCGTGTTTGAGAGCCCTGACCATGCTTGCTTTCGGCTGGCTCATGATAAACGTTTTCTGATCTTCGACTACATACCCTCCGGCTACTATGGCGTGAAGTATTTCACTTTATACGTTCCTTCTACTGCTCTAAATGCTTTCTCTGACATCCTCCTTCGATCTGGCGACGGACCTTTCTTCGGCTGATAATATCACTAACACAAGGAAAGCTAACATGCACAGGAAATCTCAACAAACTTCCTCACATATCGTGGATGGTAGGTCGAGCAAACCGTCAGCCAGATATCTAAGCCAAATATAAAGAAGATAAATATATTGTATTCGATGGAAAATGAGATAGGAAAAATGTGCATTGTAAATATGAATGCTCATTGTAAGGGTTTTGTATTACATGAATGCATGCTTTATTTTAGTGATTAGTCTATGCTTATTGATTTATTAATATGTTTCATTAATTAGATTTGTGGATAAGAAATTTTTCATGAGATTTGTGGATAAAAAATTTGTCATGGTATAAAATAAGTGTCCTTATGCCATATCCTAAGATAAGATAAGTTATGCCATTATCTTTCATTGAAATAATAATAGTAAGATATAATTATTTTTACAAAAAAGAGCGTACAATATAGGTCTTACAATTATTTTTACAAAAAAGAGCATACAATATAGGTCTTACATAATTGTAAGGGTTATAGTAAATATATTATATATGAAAGGGAGTAAAGGTGCATAATACACTTCCTATTCTAATAAAAGAGAGAAGAATGTGTAGAGATTTAAATAAAATTTGCAATAATGAACACATAAGAATACATCTATTTGAGAGAATGATTTATAGGGAAACCCTTCCGGGACAAAAATCACGTACTCTAGAAACACTCAAATGCATGAATCATCTACCAATATAGATAATTATGTTATAATGCTCTGTTGATTCCTGGAAAATTCCTTGCATCGACAGTAGGGGTTCTCCCCAATGAAAAGTCTCAATCAAACTATTCACTGTTTGGAATAGGGAACTCACCTGGTTTATGGTTCGGCTACCGTATGATATGTTATTGTGATGAGTTATCGGTTGTGGCCTGATCCACCATCTAAAGTTTTATTATTATGTATGCAATCCAAAATAATAATTCTAAATATGCATGATTATACCTATACTTGTTTGACAAGTAGAAAGAGGCCTCACAAAGTGATGCACAGGTTCTTACCTCTCGTCTTACCACCCCTTTGCCATCATTCAAACAATAGAATTCCCTAGTTAAATGCAAGATTTTAATCTACTTAACCTATCCTTGCAAGGAGAAGAATTTAAAAGAGAGAAATGACTATAAATTGATTTATACAATTCCATAAGTTAGCTGCTAAAAGAAATGTATTTAACAATCACAAGATAAGATTAACACAAAGATAGCTTTGATTTTGGAATTTCTTTCATTCATTACTTGTAAATACATAGAGAGCTGCATTTTATATTCATAAACAATGAGATGATTCACAAACAATTAGACTAATCCAACAGAAAAAAGGAAAGATATTACTGCATATTGATAAACAAAAGGAAGAAATGAGTTATGCACATTCATTCATATGTTTCCATGCAACATTCCATGTATGCATTCGCCCATCAAAAGTTGTTTTTCTCATTAGAAGAAAATAGTTTCTTACATGTGAGACTAGTACAATCTTTCACAAGCCAAAAGCCCCCCTCCCTTCTAGTTTCTCCTATTTATCTTTGAAAACATTGCCTTTAGGTGACTTATCACTTCATATTCCCTAAAATCCCTTGCTTTCCACAAATTCCCCCCCTTGTGGTTACAAAATAAATAACCAAAATATTGAAATATAATATAATATGACATCAATTTGATGGTACGTTCTCTTGACTTTGAATGTATGTTAACAATAAAATTAACACCCCTAGTCATGTGACAGAAGAAGCATATTTTTACTATGCGCCCGCAACATGAAGACAGAACACAAGTACATTCAGAGACAAATCCTCTCTGATCTAATCACTTCTCCCATAAATGGAAGGATTAGGTGAAGAAAGTAAGAATCTAAAGAGACCAAGTTCAGTAATTGAACCACTCAAAAAAGGTCCAAAACTAAGCTACACCAATCAAAAAATGAAGAGAAATGCATTAAAGTGCATTAATTGTGCTTAAAGTATGCTAAGTTGTGCAAAAAAGCCTAAAAACTATGGAAAAGTGGGTTTTTGAGTGAAAATGATCTAAAATAATGAAAAGGAGCAATCTCATATTGAAAAGAGAAACTTGAGAGCACACTTCCCAATGCTATATAAGAAATGCATTTGGGTCATTGTAAGGTACACAAAGGAAGAGCAAAGGAATGTTGAAAAGATTCTGAAGGAGGAGGAAAAGCTCAATTTCTTCAAAAGCAAGGGTGGAGAAATGAAATCTTATGGCAATGGAGGAGGGATTCACACTAAGATCCATGGTAAGGACATACTTCTTCATTGTTTTAATATGAAATGATTCAAGTTTGTTCCATTTGAGTGTTTGAATGTTGCTTATCTTGCATGATTTAGATTTTTAAATGGCACTAGATCTTAGCTTTGCTTATCTTAATTGATGAATAAATGTAGATCTGATTAATAACTTGTGATAATCATTTTAATTTGCGGACATATGTTATTTTTTCACCATTTAATTCAATATGATCTAGGATCTTAACTAAAAGAACAACATGTACAACATATCAAGCATACGAGACAAGAGACAAGAGACACAAATCATTTCACTGGGGAAAACCAAGAAGGTGAAAAACCCCGCAACTTCCTCAGAGATAGAATAAGCACCAATACAAAGATCACCAAGATGAATCCCCAAAAGATAAATGTCTGTAGCAACTACTCCTCCTCCACTTGTGCGCACTCCTCCTCTCTCTCACTAATGCGAAGTGAGTGAATGAGTGAATGTGTTAAATGAGGATCACACATCCTCTATTTATACTTTACTTCACTTGACTTTTAACTCTAACTAGGTCGGCCCCAACTTAGGAGATTCTAATAACCCATTACCACTTGTCACTGGGCCGACCCCACTAGGGTGGTCTAATAACCCTTTAACCCACATGACTCATACAGGGCCGACCCCACCAAGGTGGTCTAATAACCCATCAAATACAAATGACGACACTTACAATGTAACTTGCGACACTTTCAAATACAAATGATGACACTTCCAATCGGAGGAATAATACATCTCCATTGGGGATTCAATAAAGTACAAATGTAATACATGTAATATACAAGTGAATATATTTCGAAGTTACAAATACATCAACACTCCCTCTTAACTAGGAAGGTATTCTCTTGACATAGGTCATCAATACATATAGGCACAAGTCTTCAATTCTGGAGCTGGATCATCATCACTAGATCACGGAGCATCATCGTCACTGCTGTTGTACTCGTCATCTTGATCACTGGGCTATATCTCAATTCTTCTCATCATAGGAATTTCTATAGAGCCAACCCTTTTTCATTCTGGTTGTAAGCCTAGCTTCTTGTAGGTATTCAACATATCTGGCCATCCTGTGGAATGTGTGTCAACAAAACCTCGAAAGAGCATCCCATGAATTTTACGAGCACACAACTCAACCCATCGGATCTCCCAGGATCTTTTACATGTGACCACCACAAAACCTCGAAAGAGCATCCGAGCTTAAACTATCGGATCTCCCAAGATCTTTTCTATGTGGTCAGGAAAAACCTTAAAAGAGTGTCTTGCAACCTGCAAGATCTCTAAAGAGCATCCTAGGACTTTTACGAGCACACAGCTCAACCTATCGGATCTCTAGGACTGATTACATGCCTCCTATAGCAAAACCTCGAAAGAGTATCCGAGCTCAAACTATCGGATCTCCCAGGATCTTTTCTATGCTACATGCACAAACCTATAGAAAAACCTCGAAAGAGTATCCGAGCTCAAACTATCGGATCTCCCAGGATCTTTTCTATGCTACCTGTAGCAAAACCTCAAAAGAGTATCCGAGCACAAACTATCAGATCTCCCAGGATCTTTTCTATGCTACCTGCACAATCTGTCCACGGCCACAGAGTATCATCATGATACTCATGATCATACTGATCATCATCATATAGTACATCATCCTGATGCATGTAATGTCCCCTTCGCCCATCATCAAATGCAGGAAAGGAAACATTAACAACACACCGGGCTTTTGTAAACTTAGCCCCAATGTTTTATACTCATAAATACATAACAATTAAAACTTCTATATGCAGATTCACCTCAACATAAACACAGCGGAATAAACATACTAGTAAGCGCACAAACAGTAATGCCTAACATATATATATATATCACAGCAGAGGATGATTCAGCATATAGGGACTCAATCTCATTACAATACCATGCATGGATTCCAAATTAAGATAATGAATTCATTTCATTAAACATGGACAATTTAACATATTGCAGAACACAGATTGTATATAATTTAATCCATGAAGAATACTTATCTTGCAACGCAAATGTCTAACGACTAGCTACGTGAGAGCAACGTTCCACCCGACCATAGATCTCTGTCCAGCCTGTATTCTTTCAGCTGAGAGATCACCCCCGAGCTGGGCTGTGTATCAACCAGGGAGGAACTAGACGACTCACTCACAGTCAGAGTTTCACTCAAACAGCCATGCTAAGCCAACATACAGTTGGGTTTTTCAAGCAGGAAATAGGAGATGGAGGAGTATGCTAGTCCACTGAGCTAAATCCCAGAGCCACATGCACTTCAAGCTGGACTCAGCAATCCCATCCTCTGTTCATACATCCACAACTGGATCTCTCACAACTCTGTCACAAATAACCCCAAATCCATCACTGATTTTCTAGGCTATCCAAACTGGGTTTTCCCATGGATTTTGGGGTAGCCAATGCTCCCAAATTCGCCCCAAGGCTCATACCAACGGATCCCCCATTAGATTTCACTGTCCAATACCCAATCTGGGCGTTTTTGGCTTCCCAAAACGTGGGTTCATTCCAAGTCACGATTTCTGGTTTTCTCCCTCATTGGAGCTTGTTTTTGGATGGATGATGATGCTGGTGCTTCCACCATGGAATGGGGATGAGAATGAAGCAACTTCCAAGAGGTAGAGTGACTTGTGGCACAAGTAAACAGAGCCCATACCTACCCATACGAATTTCAGGGCTTCCCATGCTCCATTGAATCCATGGGCTGACATCTCAACCACTTCCTTACAACAGGCATAAATGTCATCTAGAAAAGTCAAATGGGTTCTCATAATGACATATGGCAACCTATGGTTCACTCCATTAGCCCCCTCACCACTCCCTAGTGGATACATGTGGCCCCTTCTCATTCGTTGCCTCTGTAGCCAGTTTTGGTATTTTATATTGCATGATGTTTATTTACATCCTATTACAATTTCCATGGCTTCAGAGCACATGGTATCAAAATATCAAATACTTGCCCTTTAAATAAAATTCAGGCTTTCACCAGCGGGGCCTTGGCCTTGAGCTCCATGCTAGGAAAACATACATCACATGTACACATTATTTACATTAAAGGCTAATATATCCTAAGGGTCGAATTGGGGGTATTGCAATGCACATCATCATCACATGATTAACCTGATCATGTACACAACATAATCCTGATGCATATCATTTGGAGCATCATCCTGATGCTCAACATACATGATCATCCTGATCATCATCATAGCATCGTCTTGATGCCTATCATCTGGATCATCATCCTGATGCTCATCACACATGATCAAACAAATCATACAAAGCATCCACCTGATGCATATCATCACATATGATCATCCTCTCCAGATCATCTCATCGTCCACGGAGCACAGCCCAGATTCACATCATACAACACTTACACCATCGACATGGGAGAACACATCTACCACCATTCGGGGAAGGCTCCAGCCCTTACTTTTTCACCATGGGAGAACACATCTACCACCATGTAAAAAATGGCTTCAACCCTTACATCTGCACCATGGTAGAACACATCTACCACCATGTGAGAATGGCTCAACAATTACATCACGACCATGGGATAACACATCTACAATCATGTCGAAAAATCCCATGTGCATCTACGTCTTCCAGATTGATCACCTCCCCTTGGAAGGAACCTCAATTTGAAGTACACCAAGCCTCTCTCTGAAGTACTTGAACTTCACTCTAGCTAGTGGTTTGGTCAACACATCTGCAATCTTCTCATCCGTCACAACATACAGGAGCTTCACTGCTCCTCTCTGCACCAGATCCCTGATATAGTGATATTTGATCTCGATATGCTTTGACTTTCCATGGAACACTGGGTTCTCTGACAACTTCACACAACTCTGGTTGTCACAATAGATACAAGTAGCATCCAACTGGAGATCAAATAAATCATACAGTAGCTTCCTTATCCATACTTCCTCACAACTAGCTGAACAAGCTGCAACATACTCTACTTTGGTTGTACTCAGTGCTACGAAGGATTGATTCCTGCTAAACCAAGAGATCACACCTAATCCCATACTGAAGCAGCACCCCGAAGTGCTCTTCCTATCTACAGAACTGCCTGCCCAATCTGAATCAACATAACCCTCTAGGTTAAACTTTTGATTCGCATCATACTTGAGCCCATAATCAACCGTACCCTTCAAGTACCTCAGAATATGCTTTACAACAACTAGGTGAACATGTCTAGGATCCGTTAGGAACAGGCTCAAGGTGTTCACCGCAAAGCAAGTATGTGCTCTTGTGTTCATTAGGTACATCAAGGACCCAATCATCTGAAAATACATCGTGGCATCAACCAATTTTGATGAAGCATCACTCAATAGATTCAGGTTCGATTCCATATGTGTGGCCATGGCCTTGTAGTCCATCATCCCAAACCGCTTCAGGATCTCTACTACATACTTCTCTTGTCCAAGGAAGATTCCATCCGCACTCTGCCACACATCCATACCTAGAAGGTAATGCATCATACCCAATTCCTTCATCTCGAACTCGGCAGCAAGCTTCCTCTTCATATCAACAATCAACCCAATCTCACCTGTCACAAATAGGTCATCTACATACAGTAGGAGTATCACTGGATTTCCTTCCTCAACCTTGTAGTAAAGGTTGGAATCTGCTCTACTCTTGGTAAAGCCCAAACTAGTTAGGAAGCTGTCTATCCTGCCGTACCATGTCCTAGGTGCTTGTTTCAAACCGTAAAAGGCTTTCTCCAATTCACACACATGTGACTCCCTATCATGTGTCTCAAATATGAGTGGCTGCTCCACTTCCTCTTCGACTACACCATTCAAGAAATCTGTCTTGACATTCATCTGGTGTATCTTCCACTTCATCACTTGCCTTGTATTTCTCTATGCTACTATCTGTAGCATACTTGATCTTGTAGATCTACTTGGAAGTCACAACAGAATTCCCTTCTGGTCTTGGGACCACATCCCAAACATCATTCTTCATGATCGATTGGTATTCCTCGATCATGGCATCCTCCCATTAATGCATCCCTGATCCTGGGAACTTCAGATTCTTCAATATCTTCAATAGGTAGTTTTATTGAACTTCGTCGTTGGAACAAATGTCGTTGTCCTTCTTTTGTAGGGGATTGTACACGATCTTTCCTACAAGTCAAATTCAATTTCATGATTAGAAACTTCTCATAGTTTTTGAAAAAAAAATTCTTACACATAAGAATGTATGTCATACAATCATGCAATTATCTTAGCCAATGCTTCAATACAACATTTATCCATATCCCATGACTTTCTATATGCCTTCCATCTCTACCAGAACATTTAAGAGTGTGCACAACTCCCAACATGTCAGCAAAGAGGTTTCATGCTAGATAAGTAGCAATGAAATGTTATACAGTACCATAGCCCACTTACCCATTACTTTCATATTAGTAGTATCTTGTTCATTAATGCAACTTTTCTAATATGCATAATATACATCCTAAATCTAGGAACATAAGCATGTACATGACTGGAAAACATCATTTAAGTAATCAAATATAAAATAAATGACAATTCAAATACTTATATTCGTTTGGTTGCTGGGTGGACTCCCTCTCAATCTTTGCTTCCTTGCAGGAACTACTGGAGTGTGCTCCCTCTTGATTTTGATTCCTTGCAGGAACAACTGGAGTGTGCTCCCTCTTGATCTTTGCTTCCTTTATGATATCATCATGATTATATGTCTTTGAAATTCTATCCATCCTGGACCACTATGCATTCTTAAGTGTGCACTAGTGTCATCATTGTGTCATCCTCAATATCTCATACATAATCATACATGCATTAGTATAATCTCAATACTTATCAAAACATTATGATTCTAAATAATATTAATCATGTATGGTCGTGATCATTTCACACACAAGCATTAGTATTTAAGGTTTCAGGGAGGACTTCTTTTACTCATGCATATTTTTATTTGACCATAGGACTCTTATAGTTTGTCATATCATTAATCAAACTAAGAAGCATAATATGCATAAACCCATGATTTCCCAAACTTATAACTTCATGAATTATCAATCATACCAAGTATACTTATATAAGATCCTAACACAAGGTAGGATTCTAACTTGATATAGGAAAACATACTTGGATTATCATGCTTGCTATTCACGTCTAACATACCCACATAATGTCTTCTTGTTCTCTTCAATGACTTGTGCTTGTAACCTTCATATCTCATAAGTTAACCGTTGTAGAACCAAATTATACATACCTCGTAAGTAGAGCTTCTATGTGATCAATAGCCATGTATGAGTCTTTGTCTCCATGTCACCATGGTCATATGTTCTTGATATAGAACTTGAATTGTCTTTCTTGATGTACCTTTCGTGTTAGCGGACAACATCATCCTCATACAACACCACAGTGCATTAGTACAATCATAAGTGTCATAACCCTAATCAATGAATGTCTTCTATCATTCACATGCATTCATACGTTTACTAAGGTGATAAGACAAGTCTAAAAATTAATCAAGATTGTACTAACCTCAACATTATGAAGACAAACTTAATCATGAACAGATTTCAAAACATACCTGTATCTCTTCAAGTCATAGCTGTCCACGTACCTGTCGGGATTACTTGTAATCTTCTTATGTAAGGCCTTAGCCTCATCTCCCTCTGGAACTGGAACTTATTCACTTATGAAGGTGTCCAATTCGTTCTCTTCTAGGATTAACCCAATCCACTTTGATTTGTTGAAGCTGGATCTGGAGCTAGATTAGGGTTTGTCAGAGAAACTGTAAAAATTCAAACTTCTGATTGGATGAAAAGATGCGCCTTGCTGAGTTGATCAGCTTGGTATACTTCAATTTTGAAATCTCCAAAATTTGACCCCTCAAAAATGACTCTGAAAGTTTTGGATCTACAGCTTCTATCAAATTCTGGTTTTCTGGTCAAAATCCCGAACTAGGGTTTGATAGAGCCTGGGGTTCTACCCAACCAAAAAATTCGATATTGGTCTCTAAATTTGGATTTTGATGAGGAGAATCTAGCCATGGTCTTAGATTCAAGAAATTCCAACTTTCTCCAAAACCCTACTTTACTGCAGAAGTGACAAACCAAAAATGAAAGTGCTCAGAATCCAATTCTGTTTGGACAGAAATATATGCCATATTGTTTATGATGTATCTCTGAAATTTTGGATCATCGGGGTCTAAAACTTAGGCCTATGGAAGACTGAACTATCATCTTTCCAACCCCACAAATCTCAGCTCAAATGTATTCTCTGAGAGAGAGATATGCCAAGTGTCACAACGTGACTTGTTTATGAATTGAAACAATATAGCGAACTTGTATGACATTCCACATGTCACTATTTCAACTTTGGCCTCTAGAACCCAGACCTATGAAACTATAGTCCATGCCCTAACTATCACATTTTACAGAATTCTATTTGGAGCTTCCTAGCTCGAGATATGACCTTTTTTCCTAGGTCACCTGTTTAGGACTGCATTCTGGAAGAGGTAGAAACCCTAACTTGTACGAATCATATATCACAAACTACAATGGATATGAGGCTATCCTTCAGACAAAAGGTACATGGACATTTCATCTTCGACCTATAAAAGTTTCAGATCCTAAACCTTCTCCCATACGGAGTTATAGAGAAAGTGCCATGATGACTGGTTTTTACTATACCAAGCCCTAGCTTCCAATTTGTCGCAAGTGCAACAAGTGTCATAAATGCCATACCATGCCTTCCTTTAGGCTAGCTCTGATCCCATGTTATTTTTTCATCATTTAATTCAATATGATCAAGGATCTTAACTGAAAGAACAACATGTATAGCATATCAAGCATAAGAGACAAGAGACCCAAATCATTTCACCGGGGAAAACCAAGAAGGTTAAAAACCTTGCAACTTCCTTAGAGATAGAATAAGCACCAATACAAAGATCACCAAGATGAATCCCCAAAAGATAAATTCCTGCAGCAAGTACTCCTCCTCCACTTGTTCTCACACCTCCTCTCTCTCACTAATGCGAAGTGAGTGAATGTGTTAAATGAGGATCACACATCCTCTATTTATAATTTACTTCACTTGAATTTTAACTCTAAATAGGTTGGCCCCAACTTAGGAGAGTCTAATAACCCATTTCCACTTGTCACTGGGCCGACCCCACTATGGTGGTCTAATAACCCTTTAACCCACATGACTCATACAGGGCCGACCCCACCAAGGTGGTCTAATAACCTATCAAATACAAATGACGACACTTACAATATAACTTGCGACACTTGCAAATACAAATGATGACACTTCCAATCAGAGGAATAATACATCTCCGTTGGGGATACAATAAAGTACAAATGTAACACATGTAATACACAAGTGAATATCTTCCGAAGTTACAAATACATCAACAACATAGAGGCTCACCGCTTTTTAGTAAAATAGCATTTATAGAGTAGACATGTCCCTACACTATTTGCTATTTTACTAAGAAGTAGTGAGCCTCTATGTCAGCAAATTAAAATGATTATCACAAGTTATTAATCAGATCTAGATTCATTCACAATTAAGATAAGCGAAGCTAAGATCTAGTGCCATTTAAAAATCTAAATCATGCAAGATAAGAAACATTCAAACACTCAAATGAAACAAACTTGAATCATTTCATATTAAAACAATGACGAAGTACATCCTTACCATGGATCTTGGTGTGAATCCCTCCTCCGTTGCCATAAGCTTTCCTTTCTCCACCCTTGCTTTTGAATAAATTTAGCTTTTCATCCTCCTTCAAAATATTTTCAGCATGCCTTTTCTCTTCCTTTGTGTACCTTACAATGCCCCAAATTCCTTTCTTACATAGCATTGGGAGTGTGCTCTCAAGTTTCTCTTTTCTATACGGGATTGCTCCTTTTCATTATTTTAGATCGTTTTCACTCAAAACCCCACTTTTCCATAGTTTTTACGTTTTTTTGCACAATTTAGCATACTTTAAGCACAATTAATGCATTTATCTTCACTTTTTGATTGGTGTAGCTTAGTTTTGGACCTTTTTTGAGTGGTTCAATTACTAAATTTGGTCTCTTTAGGTTCTCACTTTCTTCACCCAATCCTTCAATTTATGGGAGAAGTGATTAGATCGGAGAGGATTTGTCTCTGAATGTACTTGTGTTTTGTCTTCATGTTGCGGGGGCATAGTAAAAATGTGCTTCTTCTGTCACATGACTAAGGGTGTTAATTTGATTGTTAACAATGTAATCATTCCAAAGTCCACTTTCATAAGATATTGTATTTAATTGTTGTGGTTCTAGTAATTTCAAAGACACTTCATGAAAAGGAATCTCTTTGACCATGGCGTTCAATCCCTTAGTTGTTGCATAATGGCCATTTCCCAACTAATGGGTCTTCATTGTGGCTTTTCCAATACACTCTTGGAGATCTTCTGCAGTGAGAGTATCTAGAATCTTGATGGAAGCAATATCTTCGTCCATGATAGTCCTCAGTTTTTCTAAGCGTTGCTCTTTTGGTACTAGTTCTTCAATTGCACCTGGAGGAGGTACATGGCAATTTTTGAAATCCCTGTAAATACTCCGGTGAATATCCTTTACCTCATTCTACAAATTTTTCTCTACCTTCTGGCAACTATCCAAGAGTGCAAATTCTAACCCGAGTCAACAGTGGACCTCTTGGGCAGATGTGGAGGAATTTCCTTGGTTGTTTTCCTCCGAGCTGTTAACCTCTTCATTTTGTCATAAATTCTTGTGAGATTTTTCCTTGTAGTTTCAGCTTCCTCATAAATTTACCTAAGCCTGGTTACCATCCCTTGTAATTCATATTTTTTCTCAGTGAGCAACTTTTGGGAATGAAATAACCGTTCCTGTAATGCAGAAGCACATTCATAGAACGACGTTAAATCTTGTTTTTGTTCTTGAGCAAAATTTAGCTGCTCCACTAGGGACTCCTTTTCTCTATTTAGCTCTTCTATTTGAGCTTGTAAAGCTCCATTTTAAATCATACGAGACTTAACCTGCTAGTATAACTAGGTTTCTTTTTCCTGTAACCCACTTATTTGATCTTGAAGGTCAGTCTTCTCTCCTTCCAGGATCAGTACCTGGACATTTAATGAGACTTTTTCATCCTCCAGACTTTGGGAAATATGCGTGATTTCTTCTTTCTCCAACTATAACGCATCACTTTGTCTTCTCATTTGAATCCCTTCATTTCAAGCCTGTATCAAATTTTCTTTTAGCTTAATTAATTTTGCTTTTCCTTTCTCCACATCTTTAATAAATTTGTGGATATTATCTTCATTGGCTTCTGTAGCAACAACATTCACCGATGCTGTGAATTTAGGATCCTTGGTCATTCCTTCCAATATCGAAACCTCTTGTATGGTAATGATGTATGGCTACGAAGCAACCTTTAATCTCTTTTCTATTTTCTTCATGGTAGTCTTTCTTTTGGGATCGAAGACTATTGTTTCCATTTTGGCAATTGAATGTTACTTGGATGGTGTGAATGGCGTGAGTCCTAGCTCAGCCAAAGGAAGATGACCTCTAGTTAGAGGGATTTTAGTATCGATATTTGTAGGATTATCAATCTCCATGTCTTGTTGACCATTACTTTCTTGTAAGTTCTGGGCTTCCGCAACTTTCTTGATTTGTTCTTCCTACTCATTTTTCTTCTTCAATGCTTCTTCTTGTAATATATTTTCCTCTTGTTCTGCAACCATTTTTTATGCCTTTTCCTACTTTTCCTTCTTTCATGCTTCTTCATACCTTTCTTCATTTTCTCTCTCTTCTTCTTTCTTTTTGGTTAACTCTTCTTCTTGCATTCTCTTTTGCTTTTCAGTGGCAAGAGCTTCTTCATTTGTTTTCTTCCTTGCTGCTTCCTCTAAATATTCTTGTGTTGATGTATCTAGCTAGCTAGAACTTGCTGCTGCTTTATTTCCAAATCTTTTGTTTAAATCTATAATATTAGTCACTCCTTGTACACCTCTTCATCCTTCAAAAATGATCCGTATACTCATAGTTAATCCTACATGATTGACAATGTTGAGACACTTTCTAAAGACGGTCATTTCTAGCAAAAACATTCTCACCCAAATGGTAAGAATATAGTTCCTTCACAAACTCTTTTTATTCTTTGGCTTTATTGAGTTTATAATACCCAACTACAAGTGGAAGTGGTGGCCATGAGGCTTTCTTGTTTTTGTGCAAAACGTGTCCCTCACCATTGATAAATACTTGTCTCATTGTTTCCTTCGATACAATTTATTCTGTAACATATTTAGGCATCAGTGAGGGACTTTTTGAACCTCCATGCATGCGTAAATATGTACCCTTGGAAGTGAAGTAATAGTCTCCAAATTTGGTGACCACTGTGATTGCTTCATCCGACATGCAATTGGGTTCCTTGTCAAAAGTCAATGTGTACAATGGCATTAAGAATTCTTCACAAATCTACTTATAAAAACTCGCATGCTTATGTTCCCATAGAATTTGATAGGCCACATATACTAGAGCTTCATTAGCATTCCATTTACATCCAAGCTTTGAAAAGGGGTTCATGATTATAATAAAATCAATCAGGTAAGAGGACATATAAACCTCATATTTCTTTTGTTTAATTCCCTCTTGAGCATATGTTATGGCTTGCATCATGTTTTATGAAATAATGTCAGATAGTTGAAGACTGTACCATGCATTGTAATGTGGTATAACAATGTTATCCATTTGAGATTATAACTGCTTGAAGTAGCTCTTCCAAAAATTCTACACAAAAGCATGGAAACAACCTTGAATGGAGTCTTAAGGTTCTTGGTATTGTATTCTATGCTAGTTCTTTGTCGTAACTGTTTGCCTGTATTTCGCACATTCTGAGTGATAAATATTCAAAATTTTGACCCAATCATATGTTAAAAATACTTTAGGTTCTGGGAGCTTATAGGATTTTCCTATATGAGCAGGCTAGAAAGAAGCAAAGCCATTCTCCTTAGCACTCGCAATGATTATGGATTTCACATCCATATAGGGAAGAATCCACCCTATTACCTCGGCACATGGAAATAGATCTGGGTGTGTAGCAGCTTTATGAATAGCGTATCTCTTGATATTTTGATATATGAAGTCTTATTCCATCGTATAATCGGGTAGGTTCTGGTCCCTAATGAGGTGGTACAGTTCACCCCACTTGAATTCAGGTGATATTCCAGTGGTGGATTTGGTATCCCTAAACTGAACTTCCAAGGTTTCTCCTAGAACCATTTATTCATTAGAATCTTATTCCATCACCTTGATATTACGCTTAGAAATCCTTCTAGACATTTATGAATCCTGCAACACAAAGGCAACATCATTGGGTTGCATGGACTCCATTGAAAACATAAACTAAACATATTTATACATAAAAGAATGATTGGAACAAGAACTCCATGAATAGAATTAAGACATGAGTATGATATATCTTATCAATAGAAGACTATCAATCCTCCCTCAAGCTTATCATAATTTGTAACCAAAATTGTAAATAAAAACCTTTGCTGCCAAACAAGTGGATTAACTGTATTCTGAGCAAAATCGTGTCAGAGAAAGACATGTGAATTAGGGTTTAAATCCTGTTGAATAGGCATGCATCTGATAAAGAATCCATATGCTAAGTTTAATATTCTTTTGAGCAAACAAAATTGTGTTCAAGAATAGGTAATCAGGGGTTAGGGTTAAACGATGCCCCTTTCAATCAAGAATGCATTCAAGCCGGTTGTAGATGGTGGGATAAGAGTCCGGATTCAATAGGTTTTAATTAGAAATATATGCATATCTTATGTCCTTGAATAGATATGTCATGTCCCAAAAAAATTCATTGGGTCACAATGGCCTAAGCCACTTGGCCATGTTCATGATAATTTCTCAAATTGGTGCTAATGGTCGAATAATTGCCAAGCATGATGTCCAAGTTAGTAATAATGTAAAATTAGAGCCAAATGGACAAGGTGGGTCACAAGAAGAGCAAATTCTCAATTCAAATTTTGTAATGTCCCCATCCAAACAAACTATCATGGCAGAAAAATTCCACTAACTTGCTAGTTCCCTAGGTTGGGGGTGGAAGCATCAAAATTTGGAATAAGGGAGCTACAAGACCCAAAATGAAATTAGACTTACAAATTCACATTAAATGGTTCAAATAAATAATAATGATAAATAAAATAATGTGGCATTGGATCATGAGGGCACATAAGAGGTTGTGGGACCCACATGTGGCAAGATTCCCCACTACACTTTGCATCATTCTCTCACCAATTCGAGTCCAAGGTGGAGGGTAACATACTTGGGGGATATGAAGAGGCAATATTCATGTCAATAATGTAGAAAGGTCGAATTGGAGTGGAAGAGTAACTCCCAAGGAAGAGGAAGATGCATTGTGACACTTGTAGCTAGATTCCATGGAACCTATGACAACAACGATGAAGGAATCTATGAAAAATATGACAAATTTAGACCTGATTGCATACATATGACACATTTGACATATTAGGGATAAATATAGCCACCAAGAGGGTGCATAGAGGGAGTTATGGTCAGAAAAGATTCCCAATTCGAATTGGGGGAAAGAGGAATGGAAGGAAGAAGTGGACAAGTGTCTCATGAGAGAATCTATCACTAATTCGAGTTAAGTGAAGTCTCTTGGAGGGAATTCAACCTCATGATTCCATATGAGGTTAATAAAAGAGGAGGATGAAAAAGGAGAGAATATTTTGAATCACTTTTGTTTTTCACTCTTGGAGAGCTTAGCTTGTCCTTGCATGGTGGATGTTCATCCTCCCTTCCATTGAACCAATTTCGAAGGTGAAATATTCCTATCTAAGTTGGTTGGAGGAGACGTCATTGAGAACTCTTATCAGAGCTTAATGAAGGTTTTTTGATGTAGGTTCAAGTCCCCTTTCATTTCTATCTCATCTACAATTTCTTTATTCACTATCTCTTCTCAATGTTCTCTCAATGTCCATATTATACTATTGATGGCACACTCATAGTTGTGTAGTCTTTCTGGAGGATGATTATTGACTGCATTGTCATGTTATCTGATGTATATATCTGTAATAAGCTATAATTTGGAGCCTATTGATGCCTAGAAAAATCCTTGCACCAACAGTAGGGATTCTCCCTAATGAACAATCCCAATTAGATTATTCATTATTTGGAATGGGGAATCCATCCGGTTCACGGTCCGTATACCGTAGATGTCTTCTAATATAAATTTACCATTTACGGCCTGACCCACTATTTATATTTTATATGTAAAGTATATGGATGCAAATTCCCTAATCATATGATGCACAACCTAGAATTGACAGGCATAAACCTCACAAGTGATGCGCAAGTTCTTATCTCTCGTCTTACCACTTCCACCTTATCAATTGATTAACATTATTCTATATCCTTAAATAATAACTAGTCTATCCTTGCAAGGAGAGAGTTTAAATATAAGAGTAATATCTGAGATTACTCGTACAAGTTCAACAGCTAACTATATGAAATAAAGTATTTACAATCACAGTAAAATGATATACAAAGATAGCTTTGATATTAATTGATTTCATTTATTACTCCTTTCTACATAGACATTCGCATTTTGTAATAAAAACAGTAAAATCATTCATACACCATTAGAATAGTCCAAAAAATTAAGACAGATCTCACAGCATAAAGATGAACGAAGGAGGAAATAATTTTGAGCCTTAATTCATGACATTCCATGCAAACTCCATGTAAGATTTTAATCAACAAAATAGCTCCTTCTCATTAGTAGAAAATTAATTCTCATACAGAATGTTACTAGATTCTATTATACCAACCAAAATCCCCTATCTCTTATATTATCTCGTATTTATCTTTACAAAAAAAATTTCCTTACATGACTAATCATTTCACTTTCCCTTTAACCCTTGGGTTTCTGCATTTTGTTCTTTTGTAATTGCTCAATCCAAAAATAGATAATAAAATACAAATTACATTATTTTGCTGGAGGATTTTCTAAACTTGAAATATAATTGTCCCAAAGATCACTTTCATAAGATATTACATTAAATTGTTGAGGTTCTAACAACTTCAAAGCCACTTCATGAGTGGAAAATTCTTTCACTATGTCTATTAACCCCTTTGTTGCTACCTTGTGAACTTCACCTAGAAAATATGCATTCATAGTTGCTTTTCCCACATGTTTTTGAATATATTCTACAGTAAGCACGTCCAATCCCTTGGTGTACTCCAAATATTCACTCAAATTGTTTCTCAGCTATGCTAAACGTTGTTCTTTGGATGGTAATTCATCAATATCTTTAGAAATGGGAATATGGCATTTTTCATATGCTTGGCAGACATTTTGATAAATTTCTTCACATTTTGTAATGGTCTTTTGTATTTCACTTGGTATTATTTTTGCATACTTTTGACAACTTTCCAAAATACCTATATCTATCTTTAGTTAAGCAATTGTCTTCTTAGGAAAGTGATCAGGAATTTCCTGAACTTTCCCTTTCCAACCAATTAACTTTTTTACCTTGTTAAATGTGTCTACCAATATTTGTTTTATAATGGCAGCTTCTGCAGAGATTTCTTTCATTTTGTCTATCATCCCTCTTAATTCATAAACTTCCTTTGTCACTAACTCCTGTGAGTGAAAAATCTATTATTCCATTTCACGAGCATGTTCCTAAAATGGTGCCATGTCCTGTTTATGATCTTGAGCGATTTTGATCTACTCTATCAAAGACTCATTTTCTTTCATCCATTCATTCATCTGAGATTGTAGAGATCCCTTCTCAACCATTAGGGATTCTACCTGTTGATTCAACTGAGTTTTTCTTTTCTCTAACTCATTTATTCAAGAATGGAAATTAGCTCATTCTCCTTCCATAATTACTAATTTCACATTCAATGAATCCCTTTCATCTTCAAGTTCTTGGTAATCCAGCAGAAGTTTTTCCTTTTCGGATTCTATGGCATCCCGCTTTCTTTTCATCTCAATCCCTTCGCTTCGAGCTTGAACTAAATTATCTTTTAATTTTACCATTTTTGTTTTGCTTTCTTCTAAATCATTCATCAATTCATCCACATTATCTGCATTAGCTTGTGCAGCCATGCTATTTACTGAAGCAGTGAATTTCATATCGTTGTTAGTACCTTCTACTAAAGTATTTTCTTGTATGGTTACAATATCAGGTTGCGTACCCATCTTTAATATCTTTTATGTTCTCCTTAGAATAGTCTTTCCTTTGAGATAAAAAACAATAGTGTCTAACTTTGCCACAGAATGTTGTTTCGAGGGGGTGAATGGTGTGAACCCAAGCTTATCTAGTGGGAGATGACCTCCTATAAGTGGTACCTATAAATCAATGGGTTGATCTACTTCCATATTCTGTAAATTCTTATTTTCTTCTTGAATTCTCATTTCTTCCACAACTTTCTAAATCTTCTCTTCTTCTTCTCTTTTCTTTTCATCTTCCCCTTGTAACCTTTTCTTTTCTTGATCAACAACTTCCTTGTATACCTTTCTTGCTCCTCTTTCCTCTTGGCCTCTTCCTCTCTTTGTTTTCTCTCTTCCTCTTGTTTCCTCTTTTCCTCTTCAGTTGCCAAGGCTTCTTCCCTTGCTTTCTGTTGCTCTACTTCTTTTGAAATTTCTTCCGTCTAACTTGAACTTGTTTCTTATTTCCTACCAAATCATTTGTTCAAGTCCATCATGTTATTGGCTCTTCTATATACTTCCTTGTCTTTCAAGAAGTTATATGTATATTCAAAATTTATCTTGCATGAAGCACAATATTTAGCTGCCTTCTTCAACTTATCATTCTTGATAAATATCTTCTCTCCAAAATGATATGCCTCTAGGTATTTAACAAAATTTTCTGCTCCTTTTACCTTAGTAAACTTGTATGCTTTGATGGTCAAAGGAAGTGGAGGATAAGATGCATTCTTATTTTCATTTAGAAAATGTCCAACCCCATTTATGAAAACTTGTCTCACATCTTCCTTATGTACTATGTAGTCTGTGACATGCATTGGCATTAGAGAAGGACTCTTGGGCCTCCATACATCCGGATGTAAGTTCTTTCTGGTGTGAAGTAATAATATCCATACCCACTAATCACCTCCAATGCATTGTCTGACATGCAATTGTGTAATACCCCAATTTTGGACTTTGAACCCCTATTATATTTTGCTAAGTATTATTTCAGTTTACTTAGTTGACATTAGAAATCTGATAAATTGATTTCTAATGACCATGTGGACTAGCACATTAATGAGATGAGAGTCATAGTCCCCTATGGGTTGGAGGGTAAAATACCAATTATAATAATAATGAGAAATTATTGTTGGAGAAAATGGAAAAACCCTAAAGAAAATATTTCAGAGAATAATGAATTAAAAGAAATAACAAAATGAGATAATTTCACACCTAAGAGAATAAAAAGTGAAACTCATTCAAAACACTTCATTATTCCTTAACAATGCTACACATTCACACGATCTTGAACACACAAGAGAATGGGGAACTGGGAAAACAATGTCCAGAGACAAATGAAGACAAGTGAATGAGGACAGATTTGGGAGTACCAAACTGGTCCAGATTAAGAGGAATCATACAGCTGGGTATTGGCTTGGTCACTTGATTGTGTGAAGGTAGGATAACTACCCCAAGCTTGCAGGAGCACTGCATTTAATTTTAATATGCCGTGTTTAATTGATTCTCTTAATGGATGAGGCTTAAAAGGCCCTGGAGCATCCTGGAGCTCAGGAGTACTGAGTTGGATGTTGGGTTTCCTATTGCCACTGAAATATCCTAAATAACTTGGGGAACAAGTTAAGGGTAATTTAAAAATATACACTCTGACCTGGGGGATTGTGAACTCAACTCGGGGGTGACCTTAAAGCAAGGTGATCTTGCTAGTCAAAGGCTGGGAGGTTTGTGCTTGGTTCCATTGGTCTGTAGAAATACAGATAAGTGTCTCTACTTTATTTCTATAAGTTTTTACGGAGAGTTTCTAGAGTTTATTATGTATAACTCTGATTTACTGTTTGTTTACCATATCTGAGCATGAATGTCTTATTAAACTGAATGTTGTATATGGGTCATGAACATAATTTTATGTCCTTATCATTTTGGGCAGATTTATGATTTAATGCTATACTTTCAGTTTTCATAATGTTGTTTGAAATAGAATGACATATTCTTTATATAGTAAACAAACTGAGTTATTTTATGATTATTGATGTACAAGCCTGAGAGAGGCAGATCTGAATGATCATAGTTTATACTAACCCTAAGAAAATGTTGCAGGTATTTAAATATAATACAGATCATTTTCTTAGTAGATCCTATTTAATCGCAAAATGTATGTTTCTCATGTTATGACTGAAACAAGGCAGACATGTAAACCCTAGGGTTTACATGTCAAGCCACTTTATTTTCATAATCTTTTATTCTATATTATAGATAAAACATCGAGATTATTGTAACCAAATTTGGCTCTATTTTCCTTGGACATACAAATAAACATGTTTATGAATGAAATCTATAGTGAATGGATTTAAGTTCATCTGACAGAGTTACATTGTAATCGACTACTTTTATTTACCTAATGTTTTATATATAGATTGGTTTCATATGGTTTCATAACACATTGTAAACATATCCATTAAACTAATTTCGAGATGCATTCTGGTTAGTTCGTGTTGAACTTTTATTTCATGCCACGAATCTTGGCATGAGAGAGTGAGCTCCATGAGAAATCCTGATCGTGATACCCTTCACAATGTTAATGGCTTTAGCCAACATCAACATCGAAGCGTTTTCCAGAGGTTGGCATGGATGGCCTCCACGCAGGAAAAGGGTTGCACCTTGGTTTCCACGAGGATCGTGGACAGAGGACTTATAAACAACATGGCTGAGATACTTTATGAATGCGATATCTACCTATGGTAGAGAGAATGCTCAGTATATGGTATATATATGTGTATAGGCTCAGGGGCCTCTGTGTAATGTTTGACCTTCATTTTTTAATAACGTTTTTAACCGGGATAAAATCCTTGCTTAACATTTTAATAGCCAAGTTGAATGTACAGATGGGAGACCCAATCGTATGGCATCTCAGGTTCATCATGACACTACTAGGTAGTTCGTGGTTAACCCTTTTTTGGTATGCCTAAAACCCAGGCATGGATACCCTAGCACGATGGTCGCAGTCTCGACCTCGGCGCGTAGCACTACGACACTATTTAAAATACAGTATTCATTTACCAGATAAGCGTTATAGTAAATTACGAGTTGCAAGCTAAATGTTATTTAATTGATTTTGCAAGTTAAATTGGCATCGCAATCATTTTATATTCACGCAAGATTTCATCCCTATAATTCAAGCTTATTGTTTGTAAATAATTTCAAAACATTTCATATAATAATGAATCTGTTCATATATCGAAAGAGGGACAGAGGCCGAGAACGACCTTAACCATTTTCATTTTTGCATAAGAACAAGCTAGCGCATAAATGATTTCATATTCAAATGCATTCATTATTTACAAACTAAATAGTTTAGTCCTGAGAGATATCACTCTCCTTTACACACTAAAATCCCTTCACGGGTCAACCAAAGCGAGACAATGCTTATAACCGGCAATTCCCAGTGTGGCCAACATGCCCAAGTTCAAGTTTAAATAAGTATTGTTCACCATACAAGTTCCTAGTTAAAATTACATTCACCTACAGGATGGGAAAGCTGTCAACATCTAAACAAACTCGCATCCAACAGCAAGGTTGGCCGAAGGCCGAGTTGCAGCGTGAGTAGACAAGAGAACCAAGAGTATTAAGTAACCCATCCGAAATCGACGGGGTAGTTTCAGCCAAGGGACCAAGGATGATAGGTTACCTGTCCACGTTCACAATTGGATTATTCATTCCAAGTCATGGAGGCAACGTCGAATGACCCAACATGCTCACGGTCTCATAGCTCCTGCATTAAGAGGACCAACGTAGTAGTTAGTCGGGATGGTGGTAAATTTTCCTGAGTAAAAAGTAATATCAATAACGAAGTTAGAGGTGGTGTAACCACTTACCGTTGGGTCAAACCAATGTGAAGCCCAAGCTTCGGTGGCACCATACCTGCAAATGGAATGCAACAAGTTAAATGGTGACAACATATTATTCATACAACGAAACAACGAAGTAAAGTTTAGTAATTTCATAAAAGTGAACCTTCTTACCTTCAAGACATGCAACCCAGGAAAAGCTTCCAATAGCTACCTCACATAGAGTGTTGGAGTATTTTGGGAGCACCTCCTCCCTGGTTCAGGAGTGAACACCATGATCAAAGCAGAAGAGCTCGAGCGATCCCGTTGAACTCCAAGTGAACAACGATTGCAGGGTAGGGTTTTGGTGTAATGAGGTGATACCGGTGAGAGGAGTGGAGACCTCTGAACCCGATCATACTTCCATTTAACTGTCAAGTACCTTGTAGAGTTGGAGCCAATATCCATGTTGGCTGCATTTCTGGGCAGACCCGGGTTTTAATGAAGCGCAGCAACAAAACCCCTTGGCGCACTGGCCCTTTCGGCAACGAGCTGCGCAGCAGCTCGAGGTCTCACCCGAAGTGGCTATGGGGGGGTTAAGGAATCAGGTTTCCTTAACCGTGGTGACGCGGAGATTGTTCTGTTTCTCTTCTTCTTCCTTTAATATCGGCGGTCGGACCCTCCCGCAGGCCGCTCGGCGCAGCTGCGTGGATTCCTTCCTTGGCAGGTCTACTGCGCAGTTTCTCCTCTCTAACGCAGCAGGCAACTATCCCTTGGGTCGACGTGCTAGACACTTCCTCGCCCTTCACATCCAGCACAGTAACGCAGTCTGCCCTCGCCGCAGCGACCGTGCGTTACTACTCCTTTAGTACTTAAGACACTTATAGTTATCAAGGGATCTTTCCAACTCGCTCAAACAGTCACAAAGATAAGACAGAAGTCTTGCATACACAAATAATGAACTCTAAATAGTGATCATTCACGCAAACATAATACAAGAAGATATAAGTGAAGCTCATCTCCTCGAGGAAAACCACGTCCACGGGAGCGTTATATTAACCAGAAAATGATAGAGATATACAATATGCTGCGCACACAGCTGCAGCCTTAGATCTTACAGGAAACTCCACGCACACAGCTGGGAGCCCTTCTCTCAGTCAAGTCTCCTCTCTATGGAGATTACAAAGGCACAGACGTCGACTCAGACTGTCTGGCAACTCAGGGATTAGCTCCTCGGCTATCCGATTTCCTCTCTATTTCTACGCACTGGGTAGAAAATACAGTGAAGGATAATCAACACATGATCTATCCTTTAGACTGGCTCTCTAACAGTCTAGTATCTAACTCTCTAATTCTCCAAAGGGAAGGAACTCAAGGAACTGAAGGAACCTCTACCCATTACAATGATTCATATATATAGGTGGCCATGACGGTCACACCTTTACAAAACTGTGGGCCTTTCCCAACAGTGATTCCCAAAAACCCTAACCACGCACATGGCTAGGTGTACTGTAGGCGCCGCTTGCAGTCACGTCGCCGCTTCCTGCAGGCTCCGTGAATTCCGGCGCAGATTGTGGGTATGGGCGATCGTCCTTCGCCTTCAATGCTCTGGTCCGTTGCTCCTCCTTGATCCGAGCAACCATAACTTCTGTACTAAGCCTTTAAATGAGGGTAGCTGAGCCCTCTACTCCATCGCCTTATTTATTATGGTAGCTGAGCCACCTTCATTCTTCGATGACGTGCGCGCGAGCTCCGCAATTTCCGGTCCGTGATCTGCGCTGAGATCATCCATCTGGCACCGTACTGCGCACCGTCTCCTTCTTACCCAAACTTAGTGCTTGTCCCAAAATTAGCACTTTCCTTCCATACTCGTGTTTTTTCCCCAAAATTCGCAGCTTTTACTATAGCTGCGACCTTGGCCCCAACAGGCCCCCAACACTCACTTGTGGCTCGCCCTCGAGCCACTCGCACTAGCGCGTGGTTGTTTGATTTGCGCATCTGCGTTTGCTTGAATCTCCGCGAATGTTTTCTGCCATTTCGCAATAGCGGAGTCCAATTCCTCGATACACTCATCAGCTGTTTGCACTGTTTCTGCGGTCGTTTCATCTTTAGTGAGTGTATCAATGAGCTCCTGAGACTCGGTAATCTCTTTGATTTTTGTCTCAACCTGGCCAACGATTTCAGCATACTCATCCATGAATGGCTGAATGCTGTTGGTGAGCTTCTCATCTTCAGTTCTGAGCTTGTGCAGTTGCTGCTGCATTTTGCGCACTTCGCCCATTTTCTTCATCTTTGGCAAGCCTGTTAAGGACTTAGCTTCTTCATTCAGAACAGTGAGAGACTGTTCTGCAGCTTGCACCTGTTCTGATAGTCCTACTTTAAAAGGGAGGTTCACAAGCTCTGACCAAGCTTCCATAGCCTGGTCCATCAAGTTCTTGGCTTCTTGTACTCGATCTTTCATTCGTGTGGAAGCTCTTCTCAATGCTTCAAATTGTACCTGCGCATCATCCGTAAGATGCGCAGCAACGCGAGCTTCTAGCTCAGCAATCTGGGTTCTATGGTCCTCAGCCATAGCAACTTTTTCTTGCTCCAGGGTTTTCGCCCTTTCGCCAATAATTTGAACTTTTGCAACCAGAGGGAGGTCTGGTTGAATCTCGCAAGCCTGCAATTCCTGGGCAATCTCTTCTATTGCGTTTCTGATGCCGGTGTCTTGCGCCTCATAGAGTGCAAGCTTCGCAGAGATATTCTTATGACTTTCCTTCAGCTCTATCTCCTGCGATTGCAGTCGTTGGTTTGCCTGGAAAGTAGAGAGCTCTCTAGCTCTCAACTCAAGAGAAACTTTCTCCTGTACAAGCTGTAGGGTTTCTATAGGAATCATAGACAAATTAATTTCTACAGGTCCAACTGTGCTTACCTGTAGTTCAGCTAGAGGATCTGGAAGTGTCATGCTGGTAGGCGGAATATGCACGACAGTGTGCCTTTCTGTGAGTTCTTCAACTCGTTCATCAGTTGGATTTTCTTGTGGCGCCTGCGAAGTAGATGCTGGTGCATGGGTCTGCGCAATCCTTCCTGCGAGACCTTTTAGTTCTACAAATTGTAAGTCTAGAGCACTTCGGATGTGAGCATGCATGTTCCTCATCTCACGAAATTGCTCTTTCAAGTATTTGTCGACCTCCGAGGGAATGGCCTCAGTGGGATGCGACACTTTCTGCTTCTTTGTGGCTGGTTCTGTTGAGCCTTCATCGCTTCTTTGCTCAGGGGCTTCCTTGCCCTTATCCTTTTCTTGCGCAGCGGCGGGTGGCATCGCAGGTGCGATGTCAGCTGCTGCTCTCCATTCGTCCGACCACGACTTAATGGTTTCTTCAACATCTTCTGTGGTCATCCTGTAAAGACCTAGCGCCCAGTCACCTGGAATGTCGCAAGGCCGAAGGTAGAGCTGATGGATGTCGGCAGTAAAAGCCAACTTGCCTTCATACAATGTGGCTGTCTCCTCAGTCAGCCTTGGCATATCTTGTATGGTATCTCGGAGGAGATAGTAGTACTCACAAAAGACAGCGCGATTCATCTTGCGCTTCGCGGGATTAGGGGAATCCCAGAGGTTGATGTAGCGCATGCCGGCAACCTCTCCTGCGCGGCGTGGACGGAACTGAGTATTCGGGGGCTCCTTCCACCCGACGAGAGCGCATAGAATTAGAAGCCACGAAAAATGGAATGATTGGCCTGCATTGTCCTGCACATTCAGGCAATCAGCCAAAAAAGAATTCAGCAGGAAGAGAGACCAGTTGTACTGTTCTCCCTCCGCAGCTGCGATAGCGAGCTCGACGACGGCTCCAGTAACTTCTTTCGGTCGGCACTTTGTGAGAAGTCTGCCTGCAAGCAGACTTCCTGTGAAGCGAAGTGCCTCATCTTCTACGGTCGTGAGGTCATAAGCCCGACCTCCTCTTGTCAAGTTATATTTCTGGACCAGCTTTGCAGCTAATTTTCGGTCCTTCTCCTTTCCCACAAAATGGATGTTGGGATCCTTACCAACCTTAGATAGACCGGTGATACGGTGTATCAAATCAACATTTAGATCAATTGGCCTCCCGAGCCAAAGGTAACCTCCATGAACGCATGATAGCAGTGTTTTAACGACTGCGTTCACTTCATTGCTACGCCCAAAGTGCGGTAGCTTCAACAAATTCAAGAGTCCAGGGCGCTCAAGATTTGCTGCAAATCCCTTCGGGATAAACTCATCAACTTTTCTGGTGGGATTATGGACGATATCCAGATATCGGTCCAACTGGAACTGAGGATATGTCTTATAGTCTCCAAGGTTAAAATCAGAGAATTTAACCAATGGAATGTTTCCCAATAGTTGGCCTTCTACCCGCACACTAGCCGGTAGTGGCGGTAGCGGAATTGGATATTTTGCATTCTTCGGAATCTGTACATCCAGCGCATCATCCGGACGCGGCGGAATGTAGTTCACCATAGACGCGAGCGGCTCTGGAACAGGTTCCTCCGGCTACTGCTGAGATGCTCTTGTGCCTGGAGATGTTCTGGGATCAGTAGCACCGGGGTGTACGTAGGTCGAAGCTGTCACCGGAGTGGCCATGCCGAAATCTAAGCCTCGACGCAGAAATTGACGAACAACTTCTTCAGTTGATAAGTTCTCCGTTGTGAACCAATGTAAATAACAAAACTCTGGACAGCAAATGGCGGAACTGCGTAGGGTATAGACTCTGAAAACAAGGGGAAATACTCTGCACACTCGGCTCTGAAAACAATACTTTGGGTCTTCAAACACAACTATGCAACTCGAGACAGTAACCCGAAATTGATACAAGTGTGAGGTATTTATAGCCAGCGGGGTTAGTAAATGCGACCAAGTGGGGTAACGTAGCTATAGGCGGCTACAGATGAGTTGACAACACGCTATCCTCCTTGCCGTAGCGGTGCATTTAGTGTGATTGACGGGGTCTGACAGCCTTCCGGGAGAAGCTAATGCTTTCGGCGCCTGGGTTAAATGCAAATCTTTCGGAGATTAAGCCGAATCCGTCATAACGGGTAGAATTAAATAGCGGCCTTATCCTTCATTTATTCAAACGCGGCTACATAACTGCTGTAATTCAAAATTTCCGGCGGGTCATTTCAACTTAGGAAACTGTGCCTCTATGGGTCCACAACAAAACTCTTTTCAGCGGCAAATTATGAAAGGGGACTTCGCAAGAGCGATAGTCCAATGGTCCACAAAGCAAAACTTCGCCAGAGCGGACCGCTAAGCTTTGTTCAAGCAATTTTTATTCAGGATGCGCGGATATTTCAAGGAACTACGCAGGAAGCTGGAAACTGAGGGTGTGTCGCAGCTTCCGTGTAGACTAAATGCGATGTCTCTTTCAACTACACTGGGCATCTGCATTCTTGAGTAATATATTATGTCGACAGGGCGGAGTGGCCGTCGCAATAAAGCTTAAGTCGACTCCCGTTTATCATTGTAGGTAGTAGTTCTCCATTCAGCTTTGCAAGCTGAACTGCGCCTCCGTCTGTTATTTTTATTATCTGAAAAGGACCTAACCAATGCACACGAAACTTGCCTGGAAACTTGATGAATTTACTATCATAAAGGAGTACCAAGTCTCCTTCTTCAAAGTGCTTATGCTTAATGTGCCTGTCATGCCAAGCTTTCTGTCTTGCCTTCTGTACCTGTTGATGAAATCCGGCCAAAAGTCTGTCTTCTTCTAAGGAAAGCAGTTGCGAAAGTCTTTCATTCATAGTGTCAGGATCTGCCATTTCTGTAATTTGCGCAATTCGGAGACTGGGAACAATGTATTCCATGGGCATAACTGCTTCTTGTCCATACACCAAGCTGAAAGGTGTGTGACCTGTTAGTTTCTTGCAAGTAGTTCTGTAAGCCCATAATACAGCTGTGACTCTAAGGTCCCAATCATCTCTTTGTTGATTACAGATTTTCGTCAGGGCATTCTCAAGAATCTTATTGAATGCTTCCACCGTACCATTAGCTTGAGGATGGTAGGGTGTACTCTTATGGTGATTAATTTGAAATTCTTCAGTAAGGGCCTCTATAGTCTCATTGAGGAAATGTGTACCTTGATCACTCATGAGGATCACCGGGCATCCAAACCTAGTGATAATGTTCTCGAAAATGAACTGCGCGGCAGTAACAGCGTCGCAGTTCTTAACTGGCTTCGCCTCAGCCCATCTGGTGAGGTATTCAGTAGCTGTAATGATATATCTTGCGCCAGTTCTTTTTCCTGGTGGGTTAATAGGTCCTACAAAGTCAATGGCCCATTTATCAAAAGCACGCAGTGTGATCTGGGGTCTTAGTGGCATTTCATCTCTCCTTGAGGGTTTTCCTGTGCGCTGGCACACATTGCAACATTTACAGAATTCCTTAGTATCCTTGTGCAATGTCGGCCACCAAAGTCCTGCGGCTAATATTTTCTGCGCAGTCGGCTTTCCTGCGAAATGGCCTCCTGCGGTACCTGAATGCGCTTCTGTGATGATAGAGCTCTTTTCATGTGGTAAGATACATCTGCGCAAAATTTCGTCAGGGCCCAACTTATAAAGCTGGCCTGCTATCAAAGTGAAATCTGCGGCTCTAACAACAAGTTGCTTTTTCTGCTGGATTGTAAGCTCAGCCGGCGCTTGTCCGGTAGTGAGAAACTTAAGAATATCAGAATAATATTCGTCTGCTGCTTGGATATAAAACAACTGTGCGTCAGGCAGATTGTCCTCCAGACTCGTAGGTTCCTCTCCTGACTCTATTCTGGATAGATGGTCAGGCCCTGCATTCAATCTGCCTGGCTTGACAATAACCTCAAAATCATACTCTTGAAAGAGCAGTAGCCATCTGCAAATTCTTCCTCCTAAAACTGGTTTATTGACCAAATATTTCAAAGCAGAATGGTCAGTATACATTTTAAAGTGAGCTCCTAACAGGTAGTGTCTGAATTTCTGTAAGGCATACACCATAGCTAGTCCTTCCCGTTCTGTAGTGGTGTAGTTCTTCTCAGCTGTAGATAGCTTTCTGCTGGAGTAAGCAATTGGGTGGTCAATACTTCCTTCTCCAGACTGTGTAAGCACGATTCCTAATGCTACGGAAGAAGCATCAACATGAACATGAAAAGGTTTTCTCCAATCCGGGAAAACTAGAATAGGCGCTGTGATCATCTTTTCTTTAAGTGTGTCCAAGCTCTGTTGGCATTCTTCTGTCCATTGGAACTTCGAATCCTTCTTCAGCAATCTTTCCATAGGCGCTGTGATCCTTGCATATCCTTTGATGAATTTTCTGTAGTATCCTGTATGTCCCAATGTAGGGCACAATTGCTTAACTGAGTTGGGCGCAGGTAAATTAGCAATGATGGCAACCTTCGCAGGATCCATCAGAAGTCCTTGTCTGCATACAATATGTCCCAACAAAATACCAAAGGGCGCACAAAATATACATTTTTTCAAGTTAAGGGAAATCTGATGCTATCTACATTTTTCTAGCATCATGCGCAGATTCACAATATGGTTCTTTAGTAAACCAAATACAGTCCAGTCATCAAAATAGACTTCTAAAAACTTGTGGATAAATTCTTTAAAAACAGCAACAACGACTCTAGAGAAGATAGCAGGTGCGTTTTTAAGACCAAAGGGCATTACCGTATACTGGAATGAGCCCCATTCTGTTGCAAAAGTAGTCTTGTGGCGGTCATCCGGATGGATTCTGATCTGATGATATCCCGAGAATCCATCAGTGAAGGAGTAAGCCTCTTGTCCTCCAACATTATCAAGTACTTCATCTGTGAAAGGAGTGGGAAATGGATCATGCGCTGATGCATCATTGAGTTTGCGCAAGTCGACACAAATTCTTATTTCACCTTTCGTTTTCTTTTCTTGGACCACCATAGGACTAATCCAATCGCTTTCCTCTACTGGCTCAATAATACCTGCTGCAAGCATCTTATCAATTTCTTCTTTGACTTTTTCTTTGTAGCGCGGGTTCAACCTGTATGGGCGCTGCTTTACTGGCTTGGCGTCTGGTTTCAGAGGTATGCGCATCACTCCTAAGTCTCCTAGGATGCCTTTCATTTCTGTGAACTTGGTAGGAAAGATATCCTGGTAGTCACGTAATAAATCTGAAACATGCGCAACAGTTTCATCATCCCAATAGTCTCCTATAGAAGCAAACTTTGGGTCAGCTTCTGTGCCAATGTTAACTTTCTTGAGCTTGACGTGTTCTGTGATGGCAGGAATATCAAGCTCAGGACCTTCAATATTGCGCATCCCTTCTGATTCTGGGATATTGATGTTACGAGGATCGTCCTCCTCATCTTCGGCGGTGAAGTTATAACATTCCAGGGCATGTTCTATCTGGACAGCCCAATCTGGTTGGGAATATTCTGTTACTAGACCTGGTTCAAATACCTTCTTTTTAATACACTTCAGAGCCTGATCAAGACTTGGATGCTCTGACTCAAAGCTGAATGTAAGTTGAAAACTTTCTATCATAAGAGCCCAAGTAAGAGTGCCTTTGCGCAATTCTATTTCAGTATACCAATTCCTTGGAATTGTATCCAATGTGTGGATGAATTGGTGAACCCACTCATCTTCCAGAATATCTGACCATTGCTGAATACATGCTTCAATGTGTGACCTGGGGTCACTCTGTCCTTCATATTTGCGTAGCGCTTCGGCTGTGGTGTCCTGAAATCTGCGCAGTATCAATCTGCGACAGTCTGTCCATGTATGAATATTCTCCTTGTGCGCAATCCACCATCTTGCGGGTGTAGCGCGCAATGCTATATCTAGTGCCTGTATGCGCTGCGGTTCTGGAAGCTTTTGTTCATATTCCTGTATGAATTTAGTTACTTCAGTTAAGCCATCAAAAGTTGGAGTATCAATTAATTCTGTGCCAATCCATCGAATGGATTTAGTCATCATGGCGCAACGTCTTGCAGAAACCTCATGTAGACGATTTTGCCAATTTTCCAATCCTGCATCTGAATCTGATGTGCACGAGCTATCACATCGCCAGCTGATATGGCCGTCTGCTGTGGGGTTGACATAGTCACTGTGGTTAGTGGTCATCTGATACAAGCTTTCCATGTGGCGCGCTTCCTCTTCTTCCGTTGTAGTCTAGTTGGTTAGGATACTCGGCTCTCACCCGAGAGACCCGGGTTCAAGTCCCGGCAACGGAACCATTTGTTGGCTGCATTTCTGGGCAGACCCGGGTTTTAATGAAGCGCAGCAACAAAACCCCTTGGCGCACTGGCCCTTTCGGCAACGAGCTGCGCAGCAGCTCGAGGTCTCACCCGAAGTGGCTATGGGGGGGTTAAGGAATCAGGTTTCCTTAACCGTGGTGACGCGGAGATTGTTCTGTTTCTCTTCTTCTTCCTTTAATATCGGCAGTCGGACCCTCCCGCAGGCCGCTCGGCGCAGCTGCGTGGATTCCTTCCTTGGCAGGTCTACTGCGCAGTTTCTCCTCTCTAACGCAGCAGGCAACTATCCCTTGGGTCGACGTGCTAGACACTTCCTCGCCCTTCACATCCAGCACAGTAACGCAGTCTGCCCTCGCCGCAGCGACCGTGCGTTACTACTCCTTTAGTACTTAAGACACTTATAGTTATCAAGGGATCTTTCCAACTCGCTCAAACAGTCACAAAGATAAGACAGAAGTCTTGCATACACAAATAATGAACTCTAAATAGTGATCATTCACGCAAACATAATACAAGAAGATATAAGTGAAGCTCATCTCCTCGAGGAAAACCACGTCCACGGGAGCGTTATATTAACCAGAAAATGATAGAGATATACAATATGCTGCGCACACAGCTGCAGCCTTAGATCTTACAGGAAACTCCACGCACACAGCTGGGAGCCCTTCTCTCAGTCAAGTCTCCTCTCTATGGAGATTACAAAGGCACAGACGTCGACTCAGACTGTCTGGCAACTCAGGGATTAACTCCTCGGCTATCCGATTTCCTCTCTATTTCTACGCACTGGGTAGAAAATACAGTGAAGGATAATCAACACATGATCTATCCTTTAGACTGGCTCTCTAACAGTCTAGTATCTAACTCTCTAATTCTCCAAAGGGAAGGAACTCAAGGAACTGAAGGAACCTCTACCCATTACAATGATTCATATATATAGGTGGCCATGACGGTCACACCTTTACAAAACTGTGGGCCTTTCCCAACAGTGATTCCCAAAAACCCTAACCACGCACATGGCTAGGTGTAATGTAGGCGCCGCTTGCAGTCACGTCGCCGCTTCCTGCAGGCTCCGTGAATTCCGGCGCAGATTGTGGGTATGGGCGATCGTCCTTCGCCTTCAATGCTCTGGTCCGTTGCTCCTCCTTGATCCGAGCAACCATAACTTCTGTACTAAGCCTTTAAATGAGGGTAGCTGAGCCCTCTACTCCATCGCCTTATTTATTATGGTAGCTGAGCCACCTTCATTCTTCGATGACGTGCGCGCGAGCTCCGCAATTTCCGGTCCGTGATCTGCGCTGAGATCATCCATCTGGCACCGTACTGCGCACCGTCTCCTTCTTACCCAAACTTAGTGCTTGTCCCAAAATTAGCACTTTCCTTCCATACTCGTGTTTTTTCCCAAAATTCGCAGCTTTTACTATAGCTGCGACCTTGGCCCCAACAATCCACAACCCAGATCAATGACGCCCATGCATTCATCATTCCCAAGATGGATGACCCGGATCGTGATCGACGGCCATGGGTCACTCCACATTCAATTCAACCTGCAATCAAACATTAATGCAGCAAGCCTTGGGAGTTGGTAGTCTCATGTGAAAGCCAGCATGGCTAGCTAGAGTATGAGCATGTTGTATTATTTTTGCTGAGTATTGAACCACGTTGTTTCCAAGTGGAGCCACCTTCCAAGAAGGCACCATAAGTGTTATCACTCGAGGAGTCTTTCCCAGACTGTGAAGGGAATGAGCCTGATAACTTAAATGCTCAATAATATAAAGGATGAATTGAGTCAAGTAACTTGCTCACAAACTCAAACATTCAGACACGCATGAATATACTCAAACAAATGAGGCTTTCTACTACATTTTCCAGATGATTTAAGTATATAATGGATGTATGAAGAATACCTATTATACTAGCAGAAAAACATACACAGAGCATATGCGAATGGCCAATTATAACAAGGAAGAAACACTTATGAGCCCAGTTTATCAATAAAGAGACAAGACAACAGTTATCTGTCATAGATAAACATGGATAAATGTATATAAACTTCACTCACAAGCACATAAAAGATAGAAGAATGAAGATCTGCAAAACATAGTGAAAGAATCTTGTATCCTGATATATACTCAAAATATCTGTTTACAAAGAGTTGGGCAAATTCTCAAAGTCGAATCACAGTCCTCGAGACTACTCCCCCTTCTTTCTCTCAAGGTCTAGGGTTTTATAGCTTTTACAATACCTTCCCCCATCTCCTAAGAAGCTGGATTCGAAATCCTAAAGGTAGAAGATGAAAACCGTTTCTTAACAAACCAGGAAAAATCATTTTTTAACTTGACCAAACTGCTGAAAAATGGGGCTCAGAGATGGATTCGATTCTCCCAATCTGTGACACCTGTAGGAAAAATGAGAGAGGTTATTGTTCATTGACTAGTTTTGAGAAACAACCTCCCTCATATTATTGAACGTCGCTTTCATTTACCCGAGACCTTCATTTCAAAAACATGTGTTAAACAGGAAGATTCTGGGATCCGAACATTAGGGCTCAGTGACGGATTCAATTCTCTCAATATGAAAAACCTATAGGAAAATGGAGAGAGGTTATTGTGCTCTGGAATGTTAGGAACAAAAAACTCCAAGAATTTTTCAAAATGACTCCCCAGTCGCTCAGAATCGTCATTTGAAAATGATGACTATTCACAGTAAAAACACCAATTTTTTGCAGTAAACATTTTCGCCTCCATCTTGATAGTCCTCATGACCTCGACAATTGTAACAAGCCTTCAAAGGCTAATGAGTAAGGTTGAAATTGCCACCTGGGGAATTGACAGGCCATCTTTTTCCCAAAATAGACTAGAAGATTCCTCTTCTTACCTGCTGGTGCCTTTCAATCTGGAATAGCATCTCGAAACAGATCTTATCAATTAAATCTTCACTTTGAAACCATCCTCGTCCTCTTTGGAATGACAAGACTCAGGTCTGTGCAGGAGATGTCATTTTGTCCTGCTTTGTGCTTTTGGTGGATAGGAGAGCCAAAATCCAAGCCCATAAGCAACCGAAAGCTCTGTTTTCGGTGGCTTAAGACAGCTGTGAAAGCCTGTATTAGCCATCGAAAACTCTGTCTTGAGATAACTTTCATTACTCAAACATCAGTTGAATGATAATCCTTGAGATTTACCCATCATCTGGGTTATAAGTCATTACTCTCTCTTTAATATGCTGCATGCCATTAGTATTTCCTGTAGCATCCATTGAAGTTCTCACAGTCAACATGTTCATGGATGGATGCATTCATACCCCTGCTTAAATCAACTAGTGAAAGTTTGTTGTATTGACCAACAATGAATTCATATTTGAAACTCTCCAATGAAGTTTCCATAAATAAATGATCCCAGCAATAAGCCTGCTTTTGACAGAAAAAGTTCTATCATATCATTGATTATCTCTGGATTGCTTTCCAAGGGAAAAAGTAATCTCCCAAAACACAATTGTTGATGAGTTCACAGTCTAACCTTTCTCAGCATTCCAATATTTGCCAAATACTTGTGGAAAATTCTTCTGTCCACAAGATCTCTGCCTGCGCGCCATATGAATTTACAAAGGGTTTATTGAACAGTGAATAACTCAACACTTACAGCTTGGGATAATTAACTTTAATCTCTTATAGCTTGATGTAATAGATTTCAAACTCTACAAATAAAACCACTTGCTGCAATCAATTTGATATTGGAATTGATCTCTTGGCCCCTGTAACATTTTTCAAACACATGGTATTGGAGCTTCTTCCTCGTGGCATGTAGGTTGCACTTTGGTAGTTCAAGCTTTGAAATGATCTGCATTTCAAAACTTCCTTTCACTTTCGGTAGCTAGGAGATCCTTGAAAATTTCATTTAAGCTGCCGAAAGCTCTGCTTTCGGCAGCTTAGGGACCGTTTTAAATAGCGCTTAGCTACCGAAACCGGTTTTTTGAGATTTTTTACAAATGAAGAGATGACTCAAGAGCTCTTATAAACTATAAGTCCAAAACTCTTCTAAAAGACTCTTTAAAATTTATTAATGCTTCCTCTAATGAATTTCCTATCACTTAATGAAAGTAAATTGAGAAAATTTATTTGAGGAGATAACATCTGGCTCCTACTCGGGGATGGAAACCTCCCTGTGAGGTTCCAAGAACCACAAATACAATGCCTTTCCTGTAAAAAAATATTTCAAACATGTCCTCTAGTGTTCCATTGGGCTATGGAGTGAGTAATACAACCACCCTCTGAACACCTTTCAAGAGCTATCTTTATTCACACAAACTAACTACTATTTCTGATGCAAACTAGAAGAAAACAAAATGCTTGAGCAACGAGCTTATTCCCTACACTAGTATACTCTAACTGGATCTACAATCGGGTTAGGTGAATGATGACTTCCATAAAAGCCATTCAAGTAATTTAAAAACTGAAGAAATCTCATCTTTATCACTGATTAGTAGGTGATGTCTGAAATGTAACAGCAGTGATAAGAACTTATCCAGGAAACCATTCTTACCCATAAACAATGGCAAGCTGAGGAAATATGAAATCTTCAGGTTTTCTAAAATGTATAACTCCATGAATGCTGCCACTGGATCAGAAACATACTGGTCTTCTGGAAACAGCTGCACATCTATGGAAGCCTCTTGCTCGGCCATGACAGTTCCCCTGTTAGAAGACTGACCACCTTCATGTTCCCTTGAGCTCAGATCTTGTTTATTAATCATCACAACTTTCTCTTCAGAAAAGTGCTCAGAAGCTAATGATAAAACAATGTTAAAATCATATGAATAAGGATCAGTTAAAAACATATAATTTCCTATGCAATCTTCAGTTGTCATAGGCTCATCCAGATTAGCAAACTGCTCATAACATTCTAACTCATACCTGTTTCTATAGCACTCAGCAGATGTTGAAGGAATTGATTCACAATCTGAAATATATTTAGTTGCTTGCTGTTGCCCTAAAACTGCCTCATATTCATTACCTTTCTGCTAAAAAATGACTTCTCCTCTGCTGGAAGATTGATGCCCTTCTTGTGTTTTTGAGAGCCACTTGTGATCATCCAAAATAGCAGTCTTTTCCTTTTCAAACTCATCATTTCCTTGTTCAAAATCTGAAATGTATTGACAGTTCATTTATTCATGTGCTTGCATATTTTCAAAGTCAACCCGCATTCAGATCAGCCTGGATGCACGGATATTTTCCTCAACCTCTTGAGCATCTTCGAACAACTGGATTAAGGATGAAGACTTCCTTTCTAGGAGAAGAAAAATAAGTTCTGAAGGAAGACCCATGACATAATATATCATGGCAGTTGTCTCTGTAGGCCGGACCTCCAAAGGCATGTCATGGTAGATACTGTAAAATCTTCGATTGAAGATGGACAAATCTTCACCCTGCTCTCTCTTCAAAGCATAAAAATCAGCAAGATATGAATCTAGTGATTTGTACTCACCCCAATACTTCATGAAAGCATTAGAGAAATCGATCCAAGAGCCAATAGAATCAACTCTCAGACCCTTAAACCATGCAGCAGCATCTCTGATCAAAGTTTTAGAGAAAAGTCTCATGATCACATCTTCATGAACAAACTCGAACCGATCAATAAAATTCTCAAAGGATTGCAAATGCCTCTCGGCTGAAACTTGGTATTCTCCATAAAACCAAGGGAGATATTCATAACAGACAACAGGATAAGGATGCAGGGGATAGGGCAGCTTCAAAGGCTTAAAAATCCTATTTCTGATTTTGACTTGAAAAGCAGTGGGTTGATCATGAGGGTTAATAGTTTGACAAGGAGGATCAATGATAAGGGCAAAAGGTGCTGTGATCTGCACAGGTTTTGAAACAAATTCTGCCTCCTCAAGGTTACATGGATGCTCAATAGAAGGAATTTGGATACAAAAGTCATTTTTATAAATGAGCTGAGGCACAAAGACTGATTCAACTTCTACAATACAAGTAGGCTGCAAATCTTCTTCTAAAGATGGATTTATAAAAGATGGCTAATAATCTCCAGAATATACAAAACAGAGGATAATTCTTTTAACATGTGAAGGGAAAAGTACAAAGGAGCTGATAAAGAATAACAACAGTTCATAAAGTAAACTTATGAACTGGTACCTGGATTTTGAATTCAGCCTCTTCATCTTTTATCAACCGGGTCCTTCCCAGTGGAGTCTTTAATGTGGAGTCGCCAGGAAAATGATTACAGTCGAAAATTATGTCTATCTCTTGTCTGCCATCAAGAAACAGATCTATGTCGTTCTCCCAAGGAAACTCTGCTTTCACTTTCGTTCCCCGTCAACGATGCCATTTTGTTATCACTCCAGGAGTCTTTCCCAGACTGTGAAGGGAATGAGCCTGGTAACTTAAATGCTCAATAATATAAAGGATGAATCGAGTCAAGTAACTTGCTCACAAACTCAAACATTCAGACACGCATGAATATACTCAGACAAACGAGGTTTTCTACTACATTTTCCAGATGATTTAAGTATATAATGGATGTATGAAGAATACCTATTATACTAGCAGAAAAACATACACAGAGCATATGCGAATAGCCAGTTATAACAAGGAAGAAACACTTATGAGACCAGTCTATCAATGAAGAGACAAGATGACAATTATCTGTCATAGATAAACATGGATAAATGTATATAACATCACTCACAAGCACAGAAAAGATAGAAGAATGAAGATCTGCAAAACATAGTGAAAGAATCTCGTATCCTGATATATACTCAAAATATCTGTTTACAAAGAGTTGGGCAAATACTCAAAGTCGAATCACAGTACTCGGGACTGCTCCCCCTTATTTCTCTCAAGATATATGGTTTTATAGATTTTACAACACCTTCCCCCAGCTCCTAAGAAGCTGGATTCAAAATCCTAAAGGTAGAAGATGAAAACCGTTTCTTAACAAACCAGGAAAAATCATTTTTTAACTTGACCAAACTGCTGCAAAATGGGGCTTAGAGATGGATTCGATTCTCCCAATCTGTGACACCTGTAGGAACATTGAGAGAGGTTATTGTTCATTGACTCGTTTTGAGAAAAAACCTCCCTCAGATTATTGAAATTCGCTTTCATTTACCCGAGACCTTCATTTCAAAAACATGTGTTAAATAGGCAGATTCTGGGATCCGAAAATTGGGGCTCAGTGACGGATTCGATTCTATCAATATGAAACACCTGTAGGAAAACGGAGAGAGGTTATTGTGCTATGGCATGTTAGGAACAAAAACCTCCGAGAATTTTTCAAAATGACTCCCCAGTCGCTCAGAATCGTCATTTGAAAATGATGACTGTTCACAGTAAAAACGCCAATTTTTTGCAGTAAACATTTTTGGCTCCATCTTGATAGTCCTCATGACCTCGACAGTTGTAACAAGCCTTCAACGGTTGATGAGTAAGGTTGAAACTGCCACCTGGGGAATTGACAGGCCATCTTTTGCCCAAAATAGACAAGAAGATTCCTTTTCTTACCTGCTAGCGCCTTTCAATCTGGAACAACATCTCGAAACAGATCTTATCAATTAAAATCTTCACTTTGAAACCATCCTCATCCTCTTTGGAATGACAAGACTCGGGTATGTGCAGGAGATGTCATTATGTCATGCTTTGTGCTTTTGGTGGATAGGAGAGCCAAAATCCAAGCCCGTAAGCAACCAAAAGCTCTATTTTCAGTGGCTTAAGATAGCTGTGAAAGCCTGTATTAGCCATCGAAAGCTCTGTCTTGAGATAACTTTCATTACTCAAACATCAGTTGAATGATAATCCTTGAGCTTTACCCATCATCAAAACGTTTCTATATGCTCCAATTGATAAAGAACTTTGTAAAGTGAACAAATGCAAGCTACTCAATACTAGTCCTTTTAATGAAAAACTATTAAAACTGAGAATATTAAGGAGAAATAAATGAAAGTCAAAGCAATCAAGGATTAAAACTCAGATCTCTTTAAAAAGTGTTGGTCAAGAACCAAATTTGAGCCTCCAAATCAACAAATTGTACACAATTTTCTATGCAAATTTTCTCATTAATGGAGGTACTAGTTTCACAAATTTTCAAAACAAGGGACTTTTAAGCCTATTGATATGTAATGAAAACATGATCCTTTCCAACCGTAGAAAATCTAAAATCAACATAATCACTATCCATTTTTTAACATTTTGAAGGTAAATGAGGTGAACATTTTCAAACTAAAGGGATAAAATGATGTCTTTCAATAAAATCCTTTTATTATTGTTTTTATTTTCTTTATATTTATTTATTTTCTCATTTATATTATATTTTTTTTTTATGTTATTATTATTTATTATTAATGTATGTAACAATATTTCTCTTCTTTGTCAAAGAATTTCTTCTCCACATTGTGTAGAGATTGAAAGGCTAAATTACCTTTTGGTAGTAGATAGAAGGCCAAGTGATCTGCATCGCAGTTGGCAAGTCATCGACGTTGATGCAACTTCGACAAGTTTCAACTTCGATACGACTTCGACTCGACAGGTTATCTCCAACAGGTTCTGAACTCGACATGTTCAGCAACCTCACAGTTCGCAACATCGACAAGCAGTGTCGATGTTGATGTATATGTAACTTCGGAATGTATTTCACATATATGTATATTGTATTCCTATAGAGATGTTATTATTCCTCTATACGAAAGTGTCGTCATTTATATTGTAAGTGTCGTAACTTATACTTGATGGGTTATTAGACCACCTTGTTGGGGTCGGCCCTATATAAGTCATGTGGGTCAAAGGGTTATTATACCACCCTATTGGGGGTCGTCCATGTGGGTCAAAGGGTTATTAGACCACCCTAGTGGGGGTCGGCCCAGTCAGCATTATGTTAAGTGGTTAAGTTGAGGCCGACCTAGTTGAGTAAAGGTCAAGTCAAGTTAGTGTATAAATATAGAGTGTGTCTCTCTCATTTTACACATTCTATTCTCTCACTCACACTTGGGAGAGTGGCGCACTTGTGGAGGAGGAGGCTCTGCTGCTAGGAGAAGACTATCTCTTGTATTCTAGTTGTATCATTGCTCTATCTATCTCTAAGGAAGTTATTGGGGTTTTTCACCTTTATGGTTTTCCCCAAGTAAACTCTATGTCTCTTGTGTGCTTGCATTATTGTGTCCATGATTGATATGCTGTAGATTTGTTGTACATGTTGTTCTCTCAGTTAAGATCCTAGATCATATTGAAGTAAATTCTGAAAATTTAACATGGTATCAGAGCTAGCCTGAAAGAAGACATGATATGGCATGTATGACACTTGTTGCACTTATGATGCTAGGGCTTGATATAGAAAAAACCAGTCATTGTAGCACTTTCGCTATAAATTCGTTTTGGCGAAGTTTTCGGATCTGAAACTTTTACAGGTCGAATATCAGATCCTCATGTACCTTGGGTCCAAAGGACAACCTCTAATTCATTGTACTTTGTGATTTATGATCTGTACAATATAACCTGGGCTAGGAAGCTCTAGTGGGAAGCTCCAAATGAAATTTCGTAAAATGTGACAGGTAGTACACAGAATGTACTATCTCAGGAAATATTTTCAGAGGCCGAAGTTGAACCAGTAACATGTGGCACTCCGTACAAGTTCGCACTCCTGTATTATCCCATAAACAGGTCACGTTGTGACACTTGGCATAACTCTCGCTCAGAGAATACAATTGAGGTCAGACCTATCAGGATGGAAAGATAACAGGTTGGGCTATCTCAAGAAAATGTTTCAAACCCTGTGGATGGAAACGTTCAGAGTTACACCAAAAACAATGAGGTACATATTTCTGTCATAACAGAATTATTTTTTAGCACCTTCATTCATGGCTTCCGGAATTTAGGGTTTCGGAGAAAGTTGGAATTTTTGTAATCGGAGACCACGGCTGAATGCTACTCATCAAAATCAAAATTTAGAGACCAAGATCAGAATTTTTGGTTGGGCAGAAGGTCGGGCTTGATCAGACCCTAGTTCGGGACTTTGATCAGAAAAGTGGAAAATTAAGGCTTCTGCAAAAATGGGAATTTTTGAAATCTGTGACCATGGCTGGAAGCTCCTCATAAAAATAGAAGCTTATAGCTTTGGATAAAACTTTTTGATTGGGTAGAAGAGTGGGCTTCATCAAACCCTAGTTCGAGGTCACGTCCGGTGAATCCGAAAGTTTCAAAGGTAAAATTGAGGAGTGAAACTTTGCAGTTTTCAAATTCTGAATATACCAGCTTGATTAGCTCATCAAGGCGCATATTTCTATCCTTTCGAAAGTTTGAAATTCAAAGTTTGAATTTTGGGGGTTTCTCTGACAAACCCTAATCCAGCTCCAGGTCCAGTTCTTTCAAATCAAGTGGATTGGGTTAATCCTAGAAGAAGATGGATTGGTCACCTGCATAAGTGAAGAAGTTCGTGTTTCAGAGGGAGATGAGGCTAAGGCTTTACATAAGAAGATTACAAGCAATCTCGACAGGTATGACTTACCCAGGTATGTTTTGAGATTTGTTCATGATTAAATTTATGGTATATTTGTCTTCATATTATTACGGTTAGGACAATCTTGATTAAATCTAAACTTGTCGTATCACCCTAATAGAAGATATTCATTGATTAAGGTTTTGACACTTATGATTGTACTAATGCATTATGGTGTTGTATGAGGTTTATGTTGTCTGCTAACATGAAAGGTACATCAAGAAAGACAAATCATGTTCTGGTTCAAGAACATATGATCATGAGGACATGAGGACAAAGATTCATCCATTGTCATGGATCGCTTAGAATATCTACTTACGAGGTGTGTATAACTTGGTTCTACAATGGTTAACCTATGAGACATGCAGGTTACTAGCACAAGTCACTGAATAGAACCAGAAGACATTATGCAGGTATGTTAGACATAACTAGCTAGCATGCTAATCCAGGTATGTTTTTCCTATATCAAGCTAGAATCCTACCTTGTGTTAGGATCTTATATTGTTGTGTTGTTGATAATGATTATTCATGAAGTCATAGATTTGAATAGTCATGGTTGTCTGCATATTATGTTTCTTACCATAATTGATGATATGACTAACTAGAAGAATCATGAAGGTATAGGTTTGAGTAATCATGGGTTTTATGCATATTATATCTCTTATCTTGATTGATGATTTAACTAACCAAAAGAGTCCTATGATCAAATAAGAATATGTATGAGTAAAAGAAGACTTCCCTGAAACCTTGAATACTAATGTTTATTATTTGTGAATGATCATGACTATAGATGTTTAAGATTATTGTGTTTTGATAGTATTAATATTATACTAATAAATGTGTGATTATGTATGAGACCTCAAGGATAACACAATTATGATACTAATAAGCATGCATAGTGATTAAGGATGGATGTAAGTTCAAGGGCAGGTAATCCAGGAAGCAAAGATCAAGAGGGAGCACACTCCAGTTGTTCCTGCAAGAAAGAAAAGGAGCACACTTCAGTAGTTTCTGCAAGGATGCAGATATTTAGAGGGAGTTGACCATCTTTCGACATTCCACAATAGAAAGGTGTAGAAGAAGCTACTTCAGCAGCTCCTGCAAGGAAGCAAAGACTCAGAGGGAGTTCACCCAACAACCAAACAAAGATAAGTATTTTTAATTATCATTTCTTGCATATTTGTTTGTTTAAATAAAATTGTTCAATGATGTATATGCTCATGTTCCTAGACTTAGGATATGTATTGTGCATATTAGAATGATTGCATTAATGAATAGTATACTACTAATATGCATGTGATGGGTAAGTGGCCTATGGCACTGTACAACATTCCAGTGTTAATTATCTAGAATGAAACCTCTTTGCTGACATGTTGGGAGTAGTGCAAACTCTTAACAATGTTCTGGTAGAGACTGGAAGGCATCTAGAAAGTTGTGGAACATGGATAAATGTTGTATTGAAGCATTGGCTAAGATAATTTCATGACTATATGACATATTTCTTTATGTGTAAGAATTTGTCTGAAAATTATGAGATGTTTCTAATCATGCAATTTAACTTGTTTTGTAGAAAAGACCGTATACCTTCACCTACAAAAGAAGGACTACAACATTTGTTCAAGCAACAAAATTATCTATTGAAGTTCCCAGGATACAGGAAGAATGCCATGATCCGTCGATCATGAAGAATGATGTTTGGGATGCGGTCCCAAGAGCTGAAGAGAAGTCTGTTGTGACTTACAAATGGAACTATCAGATCAAGCATGCTGCAGATGGCAGCATAGAGAAATATAAAAGTGATGAAATAGAAGATACACCAGATGGATTTCAAGACAGCCTTCTTGAATGGTGTAGTCATATATGTGTGCAGAACTTGGTAGGATAGACAGCTTTCTATCCAGTTTGGGCTTTACCAAAAGTAAAGCGGATTCCAACCTTTACCACAAGGTTGAGGAAGGCAATCCAGTGATACTACTTTTGTATGTGGATAACCTGTTTGTTACAGGTGAAGATAGATTGATTGCCGACACGCAGTGGAAGCTTGCTACCGAGTTCAAGATGAAGAACTTGGGGATGATGCACTATTTGTTTTTGGCATGGAGGTGTGGCAGAGTGCAGATGGAATCTTCCTTGGACAAGGGAAGTATGCAGTAGAGATCCTGAAGAGGATCGGGATGATGGATTGCAAGGCCATGGCCACACCTATGGAATCGAATCTGAAGCTTCTTTGTGATGCTTCATCTGAGCCGGTTGATGTCTCTATGTATCATCAGATGATTGGGTCCTTGATGTACCTGACGAACACGAGACCAGATATTTGCTTTGCGGTGAACACATTGAGTCAGTTCCTGACAGATCCGAGGAGTGTTCATCTGGTTGCTGTAAAGCATGTTCTGAGGTACCTGAAGGGTACAGTGGATTATGGGCTCAAGTATGAGGCTAATCAAAAGTTTAACCTGCAGGGTTATGTTGATTCAGATTGGGCTGGCAGTGCTGCAGATAGGAAGAGCACATCTGGATGTTGCTTCAGTATGGGATAAGGTGTGATCTCTTGGTTTAGCAGGAAGTAGTCCTGCGTAGCACTGAGTACAGCTGAGGCAGAGTATGTTGCAGCCTATTCAGCTAGTTGTGAGGCAGTATGGCTACGGAAGCTACTGTCTGAGTTATTTGATCTCTTGTTGGATGCTACTGGTATCTTCTGTGATAACCAGAGTTGTGTGACGCTGTCCGAGAACCTAGTGTTTGATGACAGGTCGAAACACACAGAGATCAAATATCACTATATCAGGGATATGGTGCACAGAGGAGCTGTGAAGCTCCTGTATGTTGTGACGGACGAGCAGATTGCAGATGTGCTAATGAAGCCACTAGCCAGGGTGAAGTTCGAGTACTTTAGAGAGAGGCTTGGTGTTCTTCAGATTGATGACACTTCAAGGAAGAAGTGATGGAGACATTTGCAGAGGCCATTCCAAGCATGTTGGAAGGAGGATCCTTCACATGGCTGTGGATGTAAGCGCTGGATGATGAGCATTAGGACAATGCTCCAGTTACTGCTCTGTATATGCATCAGGATGATGCTGGATATGATCAGTTGGATCATTTATATGTTTATGTATGTATGCATCATGTTGGATGCTAGATATGATCAGTTGGATCATTTATGTATGTACGCATCATGTTGGATGCTGGATATGATCGGTTGGATCATTTGTATGTATTTTGTATATGCATCATGTTGGATGCTTGGACCATGTATCTGTATATGTATCAGGTGGATACATTGTATGATCAGGTAGATCATGTATGTTGATATGTATCATGTATGATCAGGTGGATCATGTATTTGTATTTGTATCAGGTGGATACATTGTATGATCAGGTGGATCATGTATGATGATATGTATCAGGTAGATACTTGGTATGCATCAGGTAGATGCATGATATGATTAGGATGATCGTGGATGACGAGCTTCAGGATGTTGCTCCAGATGACTTGCAGCAGGATGTTGAAGTGATGATGATCAGGATGATCATGTATACATCAGGATGATGTATGGTGAGTATCAGGTTGATACTCTATGGCCGTGGATCAGGTTGTGTAGATGAGCATATAATTTGGCCCTGGGAGATTTGCAGATAGTCTTTCAAGGTTTTGCCTATGGCATATAATTTGGTCCTAGGATATCTGGCAAATGCTCTTTCCAGGTTTTGCTCTGGGAGGACATATAATTTGGCCCTGGGAGATCTGTAGATAGTCTTTCGATGTTTTGCCTACGGCATATAATCTGGCCCTGGGATATCTAGCAGATGCTCTTTCGAGGTTTTGTCCTATGGCATATAATATGTCCCTGGGAGATCCGATAGCTTGGGCTGTGTGCCCATAATAAGTCCTGGGATGCTCTTGCGAGGTTTTTCCATGACCACATGTAATATGTCCCTGGGAGATCCTATAGGTAGAGCTGTGTGCTCGTAACAGCCTGGGATGCTCTTGCGAGGTTTTGTGGTGACCACATATAATCTGTCCCTGGGAGATCCTATAAGTAGAGCTGTGTGCTCGTAACAGCCTGGGACACTCTTGCGAGGTTTTGTGGTGAGGTCACATATAATATGGCCATGGGAGATCCTATAGGTAGAGCCGTGTACTCGTAACAGCCTGGGATGCTCTTTCGAGGTTTTGTGACGCACGTAATAAGTCCTGAGGATTCCACAGTATGACCAGTGATGACGAAGACCTGCAGGTGGTGGGCCTACATCCAATATGAAAAAGGACTGGCTCTGTAGAACTTCCTATGACGAGTAGATTCAGAGATTGATTGAGATAGCAGCAGTAGTGACGATGATGATGACTCGATGACGATTATCTAGTGACGATGATCCAGAGAAGAAGACTTGTGCTAGAAGACCTGTGTCGAGAAATACCTTCCTAGTTAAGAGGGAGTGTTGATGTATATGTAACTTCGGAATGTATTTCACATATATGTATATTGTATTCCTATAGAGATGTTATTATTCCTCTATACGGAAGTGTCGTCATTTATATTGTAAGTGTCGTAACTTATACTTGATGGGTTATTAGACCACCTTGTTGGGGTCGGCCCTGTATAAGTCATGTGGGTCAAAGGGTTATTAGACCACCCTATTGGGGGTTGGCCATGTGGGTCAAAGTGTTATTAGACCACCCTAGTGGGGGTTGGCCCAGTCAGCATTATGTTAAGTGGTTAAGTTGAGGCCGACCTAGTTGAGTAAAGGTCAAATCAAGTTAGTGTATAAATAGAGAGTGTGTCTCTCTCATTTTACACATTCTATTCTCTCACTCACACTTGGGAGAGTGGTGCACTTGTGGAGGAGGAGGCTCTGCTGCTAGGAGAAGACTATCTCTTGTATTCTAGTTGTATCATTGCTCTATCTATCTCTGAGGAAGTTATTGGGGTTTTTCACCTTTATGGTTTTCCCCAAGTAAACTCTGTGTCTCTTGTGTGCTTGCATTATTGTGTCCATGATTGATATGTTGTAGATTTGGTGTACATGTTGTTCTCTCAGTTAAGATCCTAGATCAGATTGAAGTAAATTCTGAAAATTTAATAGTCAACATCCGACTAGCGACTATTGAACTTCGACATATTGTCTCTCTATCTTCCAGTCGACTGTAACGATTGAACTGTTGAATCATTCTAACTTCTTATTTGTAACTGAATGTAACAGGCAGGCATCCAAGCATCTCAGAATTCTATATAAGCATGTATGATATTGTAATATAGCAATCTTATCATTCCTTAGACTTGTTTACAGTAACAGAAGATCAGTTCGCATTTCTGCATATTTTCTGTGCGTATTTGTGTTTATCTGTGTAGTGTAATCTGGCTTTGCTCATTCTGCTTATTCTTAATTTCTTTCATCATAACAGATCCGACTCATTCAGTCGAACTGTTGTCCCCCTCGTGCTTCCTGGACATGACCCGGATCATTGGTATTAGAGCAGACTCAAATCAAAGAATTTAGTTTTCATGCTTAAGTTCTACGTATACACTTCTCTCGAAGTTACCTGACTTATGTTGGTTCAAACCCGCTCGCAAACTCAACAATCCAAGCAGACGCTACCTCTAAAGATGGTAGAATAAACAAACAATAGACATGCAGTCGACGAGACAGTACAGCTTATTGAGCAAGCTTTGGCTCGACAACGGCCTGAAATGTTCACCCAGTTCAATGAGATTCTCATGCGATTCGCTTCGACATCCGGAGGATCTTCGACGAGAACTCACCCCAATAAAATCAACCCCTTCAAAGTGCAAATGAACCTGAACATACCGAATCTTGAAGGTAAGATTGACACGGAATCCGTCGACAATTGGGTACAACAAATAGAATCCTATTATGTTGTGAATCAACTCTTAGAAGCTGAAAAGATCACCATGGCATCCTTAAAGATGTCAACCTCTGTGCACTACTAGTGGGAGAACCTCTCAACAAAGATGGAGAAAAGCGGAGAACCCATTGACACATGGGATAAATTCGTCTAACACATCTGAAATGAATTTTACCCTCCTAAATACCTCGAGCAACAGTATAAGAAGTGGTATCAACTAAGGCAATGGAAAGACCAATCAGTACAAAGTTACACCAACAAGTTCTACTGACTCATGGCTAGACTTGTCGTCCAAGAAGAAGAGAAATTGCTTGTTCTGAAGTACGTTAGTGGATTATCCCAGTACAGTTAGCAGAGATGGAATTTATGATTGTCAATAAGCTTGCGGATGCTTTCCACTACGCCAGCAAACTAGAAACCAAGTAGAAAAGAAAAGCGCATTTCATGACAAAGCCGACATCAGGACAACCACTCAACAAGAAGGCACCAGCGAACTTCGACAAGTCGAAATCTTATCAGCCGACACCACCAAATCCAGACAACAGAAAGAATCCTTTTCACAAGAGGGAACGTAGCAAACAATCGTCGATCGGAAAATGGCACGATTACCACCACTTATCTTGGCATGATACGTCTTAATGCAAAGCTCGAAAGAAATTTTTGGCAAAAGTGTCGACCTCCGACATGTTCGAAAAGATGGTGGAAGAATCCGATCCAGACACAACGACCCTTTTGACCTTGACCACTCCAGTAGCCTTGACTATCGTCGACGAGGAGGAATGAGAACTCCTGTTCCATACACAGATATGGGTCCAGAGCAACCCATTGCATCTTATTGTGGACAATGGGAGCCATAAGAACTTCGTTTATGAAGATCTCGTGAAGAAACCAAGTCCTTGTTACCATTGCGCATCCTTAGCCTTACAACATCGTTTGGATGAAGGATGGACAAGAACTTTGGTTCACTCGACAATGCAAACTCGCCTACTTCATAAAGCCTTTTGAAGATGAAGTACTCTATGACGTGGAACCTCTCTCCGTAGCCGACGCCCTATTTGGGAAACCTTACCTCTGGGATAGACATGGAATTTATCAGTCACAGCCTCAGAAGGTGATTGTCAGAATCTGAAATCAATGGTTTAGCATACCAGCACGTCAACCTACACCAATGGTTGCACTCATATCTGCCAAACAGACAAAGAAGCTCATCAATCATGCTCAGAAGTTTGCATTAATCATGATCAAGCCGCAACATTCTAAGAAGACTGCAATAACGAGTTGAGTCACCGACTAATGCAGTTATCGACAGAAGCAGCAAGTTGATCATATTCTCGATGAGTACCAGAACCTCTTTCAAGCTCTAGATGGAGTACCTCAACATTGTCAGGTAAAACACTCCATTGAACTTGTTCGTGGTTATTCTTTGCCTATCGCCTCTTTTTATAGAATATCAATTCTCTAAAATGAAGAGATTCACAGGTAAATCCAAGAATTAATCGACAAAGGTCATATCCGACCCAGCTCCTCTCCTTGTGGAAGTCCACTCGACCTAGTTCCGAAGAAATATGGAACTTGGTGCATGTGCATCGACTACATAGCTCTCAACAAAATATCGATGAAGAATCAGTACCCTCTACCGCGGATAGACGAGCTCATTGACTGTCTGAAAGGTGCTTAATTCTTTACTAAGCTCGACCTCAAGTTAGGATACCATCAGATTCCAATCAAGCCCTCAGATGTGTGGAAAAATGATTTCAATACCAAGGAAGGATTGTTTGAATGGTTAGTCATGCCTTTTGGCTTAACCAACGCACCTGCGAACTTCATGCGACATATGGATAACCTTCTTCGACCTTTCAATGGAAAATGGGTTATTATTTATCTGGACGATATATTGATTTTCAGTCGATCATGGGAAGAACATGTCGGATATCTTCGACAAGTCCTCGACACTCTCCAGCAACATCTTCTCCACCTAAACATGGACAAGTGCTCTTTTGCGATGACTAGCATCAAATATTTGGGGTATGTATTGACTCTGCAGGCATTCATGTCAACCCAGAAAAAGTACAGATACTCAAAGATTGGCCCATTCCTAGAAGCATTCAAGAACTAAGAAGTTTTCTTGGTTTGGCGAATTTCTATCGACGATTCATACTCGACTTCAGTCACATAGACTGGCCCTTGAATCAGTTGACGAAGGGAAACGGGAAAATTGTCTTTCAGTGGACAGCAACACAACAAGCAACTTTTGAACAACTCAAACACAAGCTCTGCACTACACCAGTACTTGTGTTACCTAATTTGCATCAGCCCTCTAAGATTGAGATGGACACATCGAACTGTGCCTTGGGCGTAGTGATCACTCAGTCTGGTCACCCAGTCCATTTTCATTTCGAGACTTTTCATGACACAGTTAGAAGATACTCGACGTATGAAAAAGAACTGTATGCCATTGTGCAAGCTCTAAAGCAATGGAGGCATTACATCCTTGGCAAGGAAATGGTCATCCTCACTAACCATAATCCTCTACAGTTTGCTCTGACATAATCAAAGGTGCAGAAAAAATGACAACTCAAGTGGATTAATTACCTACAACAATTCCAGTTGGTAATGAAGTATAGGAAAGGTAAAGCTAATGCCGCCGTCGATTGCCTCAGTCAACCACCCATTACTCTGCTTTTGACAGTGATGCGTATGCAGGGATATGACACGACCACTTGGCCATAGTTGTATGAGGATGATAGCGACTTCTCAGCAGTATACCGAAAGTTACAGACTAACAAGTCGTCGACCTCATACTCCGACTATTTCCTCAAAGACACCTTGCTATACAAGCTTGGGAAGCTTTTTGTACTGACCGGTGGGCATCGACGGCAGCTCATTTGGGACGTGCACTATAGCAATACTGCAAGACACTTTGGAGTAGCAAAGACACTTGCTATTCTGCAGAAGTATTTCTTTTTTCCTACACTTAAATCCGACGTCAACAAGTACATTCGATCATGTGTGGTTTGTGCCATTGCTAAACCTCCTAATAGACGACAGGGATTGTATACACCTCTACTAGTTCCTAGTTGACCATGGGAATCTATTTCTATAGACTACTTGACGGGTTATCCTATTACCAGACATCAACATGATGTGATAATAGTAGTAGTCTACCAATTTTCCAAGATGGTCATTCTCATACCATATAAGAAGACCACGACAGCACAACAGACTGCTCCGTTTTTCTTTACACATGTTTGGAAACACTTTGGTTTACCCACAACCATTATTTCCGCCCGAGATGCTAGATTCATCATCTTCTTTTGGAAGACTCTTTGGAAATTTCTAGACACACGACTCTCATTGTCGACAGCTTTCCATCCTCAGACCAACGGACAGACGAAAGTTGTGAATCACTTGGTAGTACAACTGCTTCGCATGTACAATCACCTGTTCGGATATCCACATCATCTTTTTCAGGATCTTGCATGCAATTAGGGTTTTCATGCAAATTCTAGGGTTTGCATGCACTTTACATGCATCCCAGTCACCAGGTTGATGCCTCCAGCACCTTAGCCACCTTATTCTAGCACCCGAGAGCTTCTTACATCAGTTCATTAGCCCTCCTAGTCTTGAAGGCGCCCACTTCTCACCTACTTCCAGAGAAGGGCGCACTTCTTCACCTACCACTGCATTTCCACTTCAGTTACACTCAATTAGCTCTAATTCTCCCTGATTTGAGGCTAGTTTCACTCCCAACTAACTGTTTCACTCAGTTGGACCTCCAGATTGACTAGATTACTTGTTTTGACTTCAGTTAGCCTCCCATGCGCCCTCCACTGAGCCCACTTCTCTATATCAGTGCTACACACTTCAGTTACACATGTTACACTCAGTTAGACTCAAATTGACACCTGGATGACTGGTTCTTGTGCATTGATGACCACCACTGATTGATGATGAGGACTCCTAGTTGGATTCAAGCTACTCCATTTAGTGATTCGAATGACCTCCTTAGGCAATTCGAATTGCTCAGTCATGGTTACTGTATTTTATTGTAATTATTCACCCTCATTGGGATATTGAGCACTGATGCATGTTTTGCACAGTTTTACACCATTTTTCTGAGTTTCATCTATTGTGATTGATTTACTTGTTCATTAGATCTGCTATGACTAATTTTACATGGTATCAGAGCCATTGCAGGGACAAGATCACTTTTCTACAGGTGTTTCTACAAGAGGATTTGAGTGAATTTGCTCAAAAATTACAAAAAGTTTTGGCATGAAAGATCTCAAGGGCATTCGCTCATGTGCATGCAAAGCTTGAAAATACTTCCAATACCACTCCAGAAGCTTGAGTTTCCACATAAATCCTGGATCTGATACATTGGACCCATTCAACATTGCTTGATCTCCAATCCTAGGTGTTATGCAACTCTAAAAGGGTGGATTGTTCGACCTCATTGTTCTTGGTTTTATTGTGATTTGCAGGTTATTGTCTCCATCAATTGCATTCACTACCTTTCCCTTGCAAGCCTTTCTACATCAGTGTGCAGTCGCTCCAAGCTATGGAATACTCTTCTTCAAAGCCTATCCTCACCCCATTCAATTATTTTGATTGGAAAGATGATATGGAGATCATATTACGTTCAAAACGTTACTACCGAGTCACTCTTGGTCTTGAATTGGAGCCAAACACCTTGTTAGATAGAACCAAACACTACAACAAGCTTGATGAAGCTTATGGTCTTCTTTGTCTCTCCATCTCCAAAGATCTTCACTTCCATCTCAGCGGATTGAAGACTCCAAAAGCTATATGGGAGCAACTTGAAACACTATTTGGCAAGTAGGACGAGCTTAGGGCTTTTCAATTAGAGAATGAATTGATTGCCCTTAGTCCTAAGAATTTCAAGACCATTAATGAATTCTTCACAAAATTCAAGAACTTGAACATGTAGTTGAAGAACATTGGAGTTATCAAAGAGGATAAGCAATTGATCCTCTCCATTCTCAGCAAGCTTGGTAAAGATTATTCGGCATTTGTCTCTACTTTCAATTCCGGTCGGCTAACTACCCCGAATTGGAAGATGCCTACCTTGAATGCCTTAATTGAGTCTGTCACAAAAGAGCATGAAAAGTTGATTCAAATGGGGTCCATAAGCTCCAAAGATTCAGCCCTCTATGTTCAAGGACCCAAGATCTCGAATGGTAAAGGAAAGCAAAAGAAGGAGAAGCCCAAATTCGAACCTCACAAGAAAAGAGAGAAAGGCAAACAAACGGATGCACCATCCAGTTCGAAGTTCAAGCAAAAGGGAAAAGAAGGTAACCAAAAATCTAAATGTACTTATTGCAACCGTGGCTTTCATCTCGAAAGTTCATGTATGAAGAAGACTATAGATCAAATGGTCCTTCTTTTGGAAAATAAAAACATAACTCTTCCTGGCGGTGCAAGGAAGAAGGATAGGAATGATGATCATGAAAGAGGACAAGCACTCATGGCAACTTTTTTGAAGCCCACTACTCTCTTGATAGATTCGGGTGCATTGAATCATATGGCTTCAAATATTGATTCTTTTTCTTCATTCGATCCAAACAGCTCCATCCCCATCCATTTGGGAGATGACTCAAAAATTTCTTCAAAGGGCAAAGGTACGATTCATGTAGATCATGGAAGCTTTCAGAATGTTCTCTATGTGCCTTCCTTGGCTTCAAATCTTCTTTCTGTGTATCAAATGACACACACTGGTGAACCGAAGCAAGTTACATTCAGCCCTAATATAGTTGAAATTTCTGATATCAAAAGTGGAAGACTTGTTGCAGTCGGAAAGGCGAACCACACTACAAAATGCTATGAGTTTTCACACTTTATTCAGCTTGCAAAGCCCACTGCTGTTCGCACACATGGTAATGAGGTTAGTAGGATTTGGAATGAAAGATTTGGACATCTTAATTATAAGTATTGTCTGCTGTTATCAAACAATTCCATGGTAGATGGTCTTCCACAACTCCGTTTCTCGAAGGGAATATGCACTGGTTGCATTATTGGGAAGCACCCCGAGCACAGATTCAACCGTGGCAAAGCTAGCAAAGCTTCTACAGTTTTGGGCTGATACATTCTGATATCAGTGGTCCACTGCCCCATACATCATTAAATGGTTAAAGGTATGTTTTGACATTTATTGATGATTTTTCCCGCTTTACATGGGTATTTTTTCTCAAAAACAAGTCAGAAGTGCTTGGAAAATTCAAGGATTTTAAGGCTTCTGTTGAGACCGCCACTGAGAGCAAGATCAAAGATCTTAGATATGATAATGGTGGAGAATATATTAAGGCCAAGTTTCTGCAACTTTGTGCCCAAAGCGGAATTCAGATCCAACATACAGTTCCCTATACACCCCAGCAGAACAGTGTAGCGGAAAGGAAAAATCGGTCACTGAAAGAGATGGCTACATGCATGATTGAATCAAAAGGTTTGGATGCAAATATTTGGGCTGAAGCAATCAATGTTGCTGCATACATACGGAACCATGTTACACATTCATCCGTGAAAGGTATGACTCCTTTCGAAGCATTCTTTGGTCACAAACTGGATGTGTCAAATTTGAGAGTTTTTGGCTCTACTGCATGGGCTAGAATTCCTTCCAAGAAGAGACGAGCTTTGGATCCACAAAGTATTGAGTGCATACTGATAGGATATGGGGAAGAATAAAAAGAATATAAACTCATGGATATCATATCTAAAAATATATTCATAGAGCGCAGTGTGCAATTTGAAGAACTGCATCAAGAATTGCAACTAGTCGAGGAAGAAACTGTCGTTTCACCGCCTTCACCAGAAGAAGATCCATGCAGCGATAATGAAGGTATGAGTTCTGATATTTCTGATATTTTAGCAGCACATGATGATCATGACATATCAGGTTCGGAATCTGACCATTATGATCCTCCTCAGTTACCAAAGTGGGCCCAAAACACTCTTCAATCTGCTGGTTCGAACCTTGGAAATCCTGCTGATCCGAGACAAACAAGAGCAGACTTTCAAAGAGCAGGTATGGCTCTTTCTATTTTTGATCCATTAATTCTTGAGATTTTTTATTTGATGACTGGTTCAGATCCCACATCATACTATTCTTCCCACCGAGATCCGAGATGGCAATGTGCCATGGATGAAGAGTACAGTTCTCTTCAAAAGAACAATACATGGGAGCTAGTTTCTCTTCCACCTGGAAGAAAATTAGTGAAGTGTAAATGGGTCTACCACACGAAATTTGATTCTGATGGCTCTATCAGAAAATACAAAGCAAGTTTAGTGGAAAAAGGTTTCTCCCAAGTCCAAGGAGTGGACTACACTGAGACCTTTGCACTGGTTGCAAAGATGGATTCCATCCGCCTTGTTTTGGCTATTTCCGCATCCAAGCACTGGGAAGTGCACCACATGGATGTGAAGAGTGCATTTATACATGGAGACCTTTCTGAAGAGATATATATGCAGCATCCAGAGCGATACACATCAGATCCATCATTAGTTTGCAGATTGAAGAAATCTTTGTATGGGTTAAAACAGGCCCCAAGAGCTTGGTACGCAAAGATGGACTCCTTCCTTCTTTCTCATAATTTCCAAAGATGCAAATCTGATCCGAATGTGTATCTTCAGTGAGTTAAAGGTAATTTTTTGGTTATTGTACTTTATGTTGATGATATTCTCATTACTGGTAGCATTCTTACTTCAATAAACAAGCTAAAAACTGCCTTAAATCTAGCTTTTGACATGAGTGATTTGGGCTTGCTGAGTCACTTTTTGGGCTTGGAGATAGCTCAAAATTTTGATGGGATCACTATATCTCAGCACAAATATGCTTCCAACCTGTTATTGAAGTTTAATATGGCTGAATGTAAGGCATCCCATTCCCATTCCTCTCAGGAATCAGTCTTGAGGAGGGAGATTCTACACCGCTTGCAGATTGTAGTATGTGTCGACAGTTGATTGGTTCACTACTTTATTTGACACACTCAAGGCCTAATATTTCATATGCCATGAGTGTCGTATCAAGGTATATGCAGAAGCCCCATGAGCTTCATTGGAGAGCAACCAAGCGGATCTTGTAGTATGTGCAAGGTACGAAACATTTTGGCATACATTATGCTGCAGATTCTGAGCTTGATTTCATTGGTTTTACTGATTCAGATTGGGCAGGTGATAGCTTTGATCGGAAGTCCACTTCCAGTTATGTTTTCATGATTGGTCATGGTGCTATTTGCTAGTCTAGCAAAAAGCAGGTAGCCATTGCACTTTCTTCAGCAAAGGCAGAGTATCGAGGGGCAGTCAATGCCTGCATTCACGCAGTTTGGTTGCAGGTTATTCTTTCCGAGTTTGGTTTTGGTGGCACTACTTCGACTGTCCTATTTTGTGACAATCAAAGTGCTATCAAGATCTACATAGATCCAGTTCAGTGGCAGAGGACCAAACACATTGAGATTCATATGCATTACATTCAACAGTTGGTGCATGATCGCACCATCATTCTGCAATATTGCCCTACTGATGAGCAAATTGCAAACATCTTCACCAAGAGCTTCACTGAGAAGAAGTTCTCTTACCTCCGTTCACTTTTGGGGGTGAGTTCCATCATGGTGGAGACAGATTGATCCATTATTATGCTTTAGCTTGAGGGGGGGCTTTCTTCCCACTAGGTTTTCCCTCTTTCCTCACTTAGTTTATTTTCAACATTTTTTGGATTATTGTATTGGGGTGACCTTTGGTCTTAGTTACCAGGGCCCCACATTATTTTTTGCACATCATAGTCTAGCTTGAGGGGGGATGTTCGGATATCCACATCATCTTTTTTAGGATCTTGCATGCAATTAGGGTTTGCATGCATCCCAGTCACCAGGTTGATGCCTCCAGCACCTTAGGCACCTTATTCTAGCACCCGGGAGCTTCTTACATCAGTTCATTAGCCCTCCTAGTCAGGAAGGTGCCCACTTCTCACCTACTGCCAGAGAAGGGAGCACTTCTTCACCTACCACTGCAGTTCCACTTCAGTTACACTCAGTTAGCTTCGATTCTCCCTGATTTGAGGCTAGTTTCACTCCCGACTGACTATTTCACTCCGTTGGACCTCCAGATTGACTAAATGACTTGTTCAGACTTCAGTTAGCCTCCCATGCACCCTCCACTGAGCCCACTTCCCTATATCAGTGCTACACACTTCAGTTACACATGTTACACTCAGTTAGACTCAGATTGACACCTGGATGACTGGTTCTTGTGCATTGATGACCACCACTGATTGATGATGAGGTCTCCTAGTTGGAGTCAAGCTACTCCATTCAGTGATTCGAATGATCTCCTTAGGAAATTTGAATTGCTTAGTCATGGTTACTGTATTTTATTGTAATTATTCACCCTCATTGGGATATTGAGCACTGATGCATTTTTTGCACAGTTTTATACCATTTTTCTGAGTTTCATCTATTGTGATTGATTTACTTGTTCATTAGATCTGATGTGACTAATTTTACATCACCAACATCAACGCACATGGGATGAAAGTCTTCCATACATCAAGCACAGCTTCAATTGGGCTCATCACAACTCTACATGCAAGAGTTCATTTCAATTCTATTAAAGATTTCAACCCTCAGTGCCTATCAACTTGATCAGCTCCTCAACACAGCTGAGCGACACCAACTACAACCAGCGAGAAGTTGATAAAGCAGTCAAGTTCAGAGATCAGATACGCGACATCTAGAAGCAAGCACATGAAATGTTGCACAGAGCAAGCAAGAGAGCTAAGGCCCAACACGACAAGTGTAATTTCCCTTCATAATAATTGTATTAAAAGGACCAATTTTTCACTTTTTCCCCAAATTCGACCTTTAACTAGTTTTGATGCCTAGGTCTCCAATTTGCCCCAAATGGTCCCAAATATTCTGAGAAGGTATATGGATGATATTATAACATAAATATGTGTTCCGTGGATGATTTTGGACCTTTAAAATACTTCTGAAAATCCTCTTTCAATTATGGCCAATGTAGGGAACTTTACTAGTAATTTCCCTTTGACTAGTATTGGTCTCTAGGTCTCCAATTGGCTCCAAATGCCTCTAAATATTCAGTGAAGGTGTATGAATGATATTTTTACTTGATTGTGATGTTCATGTATTTTTTATGACCATCAAAATACTTCTTCAAACTTGTTTAAGATTCTAGACAACGTATGGAATTTAACTAGCAATTTGGGGTTCAAATCCCCCCAGGGAAAGTACTGAAAATGATTCTCCAAATGCCTCCAAACTCAATCAAAATTTTGAACAAAGGTAGGGGATGTCTGAGGGACATTATTTAGGTCTCATTTGAACCATTAATCAATTACTAATTTTGTTCTAATCTTCTAACAAACAGAAGCAAAAATCACTAGTTCAACCTTGGGGGAAATAGCATGAAATCTTCTTCAAATAAAATAAAACTGAGCAAGATGGCTCCAAATGCTTAAGTGATGAACATGAAAATTGTAATACTCATCAATGGCATTCCATACATCATAAATATATCATATAAATATTCTTCCATTCGAAATCATCATCAATACATTGGCAAACATCAATCTAGTGGGGGAATGGTCATTGTTTTCTCATTAATAATCCATTTTACATATAACCACTTGGTATTTATATCTGAAAATTTATGTATATGAAGAAAAGATCATATTAATCATATTAAAACATAAATATATCATGAGAATCTCTCCCAAAGAGTACAAGAGCTCACCAAAAATGCCCTCCCTCAAGGGTCAAGAATATGCCATCAAAACTGGAAATGGTTGAGAGAGTGTGTTGCACTAGAAGAAACCATGAGCTTCCCTATAGCTTACATGTGAAAATAAAAACTCCATTAAATCTCCAAATGAAAGGTATGAATGGCATTTCCAATTACCAACTTGGATGGGAATCTTTCACCCTCGAAATTGGCTAAGGCAAGAAACTAGTCATCCACTAGCTCTACCTCTTCACAAATGCAATTGCAAATTTCTCAAATGATCAAAATATGGTTTCATTCTTTGTTATTGACATTTATAGACTTCTAATGTCCTCCATGGGTCGAATTCCTTCCAAGAGACTCATTTCAACTCAAGCTGGGAAGAGATTCCAAAAAACGCCACTTGTACAACAATTCCTAGTCTCCCAAATCACATGTGGAAGCATCTTAGCTTCCCTAACTCCCTTGAGCACCCTCTTGGAGGCTATTTTTATCCTTTATATGTCATATATTTCATATGTCAGCTTTCAGGTCTGATTTGTGTCATAGGTGTCATAGCATCTTCATCATTGTTGTCATAGAGCTAGGGAATCTAGCCCAAGTGTCTCACTAGCTCCAAATTGGCTTTTCCTCTTCCATGGGAGTTACTCTTCCCCTATATTTCAACATTGGATGTGTCCTGCAATGAATAATACCTTTTTAACTCCCCCAAGTATGTTACCATTCACCTTGAATTCGAATTGGTGAGAGAATGATGCCAAGTGTAGTGGGGAAATCTAGCCATATATGTGTCCCCCTTCCTCCATGTGTATTCATGATCAAATGCCACTTTTTTTTTCACTTGTATATATTTATTTAGATCCTTTATTAAATATTTATTCCATTCTAATTTTCAAACATCATTTATTATTCCCCTTATTCCAAATCCCAAAGCTTCCACCCCAAACCTAGGTGTTTGACCTAGGTCTGATATATTACCTGTTAGGATAGTTTTATACCTTTTAATATTTTGCAAACCTTGAGTTTTTTTATCTATTGTTCCCTTTACCCTAAACTTTTTGGTTTATTTTTTGATTTCATGTTTTTAATATTCTAAGTATTTACAATATTTAGATTTTATCCTATGATCCTATAGGATGTTTTCGATTTCATTCAAAACATGTTTTGCTTTGCATATATTTCGTGTGAACTAACAACATGTGTTAATTATTCAAAAGAATGGGTACATTGCCAGCTTGCCAAACATTATTATCTTGCAGGTGCCATTATTTCATCAAGCGGATTTTGGAATTGATGTTTGATTTGAGCCATGACATCTGGTCTCAATGACACCATAGATGTAACATTTGTTTGAGGCCACGATACAATATGATTATTCATCTTACATCCTGAACTTGGTAATAAATTCTATTGCTGTGAAGAAATTATGATTTGGATAAGCAGAAGTCCTGAATAGTACTGCAACGAAACTCCATTTCCTTCCCATGATTGACTATTATTGATAAATCAATTCTCGCTCAGAAGGTTGAGGTATTATGGTGTTAGGGTTTCAGGAAAAAATTCCTCGGAGCTCTGTTTCAAGCATTGCTTCCTTAGTCACGTTTACAGTTATGGAAGAACAGAAGAAGCCTCAGCCGAGTGGACATTTGCTCAGAATTGAACCTAGAGGCATTGAATGGATGAAGGAACTTCCCGTGGCTACTGAAAAACTCAAAGAAAGAGGATGGTTTACTATGTTTGAAAGGATGGGTGATCATCATGAACAAGTTTCAAGGGCTTTCTGCCAAAATTTCAATGGGTCAACAGTTAAAATTGGTATGCTTAAATTTTCTATGACAGAGTTGTCCATTTCTCAAGCCATTGGTGTAAACCCTATAGGAGAGAAATGGTATAAACGTCAAACCATTCATGAGGACTATAGCCAATACCTCTTTCCAGCGCATCAAGATCCAGATTGGAGTTAAGGTATACCTAGGGTTTTCTTACAGGAGCAGTGGAAGGATATCCTATATATCATACAAAGATATATCACCTGGGAGGGAAGATTTGCAACTGTCTACAGGTATCATATGAGGCTTATACAACATGTTTCAGGTATCAAAGATCCGAATCTTCCATTTTTCTTGTTCAAAAGTCTGGAAAAAATGTCTTCTAGGGTTCGAAAGCATCCCAACTCTGATAGCCACAATATATACCATCATGGTTTAATTAAATTACTAATTGAACAAGAATTGAAGAAGGGGGAAAAGTCCTGGTCATATTTTATATTTTGGTCGGGTTTTAAAGGAAGGTTAGTAGAAATCAAAGGCAAGAAAAAATCACAATTGTCTAAGAAAAAGTCCAACAAATGTTTGGGCAGTAAAAAGAAAGATTCCCAACCAGAAAACGATGAAGGACAAGAGAAGATTAGTAAAATGGAAGTGCCTGAAAATGAAAATTATGTAATGAGTCCAACATCAGAAACAGAGGTTAAAGAGCCTGATGGGGTTTGTTCTTTTCAGGTATTATCAGAGCACAAAGAATAAATATTTGAACTCGATAAAGTTTGTGCTAGGTCCAAAACTCGATCTGTAAATAAGCTTAGAATGAATATGAAGGCATTGTTGAATCCGAAATTCAAAAAAGATCAGGTCATAGACTTACAGGATTCTTCTACAGAGGACGAGGAAGATAAGAAGTCTAAGAAATTAGAGTCTGCTGTGCGTCAGGTTTTAAATAATATTGAACATAGTCTCAAAAAAGTTCTAGAAATCATCCCTAAAGGTCACATCCAAGCATTTGAAAATGGAAACATGATTGAAAATACTAATTCAGTTTTCTCAGGTATAGAAATTGGAGAATCATCCAAGAAGCTATCAGATTATCTGGAGAATTTTTCTCCAGGGTTTAATGATGAAGAGATGACCTCTGAAGAACCTGAGGATAAAATGGAAAAGTTAGAAGAAATGAAAGATAAGACAGAGATGAACCATTTCAAAGAGCAGAACGAACATATCAATCTGATAAATGATGGTTTGGTGAAAGAAAATACGATGCTGAAGCAATATTTGCAGGAGCTAAATAAGAACTATGTGTAAAATTAGTCACAACAGATCTAATGAACAAGTAAATCAAAGATGAACATAGAAAATATGGTGTAAAACTGTGCAAAAACATGCAGCAGTACTCAATATCCCAATAAGGGTGAATGATTACAATAGAATACAGTCACAATGACTGAGCAATTCGAAATGACTAAGAAGGTCATTCGAATCACTAAATGGAGTAGCTTGACTCCAACTAGGAGTCCTCATCATCAATCGGTGGTGCTCATCAATGCACAAGAACCAGTCATCCAGGTGTCAATCTGAGTCTACCTGAGTGTAACAAGTGCAACCGAAGTGTGTAGCACTGATTAAGGGAAGGAGGCTCAGTGGGGGGGCGCATGGGAGGCTAACTGAAGTCAGAACAAGTCATGTGGTCAATCTGGAGGTCTAACGGAAGTGAAACAGTCAGTCAGGAGTGAAACTAGCCTCAAATCAGGGAGAATCGGAGCTAACTGAGTGTAACTGAAGTGGAACTGCAGTGGTAGGTGAAGAAGTGCGCTCTTCTCTGGAAGTAGGTGATAAGTGGGCGCCTTCCAGACTAGGAGGGCTAAAACTCTGAAGTAAGTGGCTCCCGGGTGCTAGAATAAGGTGGCTAAGGTGCTGGAGGCATCAACCTGGTGACTGGAATGCATGCAAACCCTAATTGCATGCAAGATCCTGAAAAATATGATGTGGATATCCGAACACCCCCCCTCAAGCTAGACTATGATGTGCAAAAAAAATAATGTGGGGCCCTGGTAACTAAGACCAAAGGTCACCCCAATACAATAATCCAAAAAATGCTGAAAATAAACTAAGTGAGGAAAGAGGGCAAACCCAGTGGGAAGAAAGTCCCCCCTCAAGCTAAAGCATAATAATGAATCAATCTGTCTCCACCATGATGGAACTCACCCCCAACAGTGAACGGAGGTAAGAGAAATTCTTCTCAGTGAAGCTCTTGGTGAAGCGGTCTGCAATTTACTCATCAGTAGGGAAATATTGCAGAATGATGGTGCGATCATGCACCAACTGTCGAATGTAATGCATGTGAATCTCAATGTGTTTGGTCCTCTACCGTTGAACTGGATCTGTGGAGATCTTGATAGCACTTTGATTGTCACAAAATAGGACAGTCAAAGTAGTGCCACCAAAACCAAACTCAGAAAGAATACCCTGCAACCAAACTGCTTGAATGCAGGCATTGACTGCCCCTCGATACTCTGCCTATGCTGAAGAAAGTGCAATGGCTGCTTGCTTTTTGCTAGACCAGCAAATAGCAACATGACCATTCATGAAAACATAGCCGGAAGTGGACTTCCGATCAATGCTATCACCTGCCCAATCTGAATCAGTAAAACCAATGAAATCAAGCTCAGAATCTGCAGCATAATGTATGCCAAACTGTCTCGTACCTTGCACATACTGCAATATCCGCTTGGCTGCTCACCAATGAAGCTCATGTGGCTGCTGCATATACCTTGACACGACACTCACAACATATGAAATATCATGCCTTGAGTGTGTCAAATAAAGTAGTGAACCAATCAACTATCGATACATACTGCAATCTGCAAGCGATGTAGAATCTCCCTCCTCAAGACTGATTCCTGAGAGGAATGGGAATGGGGCTGCCTTACATTCAGCCATATTAAACTTCAATAACAGGTCGAAAGCATATTTTTGCTGAGATATAGTGATCCCATCAAAATTTTGAGCTATCTCCAAGCCCAAAAAGTGACTCAGCAAGCCCAAATCGCTCATGTCAAAAGCTAGATTTAAGGCAGTTTTTAGCTTGTTTATTGAAGTAAGAGTGCTACCAGTAATGAGAAGATCATCAACATAAAGTACAATAACCAACAAATTACCTTTAACTCGCTGAAGATACACATTCGGATCAGATTTGCATATTTGGAAATTCTGAAAAAGAAGGAAGGAGTCCATCTTTGCGTACCAAGCTCTTGGGGCCTGTTTTAACCCGTACAAAGATTTCTTCAATCTGCAAACTAATGATGGATCTGATGTATAGCCCTCTGGCTGCTGCATATATACCTCTTCAGCAAAGTCTCCATGTATAAATGCACTCTTCACATCCATGTGGTGCACTTCCCAGTGCTTGGATGCGGAAATAGCCAAAACAAGGTGGATGGAATCCATCTTTGCAACCGGTGCAAAGGTCTCAGTGTAGTCCACTCCTTGGAATTGGGAGAAACCTTTTGCCACCAACCTTGATTTGTATTTGCTGATAGAGCCAACAGCAGCAACTTTCGTGCGGTAGACCCATTTACACTTCACTAATTTTCTTCCAGGTGGAAGAGAAACTAGCTCCCATGTGTTGTTCTTTTGAAGAGAACTGTACTCTTCCATGGCACTTTGCCATCTCGGATCTCGATGGGAAGAATAGTATGATGTGGGATCTGAACCAGCCATCAAATAACAAATCTCAGCAAGTAATGGATCAGCAATAGAAAGAGCCATACCTGCTCTTTGAAAGTATGCTCTTATTCGTCTCGGATCAACAGGATTTCCAAGGTTCGAACCAGCAAATTGAAGAGTGTTTTGGGCTCACTTTGGTAATTCAGGAGGATCATAATGGTCGGATTCCGAACCTGATATGTCATGATCATCATATGCTGCTACAATATCAGAAATATCAGAACTCATACCTTCATTATCGCTGCACGGATCTTCTTCTGGTGAAGGCGGTGAATCGGCAGTCTCTTCCTCGACTAGTTGTAATTCTTGAAGCAGTTCTTCAAATTGAACACTGCGCTCTATGAATATATTTTTAGATCTGATATCCATGAGTTTATATGCTTTTTATTCTTCCCCATATCCTATCAGTATGCGCTAAATACTTTGTGGATCCAAAGCTCGTCTCTTCTTGGAAGGAATTCTAGCCCATGCAGTAGAGCCAAAAACTCTCAAATTTGACACATCCGGTTTGTGACCAAAGAATGCTTCGAAGGGAGTCATACCTTTCACGGATGAATGTGGAACACGGTTCTATATGTATGCAGCAACATTGATTGCTTCAGCCCAAATATTTGCATCCAAACCTTTTGATTCAATCATGCATGTAGCCATCTCTTTCAGTGACCGATTTTTCCTTTCCGCTACACCATTCTGCTGGGGTGTGTAGGGAACTGTATGTTGGATCTGAATTCCGCTTTGGGCACAAAGTTGAAGCAACTAGGACTTAATATATTCTCCACCATTATCAAATCTAAGAGATTTTATCTTGCTCTCAGTGGCGGTCTCAACAGAAGCCTTAAAATCCTTGAATTTTCCAAGCACTTCTGACTTGTTTTTGAGAAAGAATACCCATGTAAAGCGGGAAAAATCATCAATAAATGTCAAAACATACCTTGAACCATTTAATGACATATGGGGCAGTGGACCACTGATATCAGAATGGATCAACCCCAAAACTGTAGAAGCTCTACTAGCTTTGCCGCGGTCGAATCTGTGCTCGGGATGCTTCCCAATGATGCAACTAGTGCATATTCCCTTCGAGGAACGGAGTTGTGGAAGACCATCTACCATGGATTTGTTTGATAGCAGAAGCAAATACTTATAATTAAGATGTCCAAATATTTCATGCCAAAGCCTACTAACCTCATTACCATGTGTGCGAAGACCAGTGGGCTTTGCAAGCAGAATAAAGTGTGAAAACTCATAGCATTTTGCAGTGTGGTTTTCCTTTCCGACTGCAACAAGTCTTCCACTTTTGATATCAGAAATTTCAACTGTATTAGGGATAAATGTAACTTGCTTTGGTTCACCAGTGTGTGTCACTTGATACACAGAAAGAATATTTGAAGCCAAGGAAGGCACATAGAGAACATTCTGAAAGCTTCCATGATCTACATGAATCGTACCTTTGCCCTTTGAAGAAATTTTTGAGTCATCTCCCAAATGGATGGGGATGGAGCTGTTTGGATCGAATGAGGAAAAAGAATCAATATTTGCAGCCATATGATTCGATGCACCCGAATCTATCAAGAGAGTAGGGGGCTTCGAAACCGTTGCCATGAGTCCTTGTCCTCTTTCATGATCATCATTCCTATCCTTCTTCCTTGCACCGCCAGGAAGAGTTATGTTGTTCTTTTCCAAAAGGAGGGCCATTTGATCTATAGTCTTCTTCATACATGAACTTTCGGGATGAAATACACAGTTACAATAAGTACATTTATATTTTTGGTTACCTTCTTTTCCCTTTTGCTTGAACTTTGAATTGGATGGTGCATCCATCGGTTTGCCTTTCTCTCTTTGCTTGTGAGGCTCGAATTTGGGCTTCTCCTTCTTTTGCTTTCCTTTACCATTCAAGATCTTGGGTCCTTGAACATATAGGGATGAATCTTTGGAGCTTATGGACCCCATTTGAATCAACTTTTCATGCTCTTTTGTGACGGACTCAATGAAGGCATTCAAGGTAGGCATCTTCCAATTCGAGGTAGTTAGCTGACCGGAATTGAAAGTGGAGATAAATACCGAATAATCTTTACCAAGCTTGCTGAGAATGGAGAGGATCAATTGTTTATCCTCTTTGATAACTCCACTATTCTTCAACTGCAAGTTCAAGTTCTTGAATTTTGTGAAGAATTCATTAATGGTCTCGAAATTCTCAGGACTAAGGGCAATCAATTCATTCTCTAATTGAAAAGCCTTAAGCTCGTCCTTCTTGCCAAATAGTGTTTCAAGTTGCTCCCATATAGCTTTTGGAGTCTTCAATCCGCTGAGATGGAAGTGAATATCTTTAAAGATGGAGAGACAAAGAAGACCATAAGCTTCATCAAGCTTGTTGTAGTGTTTGGTTCTATCTGACAGATTGTTTGGCTCCAATTCAAGACCAAGAGTGACTCGGTAGTATCCTTTTGAACGTAATATGATCTCCATATCATCTTTCCAATCAAAATAATTGAATGGGGTGAGGATAGGCTTTGAAGAAGAGTATTCAATTGCTAGGAGCGAGTGCACACTGATGTAGAGGAGCTTGCATGCGCTGTGTAGCGAATGCAAATGATGGAGACAATAAACCTGCAAATCACAATAAACCAAGAACAATGAGGTCGAACAATCCACCCTTTTAGAGTTGCATCACACCTGAGATTGGAGATCAAACAATGTTGAATGGGTCCAATGTATCAGATCTAGTAATTATGTGGAAACTCAAGCTTCTGGAGTGGTATTGGATGTATTTTCAAGCTTTGCATGCACATGAGCGAATGCCCTTGAGATATTTCATGCCAAAACTTTTTGCAATTTTTGAGCAATTCACTCAAATCTTCTTGTAGAACCACCTATAGAAAAGAGATCTTGTCCCTGCACTAGCTTTGATACCATGTAAATTTAGTCACAGTAGATCTAATGAACAAGTAAATCAATCACAACAGATGAACATAGAAAATATGGTGTAAAACTGTGCAAAAACATGCAGCAGTACTCAATATCCCAATAAGGGTGAATGATTACAATAGAATACAGTCACAATGATTGAGCAATTCGAATTGTCTAAGAAGGTCATTCGAATCACTGAATGGAGTAGCTTGACTCCAACTAGGAGTCCTCATCATCAATCGGTGGTGCTCATCAATGCACAAAAACTAGTCATCCAGGTGTCAATCTGAGTCTAACTGAGTGTAACAAGTGTAACTGAAGTGTGTAGCACTGATTAAGGGAAGGAGGCTCAGTGGGGGGGGCGCATGGGCGGCTAACTGAAGTCAGAACAAGTCATCTAGTCAATCTGGAGGTCCAACAGAAGTGAAACGGTCAGTCGGGAGTGAAACTAGCCTCAAATCAGGGAGAATCGGAGCTAACTGAGTGTAACTGAAGTGGAACTGCAGTGGTAGGTGAAGAAGTGCGGCCTTCTCTGGCAGTAGGTGAGAAGTGGGCACCTTTTAGACTAGGAGGGCTAAAACTCTGAAGTAAGTGGCTCCCGGGTGCTAGAATAAGGTGGCTAAGGTGTTGGAGGCATCAACCTGGTGACTGGGATGCATGCAAAGTGCATGCAAACCCTAGAATTTGCATGCAAACCCTAATTGCATGCAAGATCCTGAAAAAGATGATGTGGATATCCGAACACTATGCAGAGGCGATTCAGTTAGCAGATAAAGTTGTTAAGAGAAGAAAGATAGCTCAGAAGTAGAATGAACAATTAGAGAAAAATCAAGAAGAGCTCGAGCTGAAGGTGAAACTCATGCAGAAGGAATTGAATAGGCTACGAATGAAATCAGAAGCCCTAGATGGACTTGCCACTCTGGCAGAAGCAGCAAGGAAACTCTAAGAAGGTTTTTTGTCTTGACATGTGTCAAGTAGAGTTTAGAAGACTATATCTTTTATGATTTTCTTTTGCTATATTTAGAAGACTTAGCCTTAAAAAGTGGATCTTGGAAACAAACTTGGGGGATCCTATCTTTTATTTTAAATGCTATATATTATGTAATATTTTGAAGACAAAGTGGAGACACACATGGGAGTTGAATTGCTGAGAGACTATGGAGATTATCAATGGTTACTTGTGTAAGAACTTCTCTTGCATTTTTGAATGACAGTTAATATACTATATGGAGCTAGTCCTTTGATCTATTATTGTTTTTAATGTTCTCTGGTTCAGTTTGAACTCTTTATGCATTGGATGTTATGTAGATGTTTTCTATATTTCATGTCATGTATGAATGTGGATATTGAATGCTTATTGATATTTGAAAAGTGTTTTCGAAGACTCATACCTTTCATATATATGCTACAGATATGAACTGGTTGTTTATTGTTTGAAGTTATATATGTATTGAAAGTTTATCTCCTGTACCTTAATGCTCTATCATCCATTACTGTAAGAATCTGGTCTTTTACATTTGTATTTCTGAAGTATTCAGACATTGTATCTCTGCCATACTATCATTATTTATTTGATTTACATTGTTATCCAAACAAAACCTATAAGGACAGACTTTTATTTGAGGTGCCTGAACACTGCTGCTCCTGTAGTCTAGGTAGCAGACTTTAGGGAAAACATTTTTTGGCGACCATACTGGGGAGGAAGCATACAGGTTCTTCCTTTGTTTTAAATTCACTAAGAGCTAAATTGTTGGGTGAACAATATCAGTGAATGGTTGTTAGACTAAAATTTTCACCTGGTTCTAATAAAAGGGAGCAGTTGTGGCTCCGAAAAAGGTTGGGACAAGGGCTAACCCTTCATCGCCTCTACTTCTAGGAGTTCCATATCTCAAAAAAATACTCAGAGATGCTAGGCAGCAATTAATTTCTACTGCATCAGGAATATTTTTATATCCTTCATCTTTAGAGATCCCAGATCCTTCACAGTTTGGTTTTCCTTCTGAAAATCCACCTACTAAAGAAAGTGAACAAGACTTGTCTTTTCCTACCACTCAGATTGATAATTTTCAAGTCTTTACAAACCCCTTATTATCTAAAGAGGAAGTCAAAGCTGAGTTCTTATTTTCACCTTACATCCCTCTTACAAGTAGAACCCCACTTCCTCAATTCAAGTTTAAAACTTCCTCTTCTACATCAAACCGATCTAGTTCAAGCTCAATTAAAGCAAGTCTCACTAGCTTAAAAATGGTTGGACAACCCCCTAACTATATGAAACATATAGTAGCTGCTAGGTATGCCCCACTAGTTATGCCTCAACCTCTTCATGCTCTACCTAAGGAGACTATCAGAAGTATCTCCCTAAATTCAATGGTCAAGGAGAAGTAACAACAAAAGAACATTGGAATTCTTTCTTTAGTTATGCAGATAATCTGAATATTGAAGCTCAGGATGTATGGATGAGAATGTTTGTTCAGAGCTTAGATGGAGAAGTTAGAAAATGGTTCAGAGAATTGCCTGAAGGATCAATAGAGGGCATAGAAGCATTAGAGGAAGTATTCATGAAGCGATGGGGTGATACAAAAGATCTTCTTTATTACATTACTGAATTTGGGGCTCTAAAAAGAAAGAAGGACGAACCAGTTGCTAAATTTTCAAAAAGGTTTAATAAAATGTGCAGCAAAATACCAGCAGAAATTAAACCTACAGAAACCTCTACTAAACTTACCTATGCAAACTCATTTGATTCTAAGTTTTCGTTGCATCTGAGAGAAAGAAGGGCAGTGACTTTATTTAATATGCAAGAAGCTGCATTAGAGGTAGAATCAAACATGCTGGCATCAAGTAAGCTTAAAGAACAATCAGAATATTTTAACCAAGATAAAAAGGGAAAGAAAGAGATGCCATCAGCTTCAATGGGTATGAGGAATAAGGTAAGACACCAGACAAAGTAGAGGAGATGAATAAGGTAATAAAAAATTTGTCTACCAAAATCAACAAATTAGAAATGGAAAATAAAAATCTAAGTAGACCTTTTCCAGAAGGAAATCCTAATCAGAACAGACGACCTTTTGTACCAAGGTTTGTGCCCAGGGAAAGGAGGAATAATGATATGCAAAGAGAAAGAAATAATAATGAAGACCAAAGAGTTCAGCCCCCTTTTCAGAATAATTTAGTTGAAGAAGAAGAGATTGAGGAATTGGAATATGAAGAGTTGGATCAGAATATTAACCATCTTGAAGAAGAGTCATATGAGAGTTTCCTCACCAAAGATCAATATCAAAATTTTGAAATTATGGATGGTTCTTATACTTCTCCAGCTGATATTTATCAAACAGATAAGAAAAAGTCTTATAATATGAGATCTGGTGTTAAACAAGTTGTTCAAACTCCCAAAAAGAAAGTTACTTTTCCTAATAAACAACAATTTGTAAACAAGGGTTTTTGTATTGATATTACCTCCAATGTGGAATTTGATGAAGCTCCTTACAATGTCCAAGAGGGTTGCTCCAAGCTCCAATGTGCTCCTTCTCTTTCTCCAATGGTAGGAATGGGCCAAAAGGGGCTCTCAAGGTGAAAGTAGTTCAATGGTGAACTAGGGTTTCGAGAGAGATTTTGGCAGAGTAAGGGTATTTTTTATTGTGGATGTGGAATAAGGGATCTCCATCACCTATTTATAGTTTTTTGGTGGTGGAGTGCTGACCCATGGTTTTAGGAAACACATGGTTTAGGGCAGCTGTATAGGGTTTTTCCCTCCTTTTCCTCATTATTTTATATTTTTTATTCCCTTTTTAGGGGGTTTTTGCTATTTTTGGAGGAAAAGGGGGTTTTTTTAGCCTTTTTGAGGCTATTTTGAGGGTTTTGTGGCCTTTTGGAGGCATTTTAGGCCTTTTGGAGGCTTTTTAGTGGGATTTCTTGGGATTTTAAGGGAAATATGGTAGGAAAATGGACAAATGAGGCATATAATGTGGTAGATGAGGTAGTGAACACTTTTTGGGTGTTAACAGATCCATCATCAAAGAAGAAGCAGAATCACAGGTTTGATAAAGCTAAGATTACAGAGTTGGAAGAAGTTAATAAAAGTAATCAAGGTTTTAGCTTTGAAAATGAACTGAGTAAAGTGAAGATTCCTATTCCCTTGACAGAACTTATGAAGATTCCATATTTTAGAGACCCTGCTTGTAGGATGCTAAAAACACAAGTTAATGAAATCTCTTCTGATGTCATAAATTTACATGATGAGAATCCTACTATTTTGGTTGGTTCTGCATCACCAGACAAAGTTGAAAAGAAATCAGATTCCCTTCCTCCTTTTTATGTTACCTTAACAGCTCATGAGCAATTAATTCATAATTGTTTATTGGACTCTGGAGCTTCTCATAACCTAATGCCTAAATCTGTGATGGAATCCCTTGGTCTGAGTGTCACTAGAACTTATCATGATTTATTTGCTTTTGACTCAAGAGCAGTTCAGTGTTTAGGGGTGATAAAAGACCTTGTTGTTAATTTGACACAATTACCTATGAAAAGCATTATGATGGATGTGGTTGTTGCTGATATTACACCCAATTTTGGTATGTTGCTTTCTAGATCATGGGAAAAAAGAGTGGGGGGCACTTTACAAATGGATTTATCCTATGCTACCATTCCAATTTTTGGAGGAGAACAAAGGAGGCTTTACAGAGAAGTACAGTTAGCCTACATAGTAAGTGACAGCAATAATCCAACAAATCATCCAGTATATGTTGTAGAGGAAGACTTGGGATCGTGTATTTTGCATTTAAATGAAGAAACATCTGGTGTTCTGAGGGTTGAAAAAGAAAAATCAGTTCGTTATAATACTACAAAACAAGATGAATTGTGGAAAATGTACTTTGATGGTTCTTCATCTAAGGAAGGAGAAAGAGCTGGAATTGTTCTCATCTCTCCTGAAGGAGAAAATATTTGTTTGATGTATAAATTGGAATTCCAAACAACTAACAATATAGTAGAATATGAAGCATTAGTACTGGGATTAAGAGCTGCAAAAGATTTGGGAATTCAACAGTTGCTTGTTTTTGGCGACTCTGAATTGGTTGTTCAGCAGGTCAGAAATGCATATCAGGTAAAGTGGCCACTTTTAAAATTATATAGAAATGAATTATGGGATTTAATGGACAATTTCTTTTCAGCATTTAATATCTCCTTCATTCCTAGAGATCAAAATCAAACCGCAGACTCATTGGCTTTAGAAGCAACATTTTTTAAAGTCCCACAGAACACTCAACTCAGGTATCTAATTGAAGTCAGGCATAGGCCTTCGATTCCTGACAACATAAAGCACTGGAGGGTTTTTCAGGATGATTTGGAAATCAAGAGATTCTTGGAATTGACAGGTGAGTTCTCAAATTCTAAGATTGATGAAGAACAGGATGATAATACAGATGAATTTCCTTCTTTTTCTGAACAGTCAATTGCTGATCATAAAGTTATTGAACTAAAAGGAAATTTCATCCCAAAAGGTTTAGTTCCACTTGAAAGGTTGTTTCTGAAAGATTATACATTGGAAAAACCTGCTGTAAAATCCTCTAAAGAAAATTTTAGTGATTACAACATTGGAACTGAAAATAAACCTAGGTATATTAAACTGTCAAAACTGTTGGCAAAAGAGTATAAAAAGAAGTATATCAGTTTGCTTAGAAGATTTGTGGATATATTTGCTTGGTCATATGAAGATCTCAAAACATATGATACTAGCATTACTCAACATAAAATTCCTCTAAAGCCAGATACTAAACCTTTCTGGCAAAAACTTAGAAGAATCAATCCTGCATTATTACCAGTTATTGAAAAGGAAGTAAAGAAATTGCTGGATGCAAAAATCATAGTACCTCTTTGGTATTCAACATGGGTTGCAAATTTGGTCCCTGTTCGAAAGAAAAATGGTGAGATTAGATTATGTGTTGATTTTTGTAATCTAAACAAATATTCTTTAAAAGACAATTATCCTGTGCCAAAGATAGATCATATTTTACAGATGGTAGTTGGATCTCAGAGGATATCAATGATAGATGGGTTCTCAGGGTACAACCAAATTGTTGTTCATCTAGAAGATAGGGAGAAGACCGCTTTTACTACTCCCTAGGGAACTTTCATGTATGATAAGATGCCATTTGGTTTAATGAATGCAGGAGCAACTTTTCAAAGGGCTATGGATATAGCGTTTGTGGGTGAAAGAGAGAAATTTGTGGTGATTTATCTTGATGACATAACAATTTTCTCATATTCAGACGAGAATCATCTTAAGCACCTTGAACAAACCTTTGAAAAGTGCAGGAAGTTTGGTTTGTCTCTCAACCCCAAAAAGTCCCATTTTTCCATGCAGGAAGGAAAACTCCTCGGTCATATTGTTTTTGTAGATGGTATTAAAATTGATCCAGAGCGTGTGAAAGCAATTTTAAAAATCACAATCCCCAAGAATAAAAAGAAATACAATCATTTATTGGAAAAATCAATTTTCTCAGATGGTTTATTCCTAACTTTGCAGAGATTATCAAGCAAATAACTAAGATGTTAAGAAAGGATCAAGAGGTGAAATGGACTCCAGAAGCAAAACTATCTTTCGAAAGAATAAAACAAGCACTTACAGAAGCACCAGTTTTGGTAAGCCCTGACTTTTCCAAAGACTTTATCACTTTTTCTTTTGCCTCTGAAGACAGTATAGCATCTATATTATTACAAAAGAATGTTGAAGGTCTTGAACAGCCCATTTCATTTTTAGTAAAGTTTTAAGGGACTCAGAACTGAAGTACAGCATTTTGGAGAAACAAGCTTATGCACTGGTCAAAGATTTAAAAAAATTTAGGATTTACTTACTGCATTCAAAAATCACAGCTTATGTCCCAAATGCAGTAGTAAAAGAGATATTAACCCAGCCTGATTCTGAAGGAAAAAGGGGTCATTGGATTGCCAAAATAATGGAATACGATATTGAGATCAAGCCAACTAAACTTGTTAAAGGCCAAGGTTTGGCTAAATTGCTTACAAATTCTAATTGTCAAGCATTAGGATTGAATGTTGTTCTTAATGAAGTATCTGAAGAAGAAAATGCCCAGCAAGAAAAGGAAAAAGAGCAGATTTTCCAGAAATATATTGATTCAGTTTGGTATGGTGATATAGTATATTTTCTTTTGTTTCTACAATCTCCACCAGATTTGGACGAAGGAAAATTGAGTTCTTTGAAGTTAAAAGCCATGAGTTACTGTATTTATGAGAATAATCTATTTTGGAAAGATCCTGCAGGTATTCTACTTAGATGTGTTGATAAGGAAGAAGCTGAAGTTGTTACAAATGAAATGCATAAAGGAGTGTGTGGTGGGCACCATTATTGGAAAGCTACAGCCTTTAAAATTCTGCGAGCAGGTTATTATTGGCCCAAAATATTCTCAAATGTTTTCTCTTATGTAGGAGCTTGTGTAGAATGCCATAAATTTGCAGGTAAGCAGAAATTGATTTCCTTACCCCTCAAACCTATTTCAATTGAAGCTCCTTTTAGTCAATGGGGGTTGGATTTTGTAGGAGAAATCAATCCACATTCCAGTGGGCAACATAGGTATATTTTGACAGCAGTTCAGATTTCTTTACAAAATGGGTAGAAGCAATTCCTACCAGAAAGGCTACTGATCAAGTTATAATTAATTTTCTGGAAGAAAACATTTTAAGCCGATTTGGTTGCCCTAGGAAATTAATCACAGACAATGCCCCTGCCTTCAAATCAAAGAAGATGATCCAGTTCTGTGAAAGTATGGGATTTTGTTGAAGCATTCTACTCCTTATTACCCACGGGGTAATGGTTTGGCAGAGTCCACAAACAAGAACATTGTTAATAGCATCAAGAAGTTACTCTCAGAAACTAAAAAGGCATGGCACAGTAAGTTGAAATATGTGCTTTGGGTTGATCGTATCACTACAAAAAAGGCTATTGGAACCTCTCCTTTCCAGCTTGTTTATGGAACCGAAGCAGTTTTTCCTATATAGTTGGGTTTTCCTGTCATGAAATTTATGCAAGATAATCTTGAAGAGCCAAATCAGATATAGTGGAGAATTTTCCAAATGATTAAACTCCAGCAAGAAAGAGAACTGCTTGGTGAAAAGGCTCATTTGTATAAAGACAAGGTAAAACAACGTTTTGATAAAGGGGTCAAAGAAAATAATTTCTTTCCGAATGATTTAGTACTTAGGTAGGATGCAAGGAGAGAGGACAAATCAAAACATAATAAGTTTGATCACTTATGGCTTGGTCCTTTTAGAATTGTCAGAAGTTTGGAAAATAATACATTTGTTCTTCAGAATTTGGAAGGTGATGAGTTAGCAGGACCTGTCAATGGACGGTTCCTAAAGCATTTTTATACCCAATAAGATAGTAGCAGGTTTTTCCACATTGTAAATACCATCAAGTTGCAGTTTGTTCAAATAATACTCCATAGCCCAATGGATCAGTATATTTTTTGACAGAAAATAAGGCACTAGAACAACGGTTCTTGGAAAATCACAAGGAAATTCCATCCCCTAGTTGGAGCCAATGTTTGACCTAGGTTTGATATCTTACCTGTTAGGATAGTTTTATACCTTTTAAGATTTTAGAAAACCTTGAGTTTTTTTATCTATTGTTCCCTTTACCCTAAAGTTTTTGGTTTATTTATTGATTTCATGTTTTTAATATTCTAAGTATTTACAATATTTAGATTTTAGCCTATGCTCCTATAGGATGTTTTCGATTTCATTCAAAATATGTTTTGCTTTGCATATATTTCGTGTGAACTGACAGCATGTGTTAATTATTCAAAAGAATGGGTATGCTGCCAGCTTGCCAAACATTATTATCTTGCAGGTGCCATTATTTCATCAAGTGGATTTTGGAATTGATGTTTGATTTGAGCCATGACATCTGATCTCAACGACGCCATAGATGTAACATTTGTTTGAGGCCACAATACAATATGATTATTCATCTTACCTTCTGCACTTGGTAAGAAATTCTACTGCTGCGAAGAAATTATGATTTGGATAAGCAGAGGTCCTGAATAGTACCGCAACAAAACCCCATTTCCTTCCCATGATTGCCTGTTATTGATAAATCAATTCTCGCTCAGAAGGTTGAGGTATTATGGTGTTAGGGTTTCAGGAAAAATTTCCTCAGAGCTCTATTTCAAGCATTGCTTCCTCAGTCACGTTTACAGTTATGGAAGAACAGAAGAAGCCTTGGCCGAGTGGACATTTGCTCAAAATTGAACCTAAAAGCATTGAATGGATGAAGGAACTTCCCGTGGCTGCTGAAAAACTCAAAGAAAGCGGATGGTTTACTATGTTTGAAAGGATGGGTGATCATCATGAACAAGTTTCAAGGGCTTTCTGCCAAAATTTCAATGGTTCGATAGTTAAAATTGGTATGCTTAAATTTTCTGTGACAGAGTTGTCCATTTCTCAAGCCATCGGGGTAAACCCTGTAGGAGAGAAATGGTATAAACATCAAACTATTCATGAGGACTATAGCCAATACCTCTTTCCAGCGCATCAAGATCCAGATTGGAGTCAAGGTATACCTAGGGTTTTCTTACAGAAGCAGTGGTAGGATATCCTATATATCATACAAAGATATATCACCTACGAGGAAATATTTGCAACTATCTACAGGTATCATATGAGGCTTCTACAACATGTTTCAGGTATCAAATATCTGAATTTTCCATTTTTCTTATTCAAAAGTCTGGAAAAATGTCTTCTAGGGTTCGAAAGCATCCCAACTCTGATAGCCACAATATATACCATCATGGTTTAATTAAATTACTGATTGAACAAGAATTGAAGAAGGGAGAAAAGTCTTGGTCATATTTTATATTTTGGCCGGGTTTTAAAGGAAGGTTGGTAGAAATCAAAGGCAAGAAAAAATCACAATTGTCTAAGAAAAAGTCCAACGAATGTTCAAGCAGTAAAAAGAAAGATTCCCAACTAGAAAACGATGAAGGACAAGAGAAGATCAGTAAAATGGAAGTGCCCAAAATGAAAATTCTATAATGAGTCCAACATTAGAAACAGACGTTAAAGAGCCTAATGGGGTTTGTTCTTTTCAGGTATTATCAGAGCACAAAGAAAAAATATTTGAACCCGATAAATTTTGTGCTAGGTCCAAAACTGTAGTGTCCCCTCCCATCATCCCAATGCAAGGGAGAGAACACTACCAAACATACGGGCTTCATTCTAGAATCTCAGCCCCATACGTTACTCAATAATGGTTAATAATTAAAAACTTCTTGTGTGCAAACTCATACTTCAAATAAACACAGCGGAGTAAACATACTAGCAAGCACACAAACAGCAATGCCTAACATATATATATATATATATCCCAGCAGAGGATGATTCATCATATAGAGACTCAATCTCGTTCCAATGCCATGCATAGATTCCAAATTAAGATAATCAATTCATTTCATTAAACATGGACAATTTAACATATTGCAGAACGCAAAATGCAAATAATTTATAATACAGAGAACACTTATCTTGAAGATGAGACTGTCCAAACAACTAGCTATGAGAGCAACGTTCCACCCAACCATAAATCTCTGTCCAGCTTGTATTCTTTCATCTGAGAGATCACCCCCGAGCTGGGTTGTGTATCCACTAAGGAGTAACTAGCTGGGCTCACTCACAGCCATGGTTTCACTTAACAGCTATGCTAAGTTGTGAAGCACCTGCAATAATTAATTAATAAGAATATGCAAAATATCAAAAATGACAGAACTCAGAATCACTTTTATATTGATCACAGGCCACTTCGAGGGGGAAACCTCCTATGAGCAAGCTCAATACAAATAACTTCACGGTGCCTTCATGGGTCTCAACACACACTTATATACTAAGTCTAGGCACCAATACTATGGGTCAAAACCATGGGCCACTACAAACTATGGATCAACAATACTACAGGCGACTTACAAAGCATATGCGCCAATAACAATAACACAAACTATTGATCAACAAATACTACAGGACGACTTACAAAGCATATGCATCCAACAACAATATACTAACAAAGTAAAGACATGGGTTCCTAACATCCCCTCCCCCTTAAAAAAAGCTTTGTCCTCAAATCTTTAGATGTGGAAATTGTTGTTGAATCTGAAGGAATGGTTCCCATGTAGCATCCTCTGGTTGCATGCCATGCCACTGAATTAGACCTCTATGATAGAGCGAGAGCGAAGCTGACGAGTGCACCGATTGAGGATGGCCTCTGGATCCAAAAGGATGGATCCTTCATTATCCAGTTCAGGTAAAATTGTTTGTCCACTGATGTTGGTGCCAAGAACTTTCTTCAGACAAGAGACATGAAAGACTGGATGAATGCGGGAAGAAGGAGGAAGTTTCAATTTATAAGCAACAGACCCAATTTTCTGAAGAATCCGATATGGCCCATAGAACTTTGTAGCAAGCTTATGACGCCCTTTGAGTTGCAGGGAGGATTGCTTGTACGGTTGGAGATGAAGAAAAACCATATCGCCTACTTGAAAAGTGTGCTCAGAACGGTGCAGATCAGCTTGTTGCTTCATGCGATTTCTTTCCATGTGAAGATTGTCTTGCAAAATGCGAAGAATCTGATCGCGGTTTCGAAGGACTGTGTCAACTTCCTGAACTGGTGAACTGTTGGGGGTGTATGGAAGAAGAACTGGAGGTGCCTGACCATAGACTGCTTCATATGGGGTCATTTTAGAGGCAGTGTGGTAAGAGGTATTGTACCACCATTCAGCGAGAGGGAGCCACTTTTCCCACTGATGTTATTGTTCGGAGGTGAAGCAACGAAGATAAGTTTCCAAGCATTTATTGATAATTGCAGTCTGACCATCTGTTTGTGGGTGATACCCTGAACTCATCTTCATTTTGGTGCCAGTGTGGCAAAATAGTTCTGTCCAAAAATGACTGGTGAAAGTCGCATCACGATCCGAGACAATGGAAGAAAGGATGCCATGAAGACGAAAGATCTGGTCCAGGAAAATTTGAGCGACTGAGGAGGCTGTATAGGGATGGCTGAGAGCACAAAAATGACTATATTTGGAGAGGCGATCAGCCACAACGAGAATCACTGTCTTCCCACCAGATTTAGGGATCCCTTCAATGAAATACATAGAAAGATCTGTCCAAATACGTGTAGGTATGGGCAAGGGTTCGAGCAATCCTGGAAGGAGTGTTGTTTCACCCTTATTGCACTGGCAGGTCTCACATTCGGCCACCATCTATTGAATTGTCCTTTTCATGCCTTGCCAAAAGAAGTTACATTGTGCCCGTTCATACGTTTTGAGGAACCCAGAGTGCCCTGCTGATGGAAAAGCATGGAGTTCATAGAAAACAGCCTGTTGAAGATCTGTTCTCTGGGGAAGCACTAGACGACCCTTGTATCTCAGAGAAGCACCATCCCAAGAGTAATGTGGTACAGCAGAAGGGTTGTTGGTCAAGCGTTGGATGATTTGAGATAAGGAAGAGTCATTGACATAACCTTGTTGAACAAATTGCAACCAATTTGGAACAGGCATAGAAATAGCTGAAAGAGAACCTTGGGCATCAAATGTGCAAGAAAGAGCATCTGCCACAATATTGTCTTTACCCTTCTTGTAAGTGATCTCATAGTCATAACCCATGAGTTTGCTAACCCATTTCTGTTGTGTTGGGGAGGAGACATGCTATTCCAAGAAATATTTTAGACTTTGGTGATCAGTCTTGATGCAGAAATGATTCCCTAATAGGTATGGTCGCCACTTTTGTACTGCATGCAAAATAGCCATCATTTCCTTCTCATAGGTAGAGGCAGCTAAATTCTTACTTGAAAGGTATTTGCTGGTGAACGCAATGGGGTGTTCATCTTGAAGGAGAACATAACCAAGTCCATTTCTACAAGCATCACTCTCAATAGTGAAGGGCTTGGAAAAATTGGGCATAGCTAGAACAAGTGTAGTACACATAGCTTGTTTTAGTTTGTCAAATGCACACTGAGCAGCATGTGTCCATGTAAAAGCATCATTTTTCAATAGAGCAGTTAATGGAGCTGCAATCTTCCCATAATCCTTGACAAACTTGCGTTAGTAGCCAGTCAATCCCAAAAAACCACGAAGGCTCGTGAGTGTCTGAGGATGTGGCCAATTGTTCATGGCATCGATTTTGGCAGGATCCATGCGAACCCCTTGTGCTGAGATAATGTGCCCGAGATACTCAACTTCCTTCTGTCCAAAAACACATTTAGACTGCTTGGCATCGAGATGATGGTCAGAGAAAAGTTGCATGACAAGATCTAGATGTAAAATTAGTCACAGCAGATCTAATGAACAAGTAAATCAATCACAACAGATGAACATAGAAAATATGGTGCAAAACATGCAGCAGTGCTCTCTATCCCAGAAAGGGTGAATGAATTACAATACAAACTGTCACAATGACTGAGCAATTCGAATTGCCTAAGGAGGTCATTCAAATCACTGAATTGAGTAGCTTGACTCTATCTAGGAGTCCTCATCAATCATCGGTGGTGCTCATCAATCACAACAACCAGTCATCCAGGTGTCAAACTGAGTCTAACTGAGTGTAATAAATGTAACTGAAGTGTGTAGCACTGATATAGGATCTGGAGGCTCAGTGGGGGCGCATGGGAGGCTAACTGAAGTCAGAACAAGTCACCTAATCAAACTCGAGGTCAAACGGAAGTGATACAGTCAGTCGGGAGTGAAACTAGCCTCAAATCAGGGAGAATCGGAGCTAACTGAATGTAACTGGAGTGGAACTGCAGTGGTAGGTGAACAAGTGCGCCCTTCTCTGGCAGTAGGTGAGAAGTGGGCGCCTTTCAGCTTAGGAGGGCTAAAACTCTGTGGTAAGTGGCTCCCGGGTGCTAGAAGAAGGTGGATAAGGTGCTGGAGGCATCAAACTGGTGACTGGGATGCATGCCTGTGCATGCAAAACCCTAGATTCTGCATATCCTGAAATAGATCATGCAGGATCCCGAAATAGATGATGTATCCCGAAATAGATGATGTAGATATCCGAACACCCCCCCTCAAGCTAGACTATGATGTGCCAATAAAAATAATGTGGGGCCCTGGTAACTAAGACCAAAGGTCACCCCAATACAATAATCCAAAAAATGCTGAAAATAAACTAAGTGAGGAAAGAGGGAAAACCCAGTGGGAAGAAAGCCCCCCCTCAAGCTAAAGCATAATAATGAATCAATCTGTCTCCACCATGATGGAACTCACCCCCAACAGTGAACGGAGGTAAGAGAACTTCTTCTCAGTGAAGCTCTTGGTGAAGATGTCTGCAATTTGCTCATCAGTAGGGCAATATTGCAGAATGATGGTGCGGTCATGCACCAACTGTCGAATGTAATGCATATGAATCTCAATGTGTTTGGTCCTCTGCCGCTGAACTGGATCTGTGGAGATCTTGATAGCACTTTGATTGTCACAAAAGAGGACAGTCAAAGTAGTGCCACCAAAACCAAACTCGGAAAGAATACCCTGCAACCAAACTGCCTGAATGCAGGCATTGACTGCCCCTCGATACTCTGCCTCTGCTGAAGAAAGTGCAATGGCTGCTTGCTTTTTGCTGGACCAGCAAATAGCACCATGACCAATCATGAAAACATAACCGGAAGTGGACTTCCGATCAATGCTATCACCTGCCCAATCTGAATCAGTAAAACCAATGAAATCTAGCTCAGAATCTGCAGCATAATGTATGCCAAACTGTCTCGTACCTTGCACATACTGCAAGATCCGCTTGGCTGCTCGCCAATGAAGCTCATGTGGCTGCTTCATATATCTTGACACGGCATTCACGGCATATGAGATATCAGGCCGTGAATGTGTCAAATAAAGTAGTGAACCAATCAACTGTCGATACATACTGCAATCTGCAAGCGGTGTGGAATCTCCCTCCTCAAGACTGATTCCTGAGAGGAATGGGAACGGGGCTGCATTACATTCAGCCATATTAAACTTCAATAACAGGTCGGAAGCATATTTTTGCTGAGATATAGTGATCCCATCAAAATTTTGAGCTATCTCCAAGCCCAAAAAGTGACTCAGCAAGCCCAAATCGCTCATGTCAAAAGCTAGATTTAAGGCAGATTTTAGCTTGTTTATCGAAGTAAGTGTGCTACCAGTAATAAGCAGATCATCAACATAAAGTACAATAAACAACAAATTACCTTTAACTCACTGAAGATAGACATTCGGATCAGATTTGCATCTTTGGAAATTCTGAGAAAGAAGGAAGGAGTCCATCTTTGCGTACCAAGCTCTTGGGGCCTGTTTTTAACCCGTACAAAGACTTCTTCAATCTACAAACCAATGATGGATCTGATGTATAACCCTCTGGCTGCTGCATATAGACCTCTTCAGCAAGGTCTCCATGTAAAAATGCACTCTTCACATCCATATGGTGCACTTCCCAGTGCTTGGATGCGGCAATAGCTAAAACAAGGCGGATGGAATCCATCTTTGCAACCGGTGCAAAGGTCTCTGTGTAGTCCACTCCTTGGACTTGGGAAAAACCTTTTGCCACCAACCTTGCTTTATATTTGCTGATAGTGCCATCAGCAGAAACTTTAGTACGGTAGACCCATTTACACTTCACTAATTTCCTTCCAGGTGGAAGAGAAACTAGCTCCCATGTATTGTTCTTTTGAAGAGAATTGTACTCTTCATCCATGGCACTTTTCCATCTCGGATCTCGATGGGCTGAATAGTATGATGTAGGATCTGAACCAGCCATCAAATAATAAATCTCAAGAATAAATGGATCAGCAATAGAAAGAGCCATACCTGCTCTTTGAAAGTCTCCTCTTGTTCGTCTCGGATCAGCAGGATTTCCAAGATTCGAACCAGCAGATTGTAGAGTGTTTTGGGCCCACTTTGGTAACTGAGGGGGATCATAATGGTCAGATTCTGAACCTGATATGTCATGATCATCATATGCTGCTACAATATCAGAAATATCAGAACTCATACCTTCATTATCGCTGCTCGAATCTTCTTCTGGTGAAGGCGGTGAATCGGCAGTTTTCTCCTCAACTAGTTGCAATTCTTGAAGCGGTTCTTCAAACTGCACACTGCGCTCTATGAATATCTTTTTAGATCTGATATCCATGAGTTTATATGCTTTTGATTCTTCCCCATATCCTATCAATATGCACTCGATACTTTGTGGATCCAAAGCTCGTCTCTTCTCAGAAGGAATTCTAGCCCATGCAGTAGAGCCAAAAACTCTCAAATTTGACACATCCGGTTTGTGACCAAAGAATGCTTCGAAAGGAGTCATACCTTTCACGGATGAATGTGGAACATGGTTCTGTATATATGCAGCAACATTGATTGCTTCAGCCCAAAGATTTGCAGCCAAACCTTTTGATTCAATCATGCATGTAGCCATCTCTTTCAGTGACCGGTTTTTCCTTTCCGCTACACCGTTCTGCTGGGGTGTGTAGGGAACTGTATGTTGGATCTTGATTCCGCTTTGGGCACAAAGTTGCAGCAACTCAGACTTGATATATTCCCCACCATTATCAGATCTAAGAGCTTTGATCTTGCTCTCAATGGTGGTCTCGACAGAAGCCTTAAAATCCTTGAATTTTCCAAGCACTTCTGACTTGTTTTTGAGAAAGAATACCCATGTAAAGCGGGAAAAATCGTCAATAAATGTCAAAACATACCTTGAACCATTTAATGACATATGGGGCAGCGGACCACTGATATCAGAATGGATCAATCCCAAAATAGTAGAGGCTCTGCTAGCCTTGCCGTGGTCGAATCTGTGCTCGGGGTGCTTCCCAATAATGCAACCGGTGCATATTCCCTTCGAGGAACGGAGTTGTGGAAGCCCATCTACCATGGATTTATTTGATAGCAGCAGCAAATACTTATAATTTAGATGTCCAAATCTTTCATGCCAAAGCCTACTAACCTCATTACCATGTGTGCGAAGAGCAGTGGGCTTTGCAAGCGGAATAAAGTGCGAAAACTCATAACATTTTGCAGTGTGGTTTGCCTTTCCAACCGCAACTAGTCTTCCACTTTTGATATCAGAAATTTCAACTGTATTATGGATGAATGTGACTTTCTTTGGATCACCGGTATGTGTCATTTGATACACAGAAAGGAGATTCGAAGCTAAGGAAGGCACATAGAGAACATTCTGAAAGCTTCCATGTTCTACATGAATCGTACCTTTGCCCTTTGAAGAAATTTTTGACTCATCTCCCAAATGGATGGGGATGGAGCTGTTTGGATTGAATGAGGAAAAAGAATCAATATTTGCAGCCATATGATTTGATGCACCCGAATCTATCAAGAGAGTAGTGGGCTTCGAAACCGTTGCCATGAGTGCTTGTCCTCTTTCATGATCGTCATTCCGATCCTTCTTCCTTGCACCGTCAGGAAGGGTTATGTTGTTCTTTTCCAAAAGGAGGGCCATTTGATCTATAGTCTTCTTCATACATGAACTTTCGGGATGAAATCCACGGTTACAATAAGTACATTTAGATTTTTGGTTACCTTCTTTGCCCTTTTGCTTGGATTTCGAACTGGATGGTGCATCCGTTTGCTTGCCTTTGTCTTTTTGCTTGTGAGGCTCGAATTTGGGCTTCTCCTTCTCTAGCTTTCCTTTACCATTCGAGATCTTGGGTCCTTGAACAAATAGGGCTGAATCTTTGGAGATTATGGACCCCATTTGAATCAACTTGTCATGCTCTTTCGTAACGGACTCAATGAAGGCATTCAAGGTAGGCATCTTCCAATTCGGGGTAGTTAGCCGACCGGAATTGAAAGTGGAGACAAATACCGAATAATCTTTCCCAAGCTTGCTTAGAATGGAGAGGATCAACTGTTTATCCTCTTTGACAACACCACTGTTCTTCAATTGCAAGTTCAAGTTCTTGAATTTTGTGAAGAATTCATTGATGGTCTCGAAATTCTCAGGATTAAGGCCAATCAATTCATTCTCTAATTGAAAATCCCTAAGCTCATCCTGCTTGCCGAATAGTGTTTCAAGTTGCTCCCATATGGCTTTTGGAGTCTTCAATCCGCTGAGATGGAAGTGAAGATCCTTGGAGATGGAGAGACAAAGAAGACCATAAGCTTCATCAAGCTTGTTGTAGTGTTTGGTTCGATCTGCCACATTGTTTGGCTCCAAATCAAGACCAATGGTGACTCGGTAGTAACCTTTTGAACGTAATATGATCTCCATATCATCTTTCCAATCAAAATAATTGAATGGGGTGAGGATAGGCTTTGAAGAAGAATATTCCATTGAAAGGAGCGAGTCAACTGATGAAGAGGAAGCTTGCATGCAGATTATAGCGAATGCAATTGATGTAGGAAGGCTTGCATGCTGAAGATAGCGAGTGCACTTGGAGGAGACAATAAACCTGCAAATCACATCAAAACAACCACAATAAGGTCGAACAATCCACCCTTTGAGAGTTGCATCACACCTGGGATTGGATTTCAAGAAATGTTGAATAGGTCCAATGTATCAGATCCAGGAATTATGTGGTAACTCAAGCTTCTGGAGTGGTATTGGAATAATTTTCAAGCTTTGCATGCACAGGAGCGAATGCCCTTGAGATATTTCATGCCAAACTTTTTGCAATTTTTAGCAATTCAGTCAAATCTTCTTGTATAAACACCTGTAGAAAAGAGATCTTGTCCCTGCAATGGCTCTGATACCATGTAAAATTAGTCACAGCAGATCTAATGAACAAGTAAATCAATCACAACAGATGAACATAGAAAATATGGTGCAAAACTGTGCAAAACATGCAGCAGTGCTCTCTATCCCAGAAAGGGTGAATGAATTACAATACAAACTGTCACAATGACTGAGCAATTCGAATTGCCTAAGGAGGTCATTCAAATCACTGAATTGAGTAGCTTGACTCTATCTAGGAGTCCTCATCAATCATCGGTGGTGCTCATCAATCACAACAACCAGTCATCCAGGTGTCAAACTGAGTCTAACTGAGTGTAATAAATGTAACTGAAGTGTGTAGCACTGATATAGGATCTGGAGGCTCAGTGGGGGCGCATGGGAGGCTAACTGAAGTCAGAACAAGTCACCTAATCAAACTCGAGGTCAAACGGAAGTGATACAGTCAGTCGGGAGTGAAACTAGCCTCAAATCAGGGAGAATCGGAGCTAACTGAATGTAACTGGAGTGGAACTGCAGTGGTAGGTGAACAAGTGCGCCCTTCTCTGGAAGTAGGTGAGAAGTGGGCGCCTTTCAGCTTAGGAGGGCTAAAACTCTGTGGTAAGTGGCTCCCGGGTGCTAGAAGAAGGTGGATAAGGTGCTGGAGGCATCAAACTGGTGACTGGGATGCATGCCTGTGCATGCAAAACCCTAGATTCTGCATATCCTGAAATAGATCATGCAGGATCCCGAAATAGATGATGTATCCCGAAATAGATGATGTAGATATCCGAACACTAGATGCTGGAGATGTTCATCCCATGTTTTACTGTAGATGAGGATATCATCAAAGAATACCAGAATCAATTTCCGCAAGTAGGGTCAAAATATTTTATTCATTAAGGCCTGGAATGTGGAAGGAGCATTAGTGAGGCCAAAGGGCATGACCAAAAACTCATAATGGCCATCATGTGTGCGGAAAGCTGTTTTAGAGATATCATCCTCATGAACCCGGATTTGATGATACCCAGAACGAAGATCCAACTTGGAGAAAAAGTGAGCCCCATGAAGCTCATCAAGAAGCTCATCAACAACAGGAATTGGAAACTTATCCTTGATGGTGAGGTGATTAAGTGCTCGGAAGTCAATGCAAAGGCGCCATGACCCATCTTTTTTGCGGACAAGAAGAACTGGAGAAGAAAAGGAACTAGTGCTTGGGCGAATAATACCTTGCTTCAATAAGTCCCGAACGATCATTTCAATCTCCGTTTTTTGGTGAAATGGGTAGCGATAGGGCCTGATGTTGGGAGGAACGCTGCCAGGAAGGAGCTGAATACGATGGTCTTATGGCCTGGAAGGTGGCAATCCCACTGGTTTAGTAAAGACACTTGTATATCGATCCAAAATTTGTTGTAGATCTAAAGGAGTAGTGGAGACCGTTGATGGTTGCATCTGAATGGAATGGATCTGAGCGATGACACCATGTGAATTCTTCTTGAGGAGTTTTTCCATGCGATGTGAACTGATGATGTTGAGAGAACCTGGTTGTAATCCTTTCAATGTGTGTTTTTGTCCATTGAGGGAAAACTGTATCCAAAGTTCAGCAAAATCCCATAAGATAGGGCCAAGTGTGCGTAGCCATTGAGCGCCCAAAACCACATCACATCTGCCTAAGGTCAAGGAAAACATGTCAGAGAGCAAGGTATAATCTCCCATAGAGATACGCACATTTCGACACTTCCCTTTGCAAGGTAAGGTGCCCCCATTGGCAACCATGACTTCAAAGTTGGAGCAAGGATGGATAAAACAATCAGCTTGTTTGGCTATCCGAGGGTCAATGAAATTATGAGTACTACCAGAATCAATGAGTATTCTAAGAGGAAGATTCTTGAAGTAACCCCTGACCCGCATTGTTTGGGGGTGGTGATTCCAACTAAAGCATGGAGAGATATCTCTGGCTGGTCATCCTAAGATGGAGGGTCAATAGGCAATTCTTGAATGTCAACCGGAGCATCCATTGTTTCTGGATCTTCGTCACCAATTTCAGAGGCAAGCGGAGAATCCACATCCAAGAGATAGAGATTTTGCTGAACACATCTATGTCCCCTGGTGAATTTCTCATCACAATTATAGCAAAGCCCCTTTTCTCTGCATGCTTGCATCTCTGTTTCAGAAAAACGCTTGATAGGAGTTGGTCGAGGAGCCTACGGTATAGGTGGTCATTGAGAACCCATATTTGGGAAGGGAACAAAAGTGGGCTTGGAGCGTTATTGGGATGCAATCTTGTCTTCTGCCAACTTAGCCAACCCTAGGGCTTCCATCATTGTGTTGGGACAGAACAGTTTGACCTCAGAGCGGATGGCATCCTTTAGACCACTGATAAAACAACTCCGGTAAAAGTCATCAGACAATCCTTCAGTGTGGTTGGCTAGTTTCTCAAATTCAGTTTGATACTCTCTCACAGTGCCAATTTGGTGAAGTTTAGTGAGGGCTCCTGTGAAGTCATCAAAAGCATTAGGGCCAAATCGTTGCAAAAGGAGCTGGCAAAAGTCTGTCCATTTTGGCTCTTCATGAGCCTGGATGTACCAACGGTACCATTGAAGAGCTTCCTGTTCCAAATGAAAGGATGCAAGCGGAACGTTTTTGACATCAAAAGTATTATGCAGACTGAAATACTGTTATACACGATAGATCCATCCAGTTGGATCAGTACCATTGAAGCGAGGAAAATCAAGCTTCGGACCATGGAAATTGCTGGAAGAAGAGAACCCTTTGTCTGATGAAGACTCGGACTGTCATTGGTTGTTCATAGCGGAATGTTCAAGATGGAGGCCGAGAAATTTTTCATCCAGATCCTGGAGTTTGGATTGGATGGCTACAAGTGCGTCTTCCATGGTTTTTCCTCCTGCACAGGTGACAACCATAACCAGGAGTTTTTTTTTTATTTTTTATTGGTTGACTGGGTAGGAAAACAAAAACAGAAACTGCTTCAGTAAAGGAAAATCTGGACTTGGGAAAAAATCTGAAGGGTAATTAGGGTTTGACTAGGTTTTTGACACTGTCGAATAGACAGGGAAGCAAAAATGAGGATTTCAGAAGTGGGGTGAAAGAATGAGAAAATTTGGCAGAGGGGGACAAAGAAGCAGAATTCAGAAAGGAACTCTGTGGTAAAATTTGAAGGTGATTGGGTGAAATCTGAGGAAGTTATGGCAAACCCTAAAAATAGACAAATGTGGGATTTCGGGTTTTGGGAAGGGGAATTGGGGATAGGGTCCTCAGGAATGAAATATGCAGAATGGGATGACAGGGGTTCCCCGAAAATTTCAAGGGAAACAGAGTAAAAACAAGGGATATATATATATATATATATATATATATTTTATTTTATTTTATTTTTTTTCAGACTGGAGCGGCTACGACTCAGAAGGGATCTGGAACAGATAAATCTGCAACGGCCCAAAAGTGAGCAGAAATAGAGGGATCTGAAACGACGCCGAATGGATTGAAAATAGTTGGATCTGGAATGGCTTTCAGAATGGATCTGAACGGTTGGATCTGAAACGGCGTAGCAGTGATCGACAACAGTTCAGCTGAAAATAGATATGGACCCCAGGTATGTGCAGCTTCCTAACAGTTTAGGGGCTTCACTCGGCCACCAATGCTGTCTGACGGCTTGCGTATTGGGGCAGTACCCCTCACTCCACGGCTCAGGTAAAACTGATAACCGCTTTGCCACAAATGACAGCTCTTTGTTTACCTCACAGGTGGGAACTAGTCAATCAGGTAGGGGTCATTACCATTTTCGCTGGCAGGTCCTCTCAATGGGCCAGCTACTTCAGGGTTCCTGTGGTACTCCTCACAATGAGTTTTAGGGATTATGCCAAAGTACTTCCCATAGTTAAGCGGATAGGGATTATTTCCAAATCCGAACCTGCAACAGATACAAAAAAAAAATTGGCAGAAATTTCACTCAGCGAGCCCAAGAAAGTGCTCTGATACCAGATGTGAAGCACCTGCAACAATTAATTAATAAGAATATGCGAAATAGCAGAAAAGACAGAACTCAGAATCACTTTTATATTGATCACAGACCACTTCAAGGGGGCAACCTCTTATGAGCAAGCTCAATACAAATAACTTCACGGTGCCTTCATAGGTCTCAACACACACTTATATACTAAGTCTAGGCGCCAATACTATGGGTCAAAACCATGGGCCACTACAAAATATGGATCAAAAATACTACGGGCGAATTACAAAGCATATGCGCCAACAACAATAACATAAACTATTGATCAACAAATACTACAGGACGACTTACAAAGCATATGCGTCCAACAACAATATACTAACAAAGTAAAGACATGGGTTCCTAACATAAGCCAACACCCAGTTGGGTTTATCAAGCATACAAGAAGATAGAGGAGGGTAATGCTAAGCCAGTGAGCTCAACAACAGAGCTACAGGCATCTCAAATGAACTCAACAGTCAGGCACCCACATTACCTACCACATCCAACACAAGGAAGGTCCCCTTCTCTGCTAGACAGTCCCTCAGGAAACTCTTCCCTCCAATGCTCTTTAGGATGGTCATAGAAAGGTACAGCTGCTACCTTCCTGAGATTTCAGCCTTCACTGGGTTTATCAAGCAAACCCATCCTCTATTCAATCATTTACACTTGGATTTCTCATAATTCTGTCACAAATAACTCAAATCCGTTACTGGTTTTCTGGGCTGCAAAAACGGGGTTTTCCTATGGATTTTGAAGTAGCTAATACTCCCAATTTCGCCCCAAGGTTCATATCTATGGATCCCCCATTGATTTTCACTGTCCAATACCAAATCTGGGCATTTTTTGCTCTTCAAAACGTGGGTTTTTGCAAAGTTGCGATTTCTGGTTTTTCTCACTGCTGGCAATTCGTTTTTGGGTGAAGAATGATGTTGGGCTGTTCTACAATGGATTGGGGATGATGAAGAAGCAATCCCTATGAGGTAGAGTAACTTGTGGTACAAGAAAACAGAGCCCATACCTGGAAATATGAATTTCTGGGCTGCCCATGCTCCATTGAAGCCATGGTCTAAAATCTTCAACTACTTCCTTACAATAGAAATAAATGTCATCAAGAAAAGTCAAAATGGGTTCTCCCAATGACATTTGGCAACATATGGCTCATCCCCACAGCCCCCTCACCACTCCCTGGTGGATACACATGGCCCCTTCTCATTGGTTGCTCCCATAGCCAGTTTTGGTATTTTATTGCAATATTAATATTTACATCAATTTACAATATTCCATGGCTTAATAGAACATGGGTATCAAAATATCACATACTTGCTTGTTTTAAATAAAATCCGAACATACACTAGCGGGGCCTTGGCCTTGAGCTCCACGCTAGGGAAACATACAACGCATGTATACAATATTTACATTAGAAGCCAATATTTCATAAGGGTCAAAATTGGGGTATTACAAAAACTCGATCTGTAAATAAGCTTAGAATGAATATGAAGGCATTGTTGAATCCGAAATTCAAAAAAGATTAGGTCATAGGCTTACAAGATTCTTCTATAGAGGATGAGGAAGATAAGAGGTCTAAGAAATTAGAGAGTTATGTGCGTCAGGTTTTAAATAATATTGAACAGAGTCTCAAAAAAGTTCCAGAAATCATCCCTAAAGGTCACATCCAAGCATTTGAAAATGGAAACATGATTGAAAATACTAATTCAGTTTTCCCAGGTATAGAAAGTGGAGAATCATCCAAGAAGATATCAGATTATCTTGAGAATTTTGCTCCAGGGTTTAATGATGACGAGATGACCTGTGAAGAACCTGAGGATAAAATGGAAAAGTTAAAAAGAAATGAAAGATAAGACAGAGATGAACCATTTCAAACAGAAGAATGAACATATCAATTTGATAAATGATGGTTTGGTGAAAGCAAATATGATGTTGAAGCAAGATTTGCAGGAGCTAAATAAGAACTATGCAGAGGCGATTCAGTTAGTAGATAAAGTTGTTAAGAGAAGAAAGATAGCTTAGAAGTATAATGAACAATTAGAGAAAAATCAAGAAGAGCTCAAGCTGAAGGTGAAACTCATGCTGAAGGAATTGAATAGGCTACGAAAGAAATTAGAAGCCCTAGATGGACTGGCCACTCTGGCAGAAGCAACAAGGAAACTCTAAGAAGGTTTTTTGTCTTGACATGTGTCGAGTAGAGTTTAGAATACTATATCTTTTATATTTTCTTTTGCTTTATTTAGAAGACTTAGCCTTAAAAAGTGGATCTTGGAAACAAACTCGGGGGATCCTATCTTTTATTTTAAATGCTATATATTATGTAATATTTTGAAGACAAAGTGGATACACACATGGGAGTCGAATTGCTGAGAGACTGTGGAGATTATCAATAGTTACTTGTGTAAGAACTTCTCTTGCATTTTTGAATGACAGTTAATATACTATATGGAGCTAGGCCTTTGATCTATTATTGTTTTTAATGTTCTCTGGTTCAATTTGAACTCTTTATGCATTGGATGTTATTTAGATGTTTTCTATATTTCATGTCATGTATGAATGTGGATATTGAATGCTTATTGATATTTGAAAAGTGTTTTCGAAGACTCATACCTTTCATATATATGCTACAGATATGAACTGTTTGTTTATTGTTTGAAGTTATATATGTATTGAAAGTTTATTTCCTGTACCTTAATGCTCTGTCATCCATTACTGTAAGAATGCGGTATTTTACATTTGTATTTATGAAGTATTCAGACATTGTATCTCTACCATACTATCCTTATTTATTTGATTTACATTGTTATCCAAACAAAACCTGTAAAGACAGACTTTTATTTGAGGTGCCTGAACACTGCTGCTCCTGTAGTTTAGGTAGCAGACTTTAGGGAAGACACTAGGAAACTAGTAATTTTCCTTCTTAGCAATTATTTGACCCTTAGCATCAATTTGACAAACTCTAATGAGTATGTCTAATGGGATTAGGCCATTGTGACCCAATTCCAATTTGGGACATGACAAATCCTCCCTTCCCAATATTGCTTGTCCTCAAGCAATTTCAAATATGGGTGTTGAAGAACTTGCTTTCTGTATAATTCTTTGAAATTTCCATTGAATAGCCCAACCTTGAGTCTTTGAGATTCCATGAATATTTTAGAGAGGAACCACCATGCTTGTTGCTGCACTACTCTGATAAAAATCACTTTATTAAGTGGGAAATCCATCTCCCATACTGCTTGTTTCCCCAAAAAAATTGAAACCAATGAGACAAAAATTATTACAGGGTCCCATTGCTTGTACTGCACCCCAACAATTAGGAGTGCTCTCCAACCCATACCATTAGATAAAAGGATTCATGGATCCCATTTTCTTGTATGCATTCTTCCAAACATCATGAGTACAAAATATATATCATCAAAGTACATAACAACATAATGAAAATGTACATCAAGGAGGTGCTTAATCAAAGAATCATGAAAGTGTGTATACCTCCAAGCAAGTAGACCACCATTTTCCAAGTGCATATAAGCTTCAAGTGACCAATCAAATATGCTCCAATGACATAGGTGAGGATCCCTTGTCCTATAATGCTGCTCCAAAAGGATGTGATATGCATCAAAATAGTCAACCATGTATTCTTTCATCCAAGAAGTGAATGAAGAATCTCCACTAAAATCTGAACTAAATAATGAGCAAAAAAAACAAGGAGACTTCAAATTACTCAAAGAAGTCTCACCCATACATCCCTGAATGTGAGAATCATAAAGATATAACAAAGTATGTGGCTGCCAACAAAAATGTTCTCCAATCATAAATCTATTCACCCAAGTGTTGGATGAAGTTCCTCCAATATCAAATGAATCAAGTGTTGAGCAAGAAAAACCATGAGTCTTCAAGTGACTCAAATGCATATCATAGGTGCATCCATGTAGATGTGCATCATCATAAAGTAACAAGGATGCTGCTGCAAATGTGAATAAGAATGTGCTCCAACCATATCATCATAAAAAGTAAATCTAGGAGTTCCATACTCCTCATGTGGCACCATAAAAAAGAACCCTTTCACCCATTCCTCATTGCGACTAATGCTGCAAAACATGGAATTGTAGGATGTAGGAGAATTAACTAACTCACCCAAATGATCAAAAAGTGCAGAAGTTTCATCATGGGAAGGATCCATATGGGTAGTATCATGTAGCTCCTTCAAAAATGTGAAACCGTAGTCGTAGATTGGTTCCAATGTAGAGGAATCATGCTCTTCTTTAAAAATTGCATAACCTTCATCAAGAGACAATTCAAGTTCCTCTTCCACCACATCAAGTTTTTGGATTTCTTCAAGTTCATCTTCAAACACATTCAATTTTACACATTTCTCATGATCCACCATGTCATGAAAATCCTCCAAACAATCTACCATTTGACAATCTAAAACATAGGAGGAAAAACAAGTATCTTGCAATTTTTCAAGAAGTTGCTCATTTGGAATTGTGAGCTTATGACTATCCTCATTATTCTTCAAGTATGCATCATGTAATAATTCATTAAGCTCAAACAAATGGTTTCTATCAAAAAGCAAAGACATGAAATTACCTTTGATGTGGCACATTGCTCTTTGAATCTTCTCCATGTCTTCAAGGAAGGATGTTTCCTCCAATGAAGTACCTCTCCAACAAGAATTTGACACCAATGCTTGAGTGTCATGGAGAATGCTGAGGGACTCTTGGATATACTTTTCATTCATTTTTAAGGAGCCTTCAAGAAAATGAGGATCTTGCAAATAAACCTCCTCATCTTCTTCCTTCTTTCTTGGACCAACTTCATGAAGCTCGGGTGGTGATGGGGAAGTTGATCTTATTTCTTCTTCAACTGCTACAAGGTCTTCATTTTCATGTTTAATGGACGTTTGGCTTGCAACAACACTTTCAAAAGTGATCTCTATGTCACCAACATAGAGGTGTGAGCACCTATCAGTAGGTACTCATTCATAGTTCAAGCATCCATCAGTAGATGCTCCTTGATTCATTTACAAGGTAGAATGTGTCTCAAATTGATCTTCAATACTCTCAATAGAATCTTCTTCATGCTCATGTGATGTCTCTTCATATCTTTCAGAGTCACTTGGGAGTGACTTTCGATCCTCTTCATGTACTGCTTCTTCTACTTCACCTATTTCAGAACTAGGTGGTTCATGGGTCTCCTCATTTTTCTCCTTCAAGCAAGCTGATGCATTTTTCCCTTTGGTTTTATTAAGATCAATATATTTTCTCTCAGGTTGGATAGCCAAAAATTCGAATCCTTTCATAAATTGCTTGGTCATCTCTTTAATGATTTTTATATGGTCCTCACCATCATTCACACACACATGATTTTCTCTCCAATTTTTTTTACAAGAAGGGCATAAACCTTTCCTCACTAACTCCACGTCTTCATTCTTGGGCCTATTTGCAAACACCACATCAGCATAGTCTTCAAAAGTCGTGACCTTTTGTATATTTTTACTCAAAGCAAGATATTCTAGATATGATTGATATTGTTGGGGCAACGATTTATATTTTTCTCTCCATCTTTGTAACTCATCCATAGCACTATCCTTTGGTGGTGTGACATACTCATATTTATCATACATAGGGTCATAATCATAATCTTCATTCCTCCTGAAATTGTAATTGTTGCATGATGGCACCTCTTCCTCGTACCATTCACATTCTGCTTCATATTGCTCATAAGCATCTGCATATTCCTCATAAGAATTGTACTCATAGGGTTCATCATAATAGTAAGACATGGTTTCAATTTATTCTTCAATGTATGATATTATTTCACAGGTGCAAGGACCATGCTCTGATACCACTGTAATTTCCCTTCATAAGAATTTTATTAAAAGGACCAATTTTTCACTTTTTCCCCAAATTCGACCTTTAACTAGTTTTGATGCCTAGGTTTCCAATTTGCCCCAAATGCTCCCAAATATTCTGAGAAGGTATATGGATGATGTTATAACATAAATATGTGTTTCATGGATGTTTTTGGACCTTTAAAATACTTCTTCAAATCTTCTTTCAATTCTGGCCAATGTAGGGAACTTTACTAGTAATTTCCCTTTGATTAGTATTGGTCTCTATGTCTCCAATTGGCTCCAAATGCCTCTAAATATTCAGTGAAGGTGTATGAATGATATCTATACTTGATTATGATGTTCATATATGATTTATGACCATCCAAATACTTCTTAAAACTTTTTTAAGATTATGGACAAAGTATGGAATTTAACTAGCAATTTGGGGTTCAAATCCCCTAGGGTAAGTACTGAAAATGACTCTCCAAATGCCTCCAAAATCACTCGAAATTCTGCACAAAGGTATGGGATGTCTGAGGTAAATTATTTAGGTCTCATGTGAACCATTAATAAATTACTAATTCTGTTCTAACCTTCTCCCAAAAAGCAGAAAAAATCACTAGTTCGACCTTGGGGGAAATAGCATGAAATCTTCTTCAAATAAAATAAAACTGAGAAAGATGGCTCCAAATGCTTAAGTGATGAACATGAAACTTGTAATAATCATCAATGGCATTCCATACATCATAAATATATCATATAAATATTTTTCCATTCAAAATCATCATCAATACATTGGCATACATCAATCTAGTGGGGGAATGGTCACTATTTTCTCATTAATAATCCATTTTACATATAACCACTTGGAATTTCGACCTGAAACTTTCTGAAGATGCAAAAAAGAGTATATTAATCATATTAAAACAGAAATAGATCATGATAATCTCTCCCAAATAGTACAAGAGCTCACCAAAAACGCCCTCTCTCAAGGGTCATGAATATGCCATCAAAACTAGAAATGGTTGAGAGAGTGTGTTGAACTAGAAGAAACCATGAGATTCCTTGTAGCTTAAACCTACAAATAAACACTCCATTAAATCTCCAAATGAAAGGTCTAAATGGCCTTTCCAATTACCAACTTGGATGGGAATCTTTCACCCTCAAAATTGGCTAAGGCAAGAAACTAGTCATCCACTAGCTCTCCCTCTTCGCAAATGCAATTGAAAATTTCTCAAATGATCAAAATATGGTTTCATTATTTTTTATTGATGTTTATAAACTTCTAATGTCCTCCATGGGTCTAAATCCTTCCATGAGACTCATGCCAACTCAAGTTGGGAAGAAATTCCAAAGAACGCCACTTGTACAACAATTCCTAGTCTCCCACTTCCACCAAATCACATGTGGAAGCATCTTAGCTGCCCTAACTCCCTTGAGAGCCCTCTTGGAGGATATGTTTAGCCCTGACATGTCATATATTTCATATGTCATCCTTCAGGTCTGATTTGTGTCATAGGTTTCATAGCATCTTCATCATTGTTGTCATAGAGCTAGGGAATCTAGCCCAAGTGTCTCACTAGCTCCAAATTGCCTCTACCTCTTCCATGGGAGTTACTCTTCCTATAAATTTTGACATTGGATGTGTCACGCAATGAATAATACCTTTTTAAATCCCCCGATTATATTACCATTCACCTTGAATTCGAATTGGTGAGAGAATGATGCCAAGTGTAGTGGGGAAATCTAGCCATATGTGGGTCTCCCTTCCTCCATGTGTCTTCATGATCAAATGCCACTTTGATTTTCACTTGTATATATTTATTGAGATCCTTTATTAAATATTTATTCCATTATAATGTTCAAACATCATTTATTATTCCCCTTATTCCAAATCCCAAAGCTTCCAACCCAAACCTAGGAAACTATTAATTTTCCTCCTTAGCAATTATTTGACCCTTAGCATCAATTTGACAAACTCTAATGAATATGTCCAATGTGCTTAGGCCATTGTGACCCAATGCCAATTTGGGACATGAAAACAAGCATCGTATTCCTCATTCATTTCAAATTGGGGATAAGGTTTGGTTACATCTCAAGAAGGATCACTTCACTAGTCCATTCAAGAAGCTCAAGCCTTTGCTATATGGTTTGTACAGTATTCTTCGACAGATTGGAGAGAACGCTTTCTAGCTCGACATTCCTGCATTCCTGGGTCTGCATCCAGTATTCAATGTGGGTCTACTTCGACCATACCATGCACCCTTGTTGGAACAGAACGATTTGCAAACAACAGAACCCAAAGACATCCATCCAGATGTTCAGGAGCCTCTTCCTTGTGACACTATTGTGAGACGACGAGTACGCCATACAAGGACAAACACAATTCCCTTGTTTCAGGTTGCCAAGGTTGGCCAGATCCCATCTCAAGGAAATTGGTACTATGTTACTGAAGTGACCGACAAGTTTCCTCACCTTCACGATCAAACAATGGGGTCCATTGTTTCTTAAGGAAGGAGTTCTGATCCGCATCGCAGTTGGAAAGTCATCAACGTTGATGCAACTTCGACAAGTTTCAACTTCGACACGACTTCGACTCAACAAGTTATCTCGGATAGGTTCTGAACGTGACATGTTCAGCAACCTTACAGTTCGCGACATCAACAAGTAGCGTCGACATGCGACCAGCGACCGTCGAACTTCGACAGCTTGTCTCTCTGTCTTCCAGTCGAATGTAACGGTTGAACTGTTGAACTGTTCTAACTTCTTCTTTGTAACTGAACGTAATGGGAAGGAACCCAAGTGTCTCATAATTCTATATAAGCATGTATGATATTGTAATATAACAATCTTATCATGTCTTAGACTTGTTTATAGTAATAGAAGATCAGTTCGCATTCCTGCATATTTTCTGTGCGTATTTGTGTTTATCTATGTAGTGTAATCCGGCTTTGTTCATTCTGCTTATTATTAATTGCTTCCGCCATAATAGAGCCGACTCATTCAGTCGAACTGTTGTCCCCCTCATGCTTCCTGGACATGACCCAGATCACCAAGCATTTTCAACTCTTCATCTTCTCAACAACTTCATATTGATCCTGAAGATGGGTGGAGTGTCCACTCAAAATGTATGTCAATCACTTCTAAATTTCTACCCAGTGATAATCCAAAAACATTTACACAACAATATCCCCCTTTTAATGTAATGTCCCCTCCATCATACCAGTGTAATGGAGAGAACGTGATGATAAAACTGGGCATATAGCCCCATATCCATTAAGTGAAAACTCATTGATAATAAAAGACATACATATGCACATTGTCATTAAACACAACAGAATTAAAATCATCTACATATCTAACATACATTCAATATTTTCATGACATACATTAAATAAATACATTGCAGAATTTAAACACATGAGAGTACTTATCTTAAAACAAAGTAGTCCTTGAGCAACCAGCTATGCATATGCAACATTCCACCCAACCATAGGCTAGTTGTTCTTATCAATTTCTTGATACAACTACCACCCCCGAGCTGGGCATGATTTCTACAAGGAAGAAGGGAACAACAAACTCACACATAGCCAAAATACACCAAAATCAGCAATTGGGTTTATCAGGCTGCTAGGAGATGGAAAAGGAAGAATTGCTAAGCTAGTGAGCTCAACCACAGAGCTATGGTTACCTCTACCAAATATATCTAGCTTGGTTCCCCACAATGCCTACACACCTGACTCAAGGAAGTATTCCCTTCACTACTACACAGTCCCTCGGGCCATACCTTCCAATTCAGTGTTGTTCAAGGTGTGCATAGAAGAGTAGCCAGCCCTTTTGATCTTCTTGAGAGGTTATTTTCCCCACTAGGTTTATCAAGCCAATCTTGTCCACTACCACTCCAAATTTCTTACTCACAGGTTCAAACCAAAATAGGGATACACATAACAGCAAAATCACAAGTGTTGGGCATGTAGAAAAACATTTTTACAGTGGGATGCCCAAAATGGGGTTTCTACCAATTTCAGAAAATCGTGGGCAGCCAAAAACGAAATGGGAGAAAGGGGAAAACAACCCTGGGAGAGAAAATCATTTTCAGAAAAACATTTATGAGCATTCAAGGGACAAAAAAGGCCTCCATAAACCCAAAAATCATGGCTCCCTTCCTCCCAGCCATTGTGCAATACAAAAACGAGTTCCCAGGCATGGAAAATGCAGGAAAATGGTGAAAAACGTGATGGGGAAAGTCCCAGTTATCTCAGACTACGTGAGAGGGAAAAGGCCATGGGTGAAAGATGGCTTTGGGCACCATTTCATGGGTGTTTTCTTTCCCAAGAAGAAAAAATACGAATTCCCAGGTTGATGGCTTGCCCATGATTCCCAGGTTGATGGCTTGCCCATGCACGAAATTGTCTGCCATACCTCTCCACTCCCAAGGCATTAACTGCCTCAACCAACTCTTGGAAGAATTTAATGATTGGATGCATAAGCCAAAATGGGTAGTTGAGGGTTTATGGGTTTTCTCATTGACACATGGGTTAGCACCATTGGCTCAAGGGTTTGAATAATTTCCCTCCCTATTCCTTATAAAAATCATGCCCCCATCTCTTTGTTGCATTGCATAGCTAGTTGTGGATATTTCATTAAAATTCATATTTACATGATGTCTTAATTTACATTGTGCCTGGCTAGCACAAGAACCATAGGCATCTATTTTTAATTGCCGATACATAAAATGATAAATCGATGGTGGGGCATTGACCCTGAGCTCTTCACCATGATTTAATAACAATATTTACATCATTTACAATCTTAATGCAATAGGGTCAAGATGGGGACATTACATTCCCCTCCCCTTACATTAGCACTGTCCTCAGTGCTCATCAAAATTGAACAAAAATGGATATGTCGCTCTCATGGCATCCTCCAACTCCCATGTAGCCTCATTGGGACCGTAGTGCTTCCATTGCACCTTTACCTGTCCGATGGCTCAGTTCCGGAGCAATGTTACCTTCTTGTCTAGGATGCGCAATGGGTCTATTTGGAACTCTCCCTCGGGTTTCACCTGGATCACATCCCAATTAATCACATGGTTAGGATCATGTATGTATTTCTTAAGCAAAGAGACATGAAATACATTATGAGCTCTAGTGCTAGTAGGCAATGGAAGTCTATATGCAACTGGCCCTATTCTTTCAAGCACTTCAAATGGCCCACAATATCTAGGTGAGAGCTTGGCACAACTCCCAAGCTTCAAGGAACTCTTCCTTGACCTCACTCTGAGATACACATGATCCCCAACACTGAATTCCCTATGCACTCTATGCTTATTTGCATAGCTTTTATGTCTATCATGGGCTGCTTTTAAATTTTGCTTGATCTTTGCAACCTCTTGTTCCATTTCCCTAAGCAATTCTGTCCCAAGTACAATTCTGTTCACTGGATTGTCCCAAATCATTGGTGTCCTACACCTTCTTCCGTACAAAGCCTCATATGGACTCATTCCCAATGATGCTTGCTTCCCATTGTTATATGCAAATTCTACCAAGTGTAGATAATCCTCCCACTTGGATGGTTTGTCCATTACATACATGCAAAGCATATCTTCAAGCACCCGATTTACTCTTTCTGTTTGCCCATCTGTTTAAGAATGGTACACGGTACTAAAGCTCAACTGTGTTCCCAAATTTGCAAAGAGACCTTTTCAAAAATTGGAAGTGAACTTGGTATCCCCGTCAGAAATGATTTCCTTAGGTAACCCATGTAATCTGAAGATTTCCTTCATGAAAATATTTGCAATGGCATCGGCTTTATGTGTGGACTTAACCGGTATAAAATGTGTTTCCTTTGTTAACATGTCCACCACAACCATGATGGAATCATGTTGTCTCACGGTCATTGGCAATACTGTAATAAAGTCCATGGATATTACTTCCCATTTCCATTCTGGTATGGGCACTGGGAGTAATAAACCTGCTGGGTGTTGGTGTTCACCCTTTACCTACTGACATTCCATGCACTTAGAAATGTATTCAGCGACATCCCTCTTCATACCTGGCCAGAAATAATATTTTCTTGCTATAGCAATGATTTTCTGATATCCTGGGTGACCAGAGTATGGAGTTTTATAGATTTCATCCATAACAATCCTCCTCAAATCTGTCACATTTGAAATATAGGCTCTATTCTTATAAGTAAGGAGTCCGTCTTCTTCCAAATGGTATCCTTCATACTTCTTTTCAAGGTCTTGCTGCTGCAGTTTGTCCTTTATCTGCGCATACGCTTTGTCCTCAACAAAATGGTTAACAATCTGCTGCCTCAAATCTGGTTGGCAAGTGCTAAGCATTGCCACATGTATTTCATGTACTTTCCTGCTGAGTGCATCAGCCACTTTGATTTCTTTCCCTTTTATGAGTTTGATCTCAAAATCAAATTCACACAAAAATTCCAACCATCCAGCTTGCCTAGCATTTAAAGTTGGCTGATCAAACAAGTATTTCAAACCACAATGGTTTGTCCTTAACTAAAATTTCCTTCCCATTAAGTAATGCCTCTACATCTTCAAAGCATGTACTATGGCTGCAAGTTCTATATCATGAGTAGCATAGTTCTTCTCATGCTCCTTCAACTTTCTTGACTCGTAGCATACCACGTGGTTGTCTTACATAAGAACTCCTCCAAGTCCTTGATTGCATGCATCGATACATACCACAAAGTCTTTTTCTGGGTCTGCAATTTTCAAAATTGGTGCACTTGTAAGAAGATTCTTCAACCATTGGAAACTTTCCTCACATCTTGGTGACCATTCAAACTTTAGCCCCTTCTTTTGCAAAGAAGTGATCGGGTTTGCAACCTTGGAGAATCCTTCAATAAACCTCCTGTAGTAACCAACAAGGCCCATAAAAGATCTCACATCTGTCACATTCCTTAGAGTTGGCCAATTCATAATGGCTTTAATCTTCTCAGGGTCCACCGATATTCCTTCGTCTGAGATAATGTGACCCAAATAATGAATTTTATCTTTAAAAGTCACATTTGCTTAACTTTGCATACAGCTTATGCTCCCTTAGCAATTGAAATGTCATTCTCAAATGTTCTTCATGCTCTTCTTCATTCTTAGAATAGATGAGAATGTCGTCTAGAAATACAAGAAAGAACTTGTCCAAATACTTGCTAAAAACACTATTCATGAGACACATGAATGTCGCTAGTGCATTTGTGAGACCAAATGGTACCACCACAAACTCATAATGTCCATACATTGTTCTAAAGGCTGTCTTATGAATATCTTCTTCTTTGATTCTTACCTGATGGTAACCTGACTTCAAGTTGATCTTTGAAAATACCTTTCCTAACTCATTTGATCAAAAAGGTCATCAATTCGGGGCAATGGGTATTTGTTCTTCACAGTGACCTTGTTCAACTGCATGTAGTCAATACATAACCTGAGTGTTCCATCTTTCTTTTTCACAAATAGAACAGGTGCTCCCCACGGGGACACACTTGGCCTGATATATTTCTTTTCCAACAACTCTTGTAGTTACATTTTCAATTCTAGCAATTCCAGTGTTCTCATCCTGTATGGTGTCTTGGACACTAGTGCTACTCCTGGCACAAGTTCAATTGCAAAATCAATGTCTCTCTTTGGAGGAAGTCCTGGAATCTCATCGAGAAAAACATCCATGAATTCTTGCAATACATGGTAGTCCTCTAACTTAAGAGTTTCATTCTCTGTTGCCTCCAAAACATGGGCTGCATACAATTGACAACCTTTCCTACAGAACTTCTTCAACTACATGGCTGAAACCTTCCTAACAGAAGTCACCTTTGGAATGCCTTTTACAACCCTTGGGTTTCCTTCTTCGTCCATGCATTCAAAAGTCTTATTGTAGCACTCAAGTTTAACCATGTGTGTCTCTGACCAATCCATTCCAATGAGAATATCATAGGAACCAAGTGGCAAAATATTCAGATTTGCATAAGTGAATAGCCCGTCCATCTCTAAGGGACATTTCTCTACAATTTCACTGACTTTTCTCTTGGTTCCAGTAGCTAGTTGAACTAACCATGATTTGCTATGCTTTGACTTCTTAAAAGCACAAATCTCAACAATTTTAGGAGTGATATAACTGTGAGTAGATCTAGGATCAATCAAAATAGAAACAGATTGCTTAGCAATCTTACCTTCAACTTCAACAACAGTTGATTGATGATCTGTCTGGCAGTCGTCTAGTGCTGCATAGATTCTAGGAATTGTCCTCGCCACTTGACCCATAGTTTCAACTCCTTGGATGTTGTGAACTTGATTTGCATTCCCATTCCGATGTGGACAGTTCCTAAGCATGTGGTCTCCTCCACAACCCCAACATTGAAGTGGTTCTCTTGGCTCCTTTGGATCTCTTGGCTTGTCTCCCATCATCCTAGTTGGCTTAGTCACAACCTGTGATGGCTGCCTTTGCTGATTTCTGATATGAGGAGGTTTGAAACCTTTCTTCCTTTGGTCAAAATTCTCATTTTTCTTGTCCTTCCATGCCTTATGGAAATCAGGTTTGCTTTTGTTTTGATCATAGCAATACTTGTCCTTCCATGCCTTATGGAAATCAGGTTTGCTTTTGTTTTGATCATAGCAATACTTGGCCTTCCTTATTGCCTCTTCTAGAGTTCGGGGCTCATCAAATTCAATCCTATCTTTATATGACTGAGGTAGCCCACTTAGAAAACGCTGAATTTTCACCTTATCATCTCGAATATACCTGACATACCTCAGCAGCTCCAAGAACTTGTTTGCATATTCTTCCATGGTCAGTTGTCCCAATCTCAGCTCATGGAACTCTTTGATATTGTCATCATAGTACCTGTCAGAGAGGTACTTCTGCTTGAAATATTTCTTGAACTGCTTCCACACAATCTTTCTTTCATTGATCTTCTTCACTTGCCTAATGTGTTCCCACCATATAGATGCTCGTCCATTCAAGTTGAAGATGGCGACCCTTGCCTTCATATTTCCAAAGTAGTCTTGGACTTGAAAATACTCTCTCATCCCAAGAAGCCAAGCTTCAACTTCTTGACCAGACTTTACCTCTCCATCAAATGTAGGAGGTTTTGCCTTCTTAAATTCCCCATGTGAATTCTTTTTGTAATGTCTTTTCCTCTTATTCTTGCGAGATGAAGAGCTTGAACCCTCAAGGGATCCTTCAAAGTCAGATGATCCGCTAGAACAGATTTCTGGAGTATAGGTTCTGTCTCTAGAAACTCTTCTTGAGATATTAGACCTCTTGCGGGAATTTCTCCTTGAACTACTCCCACTCTTTTCTGGATTTGATGTCTGATGCCCAGAGTTTATTTGCCTTTGGATTTCTGTCAAACTCTGCAGCATGGCGGCATTCAATTGATTTTTTTCTTCCTGAGCTTTAATCATCCTCTCATTATCTTCTCTACAGCTTTGCAACTCCACCCTTAGGCTCCTCATGGTGGTTGCAATATCTGGGGGAGTCTCTCGATTTCTTCTCCCATTGGATTCTGTTTCAGCATTCTCAACATGTATATTTTCCCCCATGGCATATGTCTCAGGCTCATAGGGATCCTGTGCATCATCCATGATGTTGATATTCTTGGCCCAACCAAGACCAGAACTTTCCAACTGCACTTATATGGAATGTTGCTTTGATGTGACTATAATTCTACAAAATGTGTTTATAAACACAACTATTAGCTGCATTAGAATGCTATAAATTATTTGCATGTGTGTGGGGAAATCCCATATTGACAACTTTGTCCAATCATAGACTTTTCCCGTTTGGCGCAATTATTAAGGTTAAAATGGCCGCCATTGTCGCGGAGATTTAGCTTAAAAAGTGTCGCTCGTGTTGCGGATGTTGAGGTTATTTTCGTCACCGCACTCTGCACACGTTGCAAATTTTATCCTTAAAATTGTCACGGGTGGCGCGGCTCTTATCGCTAAGTTGCCACCATGTGCGTCGTAGATATTAACGCTAATTTTGCCACTGCGCACGCAGAAGTTAACGTTAATTCTGTCGCCGCGTATGCAGAAGTTAACGTTAATTTCGCCGACACAGCCTTTAAAAAAATTTCGAAACACTTAGAAATTTATTTTTAGCATTTTCTCTTCCCTTTCAGCGTAGAATTTAACAGCTATTTCACCAACCGTTGCGGTGCTTTTGGGCTTATCTTTGCCGACGGAGTCGCAAGAGTTAGCCCAATTCTTTTGCCGCTGCGCACGCAGAAAATTAGCCTAATTTTCGCCACCGCGCACGCAGAAAATCAACCTAATTTTCGTCGCCGCGCACTGCAGAAATTTAACATAACTTTGTCGCCGCATCACAAAATTTAACGTTAATTCTGTCGCCGCACATCGCAAAACTTATCCTTAATTTCACCGCCGCGCGTCACAAAAATTAACGCTAAAATTGTCGGCATAGTCGCAAAAGTTAGTGCTAAACCCGCCAACCGCGTCGTAGAAATTTAGGCCAATTTTCGTCGCCGTGCATGCATAAAATTAGTCTAACTTTCACCGCCGCGCACACAGAAAGTTATCCTAACTTTCGCCACCGCACGCACAGAAAGTTAGCTTAACTTTCAGCGCCGCAACCTTAGCAGAAAACTAAAAAAAATAGTTAGAAAAATTCTAAATTTTTCCTTTCTTTCTGTGATCATTATTGCTCAACAGGAGGTGACTTTTTCCTCTGCAAACTGTTCAACCTTAGCCTGTTGAGGCCCAACATGGTAATCTGTGGTGTTTAGAAGGGAATCTTCCCTTGTAACTATGATCATACTTGGCCCATAGAGGCCCAATGTTGTAGCCTATGGCTTTGATACCAAAATGTAATGTCCCCTCCATCATACCAGTGTAATGGAGAGAACGTGATGCTAAAACTGGGCATATAGCCCCATATCCATTAAGTAAAAACTCATTGATAATAAAAGACATATACATATGCACATTGTCATTAAACACAACAGAATTAAAATCATTTACATATCTAACATACATTCAATATTTTCATGACAGACATTAAATAAATACATTGCAGAATTTAAACACATGAGAGTACTTATCTTAAAACAAAGTAGTCCCTGAGCAACTAGCTATGCATCTGCAACGTTCCACCCAACCATAGGCCAGTTGCGCTTATCAATCTCTTGATACAACTGTCACCCCCGAGCTGGGCATGATTTCTACAAGGAAGAAGGGAACAACAGACTCACACATAGCCAAAATACACCAAAATCATCCAAGCCAATCAGCAATTGGGTTTATCAGGCTGCTAGGAGATGGAAAAGGAAGAATTGCTAAGCTAGTGAGCTCAACCACAGAGCTATGGATACCTCTACCAGATCTATCTAGCTTGGTTCCCCACAATGCCTACACACCTGATTCAAGGAAGTATTCCCTTCACCACTACACAGTCCCTCAGGACATACCTTCCAATTCAGTGTTGTTCAAGGTGTGCATAGAAGAGTAGCCAGCCCTTTTGATCTTCTTGAGAGGTTATTTTCTCCGCTAGGTTTATTAAGCCAGTTCTGTCCACTACCACTCCAAATTTCTTGTTTACAGGTTCAAACCAAAACAGGGATGCACATAACAGCAAAATCACAAGTGTTGGGCAAGTAGAAAAACGTTTTTACAGTGGGATGCCCAAAATGGGGTTTCTACCAATTTCAGAAAATCGTGGGCAGCCAAAAACGAAATGGGAGAAAGGGAAAAACAACCCTGGGAGAACAAATCGTTTTCAGAAAAACGTTTATGGGCATTCAAGGGACAAAAACGGCCTCCATAAACCCCAAAATCATGGCTCACTTCCTCCCAACCATTGTGCAATACAAAAATGAGTTCCCAGGCATGGAAAATGCAGGAAAATGGTGAAAAACGTGATGGGGAAAGTCCCAGTTAGCTCAGACTGCGTGAGAGGGAAAAGGCCATGGGTGAAATTTGGCTTTGGGCACCATTTCGTGGGTGTTTTCTTGCCCAATAAGCAAAAATACGAATTCCCAGGTTGATGGCTTTTCCATGCACGAAATTGGCTGCCATACCTCTCCACTCCCAAGGCATTAACTGCCTCAACCAATTCTTGGAAGAATTTAGTGATTGGGTGCATAAGCCAAAATGGGTAGTTGAGGGTTTATGGGTTTTCTCATTAACACATGGGTTAGCACCATTGGCTCAAGGGTTTGAATAATTTCCCTCCCTATTCCTTATAAAAATCATGCCCCCATCTCTTTGTTGCATTGCATAACTAGTTGTGGGTATTTCATTAAAATTCATATTTACATGATGTCTTAATTTACATTGTGCCTAGCTAGCACAAGAACCATAGGCATCTATTTTTAATTGCCGACACATAAAACGATAAATCGATGGTGGGGCCTTGGCCCTGAGCTCCTCACCATGATTTAATAACAATATTTACATCATTTACAATCTTAATACAATAGGGTCAAGATGGGGACATTACATTTAATTTTTACTGATAATGCTTTAATTCATGGTTCTTTTTCATTTGTTTTTTTTAATATTTTTAATTATTTTAAATTTTAATCGTTTTATACTATCTTTAACTATACAACACTATGAAAGTGAGTACTAGTGGATTGGACAAATGTGGACCCTTCACACTGTCTGTTGGTTGTGGAGCCTAATCTTCTTGATTCAGAGGTCATGTTTTAGCCATGTCTGGATCCCATCCCATGACGGGGGGGTGTGGGGGGGATTTTCCCCCCACCACAGTCGTCATGGGGGGTCCAAGGGGGGTGGTGACTAGTTTGGGATCCCTCTTGGTGGGGGTTCGGGGGCAACACCCCCATAGCGAAAATTTCAGAACAAATGCCTTGTAAAATGTTGTAATTTCATAGCCATGACTTAGTCAATTATGGGTGATTTATGGGCCCATGGTATTGGGTGTTCCATAGTATTTTCCCATGGTAATCGCTCTTTAAAAGGAAGGCATTGCAATATGGTTGTGTGTGCAGTATTGTAAAGATCTCTATGATTATGTAAGAGAGACTGTGAGAGAGTGAAGAGGAAGTTGCAGCGGATGCATTGCAGGTTGTATCCCTTACTTTGTTGGATGGTATAATAATAAGGACTGACAATTTCTTCGTGGATGTAGCCCAAATTGGGTGAACCATGTATATTGGTGTCTCTCTTGTATTATGTTTATGTGTTTTATATTTACATCTTGTTTATTTTTATTGCTCTGCAATCCTATTTTTCTAACACTATCAACTACATCATCAACTACATCATCTGACCTCATCATTAACAACTGTACATAGACAACATTATGATGTGTACGAATCTTCTTCATTTTCAAATCATTATAGCCATTCAATTTAAACTAGCCGAATATAGTTTCGAATCATAGGTATACTTCATGACTTTGATTTAAGTGACACAAATAGAATTTTGATGAGTGATAAATGGAAGATTTATGGTGGGGCTGCTTGAAGTGAAAAATAAGTTAGAGGCATAAAGGACACGCCACTTAAGTGGCATTAGTTATAGTTGAGGAAAATGAGTCATCTAACGTCAAAGCCATATGAATAATGACATGTGGACACTTAGGATATGGTGCGTCATTTGAGTCGAGTATCATAATTTAGAAACTAGGTTATATATCCTCATACAACATTAATGGAAGATAATTTAGTAGTTAGATTAGATGTAACATTAGAATCAAGTCCCATTAAACTACTTTTATTATAGTGGTGTTTATAACCATGTCTTAGGCTTGGGCTTTATAACTTCAAGTTTAGGTGAAGATTATTGTAATGATTAGTCTAGATGTTATATAAGACTTAAGTTCCTTGGCATGACCCTTATATCCATGTTTTAGGCTTAGAATTCATGAATTTAGGTTTAAGTGAAGATTATTGTAATGATTAGGCTAAAAGTTATATAAGACCTAACTCCCCTTAATCTAATTTTATTAGAGTGACATTTATAGATTATTGTAATGATTAGGCTAAAAGTTATATAAGACATAATTCCCTTAATCTAATTTTATTAGAGTGACATTTATATCCATGTCTTAGGCTTAGACTTTATGTCTCTAGGTTTAAGTGACACAATGAATGGTTAGCAATAAATCATCAATGGTAGCTACAAGGTGGGGCTAATTTAAGTTAATAACAACCCATATATGTAAAGGTCATGTCATTACTTAAGAAAAAAAGGTCATTTGGAAGAATGATATGCAAGTCATTGTAGAATACTGTGGTCACTTGATTAAATCTTAGGATGTTATAGGTTAAATAAGATAAATGGAGAATTTGAGAAAGCATTTTATGCTTAAATATTTTGATATTATAAGTTATATAAGGTAAGTGGAGATTTTGAAAAAGTATTTTATGCTTAAATCAAAGAATTAATGGTTTATCAAAATGTTTAATTATAATAGTTATTTTAATTAACAATATTATAAAAGCATAATAATTATTATTTTGAAGAATTTAATTTTGATAAGGGTTATAGCATTACCCTATTTTTATTAATCTAATTGTCTTCTTTTAATTTAGCTAATATAACTTAAATTATAACATGATATATTGAATGAAATGTTAAATATTTTAAACCTAAATCCATATTGTGATTAGTTATGCATGTCTAATAAATAAAGGAAAGGTGAAGATAATAATATTTTTTTCATAATTTGGGAATTTTAGTCAGAATCTGATGTCTAGATGAATCCCTTCGCAATAATATAAACTCGGAGTCAGGCCCAACCTTAGTTTGGAAGTGAGAACAATCTACCTAACGGGAAGTAGAACTATCACCACGATCACACAATACCTCCCGTGAGAAACATACAATATCCCCCCCACCGAGAATCAAATCTGGACTTCCATTGAGTTAGCCATAAGGCTCCACCGTTGGCCCACAACCTCAAGCCAATATAAATGCAAGATAGTTGCATGACAATAATATGTAAAGCGTACCACATGTTTACAAATAGAGATAGATTTCTCAATCAATGTCATCAAGTATAGCATTTTAATGATCAAAGTGGTTAAGTAGACTATTTTGATGATCAAAGTTATACAAAGTATCACATGATGGACCCATTGTAAATCAATGTCATTAAATATAGCATCTTGATAATCAAAGTTGTACAAAATATCTTAGAATGAACCTAATATCGTTAAATATGGCATCTTGAAGATCAAAATTATACATATTAGACCCAATTACATCTTGATATCAAAATTGGTACAAAGTATCACATAATTTATCCACACTTTCCATAAACCATAAGTGATGCATGTTAGACCCAATTAGATCTTGATATCAAAGTTGGTACAAAGTATCACATGATTTATCACACTTTTCATATCACATGATTTATCCACACTTTCCATAAACCATAAGTGATAACCCAATTAGATCTTGATATCAAAGTTGGTACAAAGTATCACATGATTTATCACACTTTTCATACTGGCTAGAAGTGACACACTTTTAGAGGAATAACATGATTGATATTTTCATCACATGATTTATCCACACCTTTCCTAGACCAGAAGTGACACACTCTTGGAGGAATAACATGATTGATATTTTCATGTACCTTTACATTATCACATTTAACATTAGGTTAGGTGCAACATTTATTTAGTCCTTAAAGTTTTATTGTCTTGACCCTTATACCATACCACAAAGCCATTAGAAAATTAATAAGCTCAAACCCAAATTTAAGATCTCTTGTAAAAATGTAACATGAGGTCAAACTATTCTCTGTGCACAATCCACATCATACTCATACCAAAGAACAATAATCGTACATGGACTATTGTGCCCTCAACCAATTTACCCAATCTTGTACAGTGAATACTTTAAAGACTCTTGTGGGGGTGAAAAGTCAATCACCAAAACTTATATGAAATTTGGCTATCGTTTTCATTAAGATCCATTCGACCCTTAAGATGTTCGGAAGACCTAATTACAATAGATTGTAAAAGTGTTTAGTGTTGCCACTTTGCTTAGTTGACATGTTAATAATCTTTTTGTTTCTTAAAATTGTTTTGTGTTTCTTAATAGATAAATTCGTTTGTATGTACCTCAACTATAATGCATTTAAATTGAGTAGAATACGAGATGAACGTGTTTAGGACATCATATAGATTTTACAAATCTTACAACATTAGAAGACATATTTTAAAATTTTAATGACCTTGTTCAATACACTCTAGTTGTTTATTTTTTTAATAAATATGTGTTGCTTGTTATTTTATTTAAATGGATGCATGGTGAAGGCTGAGAATGATGACATACTACATTATTTGCATTATTATACTAATTTGTTTGATAATTTTCTTTGCACCCTTCACATTGCATGCATACTGATCTCTCTTGTTAACTCTTATAAATTTGGTTGGCTTTGCTCTAGTTTTATGTGTTATGCAATTGAATTTGAGAAATACAAAACTATTCCTCCTCACCATAAGGTGCTTAACATATGAATTTGAGTTTTGTAGAGCCATAAATAATCCACCTTGTATTATTATTAAAGGGAAGGTTGAAAAAAAGTACGGTTTCCATGTTATATTTTGGCACTAATGGTTGTCAATAAATCAACATAGTGTTGGCGTATCGGTACAACCGCATGGTATAACCATCACACCTTTGGGAATATAAAAATGTGGACTAACTACCACTCTTGGTAATAGGACCTTGTGCTTGGTTTCATATGTTATTGTTCACTAACATCTACGGGTTTTGGTGTAACATAAACCTTACACATAGTCATGAACATCATTTCAACATACCAATCACACCAGTTTGAAGAATCTCAATCCATTGGCCAACAATGAAAGGTTTATTGCAAGAATTTTGAATTCACGATATGGCAACTTGCTAAATTCCATTACATGTTTTGTTACGAAACATCCTTATAGAAAAGCTATACATATATAACTTGAAGTTGATAAAGCTATAATACTAAGGGAAACACTTCTAGTGAAATGGCTTTATATGAAACTGTCAAGGTTAGAGCTATAGTCTTATTAAAGCTTCATTGCAATTAGGAAAGCACACATGCTACTTGTAGTTGGTATACATGATGTATAGGTGACCATTCGCACAAATGTATTGAATTAGGTTAGTTGTATTGAGTTTTGATTGACACATTTCATTAATTAACCATTCATGGTAGTTATAGCAAGGGTGGAGGTGATAGCCTTGCTCCATGAGAATTTAAATCAATAGATCTAGAATCCAAATGGCGTAGTAATGCAATTAGAAATCCATAGAAGAGAAGAATAAGGTATTAGAGTAACATAACCTTCAATAACTTAACAAAGAGAACTCATTAGAAATGAGTTCTGAAACAATATGGACATCAAATACACAAGTTAAAATCAAATAATCGAGGCGAATATGTAAACAAAAAATTTACTAATTATTAGGGGAAATTTTAAGGATCCATAATTTTCTTAAAGTGTAGAAACCTTGGCGAATCTTATTAATTCTTAAATTTTCAAACATAAATTGATTGGTGATTTAAAAAAAATCAAATTTCTAAGGATTTTATTACTTTTGGGACTATTTTGGTGATTTTTATAAAAAAATAATTTTATCCCATGGAATTTGGGCGAATCCCTTTAAAAAAATGAAAATTGGCGAATCTCTTTTTGGGAAAAAAACCCGTAAAATTAGCCCATGGGATAAATTTTGCCCCTAAAGCTTTCCTTGCTAATTATTGCACTATATATGAAATTCAAATGCAACATATTGTTCCATATACACCACAGTAAAATGGCATTGTTGAGAGAAAGAATTACACATCAAAAGAAATGGCTAATTTTATGCTCCAAGCTAAGGGATTAAGTCTTCAATTTTGGGCTAAAGCCATTAATTGTGCCAATTACATAGTCAATCACACTCCCACCTAGGTTCTAAAAGATATAACACTGAAAGAAGCATGGAGTAACATTAAACTAGATGTTAGGAACTTATGTGTGTTTAGTAGTGAAGCCTGGGCTCATATTCTTGATTAAAAACAGAAAGCATTGTATCCTAAGAGTGAAAAGTGCATATTTGTTGTATATTCTGTAGATGTAAAAGGTTATAGAATTCTTCAACCACATTCCAATGATATAATTATTATAAGAGATGTTAAATTTGATCAAAATATCTCAACCTATGAGCCTAATTTGGTTTCTATGCCATATGTGGCCCTGCGAGTGATCTTCAGCGCTTGTGACATCTTCTACTCCCAAATTCCTTGATAGTGTTCCAACTCTAGATTCTTCTTCTTATGATGAAAATGAGGATGAAAATCCACCTCCGCCTACTCATTTTCCTTCAATTGCACTAGCAGAACTGCTTCCTCGATGGGTATGTACAACATGCAAAGCAACTAGTGATCTTATTGATGATCCCAAAGATCAACACCAAACATGTTCACAATTCTAACAAGCCTCTTCTCTTTTGGATCAAGTTTTAGAGAATTGTGATATAGAGACATTTGTAGAAGCTTCAATCCATCTATATTAGGATGCAACTATGGATGAAGAATACCATTCCTTAATGGAAAACAAATCTTGGGATCTTGTACCTATTCTAAAAGGAAGAAAACTTGTCAGGTGTAAATAGGTCTATAGAACTAGGTATACATTAGATGGAAGTGTTGAAATACTTAAGGCAAGGTTAGTTTCCAAAGGATATTCCCAAGTTGAAGGAATTGACTACAATGAAACCTTTGCCCCTATCACCAAATGAACTCTATCTTCCTTATTCTTTCCCTTGACGCCTCACATAACTGTGAGGTCCATCAAATGGATGTCAAGTCTGCCTTCCTACTTGGGGATTTGAAGGAATAAATTTACATGGAATAACCTCCTAGCTATGTTTAGAATGAGTCTATCCTTGTATGTCACCTTAAGAAATCTCTATATGGCCTTAAGCAAGCTCCTCAATCATGGTATGCCAAAATGGATAGCACTCTCCATGACACTAGTTCGTCTAGATGCCATTCTGATCCCAATGTTTATACCAAGAAAGTAGGAAACCATCTCATCATCCTTGTTCTTTATGTTGATGACTTTATTATTACTAGTAGTGACCATAACCTTTTAACCCATGTGAAATCTATCCTTAAGAAGAAATTTGAAATGAAAGACTTAGGAAATTTGCACTATTTTATTCACCTCCAAGTCTTGCAAACCAAAGAAGGAATCTTTCTTTCTTAGTTTAGTATGCTTGTGACCTTCTTCGTCACTTTCACATGGAATATTGTAAACCAACCCCATCTCCCTTCCAATATAAAGTCAAACTTTATGTCACTTGCACTTCACCTGAAGTGGATGCCACCTTGTATCGTCAGCTAGTTGGTAGTCTCTTATACTTGATTCATACCCATCTTGATATCTCCTTTTTGTTGGTGTTGTTGCTTGATATATGCAAATTCCCCATGAAATCCATTGGAAAGCAACAAAAAGGATACTTCCGTATATCCAAGGTGCATTTCAATTAGGGATCCATTACAATTCAAGGGAGGCTCCTTTGTTGGTTGGTTTTTTTGATTCATATTGGGTTGGCGACCTTGATGATCAGAAGTCTACTACAGGTTATGTTTTTAGTCTTATTTCTGGACATGTCACTTGGGCTTGTAAGAAACAACAAGCTCTTGCTCTCTCTTCAACAGAAGCAAAGTATTGAGCCATAATTAGTGCAATTCAGGAAGCCTTGTGGCTCCAATAGATCCTTCTAGAGTTTGAATTTGAGTAGAAACATCCAACTACCCTTTGGTGTGACAATCAAAGTGCCATCAAGCTCGCCAAAGAACTAGTTCAACATCAGTGCAACAAATGCATTGAGCTAAATATGCACTTCATCATAAATCTTGTTCATGATCGCATCCTCAAATTGCTCTTTTTCCCCACAAAAGTGATCAAGTTGTGGATATCTTCACAAAGTATCTTACAAAAGCAATTTTTTCTAAGCTTCGATCTATGTTAGGAGTTCAAGAATTTGTCAATAAGGGGGGATAGTTTCTAATGCCTCCTTCCTTCTCTTGTAGTGTCACTTTTGTAAATCCTTCAATCCTATCGCAAGTTGTTCTTAATGGGGGATGTTATGATATTAAGACGCTTAGGCGTTAGTTAAGATCAACTTGGTATAATGTATCTTTAGGTAAAGTGCGTTTCTTTAGTATGCATTTGTACATATGTTGTAATACCCCAGTTTTGAACCTCTGATGTAGTGATGTAAATTTTGATGATGAAATGCTTGTAGGGATGAAAAATTTGTATAATGTAAATATTAATATAAAAATACACTTGGTTGTGGATAAGGAAAACGTTGAAGAGAATAGGGGACTATGAATACACCAGTGACAAGGAAAGGGGGTTGTAGATAGCCTAAGGGGGTTTATAACATGATCTTAGCCTAACCTTTAGCCAAAAAGTGTTTTAACAATATTTTAATCCTTACTACTTTTTAATTAACCATTATCGTTAGTTATGTGCTAAAAGGGGATTAGTGCATGGGTTTAATGTGAGTCTTTTGGGAGACCACCTAGGCAAGGTCGCCCATGCAAGGTATTAGTGCAAGGATTTTGACGTGAGTATTTTGGAAGACCACGTGTGGGTGAACATGGCCATGTAACCAAAAGTATGCATGCAAGAGGAATTCGAGAGGCGTGAAGCTATTGTCAGTCATTTTGGATGTCAACTGTTCTGCTTGTTGGGGTACAAATTTTTAATCAATCATTCGACCGTGATTATGAACTAAATTTTGATATTTGCTGGGAATTGACTACCATTTCGTATCCATGACTGTACTTCCAGTGAAATGGCGAACTGTGTGTGAACCTTCCTTGGTGGAATTTCTCGACATTGGTTAACAGTGTGGGTATTTCATTGTTGTGCTTTTGGAAACGAAATCAAGTAATAAAATGCATTGTTTGGTGCCAAATTCTTGAAATATTGAGAAAGAACCACATTGTTCTGTATGGAATTGGTGAATGCCAAATTTATGAAAGAAACCTGGTGAGGATTACCCTATTCACCTATGTATTATCCTTTAACAACCTTGAGTGTTCTCCCGATGGATTCAAAGGCTAGGCTCAGGGTGGGCACCTTGCTGAGAGATTTGTGAGCAAGGAAGCCTATGGTTGGCTGGAGCATGCCTCAAATATAGCTAGTTGCTCCAATTGTCAAATATTCAGATAAATTCTTGTTGCTCTATTTAAACTATTTAGCTATTGTGCATGAATTTAATGGATGGAATGTTCTTTGAAAGATGTAATCTCTTGCGTTAACTTAGTTGTTTATGTAGAATTATATGCTATGTTTCAAGTATTATTTCTATTTATGATTTTAATGATTGGAATGATCCTTAAAGGACCTAGTTTATTATTTGTGTTGAATATGAAGCTTGTGCTTTGGATATTCATGTTGAATTATGCATATTAGTTCATGAAAAATCTCATGTATGAGTAAATATGATTAAGGCATATGAAAGTTAACAAATTGAGTTGGTGGTGTCAATGATGATAGTAGTTCATTGTAATATACAATACTTAGTGGAATTATGCCTTTTTTTAATGCATACTTCCTTTGGGAAGCCATCAATACATGTTATCTTGAACTTTATCTCAATTAACTAAATGTTGAGAACTGTTCATGGCTGAAACATTCATTTACCAAGTACATTGTTTTGAGATAATGGTTAACTGATATGCCAATTGCTTGCAAGAATATTGGATAAATTGGGTGATTGGAAGCCTTATCAGGGTTGTCTGTTTAAGCTGAATTAAGGTAAACTTATGAAATAAATTAAACAGATAATCCAATAGTTAAGGAAATTCCAAGTGGAGAGATGATAAATGCCTTCCCTATACAAATTTTAGGAGCATGTGCATGTGCTAGCACCTCGCAGACTCCACAGTACATGGAAACTTCTGAGTGTGGTTTTAGAGTCGTAATGGGCTACATTACATATGTAATCTGACAATCATGATATGTTCTAGACATAGAGTGATCCGACGGTTCATCCTCACCTCGATCTTAATGGCCATTGATCCATGGCTTAACACCCTATCAGTCCATGATCTCTATCTAAAGAGCATGGTGGGTCATTTTCTTGATGATCAATTGTGAGAAACCCATCGTAACATTTATTTTCTGTTGCATAATATATTGCCTCAAGTAGCTATTCAATTGGGGTCGTGGATTGTTTCCCTCTTCGAGGGTTTTAACCAAGTAAAAAAATGATGTGTTGATCTGTGATCTGCTTGTGTGAGTGATTTCTGAAGGTTTTCTGTCTTCTGGAAATATCATGTGTTAGTCGAACACGGTGATTCTAAAATAGGACAAATTTCAACATTCTTAGGGTTTGGATTATGAAAACATAGATTTTTAGTGTTGGATGTACCAAGGAACATGCCATCTTTAGGACTCCTATCCCCACCAGTGAGCTCACTCGAAGAGGAAAAAAATGTCACATGACCAAATAAAAAAGTTGGCAACCATATGAACACTTGCTCTCGAATAATGAAGTAGATCTGAATGCATAAACTTTGCCCTCCACAAATTTAGAGAAGGATATCAATGATAGTCTAAAAGAGTAGAGTGAAGAATTAAATTGTACCTTGGAGGATTGAGAAGTAGATACAATGAGTATTGGGATATGAGATCGCTATCAACAAAGCTCCAACTTGTGGAATAGAAATATCTCATTAATCCGACAACTCCAATTTTGATATAGAGCTAATTGTGCATTCAAACTCTGGAAATCAAAATAATGATTTACAAGTAGTTATCCTAAAACCTTCTCAAGGGGGTGGATTGAGAGAGAAAGAAGAAAATGTAACAAAAAAGAAGAAGCAAAATTGAGGACAATGTTCCTCATTAGACACAAATTCTTTTTTTCTTTTTTCTTTTGTTATAATCATTTTGTCTCATATATATTTAGTTATATCTATTTATAATTATTATTTATGAATATTTCGGTAAACTTTTTTTTCTACCATAATTGTTTTTTCTCTTATATATTTAGTTATATCTATTTATAGTTAATATTTATGAATGCTTTGGTAGATGTTTTTTTTTTTTCACACTAAAAGAAAATTAACTTATTATTAATAGAGTCAAATAGCAACAGTAACATGTATCAGAAATGTCCACATAGCACCATATATCTTACTTCTTATCTTTATATGAATGAGAAATTATGTTTTTGAATTATGATGGTTTAAAAAAAATGACATAGAATCTTAAAACATTTCTACTATTTGGAGTGAACACTTTTATTCTTCTCATTTTTGGATCGAACTTCAGCAAAAATTATAAAAGAAATTATGAAAAAATATCTAAATCTTATGTTGAGAGTACTACATGGTTATACTAACTCAAATAGTGGAAAGGTTCTTGTAACCTTGGTAGGTGGACAGCTTGATCACAACATCTTTCTCAGACTGCCGGAAAAGAAAACCGTCCAAGGCAGGCGGTGGGGCCTCTGAATACATGCGACCCCTTTGCTTATTTGCGGGCCCCGACAACACCTGCTAAAAGTCTCTAAAGTTTCGAGAAGAGCGTGCTGAACACGCTGCCGTCACGGCCAATAACGTTGTTTTCGAAGCATCTTATATCGTATCTTTTAAGACCAATTTATGCCGTCAAGACATGGCTCATGTAGCAAAAGAAATCCTATGTTTTCATTGATGGGTAATTTAATTGTATAAATGATTAATAAAAAGTTGTATAGTGTATATAAAGAAAGATAATATATTCTTTCAAAAAAGAGAGATAATATAATATAAAAAATTATATATAGTTCCTGATAATATGTTAAAAAAAATTGTATTTATATTGCAAAAATTAATGTTGATTTATTGATAGTTTATGAGACATAAAATAGATGGTGAATAGGTGTATCGTTAAAAGAAATAATATAATATAAAAAATTATTGATTTAAAATTATATATAGCGAGAGAATATGTTAATAAAAATTGTATTTATATTGTAAAAATTAATGTTGATTTATTGATAGCTTATGAGACATAGAATAGATGGTGAATGGGTGTACGGTTAAGGTACTCCTTATAAATTAGAAACTAAAAAACACTAATTTATTAATAATGGGTAAAAATAATGATATAAAAAACCATTATTTTGAATACTTCATAACTATAATTATGTATTATTGAGTGGATTTTTGGGCAATTAAACTTATGCTACTTCATAATTATGTGTTATGTGTTATTTGGTAAGTTTTTGGGCTTTGGGTAGTTAAACTTACTTTCTCATGTTTAAGATCTGTAATTTATAGCTATTTCCTCATTTCAATTGGTATTGTTAACTATGTTCATATATTTCTCTCTTAGTATTGTTAACTATGTTCATATATTTGTCTCTTAGTGGGTCCTAGTTAAGGCTTCCTAAGTTTGGATAATTTTTGAAATTTTACATTCAAACCATCAACATTGATGTGCTATAAATTTGATGGGTTAGAAAAATGGTTATCTATCATTTTCTTATATGTTATGGACCAACTAGTGTGTGTGTGTGTATTGGTTGTAGCTTGTTTGGTTGGGAAGAATGATTGTTGCCTTTCCCACCCAGGTTCCATTCGTGTAATTGACATGATGCTCTTGTTGAGCCCCTATTGTAATGATTGTATTTCTTGCCACATGATACGTCAAACTTTAAAAAGATTAAAAGAAATTAGTAAGTTGAAACTTTTTTTAGTTTCTTTTTAAAAATGTTATTATTTCTTCTTAAAAAACATTTATTTTAATTTGACAATTCTTGTTAACTCTTTCAGTTAATGTGTGGGTCTTATCATTAGGATGACCCGAGTTCAATTCCCCTTAGGGGTGAGCTAGTTGGGAGGAGACACCCAAAAATCTAGCCATCTCAAGGAGTTGATTCTTAACCAATGGTTCATTGCTACTGGCACCAAGTGACGAGCAATCGACCAAAAAAAAATTTACTTTAATTTTAACAATCTATCAAACAAACATTATATTAGTAGGAGAAAATTTTCTAATAAAAATGTCATCATAAAAAAAACCAATTCAAATAAAAATATTAAAATAGAAGAGAAAATTCAAATTAAATTTTCAAATACCTTCATAAATACAACTATAACTAAGGAAATGAGATTATTTTGTTCAATTAAATAAAAATAAGCTAAATCAAAACCAAAATGTCAAAATATCTTAATGCATCACATATAGATACAAATTAAATCTAATTTTTCTTTTAAATTTGAAATGTATTTTTAAATGATTATAAATGTAAATATTTTATTTATAATTATTGACATTTAATATACTTTAATGATTAATTTTAGTTGATATTATGATATTATGGATTATTTACTAGGGTTAAATGATTTTTAATATATATATATAATTTTTTTTTCGTAAGCAAGAAAAATTATATTAAAAAGGAGCCTTCAGTACAACATGTTCAAAACTTACAAGGCCTTTCATGCCTAGAATTTTTGCAAGATTGTCTGCAAAATATCCCAACTGCTAGAATTAACAGATCATCTATACCTTCTACAGAAAAACTATCTATTCCCTTAACCCATTTACAAACAAAGATATTCCAGTTCTATCTTAAAAGACCTACAAATAGAGTCCTCATAACTATGGAAATGGAGACTACAGCCTTAGCGACACAGACTACATTGAGAGATACTACAGGGAGGGCGCGTAAGCACCATACAGATTGTCTGAACAAAAAGAGACACAACATCAAAAAACCTTAATCCCAAGAAAACCAAGCCGTGAACCATCATTTAGGAGCCTGTGGGATGTTCCGGTGGAGCAAGGTCCCAGAACGGAGGCCACCAAGCTTGTGGTCATCTGTAGAAGAAGATTGGCTAGATGGACCGTGAATGGGGCATGTCCCCAGAGAGCGCACAATAGAAGGAACAACAACAGTACCTGGAGTCTCCAGCGACAGACTGAGTTTAAGAGCAATGCGGTCAATTTTTCGATGCATCGAACGGTTATCTTCTAGATGCTCTGTTAGTACTATTATCATCATTTATAGTGGCTTAGGCAGCTCAGTTGGCCGTAAAAGGAATCGTCGTCATTGAGCAGGAGAGTCTACACGACATGCGGACTTGCCACATAAAACTGCACGAGCTGGCGGGTATCTCGAAAAAATCAACGGACGCGATCCCGTTAGGGCGCGGAAGGAGTTTGGGTTTTATCACTCTCAAGGCATCCTTGAAGGAAAACTGCCATTGGCGCATGTCAGCCCCATAACATTTCAGGGGGTGAAAAGTGGTTTCCTTAAACCACATTTTTGAGGCCCTAAAACCACAAAAAGCAACTAAGCTATTTTTGGCTGATCATAAGCAGTCAGACAGATGACTGACGACGGAAGTGGGCTCCACATACAAAGATGCGTTGAAGAGTGCGCCCATGCCAAGGTTGTCAGGAAGTAAGAACAACGACGGTGGTTGTTTCAGGACACCCAAGATGCTCGGACCTTAACACCTTGGGACCTCCCTTAAACGAAGATTTCCATCTACATGTGGCGGCCTCTCGTTGAGTCAATGCCTAGAAAGTGATTTCCTTAAATTGTTTTATATCAACACTAAAACCACCTTCTGCTCACGGCTTTCCGCAGCCCACTGCAGCACATTACTCCCCCCTCGATTTACCTTAATACATACCTAAACAGTCATTACCGTCGCCATTTGCGATTAAGTGCCTCCAACATTTAAGAAGCCATCTATCCCTTAACCAACAAGCTAATCCCGATGCTCCACGTAAACCCTACATTTATTTCGACCATTTTCAAGTTTCTCCCTATAAATACCTTCCCGAGGAAGCCATTGTGCATTTGCACTCCAACTCCAAAGCTCCTCAGTCTCCTCTCTCATCACCTGTTTCTCCAAGCTCTCGAAGCAATTCCGAATCTGCATTTCTCACTCCAACCCTGTGCTAGCATGGCCTCTAAGGCTGCTCCAGAGGTCGCTTCCGCATCCACATGCAACAATCCAGAGGAACATCTCGGGGATGTTTTCTTTGACGTACATGACCCTTATTCTTCCTTCCCGAACCTGCATCAAATGGATCTACAAGTCGGGGAGCAAGCGAAGAGTGGCAGTGACTTGTTCAACCTCTGGAAGTCGGGGCTCGCTAGGATGATTCTCCCTCCTTCTAAAGAATTCCCAGAGATAATACGGTGGTGCACAGATTTCTACGTACCAGAGAGAAGGGCCATCATGTCTCAGGTAGGAAATATGGTATGCCCAATCAACAAGGAACTGGTCATGGAATTAACAGAATCTAGTGACGACCCCTCAACGCTTGTTTTTTATGAAGAAGTATTAACAAGCAATATTTGTGATATTTCTCCAGAGAATAGGGATGCCTTCATCCAGATGCTCTTACATCTGGAAGGTACCCTCTCCGACAATCAATCATTGTTCAGTCTAGAGACTTTCGCAGCACCGGCTCAACCAGTATTGTCAATAGTTTGTCATTTCCTCGGGTACAACAATGATTTGGTAATCGACAATGTCGTTCTGGTTCTACTCTTTAGCATAAACATTTCTCAGCATGAAGCACCTGTCAACTTAGACCTGTCAATTTTCCTCACCCAGTCCATCCACCTCCAGTTGAAGAGATTTTCATCCAAAAAATTATTTCGGTTCTGCTCCATACTCTTGTACATGATCATCTATCATAGCAAGAGTTATTTCGACAAAGAAGATCTTGATAGGCTAGTGATTCTCGTTCCCCCACATGAGAAGTTCTCTACTTTCCTTGATACCGTTGTAGAAAAAGTCTATACACTTTTGTTTGATGCCCTTCCATCGAGAATCTTCTCGGAGTGCAAGCAGTTGCTCCAGCTCAATCCAAAAGAGGTTGTGGGTGATTGGTTTTGTTTTGAAACTCACACCGAGATCAGAGTGTATGGGGTAGAGTTAGCCCCTTACAAGCTCCCCATATTCATGACTCCACAATTGTTTGCACTGGAGTTTATCCGCCAAATATTTAATTGTGATGAGGTACAGTTTATGAAAGGAAACAATGCTAGGATGTTCAAAGTCCCTAGCAAGGTAGGCCCATTTCAGGTGCGTGGCATAGCCACTCAGAAGGAGGTTGAGGAGCTTCTAGCCTCATATGGTTTTTCATTTAGCTTCACACACCATTATGATCCCAGGGGGATCATCTATCAAAAAATACAGGAGCCCCCCTCAACAGCATACCCCCACGAGCCGCACCCCCTGTTAGACAAGATGGCTAATATGGATAGCTGGGAGTAGTGTCGAGTTGTGTTGAATCCAAACCAAGACCCTGGATCACCAGTTGTTCCTACACCCCTTAAGATTGATATACTTGGGAAAAGAGACATGTTAGAGCCCACATCTGTTGCTGGAAGAGACGGATACAGGAGTATTGGATCAAAGACTAAGAGGTTGAGGGTTGAAGCAACGTCTAGTGCGACCTAAAAAATCAAGATGTCAACACCCCCCGTGACACCTGTCATTTTGGAGAGCTTCCCTTCTACAGCATGGCCACAGGGTCAAGAGACTCAGGCCCAAAAGGGGGCTTTAGTTACCACATCTTCTTCAGGACAATTTTGTTTGGACATTATGCTCATATTAAAGAAGACAACATGGATTTGGAGAATTCATTGTTTCCAAAGAAGGAGCTAAATACATGAAGACAGTCCCGGATGTTATCTACGCTGGATTTGAAATAGGGTGCCCTCAAAATGGCTATCCTAGAGCAAATAGTGCTAGGAGAAAAGAACACACCATCCAATTTTAAAGCCACCCAAATAATCATAAATTTGGACAAGTCTCGTCTAAATATAGCATGGAGTTGCATCGACAGACGAGAGAAGGAGTGTATATAGATGTACGTAAGTTCACCATGAGCACTAACAGGCTGCAGGCTACGGTAAATAAACTAGAAAAGCAACTAAAGAATGAAAAATCATCTAATAAGGCTATGCAGTTGAAGATTACTGACTTAGAGCAGCAGGTAGTAAAGATGGTTCAACATCCTAAAGACAGGGCTCCATTACAAGCCATGTTAAAGGAGAAAGACAAGGAAGTGGCAAACCTAAAAAAGAAACTGAATATTTCCACATCAGAGCATTCGCAGATGATAGAGGTAGTCACAATGCAAATATAATTGGAGAGTTCGATCAACGAAATTCAGACGCTCAAGGAAAGGATTGTTTTATTGGGGGGGGAGCTGGAAGAGGCAAGGAAGCCGATCAGAACCTACTCCAACAAAAATCTATCATCCTTCAAGCCTCATCAACCGCAGATCCAACTGATAAATTGGCCTAGGCAGTGGCATAAATGAGCATCAAAGATTCCAAGTTGAATCAAGTGCATACTTAGCTAAAAGCAAAATGCGATGAGTTGTTCAATACAAATGAGAAGCTGATGAAGAGAGATTAGATGATCTCAGGACTCTAGAAAACGGTTGATGAGCTCAAGGGTAAGGTTCAGGAGCTATCCACGAAGCTCACCGGTAAGCCTTTGATCAAAGGTGCTAAGGTTATATTATGGGATTAGATGGCGGCTTTGATAAAGTCTTAGTGGAACCATTTCAGTGTCACCCAAGAGTAGTCAGAAATAGCTAAGATTGTCGCACTAGATGCACGAGCTATAATGAGTAACATAAACAAGAAGGTCCGGTTGGCCAAAGAGGCGATCGATTTCTTGAATGAAAAGACCTTTGCAAAGCTACAAACATATGTTGTTCGATATTGAACCAAAGTGGTCATGGAATCACACAAGATGGTCACAAAGGGGACTTTGGCCTAGAATGTAGTTGACATGGCAGCCCAATTGAAGCAGGATGTGCTCTCTTTCAAAGAGCATTTCAAGACATTTTTTTCTCTCGGTCTTCCTTCTTTCTGGGATGGAAACAAAGATCTATATCCACTGAAGCAGTATATCACCCTGATGACAGATGCAAGGAATACCTAAATCCGTATGACGGATACTTTGCAAGAACTCAGTGGAAAAGCAGTCATAGAAAAGATGAATAAAATTTTTGAGGTTCTCGAACTCATCCAAGCTATTTTCAGTAGTATTCCAAAGGCTTCTTTCGAATGCTTCACTAAGCTTGAATCAAATCTAAGGGAGCTCAAGTTCTTCCAGTATCCTATGGGTAAAGATTGGAAAGGTATCGCCAAGTTCAGTGAAGCCCAACAGCTAGAATAGTCCACTAGAAAACAAGCAGCAGCTACAGCCTCGTCAGTACAGCCAGAAGCAGATACCTCTTCCACGCGACAAAGCATCCTCCTACTGCAGCATAGTGGGCCCCCTTCTTAGCCGCAAGCGAGTCAGCATTAGTCAGCAGGACCGTTTTTCTTTTTGTAACAAATTTTGGTTGTGAATCAGAAACTAAATTTCATAAGCCGTTGGGCTGTAACAAACTCTTTGGGAGACTTCATTTTTGTAAATGCCTGAAAAGGCTATATATAGTAGAATCGGTAATAGTAGAGAGTCCAACTCTTTTTTGTAAGAAGTATTACTTCTAATATTTGGGAGTCCGATCAATACATAAAGGAGATATCATTTTCCTGATCTTGAGGTGTTATGGATTCAAAAATTTGATGTGTACAATTAGTATTTTCTCCTGTTATTTCATCTCTTCCATATTATCTATGATTTATGAATCTGCTTCTGAGTTTAATGTGAGTGCTGTGAGCTTGAATTGTTGTTTTTAAAATGGTTAGCACATGAAGTTTTCATGTTAATTTATCTGGAAACAATATACTTACATTATTCAGTTGTAGTTCTGCGATCATTTTGTTCATACTACTGAATTCCTCTCCTAGGCTCAGTACATTATTCTTTAACATAGAACAAAGATTTACTCTCTGCAGTACCTCTATTTTATGCCATTTGATTTTTCATCAATACTCAATTTTGGTTACTAGCACATTGGAATGCTGCCCATATTTTCAAGATTGGATATCTGTATCATTTATGGTAAATGTGATTCTTGTTTAAGAAAAAGAACATAGAAATATTATTGATGCCCAGGCACAGTTCTTAAACAGCCTTAGAACGTCTCTGGGACTAACTTCATTTTTGGCGCCATTGCTGGGGAATGCAATCAAGAAGATAAATCTTCCCTGGGCATAATGACAAATTGTATGCACCTAATTTTGTAGTGTATGAAACTAGGTTGCAGGCTGTAATTCACTTGGCGACTCCACAGTAGAAAACCTGACATCTGGACGAAGACATACCCGCCAGAACCCAAGCCATAAGGAATTTTTGGCTTTAGAAGACTCAGTCTCCTAGAGACATAGACGTGGAAGGTACCCGTCCACTTCACCAATCTATCAGTGAATTTTCTCATCACCTTTGTTTGGCCCTCAATTCCCTGAGTATGAATTCATTGTCCAAACCCTTCAAGGAGAGCCTTCTCCTCATGACCCAAGCACTCCCTTTGATTTGCCCAGGCCTCTAACGTTTCCCATCTAGAATGAGGAACCCTCTGTTCGTGCAATTCACCTCAAATCTATCATCTCCTCCCAGGCCAAGAATTTGATTGCCAATCACCTCATGCACTCAGGAGGAGGAAGCGGAGAACCACCTCCACCACCACCCAGAACACCCAGATGGGTGGCCATCCGACATGGACCTCTGTAGTTACCCACGCCCTTGAATGATATGCCTACCCATTATTTGAAGTTGTTACCCAAGTATGATGGTAGCAAAGGAACATCTGTTGAAGATCATGTAGACCAATTCCAAGATTTCACTAACAATATCCTGATCAAACATGATGATGTGTTCATGTGAGTCTTTGCTTAGTCATTGGAAGGAGAGGCCAGAGGATGGTTCAGATCACTACCTAACGCCTCCATCAGCATGATGGAGATTCTGGAAACCACCTTTGTCAAGAAGTGGGGAGTCAAATGTGATAGTCTTTATTACCTAACGGAATTCTCCGCCCTCAAGAAGAGCAACTCTGAAAATGTGGTGGACTTTACTGCTAGGTTCAAAAAAAAATATTTCAGGATCCCTGAAGATATCCGACCTACTGAGGAAACATCTCGAGTCACATAGGTAGCATCCTTCCCCTCCGATTTTTCCATCACATTAAGAAAAAGAAGACCACTCTCACTTAGTGAAATGCAAGATGACGCCATAGACGTCGAAGGAAACATGAGAGCAGGAGGCAAGATAAAAAATGCCAATGATATCGAACCAAAAGACAAAGGGAAGGCCAAAGAAGAAGGCGTTTCTTAAGAAGGAACAGACTCTCAAGATATGAAGATTGACGAGATGACTCGCATTATCAAGAATCTGTCAAATAAAATTACCAAGATGGAATTGGAAAGTAGTAGTCCTAACAGACAATCACGTGCCCGACCTCCTATGCAGTTCAGATGGCCTTAGAATCCCCAATTGTCATATAGAGAAAATAGGAGCGATGAACAACGATTAAGGCCGCCCATCCATGAGAATGAAAATAATCTAGTCGAAATTCCGGCAGAAGAAGTGTACGAAGAGTGTGATGAAAAACTGAATTGGATGGAGGAGGATTCTTCCCTTATGCACCTCACTAGAGAAGACTACGAGGACTCACTCTTGTATAAGAAAAACGGTTCATATCTGTTGAAATTCCAAGAGAGAGATCAATTCCCTAATTATCCCTTTTTGTACGATGCTCAACCAGATAAGCTGCAATGGAAGCGTGACTTGAGACCAAGACCCAAATTGGCATCTAGACAGAATGGAGCCCCTCCTAAGAGCTCTCCTCAAAAGTCAGCTCAAGCTAATGTTAGTCAAGAAGTATCTACCCCTTTTGATCTGGAACACGAATTGAGTAAACTAAAAATAGCTATCCCCTTGACCGAATTGATAAAGAATCTGTTATATCAAAAACATATTGTTAAGCCATTACTCAAGGTTGAAGATAGTGATGAACAGGAGTACATAAATATAAATGATCAGCCTCCAACTTTTCATTATAACCCTCACATTGATGGTAGGGAAGGGCCCACTGCTCCCTTTTACGTCACCCTTAAAGTACACAAGAAGTTACTTCACAACTATATGCTGGACTCTTGAGCATCTCACAATTTAATGCCCAAAGAAATTATGGAACAATTGGGACTAGAAGTCACCAGACCTTATCATGAACTTTATAGTTTTGATTCAATAAAGGTAAAATGCATAGGTATGATAACGGGTTTGAAAGTCACTCTTGCTCAACTGCCAACTAGAAGTATAAATATGGATGTAGTAGTGGAAGATGTTTCGGCAAAGTATAGCATGCTCTTATCAAGAAACTAGACAAAAGAGCTAGGAGGAACCATGCAGATGGATATGAAATACGCTACGATACCCATGGTTGCTGGAAAATCTATAAAGTTTTACCCAGAAGCCATGCTGACTTATGAATTAAGCAAGCATGATAGCCCAAAAAATTATCTTGCATGTTCAGAAGGTGAATACGTAAGCTGTTACATGTTGTATGTAGGAAACCTATATACAGAGAAAATGACACCATCACCAGAGTTCAACTGTATTGTCAGGAACGGCTGGGATGAAATAAGAAAAAAACTATTTGAAAAGGCTACAACTAAAGTGAAGTATGAAGATCGGACAGTAGTGTCCTCACCTGCAAGGGGCGAAACTGATCCCAGGCCATCAGGCTGTTAAATTTTCGATGGTAGCTGAGTTGGCCATTTTGGAGAAATCTGAGTTGATAGTGGACCATGGTAAAAACACCTAGTGATTCCAGTTTCCCCAAAAAATTAATGCCAAAAATTGAGGTAAAGGTGCGAGCTCGCACTCCTATCCCAGACAATCCAAAAGGTTGGAAGCTATCTGGTGGTTGCAAAAGGAGCAAGTGTTTCACTAGGATGCACTAGAACAATATTAAAATAACGTCTGGTTGGAGGTTTGTCAAGCACAATATTCTAAAGGAATTTTCGGGGAAGAGAGCCAACCATAGGAATTTATACGATTCATGGGCGGACCTGGATGGGAGATTCCATAAACGTTTTTTCTATTATTAGAAATCTACATCCAAATCAATCAAATGATCTTTTGTATCATATGTGTAACATAAGTTTTCTTTCCTTTCCCTACTGTAGCAGTTATGTTCTTTGTCATTTTTCCTTCTCATTATTTGCAGTTACTTGATTGAAGAGGTTAAAGGAAAGCATGACTCCACAACCCAATGGACTTAAAGGCACTAGTCTATTGTTCTCATCCTCTTCAGGAGAAAAAGGTTGTCCTTGTTGGAGCCAATGTTATTACTATTATCATCATTTGAAGTGGCCACGGGAAGCTCAGTTGACCATAAAAGGAATCGTCGCCGCTGAGTAGGTGAGTCTACACGATAGGAAACCTCGCCACATAAAACTACATGAGCTAGCGGGTATCTCAAAAAAATCAAAGGCAAGACATCAACGAACGCAGTCCCATCAAAGTGCAGAAGGAGTTCGGGTTTTAGCACTCTCAAGGTATTCCTGAAGGAAAACTGCCATTAACACGTGTCAACCCCATAACCATTCAGGGGGTGAAAAGTGGTTTCCTTAAACCACATTTTTGAGGCCCTCAAACCACACGAAGCAACTAAGCTATTTTTCCCTGATCATAAGCCGTTAGACAGATGAACGACGATGGAAGTGGGCTCCACGTACAAAGATGTGATGAAGAGTGCACCCATCCCAAGGTTGTCAGGAAGTAAGATCAACGGCGGTGGTTATTTCAGCATGCCCAATATGATCGGACCTTAACACCCCAGCACTACACCTGAAGGAAGACCACCATCTACATGTGGCAACCTCTCATTGTGTCAGGGCCCAGAAAGCATTTTCCTTAAACTATTTTATATGAGCCCTGGAACCACCTTCTACTCGCAGCTTGCTGCAACCCACTGCAACACATTACTCCCCCCTCGCTTTAGCTTAACTTGTACCTAAACGGTCGTTACCGCATCATTTGCGATTAAGTGCCTCCATCATTTAAGAATCCATCTACCCCTTAACCATCAAGCTAATCTCGGCGCTCCACATAAACCCTGCATTTATTTCGACCATTTTCAAGTTTCTCCCTATAAATACCTTCTCGAGGAAGCCATTGCTCATTTGCACTCCAGCTTAAAATATCCTCAGTATCCTCTCTCATCACCTGTTTCTCCAAGCTCTCAAAGCAGTTCAGAGTCTGCATTTCTCACTCCACCCTTGTGTTAGCATGGCCTCTAAGGCTGCTCCCGAGGTCGCTTCCGCATCCACATCCAACAGTCTAGAGGAACATCTCAGAGATTTTTTCTTTGACGTACATGACTCTTATTCTTCATTCTCGAACCTGCATCAATTGGCTGTACAAGTTGGGGAGCAAGCGAAGAGTGGCAGCGACTTGTTCAACCTATGGAAGTCAGGGCTGGATAGGATGATTCTCCCTCCTTCTAGACCATTCCCAGAGATAATACAGTGGTGTGAATATTGATACGTACTAGAGATAATATCCATCATGTCTTGGGTAGGAAATATGGTATGCCCAATCAACAGGGAAATGGTCAAGGATTTAACAAAATCTAGTGACGACCCCTCAGTGCTCGTTTTTTACAAAGAAGTATTAACAAGTAATATTCGTGAGATTTCTCTATAGAACATGGATTCCTTCATCCGGATGCTCTTACCTTCGGAAGGTACCCTCTCCGATAATCAATCATTGTTCAATCTAGAGACGTTCGCTGCACCAGCTTAGCCAGTATTGTCAATAATTTGTCATTTCCTCGAGTACGAAAATGATTTGGTAATCGACGATGTCGTTCTGGGTCTATTGTTTATCATAAACCTCTCTCAACATGAAGCACCTGTCAACTTAGACTTGTCAACTTTCCTTGCCCAGTCCATCCACCTCCAGTTGAAGAGTCTTTCATCCAAAAAATTATTTCAATTCTGCTCCATACTCTTGTACATGATCATCTGTCATAACAAGAGTTATTTCGACAAAGAAGATCTTGATAGGTCAGTGATTCCCGTTCCCCCACATGATAATTTCTTTACTTTCGTTGATACCGTCGTAGCAAAAGTCTATACACTTTTGTTTGACGCCCTTCTACCGAGAATCTTCCTGGAGTGCAAGCAGTTGCTCCAACTCAATCCAAAAGAAGTTGTGGGTGATTGGTTTTGTTTTGAAACTCACACCGAGATCAGAGTGTATGGGGCAGAGTTATCCCATTACAAACTCCCCATATTCATGAATCCACGATTCTTTGCACTGGATTTTATCCACCAAATAGTTAATTGTGATGAGGTACATTTTATGAAAGGAAACAGTTCTAGGACGTTCAAAGTCCCTAGCGAGGCAAGCCCATTTCAGGTGCATGACAGAGCCGCTCAAAAGGAGGTTGAGGAGATTATAGCCTCATATGGTTTTATGTTTAGCTTCACACACCATTATCATCCCAGGGGGATCATCTATCAAAAAAGACAGGGGGATTGCTCAGGAGCATACCTCCACGAGCTGCACCCCCTGTTAGACAAAATGGCTAATCTGGATAGCTGGGAGTAGTGTCGGGCTGTGTTGACTCCAAGCCAGGACCTTGGATCACCAGTTGTTCCTACAACCCTTAAGATTGATATGCTTGGGAAAAGAGACACGTTAGAGGCCACGTCTGCTGCCGGAAGAGACGGATCTGGGAGTATTGGATCAAAGACTAAGAGGTTGAAGGCTGAGGCAACGTTTAGTACAAACTCAAAAATCAAGCTGTCAACACCCCCCGTGACACCTATCATTCTGGAGAGATTCCCTTCTGCAGCGTGGCCACAGGGTCAAGAGGCTCAGGCCCCGGAGAGGGCTTTAGTTACCACATCATTCTTCAGGACAGGTTTGTTTGGACATTATGCTCAGATTAAAAAAGACAACATGGATTTTGAGAAGTCATTGTTTCCAAAGAAGGAGCTAAATACAGGAAGACAGTCCCAGATGTTATCTTCGTTGGATTTGAAACAGGGTGCCCTAAAAATGGCTATCCTAGAGCAGAGAGCTCCAGGAGAAAAGAAGAAACCATCCAATTTTAAAGCCACCCAGATAACCATAAATTTGGACTAGGTCCCGTCTAAAGGCATCATTTTGTTGCATCGACAGATGGGAGAAGGAGTGTACATAGATGTACGTAAGTTCACTATGAGCACTAACACGCTATAAGCTGTGGTAAATAAACTATAAAAGTAGCTAAAGAATAAAAAATCATCTAATAAGGATAAGTAGTTGAAGATTACTGACTTAGAGCAGTAGGTAGTAAATATGGTTCAGAATCCTAAAGACAAGGCTCCATTACAGGCCATGTTAAAGGAGAAAGTCAAGGAAGTGGCAAACCTAAAAAAGAAACTAAATATTCCCACAGCGGAGCATTCGCAGACGACAGAGGTAGTCACAAAGTAGACAAAATTGGAGATTTTGATCAGCGAAATTCAGACGCTCAAGGAAAGGATTGTTTTATTGGAGGGGGAGCTGGAATAGGCAAGGAAGCTGAATCATAACCTACTCCAACAAAAAGCTATCATCCTTCAAGCCTCATCAACCGCAAATCCAATTGATAAATTGGCCTAGGAAGTGGCAGAAATGAGCATCAAAGATGCCCAGTTGAATCAAGTGCAGACTCAACTAAAAGCAAAATGTGATGAGTTGTTCAATACAAATGAGAAGTTGATGAAGAGAGATCAGATGATCTCAGGAATCCAGCAAACAGTTGATGAGCTCAAGGGTAAGGTTCAGGAGCTATCCACAAAGCTCACTGGTAAGCCTTTGATCAAAGGCTTGAAGTTTATATTATGGGATTAGATGGCGACTTAGTCTCAGTGGAACCATTTCGATATCACCTAAGAGGAGTCAGAAATATATAAGACTGTCGCACTAGATGCACGAGGCGATTGATTTCTTGAATGAAAAGACCTTTGCAGAGATACAAACGTATGTTGTTCGCGATCGAACGAAAGTGGTCATGGAAGCAAACAAGATGGTCACAAAGGGGACTTTGGACCAGAATGTAGCAGACAGAGTTGAAGCAGGATGTGCTCTCTTTCAAAGATCAGTTCAAGACAATTTTTCTCTCGGTATTCCTTCTTTCTGGGATGGAAATGGAGATCTATATCCACTAGAGCAGTATATTACCCTGATGACAAATGCAAGGAATACTGAAATCCGTATGATGGATACTTTGCAAGAACTCAGTGGGAAAGCAGTTGTAGAAAATCTACATAAAATTTTTGAGGTTCTCGACCTCCTCCAAGCTGTTTTCAGTAGTCTTCCAAGGCTTATTTTGAATGCTTCACTGAGTTTGACTCAGCTCTTAGGGAGCTCAAGTTCTTCCAGTATCCTATGGGTAAAGAATGGAAAGGTATCGCCAAGTTCAGCGAAGCCCAACAACTAGAACAATCCACTAGAAAACAAGTAGCAGCTGTAGACTTGTCAGTACAACCAGAAACAAAGACCTCTTCCATGCGATAAAGCATCCTCCTACCGCAGCATAGTGGGACCCCTTCTCATAAAAAAATGAGTCAGCATTAATCAGCAAGACCGTTTTTTTTTGTAACAAATTTTGGTTGTGAATCACAAACTGAATTTCATAAGCCGTTGGGTTGTAACAAACTCTTTGGGAGACTTCATTTTCGTAAATGCCCGAAAAGGCTATATATAGTGGAATCGAAAATATTTGAGAGGCCAGCTGTGAAGAACCTGCAACAATTAATTAATGAAAATACACGAGATAGCAGAAATAACAGAACTCAGAATCGCTTGTATTGATCGCAGGCCACTTCGAGGGGGCAACCTCCTTTGAGCAAGCTCAATACAAATAACTTCACGGTACCTTCATTGGTCTCAACACAAACTTATATACTAAGTCTAGGAACCAATACCATGGGTAAATACCATGGGCCAATACAAACTATGGATCAGCAATTACTACGGGACGACTTACAAAGCATATGCATCCAACAACAACGATACAAACTACAGGTCAACAAAAACTACAGGAGGACTTACAAAGCATATTCGTCCAACAACAATATACTAAAAAAGTAAATAGAAGGGTTGACATGGGTTCCTAACATCCCCTCTCCCTTAGAAAAAGCTTTGTCCTCAAAGCTTTAGATGTGGGAATTGATGTAAAATCTGAAGGAGTGGTTCCCCTGTAGCATCCTCGGGTTGCATTCCGGGCCACTGATGCCTTTTTAGTTTCAGGGAGGATTGCTTGGAAGGCTGTAGACGAAGAAGAACCATATCAGTTGCATGAAAAGTGTGAGCAGAACGGTGCTGATTGGCTTGTTGTTTCAGTCGAATCCTTGCCATGTGAAGATTGTCCTGCAGAATGAGAAGAATTTGATCGCGATTTCGAAGAACAGAGTCAATTGCCTAAACTAGGGAGCTGCTGAGGGTGTATGGAAGAAGAACTGGCGATGCCTATCCATAGACTGCTTCATATGGTGTCGTTTTAGATGTGGTATTGTACCACTGGAGCGCTTCTAGGAAATCCATAGAAATAGTTGTCCAAATTTGTGTAGGGATGGGCAAGGGTTCTAGCAGTCCCGAAAGGAGTGTTGTTTCACCCTTGTTGACCTGGAAAGTATCATAGTCAACCACCATCTGTTGAATTTTCATTTTCAGTCCATTCCGAAAGAAGTTACATTGGTCCTGGTCATACATTTTGAGGAACCCAGAGTGCCCTACTGATGAAGAAGCAGGGATTTCATAGAAGAGATAGCCTTGTTGAACAGATTGCAACCAATTTGGAACAAGCAGAGAAATATCTTGAAGAGAAACTGGGTCATAAAATGTGTGAGAAGGAGCATTGCCACCATATTGTCCTTACCCTTCTTGTAAGTGATCGCATAGGCATAACAGATGAGTTGGATAAACCATTTCAGGTGCGCTAGGGAAAAGACCTGTTGTTCCAAGAAATTTTCCAGACTCTAGAGATTAGTCTTGAGGCAGAAATAATTCCCTAATAGGTATGGCTTCCACTTCTATACTACATGCAAAATAGCCAGCATTGCCTGCTGAGATGTAGGTGTGGCTAAATTCTTACTAGAAAGGTCGCTTGAAGGCGACAAGCCCACTGGTTCAACAAAGACACCTGCATATCTATCCAAGGAAGTAGGGGAGACCATTGATGGGTGCATCTAAATGGAATGGAGTTGAGCGATGATACCATGTGAAATCTTCTTAAGGATCGTTTCCAGGTGATGTGAACTGATGATGCAGAGAGATGCTTGTTGTAAGCCCATAAATTTATGTTGTTTCCCATTGACTGAAAACTGCATCCAAAGTTCAGCAAAATCCCATAAGATGGGGCCAAGTGTGCATAACCATTGAACACCCAAAACCACATCACATCCACCGAGGGTTAAGGCAAACGTGTCAAAGCGCATGTTATAATATTCTAGAGAGATACGCACATTGTGACACTTCCCCTTGCAAGGTAAGGTGCCCCCATTGGCAACCATGACTTCAAAGTTGGAGCAAGGATGGACAAAACAATTAGCCTGTTTGGCGATCCGAGGGTCAATGAAGTTATGAGTGCTACCAGAATCAATGAGTATTGTAAGAAGAAGCTTCTTGAAGTAACCCCTGACCAACATTGTTTGGGGGGTGGTGACATCGGATAAAGCATGGAGAGATATCTCTGGTTGGTCGTCCTGAGATGGGGGGTCAATAGGCGGCTCCCGAATGTTGACTTGATAATCCATTGTATATGGAGCTTCTTCACCAATTTTAGAGGCAGGTGGAGAATCCATATCCAAGAGATAGAGATTTTGCTAAGCACATATATGTCCTCAAGTGAATTTCTCATCACAATTATAACAAATCCCTTTTTCTCTGCATGCCTGCATCTCTGTTTCAGACAAATGCTTGATAGGAGTTGGTCGAGGAGCTAGCAGGGTGGGAGGTCGTTGACAACCCATATTTCGGAAGGGGACAAAAGTAGGTTTGGAGCATTGTTGGGATGCCATCTTGTCTTCTGCCAACTTATCCAACCTTAAGACTTCCATCATTGTGTTGGGACATAAAATTTTGACCTTTGAGCGGATTTCATCCTTGAGACCACTGATCAAACAACTTCGGTAGAATTCATCACACAATCCTTCTGTGTGATTGGCTAGTTTCTCAAATTCTATCTGATACTCTCTCACTTTTCCAATTTGGTGAAGTTTAGTGAGTGCTCCTGTGAAGTCATCAAAAGCACTAGGACCAAATCGTTGCAAAAAGAGTTGGCAAAAATCTATCCAGTTTGGCTTGTGATGAGCTTTGATGTACCAACAGTAACATTGGAGGGCTTTCTGTTCCAAATGAAAGGATGCAAGTGGAACTTTCTGGACATCAAAAGTATTATGAAGACTGAAATATTGTTCTTCCCGGTATATCCATCCAGTCAGATCAGTACCATTGAAGCGAGGAAAATCAAGCTTCGGCCCATGAAAATTGCTGGAAGAAGAGAACCCAGTGGCTGCAAAAGATTCTGAATGTCGGTTATTGTTCATGGCTGAATGTTGAAGATGGAGGATGAGAAATTTTTCATCCAGATCCTAGAGTTTAGTTTGGATGGCTGCAAGTGCTTCCTCCATGGTTTTTGCTCTTGCGCGGGTGACAAACGTAATGAGTTTTTTTTTTTGGGGGGGGGGGTGGGGAATGGGTAGAAAAACACAAACAAAAGCTTATTTAGTAAATGGAAATTTGGATTTGGGAAAAACTCTAAGGGGTAATTGGGGTTTGACTAGGTTTTGGACACTTTCAAATGGACAAGGAAGCAGAAAATAAGGTTTTCAGAAGCGGGGTGAAAGAATGAGAAAATTTGTCAGAGAGGGACAAAGAAGCAGAAATAGGGAATGAACATGGTGGAAAAATTTGGAGGTGAGTGGGTCAAAATTGAAGAAGTTATGGAAAACCCTAAAAATAGACAAATGTGAGATTTCGGGCTTTGGAAAGTCAGAATTTGGGATAGGGTCCTCAGGAATGAAATATGCAGAATGGGATTGCAGGGGTGTCCAGGAATTTTTAAGGGAAACAGAGTTAAAACAAGGGAGATATGGTTAAAAAATGGATTTTTTTTTTCAGAATGGATCTGCTACGGAGCAGAAGGGATCAGAAACAGATGGATCTGCAATGACGCGGAAGTGATCGGAGTAGATGGATCTGAAACGACGTTGAATGGATCGAAAACGGCTGGATCTGAAACAACTTTCAGAATAGATCGGAAATGGCTGGATCAGGAATGGCTTTCAAAATGGATCTAAAACGACACGGAAGTGATCGGAAACATTTCAGCTGAAAATAGATATGGACCCCAAGTATGTGCGGCTTCCTAACAATTCAGGGGTTTCACTCAGCCACCAATGTTGTCTGACGGCTTGCGTATTGGGGCAGTACCCCTTACTCCACGACTCAGGTAAAACTAATAACCGCTTTGCCACAAATGACAGCTCTTGGTTTACCTCACATGTGGGAACTAGTCAATCAAGTAGGGTTCGTTTCCCTTTTCTCTAGCAGGTCCTCTCAATGGGTCAACTACTTTTGGGTTCCTGTGGTACTCCTCACAATGCGTCTTAGGGATTATGCCCAAGTATTTCCCATAGTTAAGTAGATAGGGATTATTCCCAGATCCGAACTTGCAACAGATGCGAAAAAAAATTTGGCAGAAAATCCACCCAACGAGCCCAAGAAACTGCTCTGATACCAAATGTGAAGAGCCTGCAACAATTAATTAATGAAAATACACGAGATATAAAAAATAACAAAACTCAGAATCGCTTTTATTGATCGCAGGCCACTTCGAGGGGGAAACCTCCTTTGAGCAAGCTCAATACAAATAACTTCATGGTACCTTCATTGGCCTCAACACAAACTTATATACTAAGTCTAGGCACCAATACCATGGGTCAATACCATGTGTCGATACAAACCATGGGCCAATATAGACTATGGATCAACAATTACTATGGGATGACTTACAAAGCATATGCATCCAACAACAATAATACAAACTATGGATCAACAAATACTACGGGACAACTTACAAAGCATATGTGTCCAACAACAATATACTAACAAAGTAAATAGAAGCGTTGACATGGGTTCCTAACACCGGCTATCTTTTGTAAGAAGTATTACTTCTAATATTTGGGAGTCCGATCAATACATAAAGGAGATATCATTTTCCTGATCATGAGGTGTTATGGATTCAAAAATTTGATGTGTACAGTTAGTATTTTCTCCTGTTATTTCATCTCTTCCATATTATCTATAATTTATGAATATGATTTTGAGTTTAACGTGAGTGTTGTGAGCTTGAATTGTTGTTTTTAAGATGGTTAGCACATGAAGTTTTCACGTTAATTTATCTGGAAACAATATCCTTACATTATTCAGTTGTAGTTCTATGATCATTTTGTTCATACTATTGAATTCCTCTCCTAGGCCCAGTACGTTATTCTTTAACATAGAACAAAGATTTACTCTCTGCAGTACCTCTATTTTATGCCATTTCATTTTTCATCAATACTCAATTTTGGTTACTGGCACATTGAAATACTGCCCATAATTTCAAGATTGGATATCTGTATCATTTTATGGTAAATGTGATTCTTGTTTAAGAAAAAGGACATAGAAATATTATTGATGCCCAAGCACAGTTCTAAAACAACCTTAGAACGTCTCTGGGACTAACATGCTCCTTCCACGCTCTTGCTAGTTCATCCTCTCCCAAATATGTATTTTCCCTATCCATCATAACATGGGACAGAAGTTCCTTGGTCACCCAGTAGGTGGTGACAATCCTATAATAAGTGGAAAGACGACCAACCGTGGTCCCATGATCACAGATCCATTCTTCCACCTCCTCCTTGATAATTTCTATGTCCATGGCTTTCACCTGATTCCATAGGTCCCACTCAACCCTTCAATTTAATCCTACATAATAGGTGGAATACGCTTCCGGAAGAATTGGGCATCATGCCCTACTTTCCTCATCTCTCGGGTCGGCTTCCTCCTTTCCTCAACCTTTTTATCCTTATGCACTTTCCTCTTGGGATCCATTGCACCAGTTTCCCAGTACATCATGTAAAACCACACTCGCTCCTTCTTACACACATAGTGACTCCACAGAAAAAGGCAAAACAACATGTAGAGAGGATGCGAGTGCCTTGAATAAATAACCAAGATGTTCAATCCAATTCCTGTAACCATACTAATTCTAATGAACTTGCTATTGCGTCGCAGGAGAGTCACGTACAACTCTCGATTGCTTTGCTCGGTTTGTCGTACCTGTAAAATCTTAGTCACAACAAAACCTAGCTACTATGGATTCCTCACTAGTGAAAGATTGCAGCACATTTACAGGAATAGGCACAAATTTGTAAAATGAAGAACAAATGTAATTAACACATGAAATGGGTCAAATATCTGAATATTATTAATAGTCCAACCTCAAAATAGGTTAGGAACCTCCTTTTATACAAATAGGAACAATTCGAATCCATTTGGAGTGTTCACACTGATCTAGCTTAGAAATAGCTCAAACCCCCCTAGGTTGACCAAAATGTCCCAAACCATCCCAAACTGGTTCGAACATGCCATGTGAACATTGGGAATGAATGGATAGGCCCATGTGACCTCACACATGTGGAGAATCTGATTGGTTAGAGGTTAGGCAGCTTGAATTGGCCAAAAATGGCCAAAAGAGGCAAGTTTGTCCACAAACTGAGCATGTGCACCCTTGGTCAAACAGAATCCCACAAAACAAGGGATAAGAGCACCCTATGCATGCTGGAAGCAATAAATGACTGGGAGGGTGCCCTGAACAGCTAGTTTGACTTGGTACATTTCACAGTTTTGTCCACATTGCCAACTGGCTCAAGCTAAATGACCATTTACCCACTAACCAACTTAGGGATGCAATTATTAAACTGTTTGGCACTAATTAACCATCATTTGATAAATGATTAATGTACCTAGGTGTAATATTGTTCTAACAATACCCTACCCTTCAATGGACGGAGGTGACAACCAGGTTTCCCCATGATTGAAAATTAGAGTAAGATCATGGGCCTTCATGTCCTGATTTAATACTAAGGAACCCTCTTCGCGTAATGAGTGTCGATGGGATGAATTCCAAGTGTTGAGTGGGCTTGACATGTGTGCTCTAGTCATGGAAATCGAGTCATGACTCGTGCATACCAACACTTCCTGGTACAACCTGTGTCATGGGCTGCCAAGTGGATACACTGGATCTTCCAGTCATTACCGCCTTCATCCGACATTTGTCCTTCATCCATTCTAGCTTCATTTCGTTCCCCGAGGTTTTCCAATGGATCAACCACCTTATTTCCGTCACGTTTAACGTGGGTAAAGGACCAAGCATGGCGGCCTCAGATGAGATCAGCAATCCTTTCAACCTGGTGCATCATTCGCCAGCTCTTCACGACTTTGGCCACCTTTTGTCCACCTAGTATCTGTTTATCCATTCAGATGATGACATGGGAGTCACCTTCAATGACCATGGGTTCCCAATCATTTCGTATTGATAGTTTGATGCCATGAAGTAGACCTTCCAGCTCTATCGCATTATTGGTATCCTGGCCGATATTCCCATGGTAGTATCAAAGAGTAACACCTTCATTGTTTCTGATAACTCCACCAAAACCAGCCGAACCATGGTTCCCTTTGGAGGCCCCGTCGAAATTTAACTTGAAATGGCCTCCTGGAGGAGGGTGCCAAAGATGTGGACTTGTGGGGGCTTCCTTTCGGGCCTTAAAAGTACTCCATCCTTGTGGAGAACAATCCATTCCCCACCCTACTAGAATCTGTTTCTCGTTATCATCCATTTCCCAATATCCCTTGGACCATGGGGTTATTTTGATGGTCTCCTGAATATGCTTATTGATATGGTTCCAAACTGTCAGTGGCAAATTTTTCTTACCTTAAAAAATCCTCCCATTTCTTTCCTTCCAAATGGCCCACATCAAAGAACCCAGGAACATGACCCATATTTTGAGGATGACAGGATTTTTGAAGGCCTCCTTATCCCAAATTTTAATTGTCTGGTGAGGTTGTCCTCTTACCCAATCTGTCCTTCTGAAAATTTCTGCACTCCAGTTCCACAGGGAGGACACCATGGGGCATGAGTCCAAAGGATGGTTCATTGATTCATCCTCTCCTTCACAAAGCACACACCAAAAAGGACCAAGCATGCCTCTTCTCATGAGATTCTCTCCTTTCAGGATGCGCCTGTATGATACCAACCATATAAAAGTATCTATTTTGGGCCATGGGTTAAAATTCCAGTCCGCCCTCCAGTTCATCCTATGTTGTAAGTCTTCTTGGTTAAAGCTAAGATCATAGGATTCGTTAGTGGTATAAATTCCTTTGGGTTGGTATCCCCATCTTAGTTTATCCGTTTGGTTCTGGATTCTAATGCATTGGTCCTGCAAGGCCTCCATAATATTGGGTATCTCTTCCACTTGGAATCTTTGGTGCCACCAATTATGTGGTTTCCATTCATGAAATTCTACATTAACCTATTCTTCTCTCCAGAATTGACAAACATTTATCAAGCCTAGATATTTGGCACGAGACCAGCTATTGTGCACCTCATGTTGGGAAATGATCCTTGGGATATGTTGCCAAGAGTCACTCTAGAAATTGTCATCTTGACCATCCCTTATTTCCTAGAAGCTATGTTCTTGGATAGTCCTTATGTTTGCATGGGAATAATTAGAGATGTGGGATCCTTGTAAATTTTCATTAAATCTAATTAGGTATTGTTTTGGTTTCCCCTGAGCATACTTGTTGTGCCAGAGTTTGGCCCAAGGTTCCTCTTTGTGCGACACCTATTGCCACCAGATATTTGCACCTAGAACTTCATTGTTCTTTTTCGGATATCTCAGCCCAAGACAACCTTGATCCTTTGGTTTGCATACAGTGTCCCAGCCCACCAAAGCCCATTGGTGTTTGGCTTGATTGCCTCCCCACAAGAATTGTCTTTGGATTATTCTTATTTTCTTTAGAACCGATTTAGGGGTGGCTAAAGTGGAGAAAAGATAGATGGGCATTGCTTGGAGCATTGATTTCACTAGCACAGTTCTGCTGGCAAGGTTGAGAGGTCTATAAGCCCAATTATCTAATTTCCTTCTTAATCTCTCCAGGAGGTCCTCCCAGGAGAATTTCCTAATCACCAACAAGAGGAGAACCGAGATATTTGGATGGAAGGGATCTCCCTTGGAATCCTAGGATACAAATAATATTCCTCTGGTGAATCCTAGGAGTGTTAAACAAGAAGACCTGGGACTTAGTGTTTCACTTCCATCCCATAAGCCTTAGCAAAAGAATTCAAGCATTTATTTAGGGATCTTGCTTCTTGAATCAATGAGTGTCCCATCAGCATGGTGTCATCTACAAATTGTTGGTGCAAAATTTTCTCAGATCCATTATGAAGGTTCAAACCTTTCATCTCCCTACTTTCAATTTTGTCTTTGATAACCCTGCTCAGCCCTTCCGCGATAAGAATGGACAAGAAAGGAGACATAGGATCTCCCTGTTGGATACCCCGCGGAGGTTTGAAATTTCTGGTTGGGGCGCCATTCAAGAGGATAGAGAAAAAGGTTGTAGAAGTAATATTCATTATCCAAATGACCCAATCCTGGTGGAAACCATAGGCCTCAAGCATTTCTTTCATAAACTTCCAGTTTAGTTTATCATAGGATTTTGAGATATCAAGTTTTAACAACATACTTGGATTCTTAGTGAATTTAAGGGAGTGGATGACTTCGTGGACTAAAATGATACCATCTAGAATTTGGCGACCTTCCACAAACCTTGACTGTTCATGGGCCACCAGGTCAGGAAGGAGAGGCTTAAGCCTGTTAGCTAACACTTTCGTTATAATCTTGTAAATGACATTATAGAGTTCTATAGGTCGGAATTTCCCAGGGAGTCATCCCCTTCCTCTTTGGGTATAAGAGTGAGGAAGGTGAAATTGAAGGCTCTTAGTACTCCTTTATCTTTCTGAGAGTCTTCCACAATTATCCAAACTTCGTCTTTGATTAAATCCCAGAATTAATGGAATAAATTAGTGGTAAACCCATCAGGTCCCAGAGCTTTTCCATCCTTCATTTGATTAACAACATCCTCCACTTCCTGGAATTCGATGGGATTCATTAGGATTTAATTCTGGGTTGTTGTCACCTACCTGGGGATGTGCCTACTAATCTGCCTTATATGTGTAGATCTACCCTTCCTATATTCCTTCATGATTGTTTTGAAATACTGAACAACCTCATCCTCCATAGCTTCCTGTGTTTCAATATACTTCCCATCATCATTTTTTAACCTTGTTAGTTTATCCCTTTGGCGATTCTAAATCACCGAGTGGGGGAATAATTTTTTGTTTCGTTCTCCTTCCTACAACCATTGATTCCTGGATTTTTGTTTCCAAAATATATCCTCCTACCTTTCTCTTGCGTTAAGCTGCTACAGGATGATTTTTTCTCGTTGTTTCAGATTGTTAGTGTATCCATAATTCATGCCTTCCCGCTGGATATCATCTATCTTTTCAGTTAGAAGCTTCTTGTCTTAGAATATGTTCCCAAATTCCTCCTTATTCCAAGTACGTATTTTTGCCTTTAATTTTTTCATTTTTTGTTGGAATTGGTACATCAGAGTTCCCCTGATAGGTTCTAGCTCCGCCCACCATTTTTTGACAAGTTCCTTGAAGTGCTCGTGTTCAAGCCAAAATTGTTCGAACCTAAAAGGTCGCCTGATGGGGGACCACCATCTTCCCAAAACAAACTTACTGGACAATGATCAGAACCCCCCGAGGGTAGGACCAGTGCGATTGCTTCCCTATCCCCCGTAATCATTTTCTCAGGCATAAGGAATCTATCTAGACGAGAGGTGATGTGATGCTCACCACCTTGTCTGTTATTCCATGTATACCAACCATTCCCTGTTTCTACATCAACCAATCCATTCTCCTGTATGAAATTTTTGAAAGAGATATTGGTTGCTTCCATACTTCGCCTTCCTCCTTTCTTTTCTTCTAGGGATGTGATCATATTGAAATCACCACCCATAACCTAGAAAGGACCATCATTCTCTTGCGCTTCCTTCTTTAGGAAAGATAAGAAAGCAGGTTTTTGGGCCATAACGCTTGGGCCATAGACATTGGTGAGAGTACCTCTTACCTCAGAATTATAAAGCTTGAAGTCGACACTAGTTGAGAACCTAGTTGCTCAGAAGCTATTGAGAGAAATTATCGTAGGGTTCCACCGGATAGAAATTCCTCCAACCGAACCCCTAGCATCGATAGCTTTCACATGACTTCCCCGACAAATGTTTCCTCCTAATACCTGCATAGTATCCGATCTGCATTTGTTTTCTTACAGAAATAATACCTCTAGGTTTTCCTTCCTCATTTTATTCTATAGGGTCTTCATTTTTCTTGGATTGTTAACCCCACGAATATTCCAGGTTATTATATTCATTAAATACTCTTATTTACTTCTGATAAGTCCACCCTTATCGTCGAGTACTGTCTTGATTCAACCAGCTTGGTCCCAATCTCTGCAATTCTCTGTCGATTCATCTTCCACCCCCGTTTTTCCCCTTCCTTGGGTTGTTTTATTTTGTTGCATTTCATTGGATCTTTATCAATACCCAGGTGTGGGGAGGCTTTGGTTTTAAGGATAACCTGCTGTAGAATTTCCAGCTGCCTTTTGGAAACATATCCTTTCCCTTTTTTACTGCATTCCTTCTCTATCTCATCTAGATCCAGATCTCCCATGTCCATGTCCTCTATCTCCTTTACTGTTTCTTCCTCCATGATTTTGGCAGCCTCCTCCATCTGCACATTTGAAGGCCTGATTGTGTATTGGTTTCCATCCTCGCAAAGAGTTTTATCCTTTTTAAGGTCTTCCTCCTCAATCTCCATTTTGCTCAAGGTCGCAAACATATTCCCGGTCTTATTCCTCTTTTCTGCGTTATGTTTTTCTTGAGGTGGGTGTGGTATCTTTATGTTTTGTTTCTTGCAGATCTGAACCTGAGTAAAACCCTCACTATCCTTTTCCTTTTCTTTTTTCTCTAGTGTTGAGGTCACAGTGGATTTAAGGGTCGGGAAATCTCTGCTCAGATTCCCATACTCATGGCACTGCCATCATCTAAATGGGAGTTGTTCATAATCAAGAGGTTGGACCTAGTCTTCATCTTCCCAAGTCAAATTGATTTCCTCTGGGATATCTTTGGCAAGGTTCATATAGATGCAAATTCGAGCATAAGTAGTGTATCTTTGAAGCCTTTTCTGCTATGAAAATTTAACAAACTTCCAAATGGCCTCCAGAATTTCAGGTTCCCAGTATTCACAGGGGAGTGAGTAGAGCCGGATCCATACCGGGGCAATACTCAAGTCCACTGTAACAAGATTAAACCTCTCTTTCCAAGGGCGAAGGGATAAACCTACAGAGTAAAAAAAGTATGGTCGCCCCATTAAAACCCGATCCTGATCCTCCTGGTTGAAAAATATAATGGTGAAAAACCCTTTTGCACCCAGGTCCAAATCATAATGTCGTTTGGGGTTCCAGGTGGTCTTGATCCATCAGATCAAATATTTCTCCTTGGGACAGATTCCAATGAATTTCTCGATCAAGGATTTCTCCTTCCATTGCTCGACTTGGTCGTGTAGCTTTTCAGAGGTGATCTGCAGAGATGGGTTCTCACTAGATCGGGGTAAACAAGCCCCCCGGTTCTTTTTCGCAACAGTCTCCATTTTTTTCTCCATCACGATACCCTGATTTGGCTGGTGCGCAGTTGGAATCTGCGAACAACCTGGGCGATCCAAATATGTGGAGGGGGCTCCTCCCCCTCTGGGAAACACCATTTGAGAACCCTGGTCATCAATTGCAGATCTACCCTTTAAGGCCGATAATCATCCACCTTTTCCAACCATCGGGCTGGGCCCAAATGCGTGCAGGGTGAGCGAAGTGCTTTCTTACTGCCTCTGTATCATTCCTCTCCCGATCTCCTCCTCCCGATTCGTGTGGATAGAACCTATATATGTATAATTAAATGTTTTAAAACTTCGACAAAATCAAACTCCTCCCAAAAGTAAAACATAAATGATTTGTCCCTTGATTAAGTATGATATAACTTCGAGTTTAACCACTACATCATCTTTGATTCACTTTTAATGAGTATCTTATTTTATTGGTTTATGGGTCGCCGTTGGTTTTCATAGAGTATATTGGTGTTGCTGGTTTTCAAAATGGTCCCAATCTTCTTCCTTGGAGTTGCATTCAAAGTAGTTTTCCACTGAATGGTTGTTGAATGAGTTCCTTTCTAGAAAGTGACTACATTAAATGGCTTTTTCCATAAAGTGAGGTGTACAAAATGGTTATTTGTCCCTAATGGGGGACACTATTTTTCATGACGTTGTATTATTGGGGGCCTGTGGCTGGTGTTTGAAATATTTTTTTACATAGTTTTCAATAGTTTGATTTTTAAGTATTAAAAGGAATTTCTTGTAAATGCAATTTTTATGGACGCTAATTGGTCCCATACTGCTAATGACTACCTAGGGTCTTGTGCCCTAGAACCCGTCGACGGGATGTCGTCATCCTAGATTTAATGCGACATGTTGTTTTGAGGTGTTGGCTGATTGTACACGCGGCGGGCGAGGGTGACGAATTTCTAAGTTTCCAATTTTGCAATGGGAGATGGGCTTAGGCCTGGGGCTCTATACCCGACATGTGAGTGTACCTTCCTGGATTTTTTAAATCATATAAAATCTATCCATATCCCGGTGTCTAGTCATAATATTCTTCGTACGATTCCCTCCTGACAGGCTAAGCCTCGCGACTAGAAATTCAGGTTGTGTTGGAAAATCGTGAATAAATGGCCATCAATATTCATGGTCGAATGTATGGTGTTCACTGCATTTTAATCTCTATAGCAATGTGGCATTCAATTTCGGAAGCAGTCGATATCTTTCACACTAATTGTTCGACTGGTAAGGAGAGGGTTTGGGTCTCAAGGGTTTTAACCTTGAATCGAATTTCTTCCTAGGAGATTATTCAACTCCATTGAAAATAACTCTTCCACCCAGGTTGTAATGCCATTGTTGGCTCTTACTATTATTTCTTGGATTAAAAAGAGAAATCATTTAATGGTTCACAAGGGTTTAACTCCGCGAGATTATAGTTTATTGGCAATTATGTCAAACTCAAAATTAATAGAGTGCATTCATTATACAAATGCAAAGGTATGATTATTCTTATCCTGCCGAAGGTTTATTAGTTGATTTGCATTTTGCCTCTTTCATATCTCGCTGTTGGTAACCATATCATTTATTCATCTAATTTCTATATCTTCCATGTCGCAAGTTTCTTGATGTGGATTTAATATGAGTGTAAAGGAGTCAGTGCCTAACCAAGCTATGAAGCAAGTAAACATTAGCTTTGTTAATTCACGAGGGGATTTGTTTAAAGCTTTCCTCTACTTCCCTTTTGTAAGTGTTATGACGAGATCATTTGTTTTCATGAGGGATTCAATGCATGACATGTATTAATGATTGGGTATTTGTCTTCGGCAGGTTATGGGCATTCCTACTGCTTTCCCTCTATTTCAATTATCATGTTGGTACTCTAATTTGTAATATATCTCTATGTATTACATAGTCATGCATTGAAGCACATGAAAGAGGGAATCACCATCATCAACTCAGCTTTTGTGAATGCTTATAAAGGGAATGCCACTCTCTTGGATTATACATCAACCAAGGGAGCAATTGTCAGCTTCACTAGAGGCTTGGCTTTGCAACTAGTGAAAAGGAGAATACGCATTAATGGTATTTTGAGGGACACTGTGATCTCATATTTATATTGGATAATAACGAGAATCGATTTTGATACATGCTTTGGTTGATGATACAGGCATTGCATCAGGTCCAATCTGGACTCTTTAATACTAGAATCAAATATTTTTGAGAAGTCTATAGGGAATTTTGGAGAATAGGTGCCAATGGGAAGGGTTGGAAAACCTAATGAAGTGACCCCACCGTAGGTTTTTCTTGCAACGAAATATTCTTCTTATTTCACTAGCCAAGCTCTTCATCCCAATGGTAATCAATCTTCATTATCTATGCTTTTATATTTCCATTGTGCAGTGAATTTCATTCAAAGTGATTATAAGAACATATATTTTAGATGTTGTTGCCTATGAGAACGAACTTATTATTTTCCTGTTCATGGTTCTGATATTAATGATTCTTGGTTGCAAGTGGATCTATTGTGAATGGTTGAATGTTTGGTTGATTCCTGGTTGCAGGATGTTTTGAAGGAACATAATAAATGCTCATAAATATTTTCATTTTTATTTAGATAAACTGGTAGTCACTTAGAATGTATAGCTATCTTGTAAGTAATATAGTTTTGTACCTATCTTTAAGTGAAATTGACCCTTTCTTAGAGATTTTTGTTTTTCTTTTATTTCAATTTGGTTAATTTTCTTTCTTCCATTCTTGGAAATTGTTATTTTTTTATTTCTATCTAGTTACTTGCTATTCCCTTCTTTATTTACTGAATCAAATAAATATATAGCAGTTAGAATTTTTTCATAATATGATTGATTTAGTGCAAATTAGTTTTATAAACTTTGGGAAATACTTCACATCTTTTTATTGCTATACAAAAATTTGACACAACTTCCACAATTTATTCACAATTCTCATTATATTAACACAGGTTAGTGCTCTTAAATATCATATTTCTATTATTTCCCTTTTTTATTGCTAATATTCACAAATTTAATTATGGTTTTAATCTATTTTACGAACTTTTCATGAATTTTCTTATCTTTCTACTATCCACGAATTGAGAGAGAATGTTTGCACATGATTTATGATGGAATATATTTAGGGTCATGCATTTGATCTAGTGTTGAGAATTTCCGCCTTGTCAAGAGGAGCTCAATTTATAGTGTCAATGTAATATCATGTCTTATTAACCCATAAACTATTTGTGTGCTTCCAATGCTTAAAAAACCAACAAACATGTCGTGCTTCCAATGCTAAAAGAACAATCTTTAATATAAGGGTATTTCAAAGTATAATCAAGAGGAATTGAACCTCGTCTTTATTTTTTAGATAAGAGTATTTCAAAATATAATTAAGAAGAATTGAACCTTGTCTTCAATTTTGTGAATCTTGTCTTGAACCTCGTCTTTATTTTGTAGATAAGAGTATTTCAAAATATAATTAAGAAGAATTGAACCTTGTCTTCAATTTTGTGAATCTTGTCTTGAACTTCGTCTACATCGTTGTGATATTGTTCTTGTACTAACTCTTGTCATAGCTAGTTTATCAATTGATTATGAAATTCTTTTGCGATGGTTATTTTATGATATTCAATTGGTTTTGTTTGGTTTCATGTCACAATGGTGTTGTTTTTATTTCACTCTATGTTTAAGAGATAACTTATCATATACTATTGGTTCAGGTATCTGGAAAAAATATTTGGAATCATGCCACATTCATTTTGGAAATGTTAATGTAAATAATCTCGCATCTTCGGAAAAACTTAGAAACTTTGTATCTTCACAAATTATTTTTACCATGGTTATTTTATAATATTCAAATTGTTTTGTTCTTATGCAAGCCCTTGTTGTAGCTAATTTGAATTGGAAAATAGATTCAACACCCTCAAATATCTTTATAACACTCATATTATACAATTTTCACAACTAATATATGTAACTAATATTTTTTTAATTTCCAACTAAGTCCAAACAAAAAAAAACCAAAAAATATAATTGAAAAAAAACACTTAAAATATCAAACTATTACATAAATATAAAATATAAAATTGAATTATATAAAAACGAATTATAACCCATTAAAAATCACTCTTTCACACATTTACATAATGTTTACCACCACTCTTTTACACAATGTTTTTTATCTTTTGAAATTAGAAATAACACACATTTACATAATGTTTACCACCACTCTTTTACACAAAGGTTTTTATCTTTTGAAAATAGAAATAACATTGTTCAAAATTTTCAAAATTTTATATGATGAAAGTTTTAAATGTAAGGCTTATATCCAGTTTTCAAAAGTTTATTATTAGTGTCAAAAGTTTTTATTTTTTATTATTTTGAAAAACAGAAGAAATCTATGTAAAATTGTCAAAAGTTTACAACAAAGTTGTGGATGTATTTAAGATATTTTTAATGATATGAAGAGTGTAAACAACACAAATTTTAATCGAAAGGTATGGGAAAATTACTAAAAGATTCCATTAAGCAAAGAACCCAACAAACTGGGATGGGTGGGTAGATGTAGAGACCTTATATATACTTTATTATTTTATTAAATTATTATATATTATTAGATGGTTTCGAGGTGAGTGTATAACATCTTTCCCATACTAGATTATAGAGCACCTTACTCTTCTTGGTGCAATTATTATATATTTGTTAGATAGTTTGTTATTAATTAAAATTTATGATATATTATTATGTAATTTATAATAATATGTAATTCATTATTATATTTGGTATTATATAATATATTTTTGATAATTTATTAGTGGATATTAGGAAAATAATTTTTTAGGTTTGATGAAATTTATAAGGAGATAAATGTAATATTAAAAACAAATTGAAATATTTTAATAATTTTTAGCATTTAAAGGTAATTTAAAGAATATTCCAATTAAATCATGTTATTATTGAAATATTCTTTAATATTTCAATTTAAAGCATATTTAAATTAAATCAACAAGAGGAAAGAAGATAACATATTTCAATAATAATTTGATCTAATTGTCACATTTGCAAAAAGCTAACATGTTTTCTTTTTTACTAGCTCAAAGATAAAAAAAAAAAAAATTCTAAATTTGAATTTGTCAAATGCATTTGTATATGTATCTCTATAGACTCTTCCTTCTATAGCTTCCCTTCACTACAACAAATAGAAATGTTGGGGACATTGCCACCTCGTGGCTCTTGTTGCATTGAATGATTTGTATTAAAAGTATTTTTTTGGAAAGTTGGTGAGTGCATTAAATGATCTTTTTCCATAAAGTGAGGTGCACAAAATGGTTATGGTTATTGTATTGATTGATTTGGATTCAAAGTAGTTTTTTTGGAAAGTGAAGTGGATTGATGGTAGATAATCAAAATCGTTGTGATCTTGTTGTTATGGGTAGATTTTAATTTGGTGATTTCGATTTTAAGAGTTTTGATTAGGTGTGAATTTAATGTTCAATCAAAAGACAATATAGAACAATAATAAGAATTTCTTTAAGATAATTTCAATGTTTTTGTGCCATTTTTTACTTTGTCATGCTCTAAAAAATTGTTCTCTTCATATAAAAAAACATATGGATTGAAGAATGAAGAATGAATTGGATGATATTATTCTAATTCCACTCTTATATTAATATGAGTCACATGGTGGCATGTCTCTTATCTTTTTTTTTATTGGCAAGCATTTTTGAATTGTGAATAAAAGATGTTGTTCATTGTTTGATTACGATGTCATTGAAAAATACATAAAATAGTAAAAATGATTTGAATTGTCTTATGCTTGTATATTAAGTCTCTAGTCATAGTCATACTTTTAATGGGAAATATGCCAACTTTTATAAAAATGTAATAGAACTTATTGCTTTAATTTTAATTTGTAAATTTCGTAATGTTTGGGGATTTAATTTTTTCAAAAAAACATTACACTTCTTATTCAAAATAAAATATTTATTTTATAATTTTTTACGCATCTTCAAATGAAAACACAATGGTTAAAGCATTCTAAATATACAATAATTTTGATCAAAATTATATAAAATATTTTTGCTTAAAAAATACACTCAACAAAGCATTTTAAATTTGCAAATTTTATATCAAAATTATAAAATATTTAAATTAGATATTGTTATCCTTAATTCCACAAAATTTAATTCAAGTATATAAATACCAACACATTTGGAAAGTTATCCCATAGAATTTTAATGTCATGCTTGAATTAAAAGTCTAGAGTTTGGCCCTTTTACCTCGGTGTCTTCTTCATAGATGGTCTACAATTTGTCCCAGATCTCCTTCGCGGTTTTGCAATGCATCACCTTGGAAAAGACTGTTCTGTTTAATCCATCCAAAATTGCATTAACAACTTTTGCATTGTATCCAAATTGTTTTATTCCTTCAAGATCTGTGGGAGGATATTTTGGATATATACCTTGATTCTACATATAACCAAACTTCTATTCCAATGGACATTATATGGCTTCTCATCCTCACACTCGAGAACGCATAATCCTCACCATTGAATAGTGGAACCTTGGAGGACATTTTTCCTTGTTGATCCATAGTGATAAAATTTCTCTCTTTAAGTGGTTAGACTTTAGTGAAGAGACCCGCTCTGATACCAATGGTTGGAAAATCAAGTAATACTGAGAGGGGGGGTGAATCAATATTTAGATATTTCTTCATTTTTTATCACTTTTAAGACAAAATCAACAATATAAACATAACATAGAATTTTATCGTGTAAACCCAATTGGGAAAACCACAACTCACTTTCTATTATTGCAAAATTATATTTACAAGTATTTGCAAGCACCAACTTGCTGGATGCAACAACACCCAATATTTTCAGCTACAACTGAAGGATGCAACGACACCCAATATTTTTAGCTACAACTGAAGGATGCATCGACACCCTGTTTACCAACAACAACTAGAAGGAATCTATGACTTCCTACAGGATTTTGTAGCTTGTCCTTGGGCCTCCCAACCACCCTTAAATGATTATGTGTTTTATGTTTTATGTACACCTTTTATCTGCTTTTTGAATGTACAGAGACACTTTATTTGAAGAATTAAATCCTTGTTTATATACCCTCAATCGTGCCTCTTCACCTAATAGTCACAATTCTTCGTCGTGACCCATCACAAATAAAACTAATTTTAAATTACCTCTATGTTTTATCCCGCGAGTTTACCAGTGTGATTTACGAAACACTTCGTCTCCACAATCTCAACTCCAACATTTCGACTCCAAATTTCTTATTCCTTGATTTACAATATGTCAATATTTGCCATCAATTTTGATTCTGTCGTTCTTATTTTGACTAGTTGATTTCCGATGACGGGAGTCAGAACCTCAAAATACCCTCTTAATTCAGCATCTTCGACTTCGCTGTTTTGACTCCGACTTGTCAATTCCGATCTTGAACTCGACTCTGTCATTTCAAATCCTTGTCGGTTCCAATATCAAAATCCAACTCCGAATTTCAGACTGCGACTCTGTCTTGTGACTCCGGTTCTGACTGACAAGATTCCGATGTCGAACTCTGACTCTAAATTTCTGACTACGACTCCAACTTGTGACTCCGGTTCTTCTTATTTCGAGTCCAACTTGTCAACTACATCTCTGACTCTGAATCGACTGACAATGGTCAACAGGAGGTCGACTATTTATTTATTTTACAAGGGCTCAACCACTCGACCATTATATAAGAAGTCGGTACCGATCGAAAAAAGGTCAACAAGAGGTCGATTCTTGACGTAATTTACAAGGAATCGACCATAATACAAGAGGTCGACTCTTGACTTAATTTACAAGGACTCAACCATAATACAAGAGGTCGGCACCGACTAAATTTGTGTGACTATTAACCACCTTTTTTCTTCGACATTTTCGACTAGCCAGAATTAAGCATGACTAAATAAGGTGTCAACCATTTACACTGAATTGCTATACTTTTCCTTTGTCATCAATGAACTTCTTTGATATCAATGACAATCATACTCAACATATGTAACAATATTTCTCTTCTTTGTCAAAGAATTTCTTCTCCACATTGTGTAGAGGTTAAAAGGATAAATTACCTTTTGGGAGTAGATAGAAGGACGGGCATTTTAAACTCTTCATCTTCTCAACTGCTTCATATTGATCCTAAATATGGGTGGAGTGTCCACTCAAAACATATGTCAATCACTTCTATATTGCTACACAGTGATCATCCAAAAAAATTAACACAATGATCTTCCCCTTTTAATTTTTATTGATAATTCTTTAATTCATGGTTCGTTATCATTTGTTTTTTTATCTTTTTAATTATTTTAAATTTTAATCGTTTTATACTTTCTTTAACTATGCAACACTATGAAAGTGAGTACTAGTGGATTGGACAAATATGGACCCTTGACACTGTCTGTTGTTTGTGGAGCTTGATCTTCCTGATTCAGAGGTCGTGTTCAACTACGTCTGGATCCCATCCCATGATGGGGGGGGTGTGGAGGGGATTTCCCATCCATTACAGTCATCATGGGGGGTACAAGGGGGTGACGACTAGTTTGGGATTCCCCTCTTGGTGGGGGTTCGGGGGAAACAACCCCATAGAGAATTTTTTTTTAAAAAATGCCTTGTAAAATGTTGTAATTTCATAGTCATGACTTGGTCAATAATGGGTGATTTATGGGCGCATGGTATTGGGTGTTCCATAGTATTTTCCCATGGTAATCAATCTGTTAGTGCCAGAATTTGTTCTAAGACTACTAAAGAACAAGCCAACACCATCTCAATAGTAAAATGAAATAAATTAGGTTTTAAAAGGGTTTTGGTTGTAAAATTCATCAACAAGAGAGTAAAATCTTATCAGGCTAAAATCATCACTAAACATGTAGAAATAAAAGACTGAGATGCATCATATCTGAAATATAAACTAGTAGCAAAATAAACATAAGACTAAGTTTCATCCACAGTTCACAAGCAATTCATGAATAATAACATCAAACAAGAAATGAAATTGTCAACTGAGTGACTACACCAATCAAAAATGAAAACCAGTAAATGAGATAATATGGGATTATATTTGCATATAGATCATAATCAGTCATCAAAAATTACACATGAGATTTAGAACCTTAGCCTAAAAAGTCTAAGCTTCAAAGCTTCCCCTTGTACTCCAAAAAATCGAACCCATTTACATTCTAAACTCCTTCTTTTATATGTTTTTACATCTCAAAAACATTTATATAACTAATTAACTGATTTTAGTTCAAGTTCTCGAAATTGTTACTAAAGTAAGTGTTCTTTTAAAACAAAATATTAGCTTTAGAAAAACTACTTAAAAGACACCTATCATCAAATCCTTTAAAGATCTTTGGCTGCCTCAACCAAAAGGGCTATTCCTTCTAAAATTTGTGCTTTCTTTCTGGTCCTTTTCTACTCTGCTTCTAGATCCTCAAGTCTCTCTAACAGTTCTTGATTCTGCTCAGTCAAATTCTGTATCTTCTGGTTCAAGCCTTCAAATGTGTCCTGAGTCTGCCTCTTCCTCTTAACAACTTCCTTTGAAACCCGAATCAACTCCTAATAATGAGAATTAACATCCTGAAGATCTTCCCTCAATCTCCTGTTTTTCATAACCAAACCCTCATTACTTTCATTTAGAAAATCAATTTGATATTGATATTGCTTAACAGTTTTCTAAGGTTGTTATTTTCTGAATCTAAGCATTTTCCTTCTTGAAATGAAGAGCCTTCTTTCGATGACCAAGGAATATTCAACTTCTTATAGATTGCCTCATCATCTTCTTCGTGCACCTCTATCGCTACAAGAATATCTAGGGACTCAACATCTTCAGTACTGCATTGAATTAATGGCTCTGCAATTTGACCCTTCATTGATGATGACTTCATATTTAGAACATCTTTTTCCTCACTATTTATTTGCTTAGAATCTAAACCTTCATCTGATGAGGAATCATTTATTAGTGTAAATTTCTCTTCAGCCAGCTTGGGATTCAAAAGCTTTTTCATATTTAACTTTAACTTGTTCTTAGGTCTAGTTTTAGGTCTCCAGCCTGCTCCTATTTCTCTCAACATCAGATAAGATTTACCCTGGTGTTTGATATCTGCAAGTTGCACAGCCTCAAGTCTGAACCCTGTCTCAACTAGCTTTTCCTTAGATCTTTCATTTGGAATTTGTGGGATTTCAACCTTCAATTCTTCTGATACTGGAACTTCATTTTTTTCTTCATGTATTCCTGTAGAATTTTGACTTTGTTCTAAAACACATTTACCTTCTTCCTGGTTCCTATCTTCTTCAAAAGTATTTTCTATGTACTTTTCAATGATCTATGTCACATCTTATAAAATCGGTACTTGAACTTCATTTGGTGTTTCTTTAGGCTGATCCTTCATAGGCTCTTCATACTTAGGAACTGGAACTTCTTTCTGAGAATTTCCTTTCTCCATATCATCAACTACCTCTCTCTTCAATCTTTTCACTAGGCAGAGATGTTTATCCATTTGTCTTTTCTTAGGCTGACTTTCTTGCTGAACTTGAATCCCTGACCAAAAAAAAAATGTTCCCAGCTTCTACCCTTCTTTTGTAAAACAGTATTAACAATTAGTTTAATTAGTCCATGGTAGAAAATGGATTGTTGAGTATAGTCTGCATGGCTCTTCACCTTCTCTGACATCTTCTGCAAACTTTTCAGGAAGAAGAAAGGTAAACTCATCATAGAAGTTTGATTTAAATGTTGCAAAAACCTAATATGATACTTATAAACAAATGCAAATATTCCTTCACAAGTTATATAACTCTGTAAAATTTGAATAGGCTCCCTCCATTCTAGTTTGAAATTCTGCACATGCACTCCTTTACCCCAATCTGGTTTAACTTCAGGCGATAAAAAGTCCTTCGAGTTGAAGGTGAAAGGTACTTTTTTAAACCAAAATTCTCCTTTAGCAATTACGCCTATAGCCTCTTCAATTAATTCTCTGGTAAGTTCGAAATTCAGGGTTTCTATAGATACTGTGTTTTTGTTTAAACCTTGAGCAAACCCGTTTGACAATTCTAAACTATAACCATCTAGCTTTTGGAAAAATTGGAACCAATCAACTTGTCGAAACATCTCCGCACATTCAGGAAATTTCTCTGCCCAAATAGTGTCCATGGGCTCCAGCCTATTTGTCTTACCACTCCTCATATTCACTGTGAAACCCTAACTGTATATTTTTCTCTAGAACTGAAGAGTATTTTCAAGCTATTTCACTATCACCATGCACTGATCACTAAGGAAAATCGAGCCCCCCAAACTTGCAATTTTTTAATTAATACTACGACTGAATTTCTTTCAACCACAAACTGACAACTATCAACACAATCTTTGTAACCCATCAGCTTCATAACTGGCTTCGAATATGCTCCAATCATGCGCTATCATAACTGTTCAAAAGGTTTTCATTCTCCAAAATTCCGGACAGCTGCGACTCACTTGAATAATTCTTTACTCAAACTTACGCACCTGTTAAAATGATTAACAAGATCTTTACACATACCACTTTCTTCTTACAAATGTGAAAACTCACATCATCTGCGATCTTGAAAATGGACGAGCTAATTTGTAAAATTTTAAAAGACCTCGACTTTCTTGTAGTGCTTTAATTTACGCTTTTCCTCGCTTGCGCTATAAGAATCTTCTGCTAAATGTTTTTCAATAAAAGGTTTGAAAAACAAGGGTTAAGCAATATGTCCAAACTTTAATTAAACCTTATGATAAGATTTTTCAAACTTTTAGAAATATACACATCTAATAAGCCCATAAAACTATAAAACCAACTTAATAAGATAAAATTAGGAGAAATATTACTTCAATCAAAAATAAAAAATAAAAAACAAAAAACAAGAATGCTCTTAATAACTTTCCAAAAATCAAAATCAAAATCTAAAGGAAATCAACAAAAAACAAATAAATTTTTTAGAATAAGACAAATAACCTCAGAACAAAATCTAACCATAACATCTGGCTCCTGCTGCAAGATGAATTCCTCCCTGTGAGGCTTCAAGAACCTGTAGATCAGTTCCTTTTGCCACTTAAGTGAACCTATATGCTACCTTTGCAAAACATCCATTGGGCCATGGAGTCTTATTCAAACCTCCCCACACCAGTATATACAGTGAATGTCAAATCTCCCTATTTCAAAAGCTATAAAAATGCTTGAGAAATCTTCCATTCATAGGACTGGAAAATTCCTCTCCTTCCAAAGTTTGCAGTATAAAAGTATTGTTTTCTAAAACTTTTGAGATCATAAAAGGACCCAACCAAAGATTATCAAATTTACCATGCTGACCTTTTTGGTCTCTCCTTGCATCCCACCTTAGTACCATGTCACTGACAGAGAAAGTATTTTCTTTTACCTTTTTATCAAATCCATCTTGTATATTCCTTATGTATGCATCAGCCCTTTCAGCTATAGCCTCACGTTCTTGCTGCAATTCAATCAACGAAAAAATTCTTCTTTGGAGATCATTAGGTTCTTCTTGACAGTCTTGGAAAAATTTCATTACTGGGACTCCTAGTTGAATAGGAAAGACTGCATAAATACCATATACTAATTGGAAAGGAGACAAGCCTATTTCCTTCTTGATAGTTATCCTATCTGCCCACAATGCATATTTAAGCATTGAATCCCATGACCTCTTATTTTGATTTAGCAATTTTTTAATACTCTGAATAATGTTTTTATTTGATGACTCTGCCAAACCATTTCCCTGGGGATAGTATGGAGTAGAATGCTTCAAATCAATTCCATTCTGTTCACAAAAACTCACCATAGCTTTTGACTTGAAAGCAGGTGTATTATTAATCAATAACCTATGTGGACAGCCAAACCGACTCAAAATATTTTCCTGTATAAAACTCATGCTAACTCCTTTAGTAGCTTTACATGTTGGAATTGCCTCCACCCATTTAGTGAAAAAATCTGTAGCTGTAAGTATCCACCTATGTTGTGCACTTGATGCAGGGTTAATTTCACCTATAAAATCTAATCCCCACTGTTGAAAAGGGGCATTAACTGCAATAGGCTTTAATGGTAAAGAAATGAGATTTTGTTTTCCGGTAAACTTTTGACACTGAACACATGCTCGCAACTGCTAGTATACATTTGAAAATAAAGAGGGCCAATAAAAACCAAACCTAAGAATTTTATATGCTGTAGATTTCCAAAACTTGTGACCCCCACAAGCACCTTTATGCATTTACGAAATTACCTCATTCACCTATGATTTCTCTAGACATCTGAGTAAAATTCCACCTGGATCCTTCCAAAACAACTGTTGATTAACCAAGCAATATTTTGTAGCCTTCAATTTCAATGATCTAGATGTCTTTTTGTCAAAATTATCTGGACATTTTAGATGTAATAGAAAATAAACAATATCATAATACCATTATGATCGTGCATATTTATCTAAAATCTGCTTTTGATTATCCTTCATCTGCAATTCTTCTTGAGTTGGCTGATTTGCCACCAAATGAATATCCAAAGCTTCACAATTTGAATCAACTAACAGTTTTGCTAAACCTTGACCTTTCACTAACTTTGTAGGTCTGATTTCAACCTCATATTCCATGATTTTTGCAATCCACTTACCTCTTTTACCCTCACTGTCTGGCTAAGTTAAAATCTCCTTAATAGCAGCATTAGGTACATAGGAGATTATCTTTGAATGAAAAATGTAAATTCTAAAAGACTTTAAAGCTTTTACAAGTGCATAAGCTTGCTTCTCAAGTGTACTTTACTTCAATTCTGAATCCCTGAGAGTTTTACTAAAGAAAGCTATTGGCTGCTCTAAATCATCTGCATTCTTTTGTAAAAGAATAGCTGCTATTGTGTCTTGGCATGCAAAAGAAAAGGTAAGGAAACCTTTTGAAAAATCAGGACTTACCAAAACTAGAGCTTCTGTCAAGGCTTGTTTAATCTTCTCGAATGAAGCCTTAGCTTCTGCTATCCATTTCACTTCTTGATCCTTCCTCAACATGGATGTAATGTGTTTAATAGTTTCAGCAAAGTTCGGGATGAACCACCTCAGAAAATTAATTTTCCCAATAAATGATTGGACATCTTTTTTACTCCTTGGGATAGTAATCTTTAGAATTGCTTTGATTCTCTCTGGATCTATTCTAATCCCATATTTAGCTAAAACAAGATGCCCCAGAAGCTTACCTTCTTGTACTGCAAAATGTGACTTCTTGGGATTCAAAGACAACCCAAATTTCCTACACTTCAGAAATGTTTGCTCAAGATGCTTCAAGTGCTCATCAACAGACTGAGAAAAGACTGTAATATCATCCAAATAAATCACAACAAATTTCTCTTTTTCTCCTACAAATGCTATGTCCATAGGTCTTTGAAATGTTGCACCCGCATTCATCAATTTGAATGGCATCTTATCATACATGAATGTGCCCCATGGAGTAGTGAAGACTGTTTTCTCCCTATCATCCAGATGTACAGCTATTTGATTGTATCTTGAGAATCCATCAACCATGGATATTCTCTTAGCACCCACCACTTTTTGCAGAATTTACTCAATCTTTGGTAAGGGGTAGTTGTCCTTCAATGAAGCTCTATTAAGGTTCCGGAAGTCCACACATAATCTAATCTCTCCATTCTTCTTTCGAACTGGAACTAAGTTAGCAACCCATGATGAATATCTCAATGGAACAATTATCTTTGCATCTAGTAACTTTTTAACCTCTTTCTCTATAACTGGCAGCAGAGCTGGGTTAATTCTTCTCAATTTTTGTCTGAATGGTTTCACATCTGATTTTAAAGGTACTCTATGTTGAATGATACTTGTATCATAAGTTCTTAAATATTCATAGCACCAAGCAAAAATATCAACAAACCTCTTCAACAATGCAATATATATGTTTCTTTGTTCAACTGGTAGAGACTTAGAAATCTTCCCCATTCTTGGTTGCTCCTCTGTACCAATATTGCAGCTCATGATATTTTCTTCTAAAGATTGTATAGCAGGCTTCAACATAGTATCATCTTTTGAAAAAATTATCTCAAGAGGAACTAAACCTTTAGGAATAAAATTGCCCTTCAATTCAATAATTCTGTGATCAACAATTTTATTTTCAGTGTATGCAGCAGTCTCATTTACCTCTTTGTCTTCATCCTGATCAATTAGAGAATAGGAAAATTCTCCAACTAATTCCAAGAATTTTTTAATCTACACATCATCCTCAAAAACTCTCCATTGTTTTATATTATCTAGCACTGAGGGTCTATATTTTATTTCAATAGGATACTTCAACTGAGTGTGCTTTGGAATTCTGAAATGAGTGGCTACCAAGGCTAGTGAATCAGCAGTCTGATTCTGATCTCTAGGGATAAAAGTAATATTAAATGCTATGAAAAAGTTATCGATCATATCCCACACTTCAATTCTATATACCTTCAACAAGTCCTGCTTTACCTGATATTTTCCCTTTGCCTGTTGGACAATCAATTTGGATTCGCCATAAACATAAAGTTGTTGAATTCCCAAATCCTTTGTAGCCCTTAAGCCACGTATCAATGCCTCATATTCTGTTGTGTTGTTGGTAGTGACAAATTTCATTTTATACATCAAACTAATTACTTCTCCACCAGGAGAAATCAAAACAATGCCAGCTCCTGCTCCCTCTTTACATGAAGAACCATCAAAATACATCTGCCACAGCTCATCTTTTGGTTCAACAGTAGGTTTTATTAATGCTTCTTTTTCCACCTGTAGTACTCCATTTGTACTCTCATCACTAAAATGAAGCATACAAGAGCCCAACTCTTCATCTACTGAATATAGGGGATGATTAGTTGGATTCTTATCATCAATTACTATAAATGCATATTGTAACTCTCTGTATAATCTTCTGTTCTCTCCACCAAACAATGGAATAGTTGCATAAGCCAAGTCCATCTGTAACGTACCACCTATTTTCTTCGCCCAAGACCTTGAGAGCAGCATGCCAAACCTAGGAGATATGTCAGCAACTACTACATCCATTATAACACTCTTCATTGGTAATTGAGAAAGATTAACCACCAAATCCTTTATTACTCCTAGAAATTTCACAGCTCTAGAATCAAAGGCAAATAGATCATGATATAGTTTAGTGACACTCAAACCAAGAGAATCCATTACTGCCTTAGGCATCAAATAATGCGAAGCTCCAGAATCTAGAAGGCAGTTGTGAATCATTTGATCATGGACAGTCAAAGTTATGTAAAACGGTGGAGGAAAAGTTGAAACACTCTCCGGCTTTTCGGATGAAGCTATCCCAAGAACTACTTTTGGTTGTTCTTCTTGTAAATTCACTCTATCTGAAGAAGAGGAATTGACTGGAACATTCAATAATTTAGATGCAGAATCTCTAAAGAAAGGAGTTTTCATTAAATCAGTCAATGGTACTGGGACTTTGATTTTACACAATTCATTCTCAAAATTAAAAGTCTGTAAACTTTTACTGTTTTCTTCAATTTCTGTTGCTTTGGTCTGATCACTATGATCTTGTTTCTTTCCCTGAATTTGATTAGGCAACTGATTGGAAAGTGGAACTATTTTCTTTTTGGAATCTGAACAACCTGTTTAGGGCCTGATCTTAAATTATAAGACTTTTTTGGATCAGTTTGACATAAACTGGCTAAACCTTGAGGACGATGATCAGCTCCCTCCTGACACTGATATGAATCATAATATTCAGAATTTTGATAGCTACATTCAGTTATAAAACTTTCAGATGATAACTCCCTGAAATAATTTAAATTTTGATTTAAATCATTCTCATACTCCACATCTTCCACCTGTTCAATTTCTTCTACAAAATTATTTTGGAAAGGGGGTGGGACTCTTTGATCTTCATTTTCTCTCCTTTCCCTTTGAATATCATTGTTTCTCCTTTCCCTAGGTATGAATCTTGGTACAAATGGTCTTCTAAACTGGTTTGGATTTTGATTAGGATTTCTTTCTCCATCTTGAAAAGGTTTATTAGAACTCTTCTCCAACTCCAATCTATTTACTTTCACAGTCAATATTTTTATAATCTTATTCATCTCCTCCATCTGACTTTCTTCCTTCTTTGATGTATGAGCTACAGGTGTTACTACATTTTTACCTTTTCAATCATGAAATTGATGGTCTGCCTGCTCTTTAAGTCTGTTAGAAGCCAGAATATTGGACTCCACCTCTAAAGAAGCTTCCTGCATATTCAATAATGTTACAGGTCTCCTCTCTCTCAAGTGTAAGGAAGAATCATGGTCAAATTCATTTGCATATGCCAGTTTAGCCAACGTCTCTGAAGGTTTATTTTCCAATGGAATCCTGCCATACATTTTATTGAAACGCTTTGAAAAATCAGCTATAGTTTCATCATGTTTTCTCTTTAGAGCCGCAAATTTAGTAATATAATATGTGTGATCCTTTCTGTCTCCCCATTACCTCATGAAAACTTCTTGTAATTCTTCTATCAAGGTTATTGATTTTTGTGGTAGCTCCCTTAACCATTTTCTGACATCACCATCCAAACTTTGCACAAACATACCCATCCAGACATCCTTTGCTTCTATATTTTGGTTATCAGCATAACTAAGGAATGAAGTCTAGTGTTCCTCTATAGTTGTTTCTCCTAGCCCATTAAACGTGGGTAGATATTTTTGGTAATCCCCTGATGGAAGAGCATTTAAAGGTTGTGGAAGCACTTGGATGGGAATCTTTCACCCTCGAAATTGGCTAAGGCAAGAAACTAGTCATCCACTAGCTCTCCCTCTTCACAAATGCAATTGCAAATTCTACAAATGATAAAAATATGGTTTCATTCTTTGTTATCGACATTTATAAACTTCTAATGTCCTCCATGGGTCGAATTCCTTCCAAGGGACTCATGCCAACTCAAGTTGGGAAGAGATTCCAAAGAACGCAACTTGTACAACAATTCCTAGTCTCCCACTTCCACCAAATCACATGTGGAAGCATCTTAGCTTCCCTAACACCCTTGAGCACCCTCTTGGAGTCTATTTTTATCCCTGACATGTCATATATGTCATATGTCAGCCTTCAGGTCTTATTTGTGTCATAGGTGTCATAGCATCTTCATCATTGTTGTCATAGAGCTAGGGAATCTAGCCCAAGTGTCTCACTAGCTCTAAATTGCCTCTTCCTCTTCCATGGGAGTTACTCTTCCTCTATATTTTGACCTTGGATGAGTCATGCAATGAATAATACCTTTTGTACTCCCCCAAGTATGTTACCATTCACCTTGAATTCGAATTGGTGAGAGAATGATGCCAAGTGTAGTGGGGAAATCTAGCCATATGTGGGTCCCACTTCCTCCATGTGTCTTCATGATGAAATGCCACTTTGATTTTCACTTGTATATATTTATTTAGCTCATTTATTAAATATTTATGCCATTCTAATGTTCAAACATCATTTATTATCCCCATTATTCCAAATCCCAAAGCTTCCACCCCAAACCTAGGAAACTAGTAATTTTCCTCCTTGGAAATTATTTGACCTTTAGCATCAATTTGACAAACTCTAATGAATAGGGCCAATGTGATTAGGCCATTGTGACCCAATACCAAATTTGGGACATGAAAAAACTTCACTTCCATCCCCGACAACGGCGCCAAAGATGTTAGTGCCAGAATTTGTTCTTAGACTACTAAAGAACAAGCCAACACCATCTCAATAGTAAAATGAAATAAATTAGGTTTTTATAGGGTTTTGGTTGTAAAATTCATCAACAAGAGAGTCAAATCTTATCAGGCTAAAATCATCACTAAACATGTAGAAATAAAAGACTAAGATGCATCATATATGAAATATAAACCAGTAGCAAAATAAACATAAGACTAAGTTTCATCCACAATTCACAAGCAATTCATGAATAATAACATCAAACAAGAAATGAAATTGCCAACTGAGTGACTACACCAATCAGAAATGAAAACCAGTAAATGAGATAATATGGGCTTATATTTGCATATAGATCATAATCAGTCATAAAAAATTACACATGAGATTTAGAACCTTAGCTTGATAAGTCTGAGCTTCAAAGCTTCCCCTTGTACTCCAAAAAATCGAACCCTTTTACATTCTAAACTCCTTCTTTTATATGTTTTTACATCTCAAAAACATTTATATAACTAATTAACTGATTTTAGGTCAAGTTCTTGGAATTTTTACTAAAGTAAGTGTTCTTTTAAAACAAAATATTAACTTTAGAAAAACTACTTAAAAGACACCTGTCACGAAAGCCTTTAAAGATCTTTGGCCGCCTCAGCCAAAAGGGCTATTCCTTCTAAAACTTGTGCTTTCTTTCTGGTCCTTTTCTTCTCTGCTTCTAGATCCTCAAGTCTCTCTAACAGGTCTTGATTCTGCTCAATCAAATTCTGTATCTTCTGGTTCAAGCCTTCAAATGTGTCCTGAATCTACCTCTTCCTCTTAACAGCTTCCTTTGAAACCCGAATCAACTCCTGATAATGAGAATTAACATCCTGAAGATCTTCCCTCAATCTCTTGTTTGTCATAACCAAACCCTCATTACTTTCATTTAGAAAATCAATTTGATATTTATATTGCTTAACAGTTTTCTGAAGGTTCTGATTTTCTGAATCTAAGCATTTTCCTTCTTGAAATGAAGAGCCTTCTTCTAATGACCAGGGAATATACAACTTCTTATAGATTGCCTCATCATCTTCTTCATGCACTTGTGTCGCTACAGGAATATATGGGGACTCAACATATTTAGTACTGCACTGAATTAATGGCTCTGCAATTTGACCCTTCATTGATGGTGACTTCATATTTAGAGCATCTTTTTCCTCACTGTTTATTTGCTTAGAATATAAACCTTCATCTGATGAGGAATCATCTATTAGTGTAACTTTATCTTGAGCCAGCTTGGGATTCAAAAGCTTTTTCATATTTAACCTTAACTTGTTCTTAGGTCTAGTTTTAGGTCTCCAACCTGCTTCTATTTCTCCCAACATCACATAAGATTTACCCTGGTGTTTGACAGCTGCATGTTGCACAGCCTCGGGTCTGAACCCTGTCTCAACTAGCGTTTCCTTAGATATTTCATTTGGAGTTTGGGGGCTGTCAACCTTCAATTCTTCTGATACTGGAACTTCATTTTTTTCTTCATGTATTCTTGTAGAATTTTGACTTTGTTCTAAAACACATTTACCTTCTTCCTAGTTCCTATCTTCTTCAAAAGTATTTTCTATGTACTTTTCAATGATCTCTGTCACATCTTGTAAAATCGGTACTTGAACTTCATTTGGTGTTTCTTTAGGCTGATCCTTCATAGGCTCTTCATACTTAGGAACTGGAACTTCTTTCTGAGAATTTCCTTTCTCCATATCATCAACTACCTCTCTCTTCAATGTTTCACCAAGCAGAGATGTTTATCCATTTGTCTTTTCTTAGGATGTCTTTCTTGCTAAAGTTGAATCCCTGACCAAAAAAAAAATGTTCCCAACTTCTACCCTTCCTTTGTAAAACAGTATTAACAATTAGTTTAATTAGTCCATGGTGGAAAATGGACTGTTGAGTATAGTTTGCATGGCTCTTCACCCTCTCTGACATCTTCTGCAAACTTTTCAGGAAGAAGAAAGGTAAACTCATCATAGAAGTTTGATTTAAATGTTGCAAAAACCTAATATGATACTTATAAACAAATTCAAATCTTCCTTCACAAGTTATATAACTCTGTAAAATTCAAATAGGCTCCCTCCATTCTAGTTTGAAATTCTGCACATGCACTCCTTTACCCCAATCTGGTTTAACTTCAGGCAATAAAAAGTCCTTCGAGTTGAAGGTGAAAGGTACTTTTTTAAACCAAAATTCTCCTTTAGCAATTACGCCTGTAGCCTCTTCAATCAATTCTCTGGTAAGTTCGAAATCCAGGGTTTCTATAGATACTGTGTTTTTGTTTAAACCTTGAGCAAACCTGTTTGACAATTCTAAACTATAGCCATCTAGCTTCTGGAAAAATTCAAACCAACCAGCTTGTCAAAACATCTCAGCACATTCAAGAAATTTCTCTTCCCAAATAGTGTCCATGGGCTCTAGCCTATTTGTCTTACCACTCCTCCTCATATTCACTGTGAAACCCTAACTGTAGATTTTTCTCTAAAACTGTAGAGTATTTTCAAGCTATTTCACTATCACCATGGACTGATCACTGAGGAAAATCGAGCCCCCCAAACTTGCAATTTTTTAATTAATACTATGACCGAATTTCTGTCAAGGCAAACCGGCTTTGTGAATGATTTCAACAGCTGGCCACATACCTGTCATAATAATGATTTAAATTTTTGAATATGCGCTATTTTTTCCTCCTAGGTGTCTAATAAACTTTCAAAGCTCCGTCCTCAACTACCACAACCTGCCACAACTATGCCAGTCACATACTCTATAATCCCTAATTCTTTAACTGCCCGAATTTCTTTCAACCACAAACTGACAAGTATCAGCACGATCTCTGTAACCCATCAGCTTCATAACTGGCTTCAAATATGCTCCAATCATGCGCTATCATAACTGTTCAAAAGGTTTTCATTCTCCAAAATTCCGGACAGCTGCGACTCACTTGAATAATTCTTTACTCAAACTTATGCACCTGTTAAATGATTAACAAGATCTTTACACGTACCACTTTCTTCTTACAAATGTGAAAACTCACATCATCTGCGATCTTGAAAACGGACGAGCTAATTTGTAAAATTTTAAAAGACCTCGACTTTCTTGTAGCGCTTTAATTTACGCTTTTTCTCGCTTGCGCTACAAGAATCTTCTGCTAAATTTTTTTCAATAAAAGGTTTGAAAAACAAGGGTTAAGCAATATGTCCAAACTTTAATTAAACCTTATGATAAGATTTTTCAAACTTTTAGAAATATACACATCTAATAAGCCCATAAAACTATAAAACCAACTTAATAAGTTAAAATTAAAAGAAATATTACTTCAATCAAAAATAAAAAATAAAAAAACAAGAATGCTCTTAATAACTCTCCAAAAATCAAAATCAAAATCTAAAGGAAATCAGCAAAAAACAAATAAAATTTTGAGAATAAGACAAATAACCGTAGAACAAAATCTAACCATAACACACTCTTTAAAAGGAAGGCATTGTAATACGATTGTGTATGTAGTATTGTAAATATCTCTATGATTATGTAAAAGAGACTGTGAGAGAGTGAAGAGGGAGTTACAATATATGTGCTGCAGGTTGTATCCCTTCATTTGTTGGATGGTATAATAATAAGGACTGGGAATTTCTCCGTGTACGTAGCCCAAATTGGGTGAACCATCTATATTGGTGTTTCTCTTGTATTGTGTTTATGTGTTTTATATTTACATCTTGTTTATTATTATTTCTCTGCAATCTTATTTTTATAACACTATCAACTACATCATCTAACCTCATCATTAACAGTGTTGTACATGACCAACATTATGATATGGTCGAGTCTTCTTCGTTTTCAAATCATTATAGCCATTAAATTTAAATTAGCCGAGTATAGTTTCGAATCATAGGTATACTTTATGACTTTGATTTAAGTGACACAAATATAATTTTGATTAGTGATGAATGGAAGGTTTATGGTGGGGCTACTAGAATTGAAAAACAAGTTAGAGGCATAAAGGACACGCCACTTAAGTGTCATTAGTTATAGTTGAGGAAAATGGGTAATCTAACTTGAAATTCATATGAATAATGATATGTGGACACTTAGATATGGTGCGTCGTTTGAGTCGAGTATCATAATTTAGAAACTAGGTTATATATCCTCATACAACATTAATAGAAGATAATTTAGTGGTTATATTAGATGTAAAATTAGAATCAAGTCTCATTAAAGTACTTTTATTGTAGTGGTGTTTATAAACATGTCTTAGGCTTTATAACTTTAGGTTTAGGTGAAGATTATTGTAATGATTAGTCTAGAGGTTTTATAAGACTTAAGTTCCATGGCATGACCCTTATATCCATGTTTTAGGCTTAGAATTCATGACTTTAGGTTTAAGTGAAGATTTAACTCCCTTTAATCTAATTTTATTAGAGTGACATTTATAGATTATTGTAATGATTAGGCTAAAATTTATATAAGACATAAATCTCCTTAATCTAATTTTATTAGAGTAACATTTATATCCAGGTCTTAGAATTAGACTTTATGACTCTAGGTTTAAGTGACACAAGGAATGGTTAGCAATAAATCATCAATGGTAGATATAGGGTGTGGATACTTCAAGTTAACAACAACCCTTATACGTAAATTTCATGTCATTAATTAAGAAAAACGGTCATTTCGAAGAATGGAATGCAAGTCATTGTAGAATAGTGTGGTCACTTGATTAAATCTTAGGATGTTATAGGTTAAATAAGGTAAGTGGAGAATCTGAGAAAGCATTTTATGCTTAAATCTTACAATATTATAGGTCATATAAGGTAAGTGGAGATTTTGAAAAAGTATTTTATGCTTTAATCAAAGAATTAATGATGGTTTTTCAAAATGTTTAATTATAAAAATTATTTTAATTAACAATATTATGAAATCATAATAATTATTATTTTGGTCTTCTTTTAATTTAACTAATATAACTTAAATTATAACATGATATATTAATGAAATGTTAAATATTTTAAACCTAAATCCATATTGTGATTAGCTATGCATGTCCAATAAATAAAGGAAAGGTGAAGATGATAATATTTTTTTTTGTAATTTAGGAATTCTCGTCAGAATCCAATGTCTAGACGAACCCCTTCGCAATGATATAAACCCAGAGTCGGGCCCAACCTTAGTTTGGAAGTGAGAACAATCTACCTAACGGGAACTAGAACTATCACCATGGTCACACAAGAACTCCCGCGAGAAACATACAATATTCCCCCACCGGGAATCGAACCTAGACTTTCGTTGAGTCAGCCATAAGGCTCCACCGTTAACCCACAACCTCAGGCCAATATAAATGCAAGTTAGGTGCATGACAATAACATGTAAAGCCTACCACATGTGTAGAAATAGAGATAGATTTCTCAATAAATGTTCTCAAGTATAGCATTTTAATGATCTAAGTCATTAAGTAGACTATTTTGATGGTCAAAGTTATACAAAGTATCACATAATGGATTCATTGTCAATCAATGTCATTAAATATAGTATCTTGATAATCAAATTTGTACAAAGTATCGCATGATCGACCCAATATCATTAAATATGGCATCTTGAAGATCAAAATTATACACATTAAACCCAATTAGATCTTGATATCAAAGTTGGTACAAAGTATCACATGATTTATCCACACTTTTCATAGGCCAGAAATGATACACTTTTAGAGGAATAACATGATTGATATTTTCCAAACATTATTTATCCACACCTTTCATAAACCAGAAGTGACACACTCTTGGAGGAATAACATGATTGATATTTTCATGTACCTTTACATTATCACATTAGGTTAGGTGCAACATTTATTTAGTCCTTTTTCCTGGACCCTTATACCATACCACAAAGCCATTAGAAAATTAATAAGCTCAAACCCAAATTGATCTAGTGTGAAAATGTAACATGAGGTCAAACTATTCTCTATGCACAATCCACATCAATGTAACATGAGGTCAAACTATTCTCTATGCACAATCCACATCATACTCATACCAAAGAACAATAATCGTACATGGACTATTGTGCCCTCAACCAATTTACCCAATATTGTACTGTGAATACTTTAAAGACTCTTGTGGAGGTGAAAAGTCAATCACCAAACTTACATGAAATTTGGCTATCATTTTCATTAAGATCCATTCGACCCTTAAGATGTTCGGAAGATCTAATTACAATAGGTTGTATAAGTGTTTAGTGTTTTCACTTTGCTTCGCTGATATGTTAATAATCTTTTTGTTTCTTATAATTGTTTTGTGTTTCTTAATAGATAAATTTGTTTGTATGTAACTCAATTATAATGCATTTAAATTGAGTAGAGTACGAGATAAACGTCTTTAGGACATCATATAGATTTTACAAATCTTACATCATCATAAGACACATTTTAAAATTTTAATGACCTTGTTCAATACACTCTACTCTTCCTTGTAGTTGTTTATTCTTTTAATAAATATGTATTGCTTGTTATTTTATTTAAAATGGATGAATGCTTGAAGTTGAGAATGATGATAGATTACATTATTTGCATTATTACACTAATTTGTTTGATAATTTTCTTTGCACTTTTCACTTTGCACTTTTCACATTGCATGTATACTGATCTCTTTTGTTAATCTTCATAAACTTGGTTGGATTTGCTCTAGTTTTATGTGTTATGCAATTGAATTTGAGAACTACAAAACTATTTCTCCTTGCCATAAGGTGCTCAACATATGAATTTAGTTTTATGTGTTATGCAATTGAATTTGAGAACTACAGAACTATTTCTCCTCACCATAAGGTGCTCAACATATGAATTTGAGTTCTATAGAGCCATAAATAATCCACCTTGTATTATTATTAATTGGAAGGTTGAAAAAACGTGTGGCTTCCATGGTATATCTTGACACTAATGGTTGTCAATAAATCAACATAGTGTTGGAGTATCGGTACAACCACATGGTATAACCATCGCACCTCCGGGGATATAAAAATGTTGACTAACTACCACTCCTGGAAATAGGACCGTGTGCTTGGTTTCATATATTCACCAAGGTAATTTAGTCATAATTCTCATTATATTGACACAGGTTAATGCTCTTAAATATCACATTTCTATTATTTCCCTTTTTTATTGCTAATATTCACAAATTTAATTATGGTTTTAATCTATTTTATAAGATTTTCAAGATTTTTCTTCTCTTTCTACTATTCACAAACTGAGAGAGAATGTTTGTACATGATTTATGATGGAATATATTTAGGGTCATGCATTTGATCTGGGGTTGAGAATTTATGCCTTGTCAAGAGGAGCTCAATTCATAGTGTCAATGTAATATCATGTCTTATTAACCCATGAACCATTTGTGTGCTTCCAATGCTTAAAAAACCAACAAATATGTTGTGCTTCCAATGCTAAAAACAATCTTTAATATAAGGGTATTTCAAAGTATAATCAACCCATAAACTATTTGTGGGCTTCCAATGCTTAAAAAACCAACAAACATGTCATGCTTCTAATGCTAAAAAACAATCTTTAATATAAAGGTATTTCAAAGTATAATCATGAGGAATTGAACCTCATCTTTATTTTGTAGATAAGAGTATTTCAAAATATAATTAAGAAGAATTGAACCTTGTCTTCAATTTTGTGAACCTTGTCTTGAACCTCGTCTACATCGTTATGATATTGTTGTTATACTAACTCCTGTCATAGCTAGTTTATCAATTGATTATGAAATTCTTTTGCCATGGTTATTTTATGATATTCAATTGGTTTTGTTTGGTTTCATGTAACAATGGTGTTTTTATTTTTTATTTTGCTCTATGTTTAAGAGATAACTTATGATATACTATTGGTTCGGGTAGCTGGAAAAAATATTTGGAATTATGCCACATTCATTTTGGAAATGTTAATGTAAATAATCTCGCATCTTCGGAAAAACTTAGAAACCTTGTACCTTCACAAATTCTTTTTGCCATGGTTATTTTATAATATTCAATTGGTTTTGTTCTTATGCTAGCTCTTGCTGTAGCTAATTTGAATTGGAAAATAGATTCAACGCCCTCAAATATCTTTATAGCACTCATATTATAAAATTTTCACAACTAATATATGTGATTAATTTTTTTTTAATTTCCAACTACCTCCAAACAAAACAAACCAAAAAATATAATTGAAAAAAAACACTTAAAATATCAAACTATTACATAAATATAAAATATAAATTTGAATTATATAAAAAAGAATTATAAACTAGTAAAAATCAATGTTTCACACATTTACATAATGTTTACCACCATTCTTTTACACAATGTTTTTTATCTTTTGAAAATAGAAATAACATTATTCAAAATTTTATATGATGAAAGTTGTAAATGTAAGGTTTATGGCTAACTTTCAAAATTTACTATTAGTGTTAAAAGTTTTTAATTTTTATTATTTGAAAAACATAAGAAATTTATGTAAAAATGTCAAAAGTTGACAACAAAGTTGTGGATGTCTTTAAGATATTTTCAATGATATGAAGAGTGTAGACAACAAAAATTTTAATCGAAAGGTATGGGAAAATTACCAAAAGATTCCACTAAGCAAAGAACCCAAAAAAACAGGATGGGTGGATAGATGTAGAGACCTTATATATACTTTATCATTTTATTAAATTATTATATATTATTAGATGGCTTCGAGGTGAGTGGATAATATTTTTCCCATACTAGATTATAGAGCACCTTATTCCTCTTGGTGTAATTATTATATATTTGTTAGATAGTTTGTTATTAATTAAAATTTATGATATACTATTATGTAATTTATAATAATATATAATTCATTATTATATTTAGTATTATATAATATATTTTCATAATTTATTATTGGATATTAGAAAAATAAATTTTATGTTTAATGAAATTTATAAGGAGACAAATGTAATATTAAAAAGATAAATTCACAAATTTTAATAATTTTTAGCATTTAAAAGTACTTTAAAGCATATTTAAATTAAAATCATGTTATTATTGAAATATGCTTTAATATTTCAATTTAAAGCATATTTCAATTAAATCAACAAGAGGAAAGAAGATAACATATTTCAATAATAATTTGATCTAATTGCCACATTTGCAGAAAGATAACATGTTTTTTTTTACTAGCTCAAAGATAATAAAAAAAAAATGTTCTAAATTTGAATTTGTTAAATGCATTTGTATATGTATTTCTATAGACTCTTCCTTCTATAGCTTCCCTTCACTACTGCAAATAGCAATGTTGGGGACATTGCCACCTCGTGGCTCTTGTTCAATTGAATGATTTGTATTAAAAGTATTTTTTTGGAAAGTTGGTGAGTCCATTAAATGGTCTTTTTCCATAAAGTGAAGTGCACAAAATGGTTATGGTTATTGTATTGAATGACGGTGGTCTGTTGGTGGGGATAAATGAATTTCATTCCATCCACCTGGGTTCAATTCCATTGAGACATCTTTTGGCTTGGATGAATGGCTGACGGTTTGCTCGACCTACCATCCATGATATGTGGGGAAGTTTGTTAGGATTTCCCCTACCTGTTAGATTTCCTTGATTTCTTTGGAATAGCAAGAAGGTGGTATTTTCCGCGTGAAATTTTGTTTTGCATATTTTATATCAAAATTAGAAAATATTTAAATTAGATATTGTTATCCTCAATCCACAAACTTTAATTCAAGTATATAAATACCAACACATTTGGAAAGTTATCCCATAGAATTTTAATGTCATACTTGAATTATTTACCATTATACTTGGCATCTATATTTGTGATAAAAAAAATGAGGGAAATGATCTACCAATTGATTTTAAGAGATCGGGTCTTACAAATAATGTTCTCACTCCACTAGAGAAGAAAACATATACTCTAGTAAAAGTTTCATGTAATTTTATGTTAGATATATTGGCAACCAACACCACAACATATGTAGCTTTTTACCCTCTTGTAAATTTGGTGATACTAAGTTGGGCCAATTGTGTCACAATGTTATTGGAATACAATCTTGATGCCAAACCCTAAAAAAGAAACTTTAATAAACAAATATTCACCCATATTTTGTTAATGTTGTGAATTATTTTAATTTATTGATATCTAGTAGACCAAGGACGATATACACATTTCCAATGTATATTGTATATTTTATTTATTCAAATTTACAATATATTCTTTTTTTTATTGAATTCAAGTATACCAAGGAGGATATACAAATGTTGAATAATATCCCATAGGCCCTTAGTCATGCACATGGGCTTACTATCCAAAATTTTGATAAGGATTTCATAATCTATTTTTTTTCTTTTGATATACAATGCTTATGTCAAACCCCTCAAAAGGCAACTTTGTGAGAATATTCACCCATATTTTAATAATCTTGTGAATTATTTTTATAGAATTCAAGTAGATCAATGAGGCTATACAAATATCCAGTATATATTGTGAATTCTGTGGATTCAAATTTCCAAGATATATTCTATTTTTTCAATGAAACCAAGTAGAGCAAGGAGGTTATACAAGTTTTGAATAATATCCCAGAGGCCCTTAGCTATGCCTCCAGGATAAGAGGAAAGGAGGTACTTGTATCATGATTGGAATGGATTTAAGGTGGGATTTAATAAGTGAGTAAAACTTAAGGACATTGAAGAACTGAATACAATCTTTTTATTAGATAAGGCTTAGGAAAAGCACTCAACATAAATAGTGTAATTTACTTTGTGTTGGGCCATATTTGATTATAAAGTACAATGGATTTAACACTTATATATTGTAATGAAAATGACAACATTTACACCCAATCCATAATCAATTAGGCAATATTTAACATAATACTAACCAACTTGTAGATATTGTATAATGAAGATGTAACTGAAACACACTTTCATTAATATAAAACATGACCATAACTTAAATGTCGAAATAAAACATGTACAAATCATTATTGATTGCCATCACCTAGATTATATTCCTAGCTTAGCATGATAACATTGTTGTTCTCAAAAATATGTTTTGATCTTGGAGCATTATCTTAGTACGAACCACTAATCCTTATCCAACATGTCTGGGTAAAAGACAACTTGGTTGCAAAGTTTTGGGTAAACATAAGGATCATTCTTTTCATCCCACCTCTTTTTAGAATTGATACATATTATCACACCATCACAATCTTCCATCACATTATTCTAATCAAAACTATACCACTACTTGCACCTAAGTAACGCATTGGAAAGATGAGAAGTCCACTTCCATGGTCTCTTGTATCTTTTCAACATAACCTAGCTTCCCCTCTACTATGTTCTGATCATGATGGATAGCATGGCTATATTGGTTGAACTCGACCTTCACTCCACATTCAAATGTGACACATCCATCATTGGTATCCTTAATGCTAAAATGATGTCCATATGCCCACATGGATGGGAACAAACACACCTAAAAAAAAGCAAAGAATGGACATTAATAAAAACATAATACATGTTATAATTCTAACGTGCATTATAAAATGAACAATGTACATGGAGAAATTATTACAAAGTTGTTGCTCCCAATCCCTATGTTTAGTGCATCCTCTTCACCACATAGGTAACGCCTAGATGTGCCATATTTCTCTCTGATCTGGTCAACCACCCAACTATTGGGACAAACCGTTGGCAAATTTTCTTTTAAATGATCAAGATACAGGGTTATTCTACTATTCAATAGTCTAAATTATTTCACATCAGTGTCCCAACTCCTTCTCTTCTCTTCATACAATACAACCCATGGTTGTGTTGCCTCCACATCGTAAAGAACAGATTTATTGATGGCATCAATTTCAACATGAGTCCATTGATGTATTCATGAAATGAAAACGATTATTATGAGATCAAATATATATTATAAATTTTAATGTAAACAATTACTCTACAAAAAATTGACAAAATATAAGTGACTTACTCTTTTTCATGCGGTTTTTTCCATTCATTTGGAGTAGCTCCCCTTCCCTTTTGTACTCATCTCATTGATTGTCCTAAACTACTCTACCTAGTGTATCATTGATTTGCTTGATGTATTCGCTAGCGTAATAGAGTGACTTATATTCTATGTACTCCTCCGCCATAGACCCCTCAGGTTTTTTCCTTCTGTCTAACAAACCCATTCGAATTTCTCATGTTCCCATCCAAGAAGAACATCCAATGACATGGGGCCACCCTATCTAATTTAACGTCATTAAGTAGGGGAATTAGAAGATGTACTTGTAAGTCCATGAAACTTGTGGGTAGTTCCTTCTCAAACATACAAACAATCTCAACAATCTCTTGATTCCATCATTGAATGATAGCCACGTGAATCTCCTTTGATGTTATCCAACATACAAATGCATATAATTTAGATATGACTCATCATATATCCTAGGGGAAGTCATGGTTCACACAACCATGCATGAGCAAAGGATAATGACACTACAAAATAAACACATAAGAAATTAATTAGCATAAAACTATCAATGCATAACATATTATAACCTAAAATGCATAAAAAGAAGCATTTAATTGATATACATACACTTAAAGCTTGTTTAAATGGTCATATGGTTTCAATATCGACAATTCTCCTTCTATTATGAAGCAATGTTGTAGAGTTGACCCATACAATGAAGGCATCTTCACACTCAATATAACATCATTTTCCAAAGAAAGATAATCTTTCTTCAAAATCCACAGGATGTCACATTCCTTAAAAGAACAAGAGGTTCTAAACTCTCCTCTACTTTCATTTCCTGGCCAATGTTTCCTTTTAGTCTTTGAAGAAATAAGATCTTTCCCAACAGCCAATGTCTTAGTTTTTTTCGATGATATGTGCCTCCATAAAGAAGATGAAACATTTCTTAATATATGCATGGGATCTAGTAAGTGGACAATCTTAAGATTCTCCAAATATGGAAGCTCATAAAACACAGATTTCCTTTTCATCCCAATGGGAATTTTCTCAACATAAGAGTAAAAAAAATTAGGATCATCGAACTTAGGTTCCCCCTTAGAATCGAATGTGCCAATGTGCCAATGCCATTATTTTAGGTATTCAAGTTCTCTATAATTTACCATTGAAAGAAGATGTTTCTCTTCTATAAGGATGGTCATTTGGGATGAACACCATGGAGCAATCGTACACCATCTTTCGTAGGTGGTTAGACCACTTAGACATTATTGAAGGTCCACAACATTTACATCCATGATACCTTAACACCTGTGATGTTAGTGTATACATAACATGTTAGTTCCAAATAAGGTGGTTGCACCAAATTAAGTTTGTCAAATAACATTACAAATATAAGCACATCAATCAACATGCTTACAATAGAAAACTCCTAGTCATGTATAATCATGTGTGGTGTATGAACATATGCCATACAACATAAAATACCTCTCCACCAAGAAGGGTCTTGATACATCATATACATGTATCCCTTCCCATAATTTCTTGAATTCGTCGAGCAATGGTTGGAGGTAGACACCCATATTCTTCACATGTCTTCTACCAGGAACTATAAGAGCCAACATAAGCTATTCATTCTTCACGGACAATCATGGAGGGATATTTTATTAATAACTACCATTGGAAAAACATAATAACTTTTTTCTTGGAGAGAATATGGGTTAACTCCATCTATGGATATGCTCAATTGAAGGCTTCGTACTTCATCCTTGAATTGATCAGGCCATGTATCCTCTATATGCTTCATGGCTATTGAATCTATAGGAATTTGCATAACACATGGCTCACTTCTATGTGAAGCATACCACCCCTATAACATGGCTAATTCTTTTAAATTAAAAATCCTTTGAATCATTGTGATTATAGGAATGTGCCTCAATATCTTATGAGGAGTGCCATGTTCCTTACCCTTTTTTTATATGTGGTAATTTGCATGCCCACATTTAGGAAATGTCTCTTTGTCCTCGTATTCGAATCTATATAAAATACAATCATTCAAACAAGCGTGATATCATATGTACACAACACCCAACTTTTTCAGCAATTGCTTTTCCTCTTTGCAGCTACACAGGAGGACGTTATCACTTGGAAGTAATTTTTATTTGAGTAACTACAATTAGTTAGAAATATAAATGTATAATGTCATTAAACATGCAACAAATATATTTTAATCCCTAATTTAATGGGGACTTGATGGTTAGTTACCTCAGTAGTGCTGATAAGCACATGCCCAACATACCACACATGATTTTAGGTTGCATAACAACATTGTTGTCCCCAATTGGGTAGACCTTGATCCATGCCTGAAGAGAGGGGTGGTGGAAGCCATTTTCAAGATTTCAAAGAAGGAATATTAGCATCATTCTTGAGCTCATATTTTTGGAATGCATTTAATGACATTCCCTCCATGGCATGGGTATCTCGTAAGAAATCATCCACACCAACATCTATATCACTGTTTTCATCCCCAAACCATGAATAAATAGTGTTACTATAGATGTTTTGAAATGGTGACTTGGGACGTAGTGGGAATTGAATAGGTGGTTGATTCAACCATGCTTTGTATGCTTCTTCTCTGAGCTCTAATCGTTTAGTGGCCTTCTCTTGACTTGACATCGTACTGGGGTGCACTGGTAGATGGTAGACAAGTTGATCATCATCGGAATCTTGGTGGAAAAAAATTGAACATTAAATCAATGATATTAGTAAACACGATGCATTTAGTATGTTTAAACATTATACAAAACATTTATTAGAAGCATGGAATTTTGTTTCCAATAATACACATACAATCAACCACTTTATAAAATAAATATGGAATTAAGCAATACATTAACACTAATTCCATTCAAAATCCAAAAATACAATTACTAAATGATATTTCTCTTATGCTCCAAGGGGACGTATAAAGGTAGTCCCAGTGCAAGTTGTTTTTGACAATCATTTGGTGGTCTGTGAAAGTTAAAGTTTATTAGAAATTCATCACTAGGGATAAACTACATATTGCATGAACAACAACAAATTTGGATGACTTATTTTTCATAAAGAACTCTTTTTCATTGGAGTGTTCCTCAAATGAAAAATTTGCACTTAACAATGAGAACCTACAACTATTTGTGAACCCTACAATGTTTCCATGGGTGCGTGGATGACCATCGATATATAACAAATTCTTCCTGTTAAAGTTTCCTGAAGTACAATGATTCATGCACATACTATACATAGAAATACTATGTTTGTATTTAACAATATTCAAGTAATCATAATGACTATAAAGAGGACCAAAAAATGGCATAAGTGATACTAACTCGTTGGGAGGAAAGAACACATGTGAAAGGATAAAAAACCCAAGATTTGCACCTTTATTTTAGACTTTGCGATCATGTAATTGTTACCACAATAGGAGAATTCGGTCCCAACATCTAGTATAGGGAGGGAATATGGACAAGTGCCATACAAAGTGCGATTATAACTGGTTTGGTATTTACTTTGCAGATGGATGGGAAGAGAGAAGTCATCACTACCCTCCAACAATTGAACCAACCTTTGGGAATTTTTACTCTTAGCTCATACAAATTTTTGGATCATTTTGTATAGATGTTTTGCATAGTATTGATATCATATGATGGCTCAATAGAAATATCGGATGAATCAGTAAAAGGAGACAGTTTGGTTAATTTAGGATGAAACAATGTTGATTTGGCTTACAACTTTTCAAAGAATGAGCATATGGAAGTGTTCCTACGTGTCTTTTCTATTTCACCTATTGGATCATTGACGCAATGGGGGGTATTAAACCATTAACTTTGGGTAGTCGGTCAAAAATATAATGGGATAGTGTGCCTCACGTAGGGTTCACCTTCAACCATTTACATTTTGAACAACTGCATACTACTGAGGTGTCATAAAAGAGATCTAATTCACAATGAAGTGCCATTGGTCCAGGATGGTTACTGGATGATGCCATGTTATAGTTAGCGGGGTAAAGTGGCCTTCCATTTTCATCTACCAGTTGCCTACAGTATGTTTCTTCAAATAAGACCTTTCATCTTTTTGGGAGTGGTGGAATATCACGTGCATTCGAACTTAATCCAGAATCAGGATCATACAAAAGGCAATGCACAATTATTCAAATGCACATGAAAATACAACATAAATTCAAATATGTAATCAAATATAAATAAATATGCACTTACTGGTGACAACAACATAGAACTTGAACTTTGAACAATATGGAATGAGATGGAATTCAAAGAATCGACCATTTGATTTATTGCTCTTTTTCCCCCTGTAGTTGAGTGCAAAATATAATAAATACATGTCTTCATTCTTTAAAAAAAATTGGAAAACAAGAAACTTTATGTTTTCTTATATCATAACTGGTGCATCTAAAACTTTATAAGTACATAGATGTGCCTTAACAATAGAAACACACTAGTGCGATGGCTATATATGTGCACCGATTAAAACCTATACAAGCACCTCTAGAAAGGACAAACCTTTGCAAGTTATTAATTGTGGAAGTTTACACTTATTTTTTTGTCTTGTTGTGTCACCGATGTGCTTATGTTAGACATATGCACCATTGTGCTATGATCTACTCAGTGCACTAGTATGTTAGAAAAAAATGTGTAAGTTTAAATGTTTGGTTTTAGTAGCTTATATGATTCAAATACACTAGAGCACTATGTGTCTTCGTTGTGCACCGAAATCTAGATTTAAAAACACAAAAAAAAATTATATATGTTTTTATCATCAAGGGCCAAAATATCAAATGAAAAAAAGAGCGGGAACTTAATCTTAAGATAGTGAGATTATAAATAAAATAAAATCCTAATCCCTAAACGTTTTTGGCCAAAACATTGAGGAGTGACTTATGCAAGAGAAGTTTACCAGGGAATATTTTTTAGAGACAAATTTCTTTACAGATAAATTTTGTAAGAGATCATCGTGGACACATACAGCTTTGCATAAGAGACATTTCAAGCAAGTTTTCCTTTAATATAAATAAAAAATGGCATACATTTTATAAGTTTTTTGAATAAAATATAGAATATAAGAGTTACCTTCAATGCTACAAACCCTTTTGTTCTTCTTCCTTTAGATTTGCCTTCATCATTGCAAACCCTAGGGTTCTTCTTGCTTTCCTTTTGTTTTCTATTTCCTTTTCTATTTCACAATAAGATTTGATTTTTAGCAATGTAAACTTTTTGGTTATATATATTAATATACGGGGCTTTAGGTCTCTCTTGGACCGAGATCATAATGTGTTTCACTTTGAAGTCGACCTATCCGGATTGTCATCAACGCCATAATTTTTTTTTAAACACTTAAGTAGTTTTTTATGCACGTTTTACAGAAAAGTCGCACTAGTGCGTTTTTCTTATAATGAGCACCAGTTTGGTCGATGAAAAAATGTTAAAAAAATAAATGGTGTGCATATAGCAATAAGAAAGCACCAATGTGTGTATATTTCGATGTTGCAACAATTAAATTTGTTTTGTTTAAAATTTTAAAAACCATTGGTGGTGCGTACTATACATACAATACGCACTAGTGCGTTATATCATATAGTTCACATCGATATGTATTTTCTCTAACGTGCACACCATTTGTCCCAAATACATTTTTACTTGAAATTATTTACTTAATGTAAAAAATATTTTATGATTTATGTGTTTCATTATGTACGACATTCATGGTAAAAGATGACCCATAAAAGATTACGGAATAAAAATCATAGCAAAGGGAGCGAAGGAAACAAAACCGACACAAATAACATGGTATATGTTAATGATGTGTATTGGTTTATGTGCTCCATGAAGAGTAAAAAATTAAGGAAACACTATAATATTGTTTGTAATCTAAGTGAAGAAGAGCAAAAAAGCTATAATAAATTGTTGCAAACTGAGAAATTATGTGGATCAACAGGTGATTAACATGAGGTTTTTGTTTGAATTACTAACAATGCTTATCAACAATAACTTCTATCATGTTTCAAAGTTTGGATTTAAAATTTGTTGAATGTTGTGCAGGGATGGAGAGCAAGCTTGATGATGATTTTGTCATCAGTTCAACTGGAGTGTTGCTGGAAGTTAATGAGAGGGGGGAAATTTTTTATAAAACTTTGAGGGATATAGTGGAAAGAACTTATAGACGTACTTTTCATTTACAGTAAAAAATAAATAAAATGACTCTAAGAACCAGGTTATAATTAAACTACATGAATCATTTTGTCACATCCCCTCCCGTGGGTCCAACGCAAAAAAGGGAACATGCCTATAGATCTTGGGATTTTTACCAAAAACTCAACCCCATTCGTGCAGATGCATACCCAAATAAACATGCACATCAGAATTAAATTATCCACATACATTTCACATGCATTCAACATATCAATAACAACCATCAAATAATTAAAACAGTGCAGAAGTAAAACACATAGAGAATACTTATCTTGATTTTGAAGCTGCCCCAAGCAACTAGCTACACAACTGCAATGTTCCACCCAGCCATAGGACAACTACACTCATCAATCTCTTAGCATAGTTGCCATCCCTGAGTTGGGCATGATTTCCACAAGGAATGGGAACACTCAAGCTCATACACAACCAAAGCAATGGATACCCATCTCAACCAAAAAATTCTCTCCCACACACAACAAATCTCAAATATTGGGCATGGATACACATTTTCAACAATGGGATTTACAAATCAAGATGGCCATGGGTTTTCCCCAAATCGTTTCCAATCAAAATGGATTGTGGGATGGGGAAAATAACCACAGGGAGGAAAACGGTTTCTCCCACAGCTATATGAGCATTCAGTGGGCCAAAACAACCTCTATGGACCCCCCAAATCGATTCCCCTTATTCCCCAATGTTATACAACACAAAAACACCCTTCCCAGCTAGAAAAATGAAGGAAACCACCGAAATTTCATGGAGGAAGCCCAACAAGCTCCAAACTCGTGAGAGAGCCAAAACTAGTTGATGGATAATGGCTTGGGGGGGAATTCATAGCTCTTTTCTTTCCAAGGAAGCAAAACACATTTTTCCAAAATGGTGGCTTTTCCATACTCAAATTTGAACAACCATACCTCCCCATTCCCTGAATGCATTAACTACCTCAACCAAGTCTTGGAAGAAATAAATGATTGGGTACAAAAGTCAACATGGGTAGTTGAGGGTTCATGGTTTCTCTCATTGACACTTGAATTGAATTGATTGGTTTTAGGGTTTTAATATTTCCCTCCCAATTCCTTGTAAAAATCATGCCCCCATCTCTATTACATTGCATAGCTAGTTGTAGGTATTTAATTAAAATGCATATTTATATGATATTTACAATTTCCATGGCTCACTAGCACATGGGTAGCATAATACCAAATACTTGCCTCTTCAAGGCCAAGCATTCATTAGCGGGGCCTTGGCCTTGAGCTCCACACTATGAATCATACATAACATACATACAATATTTACATTACAACCAAAATATCCTAAGGGTCAAAATGGGGGTATTACACATTTCTAGAGTAGTGGGCACTGAGACTAGTGGGATTTGCAATGGAAAAACATACAACAACCAAAAATAACATTTTAAAAGATATTACCGGTAAAAATGTTTTTCTTTAATATGTACATACTAGTCCAAAACATACTTTGTGAATATTTTCGCTATGCTTATTTTCATATAAATATTTATCGTTTTTTCATTGTGCTTTTCGTTTCTTATGAATATTGCTAAAATTCCAAAGGAAGAATGATGTGATATCTTAAATATGCTAGTAGGGACGTCAAAAAGGGTGTACCATGAGATGGTCAAATAAATGAACATGATCGCATTATACGGGGAGCCATCCCAACAACAAAGTGCATCAAATGTAAGTAATTGTTGTCTTATTTTTAATGTCCATAGAGTATGATTATTGCATGAAAAACTATTTTCCAATTGTTTTGTTGTAGCAAAAACGAAAAAGAAAATGACACCCAATCAGTGCATAATACGAGACAACAAGGAAAAAAAGGGTTGATTGCAAAGTTTGTGAGTACATGGGGTTTGCTTCAGATTTCTAATTTTTTGTGATGTTAATATCACAATTAATTTAAAATAGTACATGATTGTTTTCTAATAGGTGCTAACAAAAGGTGAAAAGCCATCCAATCATTTGATTGACATTGGATTCAAACGGTGAGGGTTGTCAATATATGTTGGGGTATCAAGGGTTAATTGAACAATTTGTAAGTAGCTATATTGTTTTATAACGTCCCTTATTTTATAATTAATGGAACAATAAGAAATCTTTAATTATATCTATGCTTTGTCATGGCGTGTGAAACTAACAGGAAACAAAGTTTGGAGATGAGCCAACATATGATTTATTGAGGATCGACATGAGAAATGGTTAACAAAATATGTGCTAAGTTTATGATTCACTTATTGAACTGGTACATTTTCCATTTACATAGTCATGTATATTATATTATCTATAAATGTATATATACTCACCACATTTTATTTTTATGCTTATAGATGGAACATGGAAATATGGAGCAAAATAAATTCAACCAACAAAGCATTTCAAATAACTCATGAACAATATCCCTTGAACATGATGAAGAGATGAGACATGGAAGCAGCTTGGGCAACTACAACACTTCAAGAAATAATTTATGGTCAATACATTTGAATGTTGTTACTGCAAGTTGTATATTTTGGAATTTTTATTTGTAAGAAACAAACATTCTTTGTAATGTGGAAATATCACCCAATTGGATGAGGATAAGTAATTAATAATTGTAACAATGTTGAAATGACATTTTGATGATTGACGACCTTTATGTTGTCCCATATTTTGGATTCTTATTCATATATAATAAAATGGCTTTCTTCTTCTACTGGATTGTCTCATGTCACAAAATCTTACATTATTGATTAAATATATGAATTATTTACATTGGACTATGAACAAAGGTGTAATCAACATGCTTATCGAAACACAATTTAGTTTATGTGTGTGTGCTTATCGAATAATTAATTAAAAAATTGTAAAAATAAAAGAAAAAAAACTATATTTACATATTTGTAGTATGGAAAAATTCACCATAAAAGCATATGCAATCTATTTATTTCAACTAACTAGCGCCTTTTATTCATTTCTATGAACTGATGCCTACTTAAATTTTAGCCACTTGTGCTCTTTCACATATTAAATGTACTAGTTCTCTTTACATACCATATGGACTGGTTCGCCTTTTAAAACATAAGAACTAATGCTTTTTGTCCAAAATATATGCACTAGTGCACATTGGTATTATATATGCACGAATGCTCATTGATATACTATATGCACTAATGCTTATTGGTAAAGTATAAGCATTAGTTATATTTTAATACAAAATGTGTGCAACAATGCACATAATACAACATCTGCACTGGTGTGTTTAAATATATAAATGAACTGATGCTTTAATAAAATATATGAGGCACTGAACTGTGTTTAGGAAAATGCACTAGTGTTGTTACAATGTAATATATGCACCGATGTGTGTGCATTAAAACATACTGACCGATGCATTGGAAATGAATGTACACACCAATGCTCTCACTATAATGTATAAGCACCAGTGTATGTTATTTATAATATGTACATCGATGTGTTAACATTGTGTGTACAGACGATGTGTTTTAGTTATAGAAGATGCAATGGTATGTGTTATATAAATCTAAAGCATCAAATAAAAAACATCCGCTAAAACCTCCAGCTTCCCATTTTTTTAGTTATAGTGAATATCCGTTATAACCTCCATAGAAACATCCACTACCAAAAATGGATGTTATAGTGGAGGTTTTTTGATCAATTGTTTTCAATCTTGTAACACTAAAAACCTCTGCTAGAAGGTGTTTTCCTTATAGTGGTACAAGGACAATCCATCTTAGGGATCAATGTCAAGAATGTGGTGTTAAATCCACTAGGCATATTCCAACTTAGATAAACCTCCTCCACAATCTTCAATAAATCATCACCTAAGACCTGAAAGAAACCAATAAGAAAATCTACCGACCACCCATTCGGACTAGGACTCTTGTCCTTTTAAAAATAACTTAGAACATACCAAAGCTTCTCCCTAGTCATCAACCTATAAATACCATCATTCTTGTCATCCTTCACCATCCTTGGAAAAAGGGCCACCAATTTCATAATTTCATCAAGATTGGAGTGCTTTTGGCGGGAATTTGTGTCACTCGGTCAACAAAGGGGAAAACAACCCGTGATGGGGGTATTTAGCAACCCCTAGTCATTTGGAATGGATGTGCCCGACGTGTTTAATGACTCTTTTAGCCGACTAAACTCTAACCCAACCTAAACTAGATAAAAAGTAAACTAACCTAACTAAATATTTACAAAATTACAATATACAAATCTACAAAAAGATTTCTTGGGTAGTCCCAAGATAAACTTAAGTTTTAATATAAAAATTAAACTGAAAATTTTAAACAAAGGATATAAATGTAAAGGAACTAAATCTAAGTTACTCAAACCTTAGTAGACATATATCAGATTTAAGAAAGCAGTTAGCTCCAAGATGCAAAAGAAAATAGGCAACCTATAATTGCAGCAAAGACAACTACATAATGCAAATGCAAAGTTGAATCTTAACTAGTTAAGTTAACAAACTAATCTAAGTCCTATCCCATGGAAGCCAAATTATTTAACTAGTCAATCCAGCTTGCATCCTATACTTGTAAGAATTAAAATCACATAAGACACTCCATTATGCAATCATTAAAAATTTAAGCTATTTAAAAGTTTATGACCAACCAATAGAACACAGTCATAAGGGTTAGCAAAATACTTTTAATTTTGTAAGTTGGAATTGATATATTGTAAATATATCAAATTAAATAATAATTAAAATCCTTGTAAAGCACAATTATAAAGAATTTAATTGTAAATGAATCTGAATAGAAAAATGAAAACACAGTCCATAGTTTATTCAAACCTTACTGAAAGGAATGACAGACAAAACAAAAAAATTGATTTTATTACTCATGCTGAAGGCATTCGCACAGAGCTTTAGAAGGAACTTTAAAAATTCAATACACCAGTCCTCCATACAAATCACTGATCCAAATATTGCTGGTAGCGCCTCCATATCTGGTTCTAACAAATAAAAGCACAGTTTATTTAGAGAATTTGTGAAGAACCTGCAACAATTAATTAATGAAAATACACGAGATAGCAGAAATAACAGAACTCAGAATCGCTTTTATTGTTCGCAGGCCACTTCGAGGGGGCAAACTCCTTTGAGAAAGCTCAATACAAATAACTTCATAGCACCTTCATTGGTCTCAACACAAACTTATATACTAAGTCTAGGCGCTAATACCATGTGTCAATACAAACCATGGGCCAATACAAACTATGGATCAACAATTACTACGGGACGTCTTACAAAGCATATGCATCCAACAACAATACATTTAACAAAGTAAATAGAAGGATTGACATGGGTTTCTAACAAAATTAGAGAAAAGAAAAATGATTACAATCATATTATTCATTGTACGCAGGATATTATTCTCGTAAAAGGAAGAGGGCTGCGTTGTTTCTATGAAACTCTCGACGTTTCGATCCCAAAGCAAGGATCATTCTCAGGAGAAAAAGCTCAAGTATGTTATGGTTTATGAAAGGGAGGTATTAATATGCATAATGAAAACACACCAACCGACCATGTGAATTATCTTAGTTTTTGAAATAATGGTCTCCATGTATCACCGAGTTTTAATCCCTCGTCTATATTTAGATTGTTTTGGGTACGTTTAATTTCAAGGGTTTCGCGTGTCTTCCTTTTTCCGTAATGGTCCATTCTCGTGATGACTTTTGCATTTTATACGCATATATAATGGCCAAAGTTACGAGCATGCTCAACTAATGTTGATTTTATAATTTTGTTGTCTTTTAGGTCAGCACAATGTTCTTTTAATCTTACTTGAAATGATTTTTCGGTTTTACCAAAATATTGTTTCTCACATGAATAAGGGATCAACTATACACGCTTTTGTTTCCAAGGGTCGATAGCATATTTGGAAGGATCGACCATTTTCCTAATTGAATTTGGAGGTGAAAAAGAAACTTTGACGCCACCGCTCTTGAAATTTGGCAATTTTTTCCGTAGTGCCTTTTATGTAGGGTAGACTTATGGACCTTAGTCCTTTATCTTTGTCATTTTTTTGGGTTGCGTCATCCTCTTCACCCTAGAAACTATCTTATCGAATTGTTTCCCCCTATACCCATTAATTATAAATACATTCCTAAGGTGCCTTAATTCTTGTTAAATGTGTTCTTCATCCGAAAAATTTTAATGGCTCGAGTGACCAGCGTGTTGATGATACCGTTCTTTTGCGCAGGCGGATGGTGTGAGTTTGCATATAAGTAATGCTCAATGTGTGTTTTCTTTTCTTCCGATAGACTTGATGAAATAAATAACCGTCATTCTTTTTGGTTATGAGGATGTCTAAGAAATATATACTTTTATTTTCTTCAAGTTCCATAGTGAATTTTATGGGTTGTTCAAGTGATAAAAAAATTTTAATAAATTTTCTTCACCATGAAGCCAAACCAGATGAGTGTCATTTGGGTTTAAGTGGAAAGGATTCAATGGCCAATTTTTCGAATTTCTCCATTTATAAATTGACAACAACAACTAGTGACAGTGACAGAGGAGAACCCATGGCAGCGCCTTCAATATTCCCATAAAAATATGTAGATTTTAAACAAATTCTCACCAATCTTGTTGTGTCATCATCAACCAATTCATTGACGTCTTTTATTGTATCCTCTATTGGAATTTTTGTGTATAGAGACAACATCAAAACTTAAGAGAATATATTTTTCTTCAAGTCTCATATTCTTAACTTCCTCGATCACTCCGGCCGAATCTTTGACGTAAGAGTGTGGGTGTCCAACAAGGATTTTTAGCTTGTTTGAAAGGAATTTCGATTTTTTGCTTGTTTGAAAGGAATTTCACTAGTTTATAAGTAGGTGATCCAATAGTATTCACTATTGGTCTTAGTGCCACATTTTCTTTGTGAACCTTGGGTAGTCCGTAGATCATGGGGACTATGGAATTCTTAGGGAGAAGTTTATCTTTAGTCCCATCATCAAGTGATGAGTTTTTAATTTCCACCGTAACTTCTTTCACCGTTTTACTGCTCGGGGCCCCCATTCAATTTTCTGACTACCATAATTGTTTTGTAGGAATTCGTCCTGGAGCAATTGCGAAACGTGAAGAGTTTCAATGAAATATGTTTTTGTTATTTTATATATATATATCAATTAATTAAAAAAACAAAAATATATATATATATCAAAAATAAATTCTAGAAGTTATTTAATTTATATATAAATATATTTTTGTTATTTTATATAACAAAAATAAATTCTAGAAAAAAATAAATAAGAAAGCGATTAAGTTTTGATGATATCGCCCAAACTCGGTTTTTCTGGCCTTATTCAATTCAATGATTTCCGGAATCCAGTTGGTAACTTGTAACAATTTAAATATGAGGACTTTTGAGGCCCAATCTCAACGACTTGAATTACATCGTTTGACCTTGTCTATCTGGAAAATGGATTCATCTTTATGCTAAATCCCGGTATTTAGGTCGAGAAGGTAGCCTTTTAAAACTCAAATTCAATGAATTGTGAAGCGAAAATTTTGAGTTAAGATCGTCAGCTTCTTCCCACACATTATGTTTTGATAAAGCTATAATGTACAATTATGCTTTTTTGACTTTATAAAGTTGTTTTAGAAATTTAAAAATATATAATATGTACAATCCATGAAGTGATTTCTTACAAGTGTCTTGGAATCGATATTTGTCACAAACTCAATTGGAACCACAACATTAAGAAAATGATTAATGTAGGATGGAAAGCTTATTTTGGTCTTGAAAATAATTGTAAATCAACCAACTTGATCATGTGGGATAAACAAAAGTTCCTCTTTGAAACTCTTGTCATCCCCGTTATCTTATACGGTTGTGAAGTATGGGGGTGCAACATTTCTAGAAAATCTTGGAGAAAGATTGAGCAAATCCAGAAGCGGTTTATAACTTATAACCTCAAAATTAAAAGAAACACACCTTATCCTATTCTCCTCTTAGAAGTGGTTATTTCTCCCATCGAGAGCATGGCTATGACTAGGTACCTGATGTATAAGCACAAGATAATTAACATGGAAAACAAGAGACTTCCTAAAATTGCTTTAAATTCAAGTCAAAACCAATTATGCCTCAAGCGGAGTTGGTGTAAAGATACGATGTCTTGGTTAGACCATTGGAGCATTGATGAAAATGACACTGTGTAGAATATTGATAATGTCAAAAATATTATTTCTTCTAAGTTTAAAGATAAATTGTGGTACGAGGAAAATTTAGCGATCAAGAGAAAACTAAGATACTATAAGGAGGTCATTAATGTTAGCAAAATGGGATCGCGGAGCAATAACAATAAACAAGATGCAAATATAAATCACATAAACACAATACAAGAGAGACACCAATATAACGTGGTTCACCCAATTTGGGCTACGTCCACGGAGAAATTGCCAGTCATTCTATTATTATACCATCCAACAAATGAAGGGATACAACCTGCAGCACATCCGCAACAACTTCCTCTTCAATCTTTCTCAGTCTCTCTTACACAATCACAAAGATCTTTACAATGCTACAATACATTACACAGTCGTATTACAATGTTTTCCTTTTAAAGGGAATTACCATGGGAAAATACTACGGGCTACTCAATACCATGGGCCCGTAAATTGTTGGCCAACAAAACAACCCATAAAAATTTCGTTGAGGGGCGCTACCCGCGCCGAGGGCCTTTTGGCCTCCAAATCCCCTAGAAGGGGGGGATAGTCCCCCCTAGACCCCTGCTAGGATGAGTGTACAGTCCACCTACATATCATATAAAACTGGGGTACGAACACAAATGAAACAACATCTCTGAATTAAGAAGATCAGGCTCCACAACCAACAATTAACCCTAATTTGGAATATCAGAATTATCTCTCGATAGTAACTAGTTCAAAGAAGAAAATGAATACAACAAAGATTAGAACAAACTGTCATGAGCTCCATATCGAAACAGGGAGCTGGTCTATTCCCAAAACTCTGCGGGCGGAAAGGGTTTGCCATCTTGTGAGTTTATGAGCGTTGAGGATGAAAGTCACTTTCTCTTGGAGTGTCCTGCTTACACCCATATTAGATATGAGTTTCATAGTATTGGCTACAATACAAACCTTTCTAACCTCCTGACTTCCCAAACTATAGTGAGCTTGTAAAGATTCTTTCTAAGCTTGTTGAACATAGGAACAAAAGTTTAAAGCAAACCAAGTAATAACCTTCTTAAGGTTCAATAGACCAAAGTTGGTCTCAATGGACGTTAATCGTCATCATCATAAATAACATAAAATTTACATATTTATATTATGTACATAAACGCCTATTTACATGAAAAAAGATAAAATTATAATATATACAATGTAAAAACAAAAAAGAAAATAAATAATGAGAAATGTAATATATATATATAATTTTTAGTTATATTATTTACAATTAGTTACAAGTTTATGTTTTTGTTGTGCGGGAAAAATGAAACATAAAATTATCCCTAATAAGCCCAAAAGATATCATGCAATCAACCAGGAAGCCAAAAGATCTAGTTGAAAGAGATCATGTCAAAACCACCAAACCATCATCTCATGAAAACAGAGCTACATAATCGATAAGTAACAGAAAAGCATCAAATCATTTTCTTAAATCAAGCAAACTAATCAAAGGCAAGCAATGGACAATATTCTTTTAATAATTAATGGGGGACCCTAACTTTTTTGCGAAATTTGAGGGGATTTGTTGGGAGCCCAACAAATGGCAACATATTGGGTGAAGCATTTATCTCTTCCTTGATAATAGAATATTTACATGTACAAGAAGACAAAAGATAAGGCTTTCGACAAGAAGAGAGTTTGCCCTAAAAACATGAGTACCACATTAACAAGTCAACCTTTTGAAAATTTAACTAGTTGCAATTGATTTTTAAAGATAACCTCCTGCCTATCATTAAAAAATGCAAAGACAAATATTTTTATTAGATTTCCAACAAAAGACGTTCGTCATCGAAACATGCCCTAAGGAACAATTTCTGATGACTAGAAGATATTATCTTTATTACTTAACTCTAATACCACAGGCATGACCACTAATGCTAACATACGTCAATAGCCTCGACAAGGATACCTTTTAACTCATTTAGTTTTTTTTTTCCTATCCACTAGTTAAAGATGCATAGCTTATAAAATCGTTGACTTTCTTACTTCACTTTTCCTAAGGGATGAGTTGGAAGTCACTGTCCTGACTTGGTGATTAGATGGTGACATCGACATTCACAAAAAATACAGAAAATGAGCAGGTTGGCTCGTGATGAGACCCCCTATCTTTCAGTTTTAAGACTAAAAGATGTTACCCTGGCTTGGTGACCAACTAATGATAGTGTCTTTGCATAAGATCTCATGATCATGAGCAGGTCTGTTAGGATATTTAGACACTTAGGAGTTAGTTAAGATCAACTTGTGTAATATATCCATTAGGGATAGTGTGTTTCTTTAGTATGCATTAGTATGCATTTGTAAATACTTAATCCGACGGTCACTATATGTTCCCGACATAGAGTGATCCTATGGCTCGACTTCTCTTAGATCAAACCTAACCTTGATCTATGGCTTAACACCCGATTGGTCCATGATCTCTATTTAAAGAGAATGGAGGGTCATTGTTTAGTTGATCGATTATGAGAAGCTCATTTGTAACTTTCTTTCTTTGCATAATAAATTGTCCCGCAGAAGCTATTTGGCCAGGGCCGTGGAGTGTTTCCCTCAAGAGGGTTTAAAACACGTCAAAACATCGGTGTGTTGATCTGTGATCTATTTGTGTGAAGTGTTTTTTCTTGGTGTTCGGTCCTTTGGTAGTACCCAGTGTACCCGAACATGGTATCAGAGCTTTTATGAAGTGTCGCTTCCGGTTATAATCTAGATTTTGATTTGTTGTTGCCGAAACTCGAAAGGGTTTCTAGTTCTTGTATTTTTGTGCATTTCTAGGCTGTGGGAGGTGTTCCATTGTGTCCGGAGCGTCGTTTTCATTAGGAAATAGTTTTCGTTTGATCGAAAATGGTTCCCGGTTGCTCCAGAAACGCATATTTCATCAAATTTGAAGGTATAATGTTACAGTGACGCATTTTTTTTATTTTCTGTTTTAAAAGAAAAAAATCTCATATTTGATCATTTTTACTGTTAGATTTTTTTTTGGGTTTGGATTGTTGCTTTCCCGTCTGTGTATGCTCTTTGCCATGCACCTTGAGTGATCTCGGCAAATAAAAAACAGAAAGGGAAAGGGTTTTTCTCGGCTGCATATGCTCTTTGCTGTGCACCTTGTGCGATCTCGGCAAATCAGAAACAGAGAGAAAACGTAGACTTTCTGGGCAAGCTAACAAGATCTAAGTCCACAAGTATGGAAAAGTTTTTTTTGTTTTGATTTGTGGTTTGTTTTGCGGGAAAAAGGCCAAGCACGCAAACCGAGCAAGAAGAGTAGAAAAAAAAAGCCCCCTTCCTCATTCCCATATTTTACATACCTTTTAATCTAGCTCACTTGGTTCAAAGTTGTTTTATTCCTTAATAGGTCTTGAGTTCAAGTCTTAGGAAGTTACTTTTAAAAGAAAAAGTGCATGTAATTTCTATTTTCAAGTTATTTTATTGTAAAAGTGCATCTCACTTAAATAATAAAAAATAAAAATACAAGTGAGTCACTTAAGTTTTTTTTATTGTTGCACTATTTAAAAGTAATATCATTGTAAAAGTGAAATCATTATTTTACAAAAGTGGTTCACTTAAAGCAACTTTCTTGTAAAGTGATTGTCAAAAGGTTCATCTTGGGAAGAGGGGGGTTCTTTTTTTTTGCTGGACATTCTCTAGCTGCCACATCACTATTGGGGACATCTTCAACAGTTTCTTTGTTCAAGCATAACTTCATCATACAGAGTCAGTTTTCAGTGCCTTTTTTTTTAAATTGCCTATTTTTTCGAGCATTTCACATCCAGACTATTAGTTTTTATTTTTACAGCCATTAATTTACAAATATGGCCGCCCCTTGTGATATTCTACTTAATAGTTCCAACTATTTCTCATGAAAATCTCATATGAAGGATGTTCTACGAAGTAGGGGACTTTTCAGAATTACCTCAGGGAAAGAAAAAGAACCCACTGATGATGATAAGAAAATAAAATGGGCAAATAGATGTGATGAAGCTCATGGATTGATTGGGATTTCAATCTCTACTGATTTGTGATTCCACATATCTGGAATTGATGAACCTAATGCTGCTTGGGACAAGTTGGAATCTGTGTTTGGTAAACACAATGAAATTCGAGGTCACCAACTCAAAAATGAATTGATTTCTTTAAATCCAACTGAATTTTTATGCATTCAAGATTATTTATCTAAGTACAAAACTCTTAAACTCTTATGTGCAGAATGTAAGATTGAGAGGGAAGACAAACAATGCATTTATCATATTCTTTCCAAACTTGGACCTGCATATTTTGTTGGGACAATAAGGCTTTCCCAGATGTATCTGCATTGTTGATTATTCCAAGATGAATGAGTTTATCTTGTTCTCTAATCAAGGAATCACAAAAGGATTCAAGACTAGGTTCTTGATAGCTAACTGCATTCAAGGATGCTTTCATGTGGAAGATTGTACACCAGCCCCTTCTCCCTTCCAGTCTGGAGTCAAAATTTCTGCCACTTGTACTTCACCTGAAGTCGATGCCACCTTATATCGTCAGCTTGTTGGTAGTATCTTATACTTGACTCATTCTCGTCCTGACCTTTCCTTTACCGTTGGTCGTGTTACCCGTTATATGCAGACACCTCATGAAAGTCACTGGAAAGCAGCTAAAAGAATACTTCGATATATTCGAGGTACAGTTCAGTTTGGGATTCATTACAGTACAGGAGGGAAACCTTTGTTGGTTGGTTTCACTGATTCAGATTGGGCCGGCGATCCTGATGATCGAAAGTCTACTGCAGGTTATGTTTTCAGTATGGGATCTGGACCTATTACTTGGGTTTGTAAGAAACAACAAGCTCTTGCTCTTTCTTCAGCAGAGGCAGAATATCGAGCAGCAGTTAATGCCAGTCAGGAAGCTTTATGGCTTCGACAGCTCCTTTCAGAGTTTGGATTCGAGCAGCAGCAGCCTACTCCACTTTGGTGCGACAATCAAAGTGCCATCAAGCTTGCCAAAGATCCAGTTCTACATCAACGCAGCAAACACATTGAGCTACATATGCACTTCATCAGAAATCTTGTTCATGATCATGTTCTTGAAGTGCTCTTTTTCCCTACAGATGATCAAGTTGCAGACATCTTCACCAAGTCTCTTACAGAAGCAAAGTTTTCTAAACTTCGATCTATGTTAGGAGTTCAGGAACTTGTCATTAAGGGGGGATAGGATCTAATGCCTCCTTCCTTCTCCTAATAGTGTCACTTTTGTAAATCCTTCAATCCTATCCCAAGTTGTTCTTAAGGGGGGATGTCAGGATATTTAGACACTTAGGAGTTAGTTAAGATCAACTTGTGTAATATATCCGTTAGGGATAGTGTGTTTCTTTAGTATGCATTTGTATGCATTTGTAAATACTTAATCTGACGGTCACGATATGTTCCCGACATAGAGTGATCCGACGGCTCAACTTTTCTTAGATCAAACCTAACCTTGATCCGTGGATTAACACCCGATTGGTCCATGATCTCTATTTAAAGAGCATGGAGGGTCATTGTTTAGTTGATCGATTATGAGAAGCTCATTTGTAACTTTCTTTTTTTGCATAATAAATTGTCCTGTAGAAGCTATTTGGCCGGGGCCGTGGAGTGTTTCCCTCAAGAGGGTTTAAACCACGTCAAAACATCGGTGTGTTGATCTGTGATCTATTTGTGTGAAGTGGTTGTTCTTGATGTTCGGTCCTTTGGTAGTACCCAGTGTACCCGAACAAGGTCGGCTCATAATGAGACCTCCTGAATCCCAACTCACCCTTAAGTTTTCATTTGATATATAGAAAGGGTTGTACTATGATTATAATTAATCTCATTCAAGATTACTTAATGGATGGGGAAGCAAACTATACTCCTTAAGAGTGCAGGATGGTGTTAAGAGGTTTGAGATGATAACAATGGAAGTTCCACTCATTTTCTCCTAAAGAGGGAACCAATTAAAACATAATTACAGAAACTATATAAATATAGCATTGCATACTAATTTGTAATAGTCAAAAAGAAAAAGTAATTAGTGCAACTAGGTCTTAATATGAAAGTAAAACTTGGAAAGTTTTCCACCACAGGAAAAGGGATAGTATCTTACTGAATATCACCGTGTACAGGTGTCTTCTAGCACAAAACTTCCAAATGATGGAGGCTCAAAAGACTAACTTAACCTATGGTACCATATATCTTGGGACTAACAACTCCCTATCCATTAATCAAAACTGAGAAAATTTCAAATGATGGATAAAATATGACTCAAAACTTAAAATTGTAAAATAATTTAATTGTCATAATGGAACCAACAATTTATTTTTTAGACCCCAAATAAAATGATTGTCACACCAGAAATCTTAAAAAATAAGAGAATCCGAAGATTTGAACATACCAAAAATAAACTAAAAAAATCCAACCCTAATTAAATAAATTTGGAAACGAAATGAAAATAAAAGTAATCTAATCCAAATAAAATTAAACCAAAACATGCCATATCATTATGACTGAGAACTTATGTGAAAATATAAATGTAAAATTTTTTCGTAATGTAAAGTAGAAGGAATTTGTATCGCAAAGGGGGTAATTATATCAATTCATAAAATAGAAATTAATTGATTGTAACAAAAACTCTTTAAATACATTTATTTCCTTCAGATGAAAAATTAATATCAACATTGTCATTTGTCGCATAAAATGTTAATCTAACGATGCCACCTTTATTATAGATTAGAGTAAGCTAAACTCTAGACCGAATGCACCAAGAATCCGGCGATTTTTCCGGTGAAAATCCGGTTGAAATTGTTTAAATGACAGTTTTGGGTTGCTAGAATTGCATAATCGGGGTGCCCCAGGGGTAATCGAGGTTGCTGAAGCCATTCCTGCAAACCAAAATTGCAATTCGAACAACCCAAATTGCAGTTTCAGCAATTTCCCATTCACCGGATTCCGGTGAAAATCGCCGGTAAAGGTGCATTCGGTCTAGAGTTTAGCCCATTCCCCTTCCTTATAGATTGTGTACATGAAGAAAAAGAAATAAACCCTATATTAAATTGTGCGGTCATGATTCATCATTTTCAACATAAGCGAAGTTCATTCAACGAGTCATTAATCAAAAGGAGATAAAAAACTAAAATCAAATGTATCGTCAAATTTTCAATTGTTTATCGTTCGTCTCCTTTATAACATTTTGATTTTAAAATTGTTGAGAAATGACAATATAAACATTGCATAGTCAAGTCGCAATTACTGATCAATTATTTTAAGAGACGATTTTTTAAAGGTAATGTCAACTGGAATATAATCAAAAGTTGAGATCGTTTTCATTAATTCACTTAGATGATCCTTGCTTGCTAGTTTTGGAAAAAATGATCATATTAAAAAATTCTACAATAAAAATATGAAATAAATAATGAAAAAGAAAAGAAAACAATACTTCCCTGAATTATGATTCGCTTTCATCCTAAATGCAACATCTTGCCTCACAACTACACTATTCAAATTGACAAAGAGAAAGTAAAAGAAATAAACAAAATCTAATTTACCCCTAGACCACTACACTACTCGAATAAACAATAACAACTAAGCCAAGTCAAACTTCCAATGCAATCATCGAAACATTGGAAAATTTGCAAAGAAAAATAGATTATGAATCAGTAAACATAATGAAAATATTTCAAAATGAAAATAAAATGCATTATACCTACACTATTCAAATTGACAAAGAGAAAGTAAAATAAACAAACAAAATCTAATTTACCGCTAGACCTACACTACATTACTCGAATAAACAATAACAACTAAGTGAAGTCAAACTTCCAATGCAACCATCGAAGCATTGGAAAATTTGCAAAGAAAAATAGATTATGAATCAGTAAACATAATGAAAATATTTCAAAATGAAAATAAAATGCATTATACCTACTATGTTGATATTTATGTACAAAGGAAGAAAAGAAAACCTTACCATCTTGTGGAAATCTTGCAAAATAAGACTCCTCAAGCCACACAGCAATTATATAATGATATGTACAATGCAAAGAATGGCCTAATAGAATAAAATCTGACTTAGAAAAATAATTTGGAGGAACCAAAGTACTGACATTTGGAAGAGGTGTTTTCAAATGCAAAGTAGAAGCATGAAAAGATAAAATTTCACAATGAGTCAAAAAAGGGTATGATATCAAGAGAAGAAGTACTTTTACATAAAGATTCAGCAATTAAAGGCAAATCAAAAGAGAAAATACAAACTTGTGGTGAACATTAGTCATGTAAAATAAATTGTCAAAAAATTGAATATCACCAATAAAGTTAGATTTTTCATATAAATGATTCCCGTGAGTATATAAATGTTTAGCTTCAACATGAATCATTTTAATGATTTCATTAGAAGTTTTTCGAATGTAACTATATTGTGATAAAACCCCTCCCCTTTTAAAACATACATGAATCATTTTAATGATTTCATTAGAAGTTTTGCGAATGTAACTATATTGTGATAAAACCCCTCCCCTTTTAAAACATTGAGGAGAGAGAAGATCTAATGATTTTACAAAATGTGATCTTGTATCTTCATACAAGATAAAAGAATCACTAATGCTAAAAATATCTCTACAATTAGATTTTGAAAGCATGTCATTAGGAAAACCAAATGAATTCTGATGCATATCAAAATCTTAAAAAAATCAGGATATATAGAAAAATAAGAATTAGAGACGAGAAAATTGAAAGAATCCCTTGAATTAGAATGATCATTATTACTTAAATTTTCAAGAGATTTTTCTTTTATTACCTCATCATCCTCAATAGAATTTGGTGACTCACCTTTGAGTATGTGATGAGAAATTTTTACGAAATTAAGATTTGAGCCTTATGTATGATTAGTCGAAAATCCCCGCAAATCAAACTTCTGATTAGCAAATTCTTGAAAAGGATCATTCCCTTCTTCTAAACAATATGTAATTTGTAGATCGGATTAATATGGGTGAAATAGCGAAAATGGGTGTCTATTTCGTGAGAATTGGGGGGTAGAGATGCATAACGGAAGTTATTCGGCCGAATGTTTAAATTTTTTCAACCGAATAAATGGGGTTATTCGGCCGAATAAAGTCATCTATTGTTAGGATGAATAACCATTCACAGTTGACCGTTAAAACTAACGGCGACCTAGAAATGTGTGCAAGCCATTGCTTAGCGAGGAAATTTTTCGATGATTTTTTTTTGGATAGTTATTTGGCCAAACAATTATTCAGCTGAATAGTTATTCAGTCGAATAATTGTTTGGCCGAATAGTTATTCGGCCGAATAATTGTTCGGCCGAACAAGTTTATTACATATATGGTCGACTACGGTCATTGTCGTTCATTCTTTTGCCGAAATGTGTAGGGCCGCCCTGCTACTGCGACCCTGTCGGTTGGGCCACCCTACCACATTGGCACCATTTCAACATCGTTCCACCCCGCCATTTCGGCATCGTGCCACCTTGTCATTTCGGCACGCTGTCACCCTTACCTTTTCGACACCCTAACACTTTCGACACCTTGGCACCAACCATTTTTACCACCTTCCAGATGTGCATGTATCAACTACGGATTCAGGAGGTCATTCATGACATTGGACGTGGAGCTTGGTTCGAGTGCCGGATTCAGCCTTCATTTTTCCAGCTAAGTTTGTTATTGAGTGACTGATTGTCTTGTTAACTTAGAGAGGGATGGATCTACTATGAGAACCATAAACTTATCTGATCGTTTTATAACTCCAGATGGTAGTGTTGTGTGATTGTTTTATCTGTTGGTACCCTATCTTACCATAAAATTATGCAATTAGTGTTATTAATTTTTAGTATTACTCTTTTAATGACTAATTTTATTATCATGAAGTATGCAACCAATTCATTAGGATAAATTTCATCGTTCATCTGATTCGCCTTCATGATTCCCGCCTTCCTTACTACTTTACCTTGCTGCATGCCTGAGAGATCTTGTTTCCCTCCTTCTATTGACCTTGCGACCTTACTCACTGCCTTCATCAAACGAACTACTGCTGACTTCGAGCTAATGAACTACCTTCATCGATATCACTTCCTTCATTGACTGAACTGATTGATACCTCAACTGATCCTCGTTTCTCTCTCCCTAATCTCTTCGATTTTGATACCCGTATATTGGAAGATCAACTCTGCTTTGCGAAACAAGAGCACCAGAATGTAGACCCAATATGACCTCCAATGGAAATATTGATTCCTCACATTGACATGTGAAGATAGATAATGAAAACTTGTCAAAGCATATATGTCAATGTATATATGTGTTATTTATTTTCTCATCTTTCTTCATATATTCAATAATAAATGAATTGGTATATTGGATCACAAAAATTATGCAAGATGAAAGTAAAGGAAGGAAGATCGCAAAGGATAGGCACATGTCTCGATAGTAAGAACATAAAGTATATAAAACTGAGATCTTTGATTCTTTCACCACTTGGTGCATAATCCTACCACATAGGCCACATGTTCTTTAATTTTGAACTAAATCACAAATAGAAAAAAGGATCGTGGTCAGAAATAGTAAAAGCTACCCCGAATTCTCATACAATCAAATCACGTTTTCACCGAATCAAAATAAAGGAGATGTGAGACTACCATGCCACTGCAAAAGCTGAGTTGTAGAAAATTATTTGAGACTACCTCAACAAACTACATCTTCAACTTCATGTGAATGCAGATTAGGGTTACTATGGATTGAATTAAAGTTTAAATTGGCAGCACTTTGGGTTTGTTAGTGATTGGTTTCTAGAATTGTTGAATATATTCATAGAGATATACTAGTTGTTAAATATTTCAATGGGGTCATTGAACTCATCTTCAACCACCCCGTGGGAATTGCAACTATTTATTTTGATTTTGTGCTTCCAGATTTGTTGTTGTCAACCTTTAGGTAGCTTTTGGATTTTTAGTCATATTTATATCTAACATCAAAATAAAGTTAAAATGATGCTTAGCAAAGTCACTTGGTTCCACCTCCTTTTTCCTCGGTGAAAATATAGTTTCTTCCCCTAAAACTTGTGTTATGCCTATTCAATACATATTCTTCTTGATGGTTCAAATCCTTCTCACCAAAGGGGCATAATTTCTACTTTGACTGTGAACACTCCAAGTTCTAGCTCCATTAATTTGATGAATCTTTTTATCCTCCATGTTATCTTCAATAATTAATATACTAGTGGCTAATTAATAATTAATTCTGGGTAGTTATATTGTGGATCCATTAGAAAACTATAACAAAGGCCCTTAGGTAGATCTATGGGATTAGTATTCTTTATCTAAAATATTTTCTATCTTAGATCAATTCAATATTTTTTCCCTTATTTCTTTTATTTGTTGATCTCTTACTTCTTATCAATAGTCACTCCACAAACCTTTATCTAGACATCCTCAAACATATTTGGTTTGAATACTAAAATTACTCTTTATATGTATATAAATGTTTGGAATGTAAAATAAAAATGTGAAATTTTGTATGGATGTCAAATGTTTGGGATGTTTATATATCAAAACATGTAAAATTTGAATATGTTATGAGTTGGTAGTTGTGTAAATGTATACATTTTATCAAATGGAAAGAGAGGGGTCTTTGAGGCAAAAGCATATAAGGTCTACTGGTACAACGACATCTGCTAAGGGAAGGTCATCACGGTCATCAGGAATTGGTGTCTCGACTGATAATTGAAGGTTGTCAGCTTCACATCGAGATTCAAGCTTGTTGTATAGTTTACATTCATTTGATCACCAGTTAGGCCAAAGGGGCAGAGATGATTCCCCTGTATATTCTATGGGAGAATGTCGATCTCGACCTTCTATTGGTATGAAAATTCATGTTTTAATACATGTATCAATTGTAATTTTGCACGTGTTCAAAAATTTTGTATGTTTACACACAAGTGTGTTTGTCTTTGAAGCAGAGCAAGGTTCAGAAGTGTTGGCTTATAAACTGATCTAGAGGTTTCCAATGTAGACCCAGGTTCTTCGCGGTTTTAGGGAACCAACAAAACCCCTTCTCACCGGCCCTTTCGACAACAGCCTGCGAACAGACTGAGGTCTCACCCGAGGTGTAGCTATGGGGGTACTGCGGAATCAGGTTTCCACAGGTGATTTGATGAGTTGTTCGGACAGAACTACTGCGTAGTGCGCTGCAGGGCTCGCACTACGGGCTGAAGACTGCGCGACAATAGGCTGCATCATGGTCCTCGCTTCTACAAGCTAAGATGCTTGTGCAACCAGTGCCTCCAAGGACTGCGCGGTTCGGATAGGATGCAAATAATAGGACAGGGAAATTGACTTATACGCTTCCTCTGCGAACTTAACTGATATTAAGACTTTACTTATTACTTTATTCACCCATCTACTACCTTTGACGATTAGCCTTATAACCAATGTAAATAGATGAAACACACAATACTGCGCACTCTCAGTGTTGCTCGTCAAAAAGAGTTACACAACTTGAACTCTACATACACATGTGATTATTCAACGAACTGATACTTTCACAAGAACTTAGGATACTGTGCATTCATCATCCATCCATACATGTAATACTTAACATATTATTCCCATCTTTATCCTATGTGTTATCCCTAAAGTTGAACCTCGACTACAAGGGTTCAAGCTTAAGGTAATATTGGATAGTAGGAATGAGGCATCTACACAATGACTGTTTCAGTTTTGTTTGGTGGAAGTAGAAAACATAATTATTTAAAATATTTCAAAGGAAATGAAAGACAGGTACAGTATAACATTTCAATGTATGAATAGAAGCAGAAGAAAGACTGTGATCTTAAGGCTATGAATATAAAAGCTCAAATAAATTTCATGATGATGGCATAGTTATATACTATTTGGAAGAATCATAATATGGAATTTAGACCACATATGGACAGAGTACCAAAAGCATACGCTTCATAAATTGAAAAAGAAATGGCTCAAAGATTATATTTTTAATTCATAACAGTCATCTTCTGCAAAAAGTAACATTAGAAATACATACATATCTGCATGAAACAACTCCTTAAAATTAAACTTCTATCATGTTCCTCCAGTTTCAGCCCCTATTACCTCTGTCTATGTCCTATTTATACAAAATCTGCTCAAAAATAGAAAACAGTTACCAGATCCTATTACATTGGATCTAATCGCTCCAAAAAATAAGATAGAGTTTTTTAAAACAAAGTCTAAGTCTATCGAATTGTTACAACAGGAAAACCTAATCATAACAACTTGACACCTAAGATATCTTATCTCTTAATTGTAGAAGACAGACTAAAGACTTCTTGATGACTCAGCTAAATCAGCCATTTCATTTAAAACTTGTGATCTTCGTTGTAACCTGGCAAATTCTACATCTTCTTTGCGCTCTCGCCCCTTCAACTGGTCTAGCTAGGCCTTCATCTGCTTGCATTCTTTATTCATAACTTTCTTTTTCTGCAAAGTATCCTTAGCAATCACTACTAGCTTCTCATAATCAATATCCCTCTGCTCTAGGTCCTCTTGCAATCTTTTGTTCGATAACATCAAACTTTCATTAATACTGTGCAAGTAACGACACTCCTCTTTATAAGATTGCAAAGATCTCTTTACCAAATCCAATTCCGGGACTCTTTTAATTTCTTCTGCATCCACTACAATATTATCCTTCTGTATGCCAGAGCTTGAAGCTTGATTTTTTATATGCCTTTGTTTATTTTCCACAAATATTTCAGGTATTTGCCCTACATGTATTTGTACATCAATAGAACCCTCACCTTAATTACAAGAGTATCTTTTTCCTGTATATTCATCTCTTCATCGGACTCATTCACCGGCACAATTTGATGTTCTCCTACAGGCTGTTTTGATAATCTAATCTCTGCGGTCACTTTAGCTCTGGCTCTGGTCCTTAACCCCAAATCCATCTTTTCTGGATTTACACTGTTTATTGGTTTATCTTCAGCAATGTTCAGCAGGGTTTGAATAGTATCTTTCTCTTTTTCAAAATTTTCACACTGTGCTTTCCCATCTGACGATTTGCTTTCTTGACCTTTCTTCTTGGTGGATTTCTTCTTTTCTTTAGTCTCAAACCCTTGTTCATGAATAAACTGGTCCCAGTCTTTGCCTATTTGCTTCAAATGATGTAAAATCAACAATTTAATAAGCCCTTGGTGAAAGATAGAACAGTCGGTGTGCTTTGGCCATTTTTGAACTGACAAAACCATTTTTTGCAGACTCCTCCACAAGTAATATGGAAGATTTAACTTCTTTATTCCCTGTAAATCCATTAATAACCTAACATGGCATCTTAAAACCTTATCAAACCGACCATCACAGGTAATGTAATTTTGGATTACCTTGAGTGGAATTTGCCAATTAGGTTTTATTTTGCTTATGTGCAAGCCATTGCTCCAATTCAAAATTTCAAACCCTGGTAACATGAACTCGCCATAATCTCCCTCAAAGTCTTGCTGTTTGAACCATTGTTCACCTTCAGCAATGATACCTGTGACTTCTGCAACAACCTACTCATTTACCACAATTTTGAAATCCTTGAAATTGACCACTCCTTCTTTGTAATTTTTTATAAATGCCTTCGTCGCCTGAAGGTTATACCCCTGGAACCTTTCACAAAATATAAACCATCCAGCATTTTTCATTTAACCTTGTTGTCAGGGGAAATTGGGAAATCCATTCAATGTTGTTGGGCTCAACTCTGCATATGAGTCCTCCAGGTTTTTTCTTCGGGCTCTGCGTGGAAATTTCATCCATTGGATCCTGTTACAATACATAAAATCTCAATATTGATAACCTATTTTCAATTTTGAAACCCTTCTCTGCACCTGCATGGAAATTTAGCCAGATTAACAGACCCTAATTTTCTTGATACATTCCCGATATTTCATTTCTGTCCATAGCATTCACCAATTTCGATGCTGGACAAACCTACTCATGATCCTGACCGGTGTACTGGCCTGATTGCCAAATGTCGAATGGATAAAGTAGTCATGCTGTCGACCATATGTTAAATTCATGCATGTATGACTTACAGGTCCCCCAAATATTTCGAATCATGATTGCAACGAATTAAAATTACAAGCATTTGCAACCCTATTAAATCATGATTTGAAATTCGAAATTGACAGCATTTTTCAGAAACTGACAGCATTTTCAAATTTGAAATTACAGCAGAAGCTGTCAGTTCACCATTTTTAAATCAAAATTATAATATTTAGAGCTTCACAAGCATTCGTAATGTTTGTTAATGCAAGAAAATGAAATTTATTTTGAAATAAAAAATATGAACTAGAGCCAAATCCTAATTAAGTTATGAAAAGATAACAAATGGCAAAAATGTTTAAGGAATGGGAAAAGTATAGGCTAGACTGATAGAAAATATATAGAAAATAAATAAAGGCTAAGTAAATCTTAGGAACAATCCTAGAGATAACATCTGGCTCCGTCTGGGGATAAAGTCTTCTCTGTAAGATCTTAAGAACATTATGACCTGTGCCTTCTTAAACTTGTCTTATTGGGCTGGAGTCTACTAAACTTATTTGAACTGATATGTACAATGAATATATACAAAAACCTGTCATCTCAATCAAGTATGAAACAACTTTAAAAAAATTCCATTAACTGGACCTGGAATCTCATTACCTCCCAAAGTTTGTAGAACAAATGTGTTGTTTCCCAAACTTTTCATCACAATGAATGGTCCAAACCACAGAGCATCAAACTTACCATGTTTTCCTTTATCCTCATATCTGGCATCTCATCTCAGCACTTGATCACCCACTGCAAACACATTCTTTTTTACCTTTTTATCAAAGCGTTCTTTCATCCTATTTCTGTGTATTTCAGCTTTGTCTATGAGAGCTTCCCTTTCCTGCTGTAACTGAATTATCTGAAATGTTCTCCTTTTCTTTATTTTTGGTTCTTCTTCAGCTTCCTGCACAAACTTAATTACTAGAGTCATCAATTGAATTGGGAATACTGCTTCAGTTCCATACACTATTTGAAATGGAGTGGTTCTGATAGCTTTCTTTAAAGTAACTCTGTCTGCCCATAATGCAAATTTTAATTTAGCATCTCAATTTTTCTTGTTCTCTGATAACATTTTCTTGATAGTGTTTATAATGCTTTTATTGCTGGACTCTGCTAGTCCATTGCCCTTGGGATAATAGGGTGTAGATTGTCTCAAGGAAATGTTATGGTCTTCAGCAAATTTTATCATTTTTTTGGATTTGAATGCAGGGGCATTATCAGTAAGGAGTTTTCTAGGGCACCCAAATCTACTGAGAATATTTTCTTGCAGGAAATTAATGATAATTTGGTTTGTGGCTCTTCTGGTAGGAATGGCTTCTACCCATTTGGTGAAAAAATCGGTTGCAGTTAAGATCCATCTATGTTGGCCACTAGACGGAGGATGAATTTCACCTATAAAATCCAGACCTCACTATTGGAAAGGAGCATCTACTAAAATAGGTTTCAAGGCTAATGACTGTAACTGATGTTTACCTGCAAACTTTTGACATTTTTCACAAGCCCTAATCTGTTGGTATACATCTGAGAAAAGAGTGGGCTAGTAATACCTTGCTCTTAATATTTTGAAGGTTGTATCCTTCCAGTATTTGTGTCCACCACACACACCAGCATGCATCTCCTCAATGACATTATTTGCTTCTGATTTCTCCAAACATCTCAGAAGTATTCCTCTAGGGTCCTTCCAGTACAATACTTGATCAATCAACACATATTTGAGAGCTTTCAATTTTATTGATCGGCATTCATTTTTACTTAACTCCTGGGGACACTGTAAATGTAACAGGAAATATACAATTTCAGCATACCAAGGACTGTCATCATACCTGCTGCTATAGACTTGTTCTTCGACCTCTTCTGCACCTTATGCCATCATATGCAGATCCAGTATTTGACAATTTGATTCTGAGAGAAGCTTTGCTAGGCCCTTCCCTTTCACCAATTTAGTGGGCTTGATCTCCACATCATATTCAATTACTTTTGAAATCCATCTACCCCCTTTTCCTTCACTGTCCAGTTATACTAGGATTTCCTTAACAGCAGAATTAGGCACATAAGCTAAAACTTTAGAATGGAGTACATATATTCTAAAAAATTTAAGTGCCTTTACCAAAGCATAGGCCCGTTTCTCCATACTAGTATATTTCAACTTTGAATCCCTTAATGTTTTACTAAAAAAGGATATGGGCTGCTCTAATCCCTCAGAATTTTTTTGCAACAACATAGCAGCAATTGTTTCTTCTAATGCAAATGAAAACACTGCAAAATCTTTGTTGTAATCAAGGGCTGCCAACACAGGTGCTTCTACCAGTGCCTGCTTTATTTTCTCAAATGATTGTTTGGCTTGCTGAGACCATCTTACCTCCCTGTCCTTCTTAAGCATATCAGTAATATACTTAATAGTTTCAGCAAAGTTAGGAATAAACCACCTCAAAAATTTAATTTTTCCTATGAAAGACTGGATTTCTTTTTTATTTCTGGGAATAGCAATCTTTAAAATAGCTTTCACTCTCTCGGGATCTATTTTAATCCCATCTGCAGAAACTATGTGACCCAATAACTTACCTTCTATCATAGCAAAGTGAGACTTTTTTGGGTTCAGTGACAGCCCAAATCTTCTGCATTTCATAAAAGTTTGTTTTAGATGTTTCAAATGCTCTTCATCAGATTTAGAAAAGACCATGATATCATCTTGATAAATGACCACAAACTTTTCATTCTCACCTACGAATGCTATATCCATTGCCCTTTGAAATGTGGCACCTGCATTCATTAGCCCAAAAGGCATTTTGTCATACATGAATGTACCCCAGGGGGTTGTAAAAGCTGTTTTCTCTCTATCCTCCGGCTAAACCGCAATCTGGTTATAACCAGAGAAACCATCAATCATTGAAATTCTTTCTGCACTAACTACTCTCTGCAAAATCTAATCTATCTTAGGCAATGAATAGTTATCTTTAAGGCATGATGTGTTTAAATTTCAAAAATCTACACATAACCTTATTTCCCCATTTTTCTTGCGTACTGGAACAAGGTTAGCTACCCAAGAGGAGTACCTAAGAGGAACAATAATCTTGGCATCCAGTAATTTCTTCACCTCTTTTTCAATGACTGGTAAAAGTGTTGGATTAAGCCTTCTTAATTTTTGTTTAAAAGGCTTAGTATTAGGATTTAATGGGATCTTATGCTGAATAACATTCGTGTCATAGGTTTTAAGATCCTCATATGACCATGCAAAAATATCTATAAATGCCTTCAACAAAATGATGTATTTGTTTCTGTCCTTTTCTGATAATTGTTTAGATATCTTAACCATCCTTGGTTCTGCCACAGAGCCAATATTACAACTGATTACACTCTCTTCAGTGGTCTGAAAATTATTTTTTAACAGTGTATCATTTTTTGAAAACAGCCTCTCTAATGGAACAAGTCCCTTAGGGATAAAATTGCTCTTTAAATCCAGAATTTTTTGATCAGCAATTGACTATTTTGCATGAGTAGACATTTCAGCCATATCTAAGTCTTCATCTAGGTCAACCTGGTCATCTGCAAACTCTTCAGTTAATTCTAAAAACTCTTTTATTTCCTGCTCATCTTGGAAAACCCTCCAATGTTTAATATCATCTGGGACTGCTGGCCTATATCTCACATCAATGGGATAATTTAAGCGTGTCAATTTTGGAATTCTAAAATATGCTGCTGCTAATGCCAATGAATCTGCAGTCTGATTACAATCTCTTGGAATATATGTTATATTAAAAGCACAGAAAAAAAATTATCTATCATATCCCACACTTCATTTCTGTAAACTTTCAATAATGACTGCTTTACCTGATACATTCTTTTCACTTGTTGAATTATCAATTCGGAGTCGCCAAACATTGCCAAACACTGCAAGATTTTGAATATTCATATCTTTTGCAGAACTCAATCCAAGGATTATTGCTTCATACTCAACAGTATTATTTGTGGTTTGGAATTCCAATTTATACATTAATGAAATCATCTCACCTCCAGGATAAATTAACAACACACCAGCCCATACTCCATCTTTGTTTGATGACCCATCAAAGTACATCTGCCAAATCCCTTCCTTTTCTTCTGTGTCACATTGAACTGAACTGTCTTTCTGAACTTGCAAAACCCTAGCATCATCATCATTTACTTGTAACATGCATGAACCCATATCCTCTTGTACTGTATAAATAGGATGATTTGTAGGATTTCTGTCATCACTTACCAAAAATGCCAACTGCACTTCTCTGTATAACCTTCTATATTCACCTCCAAATATAGGAACTGAAGCATATGATAGATCCATTTGGAGAGTGCCTCCTATCTTTTTAGCCCATGATCTTGACAGCAACATGCCAAACTTAGGAGAGATATCGGCCACTACAACATCCATGAGAACACTTTTCATAGGTAATTGAGTAAGGTTGACTACAAGGTCTTTTATGACTCCTAAACACTTGATAGCTCAGGAATCAAAAGCATATAAGTCATGAGAAGGTTTTGTGACAGATAATCCTAAGGCTTCCATAACCTCTTTTGGCATAAGATTGTGTGAAGCACCTGAATCCAAAAGACAATTATGCAACATCTGATCATGTATGGTAAGTGTAATATAAAAAGGTGGGGGATAACAGGATTTTATTTATGACTGGTCAGAGACTTTCGAACCAGTGATAATGGTGGGATCTTTCTCTTGCAAATTTATCACATATTCTAAGGCATGAACAGGTGATGAGTTCAAGATTTTCATGGTAGGTTCTCTATAAGATCTGCTCCTTATCAATTCAGTTAAAGGGATGGGAACCTTGATTCTATTTATCTCATGCTCCAAATCAAAACCAAGCATATTACCTCCTTCTGCTAATTTGGCAGGGCTGTTTTTATCTTTTTGTGGTTCCTGCTGTTCTGTAGAAGGCAATGTTGCTTTAGTGGGCACGAATTTCACCTTCTTTTTGAATGGTGCAGCTTGTTTTACCCCAGACCTAAGTCCATATGATTTTTGTTGTTGTTGTTGCTGACAAATTTTAGATTGCTACTCATTAACACTTCCTTCTTCATAATTAATCTCTGTTGCAGCATAGTAATCATCCCTGGTTATAAATTTAGAAGCACATACATCATCCAGCTGATTAATATCATGGTCTGACTCTTCATTCTCTTCTAATGTTGTTTCATAAGGATCATCCTCCCTTATTAAATTGTTCTGAAAAGGTGGTTGTACCTTTTGATGTTCATTCTCTCTCTTCTCTCTTTCAATATCATTGTTCCTTCTCTCTTTGGACATGAATCTAGGAGGATAAGGGTGCCTAAATTGATTTGGGTTTCTATTGTCATTATCATAAGCAGGCCTATTCTGATTTTTCTTCTCCATTTCCATTCTATTAAGCTTTGCAGATAATTCTTTTATAGTCTTATGCATTTCATCATATTTATTATCTGCATCTTTTGTAACAAAAGAAGAAGGCATCATCTCCTTTTTACCCTTTCGGTTTGTCTTTTGATACTCATCCTCTTCTCTGAGCTTATTTGATGCCAAAATGTTAGACTCAACTTCTAAAGCTGCATCCTGCATGTTCATCAATGACACTGCTTTTCTCTCTCTTAACCACAAGGAAAACTGATGATCAAAGGCATTGGCATAAGTTAACTTGGATGCAGTTTTAGTAGGTTTAATTTCTATGGGAATTTTGTTATACATTTTATTAAACCATTTGGAAAAGTCTGCAACAACTTCATCATGCTTTCTTTTTAAAGCTGTAAACTCTGTATAATAGTAGAGATAATCTTTTGTGTCTCCCCATTGCCTGATAAAAACATGGTTTAATTCCTCCATAGTATCTATAGAATTTGTTGGTAGTTCCCTAAACCACTTTCTCACCTCTCCATCCAAACTCTGTACAAACATTCTCATCCACACATCCCTAGATTCAATGTTGTAATTATCAGCCTAACTACAAAACTTGTCCCAGTGTCCTTCTGCAGTCCTACCACCTTGGCCATCAAATCTGGGCAAGTATTTCTGGTAATCCCCACCAGGAAAAGGATTTAAGGGTCTAGGCATAACTAATGGGGCATATCCTGCTGTTACCATGCGGTTAAACATATCAGGAGGTTGACCAGCCATATTTGGTGAATGAAATGTCTGAATAACAATTGGCTGATGCTGTAGAGCTAAAGGTTGCACTATATGTGAAAAATGCGCTACCTGTGAAGGAGATGAAGGTTTAGTTTATGGGGGAGAAGGTACATCTATCTTCAACTAGCCAATGAAGATTCTACTCGTGAAAGGAATCTCAGGAACTGTCAAATATTTCAGGGTAAAGACTTCTTCAGGGAGATGTTTATGTTTTACAGATAGGGGGTTTGAATAAACATTGAATTCACCAACCTGTGTTGGATTTAGATCATCCACCTCTGGGATGTTCAGAGATATATTTGACTTATTTTCTTCTTGAATATCCACAGGATTTGAAGAGGAAGATCCTAATTGTGCATCATTAGTGGAAACCTGAAGGTTACTGGATGATGGAAAATTTAACTTCCTTCTAGCCTCCCTGATAATCTTTTCTGGATCAAAAACTCCTTCATGTAAAGGAGATGTAGGATTCCCTCTTGTACCAATCGGCTTTGAAGCCACTATAACTTTCTGACTGTCAAGTGAATGTAGTCTGTAAACAAATGTACTGATTCTGTCACCTCTCAAAACCAGCTATAAAAATGTCAACACCCAAGGAAGATATACTTTCGTTTCTCCGTCCCCGGCAACAGCGCCAAAATATGTTATCCCTAAAGTTTAACCTAGACTACAAGGGTTCAAGCTTAAGGTAATCTTGGATAGTAGGAATGAGGCATCTACACAATGACTGTTTCAGTTTTGTTTGGTGGAAGTAGAAAACATAATTATTTAAAATATTTTAAAGGAAATGAAAGACAGGTACAGTATAACATTTCAATGTATGAATAGAAGCAGAAGAAAGACTGTGATCTTAAGGCTATGAATATAAAAGCTCAAATAAATTTCATGATGATGGCATAGTTATATACTATTTGGAAGAATCATAATATGGAATTTAGACCACATATGGACAGAGTACCAAAAGCATACACTTCATAAATTGAAAAAGAAATGGCTCAAAGATCATATTTTTAATTCATAACAGTCATCTTCTGCAAAAAGTAACATAAGAAATACATACAGATCTGCATGAAACAACTCCTTAAAATTAAACTTCTATCATGTTCCTCTAGTTCCAACCCCTATTACCTCTATCTATGTCCTATTTATACAAAATTTGCTCAAAAATAGAAAACAGTTACCAGATCCTATTACATTGGATCTAATTGCTCCAAAAAATAAGATAGAGTTTTTTAAAACAAAGCCTAAGTCTATCGAATTGTTACAACAGGAAAACCTAATCATAACAACTTGACACCTAAGATATATTATCTCTTAATTGTAGAAGACAGACTAAAGACTTCTTGATGACTCAGCTAAATCAGCCATTTCATTTAAAACTTGTGATCTTCGTTGTAACCTGGCAAATTCTGCATCTTCATTGCGCTCTCGCCCCTTCAACTGGTCTATCTGAGCCTTCATCTGCTTTCATTCTTCATTCATAACTTTCTTTTTCTGCAAAGTATCCTTAGCAATCACTACTAGCTTCTCATAATCAATATCCCTCTGCTCCAGGTCCTCTCGCAATCTTTTGTTCGATAACATCAAACTTTCATTAATACTTTGCAAGTAACGACACTGCTCTTTATAAGATTGCAAAGATCTCTTTACCAAATCCAATTCCAGGACTCTTTTAATTTCTTCTGCATCCACTACAATATTATCCTTCTGTATGCCAGAGCTTGAAGCTTGATTTTTTATATGCCTTTGTTTATTTTCCACAAATATTTCAGGTATTTGCCCTACATGTATTTGTACATCAATAGAACCCTCACCTTCAATTACAAGAGTATCTTTTTCCTGTATATTCATCTCTTCATCAGACTCATTCACCAGCACAATTTGATGTTCTCCTACAGGTTGTTTTGACAATCTAATCTCTGTGGCCACTTTAGCTCTGGCTCTGGTCCTCGGCCCCAAATCCATCTTTTCTAGATTTACACTGTTTATTGGTTTATCTTCAGCAATGTTCAGCAGGGTTTGAACAGTATCTTGCTCTTTTTCAGAATTTTCACACTGTGCTTGCCCATCTGACGATTTGCTTTCTTGACCTTTCTTCTTGGTGGATTTCTTCTTTTCTTTAGTCTCAAACCCTTGTTCATGAATAAACTGGTCCCAGTCTTTGCCTATTTGCTTCAAATGATGTAAAATCAACAATTTAATAAGCCCTTGGTGAAAGATAGAATGGTCGATGTGCTTTGGCCGTTTTTGAACTGACAAAACCATTTTTTGCAGACTCCTCCACAAGTAATATGGAAGATTTAAATTCTTTCTTCCCTGTAAATGCATTAATAACCTAACATGGCATCTTAAAACCTTATCAAACTGACCATCATAGTTAATGTAATTTTGGATTACCTCGAGCGTAATTTGCCAATTAGGTTTTATTTTGCTAATGTGCACGCCATTGCTCCAATTCAAACTTTCAAACCCTGGTAACATGAACTCGCCATAATCTCCCTCAAAGTCTTGCTGTTTGAACCATTGTTTGCCTTCAGCAATGATACCTGTGACTTCTGCAACAGCCTGCTCATTTACCACAATTTTGAAATCCTTGAAATCGACCACTCCTTCTTTGTAATTTTTTTATAAATGCCTTCGTCGCCTGAAGGTTATAACCCTGTAACCTTTCACAAAATATAAACCATCCATCATTTTTCATTAACCTTGTTGTCAAAGGAAATTGGGAAATCCATTCAATGTTGTTGGGCTCAACTCTGCATATGAGTCCTCCAGGTTTTTTCTTCGGGCTCTGGGTGGAAATTTCATCCATTGGATCCTGTTACAATACATAAAATCTCAATATTGATAACCTATTTTCAATTTCGAAACCCTTCTCTGCACCTGCATGGAAATTTAGCCGGATTAACATACCCTAATTTGCTTGATACATTCCCGATATTTCATTTCTATCCATAGCATTCACCAATTTCTATGCTGGACAAACCTACTCATGATCGTGACCGGTGTACTAGCCTAATTGCCAAATGTCGAATGGAGAAAGTACTCATGCTGTCTACCATATGTTAAATTCATGCATGTATGACTTGCAGGTCCCCCAAATATTTTGAATCATGATTGCAACGAATTAAAATTACAAGCATTTACAACCCTATTAAATCGTGATTTGAAATTCGAAACTGATAGCATTTTTTAGAAACTGACAGCATTTTCAAATTTGAAATTACAGCAGAAGCTGTCAGTTCACCATTTTTAAATCAAAATTATAATATTTAGAGCTTCACAAGCATTTGTAATGTTTTCTAATGCAAGAAAATGAAATTTATTTTGAAATAAAAAATATGAACTAGAGCCATATCCTAATTAAATTATGAAAAGATAACAAATGGCAAAAATGTTTAAGGAATGGGAAAAGTATAGGCTAGACTGATAGAAAAATATATAGAAAATAAATAAAGGCTAAGTAAATTTTAGGAACAATCCTAGAGATAACACTATGGAAAATACATATAAAAGTATTAACATAACAAATGCTAAATGAGAATTCACGCATCCATTGTAAGCAAACAGCTAAAGCAAACAGAGAAGTGAAAAACATGAACAACCACACTACACAGGATTTAACGTGGTTCACCCCTAGGATGGGAGCTACATCCACAAGAACTGTTGTTGTATTAGTATTTGGGAAGGGTACAACAGCTCTTTGTTTGAGCACTCAGGTGCAGACTCTCTTCTCTCTCTATAGGCCTCTGCACACACAGCTTGCAGAGCCTTTACAAAATTGTCTCTTCACAGAGATTTCTCAATAATAATCAACTATAGAGATTCAACAACCCTTTCCCATACAAAATATGTCTTATTTATATATCATGCCCATAGTTCATGTCTTTACAATTCGAAGGAAAAAAACCCTTAGGTTTACAAAACTGTCACGGTTTTTCCTTAACCGGAATGCTGGTTTCCGGTAGCGAATATTCCATCATGGCCGCCTTCGGCACATGCTAACATCGCTATCGGCCTCCCTGTCGCACGCACGCCAACAGGCCGCTTTCACTAAGCCGTTCTTCCTCTAACGGTCTTGTGCGACTGGTTCAGGTAGTGGTTCCTTACATGTGCGGCCAGTCTCTTTCTTCCGCTTTGCTCCTTACATGTCACCTGGAACTCATGGAGCATCTTTACCAAAAATAGACCACCGATGGTCTAACCGGAAACTGTGTCGTCTTCTGTCCAACACTCTGTTTTTTCGCATCTCCGTAGACTGGCCACATCGCAGCGCTATACTCCTCGCAGCGCAGAACTTCGCAGCTCTTCCGACACTGCGCTGCACGCAACTTCACAGCATCTCCAAAATAGACTTTGTCAAAAATCCTTTAGTCGAACTGCGCTTAGCTCCGTAGTTCCAAAATTTGACTTACACAAAAAATTCCCCACTTGGGCCAGGCCCAACAGGCCCCTAACACTTACATGTGGCTCGTCCCCGAGCCACCTTCAACTTCGACTTCTCCCAACTGTTCCTCCTCCTACGGAGCTAGCTTCGCAGCGAACTCGTTGTATGTGACGATCAATTTTTCAATAGCTTCCTTAGTGTCTTGCTCAACTTGTTTTACGGTTTCCAACATCTCAGGTGTTATTTCATCCTTAGCTTGTCCTTCCACCTGTTCTTGACCTTTGCACAGCTCCGTGAGCTTCTCCTCAATCTCTTGCAAGATCATGTGGGCTTCCTCCAGCAAGGGTTGCGACTTGTCTGTCATCTCAGTTTCTCTTCTCTTAATGCTTGAACTTCTTTTTTCAGCGTAATGACCTCCTGGTACCTCTAGAGTCTTTCTCTTGGTAGCAGTGCTTTAACTTCTGCATCTAGCACTTCTAACACTGCTTGCTTTTCTTTCACAATGTTCTTGACTTCTAGAAACCCTGGATCTTCTTCGAGGGCAGTGAATGCCTTCGACGCCACATCTAACAGACTTTGGCACTTAGCCACCTTAGCGGCTATACTCTCTATTGCGGCCTTCACTTCCTTTGCTCTTAACTGTTGCTGATCTGGTGGATTCTATGGGTTAATATGTGCCTCCAAGGTAGCAACCTTGGCTTCGTGGCTGATCTCCATGTCACGCATCTCCGTCTTAAGATCGCTAACCAGCTCGCCGTCTTAACGATGGTTGCCACGGGGTCTATCTGTACGTCACATTCTCAGATATGTCATCTGCGACCGCAGTGATTGTGGACTCTAGTATTTTCCGTCGATCATGCTCATCTTGGAGCTCCATAGCTCTCCGCAAGCTAGCTGGAATAGTAAAATACTATTCTTACGGGAAAACCCAATGTAAGTAACGTAAGTGGTCCATAAATGGATCAATAGTAATGTAAAAATGTAATGTATGGTAGATGATTAATAGTTACATAGGTTTGGGTTTTATATAAGCCCGTCATGCACATTTTCGACAAAAGGTCATGACTATTGATATTTGTTTAATTAATAAATTAATAAATTAATATTAATATTTAATATTAATTTATTATTATTTTGTTGTTACATTGCCACTCTCTTAGAAAGGCATTGTCCTCAAAGCCTTATAATTTTTATGTATTGCTTTTTGTGGTGTCGTATTTGACGACACATGTCGATACGAACTTTTAAGCGTCGAGCATAACTTCTGATATGTGGAGGGATCAATCCATCCCAAGTTGATTTTTCGATGATTGTTAGGATTCCGTACTGATATGTCATCGGGAGTTTTGATCACCTTAGTACCTTTATCTTTTGACATTTCCGCCTTTTTAGGGTATCAGTTTTTATGGTTGGGGTGTCGATAGGAAATTTTCACACTGTAAATTTCTTTTACGAAAGTCGTCTCTTGATCATTGCTTTGAGTTGGAAGTTGTATTTTCGTCCCTTGAGGTTTTAAGGTTTCGTCTTGTATTTTTTCCAACTTGTTTTCTAACTGTATCTTATCCTTTTGAAACTTCTTAATCACTTCTACTTGTGATTTCCTAACTTCTTTTGACTTCTTAAGTTGTTCTTTAAGATCCTCGTTATGACTTCTGATGCAACTAGATTCTTCCTACTTGTCTAGAAGTTTCCCTTCAATGTCTTCCGTAGATTGTTCTATCTTTCAACTATTTTTCAATTTCTTAATTTTTGTGACTAGTATCTTGTTATGATTTCTTAGTCTAAAAATTTCTTCAGCATTGTTGGATAATGCTTTATTATTCTTTGCGATCTCTGATTTGTGTGCCTTTTTAGAGTCATCGTTTTGTGTTTGAAGATCTTGTATTTGTTGTCGACAATGGTCGACCTTTGATTCTTGATCTCCTAATTTATGTTGTATCTTCTTCAAATCTTCATCCTTGTCATTAAGGATCTTGTTCAAGCGTTTTATTTCTGCTTCATATTTAATTCTTTCATTATTTATATCTTGATCTTCTAGCCTTTGATTGAGTTCATTTTCGGCTCTTAATTCATCAATTTGTACATACAATTTTTCTATATAACTTTCCTGGTCGGAGGATTTTTGTTCATCAAACTTTCTTTGTAGCTTACGTATTTCAATTGCTGCTTCAAATTTTGTAATCCTGTCGTGTAAATCTTCATTGTCTCTTTGATAGTGCTTTAACTAGGCTTCTAATTTTTCTATCTGTAGTCACAAACCAGCTTCCATGGTCTTCTTTTGAATTTGATTCTTTTAGCGATAGATAGTCTCTGGCTTCTTCAGCAATAAGTTGTCTTCGACTTTTACAATGATAGAAGGTCTTTGAACTCTTTGACTAGTCTTCCTTAACTTCTTTTTCGACGATAAATATCATATCAAATAACCTTTTTTTTTCCAAAATTAATTATTATAAAATAATTATTTTTTATTTTTATTTTTAATTTATAATAATAATAATTATTAATTAATTAATAATATTATTATATTAATATTTTATAAACTATATATATATATATATATATATATATATATATAGTTTTTTCTTTTTCAACAAACTAATTTTTAGTCATATAATAACTAAACTCATCCTAATTAAGGTATGAGTTATTATAAATAATGGTTTCTTTATAAAACCAAGGCTAGTTTTATAAAACCAAGGTTGGTTTTATAAAACCACGGGATGGTTTTATAAAACCAAGAAAATGTGTGATTTTATAAAACCAAGGAAATGTGTGGTTTTATTCTTCTCCTTTTTTATGCGGTCTTCTTTCTTGTTCTCTCTCTTTTTTAAACTTCCCTTTTATTCCCTTCTCTCTTTTTTTTTCTCTCTTTTAATAATTTTTTTTTTCTTCAATAAGGATGGCTAAAAGCCTAATGTAAGGTTAAAAACCTAAGTCTCAAAGAAACTTTGACAATTTGGCCACAAGCCGGAATCAACAAGCTCTGATACCACTGGAACAGTAAAATACTGTTCTTACGGGAAAACCCAATGTAAGTAACGTAAGTGGTCCATAAATGGATCAATAGTAATGTAAAAATGTAATGTATGGTAGATGATTAATAGTTACATAGGTTTGGGCTTTATATAAGCCCGTCATGCACCTTTTCGACAAAAGGTCATGACTATTAATATTTATTTAATTAATAAATTAATATTAATATTTAATATTAATTTGTTATTATTTTGTTGTTATAGTAGCTTCCTCCATTTTCCTATTAGTTGTTTGCAGCTCAGCTTGTTGTTTTAGCGCGTCAGTAGTTCTCATGCATTTCTTCGACAACCCGCAAATGCAAAAAGTGTAGACCAGGCAGTGGTATCTTCGCAATATCGAGCTCCACACTCTCTACGTCCTTCGTGTCCAACATTATTTGTTCTGGTAGTGGTAGCCTTATAGTTAAGGGATCAAGATGGATACTGCGAGACTTCGTGGGTACGGGCATGGCTAGCTGTGGTGTCTTCTGCTGCGAAGTTCCTCCTGACTTTCCTTCAGACTCTGAATCCCACGGAAAGGGTAATTTTTTGTGTACTTCTTCAATTTTTTCTATAATCCCCTGCAGCGTGGTCATATTTTCCTGCAAAGCTTCTTGAATCACTTGTCCTTTTTCTCCTTCTCAGTCATCAGATCTTCCATCTGCTCCGTGACCTTTACTGCGATCATTTCATAATCATCATCATGGAGTACTGTGTCTAAAATGTCTTTAGTGGCTCTCTACTTCTTCCACGCGGCTCTCTGCTTCTTCCGCGCCCCCTTTTTCTGTGTCGGGCTCTCAGCTTCCTTCCTTTTTCCTGTTTCTTTTTCTTCAACAATGGGACATCGAATGGGTTTTTTCTCGTCACAGTCACTTTGGATATCCACAATCTCAACTTGAAACTTAGCAGGCCATTCCTTCATGATATTGTCAATATCATCTTCATGCATATGGTGTCATCCTACGAACCATTCAGTGTTCTTCATCTGTGCTTTGGCTGAAATGTGAATGCAACGCATGTCAGCATAAAAATCAATAGTGTGAATATATTTACTTGTTACCTACTTTGTTATCCACGGCGTGAGCATGATGGCTACACGCAGCTGGTCATAATAGGTGTAGAAGACCTTAGCTGTCGAATGTTGTCTTTGTGAATTCAAATTAGCCCAAAGGTTTGAATAGCAGGCTCCTTTGCAGTCACTATTGTCGGTGATGGCGTAATCCTTTGTATCCTTCCACCCTGCCATTGATATGTGTGTCATTTAGTTCCTCCAGAAACTCATTCAATAGGTATTGACACTAGTTGAATTGTTCACCCTCCGCGACTGCAACACCAAGTAGCATTGCGCTGGCAGGTACCTCCAAAGGCCTCGCTTTTCTGAGAATTTTTTCGACTAACATTTGCGTGACAAACTTCGTTTCATTATCATCGATGACCTCCGTTTGAAAGCCTCTCTCTGGTTTGACGACAGTTTGAGTTTTCTTCATCTTCACGGCCACTTCTTTGTCTTTTCTTTTCCCTTGGAAAAATTGCTTTGGATCTTTACCTCTTTTGCTCAATCCAGTGATGCGATGGATTAAGTCAATGGTCAGGTCGATATTGCAGTCAAGCCACAAATATCCCTGGTGGATGCACGCCATTAGAGTGTGCACCACCACATTCAGCTCCGGCGATCTATCAAAACGAAGAATTCTAAGCAGATTGAGCAGTCTCGACTGGACTACTCTGGACAACCAACTTTCTGTGACCAAGGTGAGGTTCCCTTTCACATCTTTCTTCCAGCACATGTACTGGTCCAGTTGGAACTGTGGGAACCTAGGTTCATTGGGCTCCTTCTGCATCTGAAGCAGATCATAGTCTTCCCACTTACACTCTGGGATCTTCCCCAACAAATTTTTGTCTACCTCGACATGCTTTGATATCGGCAAGAGCCGAATCTCGTATTTGGAATTCTTCTTTAGCCTAAGGATCGGTGCATCTAGTGCACGTGGTGAGATATAGTCAGGGGTAAGTTTCAATGGTATCTCCTTATCAACTATCGTTGGTTGTGGCACTATGGACCTCATCTTTGGTTGCTTGATTTTCGGCCCCACTGGATCTTTGCCTTTGTCCTACATTGTTGGAGCGTGTCTCGGTGATCTTCTGTATGCCTGACCTTATTCTATGACGACTTTCTTGGCTGGGGTTCTCATCAACCCTCCAATCCCTCCGTATTTGAATACCTTCACAGTCTCCTGGACCGTGAATTATTCCTCAATGGAAGACCACTCAGACATTCACTAGAACAAATCTCAATAGGATGTCGGATAGCTTGCTGAAAGAATTCACAAAGTGGTGCTCGAAAGAAAATTCTAAGGTTCCGGTAATGCCCATGAGTCCGAATGCAACAGTATTTATAGGCGCAGTTAGCCTCCTCCGTTCCCTTCAACGGTTAGATAAGCATTGAATGCGGTATCCGTTGGCCAAAACTAATGGAATATTCGGTCCATTCCTTCATTAACTCATTCATAACGGCTAATTCTGCGTTAAATACCCAAGCGGTCGCTGACAAAGTACTATATAACGGCTATATTTGTGATCGACAGTGTAACGGCTATTTTTCTGGAATGTTGTGTCGAACTGTGCTGCAATCGCCACTACTCCTGCGTAGTGACTTCGCGGTGCCTGATTTCTTACTTCTGAACTTAGCCTCTTTCCTCGTACAACTCGATCATTGCAGTTGCATTTTGAACTTCGTAACTGCACGGTTCCTCTTTTTCTTTTCTTTTCTTCTTTTTTTTTTTTTTGGCGCAGTGGCACATCTTAACAGTGTTGCATGGTATATACACTTCCTCATCATACATCGCGTACAGACTCGTCCCCATTTCTAGTGCCCAATTCCAACTGTACTTGGAACTTAGAAATTTTTTTTCTTTCTGATCATCAAGGGTTCTACAAAGCAGGACTATCCCAATAGGGTTTTAGTATGCTTCCATTGACTAGACCGGGCAAGTTATCTCCTGCTAATGTGTCTAACTGAGTTGCGCCACCATTAGTAACATGTACAACAGTATATGGACCAAGCCAATGCATCTTAAACTTTCCAGGAAACTTCATGAACTTGCTATCATATAGGAGGACTAGATCACCTACTTGAAAATACTTTTTGATATGGCGATCATGCCATGCTTTTTCTTTTTCTTTCTGCACTTGTTGGTGAAAGCCTATGATGAAGTGATCCTCCTCCCAACCAACAAAGTGTAGAAGCCTTTCTTCTAGTGCACTGTGATATTCCATGTCTGTGAATGCAGCTATTCTCAAGTTGGGAACAATGTACTCCATTGGCATTATTGCTTCCTATCCATAGGCCAGCCTAAAAGGTGTATGGACAGTCAACTTTTTGCAAGTAACTATATGCCCATAAAATGGCTAGAATGCACAGGTCCCAATCATCCCTATTCACATTGCATACCTTAGTTAGCGCATTCTCCAATACTTTATTGAACGCTTCAACGGTTTTTATTTGCTTATGGATGATATGGCATACTTCGCTGATGATGAATGTGGAACTCCTCTGCCATTGCCTCGATAGTTTTGTTCAGAAAGTGAGTGCCTTGATCACTCATCAAAATCTTCGATCATCCAAACCTTGTAAGGATGTATTCAAATATGAACTGTGCGGCAGTACCTGCACTACAGTCCTTCACTGGCTTTGCTTCTGCCCATCTGGTGAGGTAGTCAGTTGCTGTGATAATGTACCTCGCACTAGTTCTCTTTCTCGGTGGGTTTATAGGTCCCACAAATTCAATGGACCATTTCTCAAATGCCTGTAATGTTAACTGTGGATTCAATGGCATTTCATCTCCTCGCCACGGCCTTCCTTTCCTCTGACAAACATCGCAGCTTTGGCAATGCTCCTTTGCATCTTTGTGAATCGTAGGCCACCATAGCCCTGCCTGCAATATCTTCTGCGTAGTGGCTCTTCCTGCTTACTGACCTCCTGCTGCTCCTGAATGTGCATTAGCCAGTATGTATGGTTTCTTGTGCTCTAACACACACCTGCGCAGTACTTCATCCGGTCCCAATTTGTATAGTTGGCCCGTGATAATGGTGAAGTATGCTGCTCACACTACCAGCTTCTTCTTTTGCTTCGTAGAGAACTCTATGGGTGCCAACCCAGTAGTCAAAAAATCTATGATGTCTTTATAATATTGATCAACTCTCTGGATGGAAAAAAACTATGCATCAGGCAGATTGTCTTCAAGGTTCATAGGTTCTTCTCCCTACTCGATCCTTGAAAGATGATCAGGTCCTAAGTTCAATCTTCCCGGCTGAACCACTATTTCAAAGTCATACTCCTGGAAGAGTAACAACCATATGCAGATTCACCCCCCTAACACTGGCTTGTTGACCAGGTATTTCAAAGCAGAATGGTCAATGAACATAGAGAAGTGCGCACCAAGCAAATAGTTCTTGAACCTCTACAGCGCGTAGACCATAACTAGGCCTTCTCTTTCAGTGGTGGTATAATTCTTCTATGTAGATGAGAACTTCCTACTCAAAAATGCGATGGGATGGTCAATACCTCCCTCTCCTAGCTATGCTAAGACAACACCCAATGCTATACATGACACATCAACATGTACATGAAACGGTTTCTCCCAGTCTGGAAAAACTAGGATCGGCACGGTGACCATTTTCTCTTTCAAGGTGTCAAAGCCTTGTTCACACTCTACGTTTCAAATGAATGGCACATCCTTCTTTAATAAATTCTCCATTGTTGTGGTTATCTGCGCATAACCTTTTATAAATTTCCTATAGTAACCAGTATGCCACAATGTAGTGCGCAGCTGCTTGACTGAATTCGGTGTGGGCAAGTTTATAATGATTGCGATCTTCGCAGGGTCAACCATCAAGCCCTGCCTGCACACAATGTGTCCCAACAGAATTCAATAGGGTACACAAAATATACACTTCTTCAGGTTTTAGCGACATTTGATGTTGTCTGCATTTTTCTAGCATCAATCTGAGATTTGTGCAATGGTACTTCAGCATCCCGAATATCAAAATAAGCTTCTAAAAACTTGTTCATGAAATCTTTGAATGTTGCGACCACAACTTTGGAAAATATGGCAGGCGCGTTCTTCAGACCAAACGGCATCACCATGTACTGAAACGACCCCCATTCCATGGAAAAAGTGGTCTTGTGTCTATCCGCAGGATCAATTCTTATTTGATGATATCCCAAAAAGCCATCAGTAAAGAAATAGGCCTCATTTCCTCCAACATTATCAAGTACCTCATCAGTGAAAGGAGTAGGAAATGGGTCATGCATTGAAGCATCGTTCAATTTTTTGAGATCCACACAAATCCTGATTTCACCTTTTGTCTTCTTATCTTAGACAACCATAGGGCTTATCCACTCAGACTCTTTGATATTGCATTGCGCTCAACTTCATAGCTCCCAAAAACTGTCTTGCACCAAAAATTCCTTACTTGGGCTAGGCCCAACAAAAGTGCAATTGCACTCTCTTCAAGAGAAGAAGAGTATTGGGGAGTGGTGAATGCAGCTACTCAGTGCATCTGGTTGCAAGGAATTCTTGGTGAGCTCCGGATTGACTTTAGCACTCCCACTTTTATTTGGGTTGATAATCAGAGTGCTATAAATATATCATTGATCCAGTACATAGACAAAGAACCAAGCACATTGAAGTGCACATGCACTACATCCGAAGTCTAGTGCATGAGAGATTGATTATTTTGCAGTATTGCCCTTCTACTGAGTAAACTACTGACATATTCAATAAATCCTTCACAGAGAATACTTTCATCCATCTTAAGTTGCTACTTGGAGTGGTTGAACATGAGGTGAAGGCTAATTGAAGATCTGGTTTCAATTTTTTTGTTCTTGTCCATTTTGAGGGAGGGTTTTGTCCCATGAGGTTTTCCCTATTTTCCTCGATTTTTGGACAACGATATGTAAAGGGTGACCTAGCCTTTATTGTTGGGCCATAATTTTTATGATTTTTTTCACATACAATCAGGCTTAAGGGGGGTTTTTATAGCATTAAAACCCATTTTCATACTTAGGATAAAGTATTATTTAATTTTATTACTTTCCTAGGTGTCTTACTAGGTAGATTGGCCACATATTGCCTTCCTAGGCCCACCATTTGTCATCCTCATCCACTTGAGCTCACTCGTGAGGAAATTGTCTACTTTTATGACTATCCTAAGTGGAAAAGGCAAACTTTATACTTTTACACTGCTTTATACTACTTTTTCTTCTTTTATGTGGATATGGAAAAAGCTAGGCACTCCTAGAGGTTTTGGCAACTGCTAGTTTTTATGGCCAACCCATACTTCCTCTTTTTCTCTCCAAAATCTATAATATTTTTCTATTTTCATCATACATCACATTGCAAAACCATTTTGGACAATTTGTGAGCCACTTGACTAATTTGGAGATAGATGTTTCCACCTTAGGGGGTTTTAGCTAGTTTTAGTAAGCTTGCTTTGTGAGATTTTCGAATTCCTTTTCAAGGATTCGATTTTCTGATGTATCATTATATATTGAAAGACACTTTATTGTCCAAGGTTGGATGATATATAATTATGCAATAAAGTTTAATATTGTGCATACATTCAATGTCTGATTGTAGTGTTCTTGCAATTCTAGCTTAGCAATTTTTGTGAGAGTGTTTATTCAATATTCATTATCATCCTGTGATCTAATTTCAAAAAATGTGCCACTGTCTAGGTATTCTCCTTGTTTTCATTTTATTTGCATCCTAGCAGGTATGAACTTCATATTGGGATAAATTGGGAGTGTCCAGTGTTGTTTGGGCTTTTCCTCCAGAATTCTAGTCAAACTAGCTAGTCAATTGTTCCAAGTAATCGACTTTTTGTTTTTTTTTTGCAAATTTTGAGTTAATGTGCCTGTGATAAGATTAGCTACATTACGTTATCTTCCCATTTTATTTATACTATTCTTCTTCACATAAATCAATAATCTACTTTATGCTTATTAAAATATGTTGTGTACATGATACACATTTATAGACATAATATCTTAATGAATGTTTTAACAGTATATCATGTATTTTTACCTACATATATCAACAATATTCAAATTTAAAAGTATCTAACATATCAATAATTTTTGTAAACCTTGAATGTATATATTTATAAATACACACACATTAATAATTAGTTTAATCTCAACCAACCCTTCAATAAATACTTTACTATCCGAACATAATATTGTACTCGTGCAAGGTGTGTATACATAACCAACGTAAACGTACACACCTCTCACATAGATACGAATAATCAACATCCAATGCCTTTAATGCATAGTTCCTATATGTTGGAAATCAATTTGTATAAGAATATTTAAACAAAGCATCATTCATCATTTGTTACTAATTAGGATTTACAACTATATATCACTCATCAATATTCATTCAAAAACATTAGAATTGAATTGTATAAACACATTCTACAATCTAGGGATACAATCATAAAGGTTTATAATAATGAATAACAACATTCAACCTCAACAGGGTCCCATCCATATCTGCAAATATTCCACATACCTAGTCACCATTACTTCCATCCTTAACTTCTCCATCACGTCCTCTGCAGCATTATGCCATGGCGTTGGTTATACCGACCTAACCATAGATAAAACCCGTAAGTGTAAGTGTCAACTACATTGACTGAATTCTCGAGTAAGCAATCAACAATCACCATTGAACATCTAGGGGAGTGTGCTCAACACAACCCTCCAACAACTTCGGGTTTTAGAGGATAAACAGTGGGAAATGCCTCCACCCCCCCTAATATCACTAGGGTTAACACCCTTCATCAACCATACTATGAAATCATTGTTCTTAGAGTCACGTCATCAAACAACCGCTCTGGGAAAGCTATGGGTCCTATAAAAAATCACAGTCACCCACAAATAGGGAAAATTTTAGGGGCAAAATTTAGCCCATGGGATAATTTTCAAGGTTTTTTCCAAACAATATTCATCATTTTCTATTTTTTCCTAATATTATTTTGCCCATATTCCATTAAATTGTTTTACTCTAAAAATCGTCAAAATTCTCCAAAAACTATACAAAACCCTTAGAAATTTGATTTTTTTAAAATATCGTAGAACATTTTATGGTTGGAAATTTGATAATTAGTAAGATTCGCCAAGTTTTATACACTTTAATAAAATTATGGATCTACTCACAAATCAAAGAAAATGCTTAGTAGTCATAATGTAGTTCGTAAGAAAATTGATTTCATATCATTACCCTTTTGATGTCTCTAACAATACAATCTACATTGACTTTATAAGAATTCAACTATCTCATAGTCAATCAGTATGTGGGTCAACTTATTGACAACATATCTCCTATGAAATAAAATATCTATCTATTACATGTGATAATCTATACCATTAATAACATGTAAATAAGCATATAGATATAGACTCTTTTGCAACAAGTAATGCATTAGTTCAAAACCAACGTATACAATGAACTGGTAGTCATGTACCATATTCCATGTATAGTTGGCATGCTTAAAAGAAATCACATGTTCATTGTCATCATCAATAATAAAAATTGTAAAAGTCATATATTATTCACACTTAGGAAGGTTCAAATATTCACCTAGTAATATTCTTAATCAGTTCAGCAGATAATAAGAAATGGAATAATAAAATAAATCACATTTAGGGTTTTAATTATCAAAGGTCAAAGTATGGGGCATTACAATTTGTGTTGATCTCTTTTGTTTGCCACCCAATTCCAATATCTTTTAATGCATACCCCATAATTCCAATGGAGAATCCCAACTCCCCATGGTGGGAGGTATGGAAGATGACCATCCTTTTCCTTGGGACCACTCAGTCAACATCCAACAAGTTACTATGAGATCTATTCATCGTACCCCCTTGGACGCACGTTTAAGAGCGCTTAGAGTTTACCTTCGGTTTACAGTTTGGTCGCTAAGCTGGATTTCGAGACTCTAAGAAAGGACAAAACGAAGAGAGGGATTAAATTTAATGAGGATGAATTCATGGTTGTTTTAGCTCTTTGCGATTTGGTGGTTTTATGATTGAAATGTATTCCATTTTCAATGACATCATGTAGAACAAAGGTGTTGTGGTGTGCAAGGTGGGGTTTCTAAGCAAGGATTCTATTGAATTGGATGAGCACATTTTCTAGATTGGGTAGTAATGCACACGATTCAATGTTAGTATTTTGATACATCATGTGGCAAGATGAAAATGGTATCAAATTTCACCAGATTTAGATTTCTTTGATGTGTTCGGATGGTTTAAACCCTAATTGTAGTGTTACATTTACCCAGCTTGCTTGAGTTATGTCTTCGAGCCTGAAATGTGCATGATGTCATTGTGTGTAATTTTTCAGGTTTTGTGGTATTTTGGTGATTTTCATGTTTGGTAACTGGTAGGTTTTCAGTGGAATTTTATCCGAACTTTAATGTTTGCATTAGGTTTATTTTATTTTTATTTTTTTTGTAAGCAAGTACCCACATAGTTTCGAGCTGGTGACCTAACACAAGGAGTGCCTTAGCAATACACCCATTCACCATCTATTCTACACCTCGTGGGAAGGTTTGATTTTAAATTAAAATTATAGATAATATATAAATAAATACATACTCCAATGTTGAAGCCCATCAACAGAAGGGTGAGCTTCCACTACTAAATTAAGGAAAAAGAAACAAATATAATTCCTACTTATTCTCGTATACTGATGATGCCAAACATCCAAACATATAGAGAGGGCACTAATCAATAAGAGTAGGAATTGGAATTCCTAATATAGGGATGGGATATAGCTTTTATTATAATATAGTAAAATTGTCACTCTATGAACTTGCAAAATGTAACCGTCATCAAATTTCCAATCAGCACTTAGAATTTGAAATTCCAATCCTGGTGGTTAGGTCAGTTACTGTAGTACCTTCAAAAGTTCAATTAAAACCATATAAATGCATGTGTTTTTTAGTTAATTAATACCTAATATATGTTTCATTTATAAGAGTGGTAAATAGACAAATTTGTTGTTGTACAAAACCGTGAAATCAAATAAATTATGTTGTTGTCTACCATTGAAATACTAATATCAATGAGGACAGGCAACTATTTCCGACAAAGAGAGCTGATAACAAGGTATGTTCAACCATAATATGTACGGGACTACCAATTTTTTCCTTGGAAGGGGGACTACCAATTTTTTTTCCTCAAAAAAATGCACAATTGTATTATATTATAATGCAATCACATTTCACATAAACCTGTAATTCTTCCTTAAAAAGTAATTACATATATTGTTCATTTAAAGTCAACTATCTATTGATTCTACAAATATAATCATTTTGATAATGATCAAGAGAAAGGATTCTAATATGTAATGGAGCTTATCTCCAGAAAGTGTTCATTATTGCTTGGGATGTAGCGAAAGAGGTGAAGAAGCCAATTCAGCCTGTATGTGGCCCCAAGTCTAGTTCCAAGATCAAGTTTCCATCTTGCTCCCATCGATGCTAAATGTCATCATTAATCTTCAGTTCTTTGGATAATCTATCTGCCTCGACGTTCCTTTCTCTATAGATATGATTGAAAGATATCATCCTGAACCGAGATGCCATATTGACTACCTCCTCATAAATCAGTTGTAAAATATAATTCCTTGGGGGGCTTCTTTTGAATAGCCATCCCACCACTAATTTTGAGTAGCCAAAAATCTGAATTCTGCCTATTCTTTGGATAAAGCAAGCATCATAATGAGTTTAATCGCCATCGATTCAACTGTCTATTATTCGAGTTGCAACCCAAACCTACTAATAAGTTGAAACAGTGTTGCTTAGATATGTATATGATACCCCTGCACCTCCAATTGCAGGTTGTCCCTGTGATGCAGCGTCGAAATATGACCAACTGTATGACTTATCGGCGAGTTCCACAAAAATCCTTCTATCTAACCCAGGAGCTTGTTCCTATGGGAAAGCTTTAAGAATGGCTAGTCCTTTAGTGACCAAAGATATTGGTGTCATAACTTTGTTCTGAAAGACTGCCAAATTCCTGGCGAGCCATATGCCCCATATGAAGATCAGGGGTAGCACTTTATAATCTACGTAGGCTTGATTAAAAATCCAAATGTGCGATGCTTCTTCGAGGTTCTTATCAATCCACTTAAAATGAATTCCTTCAATAGTTGAGGATAGATCCCACATTTTTAACATATAGGGGCAATGTATGAAGAGATGATCATTGGCTTCATTATCAAGATTGCATAAAGGACACCTTCCAGGTCGTATCAGATATCTCTTGGTGAGATTTTCCCACACTAGGAATTTGTCCATAAGATCCAGCCATAAAAATATTTTACTTTTTAGAGGGAAATTCAGATCCCAGATCTTCTCCATCCACCAAGGAACCAGAGGCATGTCTTCTACTTCTCTAAGCATCCTGTAGCCAAATCTAGGCATGTATTTTCTTCCATCCAAATTTCTGGTCCATACAAGTTTATCCGAGAATTATTTAAGTGCCACATGATTGTGATGTAGAGCCTTGATGTATTTGTGCCATATCAATGCATAGTCCCCCTCAATACCCAACTCTGCAACCGATAACAATGCATGTATCATTAGTGTGTTATTTACTGCATCTTCTATCTGGTTTAGGAAGATGATGCCAATACGCATACTCCGTCTGTATCCTATGCTCCATATTAAGTGATCTCCAATGACGTGATATGCTTGTTTAAAGGCTTTCCACATTATAGAAGAATTTCTGTAAGGTTTGTGTGGAAATCTGAGCCATTACACTATTGATAAAGGATATATATACTTATGTATGACAGTTTATGCCGAAATACCATTGCCTTGAATAACCCTCCATATACCTTTGGCTTCTAGGGCCTTAGCAAATAAGGATGGAATCTTCAATCCCCAGCCTCCCATGTCCCTTGGGAATGCTATGTTATCCCATGATACCTAGTGGAATGTGTGATCAGGGGATGTCCCTTTCCAAAGAAAAGTATAGCATATCCGCCTGATTTGGTTAATAATTCCAATTGGAATATGTGCCATAGAGATCCAATATACTGGTGTGGCCTCTAGAACAACCTTCATCATGATGAGACTACCACCTCTAGATAACCAGAGATTGCACCAAAGGTTTATTCTACTTTTGATTTTTCCCACCAGCCATGACCAATCTTTTTTAGGTACTAGTCATTTGGTTTGAAGATGAAACCCAATATTTTAACCCGATTTGGATATCAACTTCAATTAAGATCAAATTGATTGTTAATCCATTCCATTGAAACATACTCATGGTTTATGAAAGACACAAAGGATTTTCTAAAGTTGATGAGCATACATATAGCCTTTGTGAATTGATTAAGCATGACTTGCAGTATGAGAATATCACTTCTATTTCCTTTAGTGAAGATCAAAATGTCGTTGACGAATAATAGATGTGTAATATTAAAAGTACCTCCAATTTTTATTCCTTTGGACGCACCACTCTACTTTGAATGAAGAGTAATGTTGCTCAGTCCTTCCATGATCAAAAGGAAAACTAGAGGGCCTAGGGGGCATCCCTGCCTAAATCCCCCTACTTGGTCTGAAAAACTTGGAGGCGGATCCATTGATAAGCACCGCAAATGATATGGATTATACACAACAGATAATTGACAAATGGCAATGGAAAACCTGTTTGAAGCATAATGAGCCTCACTACCAATGAGCATAAGGAGGGGGACTACCAATTTAATGGTATGAGCCTACAATTAAAAACCATTTCATAATCATACTTTAATAAATAAATAAATGCAAGCACCATATTTTATATCTTGAAATATAGTGTTTGATCACTTAAAATCGTATCTACTCCTTCCTACGAGTAACTAGCATATTTCGAAGGCTCCGATTTCAAAAATGGGAGAAATCAGAGTCCATCTTGTTGTTTTGTTTGATAGCAGAGCAAATTGCCTCGAAGACCCTGTGAAGGCACTCCTTGATGTCGGCGATGGAAGCTTTTAGTTCCACGGCCCCTTCCACCATGCCTGCCATGGAGCTGCAACTGGAGACAAGACGAGAGAAGGACTCGAGAAGGCGGGCACAGGGAAGGTTGATTCCAGAGTCCAAAGGGTTGGAGAGGAGGAGGTTTCCCAAATCGTCCGAGCGCTAAAGTGTAGTGGAGCGGGGAGGAAAAGCCATGGTGCCGAATGATAAACCATAAGGGGGGGAGGGTGGAGTTAAAACCGGAGCGAGGGAGATGACAGGAGAGGAGTAGTCCATGTGAAGGCCATGTGAAGGCCCACGTGCCTTCATCAAAATGGTGGGGAGGGGTGTATCCAAAGAAAATTCAAAAATTCCAATGTGGCTAAAACGAATTTTTGGGCTAGAGTTAGGGGATAAAGTTGAAGTCCTCCTTTTCGTTGTTATATAAGATTTGGCCTATAGCTAGGGTGACTCCCTTATTGGTGGCTTCATCTGCTTCAAGATTGTTCCCCTGAAGGATGTGATAGTAATGTATTTCTTGAGGGAGAGAAAGTAGGCCGATTCTTCTTTGAATTCTATAGCTTTTTGAACCTCTTGTTCTAATCCCAGTTCTCATTCTTTGGATGACATGCCTCGAATCAGCGAAGACTTTTAGTTTGCCAACATTGAGGGTCATTATGATTTCCAAGGAGTGGAGCAGGGCTAGCCATTCTGCTTTGTTGTTTGTTTTCTTTCCAAGACCCCATTCAAAGGAGATGACTTTATTTCCTCCGAGATCAAAGATCATCCCTCCCGCACCTGCCTCCCCTGGAAGTACGCATTGTATATACTCATCCACTTTTAACTCTTTTATTGTAAATAAGTTTATAAGAATATAAAAAATATATTTAAAGTTTTTATATACCTATAAACTAATATAAAACTATAGTAAAATAATTAATTTTATTTTTAATCCATCAAACATTAAACATAAAGATAGCATAAAATATTAAACATAAAATATGATATAATTCATAAACAACTTTTTAATTTTTAAATTTGTAAAATACATTAAATATATTATTAACAATAACGCGACAATTCAATAATTGCCATACATACAACGATCTTTGATTGATAGGGAGCCTTCAAACATTTTGAAGGGAATCCACATTCACCGTTGCTGAAAATTCATAATGAGGAGAAAACAATCCATCCACTTCAACAACTTATAGTGTTAAAATCTTGTAAACTTTCTCCAAGAATCCATTCTCATCATTTGAAAACACTTATTGGTAGCATTTTTAACCTTTTCACAGGTCAAAAAGTAACCTCATAAATAAGTGAAAATCCAAGAATAAAACTACAAACAAATTATGATCGCAGATGTAACCTCATAAACAAGTGAAAATCCAAGAATAAAACTACAAACAAATTATGATCGCATATGGAAAGGCATCCACTTATTTATAATTTATTGATAAGTAAATATTAATTAAGGGTCACACAATTATTTGTGTATTTTAGAAAGAGAAAATCATTTTCATCTTACTTCATTTAATTATTTATTTGTTTAAATAAATAGCTTAAAAAGTAATTTGGAATTCTTAAAACACTTGGTCAAAGTTTAATCAAGGGTTATTGAAACTTTTGGGTAGACTAGGACTTTTACCATATGGATAGTGTTTTGTGATATTTTGATGCTAGCAAGCCCCAGTATAGTGGGTTAATCAACAACAAGCAATTTATAAATTTATTTTAATCTTTATAGAACATATAGTTTTATAGGCAATTTGTTTCTTTTTTCTCAAAGCAAAAATATGCCTACTCAAGATTACTTACTTAGCCTAATATGCCTACAATACTCAAGATTACTTACTTAACCTAAGCTTATACAATCTCAGCAGACCTTAACAAAAACAATATCATTATATATAGATATAACTTAACCACCTAAAATAATCCAATATTGTTTTATAATAAGTTTTGGGTTGTTTTAACATATTTAAGTTCCCAAAAATACCCTTAACACTTTCATTACATATTTTTAGATTACTATTAAATATTATATTACATATATTTATTTTCAAGTACAAAATCATAATAAAAAAATGACTTAAATAAATGTTGGTACTATAAAATTTATGGTTTCATAATTTAAAATCACATCAAAATGGTTATTAATTTTAATCATAATCACAATAAAATATATATATATAAACGTCATATGGGATGGGCAATGTAAACTCTCTTTCAATAAATAAACTCGAGCATATGATAAATATTGCATGAAAATGATAAAATAAGCTCGAGCATATGATAAATATTGCATGAAAATGATAAAATAAACTCGAGCATATGATAAATATTGCATGAAAATGATAAAATAACTCGAGCATATGATAAATATTGCATGAAAATGATAAATATTACACAAGGGGAACTTTAATTTGTTTTACAAATTAGATCGGCTTATGATTGTAGAAGTTTTACATCATTCTCACAACTTTGAGCATATAGAAACATGTGAAACATTCTGACCTAATACCGAGACATGATGCAAACATTTTTCATTTTACATAAGGAAAATAGGGATACAATCCATTAAGATTTTATGCATTTTTTGTTTCAATGTATTGATATTGCAAATTTGCATAATGAAAGATGTTAGGAAAAAAGTGTTCTACTTGTTAGCAAATGTGTAATCTCTTCCTGTTTTTACCACCAGTGTAGTCTATATTTTTCTCTATTTTGGTTTTGATACAGGAGTATCCTTGGTTTTGAGCAATTTGCATCATATTAGAAACATTTTAATTTTGTGCAAGAAGATTGTAGGAGGAATAAAGACCTTGTTGTTACAACAATGTTGCTACAACTCCATGTTGCAACAAATATGTGTTGTTACTTCAATGTTGTTATAGCACTCAAAGTTCCAATTCATAAAATCTGACTCAGTTAATTCATTCCCATGGAAGGAAGGAAAAAGAAGATGAATTAGGGAAAAGAAAATAATGGATAGTTGAGCCTCCATGATGATTCATCTCTCAATGGTTAGGGATTTGAAAAGGGAGGGAAATGAAAATTCATGAGTTGGGGAAAACGGTTGAGATAGAAAAAAAAAAGAGTTAAAGAGAAGAGGGAGGATTGGCGCACCAGTTTGGGGAGGAAGCTACAACTTATTATAGAACACATAATCAACTAGTTTAGTGTCAAAATATGATCGAGATGTTAACCCATAGGTGGATGTAACAGTCTGCGATTGATGCAAAAGCAAGGATTTGTTGTCATTTGTTGTCTCTAGTATGTTCATTGATTGTATTACAATTCTTCTATTCCAGAATTAAATAAAACATATTTGAAGTCTTATTGATTCATAAATCGATGAATTCCAGTGTGTTCTCTGAAGGTAGAGCATAGTTATATAGTTGTCAATGTGTTGTAGGGTTATGGTCTATGTCAGGTTTCTACTCTTTCCCAATTATGGGAGCATACTCGTGTAGTGAATACACCTACCTTTTTTGACAGTTATTCGAGTAGAATATTGCATTAGTGTAACAAAGATTAAACACAGACACATACCTTGCTTGGGAAAGCCTTTGGAACATTCCCTTTATTCAAAATATTTTTCATTATGTTTTTTTTGCTACAACTTTAATAGAATTAAAATTTTCATGTTTAATTTTTTTTTGGAAAGAATTGGATTATAAAAGTTTTAGACATTTAAATATTTTTACAAAAATATCACCAAGTATTTTATGGTTGGAAATTTAAATATTAATAAGATTTATTAAGGTTTTTATACTTTCATAAAATTATAAATCCTTTAATTATTATCTTTAACATAATTAAAAAAAATAAAAATTTAATTATTAATAATATTTTTTAGTGTGATAATTTGATCATTCCTTGAAATTATATCATCTAAATTATTAAAAATGATACATAATCATAGATTCACCTAAATTATTAAAATGAGTACATAATAATTAATTCACCTAAAATATTAAAACCCTCACACAGATCAAATAGGATTATAATAATTTTTGGGGGGAATTTTTATTTATTTATTTCTACTAAATTATATATACATGTTGATATATGTGTGGGGAAGGAGTTTATAAAAAAATCAAATAGGATTATAATAATTTTTTGGGGGAATTTTTTTTTATTTATTTCTACTAAATTATATATACATGTTCATATATGTGTGGGGAAGGAGTTTATAAAAAAATTGGTTTAAAAATATAAGTGGTTAGTTATAATGATACTCTATTATATATAAATGTACCCATAAAAAATGTAAATGTATATTATGGTAAGTATTTAATTTCTTATTGGTATATAAAAGGAAGTTAGAATGAAAGTATAAAAGAAAATAAATGTATTAAATATTAAGAAATATTTTTAATTTTAATAGATATTATTAAATATATTTTTTTAAAATTATTGAATTCCTTTTCAATATATCTTTCTAATTGTAAAACTTTATGTTAATGAGATATCCTCTATTTTTATTAAATATCTTTTTTTATACCTCTTAATATTTATAAACTTTAATACCTTACATTTACACAATACTTAGAATATATTGAGATATCCTCTTATTTTTTTATTATTTTGTTGTTACACTAGCTTCCTCCATTTTCCTATTAGCTATTTGCAGCTCAACTTGTTGTTTCAACGCGTCAGTAGTTCTCATGCATTTCTTCGACAAACTGCAAATGCAAATAGTGTAGACCAGGCAGTGGTATCTTCGCAATATTGAGCTCCACATGCTCTACGTCCTTCGTGTCCAACATTATTTGTTCTGGTAGTGGTAGCCTTATAGTTAGGGATCAAGATGGATACTGCGAGACTTCATAGGTACGGTCATGGCTAGTTGTGGTGTCTTCTGCTGCGAAGTTCCTCCTGACTTTCCTTCAGACTCTGAATCCCGTGGAAAGGGTAATTTTTTGTGTACTTCTTCAATTTTTTCTGTAATCCCCTGCAGCGTGGTCATATTTTCCTGCAAAGCTTCTTGAATCACTTGTCCTTTTTCTCCTTCTCAGTCATCAGATCTTCCATCTGCTCCGTGACCTTTACTGTGATCATTTCATAATCGTCATCATGGAGTACTGTGTCTGAAATGTCTTTAGTGGCTCTCTACTTCTTCCGCGCGGCTCTCTGCTTCTTCCGCGCCCCCTTTTTTTGTGTCAGGCTCTCAGCTTCCTTCCTCTTTCCTGTTTCTTTTTCTTCAAGAATGGGACGTCGAATGGGTTTTTTCTCGCCACAGTCGCTTGGATATCCACAATCTTGACTCGAAACTTAGCAGGCCATTCCTTCATGATATTGTCAATATCATCTTCATGCATATGGTGTCGTCCTATGAACCATTTAGTGTTCTTCGTCTGTGCTTTGGCTGAAATGTGAATGCAATGCATGTCAGCATAAAAATCAACAGTGTGAATATATTTACTCGTTACCTACTTTGTTATTCGCGGCGTGAGCATGATGGCTACGCGCAGCTGGTCATAATAGGTGTAGAAGACCTTAGCTGTCGAATGTTGTCTTTGTGAATTCAAATTAGCCCAAAGGATTGAATAGCGGGATCCTTTGCAGTCACTGTTGTCGATGATGGCGTAATCCTTTGGCTCCTTCCACCTTACCATTGATATATGTGTCATTTAGTTCCTCCAGAAACTCATTCAATAGGTATTGACACTAGTTGAATTGTTCACCCTCCGCGACTGCAGCACCAAGTAGTATTGCGCCGGCAGGTACCTCCAAAGACCTCGCTTTTCTGAGAATTTTTTCGACTAACAGTTGCGTAACAAACTTTGTTTCCTTATCATCGATGACCTCCGTTTGAAATCCTCTCTTTCCTTTGACGACAGTTTGAGTTTTCTTCATCTTCGCGGCCACTTCTTTGTCTTTTCTTTTCCCTTGGAAAAATTGCTTTGGATCTTTACCTCTTTTGCTCAATCCAGTGATGCAATGGATTAAGTTAATGGTTAGGTCGATATTGCGGTCAAGCCACAAATATCACTGGTGGATGCGCGCCATTAGAGTGCGCACCACCACATTCAGCTCCGGCGATCTGTCAAAATGCAGAATTCTAAGCAGATTGAGCAGTCCCGACTGGACTACTTTGAACAACCAACTTTATGTGACCAAGGTGAGGTTCCCTTTCACGTCTTTCTTCCAGCACATGTACTGGTCCGGCTGGAACTGTGGGAACCTAGGTTCATTGGGATCCTTCTGCATCTGAAGCAGATCATAGTCTTCCCACTTACACTCTGGGATCTTGCCCAACAAATTTTTGTCTACCTCGACATGCTTTGATATCGGTGAGAGCCGAATCTCGTATTTGGAATTCTTCGTTAGCCTGAGGACCGGTGCGTTTAGTGCACGTGGTGAGATATAGTCAGGGGTAAGTTTCAATGGTATCTCCTTATCAACTATTGTTGGCTGTGGCACTGTGAAACTCATCTTTGGTTGCTTGATTTTCGGCCCCACTGGATCTTTGCCTTTTTCCTACATTGTTGGAGCGTGTCTCGGTGATCTTCTGGATGCCTGACCTTATTCTATGACGACTTTCTTGGTTGGGGTTCTCATCAACCCTCCAATCCCTCCGTATTTGAACACCTTCACAATCTCCTGGACCATGAATTATTCCTCAATGGAAGACCACTCAGACATTCACTAGAACAAATCTCAACAGGATGTCGGATAGCTTGCTGAAAGAATTCACAAAGTGGTGCTCGGAAGAAAATTCTAAGGTTTTGGTAACGCCCGTGAGTCCAAATGCAATAGTATTTATAGGCTCAGCTAGCCTCCTCCGTGCCCTTCAACGGCTAGATAAGCATTGAATGCGGTATCCGTTGGCCAAAACCGATGGAATATTCGGTCCATTCCTTCATTAACTCGTTCATAACGGCTAATTCTGCGTTAAATACCCAAGCGGTCGCTGACAAAGTACTATATAACAGCTATATTTGTGATCGACAGTGTAACGGCTATTTTTCTGGAATGTTGCATCGAACTGTGCGGCAATCGCCAATACTCCTGCGCAGTGACTTCGCGGTGCCTGATTTCTTACTTCTGAACTTAGCCTCTTTCCTCGTACAACCCGATCATCGCAGTTGCATTTTGAACTTCATAACTGCGCGGTTCCTCTTTTTCTTTTCTTTTCTTCTTTTTTGTTTTTTTGGCGCAGCGGCGCATCTTAACAGTGTTGCACAGTATATACACTTCCTCATCATACATCGCGTACAGACTCGTCCCCATTTCTAGTGCCCAATTCCAATTGTACTTGGCACTTAGAAATTTTTTTCCTTTCTGATCATCAAGGGTTCTGCAAAGCAGGACTATCCCTATAGGGTTTTAGTATGCTTCCATTGACTAGACCGGGCAAGTTATCTCCTGCTAATGTGGCTAACTGAGTTGAGCCACCATTAGTAACATGTACAACAGTATATGGGCCAAGCCAATGCATCTTAAACTTTCCAGGAAACTTCATGAACTTGCTATCATATAGGAGGACTAGATCACCTACTTGAAAAGACTTGTTTTTGATATGGCAATCATGCCATGCTTTTTCTTTTTCTTTCTGCACTTGTTGGTGAAAGCCTACAATGAAGCGATCCTCCTCCAAACCAATCAAGTGTAGAAGCCTTTCTTCTAGTGCGACGCGATCTTCCATGCCTGTGAATGCAGCTATTCTCAAGTTGGGAACAATGTACTCCATTGGCATTATTGCTTCCTATCCATAGGCCAGCCTAAAAGGTGTATGGCCAGTCAACTTTTTGCAAGTAGTTCTATATGCCCATAAAATGGCTGGAATGCACAGGTCCCAATCATCCCTATTCACATTGCATACCTTAGTTAGGGCATTCTCCAGTACTTTATTGAACGCTTCAACGGTTCCATTTGCTTGCGGATGATATGGCATACTTCGCTGATGATGAATGTGGAACTCCTCTGCCAATGCCTCGATAGTTTTGTTCAGAAAGTGAGTGCCTTGATCACCCATCAAAATCTTCGATCATCCAAACCTTGTAAGGATGTATTCAAATATGAACTGTGTGGAAGTACCTACGCTACAGTCCTTCACTGGCTTTGCTTCTGCCCATCTGGTGAGGTAGTCAGTTGCTATGATAATGTACCTCACACTAGTTCTCTTTCCCAGTGGATTTATAGGTCCCACAAATTCAATGGACCATTTCACAAATTCCTATAATGTCAACTGTGGATTCAATGGCATTTCATCTCTTCGCCATGGCCTTCCTTTCCTCTGACAGACATCGCAGCTTTGGCAATGCTCCTTTGCATCTTTGTGAATCATAGGCCACCATAGCCCTGCCTGCAATATCTTCTACGTAGTGGCTCTTCCTGCATACTGACCTCCTGCTGCTCCTAAATGTGCATCAGCCAGTATGTATGGTTTCTCGTGCTCTAACACACACCCGCGCAGTACTTCATTCGGTCCCAATTTGTATAGCTGGCCCGCAATAATGGTGAAGTCTGCTGCTCGCACTACCAGCTTCTTCTTTTGTTGCGTAGCGAACTCTATGGGTGCCAACCCAGTAGTCAAAAAATCTATGATGTATTTATAATATTGATCAGCTATCTGGATGGCAAAAAACTGCGCATCAGGCAGACTGTCTTCAAGGTTCATAGGCTCTTCTCCCGACTCAATCCTTGAAAGATGATCAAGACCTAAGTTCAATATTCCCGGCTTAACCACTATTTCAAATTCATACTCCTGGAAGAGTAACAACCATCTGCAGATTCACCCCCCTAACACTGGCTTGTTGACCAGGTATTTCAAAGCAGAATGGTCAATAAACATAGAGAAGTGCGCACCAAGCAAATAGTTCCTGAACCTCTACAGCACGTAGACCATAGCTAGGCCTTCTCTTTCAGTGGTGGTATAATTCTTCTCTGCAGATGAGAACTTCCTACTCGAAAATGTGATGGGATGGTCAATACCTCCCTCTCCTGTCTATGCTAAGACAACACCCAATGCTATACATGACGCATCAACATGTACATGAAACGGCTTCTCCCAGTCTGGAAAAACTAGGATCGGCACAGTGACCATTTTCTCTTTCGAGGTGTCAAAGCCTTGTTCACACTCTACATTCCAAATGAATGGCACATCCTTATTTAATAACTTCTCCATTGTTGTGGTTATCTGCGCATAACCTTTTATAAATTTCCTGTAGTAACCGGTATGCCCCAATGTAATGCGCAGTTGCTTGACTGAATTCAGTGTGGGCAAGTTTATAATGATTGCGATCTTCGCAGGGTCAACCATCAAGCCCTGCTTACACACAATGTGTCCCAACAGAATTCCATAGGGTACACAAAATATACACTTCTTCAGGTTTAGCGACATTTGATGTTGTCTGCATTTTTCTAGCATCAATTTGAGATTTGCGCAATGGTACTTCAGCAACCCGAATATCAAAATAAGCTTCCTAAAACTTGTTCATGAAATCTTTGAAGGTTGCAACCACAACTCTGGAAAAGATGGCAGGCACATTCTTCAGACCAAATGGCATCACCGTGTACTGGAACGACCCCCATTCCATGGAAAAAGTGGTCTTGTGTCTATCCGCAGGATCAATTCTTATCTGATGATATCCCAAAAAGCCATCAGTAAAGAAATAGGCCTCATTTCCTCCAACATTATCAAGCACCTCATCAGTGAAAGGAGTAGGAAATGGGTCATGCATTGAAGCATCATTCAATTTTCTGAGATCCACACAAATCCTGATTTCACCTTTTGTCTTCTTATCTTGGACAACCATAGGGCTTATCCGACTCTTTGATATTGCATTGCGCTCAACTTCGCAGCTCCCAAAAACTGTCTTGCACCAAAAATGCCTTACTTGGGTTAGGCCCAACAAAAGTGCAATTGCACTCTCTTCAAGAGAAGAAGAGTATTGGGGAGTGGTGAATGCAGCTACTCAGTGCATCTGGTTGCAAGGAATTCTTGTTGAGCTCCGGATTGACTTTAGCACTCCCACTTTTATTTGGGTTGATAATCAGAGTGCTATAAATATATCATTGATCCAGTACATAGACAAAGAACCAAGCACATTGAAGTGCACATGCACTACATCCGAAGTCTAGTGCATGAGAGATTGATTATTTTGCAGTATTGCCCTTCTACTGAGTAAACTACTGACATATTCACTAAATCCTTCATAGAGAAGACTTTCATCCATCTTAAGTTGCTGCTTGGAGTGGTTGAACATGAGGTGAAGGCTAATTGAAGATCTAGTTTCAATTTTTTTGTTTTTGTCCATTTTGAGGGAGGGTTTTGTCCCATGAGGTTTTCCCTATTTTCCTCGATTTTTGGACAACGATATGTAAAGGGTGACCTAGCCTTTATTGTTGGGCCATAATTTTTATGATTTTTTTCACATACAATTAGGCTTAAGGGGGGGTTTTATAGCATTAAAACCCATTTTCATACTTAGGATAAAGTATTATTTAATTTTATTACTTTCCTAGGTGTCTTACTAGGTAGATTGGCCACATATTGCCTTCCTAGGCGCACCATTTGTCATCCTCATCCACTTGAGCGCAGTCGTGAGGAAATTGTCTACTTTTATTACTATCCTAAGTGGAAAAGGCAAACTTTCTACTTTTACACTGCTTTATACTACTTTTTCTTCTTTTATGTGGATATGGAAAAAGCTAGGCACTCCTAGAGGTTTTGGCAACTGCTAGCTTTCATGGCCAACCCATACTTCCTCTTTTTCTCTCCAAAATCTATAATATTTTTCTATTTTCATCATACATCACATTGCTAAACCATTTTGGACAATTTGTGAGCCACTTGACTAATTTGGAGATAGATGTTTCCACCTTAGGGGGTTTTAGCTAGTTTTAGTAAGCTTGCTTTGTGAGATTTTCGAATTCCTTTTCAAGGATTCGATTTTCTGATGTATAATTATATATTGAAAGACACTTTATTGTCCAAGGTTGGATGATGTATAATTATGCAATAAAGTTTAATATTTTGCATACATTCAATGTCTGATTTTAGTGTTCTTGCAATTCTAGCTTAGCAATTTTTGTGAGAGTGTTTATTCAATATTCATTATCATCCTATGATCTCATTTCAAAAAATGTGCCATTGTCTAGGTATTCTCCTTGTTTTCATTTTATTTGCATCCTAGCAGGTCTGAACTTCGTATTGGGATAAATTGGGAGTGTCTAGTGTTGTTTGGGCTTTTCCTCCAGAATTATAGTCAAACTAGCTAGTTAATTGTTCCAAGTAATCCACTTTTTGTTTTTTTTTTGCAAATTTTGAGTTAATGTGCCTGTGATCAGATTAGCTACATTACGTTATCTTCCCATTTTATTTATACTATTCTTCTTCACATAAATCAATAATATACTTTATGCTTATTAAAATATGTTGTGTACATAATACACATTTATAGACATAATATCTTAATGAATGTGTTAACAGTATATCATATATTTTTACCTACATATATCAACAATATTCAAATTTAAAACTATCTAACATATCGATAATTTTTGTAAACCTTGAATGTATATATTTATAAATACACACACATTAATAATTAGTTTAATCTCAACCAACCCTTCAATAAATACTTTACTATTCAAACATAATATTGTACTCATGCAAGGTGTGTATACATGACCAACGTAAACGTACACACCTCTCACATAGATACTAATAATCAACATCCAATGCCTTTAATGCAGAGTTCCTATATGTTGGAAATCAATTTGTATAAGAATAATTAAACAAAGCATCATTCATCATTTGTTACTAATTAGGATTTACAACTATATATCACTCATCAATATTCATTCAAAAACATTAGAATTGAATTGTATAAACACATTCTACAATCTAAGGATACAATCATAAAGGTTTATAATAATGAATAGCAACATTCAACCTCAATAGGGTCCCATCCATATCTGCAAATATTCCACATACCTAGTCACCACTACTTCCATCCTTGACCTCTCCATCACATCCTCTGCAGCAATATGCCATTGTGTTGGTTATACCGACCTAACCATAGATAAAACCTGTAAGCGTAAGTGTCAACTACATTGACTGAATTCTCGAGTAAGCAATCAATAATCACCATTGAACATCTGGGGGAGTGTGCTCAACACAACCCTCCCACAACTTCGGGTTTTAGAGGATAAACAGTGGGAAATGCCTCCACCCCCCCAATATCACTAGGGTTAACACCCTTCATCAACCATACTATGTAATCATTGTTCTTAGAGTCACGTCATCGAACAACCGCTCTGGGAAAGCTATGGGTCCTATCAAAAATCACAGTCACCCACAAATAGGGAAAATTTAAGGGGCGAAATTTAGCCGATGGGATAATTTTCAAGGTTTTTTCCAAACAATATTCATCATTTTCTATTTTTTCCTAATATGATTTTGCCCATATTCCATTAAATTGTTTTACTCTAAAAATCGCCAAAATTCTCCAAAAACTATATAAAACCCTTAGAAATTTGATTTTTTTAAAATATCGCAGAACATTTTATGGTTGGAAATTTGATAATTAGTAAGATTTGCCAAGTTTTATACACTTTAATAAAATTATGGATCTACTCACAAATCAAAGAAAATGCTTAGTAGTCATAATGTAGTTCGTAAGAAAATTGATTTCATATCATTACCCTTTTGATGTCTCTAACAATACAATCTACATTGACTTTATAAGAATTCAACTATCTCATAGTCAATCAGTATGTGGGTCAACTTATTGACAACATATCTCCTATGAAATAAAATATCTATCTATTACATGTGATAATCTATACCATTAATAACATGTAAATAAGCATATACATATAGACTCTTTTGCAACAAGTAATGCATTAGTTCAAAACCAACGTATACAATGAACTGGTATTCATGTACCACATTCCATGTCTAGTTGGCATGCTTAAAAGAAATCAGATGTTCATCGTCATCATCAATAATAAAAATTGTAAAAGTCATATATTATTCACACTTAGGAAGGTTCAAATATTCACCTAGCAATATTCTTAATCAGTCCAGCAGATAATAAGAAATGGAATAATAAGATAAATCACATTTAGGGTTTTAATTATCAAAGGTCAAAGTATGGGGCATTACAATTTGTGTTTTTGTTTGCCACCCAATTCCAATATCTTTTAATGCATACCCCATAATTCCAATGGAGAATCCCAACTCCCCACGGTGGGAGGTATGGAAGATGACCATCCTTTTCCTTGGGACCACTCGATCAACATCCAACAAGTTACTATGAGATCTATTCATCGTACCCCCCCGGACGCGCGTTTAAGAGCGCTTAGAGTTTACCTTCGGTTTACGGTTTGGTCGCTAAGCTGGATTTCGAGACTCTAGGAAAGGACAAAACGAAGAGAGGGATTAAATTTAATGAGGATGAATTCATGGTTGTTTTAGCTCTTTGCGATTTGGTGGTTTTATGATTGAAATGTATTCCATTTTCAATGACATCATGTAGAACAAAGGTGTTGTGGTGTGCAAGGTGGGGTTTCTAAGCAAGGAGTCTATTGAATTGGATGAGCACATTTTCTAGATTGGGCAGTAATGCACACGATTCAATGTTAGTATTTTGATACCTCATGTGGCAAGATGAAAATGGTATAAAATTTCACCAGATTTACATTTCTTTGATGTGTTCGGCTGGTTTTAACCCTAATTGTAGTGTTACATTTACCCAGCTTGTTTGAGTTATGTCTTCAAGCCTGAAATGTGCATGATGTCATTGTGTGTAATTTTTCAGGTTTTGTGGTATTTTGGTGATTTTCATGTTTGGTAACTGGTAGGTTTTCAGTGGAATTTTATCTGAACTTTAATGTTTGCATTAGGTTTATTTTATTTTTATTTTTTTTGTAAGCAAGTACCCACATAGTTTCGAACTAGTGACCTAACACAAGGAGTGCCTTAGCAATACACCCATTCACCGTCTATTCTACACCTCGTGGGAAGGTTTGATTTTAAATTAAAATTATAGATAATATATAAATAAATACATACTCCAATGTTGAATCCCATCAACAGAAGGGTGAGCTTCCACTACTAAATTAAGGAAAAAGAAACAAATATAATTCCTACTTAATCTCGTATACTGATGATGCCAAACATCCAAATATATAGAGAGGGCACTAATCAATAAGAGTAGGAATTGGAATTCCTAATATAGGGATGGGATATAGCTTTTATTATAATATAGTAAAATTGTCACTCTATGAACTTGCAAAATGTAACCGTCATCAAATTTCCAATCAGCACTTAGAATTTGAAATTCCAATCTTAGTGGTTAGGTCAGTTACTGTAGTACCTTCACAAGTTCAATTAAAACCATATAAATGCATGTGTTTTTTAGTTAATTAATACCTAATATATGTTTCATTTATAAGAGTGGTAAATAGACAATTTGTGGTTGTACGAAACCGTGAAATCAAATAAATTATGTTGTTGTCTACCATTGAAATACTAATATTAATGAGGATAGGCAACTATTTCCGACAAAGAGAGCTGATAACAAGGTATGTTCAACCGTAATATGTACGGGACTACCAATTTTTTCCTTGGAAGGGAGACTACCAATTTTTTTTCCTCAGAAAAAATGCACAATTGTATTATATTATAATGCAATCACATTTCACATAGACCTGTAATTCTTCCTTAAAAAGTAATTACATATATTGTTCATTTAAAGTCAACTATCTATTGATTCTACAAATATAATCATTTTGATAATGATCAAGAGAAAGGATTCTAATATGTAATGGAGCTTATCTCCAGAAAGTGTTCATTATTGCTTGGGATGTAGGGAAAGAGGTGAAGAAGCCAATTCAGCCTTTATGTGGCCCCAAGTCTAGTTCCAAGATCAAGTTTCCATCTTGCTCCCATCGATGCTAAATGTCATCATTGATCTTGACTTCTTTGGATAATCTATCTGCCTCGACGTTCCTTTCTCTGTAGATATGATTGAAAGATATCATCTTGAACCGAGATGCCATATTGACTACCTCCTCATAAATCGGTTGTAAAATATAATTCCTTGGGGGGCTTCTTTTGAATAGCCATCCCACCACTAATTTTGAGTAGCCAAAAATCTGAATTCTGCCTATTCCTTTGGATAAAGCAAGCATCATAATGAGTTTAATCGCCATCGATTCAACTCTCTATTATTCTAGTTGCAACCCAAATCTACTAAGAAGTTGAAACAGTGTTGCTTAGATATGTATATGATAACCCCTGCACCTCCAATTGCAGGTTGTCCCTGTGATGCACCATCGAAATATGACCAACTGTATGACTTATCGGCGAGTTCCACAAAAATCCTTCTATCTGACCCGGGAGCTTGTTCCTATGGGAAAGCTTTGAGAATGGATAGTCCTTTAGTGCCCAAAGAGATTGGTGTCATAAATTTGTTTTGAAAGACTACCAAATTCCTGGCAAGCCATATGCCCCATATGAAGATCGGGGGTAGCACTTTATAATCTACGTAGGCTTGATTAAAAAGCCAAATGTGCGATGCTTCTTCAAGGTTCTTATCGATCCAATTAAAATGAATTCCTTCAATAGTTGAGGACAGATCCCACATTTTTAACATATAGGGGCAATGTATGAAGAGATGATCGTTGGCTTCATTATCAAGATTGCATAAAGGACACCTTCCAGGTCCTATCAGATATCTCTTGGTGAGATTTTCCCACACTAGGAATTTGTCCATAAGAGCCAGCCATAAAAATATTTTATTTTTTAGAGGGAAATTCAGATCCCAGATCTTCTTCATCCACCAAGGAACCAGAGGCATGTCTTCTACTTCTCTGAGCATCCTGTAGCCCAATCTAGGCCTGTAGTTTCTTCCATCCAAATTTCTGGCCCATACAAGTTTATCCGAGAATTATTTAAGTGCCACATGATCGTGATGTAGAGCCTTGATGTATTTGTGCCATATCAATGCATAGTCCACCTCAATACCCAACTCAACAACCGATAACCATGCATGTATCATCGATGTGTTATTTACTGCATCTTCTATCTGGTTTAGGAAGATGATGCCAATACGCATACTCCGTCTGTATCCTATGCTCCATATTAAGTGATCTCCAATGACGTGATATGCTTGTATAAAGGATTTCCACATTACAGAAGAATTTCTGTAAGGTTTGTGTGGAAATCTAAGCCATTACACTATTGATAAAGGATATATATATTTATGTATGACAGTCTATGCCGAAATACCATTGCCTTGAATAACCCTCCATATACCTTTGGCTTCTAGGGCCTTAGCAAATAAGGATGGAATCTTCAATCCCCAGCCTCCCGTGTCCCTTGGGAATGCTATATTATCCCATGATACCTAGTGGAATGTGTGATCAGGGGATGTCCCTTTCCAAAGAAAATTATAGCATATCCGCCTGATTTGGTTAATAATTCCAATTGGAATATGTGCCATAGAGATCCAATATACTGGTGTGGCCTCTAGAACAACCTTCATAATGATGAGACTACCACCTCTAGATAACTAGAGATTGCACCAAAGGTTTATTCTACTTTTGATTTTTCCCACCAGTCGGGACCAATCTTTTTTAGGTACTAGTCATTTGGTTTGAAGATGAAACCCAATATTTTAACCCGATTTGGATATCAACTTCAATTAAGATCAAATTGATTGTTAATCCATTCCATTGAAACATATTCATGATTTATGAAAGACACAAAGGATTTTCTAAAGTTGATGAGCATACATATAGCCTTCGTGAATTGATTAAGCATGACTTGCAGTATGAGAATATCACTTCTATTTCCTTTAGTGAAGATCAAAATGTTGTCGACGAATAATAGATGTGTAATATTAAAAGTACCTCCAATTTTTATTCCTTTGGACACACCACTCTACTTTGAATGAAGAATAATGTTGCTCAGTCCTTCCATGATCAGAAGGAAAACTAGAGGGCTTAGGGGGCATCCCTGCCTAAGCCCCCCTACCTGGTCTGAAAAACTTGGAGGCGAATCCGTTGATAAGCACCGCAAATGATATGGATTATACACAACAGATAATTGACAAATGGCAATGGAAAACCTGTTTGAAGCATAATGAGTCTCACTACCAATGAGCATAGTGAGGGGGACTACCAATTTAATACTGTGAGCCTACAATTAAAAACCATTTCATAATCATACTTTAATAAATAAATGAATGCAAGCACCATATTTTATATCTTGAAATATAGTGTTTGATCACTTAAAATCGTATCTACTCCTTCCTACGAGTAACTAGCATATTTCGAAGGCGCCGATTTCAAAAATGGGAAAAGGAAAATAATGAAGTAAATTAAGATGGTTATATTCTTCAAAATCGGGAGGATTATTTTTAATAGAAATAATTAATTGGTTCAACAAACAAGGAACCTGCAATCGTGTTATGTGAGAGGATCTTGTTGCAAGAATTCCTTCGGCTTAAATATTTACAAGATTTTTTTAAAGGAAGTAAGTATGAGTGCAATCAATTTTGTGGTGTTCTTAATATAATTTTAAAAATTCAAGGACTATTCGGATAGGAGGAAATGGAGGGTTGTTATGTATCACGACATTTTGTTACGTACCATTACAATTGAATTAGAAGTTGGAAACCAAAGTGCTTGAGAAGGTCATTATCTCAATAATTTATAGTTGTAATGATTTATTGATTAGTAATGACAAGCTCACTAATGGAGTTCAATCCAAAATGCCTATGAAATTCACGTATAAAAGAATGCGAAAAAACTTCCACTTAAAATGACTATTAAAACACAATTTTGTTTAGAATAATTTGGATATAAACAATTAAATCAATAAATATTTTGAACTTACATAATTAAATGCTTTATTGTATACCATTTAAAATGGTATAAAAATAACATTAAAAAATGTTATGAAAAACCAGCATAATCCAAAAAATAACAAACACCAACCATAAAACATCCAACTTGACACCTATTCACTAACTAATTCTTATTGACATATTAATAATACACACCCATTCCTTAATAATCAATCATTATAGAACAACTGACCTCGTTTTGGGAGACAATCCTATATTGATATATTAATAATACACACCCATTCATTAATAATCAATAATTATAGAACATCTGACCTCGTTTTGGGAGACAATCCTATGGTAATAAAATAATTCAAGATTGAAATTTGGTTTCAATTATACTTATGAATCTAAAATTTGAAGACAATTATCTATTATAAATATTTTTTTTCTATAATTTTTAAATAAATAAAATTTTGAAATAATCAAGTTTAACTAAAAACAAAAACAATATATAATATAAATAATTAAAAAAATTATGTTTTAATAATCATAAATAAAATTTTCATTAAGAAAAAAATAAAAATAATAGTTAATGTCCACTTAAATCAATTATGGTTTATTGAATCTTAAAAAAGAAGAAAAAAAAGAAAAAGTAAAGAAGTACTTGGTTTGTTTTAGAGTTTTATTTGTGTGCTCAAAAAGCTTGGAGAGGAATATTCCTAAATTACTATAATTTTGATGAGAGTTCGTTTTTATTTTAGTTATGTAGATATTTTTTTAAGAGGATAGAGTACACATTGTATAATTTTTTTTAATAGAAACAGGTTATGTATATATATTCAAAAAAGGTTGTGCACAACCATTCATTACAAAAAAAGGAGTCTTCCTTCAGAGAAGGAAAGCAAAATAGGACATGTAGGCATGCCCAGATTAGCTATGAGTTTCCTTTTTTGTTGTTGTCCATTTCTTTCTGTAGTAGAGGTGGAATAAACCCTTACAAACTGAGAACTTAACAGTATACAAAAAAACATTCAAAACTGAAACTAGAGAAAGAGCCCTGCTGAAAAGAGGCAAAACTATCCATAATTCTGCTACTGCACATAGGCAACATCTGCAATTTCCCTGTTCACTGTGGGGGATTCCTGGCAGTGGTTGCAATGGGTCATTCTTACCATGTTTGAAACTTCATCCTTGATGATATCAACTTTTCCCATTAATTCAAAGAGATTTCTCTCTAAGTCATCTATCCTGGAATCCTAACAAGTAAGTTGCTGAGAATTGTACCTGTCATGAGAGTCCATCTTGTTGTTTTGTTTGATAGCAGAGCAAATTGCCTCGAAGACCCTGTGAAGGTACTCCTTGATGTCGACGATGGAAGCTTTCAGTTCCACGACCCCTTCCACCATGCCGGCCATGGAGCTGCAACTGGAGATGGGATGGGAGAAGGGCTCGAGAAGGCAGGCACAGCGAAGGTTGATTCCAAAGTCCAAAGGGTTGGAGAGGAGGAGGTTTCCCAAATCGTCCGAGCGCTAAAGTGCAGTGGAGCGGGGAGGAAAAGCCATGGTGTCGAATGATAAACCACAAGGGGGGGAGGGTGGAGTTAAAGCCAGAGCGAGGGAGCTGACAGGAGAGGAGCAGTCCATGTGAAGGCCCACGTGGGGAGGGGTATATCCAAATAAAATTAAAAAATTCCTCCTTTTCATTGTTATATAAGATTTGGCCTATAGCTAGGGTGACTCCCTTATTGGTGGCTTCATCTGCTTCAAGATTGTTCCCTCGGAGGATGTGATAGTAATGTATTTCTTGAGGGAGAGAAAGTAGGCCGATTCTTCTTTGAATTCTGTAGCTTTTTGAACCTCTTGTTCTAATCCCAGTTCTCATTCTTTGGATGACATGCCTCGAATCAGCGAAGACTTTTAGTTTGCCGACGTTGAGGGTCGTTATGATTTCCAAGGAGTGGAGCAGGGCTAGCCATTCTACTTCGTTGTTTGTTTTCTTTCCAAGACCCCATTCAAAGGAGATGACTTTATTTCCTCCGAGATCAAAGATCATCCCTCCCGCACCTGCTTCCCCTGGAAATACGCATTGTATATACTCATCCACTTTTAACTCTTTTATTGTAAATAAGTTTATAAGAATATAAAAATTATATTTAAAGTTTTTATATAGCTATAAACTAATATAAAACTATAGTAAAATAATTAATTTTATTTTTAATCCATCAAATATTAAACATAAAGATGGCATAAAATATTAAACATAAAATATGATATAATTCAGAAACAACTTTTTAATTTTTAAATTTGTAAAATACATTAAATATATTATTAATAATAACGCGACAATTCAATAATTGTCATACATACAACGATCCTTTGATTGATACCTAGGGAGCCTTCAAACATTTTGAAGGGAATCCACATTCACCGTTGCTGAAAATTCATAAACGTCTTATGAGGAGAAAACAATCCGTCCACTTCAACAACTTATAGTGTTAAAAGCTTGTAAACTTTCTCCAAGAATCCATTCTCATCATTTGAAAACACTTATTGGTAGCATTTTTAACCTTTTCACAGGTCAAAAAGTAACCTCATAAATAAGTGAAAATCCAAGAATAAAACTACAAACAAATTATGATCGCAGATGTAACCTCATAAATAAGTGAAAATCCAAGAATAAAACTACAAACAAATTATGATCGCATATGGAAAGGCATCCACTTATTTATAATTTATTGATAAGTAAATATTAATTAAGGGTCACACAATTATTTGTGTATTTTAGAAAGAGAAAATCATTTTCATCTTACTTCATTTAATTATTTATTTGTTTAAATAAATAGCTTAAAAAGTAATTTGGAATTCTTAAAAAACTTGGTCAAAGTTTAATCATGGGTTATTGAAACTTTTGGGTAGATTAGGACTCTTACTATATGGATAGTGTTTTGTGATATTTTGATGCTAGCAAGCCCCAGTGTAATGAGTTAATCAACAACAAGCAATTTATAAATGTATTCTAATCTTTATAGAACATAGAGTTTTATAGACAATTTGTTTCTTTTTTCTCAAAGCAAAAATATGCTTACAATACTTAAGATTACTTACTTAGCCTAATATGCCTACAATACTTACTTAGCCTAATATGCCTACAATACTCAAGATTACTTATTTAGCCTACGCTTATACAATCTCAAAAGATCTTAACAAAAACAATATCATTATATATACATATAACTTAACCACCTAAAACAATCCAATATTGTTTTATAATAAGTTTTGGGTTGTTTTAACATATTTAAGTTCCCAAAAATACCCTTAACACTTTCATTACATATTTTTAGATTACTATTAAATATTATATTACATATATTTATTTTCAAGTACAAAATCATAATAAAAAAATTGACTTAAATAAATGTTGGTATTATAAAATTTAAGGTTTCATAATTTAAAATCACATCAAAATGGTTATTAATTTTAATCATAATCACAATAAAATATATAAATAAACGTCATATGGGATGGGCAATGTAAACTCTTTTTCAATAAATAAACTTGAGCATATGATAAATATTGCATGAAAATGATAAAATAAACTCGAGCATATGATAAATATTGCATGAAAATGATAAATAGTACACAAGGGGAACTTTAATTTGTTTTACAAATTAGATCAGTTTATGATTGTAGAAGTTTTACATCATTCTCACAACTTTGAGCATATAGAAACATGTGAAACATTCTGACCTAATACCGAGACATGATGCAAACATTTTTCATTTTACATAAGGAAAATAGGGATACAATCCATTAATATTTTATGCATTTTTTGTTTCAATGTATTGATATTGCAAATTTGCATAATGAAAGATGTTAGGAAAAAAGTGTTCTACTTGTTAGCAAATGTGTAATCTCTTCCTGTTTTTACCACCAGTGTAGTCTATATTTTTCTCTATTTTGGTTTTGATACAGGAGTATCCTTGGTTTTGGGCAATTTGCATCATATTAGAAACATTTTATTTTTGTGCAAGAAGATTGTAGGAGGAATAAAGACCTTGTTGTTACAACAATGTTGCTACAACTCCATGTTACAACAAATATGTGTTGTTACATCAATGTTGTTATAGCACTCAAAGTTCCAATTCATAAAATCTGACTCAGTTAATTCATTACCATGGAAGGAGGAAAAAGAAGATGAATTAGGGAAAAGAAAATAATGGATAGTTGAGCCTCCATGATGGTTCATCTCTCAACGGTTAGGGATTTGAAAAGGTAGGGAAATGAAAATTCATGAGTTGGGGAAAACGGTTGAGATAGAAAAAAAAAGAGTTAAAGAGAAGAGGGAGGATTGGCGCACCAGTTTGGGGAGGAAGCTACGACTTATTATAGAACACATAGTCAACTAGTTTAGTGTCAAAATATGATCGAGATGTTAACCCATAGGTGGATGTAACAGTCTACGATTAATGCAAAAGCAAGGATTTGTTGTCATTTGTTGTCTGTGATATTTTCATTGATTGTATTACAATTCTTCTATTCCAGAATTAATAAAACATATTTGAACTCTTATTGATTCATAAATCGATGAATTCTAGTGTGTTCTCTGAAGGTAGAGCATAGTTATATAGTTGTCAATGTGTTGTAGGGTTATGGTCTATGTCAGGTTTCTACTCTTTCCCAATTATGGGAGCATACTAGTGTAGTGAATACACCTCCCTTTTTTGACAGTTATTCGAGTAGAATATTGCATTAGTGTAACAAAGATTAAACACAGACACATACCTTGCTTGGTTGGGAAAGCCTTTGGAACATTCCCTTTATTCAAAATATTTTTCATTATGTTTTTTTTGCTACAACTTTAATAGAATTAAAAGTTTCATGTTTAATTTTTTTTTGGAAAGAATTGGATTATAAAAATTTTAGACATTTAAATATTTTTACAAAAATATCACCAAGTATTTTATGGTTGGAAATTTAAATATTAGTAAGATTTATTAAGGTTTTTATACTTTCATAAAATTATAAATCCTTTAATTATTATCTTTAACCTAATTAAAAAAAAAAAAAAAATTTAATTATTAATAATATCTTTTAGTGTGATAATTTGATCATTCATTGAAATTAAATCATCTAAATTATTAAAAATGATACATAATCATAGATTCACCTAAATTATTAAAATGAGTACATAATAATTAATTCACCTAAAATATTAAAACCCTCACAGATCAAATAGGATTATAACAATTTTTTGGGGGAATTTTTATTTATTTATTTCTACTAAATTATATATAAATGTTGATATATGTGTGGGGAAGGAGTTTATAAAAAAATTGGGTTTAAAAATATAAGTGGTTGGTTATAATGATACTCTATTATATATAAATGTACCCATAAAAAATGTAAATGTATATTATGGTAAGTATTTAATTTCTTATGGGTATATTGATATATAAAAGGAAGTTAGAATGAAAGTATAAAAGAAAATAAATGTATTAAATATTAAGGAATATTTTTAATTTTAATAGATATTATTAAATATATTTTTTAAAAATTATTGAAATCCTTTTCCATATATCTTTCTAATTGTAAAACTTTATGTTAATGAGATATCCTCTATTTTTATTAAATATCTTTTTTTATACCTCTCAATATTTATAAACTTTAATACCTTACATTTCCATAATACCTAGAATATATTGACCTAATAATTTTATAATTTAAAAACCCTTTTATAAATAAGAATAATAAAATAATAATAAATAAGATAACGTTTCATAAATAAAAATAGTTTAAATATATATAAAAATACAAATGAAAGTAAATGTATATAAAGAAGTGGATACATGTCAATTGAGTGTAAATCATGTGGTTGAGAGGAATGTTATTATCCAAAAAGTAAATCATCTTTAGAAAAAAGTGGATACATTGTATTGTATTGTATTGGATGAAAGATAGATGTTTAAAAGACCAAATGCCGTTATCCATTACTTATTCTTTGTAAAAATTTAATTAAATTAGAGTGTATACATGCCTTATATGAATATATGCTTTTATCTAGGTTAATTTATGATTATTAATGTTTAGGGGTATTTTAATTATTTATTGTTGTATATCCAAAAAGATGTAATAATTTTTTATTATTTAATTTATATTTTATTAATAAAATTATTTTTCTATTATTAATTATACATTTACCCATTTCTCCAAAAATTGCAAGAAGTTGAATGGAACAGATTTATATTACTTAATCTGTATCCAATTTAAAATGCATTGATTGGAGTTGTAAATGTCAGAAGAGTTTCACTCCGGCACGAAAGCCCAAAAACAAACAAATTCTGCCATTGAAATAGCAATCCTCTCTAAGACAAGCATTGATTTCCGACAAGAGAGATCTACAGTAAAGTGAATAGATTATAGCTTTCTTCAAATAAGACTACTTTTTTCAAATATAGAATTCCTGGGTGGATTTTGAGACGTGACATGCCAGGCCTTCTTCGGGTATGAACATCCGTGAATGGTTTCAAATGCTACTAGCGTCCAAATCAATGACCATTTGGTCAATAATCATACATTAATAAATAAATAAATGCATGCAGAGCTACACCTACGGTTCAAATAAAACCATCTAGTGAATGTATTAATGTAAAATATGGGCCTATCTGATCTTATTGCAGAGTACTCGACCTGGCCTCCTACCAGATTCGGATTACGACTCAATGCTCGAATGGGAGACAAAGAAGTTAAACATGAATGCAATACAGAAGTACATTATAATAGCAAATTGGATTTGTGAAAAATCTTGGCTGCTTTGGCTTCACATGCTTAGATTAATGATAAATCTTCACAGATAATCGTCGAAAAAGTCATCCACAGTGGTGTACGATTCCTCTGCATAAAGTTCACACGCCTCCAGATCGTGATGTCCGTCGATTTCGAACTTGTATTGGCACCCGTTGATGAAAATGTCGTGCGTCAGAGAAGCCACAATGCTCTCAGGCAAGTAGTTGGCTGCACATTAAACGATTCCATCGATAATATGTAAGACAAAACCACAAAATCCAATACTGCTGTTCATGCAGGTCAAGCTGACAAAAGTCGACTGAATATCTATCTACCAAGCCACCAGCCAGTCAAAAATAATTAAGAATCTTGTTGAAAGTGTGTCTGTAAATATACCTTTGGCTATTGCTAACAAATCTTGTTCAGATATGCAGACCCTGGGCAGGGTTTTTCCGATCTTCTTCTCCCAGATGGCCGCAAGCTCGTTTAGCGTAAGAAAATTCTCGGGAGGCCTGAAGTGGACAGTTTTGTTTACAGTCCGAACATCATCCACAGTCTTGATAGTATACTTGCCAATGTCAGATCCGGTTACGAAGTAAGCTGTAGGCACACATGTATTAGTAATTTATCAAAGGATTTCAATCCGACAAATATAATGAAATGATTCAAGTTTTCGCCGTTATCTGAGTTCTCCATGGTATTCTGGAGATGACCAGGGTTAAAAAAACCAGAAGACCATGAACAACTGATAAATATATATATTTAGGAAAAATATAGAGCTAGGTATACCTTTGACATTTCCATCGCCATAGATTTCGAACTGTTCCGTGGGAGGAGGAAGCTCAGAAGGATGAGTATGATAAAAATAAGGCCAGCCAGCTATTGAGTTGCAGCAGATGTAAGTGAAAGGGATGTTGGCGGCCTCCACAGCTCGCCTAATCTTTCTCTTCTCTTTATAAAAGGTTAGTCCAGGCTCCACTGGTTCAGCTTTATCGATATCATGCCCAAATTCCGAAGGAAGAAACCTCTGCACCCACCATATGTATGGATGGAGCTATCTTTTCAGCCATTCTTATAGGAAAAAAGAAGAAGAAGAAGAAAAGTATTTATCGTTTTAATATTAACTTCTCAAATTTGCCCTGAGGTAACCTGAGAGGCAGGATTGGCCTAGAGAACATTCACCCAAATTGTTAAAAAAAGAATTTCTTGTAAATAACACTGCCCAGGACAAAATTATACAAAGTACACAGAACTCTGAGGATCATTGGTGCACTGACCGTAACTGTTCCAACTTCTTTAATGGCGTCCACAATCTTGAGCTGCTCTGTGATTTCTCGGCCGCCCATGGTAGAGATAACAACGTCCATATCCTTGAATATATTTACTAAAGAGTTGTGGTCACTTAAACTTCCCTGCAGTCATTTCGACGAGTCAGATAATAAGAAACGTATAAACAGGGGTATTGAATCAGTATAAAAAAACAAGAATTGGAAGATGATATACATAAAGAATATGGACGCCAGAGTCCTTCAGTTCTTGGACGCGTTGTGCTTTGGCCAGGTCAGAGGCAGTAAATGGGCGTACAAGAGCATACGTAGGATGACCAGCAGCCACAGCTTCTTGAGCAACAAAGCGGCCAATGTAACCTGTGGCTCCAATCACCAGTACCCTTGAGGTGGCAGAAGAATTTAGAGGAGGCTTCTCCATGTCAGAATCGGTTGCAGCCATAGAAGTGGTCACAATAGATTTGTTTTTTTCCACTATGTCTGCAGCTACATAGAGCACAGGATGAGCCACTTCAGTTCCACAGGCTGCCATTGTTGCCTCTTTATTTGTATACACCCTGAACTTCCAATTAGCTCACCCAACTCCAGGAAAAAAACGTATATCTCCTGAGTCTTTGGTATGTTCAACTACTATAAGAAGAATCCATTTTATAGATAAGAAAAATCGGTTTCCTTGTTTGAATTTGTATTGGTTGTATATCTACTCAACAAACAATGTTCAACTACCATTCTCACATTACAGTCCGCCCTCCCTCTTCGTACGATTTGACCTGAGGTTACGTTTGCCTCCACAGGCCATTCTTCACCCTATTGTAGAAAACCCCTGTCAGTTATTAAATCCTTTTTTCAAGAAACTATAGTAATAATTAGAACTTAAAAACATCTAAGTGTGCACCGAGATTGGGACCAAATCGTTTTTCATATAGTTAATCGTGTTTATTGGCTTGTCATAAAGCGGAAACTCCGTACTCAATATATATACAAATGCTGTGAAATGGACTTTTCAATTAAAATAAAATCAATGACTGAAATCCAGACAACTGACCGAGCATCTTCCTAATAACAACAACCCTAGTTTTTCTATTTTGCAGGGTTCTTGAGCAAAGGTTTGACCATTTTCTTAATGAACGAGAATGGTAGATGCCACAGAATGGACCTTGAAATCGCCGAGAAATGCCAATTTTATATGTATAAATATAAACCATAACATACTTGGCTTCAATTCTTCCACAAATTATATCCAATGGTTTAAATTTGGCACACCTCACGATTATCAGATTCACTTTCCCTGTTGAGAAACTGTGATGTACCTAGATATTATCTTTGCAACTAGGTGGGGTGGGCATAATCGGCGATTCATTTAATGCTAGGGATGGGAATATTTCAAAAGCTGATAAGAAGATGATGATGATTCCAGTTTACTCTACTTTTTACAAAGCACAGAATATCTCTATAATTTCAGTGGAACCCATAACAAACGACAAAAAATTAAAAAACGTGTGGTGCATACAGCACATCTCAAGCCTATTTACTCTGGTCTACTCCGTTCATGTGAGAGGGGCCACAAAAAGACAATGCTAACGATTCAGAAAAATTGAAGGGGCTCCACAACGCAAGAATATGTCAACACAGTACATATTGCTTGCAGTCGAAGAAAGGAATTGTAATTGCAATTTGCCAATTCCTGCATGGGCGCTGAAACAACAAAAGATAAAGATACTTCATCGACTCTTTCAATATTTCTTTATTATGCATACATTTTTATTTGGAGCATTTAAAAACCAATATATATATAAATTAATATATATGGATTTTTTTTTTTTAACTATGGGAATAGCAATCTTCCAAGGGTATATCTAATAGTTTCAAATCAGATATATCAAAAACTTGTGAGTAGGCAGGGGCCAAGACGTTCGAAAGCTTCTATTTCAAGGGTCATCTACTTTTTTAGCCTTGTCACAAGAGGTCAATGAACAACCTTACCTCACCAGTTTTGAACCGACCTCCTAAGAAATATTATATATGGACTTTTCTTGATAAAAAGGTTAAATTGCAATTATTGGTGGTTTTATAAATGGAATTTTTTAGGATGGTAAGAGGGTTAAAGTGTAATTATTGGGGTTTTTTTAATATAGGACATATGAAGGTTAAATATTACTGAAAATTATATAACTTTAATGGAGGTAGTTTTATGATAGATTTTAAAAATTAGCATTTGATAAAAATGAGTTTTTGCTTTTTTATTGATTATTACATTAGAGACCTTGGAATTAGTTGAAAAAAGGAAAGCTTTTAAATTAAGTTTGTGAAAACATAGTAAAAAACTTTACTAACCTTTTTTTTTATTGATGAAGACACTGATATTTTTTTTATAGATGAAGAAGATTTGTTTTTTATTAGGAAAGTGTTTAATTTAGTTTTATTTTTTAATGATAAAAATAATGATATTTTTATGAAATACTATGTTTAAATTAATAAATTAATTTTTTAAAATATTTTGATATAAATTAGTAGAATTAAAATCGTTAATAATTAAAAAATAATGATTAAAAAACTTATTTTAATTTATTTATAATTTAAATTATAATTTAATGGTATTTTATTTTGTATTTATTTAAAAATTATTTATTTTATTTTTTGTATAGATTTTTTTTTGTTTGCTAAATTATTTTTTGACTTGGGGAGTGATCTTTGGTCTAAGAAACCATGACCAAGGGGCATCTATGCCCTTAAAATCACACACCCTACATGTGGGTCAGGCTAACCCAACTAGCTCACCCCTAAGGGGAATTGAACTCGAGTCACCCTGTTATGAGATCCAAATCCTAGGCTCTATCAAGCACGGAGAGGGATCAAATCTCCCGAGGTGCAAACCTCTCATTGAATAGCTCCTTGAGTGCAATACCTGAGCCACCTAATCCGAAGCTCTAAAGTCTCTAGTTTAAGTCTCATATTTACTTTTTACTTTGTATTATTCTTGTTTATGGCAAACATAATATTTATTACTTTTTATTTTGTATTATTCTTTTTTGTTTACTTTGTATTCTTTTGTTACTTGACAAACTCGACAAACACTCTAAAATCTCATATTTACTTTTTACATTGTATTAAAAGTAAAAAGTAAAGTCTCTAGTTTAAGTCTCATATTTACTTTTTACTTTGTATTATTCTTTTTTGTTTATGACCGACATAATATTTATCACCTAACTTGACAAACACTCACATGTTACAAGATCTCCCTCATACTGAGTTGTAGAGCGGGCAATAATTATTATTATAATCATTAATCGGATTTAATTGTACTTTACTTTATAAATTAATATTTATTTATTTAAGTAATATTTATTAGATCGCAATTTCTCAATCTTTATTATAATTTTAACCTCTTTAATCTTCTAAGTTGTCAAAACTATGGTGACCTTGGTAAGCTTCTTTCTAAGCTTTTTTAGCATAGGAATAATTTGTTACAACAAAGAGAGTAATTTTAAGGTCCAATAGACCAAAGTTGGTCACATGAAAGTCTACTATCATCATCATCTATATGTGTGTGTGTGGGGTTAATGTTCACTCAGACCAACTTGGTCTATGGGACTTTAAGAGAAGAGAAATGAATTATTTGGATTGGTGTAAAATTTTATTCCTAAGCTTAAAAGGAAGCATTCCTAGGTCACCATAGTCCATGTTTTCACTATGAAGCTCATGGGAGTTCGCATCCCACATTTTCTCTTAAAATTTAGATGTGGCCCATCCCACATTTTCTCCTTAAACTTAGATGTGATAGCATTTTTAATGCCGCTGATATTTTGCAAAGTAACATTTTCATCAATCATCTAATAATTTAACTAAACCATAACGTCTTTATACCAACCTTATATATATATATTTAATATTATCAATTAAATTTATTTCATTAAAAAAAAACTCTCACTTTATACTTTTTCCATAATATTTAAAAAATCAAATTAAATATATAATTAATTAACCAATCTTACATTTGTATTACATACATTTATTATTATTTATAATTATAATATTTATAATTAAAACTTTTAACAAACTCTTCATATATAAAATTAAGCAAAATAAGACAAGAATTTGTTATAATTAAAGTTAATAATATATACCCAATCACTCATTCATTCACTCTAAACTTTTTATTTGTTGCTAGCTCATCATTTTTTTTCAACCATACTTTTTCTAAATGTATGGCTAATTACCCGTTTCTCACTCCATGACCGTCATAAGCCTCAAAGAATTTTGCAATTTCATTGCTTTATCTTTTTAATGCTTTTTGGACATTACAACTCTTTTAATCCTACTCTTATAATTAATCAAAATTATTATCCAAGTCTTTCTCCCTCACCTACTTATTATTCGTAGATGATGTTCTAATTTTTGGTGAAGCTTCTGCTTCTTAGTGGTAATCGTATAAAGAAGTTTTTGCAGTGTTTTGTAAAGCCTCTGGTTTGGCCATTAGCATCGAAAAGTCCACTTTCCTTCATAATAAAGTGGATGAACTATGCTTAGAGCAGATCAAGGATATCTTGCCATATTGGATGGAGCATATTGATAGAGGTTTCAAGTATCTGGGTTATTATTTCAAGCCTAATGACTACAAAATTGAGGACCGGGGATGGCTTTTATAAAAGATTGACTGTAGGGTTAACAACTGGACATTTCATTGGCTCTCAATGGGCGGCAGGCTCGTCTTGGCTCAATCTACTCTCATGGGAATTCCTACCTATTGGATGGGACTTATGAAGCCTCCTTCCATCATCATCAATGAGGTGCGCAGAAAATTTTTCCATTTCATATGGGCGGGTAACCAATTATCTGGAAAGTTCCACCTGGCAAGTTGGGAATCCTTATCATGGCCCAAAAACTATGGCAATGGGGTTTACTTAACCTGGACCATTTTAGTATGGCGATTCGGACCAAGAGTCTATGGAGAGTTCTCACCACTAGCGGATTATGGAACTTTGTCATAAGAACCAAATATCTCAATTCCTACACTTCTTTAATGTGGATTTGGAACCCGCCTTTAAATTGTAAGGGTGCTTCTATTATTTGGAGGAGCTTAGTAGCAGCTTTTCCTTATATTAGTAGATTTCTTGGCTGGAAATTTGGTAAAGGAGATCAGGTAATTGCCGGGATTGACCCTATTGTAAGAGTTTCTGACTATGACATCACACAACAAACTCTGAAACATCTGAATGATAAAAGAATCTTTGTTCTCTCTCAAGATTTTTATCCTAGTGATGGTTTAAATCCGCCCCACTGAGTATCAGCTGAGGAATTAGGGCTTCAAGGTTCTGCGTTTGAGGAATGGAACTGATATATCTGTAATATCACGCTGGCTGGTATTTCTTCTTCAACCGATGATGATGCTATCGTATGGTACCATCTGATTGCTAATGGAAGCTTAACTGTTAAAACCGTTCACAATGTCATTTTACAAAGCAGATTTATTCCTGTATTCAATTGGTGGCATATGAAAATCTAGCCATGGAATTTTCCAATGAAAATAAAGTGTTTCCTATGGCTTGTTTTCAAAAACAAAATTTTAACTTGGCCAAACCTTCTAAAAAGAGGCTTCATTGGACCAAACATATGTAGCGTCTTCTTATCAAATGAAGAGGACATTGCTCATTTATTTAAATTTTGTCATGTTGATAGAAAACTATGGGCTGAGCTCCAATCCATGCTATACTTCTCAGAGGCATGGGATGGGGCATCCTTTAACGAATGTCTGCTCAGTTGAATTCATCGGAAATCAAGATACAAACTACTGCCCTTTTTCACAGTTTGGCTTATTTGGACCAGTCGTAAAAGGAAAAATTTCGACTCCATTGAGGCTAACATTTTCTCCATGTGCAGAAGGATTTTGGGTTATTTGAACGACCATGCATGCTCTGTCAAGGGTCCCAAGGTCAGACATATCAAATGGCCTGTTATAAATAGCAATGTATCAATTGGTTTCTTCAATGGGGCAGCAAAGAATCGCATGTGTGGTGCTGGCATGGTGTTGCAGGTTAAAAAACACCACAAAATTACCATGCTTATGGGGGTCGGGAGTGGCACTATTATGAAAGCAAAACTCTTTGCACTCTGGGGCCTCCTCTAGCTCACCAACAAAAGGGGAATTTTTACTAATCAATTGGGATGAGGGTCGATTTGGTATCCACACATTACAGCTCGTGCCATGGTTGATCAAACTTCACAGCTCATCAAATCCTTCAAGGACATATCCTTTTTCCATATTTATCGTGAAGCAAATTCGACTGCGGACTGTTTATGAAAAGAGGCCATAGGACCACTAGATGGATATATCCATTTTCAGGAATGGATAGATAATTTCTTGGTTGACTATGGCACTCTGAGTGCCATATAAATTTTTCTCTTAGTTATCCTGCTTTTTGTATGTTGGACTAAGATATGATGTTGGGAGGCACCTTTTCATGTTGTCTTTTATGAGGTATTTGGTTTTCCGCATTTATGTAAAGAAGACCTATATAGCCAGCTGAACATGGTCATTATCAAACCTCTTGGTAAATGCAGTATGTAACTTTGATTTTCATAAAATAACAAGTTACAGTTTTTTTCTACTGAAAATAAAAATCCTACTCTTCGAATTATTTTTTTATTGTTAATAAATTTATATTTAACAAAGATTTTTAAATAATTAATTAAAAATTTTGCTTTTAAAAAAAAAAATTCAAATTTTAAATTACCATGTTAAAGTGAATATTTAGAAAACTTTATTGTACAAGGAAAATAAAATAATGTTTTTGGACCATCTTAATAATTTTTTATTTTGAAAAAATTTATTTATGAATTTTAATATTATCATAATAATAATAATAATAATAATAATAATAATAATAATAAATTATAATAAAATTTATTTTTATTTTTAACTTATTACCATTATATTAACTTCTACATCTTGCTTTTACGAAAATGTGAAATACACCAATACAATATAATAAGCAAAAACTTACTTAAAATAAAATTACTTCCCTCCATTTATAAAATACGTTTAATTTATTTCTTGATGACGATGATGATGCTTAACGTCCACTGAGACCAACTTTGGTCTATCAGACTTTAAGAAGGTTCTTACTTGGTTTTCTTTAAACTTTTGTTACTATGCTCAAAAAGCTTGGTAAGAAGCTTTCCAAGCTCACTATAGTTTTGGCAAGTTAGGAGGTTGGCAAGGTTTGTATTGTAGCAAATACTCTGAAACTCATATCTAATGTGGCTGTAAGCAGGGCACTCTAAGAGAAAGTGATTTTCATTCTCAACGCTCATAGACTCACAAAGATGACAAACCTTTTCCACCCATGAAGTTTTGGGAATAGACCAATGCCCTGTTTCGCTATGAAGCTCATGGGAGTTCGTTCTAATCCTGGCTATATTAATTTTATTCTTTGAACTAGTTACTATCGAGAGATATTTATGATCTTCCAAATTAGGGTTAATGACCTCCTTATAGTAGCTTAGTTTTCTCTTAACCGCTAAATTTTCCTTGCACCACAATTTCTCTTTAAAATTAAAGGTAATAATATTTTTGACATTATCGATATTCTGTAAAGTGTCATTTTCATCATTGCCCCAATGGTCTAACCAAGCCATCGTATCTTTACACCAACTTCGTTTGAGGCGTACTTTGTTTTGACTTGAATTTAAAGCAATTTTAGTAAGTCTCTCGTTTCCCATGTTATTTATCTTGTGCTTGTACATCAGGTACCTAGTCATAGTCATGCTCTCAATGGGGAAAGACCCACTTCTATGAGGGGAATAGGATAAGGCGTATTGCTTTTAATTTTGAGGTTATAAGTTATAAACCACTTCTAGATTTGCTCAATCTTTCTCCAAGATTCTCTAGAAATGTTGCACCCCCATACTTCACAACCATATAATATAACAGGGATGATAACAGTTTCAAAGAGGAATTTTTTTTATCCCACATGACCAGGTTGGTTGATTTACATTTATTTTCAAGACCAAAATAAGCTTTCCATCCTCCATTAATCCTTTTCTCAATGCTATGGTTTCAATTGAGCTTGTGATGAATATCAATTCCAAGATATTTGTAATAAGTCACGTCCTCCAGTTTACTGTTATCATAAATAAAATTTGTGTCGGTGTCTTTCTTAGATTTTATAATCATAACTTTTGTCTTGTCGGTGTTATCAGTCATACCCATGTTAGAGCATAAATCTTTGAGAATTCTTAATTGTTTATCGAGATCAAAGGGACACCTTGCCATAAGAACAATATCATCATCATAAAGAAGGAGGATGATAACTATCCTAGCTAAGATCGTGCTAGCACAACCTGCTTCTTCTAAACATCTTTCTAGTTTATCGATGTAAATGCCAAAAAGGGTAGGAGAGAGGGGGAAACCTTGCTTAACTCCAATATTACAGTTTATATCCATTGACCAGCCCTCCTTATTCTTAAATTTGGCAATGACCTTTTCGTATAACCTTATCGCAGAAGCTCTCAAGTAAAAAGGAACATTAAGCTCCTCTAGCCTATTCCACAGCTTATTTCTAGGAACTGTATCAAAAGCTTTCCTAAAGTCCAAAAAGAAACAAAAAATGTCAAACTTATTATTATGACATTCCTTTGCAATGATCCGAAGCGTAACGAGGTGGTTTGTGGTTGAATGATTCATTCTCAAACCTGCTTGGCCTATAGCTTGCTTACCTTCCATTTCTAGCCATTTGTTGATCTTCTTTTCTAAGATAATACCGTATAACTTGGCTATGAGAGGGCTAATCATAATGGTCTGATAATTAGAGAGGTTATTTTTATCGCCACTTTTTAAAATAGGAATAATGAGGCTTTGAGTCCAAGGTGTAGGGAACCCTTGCTTGACCGCTAGATTAAAGAGTTTGTGGATGTGCGGGATGAGGACAGGCCCCCCAATTTTAAATATTTCTGCTGGTAGCCTTCAATGTCTGTGGATTTTCCATTTGTTAAGCGTTTTTAACCCCAAAATCTATGTCTTCTAACGAGAAAATTTATTTCATTGTAAGAAGGGTTTGAATGTTATCTCTGATATATGGGGATTCGTAAAGCTTTTTAAGATAGGAATTTCAATCTTTTAAAGCAATCTTATTATCTTCTTTTGTTTTGCAAGTTGGAATTTTCCTCCAGAATTTCATAGGAGCCACCTTGGAGAAGTGTAAGAGATTTTCCTATCATTTACTAAAATAGTGCCTTTTTTTTCTTTTAATTAGGGTTTTGTAGTGATTTATCTTGTCCATTTTTATCGATTCTGCAGTATCTTGCTTAATTTCTTTTCTCGCATTATTACACTCTTGATCATACCAAGGGTTGGTTCTACTATCTCTCTTTTTAACCGAGACTTCAATAGAGAACTTGCTAATGGACGACGACAGGGATGTAGTAAAATTATGGTAGAGATTTTCTATATTCTCCATACTAGATAAAGGAAACAAATCATTTTTAAATCTTGGAGAAAAAGCTTGGTTTTATTTTTATTGAAGATTAGGTGCTTTTGGAAATGATAGTTTTCCTCTTTGGGATCACTATGCATGGCAATATTGAGAGTTATAATTAAAGGCCTATGATCAGAGTCAGGCTCATGGCCGTTTAAGATGTCAAAATCTATTAACTTGTTACATAAAGGGATATAAGAAATAAAATAATCTACCACACTACTGCCAAGCTCGTGAATACAAGTCATCCGGCTAGAATTTGGCCATTTTGTTAGTCCGTTGCAAATGATAAGATCTTGAGTATTACAAAAATTGACCAGCTCAGAACCGAACAAATTTTCACCTAGATCTTCATAATTTCTTTTGTACCTATTAGCTAGCTCAAGGTCTTTGTCTAACTAAAGAGGATTAGAATTGGAATAATTGCTTAAAAGAATAGCTTGGTTAGTCGAAGTTAGGGCATTGAAGTCACCCATCAAAGGATATTTCCTTCCTTCCTTAGAATAGAAATATCATGTTCTAAACCATTATAACAACAATTTTTATCTAAATTGTTTTTTAATAGAAGTTGGAATTAATAGGGGCAAAATAACAAATGGCTATGTAGGTTTTTTCGTCATTAATGTATTTAATCTCTATCCAAATAAATTGGTTGTAAGGATCTTTCTTATAAATCCTAACATGAGGGGACATGTTCTTCCTAATGTAACAGGCTATATCTCCAATGCCTCTATGACATGAACTTTTATTCCATATCGACCAAAGGACATATCCGTCTATATCAGGGACCTTGCATTCCTCGTGTTCTCAAGTTTCAACCAATAATATAATATCAATTTCACTCGGGATCCAACTTAACTTGGGGCCTTTGCTCCATGGAAAGCCTCGACAGTTCCAGGAGAGGATCCAGAGTGTGTCAAATTGCTATTTATTACTATTTTGGTTTCTATCTCGAATAAAAGCTTTATGGTTTCTAATTAATGCTCATTTTCTCTCCTTCCGAGTTTCTTTTACCTTTTGGACCTCCTTTCTTAGTTCGACCTGATCTTCTGGAATGAGGTCTTCATTTATAAATATTCCTGAGCCTTTTAAACTTGAGGTCTTACTAAGTATGTCATATTTTTGTTCGATAGAGCTAACCTTAACCCGTATTAGTCTTTTTGTATTCTCAATTAATTTCCCTAGCCTTATTGCTTCAATGAGACCGATAGTTTCAATTTGTAATCTTACAACACCTTATAATCAAAGTATTCATTACAACAAATTATTTTGAGGTCTTCATTAGTAAACTTTCCTCAACCGCTTAGATCATTGTTTCTCATTAAATGACATAACTTTATGAACATTATTCATGTTATATTCTTTGTATATTTACCTATTATTTAAGAAAAATCATACTACTTAAAATGATTTATTGATAATATGTAAAAGATTAGATTTCCACCTTTTCTAAATACCTTTAAATTTTAAATAATTAACTTATTTTAATTTTCAAAAGAATTAATTAATCAAAAACACTTTAAATCTTAATTTTACTTTAAAACTAATAAATTTATCTTACTATAAAATAATACAATTCCAAGCATTGAGATTTTAAATTAAGCATTTTTATAGGCCTCGACGAGTGACATTGAGTGGTCAAGTGTGATCTAACAACATTGGGTGGTGGTTGGGATCCCACAAATATCAGGATGCGGAAATGCCTATAAAACTATATTTAATTCCAAGGGATGGAATATCATAACCTTAATGGTGGTTTACCATTTGTTTAGGGCTAATCCATCGAAAAAATGCCAACACCTACTATTCTAGATAAAGAATCAAGGTATGGCCAAAAATACAATCATTACAATAAGGACTTAACAAAAGCAACATGTCACTTACAAAAATTAAACTTGAATAGGGAGAACAACATTCCTCCCAATCACCCAAATTATAACCAATGAACATGAAATATTATAACCTACTACTACTATTATAATAATAATAATAATTAAACATTTTTATAAACATCAAAATCATATAAACATCAAAATCAAAACATCTAGTGCATAGCACCTCATCTCAAGCTCACCTACCAATTTATTTCAAGTGCAAGTATCATTGACTTCCCAATTTCCAAGAACTTATTGGTCACCTATAACTCTCTTAGGGTGACTCACCCCTACGTATTCATCAAAATTTCATCACGTGTTTTTTCTATCATTTACACTTACACTTTGGTCATGTGCCAAAGGTTTTTCAATCATTTCATTGTTGGTGAAACGTCAATACTTTTAAAATAATTTTTATATATACTTAATTAATTTATTATTAAAATTTGAAAATTTATTAAATAAAATAAAATAAATTTAATTATATAAATAAATAATTTTTTATTTTTATTTTTTTGTATTAGGGGAATCGGCAACTGGGGACTGGGTTAATACTCGTGTGACACGGGGTCCAGGGATCCAATCCTGCTACCACTATACTCCTAGATGCCCCACAACAACCCGCAAGCATGAGGCATGGGTAAGCCGGGGTGATTTGAACTCGAGACCTCCATTTACAACATGTCCTTCATATCAAGCGAATCACCAATTGAGCTACACCCCTACAGGCTATAAATAAAGAAATATTTATTAAACAATCTAAAATTAAATTATTTTATAAAATAATATATATATATATATATATATATATATATATATACGATGATGATGATGATGATGATGACGACGATGATGATGGTGGTGGTGGTGGTGGTGGTGGTGGTTGTTGTTAACACAAGAAGCATTCCTACGTCAACATAGTTTGCCATGTTAGAAGGTTACAAAGGTTTGTATTGTAACAAATATTATGAAACTGTGATGTAATGTGGGTGGGGCATTCTAAGAGAAAGTGACTTCCATCCTCAACGTTCATAGTTTCACAAAGATGGCAAGTCATTTCCACCCACGGTGTTTTAGGAATTGTCTAGCATCCTATTTCACTATGAAGCTCATGACAGTTCGTTCTTATCTTGGCTATATTAATTTTCTTCTTCCAACTAGTTAACACAGAAAGATATTTTTTATCTTTTAGATTAGGGTTAATGACCTCTTTATAGTATCTTATTTTTCTTTTAACCTCTAATTCTTTCTCCCTATATTTTTTCTTTAAACTTAGATGTGATAATATTTTATATGTTATTGAAATTTTGTAAAGTGACATGACTCAAATTATAAATAATTAGTGATGTATTACATGGCTCAAATCATGAATATGACTAGTGAAATGATTTTGTAGATTATTAAAAACTAAATAAATGTGGTCCCCCCCACACACATATATATATATGCTTATTAAATGTAAAAAAATATTTGTTTTTTACTTTGAATTTAATAGGGTGCATTGTATAATTATTATTTTTTATATCTTTTTAAAATAATTTTATAAAATAAAAATAAAAAAGTGTTTACTTATAAATGTTAAAATGCATTAATAATAGTTGAAATATTTTTTTAAATATATAATTACAATAATGATTTAATTAATTAATATAAATTTAATTTAAAAATATTATATTAGATGAAAAGTCAATAAAAAACAATTTATTAAAATAAAAATTGTTGTTAATATGTATTGAAAGTCCACTCTATTTTCAAATTTCCCACCATGAACCATTTATATGGCCCATAATATGAACTAGGTCATAGAAATATGGGATTCCAACAAGACTCGATCAACAATATGAACCTCCTTTTGCCGATCTTTATAGTGTTGATCTTAGAAATTCTATCTTTTGTGTTCATCCTAATGATAGTCTAGTCTCAAGAGCTGAGCTTCATTGCCTTGCAATTTTTTTTCCACTTCATCTAGACGTAGGCCCAGGCCATTTGTTCGAGTAGTGTTATGTGTAACAATGTCTATAACACCTTTCAATTGGGAGTTCAATTAGCATAGGTTAGCTCTGATATCAGCTCCGGCGTCCCGAATTTCTACAGTTAGCTCCTGTAGCTTATCTGCAAGGTCCGTCTCCGCCTTCATTAGGGGCGAGAAGATGAGCCTCAACGTAGGGCCCCTCACAAAACAATTCAAAGATGCCAACTATTGCAAGTCTTCCTCCATGAGCGAGATGCGTAAGAGCTCCCAATATGCCTCAAAGTCGAGGTCCCTCTTGGCCATGTAAAAACTACCCTTCTCTCTATCAATTCGACAGGAGACCAACACCACTTGAGTAATCTCCACTCGCACTATCCCATGCTATTGAATGAAACACAGTAAATAATCAATCAATAACTCAACTTTCATACAAAGACTAACAATTTCCTTTACTTTTTATTGATCAAAATAATGATCAATAAAGAGCTCTAGGAATCCCCGAATACTATTAACAACACTCAAAAACTTCTTGCATTGACAGAAGTTTTCTCATTAGAAGACACTGACTTTGGCATCAAGCACCTAGCAAATGGGAATTATAAAGACATTGAAGGTTATCAAGCTGAAATCCTGAAAATTGGAGGTATTCTTCTCATTCCTTACATCCACAAGCTCTTCAATTTGGTTGTCACGCAAGGTTTCCCTATTCCTTGGACTCAGAGCCTCATCATCCCTATCTTTAAAAGTGGTGATAAAAATAACCCCTCTAATTATCGAACCATTATGATTAGCCATCTCTTAGCCAAGCTTTATGGTATCATTCTAGAGAAGATAATTAGTGTTTGGCTTGAAAGTGAAGGTAAGCAAGTTAAAGGTCAGGTAGGGTTTAGAAGACATCACTCTACCACAAATCACCTCATTACTCTTAGGATAATTGCGGAAGAGTGTCCCAATATTAAATCCAATCTCTTTTGTTTCTTTGTGGACTATAGGAAAGCTTTTGATATAGTGCCCAGAAGTAACTTGTGGAATAGATTAGAGGAGCTAAAGGCTCCTTTAGAGTTGGGAGCTACCGCGATAAGGTTGTACAAGAAATTCATTACCAAATTTAAGAATTATGAGGGGTGGTTGAAAGATATTAATTGTAATATTGCAGTCAAGCAAGGATGTCCCCTCTCCCATACCCTTTTTGGCATTTACATCGATAAACTAGAAAGTTGTTTAGAATAGGTAGGTTGCGCAGAAACAACCTTACCTGGAATAGTCGTAATCCTCCTTCTCTATGGCAACGATATTGTTCTTTTGGCAAGGAGCCCCTCTGACCTTGATACTCAATTAAGGATTCTCAAGGATTTCTGCTCTAACATGGTTATGTATGTTAACACTAACAAAACCAAAGTTATGATTATGAAGTCTAAGAAATACACCTATGCTAATTTTGTTTATGACAATAACAACTTGGAGGAAGTGCCATCGTATAAGTATCTCGGAATTGATATCCATCACAAGCTCAATTGGAAATATATCATTGAGAAAATGATTAATTGAGGATGGAAAGCTTATTTTGGGCCTAGAAAACAATTGCAAATCAGTAAATTTGGTGATGTGGGATAAAAATAAGTTCCTCTTTGAAAATCTCGTCACTCCCGTTATCTTGTACAATTGTGAAGTTTGGGAGTGTATCATCTATCGAGAGTCCTGGAGAAAGATCGAGCAAATTCAAAAACGTTTTATCACGTATAATCTCAAAATTAAGAGCAACATGCCCTATCCTATTCTCCTTATGGAAGTGGGTCTCTCCCCCATCAAAAGGATAGCTATGTATAGATACTTGATGTACAAGAATAAGATAAATGCAATGGTAGACCAGAGACTCCCTAAAATTGCTTTAAACTCTAGTCACTTGGCCATCTTCGGCTCAAGAGAGGGTGGTAAAAAGACACCATGGCTTGGTTAAGTCATTGGGGGATTGACGAAAAAACACCACTTTGCAAGATATTAACAACCTCAAAAAAACTATCACATATAAGTTCAAAGTGAGAATGTGGGGCGAGAAAGATTTAGAGGGTAAAAGAAAGTTAAGATATTACAAGGAAGTCATTAATCCTAATCTGGAAGACCAAACATACCTCTCAATCTTAACAAGTTCAAAAAGAATATTAATATAGCCAGGATAAGAACGAACTCCCATGAGCTTCATAGCGAAACAGGACGATGGACAATTCCTAAAACACCGTGGGAGGAAATGATCTGCCAACTATGTGAGTCCATGAGCTTTGAGGACGAATCTCACTTTCTTTTAGAGTGCCTTGCATACACCCACATTCGATTTCAATTTCCTAATCTTTTCTACAACTCTAATCTCCATGATCTTCTAACTTGCCAAAATTATGGGAACCTACGAATGCTTATTTCTCATCTTTTCCTTCATAGGAATCAAATTTTACAAAAATCCAAGTAATTCATTTATCTTCTCTTAAGGGCCGATAGAGTCTCAGTGGATGTTCATCATCATCATCGTCGTCGTCGTCGTCGTCGTCGTCGTCGTCGTCATCATCATCATCATCATCTATATAAAATCATTGACATTATCAAGTAATGTTAAATTTATTTTATTCACAAAAATCTCTCACTTCATATTTTTTCCATAATATTTAAAAAATAAAATATATTTATAATTAAGTAATATTTATGACTAATTTTTTTAACAAAATCTCCACACACACACACACACACACACACACACACACACATATAAGAATAAGACAAAATAAAAATAAAAATTAATAATATGTTTTTCCATGGAAAAAAATGAGTATTCTATTTCTCATATTGGTAATTTAGAGCACATACATCAAGCTTTTTCTCATATTGGCAATTTAGAACACATACATCAAGCTTTTTCTCATATTGGTAATTTAGAACACATACATCAGGATTTTTTGCATTCAGTAGTTGATAGTGTCATTTGTTTCTATCTTCAATATCCATTTAGGATAGCCATACAAAATTAAAAAAAATTAAAATTTGTTCAGAAATTAAAAAAACTGCAACATTAAAATTACAATTTAAAAAAATCAAGGAATGTGTCAAGCATTTAGTTCTTCACATGAAATCCACGTTGCTTGTTCTTGTTATGATATCTCCATTTTTTCTCGTTGTATATGTAATTGTATATTAAAAATAATAATAGGATGATGATGATGATGATTAACGTCCATTGAGACCAACTTTGGTCGATTGGACCTTAAGTAGGGTATTACTTGGTTTGCCTTAAAATTGTGTTATTGTGCTCAAAAATATTGGTGAGAAGCTTTCTGAGCTCACTATAGTTTTGGAAAGTTAGGAGGTTAGAAAGGTTTGTATTGTAGCAAATACTCTGAAACTATAATCTAATGTGGGTGTAAGTAGGGCACTCTAAGAGAAAGTGATTTTCATCCTCAACGCTCATAGACTCACAAAGATGGCAAACCCTTTCTGTCCATAGAGTTTTAGGAATAGACCAACGCCCTGTTTTGCTATGGAGCTCATGAGAGTTCTTTCTAATCTTGGCTATACTAATTTTATTCCTTGAACTAGTTACTACTGAGAGATACTTTTGATCTTCCAAATTAGGGTTGATGACCTCCAAGTATCATATCTTAATATTCTCTTAACCACAAAATTTTCGTCGCACCACAATTTCTCTTTAAACTTAGTAGTAATAATATTTTTCAATTTATCGATTTTTTTGCAAAATGTCATTTTCATCAATACCCCACTGCTTTAACCAAGCCATGGTATCTTTACACCAACCCCGCTTGAGGCGTAGTTGGTTTTGACTTGAATTTAAATAAATTTTAGGAAGTCTCTCGTTTCCCATGTTATTTGTCTTGTGTTGTACATCAGGTACCTAGTCATAGCCATGCTCTCGATGGGAGAAAGATCCACTTCTATTAGGAGAATAGGATAAGGCGTATTGCTTTTAATTTTGAGGTTATAAGTTATAAACCACTTCTGGATTTGCTCAATCTTCCTCCAAGATTCTCTAGAAATGTTGCACCCCCATACTTCACAACCATACAAGATAACAGGGACAACAAGATCTTCAAAGAGGAACTTCCTTCTATCCCACATGGCCAGGTTGGCTAATTTACAATTATTTTCAAGACCAAAATAAGCTTTCCACCCTTCGTTGATCCCTTTTTCAATGCTGTAGTTCCAATTGAGCTTGTGATGAATATCAATTCTGAGATATTTGTAAGAAGTAGCTTCCTCCAATTTTCTATTATCATAAATAAAATTGGCGTAGGTGTCTTTCCTAGATTTTATAATCATAACTTTTGTCTTGTTGGTGTTAACAGTCATACCCATATTAGAGCAGAAATCTTTGAGAGTTCTTAATTGCTTATCGAGATCAGAGGGGCACCTTGCCATAAGAAGAATATCATCAACATAAAGCAAGAGGATGATAACTATCCCAACCAAGATCGTGCCGACGCAACCTGCTTCTTCTAAACACCATTCTAGTTTATCGATGTAAATGCCAAAAAGGGTAGGGGAGAGGGGCAACCTTGCTTAGCTCCAATATTACAGTTTATATCCATTGACCACCCCTCATTACTCTTAAACTTGGCAATGACCTTTTTGTATAACCTTATCGTGGCAGCTCTCAACTCAAAAGGAACCATAGGCTTCTCTAGCCTATTCTACAAGTTATTTATATACTCAATCACTAATCCATTCACTTTAAACTTTTTATTTGTTGTTAACATCATCTTTTCAACCAGCTTTGATTTATGTTTTCTAAATGTATAGCTAATTACATTGCATACACTAATTACACTGCATACACCCATTCTCATTCTCTAGATGTTAAGTTGATTCTAAGTTGTGTTATTATTTGTTTTTGCCTGCATGACCGTCACAAGCCTCAAATAATTTTGCAATTTCATTGTTTCTTTATCTTTTAATGCTTTTTGGACATTACTCCAATTTATTTTGGATATATACTTAACAAATTTTTTTAAATAATAAATTAAAATTTTTATTTTTGAAAAAAAAATTCAAAGTACCAGGTTAAAGTGAATATTTAGAAACCTTTATTATACAAAAATAAATAAATAAATAAAATAAAAATAAAAAATAAAAAAATGTTTATGAACCATCTTAATAATTATGTTTCTTAATTTGAGTGGCTTTATTTATGGAATTTAATTTTATTATCATGATAATAATGATAAACATTTAGTTTTATTTTTAGCTTATTGCCGTTATATTAAGTCTTACATCTTGCTTTTACGAAAATGTGAAATACACCAATACAATACAATAAGCAAAAACTTACTTGAAATAAAGTTATTTCAAAGTTACTTCTCTCCATTTAAAATATATATTTAATTTATTTCTTACAACACCTTATAATCAAAGTATTCATTACAACAAATGATTTTAACGTCTTCACTAGTAAACTTTCATCAACCTCTTAGATCAATGTTTCTCATCATATGACAACTTTATGAACATTATTTATGCTATCTTCTGTGTATATTTACCTATTATTGAAGAAAAATCTTATTGATAATGTTAGTTTTGTACCTTGGGATGTGTTCTCTTAGTGATTCCTAGCCTAAGTCACTAAGGAGGGGAAAAGTGACCCTCACATTAATTACACATTAATGAGACTTTATGTTTTTAAAGTCACTTTTTGTATAAAGTTAAAGTGGGTGAGCAAATAAATTATTTAAGTGATTTAAGTAATGTGACTTTTGCTCTCATCTAATCCTAGCCATTGGATTGAGTGATTCACCATCGTTGGATTAGAATCCCATTTAGGGATTAGACAAAAAGGGAGGGAGGCTCATAACCTAATTCATTGTTATGGTTCTGAATGAGAGAGAGGTCGAGAGAGAGCTGAAAGGACACCAGCGTGACTGTCATTTCCTTGGCACGAGCTTCCAGCACGGGTTTCCAGTATTGGCTCAGACTTCAAGGCACAGTTTGGCATTTATTATCAGCATAGTGAATAGAGACAGCAGCTGTTATCTTCAGCAAAAACTCGTGGTGATACCGTGCAGCAGAGACCATATCCCTAGCATGCAGTTCGAGGAATTCTGGGTTCTGTTTTGAGGCAGCTTCACACTAAAATCGTGGCACAGATATCGAGACTTCAACCCAGGCACAAATCCCGAGGTATACTAGCACGCATTCCAGGGATATACTTCTGTATGATTTTCTGGGAATGACTGGTATTGTTCAGATACGTGCAGCAGTCATTTCAGTCAAGTTTTGAAGCTAACAAATGCACAGAAATCGAGATAGTTTCTGCTCAGATTTTAGGGTGGTTTGGCACTAAAATCGAGGAGGAGGATATAGCACAGAATCCAAGCCATTATCTGCACAGAAACCGAGAAGATTATGCACACATTTCTAGGCAGCTGTTGTGCACAGAAATCGAGGCAGACTGGGGTGCATTTAATGTGGAGATAAGTTGTATTTGTTTTTGTACTGCTGTTACATTACCTTGCTGAAGAAATAATAAATATCTCTCTCTCTCAACTGGTTTTCCCTGTGGGGGTTTTTCCAGGGCTCGATTTGGCCAAAAATCTCTGAGTCATTTTTATGTGTGAATGTTGTTAAATGTGCTTACTGCCTGTTAATAGCTTTCACTGTGTGTTTAATGTTAAAGAAATTTTGTTATAAGTAGTTCCCAGTCTATGCATAACCGACTGGGAATGAAAACCACCAAAAATTGACATAAACCAGCAGACAGTTTAAAGCAGAAAATTCTACATGGTATCAGAGCAAAGGGGGCAGAAAACAAGTTAGTTTGCAGTCACACATAAAAATTGCAGATCTCATAAAGTTCAGTATTCTTACCTTCTGTTAGTGGGCAGCGTTCTATTGGATTGATTTTCAGATGGCTACAGGTTTGAGGATTGAAGACAGGTTGAATGGGACAGAAAATTTTGTGCCTTGGAAGGCCATAATTTTGTTGCTTTTGGAGGAGAATGAGTTATGGGTGGAGGTGGTGAGGAACACCACCACCAACTCCATTACCATTCCAGATGGCTCGGATGCTACAACTCTTTCAACCTTCAACAAGAAATACTGTAAGGCTAGGAGGATCATACTTGATGCAGTAAAATATCACATCATCCCTCACATTTCCGGGAAGACCAAGGCACATGAGAGGTGGAGTGCCTTGATCAGCTTGTATGAGAGCTCCAACGAGAACAGGAAGATGGTTCTCAAGGAGAAGCTCAAGAGTATCAAGATGTCAGGAGGAGAGGGAGTCACAGCTTACCTCACTAGGATTTCTGCAGTTCGGGATGAACTGGCAGCGGTTGGTGAAGTAGTATCCCCTACAGATCTAGTACGCACAGCAGTGAATGGGGCTTCAAGGCCCTGGAGTGCATTTGTGCAGGCCATTGTGGGAAGGGAGAACCTACCATCTTGGGAGAGGTTGTGGGATGAATTTGTGCAGGAGGAGACCAGGAGGGGTCTCGTACAGGGCAGTTTATCAGGTGGTGGAGCAGATGAGGAGAACGTGGCTCTGACAACCAAAGGGAAGAAGAAGAAGGGTCCCAAGAAGAATGGGGCCAAGGGGCAGCAGCAGCAGCAGCATCCACAGGGTGGGCAGAAGAAGGACTTGAGTAAAATCAAGTGCTACTGTTGTTAGGCGTTTGGGCACTATGCATCTTAGTGTCCAAACAAGAAGAGGAAGAAGGGACAGGCATAGCAGACAACAGCCTCAGCAGAGATTGATGAGTTTGGTGACAGGTTTCAGAGGGAGTTTTCCCTATATGCTGGACAGAGTGAGAGAGAGAGAGTCTCCTTAGCCACCAACATTGACATGGATTTGGAGATTGAGCACTCATTGTTGACAGGGAATCAGACAGGTCCATCCACCACTGGTACGTGGTATATTGACAGCGGAGCCTCGAGACACATGACAGGTACTCGGGAGTTCTTCTCCGAGTTATCACGGACAGAGAGAGAGGTGGAGGTGGTAGTTGGTGACAACACCATTGTTAGAGCAGTGGGTCAGGGGACAGTCATATTTGAGAGGGAGTCCATGAGTCCCATGACTTTGAGGGATGTGTTGTACGTCCTTGGGCTGAAAAAGAACCTTGTTTCAGTTTCCACGATTGAGGACAGGGGTCTTGGGGTGTGCTTCTCAGATGGGAGAGTGCAGGTGTTTCCCAAGACCACAGGTGTATCTACTCCCATGGATATTGGAGTCATATGTGGACGACTGTACAAGTTATTGTTTCAGCCACATCATGCTCTAGCACACAGCAGCAGCAGCAGCAGTGAGCTATGTGAGTTATGGCATAGGAGGATGGCCCATTTACATCACCCCGCTCTGAGAGTGTTGAGGAGCATGGTCATAGGTTTACCCGAGTTTGACACTGAGCAGAGTGATGTGTGCAGAGGGTGTGCTTTGGGAAAGTACACCAAGACCGTGTTTCCTAGCAGTGACACGAGAGCAGCAGGAGTGCTCGACCTGATTCATACTGACATTTGCGGTCCTATGTCCACTGTTTCCTTGACTGGCCATGAGTACTATATCAGCTTCATTGATGACTACTCCAGGAAGACCTGGATCTACTTCTTGAGGAGCAAGAAGTCCCCACTTGTATTGAGTGTCTTCCAAGGGTTCAAAGCCCTTGTGGAGAAGCAGACAGGGAGAGAGATCAAGATGCTGAGATCAAACAAAGGGGGTGAGTATACCTCCAAGGAGTTCAGTGCTTTCTGCAGGCAGGAGGGTATACAGCGACAGTTGACAGTTCCCTACACTCCTGAGTAGAATGAAGTAGCAGAGAGAAAGAACAGGTCGATCGTTGGAGCAGCGAGAGCCATGCTTCATGATCATGGGTTACCGTTCTTTCTGTGGGCTGAGGCTTGCAACACTGCAGTGTATCTGCAGAACAAAAGTCCCCACCGTGCCTTGGGGAGGATGACTCCAGAGGAGATGTATTCAGGCAAGAAGCCTGAGGTGAGCCATTTTCGGATATTTGGCTCTCTGACTTACTCTCACGTCCCGTCCGAGCAGAGGACGAAGTTTGAGCCCACCACAGAGAGAGGCATCTTTGTAGGTTACGACGAGACTTCGAAGGCATATCGACTTTACATTCCTGGCTAGAGGAGAGTTGTAGTTAGGCGGGAGGTGAAGTTTGATGAGGAGAGGGCCTTCAGGAAGTCGAGAGAGATGGATCAGGGGGAGCCACCAGCTCCCACACCTCAGATGAGTCAGGCTTCTTCCATACAGGTTTCAGGTCCGCAGGTTTCTGGGGTGACTGGATCACAGGGTACAGGCACGGCTTCTTCAGGATCAGTGGTTCAGATTACAGGTACTTCAGGGACAGGTACAGGGACAGGTTCAGGGGTTGGCACAGGTTCAGGATCACAGGTTTCAGGCTCACAGATTGCAGGGTCTTAAGGGACTAGTTCATCAGCTACAGGTCCTAGGGGTGTTAGACCTCATGCTTCTTGCACTTCCTCAGATGAGGACACACCAGTTTGGGAGGAGCCTTCAAGGAAGAAGAAGCCTAAGTGGCTTCAGGACACCTTGAAGGAAGCAGAGGCATTTGGTATACCTCAGGAGCAGATCAGGACGATTGTTGAGCCAGACAGATATGGGATGGCCCTTGTTGCGAGTCTTCGTGACTCTGCGCCTTCTACCTTTGAGGAGGCTTCTCAGCATAAGGTATGGAGAGATGCCATGATGGAAAAGTACCATTCCTTTATGAAGAATGATGTTTGGGAGATTGTGCCGAGACCTGAGGGGAAGTCAGTTGTGACTTCCAAGTGGCTCTACAAGGTCAAGCATGCTGCAGATGGAAGTGTAGAGAAATTCAAGGCTCGGTTTGTGGCTAGGGGGTTCTCACAGGTTGAGGGAGTCGACTATGATGAGACTTTTTCTCCAGTGGCTCGGTATTCCTCTATCAGGGCAGTGATATCGATTGCAGCAGAGATGGGTTGGAAGATCCACCAGATGGATGTGAAGACCGCATTTCTCAATGGTCTTCTGCAGGAGGAGGTGTATTTGGAGCAGCCACAGGGATTCGAGATACATGGGAGAGATTCTCATGTGTGCAGGCTTAGGAAATCCTTATACGGTCTGAAGCAAGCTCCTAGAGCTTGGTACTCCAGGATAGATGCATATCTAACTTCGATGGGATTCCAGAAGAGTGAGGCTGATCCCAACCTATACTACATTGTGGTTGGTGGAGATCCACTCATTCTTCTGCTATATGTTGATGATTTATTTAGCACTGGAGATGAGCGTCTTATTGCACAATGCAAGAGAGATCTTGCAGCTGAGTATGAGATGACAGATATTGGGCTGATGCATTACTATTTGGGGATGGAGGTATGGCAGGAGCCAGGACATATTTTCCTAGGACAGGGGAAGTATTCTGCAGAGATTCTGAAGACTTTTCGGATGGACGACTGCAGGCCTATGTCTACACCTATGATCACCAACTTGAAGCAACTTCATGCTTCAGATGGTAAGTTGGTGGATCCCACACTATATCGTCAGCTCATCGGATCGTTGATGTATCTGGTCAACACCAGGCCAGACTTGTGCTTTGCAGTCAACACTCTTAGCCAGTTCATGGTGCAGCCTAGGAGTGTACACTGGAGTGCTGCAAAGCACATCTTGAGATACCTAGCAGGGACGGTGGATTATGGTCTGGACTATAGGGGTTCAGGTGGAGTCAGCTTGGTTGGGTTCACAGATTCAGACTGGGCAGGTTGTGTGAGGGATCGGAAGAGCACTTCCGGTTGCTGTTTCAGCTTGGGCTCGGCAGCAGTGTCATGGTTCAGCAGGAAACAGAAGTCCGTTGCATTGAGTTCTGCTGAGGCTGAGTATATGGCATCCAGTCAGGCGACTTGCGAAGCATTGTGGATTCGTAAGTTAATGGTAGATTTATTTGATCAGCAGCTGAGACCTACGGTGATTTACTGCGATAATCAGAGTTGCATTCAGCTCTCTGAGAATCCAATTTTCCATGACAGGTCAAAGCACATTGAGATCAGATACCACTTCATTCGGGACTACGTTCAGAGAGGGGCAGTTGAGCTACAGTACATATCCACTGATCAGCAGGTTGCAGATGTCCTAACGAAGTCTTTGGGGAGGGGGAAGTTTGTCTTCTTCAGAGATAAGTTGGGAGTGGTGCGGAACACCTTCCTCGGTAAGAGGGAGTGTTAGTTTTGTACCTTGGGATGTGTTCCCCTAGTGATTCCTAGCCTAAGTCGCTAAGGAGGGGGAAAAGTGACCCTCACATTAATTACACATTAATGAGACTTTATGTTTTTAAAGTCACTTTTTGTCTAAAGTTAAAGTGGGTGAGCAAATAAATTATTTAAGTGATTTAAGTAATGTGACTTTTGCTCTCATATAATCCTAGCCATTGGATTGAGTGATTCACCACCGTTGGATTAGAATCCCATTTAGGGATTAGACAAAAAGGGAGGGAGGCTCATAACCTAATTCATTGTTATGGTTCTGAATGAGAGAGAAGTCGAGAGAGAGCTGAAAGGACACCAGCGTGACTATCATTTCCTTGGCACGAGTTTCCAGGCATGGGTTTCCAGTATTGGCTCAGACTTCAAGGCACAGTTTGGCATTTATTATCAGCATAGTGAATAGAGACAGCAGCTGTTATCTTCAGCAAAAACTCGTGGTGATACCGTGCAGCAGAGACCATATCCCTAGCACGCAGTTCGAGGAATTTTGGGTTCTGTTTTGAGGCAGCTTCACACTAAAATCGTGGCACATATATCGAGACTTCAACCCAGGCACAAATCTCGAGGTATACTAGCACGCATTCCAAGGATATACTTTTGTACGGTTTTATGGGAATGACTGGTATTGTTCAGATCCGTGCAGCAGTCATTTCAGTCAAGTTTTGAAGCTAACAAATGCACAGAAATCTAGATAGTTTCTGCTCAGATTTTAGGGTGGTTTGGCACTAAAATCGAGGAGGAGGATACATCACAGAATCCAAGCCATTATCTGCACAGAAACCGAGAAGATTCTGCACACATTTCTAGGCAACTGTTGTGCACAGAAATCGAGGCAGACTGGGGTGCATTTAATGTGGAGATAAGTTGTATTTGTTTTTGTACTGCTGTTACATTACCTTGATGAAGAAATAATAAATATCTCTCTCTCTCAACTGGTTTTCCCCGTGGGGGTTTTTCCAGGGCTCGATTTGGCCAAAAATCTCTGAGTCATTTTTATGTGTGAATGTTGTTAAATGTGCTTACTGCCTATTAGTAGCTTTCACTGTGTGTTTACTGTTAAAAAAAATTTGTTATAAGTTGTTCCCAGTCTATGCATAACCGACTGGGAATGAAAACCACCAAAAATTGACATAAACCAGCAGACAGTTTAAAGCAGAAAATTCTACAGATAATGTGTAAAAGATTAAATTTTCATTTTTTTCTAAATATTTTTAAATTTTAAATAATTAACTTCTTTTAATTTATAAAAAAAAAATAAAAACACTTTTAAATCTTAGACTTATTCTAAATTCAATAAATTTTATCTTATTATAAACTAATAGAATATATTTACCATTCTAATAAAGATTTTAAATCAAACATTTTTATAAGTACATAAGTGTGATCTAACGACATTAAATGGTGGTGAAATCCATTAAAAAGAGAGATGCTAGAATCCATTCCAGAGATACATATAGAACCACCCTTGATTCCAAGAAAGTAGAATATCATAACATGCTTAAAAAATATTAAAAAAAAAACACTTTTATAAACATCAAAATCAAAACATCTATCCCATAGCACCTCATCTCTATCTCACCAACCAAATTTATTTGAAGTGCAAGTATCATTGACTTTCCATTTCCAAGAACTTATTGGTTACATATAACTTTCTCTTAAGCTGACTAACCCTTCCGTATTCATCAAAATTTCAACACGTTTTTTTTTTTATCATTTACACTTACACTTTGGTCACGTGCCAAAGATTTTTGAATCATTTCATTGTTCAATATTTTTTTTTTCCTTTCCGAAGCAGGAAAATCTCAGTCTCTCTAGCCTGGACAGAGAGGCATAAGTGAAACAACTCTATAGCCTCGACGTAGTCCAAGCCTTCATCGTTCCCCTATTCCTGGCAACCGTTGCAACTCCGTAACAAGGAGCAAGCGGTTGTGATCCAGTCTTCGGGGTTGAAGATCTACAAAACCTGGCCACCTGGAATAACCCGCTGGTGGTCCATAAGGGGGCAGACTTTCACTCCTGCCAGATGCCTCTACCGCGTTGAAGCCATGCTAATGTCCTAGGAAGACGAGGCGCTTTACCCAGTCAGGAGCAGTTTAGTCTCATACTCCAGGAGTGAACGTCGGTTTCAGCCTTTCGAAGTACCCAAGCTAAGCTTAGTTTCCCGTAGAGGTCATCGCTGGGGCTACCTCCAGAGGGGTCATGTGGCTTATCAAGCGCATTGAACCCTGTTGAGTTTATGCTCCTCCAAAGAGCCAGTGGTAGGCTGACCACCTGGCAGGGAACCTTGGCCAGAGCGAAGTGGTTCCAACTCCAGTCAGTTTAGCCTATTAACCAGGAGGTAACGACAGTTTCAATATTATATATACTCAATTTATTAATAAAATTTGAAAATTTATTAAATTTAATTTAATTTTATAAATAGATAAATCCATATTATTAAACATTTAAAATTAAATTATTGTTTATATATATGTGTGAGAGAATGATTGATGGTTATGGTAGTTAATATTTATTGAGACCAATTGTAGTTTATCGGATCTAAAGAAGCGTTCCTAGGTAAGCATAGTTTGACATGTTAGAAGGTTAAAAAGGTTTGTATTGTAGTGAAGATTAAGAAATTGTGATTTAATGTGTGTGGGGCATTCTAAGAGAAAGTAACTTTCATCATCAACGCTCATAGTCTCATAGAGATGGCAAGTCCTTTCTGTCTTGTTTCACTAATTGTCTAGCATCCTGTTTCACTATGAAGCTCATGAGAGTTCATTCTTATTTTGGCTATATTAATTTTCTTCTTTGAACTAGTTAACACAAAGATATTTTTTATCTTCCAGATTAGGGTTAATGACCTCCTTATAGTATCTAAATTTTCTTTTAACCTCTAATTCTTTCTCGCCCCACATTAAAATGACATGACTTAAATCATAAATAATATGACTCAAATCATAAATAACTAATGATGTATAACCTAACTCAAATCATAAATAACTTGTAATGTATAACATGACTCAAATCATGAATATGACTAATGAAATGAGTTTGTGGACCATTAAAAGCTAAATAAATAAGGTCCCCTTATATATGTATAACCTTATAAAATGTAAACAAAATCTTTGTTTACTTATGAATGTTATAAGGTGTATTGTATAATTAATTTTTTTGTTTATATAGTTTTTTAAAATAATTTTGTAAAATAAAAAAGAATGCATTAATAGTTGAAATATTTTTTCAAATATATAATTAATCATACCTTATACTTTTATGTTTTTAACAACGAATTTTTGCGTCGAGAGGCGCTCTACAGCCCACTATGAAGGAGATCTTGTAATATGTGAGTGTTTGTCGAGTTTGTCGAATAACAAAATAATACAAAGTAAACAAAAAAAATAATACAAAGTAAAAAGTAATAAATATTATGTCGGCCATAAACAAAAAAAGAATAATACAAATTAAAAAGTAAATATGAGACTTAAACTAGAGACTTCAGAGCTTAGGATTAGGTGATAAATATTATGTCCGCCATAAACAAAAAAGATTAATACAAAGTAAAAAGTAAATATGAGGCTTTAGAGTGTTTGTCGAGTTTGTGGAGTGTTTGTAGAGTAACAAAATAAAACAAAGTAAACAAAAAAGAATAATACAAAGTAAAAAGTAATAAATATTATGTCGGCCATAAATAAAAAATAATAATACAAAGTAAAAAGTAAATATGACACTTAAACTAGAGACTTTAGAGCTTAGGATTAGGTGGATTGGATTTGATCCCTCTCGGTGCTTGATAGAGCCTAGGATTTGGATCTAGGATGGTTTTAACTCAACTATCTCTTGAGTTAACCATCTCTCTTAAGAAAAATATTGTACCTTATATCTTTTTTTTAAACAACAACCGATAAGTTTCCATTTATAAAAAGATGATCTCAAAATTTGCGTCAAAATTTACATTAGTTCATGATTTATCGTAGTTGTTCTGTAACAATAAACCATCCATACACTTTTGACCAAAATATGAAAACAACTAGCAAAGGACTAGGCTACTATAGAGTTTAACAAACTAGTCGAGTATTAACTGGAAAAAAAAATGTATATAACTAGAAAATGAAAGAACTAAGCAGCACTATGACCATTGACCATGACCTAGTCATCCTCGTTATCTTCTGCTTGCTCCTATGAACTAGAGATATTGACAGGTATAGGAGACAACTGTTGAACAAAGTTATCACCATTGTCCTTCTTTATGCTATATCAAATAGACTAGGGAATTAACCAACTAGCAATTGTTCATGATTGTCCATGGTTTCCTTCCATGCTTCCAATTATGTTTCGAAGGCTTTAACATTGCCTTATACTTCATTCTAACGATAGTCTAGTCTCGAGAGTTGAGCTTCATTGCCTCGCAAATTTTTTTCCACTTCATCTAGACACGGGCACATGCCATTTGTTTGAGCAATGTTCTGCGTAACAACATCTAGAACACCTTTAAATTGGGAGTTCAACCAGTAGAGGTTAGCTATGATATCCTTGATATCAACCCAGGTGTCCCAAATTTCTATAGATAGCTCCTGTAGCTTATATGCAAGGTCCATATCTGCCTTCATTGGGGGCGAGAAGATGAACCTCAACATAGGGCCCCTCACAAAATGATTCAGAGATGCCAACTATTGCAATTCTTCCTCCATGAGAGAGACACGTAAGAGCTCCCAATATGCCCCAAAGTTGAGGTCCCTCTTAGCCCTGCAAAAAATACCCTTGCCTTTATCAATTCGAGAGGATACCAACACCATTGAGTAATCTCCACTCGCACTATCCCATGCTATTGAATGAAACACAGTAAACAATCAACCAATAACTCAACGTTCATACAAAGACTAACAGTTTCCTTCACACACCCTCCAGACCAAGAAGCACAGAGCCACTCCCTCAGGTTGAGGGGAATGGAACCTTCTTCATCCATAGAAAAAGCACTCAACACCCCCAATTTTCCAAGATTTTCTAAGCTCCTCCCCTCCATATAGAAAGAATTCCTCTCTGTCTAAACAAAACTTAGACATGAAGCTTCAAGGAGCGGGGGCTATAGAAACTTCCCCATAAGCACAATTTCCACGAAGCCAACCATGCGAGGTGGTGCAGGGTACATTAAATTAGGCCCTTGAAATTTTAAACGACGATTATTGTTATTAATTGCATGAGAGGTGCTAAAACAACCCATATACCTTTGGATGGCACCTTAGGGGATCCAACACATTGATAATTGATCTCCATTCTCTTTAATACTCCCACGAGGAAGAAGTGATGCTTCATTTGCAAGTTTATTGGCTTGTTGATTAATATTCCGACGCAAATGAAATATCTGAGTTTTTGGGATTCGGAGCAGAAGCCTATTGATATGGTTTTCAAGCCTACTAGCAGTTTTGTCCACGAGATCTTTTATTTGCATGGTCTAAGAAATGATAAGTAAGGAGTCCCCAATGACTGCAATAGATTGTATTCCAAGAATGATGGCTTGATCCAGGCCTAGATAAAGCACATACGACTCCAATTGACTATTAGTAGCATTACCTATCCCACATGCAAAGGTTATGACTATATTTCCTCCCGGATCTAGGAGGATCCCTCCTGCACGTACTGCCCCAGATTCAACCTTATATCTTTTAATATAACATGATAAGTTGGATTTTTCCTAATCATTTTTTTATGTCCATGTTGTTTTCACATCCCCATTCTTGACTCTTATGATATTTGGGCTATAATGTAAATATTGTATGCGTATTTTGTATGATTCCTAGCGTGGATTTCAAGGCCAAGGCCCCGCTAGTGAATGCTCAATCTTGAAGAGGAAAGTATGTTGGTATTATTTAACCCATGTGCCAGTGAGCCATGGGAATTGTAAATATGCATTTTAATATAAATACCCACAACTAGCTATGTAATGCAACAAGAGATGGGGGCATGATATTACAAGGAATTGGGAGGGAAATATTCAAACCCTTGAGCCAATGAAGTCAAGCCAAGTGTCAATAAGAGAACCCATCAACCATCAACTATCCATGTTGAATTTGGTGCCCAATCATTCATTTCTCCCAAGAGTTGGGTGAAGTAGTTAATGCCTTGGGGATTGGGGAGGTATGGCTGTTCAAGTTCGAGTATGGGCAAGCCAACCTCATGGAAAATCGTGTTTTTCCTTCTTGGGAAAGAAAACACGCACGACTTGGCTTCCCAAGCCATTATTCACGATCAGACTTCACTCTCTCACGTTTTGGAAGCTTGCTGGGCGTTTCTCTCAGGAAGTACACTGTAAATTCATTGGTCTTCAAGATGAGAATCTTGTTTTTGTGCTGGCTGGACTATGGGGAAAGAGGAGAATCCATTTGGAAGCATTAGATAAGTTTTGATAGCTTGCTGTTTCCCCTTATTGTTGTGAAGTCATTTTTGAATTTCCAGATTTGTTTTTCATTATGGAAAAATCAATTTCGTGAACCCAACAGTTATCTCCTACCTCAGAAATCGTTTTTGAATGTTCCCATCAATTGTCTGACTATGTATGTGCCAATTTTTGGGTGCCAACCTGTCATGGTTTTGCCCAAAAATCGTGTTGGTTCCCTGCTGCCAGTTAATGACTGTGTGAAGGCCATTTTGGCCCTTGAATGCCCAAGCCTTTGCCCTCTCACGCAGTCTGAGCTAGCTGGGGATTTTCCCATCACGTTTTTCATCTATCTCCTGTATTTTCCATGCATGGGAACTCGTTTTTGTATTGCACAATGGCCGGGAGGAAGGGAGCCACGAATTTGGGGTTTATGGAGGCCGTTTTTTTCCCTTGAGTGCCCACAAACGTTTTCTGGAAATGGTTTTGCTCTCCCAGGGTGATTCCCCAATTGCCATTTCATTTTTGGTTGCCAAACGCTTTTTCTTCATGCCTAGAAATTGTGATTTTGCTGTTATGTGTATCCATGCTCAGTTTTGAGTTGCTGTGTGTTAAGAAATGTTGGGGTTGAGATGGGTATCCATTGCTTTGGGTTGTGATGAGCTTGAGAGTCCCCTTTTCCTTGTAGATATCATGCCCAGTTCGGGGGTGGTCTTTGAGTGCTGAAATAATACAGGCTGGGCAGAGACCTACGGTTGGGAGGAACGTTGCATCAACATAGCTAGTTGTTGGGGACAACATTACAGTGAGATAAGTTTATTCTCTGTTTGTATTTAATTCTGCAATGTGTTAAATTGAGTGGAAATTGTGAATTGTGTGTGGATGGTTTTTATTCCACTGTGCATGTTAAATTGATTTGCATCTGCACACCTCTCAATTTTATAACTATGAATCAAATGAATGGGCTGAGTTAGTTTAAAAAGCCCCATAGATTGGCATCATGTTCCCTTACAGAAATTGGATAGATGGGAGGGAATGTGACAGATTGGTATCAGAGCTTATGGTTCAACACTACGGCTGTTGGGCCCTTCATAGAAATATAAATCATTGCGTGCATATATATATTTAGTATTTGGAATTAAAATCCAGTAAAGAAACCTAAAGATCTCATAGCTTCTATTTGATTAAGATGGGAAATCATTCCCATGACTGTTTTGGGGATTCTTGCAAAATTGCTTGCATTGATTTCATGCTATGAAAATGAGGAAGGAGGGAGAAAATCCCTTTTTCAGGTTGAATGCTTACTTACATTGTTTCTAATGCAGTAGCATTTTGTTTTTGTATTTGTTGATTGCCCCATGAAGGAGACAAGGAGGTGCAACCTCTTGTTATCCTTATATTATTTTGTTGTTTTATTTTGGCATAGCAGAGGTGCAAGTTCTTGGCATCCTTTCACTGTTCTGTTATATGCGAACGAGGATTTGTAAGTAGCTCACCTCTATAAGGAAACGAAGGACATATTTCAAGAAAAGAATTCTAACTGTCTTTGAAAATTTGTAAAAAAATTTCTAACTGTTTTTCTGAGTTTTCTGCTAAGGCTGTGTCGGCGATTTTAGCCTTATCTTTCGCGACACAGTCGGCGAAATAGTTGTTAATTCGGTGCCAAAAGATAGAAAAGAAAAATTTCAAATTTTTTTGCCTAAGGGCTATGGTGGCGGTGAAAAATAGGTTAACTTTACGCGACATGGCGATGAAAGTTAAGCTAACTTTCTGTGCGCGCAACGGCCAAAGTTAGGCTAACTTTCTGCACGCGTGGCGACGAAAGCTAGACTAATTTTCTGCATGCGCGGCGGCGAGAATTGGGCTAACTCTTGTGACTCTATCGGCAAAGATAAGCCCAAAAGTGCTGCAACGGTCGACGAAATAGCTGTTAAACTCTGCGCCGAAGGGAATCGATCGACGGTCGCAGGGTTGGCAGTCGAAGATTTTAACGATAATTTTTGCGACACGATCGGCGGAGATGTTGCTAATTCTGCGCCGAAAGGGAAGAGAAAATTCTAAATTTGTTTCTAAGTGTTTCGAAATTTTTTGCCTAAAGGCTGTGGCAGCAGAATTAACGTTAACTTCTGCGTGTGCAGCGACAGAATTAGCGTTAATATTTGCGGCACACGCGGCGACAACTTAGCAATAGGAGCTGCGGCACCCGCGGCAATTTTAAGGATAAAATATGTGACGTGCACGGTGCACAATGGCGAAAATAACCTTAACATCTGCGACAACGACGACATATTTTAGCTTAAAATTCCGCGACACGGGCGACACTTTTTAAGCTAAATTTCCACGACAACGGCGGCCATTTTAACCTCAATAATTGCGCCAAACAGGGAAAGTCTATGATTGGACAAAGTTGTCAATATGGGATTCCCCAACATACATGCAAGTATGAAGTGCAAAAGCAGGAATTGCATAGAAAGTTTGTGGAAATGCATTGTGGAAAAGAAATGGGAGCAGTAAGGAAACGCTGATGAAAAGGAAATCTCTCACCTTAAACCATTTATGTTTATAACATAATAATTGTATGCTTGGAAAATATCATGAATAAATTTTATACACGTGAATACATATATTGAATTTCTACTTTGTGAGAAGATCATAGCTAATAATTGCTTGTGTTCATGGTAGAGAGACCATGAAATTGGATCAGCTATGATGTGGAAGAGGAAATTCCATGCTACAATGAGGAATTGGAAGGGAGAATTCCTCCACTACCCTCTTGATATTGTATTTATAATTCTGAAGTGGTCGTGCATATAAATTATGGCATAGGAATGCTGAAATGCAAGAGATTAGATAGATGATATGACTATGCACTAGTAGGCATATTAAGAAACATTGCACATAGCATGTGAAATGTTTGTGCATGAATAGGACATTGCATGTTGGTAAAATAGTGAGGTTTCACATATGCAATGATCCAATTGAGATAATTATGGTGGTTGTTAATAATTAGTTGTGTCCGCATTGGTTGTAGGACAAATACAATCAAAACATGGATAAAGAAGTTGATGACGTTGTTGCACGTGATCAATGACCTTATGAAGAGAGGATGGTGCAACAAGTCCGTGATCATGATGTTGGAAAAAGGACTGAGTAGCCTTGGTAAGAGGCCAACTGATCAGGTAACATCAAACGATGTTAATAACAACGATGCAGGTAATGGTTATTTGTGCTTAATTGCATGAATGTTGAAAGAGGATTTGGTAAGATCCCTTCAACTATGTTTTGAACTATGATGATTTGGTTTGCATATGGTATTGAGTGCCTGAATGGGACTGTTAACCTACCAAGTATGGTGAGGTATGGGTAAGTGAAGGCAATGATCCTTACACCCTATAATTGCTTAGAAATCTCAATGCATTCATATGAAATTATGTCATGCCATGACGATGGTGAGTTTAACAACCAAAGCAAGTGAGGACTTATGGCCCTGTCATGGTAGTACATGGTTAGGCCATAATATGTTTGAATGCATAGTACTCGTAAATTAATGTAGGGTTGCATTGAGGAGATGTGCACTAAAATATTATGTACAATCTTGTGGTTATACATTGAGTGATTGCACACTAAAAGATTATGTGAGTGATGTAAAAGTGCATGCATATGTATAGGTGCACATGTTGAGATGCATTGTGTGAATGCATGATTGTGGTGTATGTTTCATTACAACTAGATAATAGATGGAATGGTGAACTATTGTCAATCCTAAGAGCATTTCATGAGCCGCTATGAATGCAAGAGAATGATGTAATTAAAACATGCAACTCTAGTATGGTAATGATTCACATGAAGTAGATGATTTTGGTGATATTAAAATGCTTCAATGACTGTGGAAGTAATGAAATATTATATGCATAGAGACTTACAAAGCGTTTGGCTAATGGAAGTTTCAGATTTCAGGTAGATTGTTTTGGGCATGGCGAATATGGGTAAGTCCATGATGAAGATGGGAATCTACCGTGAGCAAGAGCCAAACGATATGAGAACAAACTCATGGCTAAGCGAATCAATTTCCGTAGAGGACAGAATTGCAATTCATACTTGAATTTAATTATCAATGCCATTGACTGATTAGAGGAATCAGATTTGAATTTTATGGTTAAATGCTGCTAACTGTTTGGCTATTTGATAAATGTGCTAGGAAGACACATTGCAGGAAGACCAGGAGTGATGGCCTGCAAAATCCAAACTAGATGAGAAAGACCCCATGCTTTGGAAATGGGTTTCGAGTGAAACGCCATTGATAATATCTCAGCCAAACCACATGTCGGTAAACCATGAGAGTGAGATGGTAAAGCTATGCCCAGAAGGCATGTGAGATACATCTGCAAAATGAATGAGTATTCTGTGACCCTAGATAAGAACATGCATGTATAAATTATTAGGGTTAATATGCAGAGCATGCTCTATCTTATTTATATCATTGTAGACTACTTGAGTATGATTAGGGCCTACATGGCGCACATCGGAAAGGGGGTGCACACCTTTTCTGGTGCTGTGTCATGTCCCAAATTTGGAATTGGGTCACAATGGCCTAATCACATTAGCCATATTCATTAGAGTTTGCAAAGTTGATGTTAAGGGTCAAATAATTGCCAAGGAGGAAAATTACTAGTTTCCTAGGTTTGGGGTGGAAGCTTTGGGATTTGGAATAACGGGGATAATAAATGATGTTTGAACATTAGAATGGCATAAATATTTAATAAAGGAGATAAATAAATATATACAAGTGAAAATCAAAGTGGCATTTCATCATGAAGACACATGGAGGAAGTGGGACCCACATATGGCTAGATTTCCCCTCTACATTTGGCATCATTCTCTCACCAATTCGAATTCAAGGTGAATGGTAACATACTTGGGGAAGTCCAAAAGGTATTATTCATGGCATAACTCATCCAAGGTCGAAATATAGAGGAAGAGTAACTCCCATGGAAGAGGAAGAGGCAATTTGGAGCTAGTGAGACACTTGGGCTAGATTCCCTAGCTCTATGACAACAATGATGAAGATGCTATGACACCTATGACACAAATCAGACCTGAAGGCTGACATATGACATATATGACATGTCAGGGCTAAAACTAGACTCCAAGAGGGTGCTCAAGGGTGTTAGGGCAGCTAAGATGCTTCCACATGTGATTTGGTGGAAGTGGGAGACTAGGAATTGTTGTACAAGTGGCGTTCTTTGGAATCTCTTCCCAACTTGAGTTGGCATGAGTCTCTTGGAAGGAATTCGACCCATGGAGGCCATTAGAACTTTATAAATGTCAATAACAAAGAATGAAACCAGCTTTTGATCATTTGTAGAATTTGTAATTGCATTTGTGAAGAGGGAGAGCTAGTGGATGACTAGTTTCTTGCCTTAGCCAATTTCGAGGGTGAAAGATTCCCATCCAAGTTGGTAATTGGAAAGGCCATTCAGACCTTTCATTTGGAGCTTTAATGGAGTCTTTATTTGCAGGTGTAAGCTATAGGGCAGCTCATGGTTTCTTCTATTGCAGCTCACTCCTTCAACCATTTCCGGTTTTGATGGCATATTCTTGATCCTTGAGGGAGGGCGTTTTTGGTGAGCTATTGTACTCTTTGGGGAAGATTTTAATGCCCCATTTCTTTTGTAATATGAATTAAATACTCTGTTCTTCATCTCCAAAAAGTTTCAGGTCTAAATTCCAAGTAGAAATGTATAAATCTCATTTTTAATGGAAGAACAATGCCATTTCCCCACTACCTTGTTGTGAGCCAATGTATTGATGATGATTTCGAATGGATGGATGATTCTCTGATATATTTGTGGTCAATATAATTCCATGGATGTCTTCTACAAGTTTCATGTACTGTAATTGAGCATTTGAAGTATTTTTACTTAGTTTAATTGCACTGGGAGAAGAAATAATGCCATTTCCCCAAGGGTCGAATTGGTGATTTTTGCAGTTGAATGGGAGAGGGTTGGAACAAATATAATAATCAATTAATGGTGCACATGAGACCTTAATAAAATCCTTAATACATTCCCTACCTCTTTACAGAAATTTGAGTGGCTTTGGAGGCATTTGGGAAGCCATTTTCAATACTTACCCCAGGGGGATTTGAACCCCAAATTACTAGTAAAATTGCATACTTGGTCCAGAATATTAAGAGAGTTTGCAGAGGTATTTTGGTGGCCATATATCATCCCTGAACATCATATTCAAGTCTTAATATCATTCATACACCTTCCTTGAAGATTTGAAGGCATTTGGAGTCAATTCGAGACATAGAGACCAATACTAGTCAAAGGCAAATTACTAGTAAAGTTCCCTACATTGGCCAGAATTGAAAGAGTATTTGCAGAAGTATTTTAAAGGTCCAAAGGAATCCTTAAAACACATATTTATGTTCTAATCTCATTAATATACCTTCTCAGAAGATTTGAAATCATTTGGGGCAAATTTGGGACCTAGAGATCAAACTAGTCAAAGGTCGAACTAGGAAAAAAAAGTGGAAAATTGCCATTTTAATAAAATTCCTAACAAGGGACATTACAGTGGTATCAGAGCATGGTCCTTGCACCTGTGTATTAGGTACATACATTCAAGAATAATTGGTAGCCATGTCTTACTATTATGATGAATCCTATGAGTACAATTCTTATGATGAATATGCAGATGCTTATGAGCAATATGAAGCAGAATGTGAATGGTATGAGGAAAAGGTGCCATCATGCAACACTTCTTACAATTTCAAGAGAAATGAAGATTATTCTTATGACTTTAAATCTGATGAATATGAATGTGTCACACCAACCAAGGATAATTCTATGAGTGAGTTCCAAAGATGGAGAGCAAATTATAAAACCTTGCCCCAGCAATATAAAAAATATCAAGAATATCTTGCTTCGAGCAAAAATACACAAAATGCCATGTCTTTTGAGTACTATGCTGAACATGTTTTTGAAAATAGGCCCAAAAATGAAGAGGTGGAGTTAGTGAAGAAAGGTTTATGCCCTTCTTGTAAGAACCCTTGGAGCGAGTATCATATATGTGTGCATGAAATGATGTCCTCTTTGATGAGAGCTTTTGAGATTTATTCAAGAAGGGATTCCAAATATGCCGATCCTAAGGAAAACAAGGGGAAAAATGAATCAGCATGCTTGAAGGAGAAAAATGAAGAGACATCACAAGAGCATGAAGAAGATTCTATTGAAAATATGGAAGATAATTTCGAGACACCTTCTAGCTTAGACATGAACCAAAGAGCATCTACTGATGGATGCTTAAACTATGAAGGAGTACCTACTGATGGGTGCTCACACCTCTATGTTGGTGACATAGAGATCACTTTTGAAAGTGTTGCTGCAAGCCCAAGTTCCATTAAGCATGATAATGAAGACCTTGTAGCAGTTGAAGAAGAACCAAGATCAACTTCCCCATCACCACTTGAGCTTCATGAAGTTGGTCCAAGCAAAAATGAAGAAGATGAGGAGGTTCATTTGCAAGAGCCTCATTTTCTTGAAGGGTCCTTAAAGATGAATGAAAAGAAGATCCAAGAGTCCCTCAGCATTCTCCATGAGACTCAAGCATTGGTGTCAAATTCTTGTTGGAGAGCTACTTCATTGGAGGAAACATCCTTCCTTGAAGATATGGAGAAGATTCAAAGAGCAATGTGCCACATCAAAGGTAATTTCATGTCTTTGCTTTTTGATAGAAACCATTTGTTTGAGCTTAATGAATTGTTACATGATGCATACTTGAAGAATAATGAGGATATTCATAAGCTCACACTTCAAAATGAGCAACTTCTTGAAAAGTTGCAAGATACTTGTTTTTCCTCCTATGTTTCAGATTGTCAAATGGTAGATTGTTTGGAGGATTCTCATGACATGGTGGATCATGAGAAATGTGAAAATTTGAATGTTCTTGATGTGTTTGGAGATGAACTTGAAGAGATCCAAACACTTGATGTGGTGGAAGAAGAATTTGAATTACCTCTTGATGAAGGTTGTGCAATTTTTAAAGAAGAGCATGATTCATCTACATTGGAACCAAACTATGACAAAGAGTTCACACTTTTGAAGGAGCTGCATGATACTACCCATATGGATCCTCCCCATGATGAAACTTCTGTACTTTTTGATCATTTGGGTGATTTGGTTCATTCTCCTACATCCTACAATTCCATGTTTTGCAACATTAGTCTCAATGAAGTATGGGTGAAAGGGTTCTTTTTGATGGTGCCACATGAGGAGTATGATATGGTTGGAGCACATTCTTATTCACATTTGCAGCAGCATACTTTATTACTTTATGATGATGCACATCTACATGGATGCACCTATGATATGCATTTGAGTCACTTGAAGACTCATGGTTTTTCTTGCTCAACACTTGATTCATTTGATGTTGGAGGAACTTCATCCAACACTTGGGTGAATAGATTTATGATTGGAGAACATTTTTGTTGGAAGCCACATACTTTGTTATATCTTTATGATAATCACATTCAGGGATGTATGGGTGAGACTTTTTTGAGTCATTTGAAGTCTCCTTGTTTTTTCTGCTCATTATTTGGTTCCGATTTTAGTGGAGATTCTTCATTCACTTCTTGGATGAAAGAATACATGGCTGAATATTTTGATGCATATCACATCCTTTTGGAGCAGCTTTATAGGACATGGGATCCTCACCTATGTCATTGGAGCAGATTTGATTGGTCACTTGAAGCTTGTATGCACTTGGAAAACGGTGGTCTACTTGCTTGGAGGTATAAGCACTTTCATGATTCTTTGATGAAGCACCTCCTTGATATTAATTTTCATTATGTAGTTATGTACTTTGATGATATATATTTTGTACTCATGATGTTTGGAAGAATGCATACAAGAAAATGGGATCCAGGAATCCTCTTATATGATGGTATGGGTTGGAGAGCACTCTTAATTGTTCGGGTGCAATACAAGCAATGGGACCCTGGAATAATTTTTATCTCATTGGTTTCAAATTTTTTTTGGGGAAACAAGCAGTATGGGAGATGGATTTCCCCACTTAATAAAGTGATTTTTATCAGAGTAGTGCAGCAGCAAGCATGTTGGTTCCTCTCTAAAATATTCATGGAAACTCAAAGACTCAAGGTTTGGCAATTCAATGGCAACTTCAAAGAATTATACAGAAAGCAGGTTCTTCAACACCCATGTTTGAAATTGCTTGAGGACAAGCAATATTGGGAAGGGAGGATTTGTCATGTCCCAAATTTGGAATTGGGTCACAATGGCCTAATCACATTAGCCATATTCATTAGAGTTTGCAAAGTTGATGTTAAGGGTCAAATAATTGCCAAGGAGGAAAATTACTAGTTTCCTAGGTTTGGGGTGGAAGCTTTGGGATTTGGAATAACGGGGATAATAAATGATGTTTGAACATTAGAATGGCATAAATATTTAATAAAGGAGATAAATAAATATATACAAGTGAAAATCAAAGTGGCATTTCATCATGAAGACACATGGAGGAAGTGGGACCCACATATGGCTAGATTTCCCCTCTACATTTGGCATCATTCTCTCACCAATTCGAATTCAAGGTGAATGGTAACATACTTGGGGAAGTCCAAAAGGTATTATTCATGGCATAACTCATCCAAGGTCGAAATATAGAGGAAGAGTAACTCCCATGGAAGAGGAAGAGGCAATTTGGAGCTAGTGAGACACTTGGGCTAGATTCCCTAGCTCTATGACAACAATGATGAAGATGCTATGACACCTATGACACAAATCAGACCTGAAGGCTGACATATGACATATATGACATGTCAGGGCTAAAAATAGACTCCAAGAGGGCGCTCAAGGGTGTTAGGGCAGCTAAGATGCTTCCACATGTGATTTGGTGGAAGTGGGAGACTAGGAATTGTTGTACAAGTGGCGTTCTTTGGAATCTCTTCCCAACTTGAGTTGGCATGAGTCTCTTGGAAGGAATTCGACCCATGGAGGCCATTAGAACTTTATAAATGTCAATAACAAAGAATGAAACCAGCTTTTGATCATTTTTAGAATTTGTAATTGCATTTGTGAAGAGGGAGAGCCAGTGGATGACTAGTTTCTTGCCTTAGCCAATTTTGAGGGTGAAAGATTCCCATCCAAGTTGGTAATTGGAAAGGCCATTCAGACCTTTCATTTGGAGCTTTAATGGAGTCTTTATTTGCAGGTGTAAGCTACAGGGCAGCTCATGGTTTCTTCTATTGCAGCTCACTCCTTCAACCATTTCCGGTTTTGATGGCATATTCTTGATCCTTGAGGGAGGGCGTTTTTGGTGAGCTATTGTACTCTTTGGGGAAGCTTTTAATTCCCCATTTCTTTTGTAATATGAAGTAAATACTCTGTTCTTCATCTCCAAAAAGTTTCAGGTCGAAATTCCAAGTAGAAATGTATAAATCTCATTTTTAATGGAAGAACAATGCCATTTCCCCACTACCTTGTTGTGAGCCAATGTATTGATGATGATTTCGAATGGATGGATGATTCTCTGATATATTTGTGGTAAATATAATTCCATGGATGTCTTCTACAAGTTTCATGTACTGTACTTGAGCATTTGAAGTATTTTTACTTAGTTTAATTGCACTGGGAGAAGAAATAATGCCATTTCCCCAAGGGTCGAATTGGTGATTTTTGCAGTTGAATGGGAGAGGGTTGGAACAGATATAATAATCAATTAATGGTGCAAATGAGACCTTAATAACATCCTTAATACATTCCCTACCTCTTTACAGAAATTTGAGTGGCTTTGGAGGCATTTGGGAAGCCATTTTCAATACTTACCCCAGGGGGATTTGAACCCCAAATTACTAGTAAAATTGCATACTTGGTCCAGAATATTAAGAGAGTTTGCAGAGGTATTTTGGTGGCCATATATCATCCCTGAACATCATATTCAAGTCTTAATATCATTCATACACCTTCCTTGAAGATTTGAAGGCATTTGGAGTCAATTCGAGACATAGAGACCAATACTAGTCAAAGGCAAATTACTAGTAAAGTTCCCTACATTGGCCAGAATTGAAAGAGTATTTGCAGAAGTATTTTAAAGGTCCAAAGGAATCCTTAATACACATATTTATGTTCTAATCTCATTAATATACCTTCTCAGAAGATTTGAAATCATTTGGGGCAAATTTGGGACCTAGAGATCAAACTAGTCAAAGGTCGAACTAGGAAAAAAAAGTGGAAAATTGCCATTTTAATAAAATTCCTAACAAGGGACATTACATGCTGGGTCATGATAGGGTTTTCAATATTGACTACACCCTAAGGGAATGGACGCATTCCTGGTGTTTCAATACTTGATAGCGAATGATATGGATTATGGTTACAAAATTGAACAACAATACTGATGAGCTTGCTTATCCTTCTTGTGTTGTCAGCCTACACAGATGCAGATTGATACTGCACATTAAGAGGCAAAGTGAAGAAGGGTACGCAAAAGGACTGTATAGGAATTGGTAACCTTTCTATGCTCACACGAAATATTACCAGAAGGGATGGACAGGCCCGAAGAGCTGTGTAATAAGAAGAGGTATCATCCTTGTGTGAGTGGGGTCATGCTAACCTGCAGTCAAGAAAGTCACCTATAAAGTTCCTAAAAGGAACCACCGATTTGCACCAGAGAAGGAGTGACGTCCTTGTATGAATGAAGAGTTGTGTGTGTGAATGGTTGTGGTGTAAGAAGGTGTGGAGACATTGGTGAAGGCATAAAATCTCTATTGGGACAGCATTAGGAGGGCGGGTGCTAAGACTGACTGAAAACCCTGAGATGCCTATGGCTCCATAGTAGAGCCTTGACCTATAATGGTCAGGTGGCGCAATTTCCTTCCATTGGTCGATGACCCAGATGAATGTTCTTGCTTGGCAATGGAGAGGACCAACCAGGTATGGGACTGGTTGGGCACCACCAAATGCTTGGTAAATCCAGTCGGCGTGAAGGTGTACTAGTGAAGCATTAACTACATCCAAGTCCATAGGCGATCCCAAGGCTTGCAAAGCGAAGCAAGATCCTGTGGACTAGAGGGGAAACGCACAATACAGATAAGTATTCAGTTTCATTTATGTATTGTTTGGAATAATGAAGATTTCAGGTATAAATCTTCTAACAATTAAGATAATACACTAATGTTTCTTTGTTGGAAACCTTGGTCATTGCAGGAAAGCAAGACCCTAGAAGCACTATAAAATTACTAGTAAATCTAGATATTAAATGAGTGGGCGATATGAAATTATTGATAAATCCAGAGAGTAACTGGTTGGGCATTCACTACTTAATATTGTGAAACAACGTGTATGCTGGCCCAATACCCCTTAAACAATTGATAAAACCAGTTAGCGTACTGACCTGGCATTGCCAATTTGAATGATTGTGGAGTAGCCTACGTGCTGGCTCAACAATCCTAATTGTGTCCACGGGAAATCCAAGGCTCGTAAAGAAAAGAAGGATCTCGTGGAATAAAGTGAAGACATCCAATACAGATAAGTATTTGGTTATCTTGTAGCTTCTTGCTTATGAATATACGTGTGTATATGATTTGGTTATGATTCCTCAAACTCTTGTTTAGAGAAAAACCTTATGAAATAAACTAAACATGTGAATTGATTCAATGTTTGATTGTAGGTATTGTTGGAAGCAAGGACTAGGAAGGCATCATAGGGATGCATTTGGACATATGACCATCCTAAAGAGCTCAATATGAGCAGTAATAAAAGATGGTGCCAGTGAACATGAGTGGGTCCTAGCAACTAGAGCTTCTGTACGCAGAATGGGAAGGAGTACCCAAGTTGAAAAGCATTAGATAGACCTTAGACACTAAGTGTCATAGCCAATAAAGGGAAATTCAAGCATTCACACTAAAGTGAAAGAGACTAAGGAGCATGAAACCACAATGATGGCATAGCTCCATAATAAAACAAGACTAAGAGGGAGAAACTCTTACTCTTCTCTTTCCTTTTTATTGATGCATTTATAAAACAAAGAATTGTTGAATGCATGTCATGACTAGAAGAAGAATGTTTTTTTTGCTTGAATTAAATTGTGAATGCTAAAATAGTTATTTCACTGTGAAAGGATGAACATGAAAGAGATCATGTGTATGTTGGGAAAGGATGAAAACAAAAAAAAATTGGAAGCTGCATGAGTGAAGCATGGACGTTCCATGTCAATTGGGAAATAATTGACTAATTTTAATGTTTATATTATGCTTGTCCTAACAAAGAGTTTCCATGATAAATTTCACAGGGATAAATTGAAACAATTGGTTGCAGCCGACACAAGCAAGTGTTGCTAGTGAGAAAAGTGAAGAGCCAGTTGTGCGCATTGATCATGGAAGCAGACCAAAAGCTATTGTTTTGGTTGAAAATATTCCTCAAATCGTTGTCAGGACAACAAGAAAGATGGCAGCCATGAAAATTTCAGACTTGTAGATCAGCTGGAAGGTGAATAAAAGGAAGGGATTGTTGTGGAGCAATGCCCACCTGTAAAGCTGGAAGATCAAAGCCAGCAGGAGTAGCTTGAGGAAGCCAAATGACTTGATCCTCAAAGTTCAAAATAGAGAGATGAGCATAGGATAGACCTGCCACATTTTGTGAATTTTGGACATGTATAAAGTGTGTATGTATTCCTAGGTATTGAAACACCGAGGACGGTGTTATTCCAAGGGGAGGGGTATGTCACATCCCCATTCTTGACCCTTATGATATTTGGGATATAATGTAAATATTGTATGCATATTTTGTATGATTCCTAGCATGGAGTTTAAGGCCAAGGCCCCGCTAGGGAACGTTCAATCTTGAAGAGGAAAGTATGTTGGTACTATTTAACCCATGTGCTAGTGAGCTATGGGAATTGTAAATATGCATTTTAATATAAATACCCACAACTAGCTATGCAATGCAACAAGAGATGGGGGCATGATATTACAAGGAATTGGGAGGGAAATATTCAAACCCTTGATCCAATGAAGTCAAGCCAAGTGTCCATGAGAGAACCCATCAACCATCAACTACCCATGTTGACTTTGGTGCCCAATCATTCATTTCTCCTGAGAGTTGGGTGAAGTAGTTAATGCCTTGGGGATTGAGGAGGTATGGCTGTCCAAATTCGAGTATGGGCAAGCCACCCTCGTGGAAAATCGTGTTTTTCCTTCTAAGGCAAGAAAACACCCACGAATTGCCTTCCCAAGCCATTATTCATGATCAGACTTCACTCTCTCACGTTTTGGAAGCTTGGTGGGTGTTTCTCTCAGGAATGTTAACACACAAAAAGTGTTCACTACCTCATCTACCTCATTACATGGCTCATTTGTCCATTTTCCTACCATATTTCCCTTAAAAAGCCTAAAAATCCCACTAAAAAGCCTCCAAAAGGCCACAAAACCATCAAAAAAGCCTCAAAGAGGCTAAAAAAACCCCTTTTTCCTCCAAAAATATCCAAAATTCCTCTAAAATAACAAAATCCCTTTAAAAAGGGAATAAAAAATATAAAATAATGAGGAAAAGAGGAAAAAACCCTATACAGCTGCCCTAAACCATATGGTTCCCAAAACCATGGGCCAACACTCCACCACCAAAAAACTATAAATAGGTGATGGAGACCCCTTATTCTGCACCAGCACAACCCTCTGTCCTATTCTGCATTTTTTACAGTTTTGAGCCCAGAACTTTACTGCACTATTTTCTGCACCAGCACAACCCTCTGTCCTACCTGTAGCCACCCTTCCTTATAGCATTTTTCTGCAGTTTTTATTTTTGTTTCATTTACATAATCGTTTTTACATTTTCAGCACTTTACATTTGGAAAAGAAAATTGTGCATTTTAAAAGTTCATTTCTGTATTGTTATTGCTAGATAGAAAGTTGCCCTCCCTAGTGGCACTTTCTACTTGGGTTTATCATCATCTCACGAGCACACACTCTGTCACATAATTCAAGTGAGCCTTAAAAACTACTTAACTCAACCAATATTCTAACCCCACTTGGGGAACACAAAAGAATCTTTGTAGTTAGGTAGGATCGGGGGGATAGGCTTCCAATAACACCCCTCGGTTACTTACACTTGAGACATAGTTGTTGTCCAAATAGGGAACCAAAATCCCCTAGTACTTTTTGGCACGGTCACGACCAATTTATCAGAGGGCCTCTCCCTTAGGAGGGTTGAAGTCGGGAGACTGGTTCCGGAGGCCTGAGTGGAATACCGCACTCCATTCAGTAACCGAAGGGCTACCTTTCGCAGTTCTCGTGATATCCCTGTATTGGGGTATTGCGGTAAAAGGACCAAACGGCAGATTCACCTTTCTAGACGTGTCATGAACGGGGTATCTTAGTTGCCATTCTTCTAGGATTGACTACCCGGTGTCCCTCCCGGTAGGGGGACATCTTAGCCACTTGGATTTCCTATTCATATTGTCTGACTTGGATTTCATCACCTTGCAGAGGATATGTCTAGTTGAGTCAGAATACCTTTTAGTTAGGTGTTTGCATGCTCCCTTACCTCCTTTTGGTCTAGTGAGTCCACCATTTTTTATTTTTAGGAAACCTGCTGCTTGTTGGTATTCTGACCATTTCTGTTGACACTCCACCTATTGTAGCACAGCTGTTACAGTGGGTGTTTTGAGTTGGTTGTTGGCCTGAGTGCCTTGTTTTTTGAGCTCTCCTTCTGCACACTCGGTTGCATTAGGGTTTTTGAGCTATTTTTTACTCACCTCAACCCACATAGATTCGACACCATCTGTCACCATTGAGTCCCCGAGACATTCTCGGTGCCTCAGGGGCGAGCCCCCACAGCACGGTTCACTTGACACCACACGTCATCGCCACAGATCATCATCACTTGATACCACTTATCACAGATCTAGAGCCTTGTCACTTGACTCCACTCGTCAACGGCATAGGACTCCGTCACCAGATATTGAAGCCCCTTACTTTACCTCCGATTCTGAAGAAGAGTCTGAGAACCCTATTTACATTGCCCCTACTAGCCCCATGGCTGGCGCGACTTCCACTCCTTTCATTGTAGGGACCATTGGTGGCACATCCACCACTACACCGGTTACCACACCTGCTCTGGGAATGCCCTCGATGGGGGCTACATCCACCATCCCGGTCACCATTCCTATTCCCGTAGCTGGCATACATACCACCACTCCACCAGTGACTCACACTACCCATGGTGGTGCAGGCCCATCCTATACTACCTTAGTTCCCCCACTTGGGGGCAACATTCCCAACCCTGCCCCTCTACTTGGGGGCATGGGCCCCAACTTGGTCCAACCCACTCCTGTGTCACATCCTTCTTCCAGTCTGCCATTCATGGCTAGCCTCAACCTACCTGATCTAGCCAGACTGACCAATGACCCTATCCGACACAACCCAACATGGCCTCACATTCCTACCAAGCTCCCCTCTGACATTCCTAAATTCGAGGGCAAGGCGGGTGAGGACCCACAAAACCATATCATGTCCTTCCATCTATGGTGTTCCTCCAACTCCATAGTGGATGATTCTATTCGCCTCTGTCTGTTACAGCACACCTTCACTGGCTCTGCAGCCAAGTGGTATATCGAGCAACCCCATGGGACCCATGCCACCTTTACTTCCCTGGCCTCGACCTTCCTGCAGTTCTTCCAGTTACCTGTCCGCTATGACGCGGGCGTTGAGATACTCCTATCTTGCAGACAAAATACGGCTACCCATATCACGGACCACATTCATGAGTGGCGTAGACACCGTAGCTTATGCAAGATCAAATTAGACGATCGTATCTTCCTAGATTGGTTCCTCAAGTCCCTTCTTCCTGTTATTGCTAAGGATGTAGCTTCCGAAAGACCCCAGTCTGAAGAAGAGGCCATCCTTAAGGCACAGCAGTTCGACCTCATTTACACCCAGTCGGGTTACATATATACCATTATACCTGATGCCCCTCGCGGTGATTCCTCCCAGGACGATGCGCCGGGGGCATCCCACGCTGCAGACGGCATCATTGGCCGGGTTTCTTCGCATCCCCAACCCTTTTCCATAGCACGTCCTACCCCGGGCCCCGACCTTTCGCGGGCCACCTCATAGTCCGGGGCCACCAACTCATATGCTCCTATGACACATCACCATCATTCCCATGGACCCAGCTGTCCACCTCAGTGCTTCGGTCATGTGCCCCCTGCTTATAACCCCCCGGTCGCACCTCAGCCCTATTACCACTAGCAGGTTGCACCAGCTCCTGCGCCTTCTCAAGCCCAACCCACTTATTACCACCAGCAGGCTGCACCAGCTCCTGCGCCTTCCCAAGCCCAACCAGCTTATTACCCGCCACAGGCAGCCCCTGCGGCAAACCCACAACCTGCTCCGCAGACATATCAGCAACCTCCTCAAGGTGCCGCACCTGCACAGCCTCCACCTACATACCATCCACCGCAGCCTGCTCCCGCACCTGCACAACCTCAAAACCCACCTGCTGCTCAAGGGCAAGTTTACGCCCAAAACAACCCGCAGCAAAACAAAAATAACCAACGTAACCAGGGCCAACAAAATCGTAGCAAGGGCCGTAATCGTGGGAAGAACCAACCTACAGACCAAGGTGGTCAACCGGCTAATCCCCCAGACAACAACAATGCGGCCCCTGCTAACCAACACCCTGATCGCCCGCCCAAGCAGGCTAAAACCCCTAATTTGAGAACGAACCATCATTGTTCTATCTGCGGGGTCTATGGCCACTACACACATACTTTCCCACATTTGGAGCGAGCTCGGCAACTTTGGGTTGATGATGCCCATCGCCAAGGACATGCAGCTCCTCAAGTGCAACCTAACCCCCCACAACCTCAGCAGCCACCTTTGGTGCTTCAAAATCCCTTACCAACCCAAGGCGTGGTGAACACTCAACCGTTGGCCCCCCCTCAAGCCAACGCGCAACCCCAACAACAACAGATCACATACGCCGCTCCTGATCAACCCATGTTTGACTCAGGTACCCATCACTTGTTGATGATGTCTTCCGCTGATGTCAACCTTCAGACTCGCCGGAACCAATATGGCTCCACCTCCGAAGCCCCTCCCACTGATAAAACCACTAACGCTCATCCCACTGATCAAGCGTTACGTATCCCTCCCCCTCCGGTAGATGGCGCTTCCAAAGCAGCTCGTTTCCCACTTCGCCGTATCAACAACAACCCCAATGCGCGCTGCGTCAAACTACAACATTGTAGACGACCTAGCCCAATATCCCGCAGCCATGTCTGCGTTAGAAGTCTTGAAGAACTGCCCTTCCCAGTGCAAGACTTTGCTCTCAGCCATTGGGGCTATTGACCCAAATGATTCGAATTTGATGGCATTTGATTTTGACCAGTCCAAACCACGCCTGCCTTCCACCTTAGCATTCCAAGTTTCTGTTTCCGTTCGGAATCTTGTCATCCATCGATGCATCATCAATGAGGGTGCCTCCACATGCGTTATGTCTACATTCGTATGGCAGAAGTTGGGATCCCCTACCCTCCAACAGTCCACCACTGCGTTACGCGCCTACGACGGTCGTTCAGCTCAGCCCCAAGGTCTCCTAGCCAATGTCCCTGTCCAATTAGGTGGTAAAACCATCCTTATCGATATCGAGGTCATCAACGCCCAGCTTGATTACAACCTCTTACTCGGTCGCAGCTACATGTATGCTATGCGGGCGGTCGCTTCCACTGTCTTTCGTACCATGATGTTCCCCCATGATGGACGCGTGGTTAAGATTGACCAACTTACTTACTATGATCCAAATGCCCCCGCTGCACCCGAAAATGTTCTCCCCATGGTTGAACAACCGGTCAGTGGTGCCGCTACCTCATTTGTTTCCTCCTTGGGACCAAGGATGATTTTAAGGACCCATACTTATTTAAAAGTGTATAAACCTTGGCAAATCTTACCAATTCTTAAAATTTCAACTATAAAATATTTGGCGATATTTTTCTAAAATTATTTCAATTTCTAAGGATTTTATATAGTTTATAAAATAATTTGGCGATTTTTAGAGTGAAAAAAGTTTACTCCATCAAAATTGGGCAAAATGGGGCTTCAAAAAATGCAAATTGGCGAATAATTTTTTGGAAAAAAACATGGAAAAATAGCCCATGGGCTAAATTTCGCCCCTAAAATTATCCTTGCTTGGGACCTGGAGTTTACTCAGACTCGCCGATGACATCCACCTTCCAATCCATTCCTCCCCCGTCATCTACGCCCGAAGTGTTTGACTTATGTACCCTCTCCCACGATAACCAAACAACTACCAATCAGCCACCCTTGTTGCCTAAACCACCACTGGTACCTAGCCACATTGGTGTTACACCTATCCATACAATCCCCTTCCTAGTCCCTCCATCGGGAGTAGTAAGCGCCCCGGTTATGGCTACCCTTAGCCTCCCTGGGTTAACCTTGGGATTACCCGTCTGGTATCTTTCACCTCCCGTTCCCCTGCCGACACCAAGCGTCGTCCTCCAACCGGTGCAACCCATGGCTACTACCACTCAGCCACCCCCCGGTGTCTCTACCCCTTCGTCATCCATGACTCCTCCCCCTACTCCAAAACCCACTGGGGGCAGAGGTCCCCAACCTTACACTGCTGTACCACCTCCCAAGATAGTCAAAAACCCCCCAGTATTTCATGCTCCTCCCAAATGCTCATTGTGTGACGAGTTAGGCCATGCGACTCATCAGTGTCCACAGTTACTAGCATTACAGAAGCACATGAAGATGCTCGATGACGACCCCAACATCCCGATTGTCGAACTAAACCCCACCCCCAAGCCTAAAGATAAATCCCTGCATACCAACCACCCCTGTGCTATATGCGGTGTTTACAGGCACTACTCACATCATTGTCCCGATCTCCCAGATTACAGAGCGGCTCTCTATGAGATGAACAATCTGGATCTTGAGACGGCACCTACCACTATTGAGGAGATTCACCCCCCGATCTCACCCCCATCCGGGGAGGTCAACACCATTTACATGATCTCTTCCACTACCATTCCCATGTCAACCGATTTGACGGCCCAAACTTTCCGTACTGATGAGGAGATTCTTGAGGCACTCACTACCCCGGAGTATCCCTGGGATGACATGCACCATTGTTCGTATTTCCTCCCAGAAGCATCTTCCTCTAGCACCGCTACCCAATTTTCGGTTGAATCCAAAGACTTCCTTCCCCCCAAGGTCGACTGGCTCAAGGACCCTATTCCTGCTCTTGACGCCTTCGAGGAGGGTAACATGGCTAACATCTCACCTGTCGTCCAAATTGATATCGCTGCCCCCGGGAGTGCCCCTAAACTCATCACTTTAGGAGCCTTCTGCAGTAAGCAAGAGATTGAGGAATACACTAACCTCTTCAGAAAGTTCCGTGATGTCTTTTCCTGGTCCTATACCGAAATGCCCGGTCTTGACCCCGCCATTATAGAACACCACATTGACACATGGCCTGATGTACCCCTCGTCCGTCAGAAACAGCGTCCCATTCATCCCTCAAAGATCCCATCTGTCAAAGCAGAGATTGAGAAACTACCCAAGGCAGGATTCATTTATCCTATTGCCTGTACCCCTGAACTCTTCACTTTAGGAGCCTCCTGCAGCAAGCAAGAGGTTGAGGACTACCAACAACTCTTCCAAGAGTTCCGTGATGTCTTTGCCTGGTCCTATACCGAACTTCCCGGTCTCGACCCCGCAATTATAGAACACCACATAGACACATGGCCAGAGGTACCTCCTGTTCGCACTGAAACCGACTCCGAAGGTCACACTTTGCGCAACCCTCGTAATGGGTTGTATCTCAAACACTTTTATCCCTAAAAAACTCGCGGCCCCATTGGTACGCATTGTACAGTTTGCTTTCTTTTTTGTTTTTCACCTTTTTTCCCACGATCTTACATTCCTCATTTTTTGCATGACCACAGATGGACCATCTTCCACCTCACTATAATGGCTTCACCGATGGAGCAAGCTGCTGGTCTCCCAACCTGGCTTCTGCAGCGTGGGTCCTATATTCCCCTTCCCATGAAATGATTCACCTCGACGGAATCTGTATAGGCGCTGATACCAATAACTAGGCGGAGTATGATGCTGTGACCGGTCTCCTGACTGCTGCCCTCCAGATGGGCATACGTCACCTCCATGTGTTCCTTGACTCCCAGCTGCTTGTCTCCCAGCTCAACAACTACTACCAAGTGCGTGATCCCTGCCTCTTTAGAAAATTCCTGCGCACAAAACAACTCAGCCGACAGTTTGAGTCCATCACATTCACCCATGTCCCAAGAGCTCAAAACAGTGTCGCAGATCAAATGGCCAACAACATCCTAGATCGGCACATCAATCACACCAGGTAAGAAAACCTCCATCATACATAGCATCTCATAAAAATATATAAAACCCAAAAAGATTGCAAGGGGCATCCACGTGCCTAGTCCTACATACATAGTGTTGCATCCATATGCAATACATCACATAACATACACAAGGGGCATCCATGTGCCCAACATCCTATACTACTTGCATCCACGTGCAATGTAAAACATATCACAAATCATAAAGCGCATCCACGTGCGTACAACTAAACCAATATCACAAGAAGGTGCATCCACGTGCATATATATATATATATATATATATATATATATATATATATATATATATATATATATATATATATATATATATATATATATATATATATATATATATACATGTTCAGTGCTATACATGTCCTGAGTACCCCTGTGCTCAGCTATACAAAAAATGGCTATACATCCCTAAAGCCTCATAAAATACATGTCGTAGCTACAAAACTCAGGGAGAGTCCCCTGCACTCCCTAATGAGAGTCGTACCCTGCATCACTGCCTGCATCGGTTGCCTCTGAGTCCTCCCCCCGCTCCTCCTCCGGCAAATCCTCATCCCCTACGGGCTCCTGTGCCCGTGCCCTGTCTACCAAGATCGCCACCTGGATCGCAATGGATCTGAACTCTCGGGGTGCCCTCATGCAATCCTGAACCACGTCTGGATCGAAGTCCCGCCATCCCTCATCGGTCACCCCCACCAACAAACGGTCTAGTAGTGCCTGTACCGACTCCAATGTCCCCTCCGCATCGCGGCGGCGGACCTCTCCTCGCCCAGGCAGAGTTGGAATAGCCACAATCCCCCTCCATGCCACATGACCTGGCGGCGGCCTCGGGCCCACATCTGCAAATCACCCATATGTCAGTAACCATATATCAATCTACTATCATATCTATAAAACTTGACATCCATAACATGCAAGCAAAAACATACGTACCATCGGGACCCCATGCTTGTCCTGGTGCTCGTGGCGCCTCTGGATCTCCGGTGTAGTCCATGTCCCTATACGAGAAGTCATCCAGTGTCAATGGTATCTGGAGCCACTGCAGGTACAACTCCTGCGTAAAATACCTACCCATGTCGCCGCCACCATGGCGACGCATCATCTCGCCCCACCGCACCATCCGCGGCTCCCTCAAACCTCCTGCTCTGATCGGCACCTGCGGCCGCAGTGTGGGCACCCTCTCCATAAAGAAGGCACACAAGAACGAACCATAGCAAAAAACTTTGCCAGATTCCTTCGCTGCTGTCAGCTGCCGCTGAACGCAGGTCAGGTACATCTGGCCCCACGCGTAGTACACCCCATCCAGCACGCGCTCTACCATCTGCATCTGGCCCCCAGACACCTTCTTAGGTGACTGGGACCCCAATACCCGAACCACACATGCCGCCATGGCCTGTACTGATGGCTCCTGTAGGTCCCTCACCAGGAGTGCATTCCTGTGCATCCTCACCTCGGGACCACAGTATCTCTCCAGCATGTCCTCCATGTCTACGTCCGCTGCGACCCGCGGCTGTGTGTCTGCCACCCTGCCCAGATAGGGCAACCCCGTCAGAAAGTATACATCGGTCAGGGTGAGGTCCACCCTCTCACCCTGTACTCAGAAAGCCTGTATGTCCGGCTCCCAGAAACTAATCTGTCAGTTCAGCAGCAACACTGCCGACCGTATCATGGGTACCTGGGCGAACTTTAGAAGTCCGAATAGTCCCAGCACCGATCGCACATTGCGATCCCGTCGGATGACGGCCATGATCTCATCTGGAATCTCCCGCTCTCTCCATAGAACCTGTGGCATCCTGTCAATCACACAAAGTAGCCTCATCAGACTCATGACAATAAATAAGTCCTTCCCTTCCCCCTGGAAAACCCTCATAGCTCGGCCCAAAATTGCGGCTTTAGGGCTCCCTGCCGCGGTTTCTGACTGCGGATGTCAGGCCTACACTCGCGGTCCTAAACCGCATCTGTTCGACCTCACCTCGCGGTTTGGCACCGCGTGTTCCTCCCTAGAACACGCGATATCAGACCGCGTATCCAGCTGAGAAACACGTGGTACCCAACCGCGTGGTTCACCCCGAAGCTCGCGGTCTCCAATCGCGGTTTCGTCCCCCTAACCTGCGGTCCACCCCACGTGGATCGTACAAATAACCCTGGGACCCACTACCGAACCCCCGATCCTAAAAAACATGCAGGTATGAGTTTGATGGAATACTTGTATCTCCCGGATCTGAAATCGGCCGGTCGGATCGTCCAAAAATGCCACCTCAGCTCTAGTCCACTCTGATCACAAGTCAAAGTCAAATAGTACAAATGACACATGTCATGTTGGACCCACTCACTATTCATAGTCAGTTGACTTTTTCTTGTTTTGGCCATTCTGAACCCATACGGAGTCCGTTTCTTGAACCGTTTCCACCATTGGAATCAGCACGACGAGACCATCATGATGGTCATCTCGTTACATTATTTTTTCCCCGTCATTTTTTACCGATTTTTCAGATGCCACTCGTCACCTCGGTTTGCGTGCCACATCGACCGTTCTCCATTTTTCATATATTTTATATCATCGGATTCATTTTTCCGAGCCAGTGATGATGCTTGAGATCATTTCTCGCTCTCACCCCCAATTTTTTTGGGTCTTTTTCCAAAAAACACCCCCAGTCACCTCGGTTTACGTGCCACATCGGTCGTTGTCCGTTTTCGACACTCTTTATATCACTGGATTCATTTTTCCAAGCTTGTGGTGATGCTTGAGATAATTTCTCGCTCTCACCTGGTACAGTTTCAACATTGTGTCCCAACACCTTGCTGCCTCGGTTTGCACGCTACATCGGCCGCCATCGGATTGTTCCCCACTTTTACATGAGCCATTCACTCCTGTCATACTGCAAATGTTTCGTTATTTTGCCACCATTTCATTCACCCCGCAAGGAGGACACCAGTGTTCCCCCCCACCCTTGTTCTTGGTCATCACACATGTTCCTCGATTGAACACTTCCTCCTTGCCTGGCCATTCCTTTTGTTCGGTATAAGTTTATCCCTTTTTTGGGCCGGACAACTCCTTTACGAAAAAGGCACTTAGGGAGTTTCTGTTAAGCTCTTTTCTGACTCCTAAAAGAATGAAAAGATCACCGAGCAATCTTGCTTCCTTTCATGCTCATTAAAGTACCTGAAAGGGCGTCTATCTAGTATAAGTTTACTCCTTTTCCGGACCTGGTAGACTAATTACGAAAAAGGAATACTCTAGTCACACCGGCTAGAAGAGTTCTTCATTGTATCCTTTTATGCTTCTTTGGGCCTTGGAGACTAAATATACGAAAAAGCAATCCCTTGGAGTTTTCTTATTTGCTTTCAGACTCTCTAAAATTGAAAGCAACCATGAGCACAAACTGTCCTGGGCTCGTAAAATCCACACGACAGTATCATTCCATTACTTCAGAGTCTTCTTATCACTTTTAGACTCCTTAAAATTGAAAGCAACCACGAGCATGAATTGTCCTGGGCTCGTAAAATCCACATGACAGTACCATTTTACACACACTTCTTCTAGTTCCTTAACCCATGAAGAAGTCATCCCGTGCTTCCAGGCACTATGATCGATCATCTCGGCAGCACCCCCAATCAGGTCGCCTTTGTTCAGAGTATTCTGCAGTCTCCTGCCATTTTACCCCAGCTTGAGTCTCCCTTAGCCCAGTCACCATCCCAGATCCAATACATCTATGATCCCTTTCCCATCAGTCAGTTTCATATGCTGCCCGATCATCCCCATTATCATACTCTGAACAAAGGAAGTTTGAGTCCACCCACTCTACTTGCCCAGTTGTCCCCCCAATTTGTCAGTCCTACCATCAGTACTACCACATTTCGATTCTCCACCTTGCGCTCCTGTCAAGGAAACATCATTGCCTTGATAGTTGCAAGTCTCCCTCTGTCGACGACAACTCCTCTATTCCAGAGGATAGGCCCAGAGGTCCCTGCTCCTTGGACCCATCACCATCTGTGGTGAGTGCCTACGGACCATTTTGAGAGGAGTCATCATTGCCTCTCCGAATGGTTGTTTCTCACATGCTTGACTTCAGCACCTTGATCGCATCGTTGAGAATCGCGCAGGATTTACATACCTACCATTATTTGTCGAAGACCCCGGATTTCCCTCGACTCTAGCACATTGGTGAGTCAATCCGAAACACCCAGTTGTATGTTCCCGTGGATGTCCAGGCTGCGTTGGCGATTGTATTCGGAAGCCATCCAGTTACATGCTTCCTTGAGTACCCAGTTCAGTCCCAGATCAGTTCCAGTTCAGTGTACCATTGAGAGTATGACCCTTGTCACTCTGGTCCAGCAACCCATCAGTTCCTTTGGTACCACATTCAGTAGCACTGTTGATTGTTCCAGTGTATCAGTTCTTCAGCTCAGACATGGTCAGCCCAGCAGTATGTCCCAGATTTGTGTCCCTTCTAGACTCTTATGATGTACACAGTGGTTCTCTATGTATCTTTCAGGTCCTTCTTTTTGGGCCTCACAGTTATGTTTTTGTATCTTGATACGAGCATGGGTATGCCCGCCTCGTCCATATATTGAGATTCTTCCTCATTCAGTATTTGAGGCCATGTATATTTTAGGTCCCCATTTTTTGGACCCCATTGTTATTATTATGTTATATCCTGATACGAGCATGGGAATGCCCGCCTCGTCCATATGATCAAATGATTCCTCATCCACTATTGAGGTTATGTACTTTTAGTTCTTGCAGTTTGTTCGGGATCGTTGTTCCGGGCTTCAGTTTGTTTCTTCTCTTCTCCATATCCTAGGAAAACCATATATGACTTATGATGTCCATCGGCCATACGATGAGCTCCTGCCCTCGCACATCAGGGGGCAATCTGTTAACACCCAAAAAGTGTTCACTACCTCATCTACCTCATTACATGGCTCATTTGTCCATTTTCCTACCATATTTCCCTTAAAACCCTAAAAATCCCACTAAAAAGCCTCCAAAAGGCCACAAAACCATCAAAAAAGCCTCAAAAAGGCTAAAAAACCCCTTTTTCCTCCAAAAATATCCAAAATTCCTCTAAAATAGCAAAATCCCTTTAAAAAGGGAATAAAAAATGTAAAATAATGAGGGAAAAGAGGAAAAAACCCTATAAAGCTGCCCTAAACCATATGGTTCCCAAAACCATGGGCCAGCACTCCACCACCAAAAAACTATAAATAGGTGATGGAGACCCCTTATTCCACATCCACAATCAAGTATACCCTTACTCTGCCAAAATCTCTCTTGAAACCCTAGCTCACCATTGAGCCACTTTCACCTTGAGAGCCCCTTTTGGCCCATTTCCACCATTGGAGAAAGAGAAGGAGCACATTGGAGCTTGGAGCAACCCTCTTGGACATGGCAAGAGCTTCATCAACCTCCACATTGTAGGTAATATCAATACAAAAACCATTATTTATATTTTGTTCTTTCTGTTTCATGCATGTGTTTTAGACTAGTTTACATTTCTGTTTTAGTTTAATAATTTACATTTACTGAACTACTACTAAGGAGTCCATTCTCCTTAGTAGGTGCTCATTTGCACAAGCTAGGGGTAAAACCCTAGCTACAAGGAAGTACGCTGTAAATTCACTGGTCTTCAAGCTGAGAATCTCGTTTTTGTGCTGGCTGGACTATGGGGAAAGAGGAGAATCCATTTGGAAGCATTAGATAAGTTTTGATAGCTTGTTGTTTCCCCTTATTGTTGTGAAGTCATTTTTGAATTTCCAGATTTGATTTTCATTATGGAAAAATCGTTTTTGTGAACCTAGCAGTTATCTCCTACCTCAGAAATCGTTTTTGAATGTTCCCATCAATTGTGTGACTGTGTATGTGCCAATTTTTGGGTGCCAACCTGTCACGGTTTCACCCAAAAATTGTGTTGGTTCCCTGTTTCCAGTTAATGACTACGTGAAGGTTGTTTTGGCCCTTGAATGCCCAAGCCTTTTCCCTCTCATGTAGCCTGATCTAGCTGGGGCTTTTCCCATCACATTTTTCATCTATCTCCTGCATTTTCCATGCCTGGGAAATCGTTTTTGTATTGCACAATGGCTGGGAGGAAGGGAGCCACGAATTTGGGGTTTATGGAGGCCGTTTTTTTCCCTTGAGTGCCCACAAATGTTTTTTTGAAATGGTTTTGCTTTCCCAGGGTGATTCCCCAATTGCCATTTCGATTTTGGTTGCCAAACACTTTTTCTTCATGCCTAGAAATTGTGATTTTGTTGTTATGTGTATCCATGCTCAGTTTTGAGTTGTTGTGTGTTAAGAAATGTTGGGGTTGAGATAGGTATCCATTGCTTTGGGATGTGATGAGATTGAGAGTCCCCTTTTCCTTGTAGATATCATGCCTAGCTCGGGGGTGGTCTCTGAGTGCTGAAATAATACAGGCTAGGCAGAGACCTATGGTTGGGAGGAACGTCGCAACAACATAGCTAGTTGTTGGGGACAACATTACAGTGAGATAATTTTATTCTCTGTTTGTATTTAATTCTGCAATGTGTTAAATTGAATGGAAATTGTGAATTGTGTGTGGATGGTGTTTATTCTGCTTTGCATGTTAAATTGATTTGCATCTGCACACCTCTGAATTTTATAACTATGAATCAAATGAATGGGCTGAGTTAGTTTAAAAATCCCCATAGATTGGCATCATGTTCCCTTACAGAAATTGGATAGATAGGAGGGAATGTGACAGTTGTCGTCGAGTACATAGCTTTAGTGTTCGATATAATCATAATTTAATGCCTTTCCTTCCCTACCTGATAGACCACTCATGTTAAACACACAACTAGTAATTAATATCTTACGATTGAAAATCAATCCACATCTCTATATCCCAAGAAGTTGAAAATGGTTCCTCATACTTTACTCCCTAAAGTAACCAATCCTTTCCCATGGCCAATCATCATTGACTTCTAGTTCTGTAGGTAATTCATAATCTACTACTACTTTAGGAACTACTACAAAAGCGAATAGTCAACAAACCTAAGGAATAATGATGACTTTCCTAACATTTATCTTAAAGTAGATGCTGGAGAACTCCCCTAAAAACTTTGCTCTTACATAAATCGTCCTGTCCATTATTCACCTTTAAATGATTCACTACTACCAACATGACCTTGTTGAGGCTGTTTTTTTGCAATAGGAGAAATTGTTCTTCATAGGTTGCTCCCTAAATTAGTTAATCATTTTTCATTTCTAGACATCATCATGTAAAAATCTGAGATTAACCCAAATTGTAAATGGGCCTCATTAAAAACAAAACCAAACAATATATCGTTATCTTATTTGGTCAATTACAAGAGAAACCCAAGTTTATTTATAACAAACCTGGAAGGTCTTGACATAGAATTCAATGAAATGCCAACTGAGCCAAAAAGTGTACCAGGCTAGTAGATAAGCACACCAACTTGGTGGATAAGTTAGCCTATGTAATCCCCCTTAAGAGAAACATAGGGAGTAAACAAAGGAAAACAAAAAAGGGTCACAACAACGAGGCCTGCTAAAGCACCCATGTACAAACTATCATAAGTAGAGAAAAGGAGAAAAAACCGTAGGATAAAAACTTCTCTCCAAAAGAGGATCAATCCCTAATGTTGAAAAATGAACATTTCAAATTGCTAAGGAAATAAGAATTGAATGCACACCATACCCCCAAAATAAATTGCATGGCACAAAAGGCCTCATTAGATACTCATTTACAATTAAGAAAACATCATATATTCAGTGTCCCTATGGACAACAATCTATCTTGTCAAAATGCATGGGTGTTATCCGCTACAACTGTCGAGTCAATACAGGAATCAATGTTGTGTACAAGTTTCACTTTGAAGATAGTTGATCTCAATAAAAAAGGTGAATAAAAAATCACTTGAGGAATCATTGCATACCACCCCCCCCACTGTAATGTCCCTTATTAGGAATTTTATTAAAATTGCAATTTTCCACTTTTTTTCCCTAGTTCGACCTTTGACTAGTTTTGATCTCTAGGTCCCAAATTTGCCCCAAATGATCCCAAATCTTCTGAGAAGGTATATGAATGATATTAGAACATAAATATGTGTTTCAGGGATGCCTTTGGACCTTTAAAATACTTCTGCAAATCCTCTTTCAATTCTGATCAATGTAGGTAACTTTACTAGTGATTTTCCTTTGACTAGTATTGGTCTCTAGGTCTCAAATTGACTCCAAATGCCTTCAAATATTCAAGGAAGGTGTATGAATGATATTAGAACTTGAATATGATGTTTATGGATGACATATGTCCACCAAAATACCTCTGCAAACTCTCTTAATATTCTGGACCAATTATGCAATTTTACTAGTAATTTGGGGTTCAAATTCCCCTGGGGTAAGTACTGAAAATGGCTTCCCAAATGCCTCCAAACCCACTCAAATTTATGAAAAGAGGTATGTAATGTGTTAAGTATTTTATTAAAGTCTCATATGCACCGTTAATGGATTATTACAACTGTTCTCACCCTCTCCCATTCAACTGCAAAAATCTCCAATTCGACCCTTGGGGGAATGGCACTATTTCACCTCCCAATACAACTAAATTGAGTAAAAATGCTTCAAATGCTCAAGTACAGTACATGAAACATGTAGAAGACATCCATGGCAATATATTGATCACAAATATATCAGAGAATCATCCATTCATTCGAAATCATCATCAATACATTGGCTCACAAGAAGGTAGTGGGGAAATGGCATTGTTCTTCCATTAAAAATGAGATTTATACATTTCTAATTGGAATTTAGATCTGAAACTTTTTGGAGATGAAGAACAGAGTATTTACTTCATATTACAAAAGAAATGGGGAGGACGTTTTTGGTGAGCTATTGTACTCTTTGGGGAAGCTTTTAATGCCCCATTTCTTTTGTAATATGAAGTAAATACTCTGTTTTTCATCTCCAAAAAGTTTCAGGTCGAAATTCCAAGTAGAAATGTATAAATATCATTTTTAATGGAAGAACAATGCCATTTCCCCACTACCTTGTTGTGAGCCAATGTATTGATGATTATTTCGAATGAATGGATGATTCTCTGATATATTTGTGATCAATATACTGCCATGGATGTCTTCTACAAGTTTCATGTACTGTACTTGAGCATTTGAAGCATTTTTACTCAGTTTAGTTGTATTGGGAGGTGAAATAGTGCCATTCCCCCAAGGGTCGAATTGGTGATTTTTGCAATTGAATGGGAGAGGGTTGGAACATATATAATAATCAACTAATGGTGCACATGAGACCTTAATAAAATCCTTAATACATTCCATACCTCTGTTCATAAATTTGAGTGGGTTTGGAGGCATTTGGGAAGCCATTTTCAGTACTAACCCCAGGGGGATTTGAACCCCAAATTACTAGTAAAATTGAATACTTGGTCCAGAATCTTAAGAGAGTTTTCAGAGGTATTTTGGTGGCCATATATCATCCCTTAAAATCATATTCAAGTCCTAATATCATTCATACACCTTCCTTGAATATTTGAAGGCATTTGGAGTCAATTCGAGACCTAGAGACCAATACTAGTCAAAGGGAAATTACTAGTAAAGTTCCCTACATTGGCCAAAATTGAAAGAGGATTTGCATAAGCATTTTAAAGGTCCAAAGGCATCCCTGAAACACATATTTATGTTCTAATATCAGTCATATACCTTCTCAGAATATTTGGGATCATTTGGGGCAAATTTGGGACCTAGAGATCAAAACTAGTTGAAGGTCGAACTAGGGAAAAAAGTGGAAAATTGCCATTTTAATAAAATTCCTAACAAGGGACATTACACCCACAATATTGAACTAGGTGGAAAAGATGATGGAAATGGATGTAACAGATGATGAAGAAAGTATGGACGTGTGAGCTAAATGTGGCAATGATGCCAAACAAGATAAGAAAGAAACACTCAAAAGTGATGAGCTCCAAGTGACTGCAAAACAAGGTAGTGCACGAAGGAAAACACCTAGTGACACTCTAAGACTATATGCATGAGTGGTACAAAGGTGCAGAATGAGAGGTCCCATAAATAAATACTATCATGGACAACAATCATCGATATGCGTATCAACAAACAAGGCCTTGTTAGGTACCCATTTACAATAGAAGAACCAACACATATTCATTGTATGAGAAAAATAAGTATCTCAATTAAGGAAATAAATGTTGTGTGCACCCACACAATGGAAACCACTTATTGGAAATAGAGCAGAATGCTCTTCCCAATGCCTCAAACAGTATGAAAAATGGAGACTCCAATTAAAACTTATGGAAAAAACTCTACCAATAACCTCATTACAGTAATCTAGCAAAGAAAAAACTATGCTAGAAATGCCTCCGAAATACAAACTCCTTTTAAATACGAATGAGTTTGTTTTCTTACAAAATATGGTGATTAAGGGAATAGATCCATGATCTCATTTATAAAACCCAAGGCACTTGCCAACTTCTTTACGCTTAACATTTGACATAAAGTGGATGGTATGATATCACATGGTGTCCACATGGCATCCACCATAGATACAAATAAGGAAGCCATCATTGCAAGCTTGTGGTAATGATGCACCATACACATGGTAATAAAGAGCACAAGAGACACAATTTGCAAAATACAAAGAGTCGTGATTTGAACAGATCTAAAGCAACAAACCAAAATGTAGCGATCTGAACCAATGGAACATTATTTGGAATAATGTCACAACTTGAGCCAATCCACGATTTGAGAAACAATAAAAGGTGTCAATCAACCAAAGAGCTAAGCATGGAGGATTTTGTTGCATCTAATGTGCACAAAAAATAGCCTCAAGCCACAAATTCTTCAGAATTGAGAGCTGGTGACCATGATTTGAATCAATTCTGAAACCAAAGAAATCTGAAGTTGAAAATTGCCAAGAAAAGGCCACTCCTATTCAACTGGTGAAAGAGTGCCCACATATTTGTAACAATGTAGACGCCCACTATGATGGCACAAAGAGAAAAATGCCTAGGTCATGATCTACAAAGAGATTGTATTCCTAGGGTTCATGAACTAGATATCTAATAGATCTAATGGCTAGATTGCTTGGCACCCCTTAGGTTTTTGTAGCTATGCTACTAATGCCATAGATAAAATATGGAAGTCATGATCAATTTTGCATGATCTAAAGAGAGATGCCAAAAATATAGGGCAAGGAGTGTCACAATTTCATGGAGGGTGTTGGCACGGGATTAGTTCGTAGGAAGTGCGGAAGCCGACAGCTACGAAAGAGATGATCCACGGAAGAAAGGGTCATTCGCAGAGAACGCGGAAGTAGATAGTTAGTTAGATAAGGGTCATGTGGACCATTTTGTAACCACTTAGTTTTGTATAAGTAGGAGTATGATTGTAAGCCTAAGGGAATCTAGATCGGTGGTGAATAGGGAAATCGATCTGTCGAGTTTTGATCCAGTTGTTGATCTGTTTTGTATCCGCGATATGATGTATTGACTATTTCTGCGAAGGTCATTCTGCAGGTTTTAATGAATGCATGAAGATGTTCGATTATGGTTCTATCTCTGTCTTGGTTTCTATGAGATGATGAATGTGAATGGTTGGTTAATGTTTAATGCTGTGTGGGTTCGGTAGTTGTTCGTGAATAGTTAGATCATGTTGTTGCGAATGTTTATTATGTGTTGATGTTGCGATTAATAAAGATGCAAGTGATGAAATGTTAGTATAGTGCGAAGACATAATATCTGTTTTCTGCGAGTGCAATGTGTGTTTAATGCATGTCCTCAACTCCATTGCGGAAACTTGGTTGCTGCAGCTCCCTTGTGCATCTCGGGTGAGACCTCACTCGCTCTGCAGGTGTTGCTGGAAAGGGTAAAACCTTTTTGGGCCGATGCGTAAGGGAGTTCGGTCGATGCTTTGCTGACAATAGTGCGAAGTGAACCCCTGTCGACAGTCGATGTGTCAAGAAATGGTTCCGTTTCCAAGAACCTGAAGAGGAAAAGAAGAGGATATGCTATGGCACTTGATGAAACCGGAGATTAAAGAGTGGTTTGACAGAAAGACAGAAGAATTCGTAGAAGGAGAAAATCAAAACCCCAGATAGACGGTAAGAAGTTGGCTAAAGAGGTACATTTATTTAGATATCCACGAAATATTTTTCTGTGAATTCCCTATACTGCTGCACAAGTGGTTAGTGCAGCTAACATTCCAGAAGCACCATTTCCAAAAGATTGAGCCTGAACATTGGACACCAGAACTGATTCAACAGCTGAAACGTGTCGACAACAAAGTATCAAGGGCTGTCGATTTCGGGATGGGTGAATAATATCCTAGAGGGATATATTACTGAGTTCATAGTAGACACGATCAAATCATGCAGCGACGTGGAAAGGAATTTCTTCAGGGGACCAAGGAGAAGGTTCTTGCTATTGCTAAAACTGTGGATTAAGATGCTCATCTGCAAAAAGGGAATTTTGAGTATGACTTCCATCGAGTAGAAAGATCAGTGTGCGGAGGTTGTAAGTGTCGTGTGAATGCAGATCTGATAGAAAGATGCGGGGTAGATGGACATGAGCGATGACGTGTTTCTAAGGGAAGCTGACGAAGAGTGTGGTACCTTGAGGAGTGGGGTGATATTCCGACGTAGAAGAGCAGGTTTGAGAGAGAGTCTCCTGAGAGTACCGGAATAGAAGACTGTGAAATAGGACCACAAGGGATAAAGCGACCCTATTGCGATGAAGACGGTGACCAGGCTACCCCAGAAGCATAAGAAGGATGGATCGTAAATTACAACATACCTGCAACCCTGGGAACTACCCCGAATTTTACATGAAGAAACACAAGCTATTTGCAAATTTTCCCTATGTGCAACGGTAAGAGTAGTGCATTAGTAAACAATAACGGTAGGAACGTTAGAATGGCATAAGACACAAAAATGCCCACTTTACAGGGGACAGGGACCGAGGATCCCGAGCAGTTTTGGTTTCTGTGCGAAGCAGTATGGACCGTGAAGCAGGTCCAAGATGAGTATATTAAAAAGGGACAACTAGAGACGACCCTTAGGGGTCGTGCGCTAGATTGGTTCATGAAGTTTACAAGGGTTCCAACGGGAACATTAGCCAAGTCATCGGCGCAGATCAAAGTAGGAATGATCGATGAATTCAGGAAGTGAAAGTCAGAATCGTAGTATGTCACCGAGCTCAAAGAAATCAAGCAATACCCAAATGAGCCGGTATGGGAATTTGATCAGCAATACAAAACACTGACAGCGAAGGTAAGTTTTGGGATAAATGATATGAGGCACAAGGAGTGGTTCATCGCAGGACTAGTACCACACATCCGCGGACCACTAGTGCAACATAAGGTTGCGACCTAGGCCGAAGCATTGGATATTGCGATGTCATGTAGGGATTTCTTCCTACGGGTAAGAAGAAGCCCTCTTAGGATAAAGTGACAAAGATCAACTCTAAACTAAGACAAAAAGGAAACAAATGCTACCTCATTCCCTAGATCTTAAACTAGTACTTTCAACTTTAATATTTGAGATATAACAAAGAAGATAACTGACCTTCTGTTCTGATGTTTGTCCAATGGATTATTTGATCCCGAAGCCCTCGCGATGAACCTGTGAGGATTAAAACAACAAACAAGTGCAAAATATCTTCCAAATAATTGAATCACAAGTTAGATCTATATTCTACTGAATACAATTTATGTAAATGAATCATGATCAATAAACATAAATAGGGAAACAAGACAAGTTATATTTTATTGAGAACTCAAGAGTGCTTACAAAGTAGTTGATTGATGGCCAAGCCAACTCCAGCTCCAAGTTCTTCCACCTCTAGCTATCTCTGCAAAAGGCTTATGTTCATAGGTTTGATGCCCCAAAAATTCCTCCCTTTGGCTCATGGAAGGCTTCTCTCTTATAGTGTATGGAATAGTTAACCAACTAGAGAGTAAGATGGATCTAGAGAGTATTTAGTGGATCAGACCCACTAAACAGATATAGGAGTTGAGATCGAATCAGAGATGGAAATCCCAATGATATCTCTCGAAAGTTAAGATCCCAAAGTCCAAGGAAAAAGGCTAAAAATGGATTACCGTGCCCCTAGAATTGAGCATAGCGAGGTATTATCGCACCCTAGGGTAGGAGCAAGGCGCGACAACCCTAATTATTGCGCCCCAAGAACTGAGCAGAGCACGATAATTCCCTCAGATGAGGTTTTTCTGGGTGACACGTGGCAGGTGGGATGTTTTCTTTTAGTGTTCAGGCAATAGATTTCACTCCTGGATGTTCAAATGATCTTTAAGAGGAAGGACACTGGGATGCAATGTGTAATATTGAGGTATAACAGATGCCCCCTAAAGTGTGAGGTCAGAAGAGACTGATGGCCGAAAGACTTTACAAATAATTTGTGGAGATAGCATCGAGGGGAGCAACAAGGAGCTGAAACATAAACAAAATGTTAGATATACCACTGAGGCGGGCATTCCCATGCTCGGAATCAATGGAATCAAAGCATGGCTGCCGACCAATACATTGCAGATCCATGAGTACTGAGATGGCATAGACTATAGACAAATCATGGCTACTGTGAACACTCATAGATCCATGAGACAATAATGAAATAGCCACGACCAATACATAAGTGGATCTATGTGACAATACAGAAGAAAACTCCATTGCAACCTGGACGTAATCAAAATACAAAATAGGTGTCCAGGATCTTCTGCCCAATCGTAAACGATACAAATCTAGCCATGTGATTATAATGTGTTGAAGTCGAACATGTTAGAAACCATTCGATTACCGGTCAATGATGTGAACCGTTAACAAATGCGAGGGAAATCACCAAAGATGACAATGATCCCCAAGGTATATGTAGTACATCTCAACGGAATGCGAATAAATGAGTTGATGTCGAGCACTCGAGAGATTATTCGATAAGAGGCCAATGATGAAAACCTACTGTCGAACACGAGGAAACCTGCCGTTAAGGCATGCAGGTAACAAGGTATTGGTGGTTGACTTCTAAGCCTGATTCCTGGATAGTGATTTTGCGTCGACAGGAATAGACTCGTCGAAGGTGGGCCATAATTATTCCCACATCATCGACACGAAATCAGAACGATAGATAGTATGAAACGATGAAAAAATAAAACATGTACTGACACAGCGAAAGTCTTGACACAATGAATGACTTAGAACAAATGAAAACCCTTTGAACATATGACGGCATGAAGCGGAACCTGGCAGCAGGGATTATTGGTAGCAGAGAATAAACACATGATGAGTAAGCTCGTGGCCAAGGAGACGACTCGAGATGATGACTATGACTCAGCAAGAATAGATGAATACCCAAAAATAGACAAGGGACAGACGCATGCCATGTTCAAAGGTGATGACTGACGAGCTGCCAACAGAATAAAATTGACTCATTTCCCATTTTCCCCCGACATGATGGACGAGTACCTCTTTGTTGTTTTACGAGCTTGAGGAGGATAACAGATGCTCGGTATAGCTCATCTCATAAATGAGTCCGATCTCACATGTTTTACGAACTTGAGAAAGGAGGGGTTTGTCCCAAAGTGGGTCCATCGATGTGGAATTTTAAAGAGTCCAAGGAAGGAAAACTCGACAGCTTTTCACATTTAGAGAGCTTGAAAAACGTAAAGAAGGCTCCAAAATGTACTTTTTCATAATTTTAGTCCCTCAGTCCCGAAAAAGTGTAAAAAAATTACTGAGAGAACTCTCCCAGTCAAACGTTGACTGACGTATACCTTTCTCGTAAATAGTTTAAACGGTCCGAAAAAGGGGTAACCTATCACCGAATAGACGACCTTTCAAATACTTTTACAAGTGTGAAAGAGACAAGTGCACTTGGAAATCTTTTTGAAACGAGGGAGTCTGTAAAGAGCTTAAAGAGAACTCCGATGGTCTTTTTCGTAATTTTGAATCATTTCGGTCTGAAAAAAGAATAAAATAATACCGAAATGATACTTTCCTCATCGTTTTACAAGCACGAGTAAATTCGACTAAGCTCGACACCATTTACTTGGTTTTTACAAGCACAAGACAAGTGTGAAAAGGCGCTTGGAATATTTTTCAAGTTTTAATCCAGAGCGTGAAAAAGATAAAGTCAGCTCAAATGAAGGTCAAAACAGTTATAAATCGCCAGTGTGAACAAAGTAGAGAGAACCTGTCAAAAATGGTTTAGGAAACCTTGGAAACAGACATTAGTAATATGGAAACTTTGACCTAAAAAGATATTTAATAAAATAATGAGCAAAAGATAGGTTATGTAACTTATATAAGCAAGAGGTAAAAATAGAAACTTACCATTTTCACTTTTGCTATTTTTGCTCATAGAGGGAATTTCACCTATTAGAGGGAAAAACTTCAAGTGACCGTATCTGGAGATCTGAGGCACCGTTTGGAAAACCGTCTGCACTGGGTAAGAGCCCTTAAGCTCCTCTTTCTTTTCATGTCTTCATTTTTTGATTTCTCATCAATTTAGTAATTTTTTGAGGAAGCCCTAGTGGGATTTTTTCGCCTCAGAAATTACCGCGGACTTCCTCTATCGGGAAGCGCGGTAGTACCGCGCTGTATTGAGACCCAGGGGAGCAGTAATGTGACTTTGCCGTGCAGCCAGGTGAAGCCCAGGTGCGATAATCGAGAAAAAAAAATAAAAAATTTGTTGGTTTTTCCTCAAGTTTGTGATGAGATCAACCTTCTAGATTGCTCATAAATGTTTTAATTGGATTTTTCCAAGAGTTCACATCTCGTTTGAAGCAAAATGGTTAGTTTGAAAGAAAGGGAGCACGAATATGATGATCTAGAGGCTGCAAATGATCAAGTGACATTGAATGCATTATGGGCATGCAGGTTATTGAAGTTCTTCAAGACCAAAGGTATCCGTAAGCAAGGAAAACTTCTCACTCACATAATACAAATGTGGGCACCCAAAATTCAAGCTTTCTGAGTTGGATAGCACACCCTCGAGTTTGAACTCGAGGATCTTTACTTCCTCACTGGCCTCTCTAGGAGAGGGGCATGGGTGAACCTAATGGGGCACATGCATTCAGAAGAGAGTACAAATGATTTAATTTCCCATTATTACCAACAGGGTTTGTCGAAAAAGAGTGGGAAAGTAGCTATCAAAGATGTGATAGAGCTTCCATTAAGAACTGTACTATTCACCATAACTCGAGCAGTGGGTAGTGTGAGCCTGCATCAGGTGTCTCGAGCGCAGATGAACCTTTCCATAGAGTGTATGGCACCTACTTTATTCAACTGGTGTGAGGGGGTGTTAGCCAACCTCAAGGAGCAAGTTACCAAGTGTAGGAATGGGGATACTCACCAATTCGGGTATGGGAGTATCTTGGTCACCTTCTTTCTGGAGAGGGTACCATTCTTGCGTCTGTAGATAGCCATGCCTATCCACCCTACCACTGAGCCTAGGATGGGTCGATGGAGTGAGTATGCAGGGCGGCTCGGGGGACCACAATTCTTAGCCTTTGGTGAGGAATTCTTTTCGTGGCTCGAGGAGAAAATCGTGATGATTGAGGACTACCCTTATGCAAGGGTGGACTTCCGCGAGGACATTGACTTGGCATTGTCGGATGATGAGGATTGGGATAACTCAGGTATGACCTTCACCAATGTGTTTTCCATTTTTTGAAATATATTAATTTTTTGTTATTTTTTTAAGGTGTGAAAAGACCTTATGTATGTACATGTGCATGTCCTAGATTGTGGACCAAGGAGACTAGCAGGCTAATCGCCATTGCGTCGAGGTGGGGTCGAGCACCAAGTGGCTGCTGAGGAGGAGGATGAAGACAAAGTGGGGGGAATCCATGATGTAGAACGGAATCTTCAGGGTTTGACCTTTGGAGTTCCCACTATGAGGGTAGATGATGTCCTTCTCCATCTTCAGCGGGATACTGTGGGTGTGCCTAGACGTATTGGACTACTCCTCCGCAGGGTGGCTAGGGCTGCGGTCTTCTACCATGAGCAGCGCGAGGAATCTGAGGATGATCATGATAGATCTCCTTAGACGGTAGTATTTTACCTTTTTGCGGCATGTACACGATACGTAGGCCAGAGAGACAAATTTTTGTATGGAACAGGATCCCAAATTTTGTCTTTAGACACAAACTTTATCATATGTACTCAGAAAACACTTTTATATGTGATTATATACATGTGGACTTATTTCTATGATTTATTCATTTACAATGGCTTGTGTATTATTTTATGATGTATTTTTCATGTATGAGCTAGTTGCCAATCCAAAATGTAGTTAGCCAATGAGTTAGCTACAAAATTGAATTCTCTTGGTATATGTTGATATGAAATGTACTCAAAAGATCGTTCCAAGAGGCGTACCCTTCTAAATAAGCAGAGTAATATAGGATCGCGGACAGTGTAGATACGGTTCAAATGGGACACCACGAGTTGGGAGTCTAGAAAGACTGATAAGGAGTTGATCCCAAGGGAAGCAACTTCAGTTAAGAGTCCAATTACTGCATGGTACTCTGCAATATTGTTGGTTGCGGGGCCCAAGCAAGTGCCTCCCGAAGATACCAACTCGCCAGCGGGAGAATAGATAACCCATGATGCGGAAGCAAGGATCCGGGTGTGTCGGCTAACACCATCAGCGAATCCATAGTAGGCAGACATCTGCGCATAGAAGCACAAGTCGAGGTAAACGAGGATACATGAAATAAAATCCATGCACACACACACAAAAGAAATAACTGAAAACAAGCTAAGTACATTATGTACAACATGTCTTGCGCAAGATGAACCTACGCGTAGAAACGTTTTAGGTACAGCTCGTTACGGGGCCGTGTCAAAGTAGTACCGTCACAGTCGATTAGCTCGTAGGATCCTTTTTCCAATACACATTTTATGATGAAGGGGCCATACCACATAGACTCTAGATTTCCTTTTCCTAGTTTATCATACATTTGGTCATATGTGAGTACGAGGTCACCTTCATTAAAAATCCGAGGTTGAATGGATTTGTCATACTGTGCTTTGAAACATTTTTTATGGGCTTCGTTAGCTAAAGCAGCGTCACGGCGAGTTTCATCTAGCTTGGATAGGTATAGAAACCATTCTTCTTCATAAGTGGTATTGGGAAGTAGCTCTATGGCTATCTTGAGTGATGGAATTTCACATTCAATCAATAAAATGGCTTCTAGGATGTACACCAATTGAAATGGTGTGAACTCGGTAGCACTTTTCATTGAGGTTCGGTAGGCCCATAATGCCGAGAAGAGAGTTAAGTCCCAATTAGACTTATGAGTACCCACAATGCACTGTATCATGCGCTTCAAAACTTTGTTTATGGCTTCGACTTAGCCGTTGGCCTGTGGGTTGTATGGGGTTGAGTTTCATGATGAAAACCCAATTTGGCACTCAATTTTTCAATCATATGGTTTCTAAAGTGAGAACCATGATCGGTCACAATAGACTATGGAACTCCGAACGTAGCTATGATGTGGTTGAATATGGATTGCGCTATTGTTTTACCGTCTTCCACGAAAGTAGGCATTGCTTCAGCCCATTTTGTGAAATAATCGACAACTACTATGACATAGCTATGCCCCTCGGTTGCAGTGGGATTATAGTGCATGAAATCGATGCCACATTTGGTGAAGGGGCCGACAAAAACAACAGGGTGGAGTGGAGCAGGATGCGAGTGTGTCTTGCTATGGAAGAATTGACAGGGTGGACATTTCTTGACCATTTCAATACAGTCTTTGAAAATCGAGGGCGAGAAATATCTCGCTCATAAAATCTTCTGGGCCGTAGCAATCCTAGAGAGATGACCACCACATGCTCTGGAGTGGCAGTCATTAAGAACGTGTTCGGCTTCATCCAAAGTTAAACAACGTTGAAGAATGGTATCGACACCATGGCGGTAAAGGGTATCATTGATGATGAGGTAATACTTGGCATGATGTCGGATACGTTGACGTTCATCGCGGTTAAGTTCAGGCCGAAAACGTTGGGTTTGGAGATAGAGTATGATATTCCCATACCACAGATTGGATGTGCTAATGAGGAACAACGATTCATCAGGGAGAGAATCGATGGCTCTGGTTGCTTAGTGGCATGGGGCAAGGTACAATCAACTCTGCAAAGACCAAATATTTCTTGGATTTTGCTTTGGAAAATTCCAATCAAATTCTTGAAGGACAACAATCCAATGAGAGTATTTTCCCCCAAGCACTCGACATGTGAGGATGTAGTACATTGGATTGAAATCAGCGATGACAGTGGTCCGACGGAGTAGAATGTAGTGGTGGAACCTCTGGACAGCAAAAACTGTAGCCAGAGCCATTTTTTCAACATGCGAGTAACGGGTTGCGGAGTCAAGGAGACTCTTACTAAGATAGTAAACGACATGCTCTATGCTGTTGGGGTCTTCCTGGACTAACACCATGCAAATGGTGGAAGTGGAAGCCGCGAGATATAAGATCTAATCCCGTGTGTAATTGGGGGGATGAATCACGGGATCCTTAGTAAGGGTTTCTTTCAAATTATCAAAATATCATTGGGATTAGTCATCCCAAAAGAAGGGAACATTCTTTTTCAGAAGCCGCTTGTAACCCTTGGTGATCTCGGCAAAATTGCACACGAAATGGCGTAGAAAGTTTGCATGCCCCTGAAAACTTTGAAGTTATGGTATGTCCGTGGGTGAAGGCAGAGCTAGAATGGCTTCTACCTTCGTTGGTTCTAAATGTATCCCATCCTTGGAGATTATGAATCCCAACAGTCTTCCGACTTCAATGCAGAAAACGCACTTCTATGGATTTAAGTGAATATTGTAGCGGCGACATCTTGCAAAGATGGCGCTCAAATGATCTGGGTGATCTTCCTGAGTCTGAGAATGAGCGGGGAGGTCATCAAGATATGGTTTCACCATATGTTTAATGTCGTGAAATTCATAGGACATTTCCCGTTGGAAAGTTTCACCGGCATTCTTGAGGCCAAAAGGTAGCTTTCGGTACGCGAAGGTCCCCCATGGGAAAATGAAGGCTATCTTGTGTTGGTCGGCAGGGAGTATCTCTATCTGATTATAGCAAGAGAAGTCATCCATAAATGAAAAGATGACACTCCAGGCACAATTATCGATAATCTGGTCAATAAACGGAGTTGGATAGTTGTCTTTTGGACAAGCTTTATTCAAATCACGGTAATCGATACAGACCCTAATTGTACCCTATTTCTTGGCTACGGGAACGATGTTAGATGTAGAAATTCTTACAATGGATCCAAAGAGATGATGTAAACCTCACAATGAAAGTATTTAGGAAAATAGAAGAAGTATAGTGCAGTAGAACATAGATCCAATGGAACTCAGATAGAGGCAGAATAATTGCACATCTTACATTAATCTGAATAATGAAACAGTAAATATACAATGCTCAAGATTCAAATACACTAGGTGTGATTTGAATTAGCCTGCATGGATAGATCCAAAATCAGTAGAGTGTCATCAAGCTAAACTAGAAGTCTTATATCATCATCGGTGGAGTCATTAATGCACAAGTAACTGTCAACCATCAGTCAAATTGAGTCTAACTGAGTGTGGTAGGTGTAACTGGCACATGGAGGCACTAACTGAATGAAGGGGGCTCGGTGGAGGGCGCATGAGGAGCTATATGGAGTCAGAATGGGAAGTCAAGTCTCATCGGAGGTCCATTGGAGTGATATAGTCAGTTGAGAGTCAGTTGGGCCTTAAATCAAGGAAGGAACTGATGATAACTCAATTACTGAAGTACAGCAGGAGTGGTAGGTGAGAAAAGGCACCCTTCTCAAGTGGTGGGTGAGAAGTGGGCGTATCACTGGCTAGGAGGGATCAATCTGAGTGGAAATAAGCTCCCGAGTGTTGGAAGACTAGGGACTAGGTGCTGGAGGTGTCAACCTGATGATTGGGCATCATGCAGATGCATGCAATGCATGCTACATGCAGAAATGCATGCAAGACTGATAATGAAAATAAATGAAAGGCTGGTAGGACTAGGATGGATTATAGGAAAATCCTAACATAGTACATTGGATTGAAATCAGCGATGACAGTGGTCCGATGGAGTAGAATGTAGTGGCGGAACCTCTAGACAGCAAAAATTGTAGCCAGAGCCAGTTTTTCAACATGCGAGTAATGGGTTTTGGAGTCGAGGAGACTCTTACTAAGATAGTAAACCACATGTTCTATGCCGTTGGGGTATTCCTGGACTAACACCATGCCAATGGTGGAAGTGGAAGCCGCGAGATATAAGATGTAATCCTGTGTGTAATTGGGGGGCTGAATCATGGGATCCTTAGTAAGGGCTGCTTTCAGATTATCCAAAGATCGTTGGGATTCGTCTTCCCAAAAGAAGGGAATGTTCTTTTTCAGAAGCTGCATGTAACCCTTGGTGATCTCGGCAAAATTGCACACGAAACAGCGTAGAAAGTTTGCATGCCCCTGCAAAATTTGAAGTTCTGGTATGTATGTGGGTGAAGGCAAAGCTAGAATGGCATCTACATTCGTTGGGTCTAAACTTATCCCATCCTTGGAGATTATGAATCCCAACATTCTTCCGGCTTCAATGCAGAAAACGCACTTGTGTGGATTTAAACGAATATTGTAGCGGCGACATCTTGCAAAGATGGTGCTCAAATGATCTGGGTGATCTTCTCGAGTCTAAGAATGAGCGGGGAGGTCATCAAGATATGGTTCCACAATATGTTTAATGTTGTGAAATGCGTAGGACATTTTCCATTGGAAAGTTGCCCTGGAATTCTTGAGGCCGAAAGGTATCTTTTGATACACGAAGGTCCCCCATGGCCAAATGAAGGCTATCTTATGCTGGTCGGCGGGGAGTATCTCTATCTGATTATAGCCGGAGAAGCCATCCATAAATGAAAATATGACACTTCCGGCACAATTATCGATAATCTGGTCAATAAACAGAGTTGGATAGTTGTCTTTTGGACAAGCTTTATTCAAATCACGGTAATCGACACAGAACCTAATCGTACCCTGTTTCTTGGCTACGGGAACAATGTTAGACACCCATTCTGTCAATGGGACGGGATATATGAAACTAACACGCAACCGTTTTTCCACTTCTGCTTTGATAGTTGCTGCCTTACAGGGATGAATGGGTCGGAGCTTCTACTGAACTGGTTGGGCACCAGGAAAAGTTTGGATCTCGTGGACCACGATGGAAGGGTCTATTTATGGCATTTCTTCGTAACTCCAAGCAAAAATATATCGCCGAATGTCTTAAAGTAGGCAGAATAGAACTCCATCTCAGTGGGAGTGCATGTCTTGCCTATATGGATGTTTTCCACGACACCAGGATTCACTGAAATGTCAATAGGAGTGGTTTCCATGAGGTTGGCCAAGTTTCCTTCGAAAAATATATCATCAACTGAAGTGGGAAACTTGGGTTTGACAATTTCGAGTGAATTGTTGGGTTTGGTATCTTGCTCGATCGCCTGGATAGTAGGAAAATAAGACCGATGATGGTAATATTCCCAGGGTGGTTCACCAACGCACATAAATTCTATAATTGATTCGTCAGAAGGAAAAATCAATGTGAAAGGATCAAGAAGTGACGGCAATCGACCAATCTCAGACGAGAGCTGTGCCACGGCGTGATGGGTAGTAGGGTCGACCCAATCTGTGGCTGACTGGATCACCTCATACATTGTGAGGTTCCTGTTTAACGACATGGAGTCGCCGTAGTTTTCAATTTCTGTAGGACTTGGTATCACCCAAGAATCATTGGATGGGGTGATATTTGATGATATCATGTTGACGGGTTGTATAGGGGATATGAGCTCCAGGGATAATCCGATGAGGGAGGAATCCTTCATAAGACCAATGCCAACATCCTCGAGGTGGAACTGAGATTGGACCAGTAATGGAACAGTGTTGGCGGGGTTTGAATGAGTGTCGGGAGTACAGCGGTCTAACTGATCTATAGTGACAATCTTCCCTTGGTGGGGAAATTATACTAATCGAAAGATGAAAGATGCAACGACGGTCATGGCGTAGAACGAATTCCGACCGAGTAGAAGATTATATCCAATGGTGCATCTACGACTTCGATGTGTATAGATACTGTTTTTCCCCCTAGTTCAACACCGATTGCAGGAATGAGTCCATATGGTTGAAAACTGTGTCCATCAAACACTCTAAGAGTAGTGGAAGAAGTTGTAACTTCAGGGGAGCCTATGGCTCTCCAAAAATTCAAGGACATGATCGACGTGGAAGCGTCTTCATCTAAGACAGTGCGATAAATGTTGTTTCCACGAATCTTTGTTTGGACCTAGAAGGCTAACTGGTGAGAAATCCAAGGTTTAAAATACTCTAAATTAAACATGATTGTGTTGAAAGTAAGGTTCTACGCTGCGTAGGGAAGTGTTGGAGAACCTTGAGAGTCGACATTGCGCATGGTGCTTGAGCTAGGTCTTCAACAATATTATAATTTTGGGCTGCTCGTGCATTAGGATTAAATGTCTCCTTTCGGATGGTGCCCTTGGGTGGGCACAACACTGTGTCTGTGACAGGTCTCTCAATGTGGAGATGACCATTGGGGGGAGGGATGATAGGATTTTCAGAAGGAGACTTGCCATTGGCTGTCTCTCGTTTATTTGAACTTGAAGAGGTATCGTATGTCCTTGATCGAGTAGATAGATTGATCTCCTCGTTACTCGTCATAAAAATTTCACGTTTTGCAGACGTTTCTCCACGGGGTGGGTTGTTCGGATTGCCCCCTTGCAGGGGATCATGGGTAACTATATGCTATTGTTGCTGAGGGAAAGGATCGGTTAACACTACTAGGAGGGAGGATTCTTTATCAAATTTGTTGACTTCTTCCTTGTAGGGACAGTCACGTGTGTAATGATTTTCCTGGCAAATCAAGTAGGGGAACTTTGCTTTTTGATGTGGTTTGGGATCGTTGTTAGTTGGTTGCAGCTTGGGGTTCTCTTGTTGGTTAGAAGGTTTCTTGGATTTTCCATGGTTATTATTCTTCTTTCCTCTGGATTATTGTGACGTGGATTGAACTGCGTTCACCTCGGAGGAGAGAGGAGGAGAGGTAGAAGTTGTAGGAGTAGCCTGCAGTGGAGAGGGGGAAGCAATAACTTGCTGTCTAGTCCGTTTGGTGGTAGGCCGAGCCTTAACTGAACCGACGATGGGGGGTTCAGTGGCAGGCTTGGTTGGATCAGTAGTGGTATGGGTGGCATGGGGAATAAGCTTGTATAAAGTTACGGATTGGGTATATACCAAATCCATATACTGAGCACAAGAAATCGCTTGTTCTTCTGTAACCGGTCCGCGCATGGCAATATCCCTGGCGATGGGAGGCATAAATGACTTAGTGAACCAATCAACGAGTAATTGGTCCGGAATGGGTGCCTTGATTAACCTACGGCATCGATGCCACTCATGAATATGGTCCGAGATGTGCATAGAAGTGGTTTGACGTAGTGAGGTTAAGAGTTCTGTTCCAGTCTTGTACCGGATGGGGAGCTGTAAATGGGTCAGAAACTGCATAGATAAGGTATTGAAGTCATGAAAGGAGTGTTGTGGCAGCTCGATATACCATTTTGTTGTCATGCCAGTAAGGGTATGCTGGAAGAGCCGTAACCAAATGGAGTCATCCATCAATGAGTTGGATGAACACCAAAGATGGAAGGTCATTACGTGGTTCTTGGGGTCTTCCCGAGGTTTGGCATCGAATTTAGGAATGTCCGATGCTAGTTTGGTTGGGATGGGTGGCCAGTGTGGTTCATGCCATATGGGATCGTTGATAAGCCTCGAAAAATCGAGTAAGTCTAGCGTGGCCAAGAAAGGAAGTTGACGGTTGGGCTGCGGGTATGAGTAGTAATTGTATGGCGTAGGGATGCCTATGGGACCCTTCCCAGCATACTGATGCATGTTGTACCCATACATGTCTCCCGCGGGGTACTGTTGGAATTTATGAGGATAGTAGACCATCTGGTTAACCGATTGTGTGTTCGAAGTCATGGGATTTATTGTCTGACTCAGAATCACAGTGGTAACTAGTTGTTGAACGTTCTGCTGAGTAGGGATGATAGGTATCATATCCTGGGTTGTTGCGTCCCAGGAATGTTTCCTATTCCTTGTTGGGGTATGGTTCCCTCAGATTGTTGGGTTCCAAGAATTCTACCACCACCTTGATTGGGTGGAGGATTTTCGATACTAGGGTTAGGGGATGCCTGCAAAAATTATGTCCATAAAGTATTGGTTCCACCTTGATGAAGAGGTGGAGGTTGAGGGATGGGTTCCATGGAGTATTCGCGGCTAAAGGGTAGGGAATGCCGGAGTTCAAGTTGGGGGAAGTGAAAGGTTGAGTAGGTTTCTCCCCAGTTTGATTCCAGTTTCCGAAGAAAGAATATCCCCCACTCTGTGGGACTTGAGATCCCCAAGAAGGAAGCGTGCCTAATGAGGGATGCTGAAAATGGGGTCCAGTTGGAATGCCGACATAAGGTTGTCCACTGCCAGGTGAATTATACACGCCTAACTAAGCAGATGCTACTGATTGAGAGGGTTGTTGGATGGTGCCAATGGGGGCGTTAATGAGTGGGAATCCTCCAAATGAAGGGCCTTGTTGGGCTGATGGAAAGACTGGAGGTGTTTGTTGAGTGGCCCTGCTTTGGACAGTACCAAGAGGTTTCCCTGCAGCAGGTGGATTGGATGGTCCAGTGGGAGGGGGTTGGTGAATGGGACAAGTGTTCCCAAGAGATGGTTTTCCTCGCGAAGGCTGGTTTGATGGTCCTCCTGGAGGGGGTTGGTTGTTGGGATCAATAGTTCCAGTATTCGGTTGTCCGCCTCCTGAAATTGTTTAGATGGTGTCCGAAGATGAACCTCCGGTCAACATAGATGATCTAGCAATATGACTTAATGTTCTTCGAACACTAGAAAGGTGGGATAGTGTCAATTGGCCAATAGTGCCAAAGGTTCCGATTTGTGGAGGGGTATTCCATATGTTACAAGCGGGGACATAGAGAATAATGGGTTATCCCTCATAAGTGGTGTGTCCCTTGAAGGTACGTCAAACATATTGGATGGTAGTAAATGTGGGGAATTTAACCGAGGGGTATCAGTAGTCACGTCCATGGGATCTTGAAAAATAGGGGGACTATCGAGTCGCCAGTTTTATTGTAGGGATTTCTTCCTACGGGTAGGAATTTCTTCTTACTCTCTAGTTGGTTAACTATTCCATACACTATAAGAGAGAAGCCTTCCATGATCCAAATGGAGGACTTTTTGGGGCATCAAACCTATGATCATAAGCCTTTTGCAGATATAGCTAGAGGTGAAAGAACTTGGAGCTAGAGTTGGCTTGGACATCAAGCAACTACTTTGTAAGCACTCTTGAGTTCTCAATAAAATATAACTTGTCTTGTTTCCCTATTTATGTGTAGGGATTCCTTCCTACGGGTAAGAAGAAGCCCTCTTAGGATAAAGTGACAAAGATCGACTCTAAACTAAGACAAAAAGGAAACAAATGCTACCTCATTCCCTAGATCTTAAAATAGTACTTTCACCTTTATTATTTGAGATATAAGAAATAAGATAACTGACCTTCTGTTCTGATGTTTGTCCAATCGAGTCTTTGATCCTGAAGCCCTCGCGATGAACCTGTGAGGATCAAAACAACAAACAAGTGCACATTATCTTCCAAATAATTGAATCACAAGTTAGATCTATATTCTACTGAATACAATTTATGTAAATGAATCATGATCAATACACATAAATAGGGAAGCAAGACAAGTTATATTTTATTGAGAACTCAAGAGTGCTTACAAAGTAGTTTCTTGATGTCCAAGCCAACTCCAGCTCCAAGTTCTTCCACCTCTAGCTATCTTTGCAAAAGGATTATGATCATAGGTTTGATGCCCCAAAAAGTCCTCCCTTTGGCTCATGGAAGGCTTCTCTCTTATAGTGTATGGAATAGTTAACCAACCAGAGAGTAAGATGGATCTAGACAGTATGTAGTGGATCAGACCCACTAAACAGAGATAGGAGTTGAGATCGAATATGAGCTGGCAAACCCAATGATATCTCTCGAAAGTTAAGATCCCAAAGTCCAAGGAAAAAGGCTAAAAATGGATTACTGCGCCCCTAGAACTAAGCATAGTGCAGTATTATCGCGCCCTAGGGTAGGACCAAGGTGCGGCAACTCTAATTATCGCGCCCCAAGAATTGAGCAGAGCGCAATAATTCCCTTAGATGAGGTTTGTTTGGGTGATACTTTGCAGGTGAGATGTTTGCTTTAGTGTTTAGGCAATAGATTTCACTCATGGATGTTCAGATGATCTTTAAGGGGAAGGACACTAAGATGCAATGTGTAATATTGAGGTATAACACGATGAAGTTGGAGGCTTCAACAATCGACGAAACGGGGTTGGGTATGGATCGAATACAAGCACAGCTGGAAAACTTGACGATCCAAATACAAGACATGAAGAAAGGGAAAGAGGCCCGCGAAGAGGTCTGGTGTACCAGGTGTAGGACAAAGGGACACCACAAGGATCAGTGCCCAAAATTCCGATAGTATTTGCAATCCGGTGCACCAAATCCCCTCAGTCAGGGAGGGCTACCTTTGTGTTGTATCTGCCAAACGAGAGGCCATCGACCAAAAGAGTGTGTTTATCTATAGAAAATGGTGTCAAAACCAGAGAATTTGTATTGCAAGTTCTGTAAATCGGTTTGCCACGATGACAACAACTGCAGAGCTTATGGCCTACTCCAGGAGAGAACTGCAACCACATATTTCATGGTAGGAGAAGAATAGGCATTGGGTCAGCAACAACAATAGTATAACCAACCGTTGGCCCAATATAATCACCAACCGCAATAGTGTGATCAGTAACAGTATGAGCAACCGCAGTATGGTTAGCCACAGTATCCAGCACCGCAGTATCTGCCACCGCACTACCCACCATATGGACCACTGCAGCAGTTGCAGTACCCACCATATGGCCCACCGTGTGGAGGGGTTAGAGGAGGATTCTGTGGAGGTCGAGGTGCTAGAGAAGGATAAGGAGGAGCTATTGGACGAGGATTATGACCTATTATATGCTACAATTGTGGGCATCAAGGGCACTATCAAAGGGACTGCCCGAATCCAGTGCCATAGTGCACTTATTGCAGCGTTGTGGATCATGGCATTGAAGACTGTCTGGAGCTCATCGCAAAGTGGTAGACCAAGAATCCGCCACCACCTCCACAGAACCAGAATCAGAATCCATCGGTTGTATAGATGATATCAACGGAGTCTTGAAGACACCATGCGACTATGGGAGTGGTGACACGAGGAGGAGCCGTGACAGGAGCTGACAGGGCATGAGATACCGTCTGACCAACAACACAGAAACATGTCACCTTTGACGTGGAGATCGAAAGGGATATCTTCTTGAAAGCGCAGGAGGTGATGAGACAGAGGAGGTAGTTACCTCTTCAGGAAGAATTTATCTATGATATGCCATCTACGTTCGACGAGACGAAGCCGCGGGGAAAGGCTAGCACCTTAAAATCCTTCTTGAAAATTTTCCTGGAGTTGGAAAAGGATTAGGGCGCATTGGAGTAGATCTCCAATTTGTTGACTCGACGAGAGGGTGTATGCCAGGAACAAAAGGTCAATCTCATACACAAGAGGAAGACATGGAGAGAGATGCGAATGTCGGCACGAATCAGAGAATTTTGCAGCAACCGTATCCGGTTGAACTGTTAATAATCGAATCCGAATCTCATGTTGAATGATAAATAGGAATAATATATTAGATGATGATTGACAAATTACAATAAGATCGCCTTTTATAGGGCTTGAGGAAGCATAGTGAAGGGTTACGCCATTTCACTAGTAACCTAATAAACTATTAATTTATAATTAATAATATAAATTAAATATTCACAGCATTGCCTTCCCCTTAGGAAAGCTTTGTCCTCAAAGCTTGAGTATTCTCCTAATGTCGTATTTGATTCTGGCTCTATGTCACACTGATGACTTGAGAGATGCGATTTTGATTATGACCATTGCCTCATTTTGGTTATTATGTCTTGGTATTTGCAATAAGTATGAACTTGGTGAAGTTTTGTTTACGCTTTCTCTACTTGTGTGATTGCTTCTTTTAACTATGTTTGTTGTCAATTGAACATGGTCAACATGTATTACGGCCTTAACTATTGTCGTGTTGTTATTCCCAACACATTTTCTATCAGTTCCCTTGAACGGGCTCTTTGTGCTTATAATGCTCATAAGAACATTGGCTTGTCTCTTATCACCGTCTTGGTGAGGATCATCTTTCTTCTTGTCAAATATTTTGTTGTCATTTTCTTCATTACTAGGGTATGTTATATCTTTGTCTTGCAAAATGTCTTGATTGTTACTATTACTCTCATGGAAAATGACATAATAGTCTATTGTATCTTCATCTTTTACATTAGCTTGGGTGGTTTCTTCTACTCGATTTTCACATCCATCTTCATTTTCTTTAAACGTTTCGTCCATAGATTTCTTTATTTCATCTATATCCTTAAGGATTTTCTCAAGGATATTTATGAATTCGTCACTCTCACTATAAGATGCCATTGATGTTTGTAGAGGGCTATTTTGACCTTTTAAGGTGAAATTTTGAATAATAATATATTAATTAATTAATTAATATTATTATTATAATATTTGTTTTTTATAAACTATATACTATTTTGTATATAGTTTTATTTTTTATTTTTTAAACAACAAATATTATAATATTAAATATAATATTTGATTTTTTTTATAATAATATATATTATATTACAATATATTTGAATTAATATAATATATTATATTATATTATAATATATATATATATAATATATATATATATATATTTTTCGGTTGCAGGTCGTGGAATTGGAGGCCGGAGCGACTGCATGCAGTTGGGCAGGTGGAGTGGACGAAAAATGGAAGGGCTGGTGTGAAGCAGCGAAGACCAGGGACGAGGCACTGGTGGGGGCGTTAGGGCGCAGTGGAAGGGAGGAGGAGGCGCAGGGCGCGGCGGGAGGGAGGAGGTCGCAGCAGAGGGTAGGAGTAGTGCGGGGTGGCGGCGCTGGTAGAGGGGAGTTGGACGCCGACTTGCAGAGGTGGACGGGGAGGTAAGAGCTGGGCTGCGGGAGAACGCAACAGCGAAGAAAGGAGGGAGTAGATGGGAGGGAACGCACGGTGGCAGCGGTGGTGGAAGCATAGTGGTGTGAAGTGGTGGTGGATAAGTCGCGGGAGGAGGACGCGGTGGTGGATAAGTCGCGGAAGGAGGACGCGGTGGTGGAAGGAAGGAGGATGCAGGCGGAAGTGGATGGGGCGTGGAGTGTTGATGGGTGTGGGGGAGAGCGCGGGAAGAGAAGAGAGATCGGCGTGGGAGCAGGGATGATTGGATGCAGGTGTGAGGGTTGTGGAATGAAGGTGGTGTGGAGAAAAGGTAGGCAGCGGTAGAAATGAGCAGGGAATGACGGGTGATGGGTGGGAGGAGGACAACGCACATGGAGGAGAGTGTGAGGAGCGATAGGCAGTGAAATGGAGCAGCAGAAGAATGTGTAGTTGATATGAGCTGGAACCGAGCTCAAAGGTGGAAGTAGCCGAATCCGAGCTCACCCGAGGAGTTGATGAGCCGAGTCCAAGCTCAGAGTGCAGGAGCGAATCCACTTTGATACGAAATGCAGCAACCGTATCTAGTTGAACTGTTAATAGTCGAATCCGACTCTCATGTTGAATGATAAATAGGAATAATATATTAGATGATGATTGATAAATTACAATAAGGGGTAAAAATGTGAAGGTGGGTACCACTTTCGTGAGAAACTAGCGCAAAATTGTCTTAGAGGAGGTTATTCGGCCGATTAATATTTATTATTCGGCTGAATAATAAATATTATTCGGTCGAATCATTTTCATTATTCGTCTGAATAATGTAGAAGTTATTCAGTCGAATACCTACTAACAGTTCTCCGTTTAGTTTAACGGGGATCCTCGAAATGCGTGCAAACCATTGCCGGACGGAAAAAAATTTCGGATGGTAGTTTATTTGGCCGAACAATTGTTCGGCCGAACAATTGTTCGGCTTAACAATTATTCGGCCGAATACTTGTTCGGTCCGAACAATTATTCGGTCGAACAATTTTTCTGCATAAAAGGCCGACATCGTCCGCCATTTGGCAGTCGCTGTTGCATAATTCTGGACCCCGCAAGCGGGCCCGCCGTCGTTCCTCGCCACCACCCTGCATGTTCGATGACGACGCTCGTCTGCTATTGCGTCGACGAAGCTCGGATTTTGTTGCTCGTCTGTTGTTGCGTCGACGAAGCTCGTCTGCTGTTGCGACGACGAAGCTCGTCTGTTGTTGCGTCGACGAAGCTCGACTGTTGTTGCATCGACGAAGCTCGGCTTCTTGCTTTGTCGTTATTTCCTGTTGCAGTTGTGGATGTTGTGTTCGTCGACGAGGGTGCCTGGCGGATCCGCAACTTTGAAATTGGTGTTTGGTTGCAGCTCAGCGTAACAACGTGGAGTTATCGGCTGTGAGGGTAAATAAGTCTGATCTCCTATTTTTTGTTTTCGAATTTTAAGTTTGATGTATGTGGTAGTTTTCAAAATTTATAATTCTTTTTCGTCTTCTAATCTTTTGTTGAAATGCGGTAGTTTGGCAGGTTAGTTCGTTTGTTTTTCTGGGGTTGTTATCGGTGCGTCATTGGTGTTTCGGCTTTCTGCACAGGGTTGATAGTTCGCCATCTGAAGGTATGTTTTCTCGTTGAGTTGTGTTGTTTTGATTTTGTTTTCAAATTTTTAAAGTTTTTAGTTGCTAACATACTTTGTTGTTGTGTGAAGGAAATATTTGTCATTTGGCGAGTTGGTGGTCTGAACTGCTGCGGCGTTGTGGATTGATGATCTCTTCACTGCGTGTTTGGGTTACAGGTATGTATCGTTTCGCGAAATTCTTTATTGATAAAACATGGTTGTCATTTGAATAAAATTAAAAAAAAGAGTTGCATTACGGATTAAATTAGAATGTTTATTTTTTACATTTAATTTTATGGTCAGAGTAGAGTTCCAAATATCTGCTCAAGAGCACAGATCCATAACTCTGCTCTTGAGCAGAGTTCGGAACGCTGCTCCTTTCTCAATCTTTTGTATCGGCAAGAACAGTTTTTTTATATTTAATTTTATGTTCATGATGTCAGGCGGTATACCCTTGAATAGAGTTCTTGAACTATTCTTGAACAAAGTTCTTGAACTCTGTTCTTGAACAGAGTTCTTGAACTCTGTTCATATAGAAAGTCACTCAAAAAGTCATATTGTTGTAAGTCCTTAATTTTTTTTTTTTTATAAATATTAAGAAGTGTTTGTTTATTAAGATATAGAATGAAATTATAAGTGATCGATGAAGAATTTGTAAGGTTACTATACTACTGCAAGTAACTGCATTATACTTTTTATCTGATTATGAGATGATTATTAATGTTATCTTTATGGTGCAATAGTAGTGTTGCTAGAGTTAGGAAAGGGACTTACAAAAAAAATAAGTTATACTACTTTAGGCACCTCTACATTTGGTATGCAGTTTTTAATGAGATATGTCTTTAAGTCTGTAGAATTAACAAGTACAACTTCAATATGTGTAAATTTTTTTATCATGAATATAAAGTAGAAATCTTTTAATAAGTGTATATATATATATTTTGTGAGATGTTTGTACATTGAGATATATAATTCAATCATATTTGATGGATGAAAAGTTTTTAAGGTTATTATACGACTACAATTGACTGCGTTATAACTTATATTTGATAACGAAATGATTATTAAATATATCTTTACGTTGCAATAGTAGAGATGGTAAGGAAGTTTAGTTAATTAATTAGAGTTAGGAGAGGGACTTACAAAAAAACTTCACTTATACTAACATTTGGTATGTAGTTCTTTATTAGATATGTCTTTATGCTTGTAGAATAAACATGTACAATTTCAATATGTTATGAGTTGACGTTTGTGTAAATTTAGAAATCTTATCAAATGGATAGAGTGGAGTCTTCGAAGCGAAAGCGTAGGAGGTCATCACATTCATCAGGAATTGGTGTTCCAATTGGTAGTCAAAGGTTGTCGAATTCACCGCGGGGTTCGAGTTTATTGTATGGGTCACAGTCATCTGATCACCAACAAGTTGAAAGGGGTACAAATGATTCTCCTTTGTCTTCTGTGGGAGAGCGTCGATCTCAACCTTCTGTTGGTATGAACATTAATGTTTAATCATGTATAATTTGTATTTTTGTCTGTTTTGAATTTTTGGACAAGGTTAACTCTTGACTACGGCTATATTTGAAGCAGAGCGAGGTTCAGAAGATGTGCGTAATTCGACATAGTGAGAGGAAGATCAAGATAGGATTGTAGATGATGGAATAGGTGTGGGTGCAGAGCAGGGTCCTGAAGATCCTCCTAGAGCTAGGACGACATATGTTCCACTAGCTGAGGGTTGTACACCCATATCAACTTATCCGTCTGATTTACCTGATGAGCTTCCATGGGAAGGTGTTGTGCAACAAACTATCCTTGAAAGTTGTAGATCCCACTATGACAGGTTGAACAATGATCTTTGTTCTTTGGATCTCCCTCCAGAGAGCCGACAAAGTCTAGAGATTGTTTTGGGGTCTTTGCAAAAATTCATTGATGCATACGAGGAACTTGGACCAACTACGAATGGTTTTGTTCATTTGATGCGGAGGCGAAGGGACCAAGTTATGGGTCCAGACAAGTGGGAGGTTGTGAAGGAGAGAGTCACCAGAGAACAAGTCAATTCAATGTTTAATTTCAAAGAAGGCCTTAAGTGAAAAATGTTGAAAGTGCAATATTTCAAGCATCCTCAAATTGCAGATTTAATATATGATCGGTTTCTTGCAGCTTATGGTCGATTGCCATGGAACGATGAGGTTCCTAATTATTTTGCTAGATTTTTCTATGCAGAATTTTTTTTAGGTATGAAGCCAAACTATACTGATGTTCCTTCTGACTTTTATGGAGTTGGAAAGGGTCGAATATATAATCGAAAAGGTGCTCTCAGAGACCCTACGACTCTTCAACCTCCACCTGAGATACCTCGTCCACCAAGGGTTGTGGCTTTAAGATCAGAGATGGAGCCCACATCCCAACTAGGGACAGCTGCAAGGGAATCGGTAGGTGATGGTTTAGCGTCAACTCTTGTTGGAGTAGAAGTGGGATTGGGTCAAGAGAGGGCTCGTGCTACTGTTCGTCAAAATTTTGTTTACAAGACGAATGACGAGGTAGATGGATTGAGCATCGATGATCTCAGGGCTTATGCTAATTCTTGTCGAGATATAGCTTCAGATGTGTTATCCAATGACACATCGAGTATGGGAGAGGTTTGTTGATTATGCTATGACAATCTATTTGATTTTTTATTATTCATTTTGAATTGAATTTTTTGTTACATAGTAATAAATATATTAAGCAAATGTATTTTATTTGCAGTTTTCTAGAATGTTAAATGCACATAATTTTCGAGTCTCCAGTAGTCAAAATGAAGAGCATCATCTTCAAAATGAAGAGCGTCCTAGTCAAAATGAAGAGCGTTTTGGAGAGGTATATTAATTATAATATTTATGATTGAACTTGATATTTTTTTTTGTTAGAATTTTAATAAATATCAATGTATCTTATTGTTAATTTGACTTATCTATGCAGGTTTCTTTAGATTCCAACTTTTTAGATGATTTACCATCTCTTGTGAGCTAATGATTTTAATTTTTTTGTTTTGGTTTTAAGTTAATTGCTTAATTTATTATATGTATTTACTATGTTTTATTCATTAACAAAATTTAAATTTTAGGGGAGAGACCATTTGGAAATTAGGGGTGAAGATGTAGGTTCTTTGATGAATTTAGATATTGGCACCGAGGTAATTTTGTTGAACTAGAAATGATCTCTGATATAAGTTTAATATTTTATATTTTTTGGATTTATTTGAAAATTGTTTGCATGCTTTAGGATTCATAAATTACTTTTGTACATGTTGCAGCTTGGCTCTTTGAGATCCTGTGGAGCCAAAGGGAAGGCTCTAGTGGAAAAAAGTGGTGGACATGCATTCAAAGAATTTGATGTACGACTTTTTTAATAATTGAATTGTTTTTCTATGTATAAGTTTAATATCTTAATATCTTGAATTTAGTTTAAAATTGTTTAAATAATTTATGATCTAGATTTATAATTTGTTTTTATGTGTATTGTAGGCTGAGTTGAGCCCCAGGGAAGGTCCTAGTGGAAAATAGTGGAAAGATATTGGTCCAGATGGACAGTGGTTCAGACTTTATTGTTTTTGTTGATATATATATATTGTAGTTGTTTTGAACATGAAGGGTATTTATTTTTTGATTATACATATATGTACATTGAACTCACATGTTCATGAACTCTTTTTTGGATTATATATGAGTACATGTTAATTATTTCTCATTTGGTAAAATGTTTAGAATATATTTTGCATGAATGTTTAAAATGTTTTGATAATGTTTATAATATGTTTTGCATAAATGTTTAAAATGTCTTAATAGGTGCAATCTAAAGTTAGGAAATGTTGAATGTTGAGAATGAATGTTATGGAAGAATGAATGTTGGGAAAGAATGAATGGGAGGTTTTAGGAATGTTTAAAATGTTAATCTAAGTTAGGAAATGTTCGATGTTGAGAATAAATGTTAATCTAAGAATCAATGTTGGGAAAAAATGAATGGGAGGTGTAAAAAATGTTTGAAATGTTAAGAGTGAATAAAACATTTGATAGGTTTAAAGTTGTTAAGAGTGAATGAAACATTTAATAGGTAATTTAAAGTTAGGAAATGTTGAATGTTGAGAATGAATGTTAGGGAAGAAGGAATGTTGGGAAAGAATGAATGGGAGGTGTCTGTTTAAAATGATTAATCTAAAGTTAGAAAATGTTCAATGTCGAGAATGAATGTTATGGTAAGAATCAATGTTGAAAAAAAATGAATGGGAAGTGTCAAAAATGTTCAAAGTGTTAAGAGTGAATGGAACATTTGATAGGTGCAATTTAAAGTGTTAGGAAATGTTGAATTTGTAAAAAAAATTTCAATTTTCTTAGAATAAATGTTATTAAAATGTTAAGAATGAATGTTTGGAACATTTGATAGGTGCAATTTAAAATTTGGAAATGTTGCATTTGTAAAACAATTTCAATTTGTTATGTTGAGAATAAATGTTATTAAAATGTTGTTATGAATGAATGTTTGAAACATTGAAACATTTGATAGGTGCAATTTAAAGTTTGGAAATGTTGAAGTTGTAAAAAAATTTCAATTTGTTATGTTGAGAAATGTTATGGAAAGAATGAATATTGAGAAAGTGTTGAATCATAAGAATGAAAGTTTAAAATGAACTAAGAAATGGGATGTTAAAATGTAAAGAAATGAAATGATAGGAATTTTTGATAGAAATATGAAGTTTTAATAGGTTTAATATTCTAATGTTTTGAATGAAAATCTACGAATTGTTTGATAAAAGTTTCAATCTTTTGGTTGTTTGATTCATATGTAAATTTTAAATTTTAATTAATGTTTTTCATATGTTTATTGTTTGATATGCATATGTAAATTTCAAAATTTAACTAATGTTTTTTATATGTTCATTATTCAGGTACTTTGTAGTTCGTGAATTTCTAAATGTTGAAATCATGGCAAATGGGGATAATGATTTTTTGTTTTTTAATCACAAGTGAGGATTTTCGGATTGTGAAGCTTATGCTAAGTTAGAGCAATGAATTTTGGACAAAAATTCGATGAATTTTTATTGATTTGTTGTAAATAATCATTGCTCTAATTTAGCATAAGCTTCACAATCCATGAATTCTTGTTTGTGATTAAAAATCAAATGATTGTTATCTTCATTTGCCATGATTTCAGTTATGTGAACTTACATGTGAGAGATATATTATTTTTGTGCAACAATCATATATTTAAAAACTATATAGATTAACAACTTGTTTTAAAAAATTCATTCAGATCATATTTATGGTGAAGCATATTAAAGAAACATGTTCGATGGATTAAAAGAATACAAAATTTAGTAGGTTTTTTGGTGATTTTTCATTGGCATCAATCAATCAAAAGTAAAAATTCAGGGCGGAGTGTGGGGATAGCCACATCCGTTATCTCATCCCTTAAGTGGTCTAATAGACATATGGGGACCCGAATAAAGTACTTTTGAATTCCCAAATAATATTTAAATTCATTTTTAAGCATGTTAAAGTACAACCATTTAAGCTCTTATGTTAATTGTCATTCAAGAAAATATTCATAAAAATTCAATGGAAAAATATACTGTGCACAACAATTGTGACACATGGACAAAAAATATATTGTACACAACAATTGACATGGAAAAAAATATAGATAAATTTATTTTTGATATATAGTTAAAAACATCGCAATGGAATGCCATCCTCAATTATCCGTTCATGGTCACATATGGATAGTTTCCACTTTTTGGTTTTTAACTGTTTTTTTTATGGAACTTGTACCAACTTTATTCTAGATGCACATATTAAATGACTATACTGACAACATATAACATCGGGCTCATAATCTTGAAAGTAGACATAATTTTTAGTCATATGCGCCTGCTGAAAAAAATAGCCTTTTAAAATGATGGATCCTCTTTCGTATGTAAATCCGTTGTCATTGTAGTCCTCCAATAAATTCATTTTTCCTTCAGTGCATCGCATCAAATAATATTTGACATTTTCGTTGTTGTCTACAGGTGCAATCATAGCGAAAACATCTCCTGCGTAAATTATAATTGGTGTTAGCGTTTTTAAATTAATTAAATTGACTATACTTATGGCGATGGACTAGAATGAACAATTAACTTAAAAGTCAAGAACAAGTTTATTACCTTCTCTAACAAGATCTGAAATTCTATCGCCATCAGACGATATTGCTATTTCTTCTGATTCTAACTCTTCTACACTTGTCAGTGGCATTTTTCCTTTTGGATTAATCTCTGTGTGTTTCCAAGCTTTTACGTAGTTGTTTGTTATGTTTTCACAAACTTCTGTAGATTCAACATTTTCAATGCAAATATGACAAAAGCATGATTGCTTTCTACTGTCAAATGCAAACACGTTGTGAAATGATTTGGTTTGAATAGAGTGAAGATCTCTAGTCCCATGTATGGTGCTAGCGTCATATGATATTGATCTATTTATATCTTGGACCCCAACAAGCCAAAAAAACCTACACAATAAATGATGAATCACTTTCAAAGAACAACTTTTAATGTTAGTGTACATGTACTTAAATGAACTAGTACATACATTTTTTTAAATTTCAAGAAATAATATAAATTAAAAAAATAGTGTACATACCTGCGCACATCTTTTGATTGTTGATTATAATCATGGCTTAGATTTAATTGACACCATTGGACAATTTCTGCAGCTGAATGAAACCGTGCAGAAGAATAGTTCATTTTCCATCTTCGAAGTGCTCTTTTTACGCATGCTCCTACACCATAATGCTCACCTTTTCCATGCCCAGTTTCAAAGAAATTCCAGCGATGTTTAATGTTCAGCGCTTTATGAAGTCAACATAACCAAAAAAATGATTGTGAAGATTTAAATTGACCCGCACATCCATCATACCATATCCAATGCTCATTGAATTTGACTTTACGTTTTTTCAGTGAGTCATAGAAAATATTTTCTATACAATGTTGAACAAAATGTGTATCATGTGTACGATCATCGCTGATATAGAAGTGATATTTTTTAATCACATCTCGGTTGTCACATGTGCTTTCAATGCCATCAACATCCTGTTGAGAATGTCTATATACAACATGGACAAATATCGAAACTTGGTCAGAGTGATAATATTCACTCTGTATCTCTTTTTGTGCAGCAAATGTATAGTTTTCAGCAAAATCAACCACGGACAAAATTGTTCCGGGTGGAAAAATTTCACGAGACTGTTTGAATTGAAGATCTTGCCATCGTGCTCTATGTGAATGCTGGGTGTATTTATAAATTTCGCTTTCAAATTTTTTGAGAAAATCTGTGACGCATATCTTGTCTTCTAGCAAATCAATTCTTTTGGAATGTGAATCACTAGAACTTGTACTATAGTTGATGTATTCGTATCTCCTCCAATCAACATTTACATTTGACAACGATTGATCATTATCGATAGGATATTTATTGTGGAATAGCACCACATTTCCACAATGATGACAATGTTTTCCATTGACACATTTCTTTGAATAAAATACTTCATCATGATTTCTCTCACATAAAATTTGATATATGAATTCACGTATCATCGGCGGAGGTGGTGAATTTGTCCAAAACATTTTACCAAATTCAAGAAACGTGTCACAATATAACTGAAATTTCACATGATAACGGCAACAACATGTATCACGTATAGTAATAGGTCTAACATACCATGGTTTTTGTTGCACAAATGTAGTGATTGATATATTAATTCCACGATGATCTTCCTTGAATTTATTGAACAATTGTACTTTAGTCATGTCCATTATATGTTTTGGTTGGCTTTCATATACATTTCGTGATATTCTTTTGCGTATCACATCTCTTGAATTTGGTGAAACTCGAGCATGTTCCAACCAATATTCTCGTACAATATCTTTAACACCTGCTCCTAATCTATCTTTGTAAGGTTGTCTACAAATAATTGCCTAGCAAGCAAGTTCATTATTTTTATCTATTTGCATTCTGAATTTGCTATATTTGTATAATGTCTTTCTTGATGTTCCAACTGCTTTTGCTAGTTCTGTTGTCAAACGCTTTTGTTTAGTACTAGCTGAAAGAATTGCTGTATGAATTGCTTTACGTGCAGCACTGATATCTTTTTTCCTGGATTTTTCAATTTTTTTTATTGCATCACCTATATTTTCCATCACATTTTGTTTCAATTTTGACTCTTTTGTCGCTTTGTGAATACCCAATAATGATGCAGCACCTTCTAACTTCTTGGACACTAATAAACATCTCAAAATTTGTGCTTGTCCTGCTATTGAGTAATCCTTAAGAACTTCATCATAAAATTTTGTAGCACGATATCGTGCAACATGTATTGGTAGTTTTTATCCATATTTGTCGCAATCAATGTCTTCTAACATTTCATCATCAATGGTAAAAGTACCTATACATCAAGTTAAATTTAATTTAACATATATCCAAAAATAAAATTCATTATAAAAAAATGAATTTGAAAAATATATGATATATACATACCAGGTCCAATTTCTGGATCTTGAACTTGATCTTCAATATTGACTTCATCGACATTAGCATGTAAATCACTATTTACATCTTCTACAATGTTCTTTTCAACTTCAATTTGTTCTTCTTGTACTCTATTTTCAATTTCCATCTCTTCAACAGTATCATGTAAATCTGTATTTATATCTTCAATAGTTCTCTCTTCCGTTTCGGCAACCCTTTGTTTTTTGGCAATATATCTGAGTTTTTGTTTCTCTCTATTACCATCATCATCACGTTTACGATCACATTTTTTTTTACGTTTTCTCTTATTGCCCATGGCTGTTTAATCTATAGATGATAAATTAAAGAATCATGTTACTTTATAGTAAAAATAAATAAATTAAGATTTAAAAACATTTATGGAATTTATAAAAAACATGAACTGAAATTTACTTCACCTTATAAAATTTTTGTAAGAGTATTTTGAAGAAGAACTCTTTGGAATTAACTTTCCTTTGAAAAAACTCTTTGAACAAAAATCTTCTTTGAAAAAAACTTTCTTGGAAATAAATAAGAAACTCCTTGACAATAAATTACCTACCCATTGGAAAATAATAAGAACACCTTGTAAATAAATCTTTGTTATAAAAATCATTGGAAAAAAACTTCTTTGAAAAAAATTTACGAAAAAAGTCACTAGGAAAAAGTACTTTGAAAAAAAACTTATTTGTAAACATATCTTGGAAAAAACCATTGTAAAGAAACAACTTATTTGCAAAAATACTTTGAGTAAATAACTCTTTGAAAAAACTCATTTCAAATAAATAAGAAGTACAAAACTACCTTGCAAAAAACCCTTTGCAAAATACCTTAGCAACATAACTATTTGAAAAAACTCCTTTCAAATAAATAAAAAGTGCAAAACTACTTTGGAAAAAAACCCTTTGCTAAATACTTTAGCAAAACAACTATTTGAAAAAACCTCTTTCAAATAAATAAGAAGTGCAAAACTACTTTGGAAAAAAACCATTTGTAAATTATCTTACCAAAACAACTCTTTGAAAAAATCTCTTTCAAAGAAATAAGAAGGAAAAATACATTTTTTTTGCAAAAATACTTTGGAATACACACTTTTTAAATACAATCCTTGCAAAGAACCTCCTTGCAAACATGTCTAAGAAAAAGAAATATTTTGAAAAAACTCCTTGCAAACATGCCTTAGAAAAAAACACTTTCAATGTGTCTTTTGGAAAAAAAAAAGAAAAGAAACATACTTTGTAAAAACTTCATTTTGCAAAAAATGTCTTCTTTGCAAATATGCAATAAGAAAAGAAATATTTTGAAAAAACTCCTTGCAAATATGCCTTAGAAAAAAATCAACTTCAATGTGCCTTTTAGAAAAAAGAAGAAGAAACATACTTTGTAAAAACCTCATTTTGCAAAAAATGTCTTCTTTGCAAATATGCAATAAGAAAAGAAATATTTTGAAAAAACTCCTTGCAAATATGCCTTAGAAAAAAAACTCTTTCAATGTGCCTTTTGGAAAAAAAAAAGAAAAAAAAAATACCTTGTAAAAACCTCATTTTGCAAAAAATGTCTTCTCCTTTCAAAATTAGTTTGACAAAAAAATGCGAAGTTAAAACATGCAAAAATAATGAATCAATTTTAGGTTTATTTATATGAGTATAAAAAACTAACCTTCTTCTTTTTTCTTTTTCTTTTTTCTTTTTCTTTTTCTTTTCTTTTCCTTTTTTTTTTTTTTTTTTTTTTTTTTTTTTTTTTTTTTTTTTTTTTTTTTTTTTTTTTTTTCGGTCGAATAACTTTCACCATAATTCACGGCACCGTTACGGAAAAACTTTATTCAGCCGAATAATTATTTCGGCTGAATAATCTCTGAAACATGAAAGATTCAAATTTCTGCAGAATTTTCAGGTTTCTCCATTTTCGGAAGGGAAAAACCACCTCTTACACAACAAAACGAATGTCGGACTTCATACCAGTAGGTTCATCATTGAATCTACTTTACGTGGGTATAAATTTTGTTGTATATAGATAAGAACTGATATTTTTTAAGATTTATTTTCGTAACATGTGTCGAGTTATGATTCAACTCTTTAAAAAAACGGTGAAAATAAAAATTCATAACTTTAAAAATACAGCACCAAAAAAATAAAAAAAAATGTGGGACTCTTAATTGGCGTGTCTACTTCAAAAGGATGTTCGTAGATTTTTTGTTTTTATAGCGGATTGAGAGAAAAGTGGCAAACAAAAAAGTTGTTGAAAATCGACTGAGTTTCCCCATTGATCGACTTTAAAAAAATATAATAATTAGTATATAGATCCATTGGTTGCAAACTTATAGTCAGGAACTAGTACATTGTGTGTGGATTGTCGTAGCATTTTCTGTTTTTGCAAAAAACAAGTCTAACAACGATTTTAGTAGCGCAACAAATCATAACTCTTTTGTAGTCTTTTCATTTTATAAGAACACACTGTCAAACATTTGCGAATATCAAATCTTAATAAAAAAATTGAAAAAATTATGAATAGAAAGCTAACATAATTCTATAACAATTTTCTTTTTACGGCAAAGTGAAATTTTAAACAAAAATATCACTTTTGTTCGCCCGAAGTTGAAAAACATGAAAAAACCAAAATTATTTTCTCACGAGACCCCCCAAAATAGACACCCATCTTCATTTTTTCACCATAAGATCGCCTTTTATAGGGCTTGAGGAAGCATAGTGAAAGGTTACGCCCTTTCACTTAGTAACCTAATAATCTATTAATTTAAAAATAATAATATTAATTAAATATTCACAGCAAATTTGATGTCGACGCAATTATCTTGGATCTGGAGTCGAACGCCAACATTCTGACCAAACAGACATGGGAGACAATGGGGAAATCGCAGTTGTCTTGGTCACTGGTACAACTGCGATTAGCAAATTAGATTAAGGTTACTCCACTTGGTCGATTGTACCAGCTTCGAGTCGAGATTGAGGGTCTTAAGACTTATACAAATTTTGATGTAATTGAAATCGTGGACAATTCCAGTCCCTACTCGGCGCTGCTGGGGATCAACTGGGAAAATGATAATCTGGAAGTTATCAACTTCAAGAAGAGGACTATGTCGTTCAAGAATCATGAAATGAGGGTCATTGCACCTCTATATCCTGCAAAAGGGAAGCAATACGTTGAACAGGCGAAAGATGAATTTACAAATGGATGGGATAGTATATACAATATATCTAAGGATTACATTAATCCTACCGTGGATGGAGAATTGGGTTAGCGCAATGTCAGTTCTGCATTGTCGGATTCGGATGAGGTGCTCGAGAATTGGTAGAACCAAATGCATGAAGTGTCATTTCGAAGGTGTGCTTAGGTCACATAGTCTCTGCGATGTGTATCCACAAAGGAGTGCACGCTACCAACATATGAAGGATTGCCCAATTTGGCTAAGTTTCTCGCGAAGTTTGAGGAGAAAGTGGCGAAACTGCAACGTCTATTGGCCTTGGAGGAAGCCTTGAAGGCTACTCCTGCACGCTGGTGGGTGGCACACAAGTCTAATATCACAAACTGTCCACTATGTTGCCTCCTAATGATGGTTAGTTTTGGCGATGTGAAAGGATATAACGGAAGAAAGTTCGATGGCAGAAGTGACCCAAAGGAGCATTTGGCCAAGTGCGAAAGCAAATGGGGATTACGAGCAAAAGAAGAATGGGTTCATGCGTTTGTTCACACATTGGATGGAGTACCGCGGAGTTGGTATGTCACGGCATAATTGCGACGCGGAATGACTTCTTGGGACCAGCTAACACTTGGATTCAACCAAACGTTTTGTTTCTCAGATGAGAACCCCTTCATCCATAGTGCGCTACAAGTGATTCGCGAGAAGATATTTGAAGCAGTACTGACATAGAAACCATTAGAAATTTGGTGGACTGCGACACCAGAAATGATGATGGAGTGCTATAACATCACAGGAGAGCGGGATGGTGAGGATGATCTGAGGGATACGCATGTACCAGAGTCGGAGGGCAGTCGCAATGTCAAAGCAATAGAAATACCTTCCGAAAAATTCCAACAACCACTGAAGATCAAGAAATTCAACATTGGGTCAGAGGAGAACTCGAAGTTTGCAAGAATTGGGGATTATTGGGACGAATCCACCATTGCGAAGATGATTGTTCTGTTGCATGAGTTTCAGGATCTGTTCCCAACGGAATTCTCGGAGATTGAAGGAATTTCCGGGGACTTAGGAGAAATGAAGATCCCCTTGAAAACCGATGCGAAGCTAGTTAAGTAGTGGCCCTACCGGTTGAATCCACAACACAAGGAGAGTGTGCAGGCCAAAATTGAAAGGATGCTGGAAACATGCATCATAGAACTAGTAGAAGAATCCGAGTGGATCAACCCGATAATGGTCCAGGACAAGAAAAATGGCAAAGTTTGAATCTGTGTCGACTTGTGGAAATTAAATGATGCATGTTTGTACGATCCGTTCCCGACACCATTCACGGATGAGGTGCTCAAAGGAGTCGGAGGTCAGGAGATCTACTCATTTACAAATGGGTTTTCAGTCTATCACCATATTAAAATTATGAAGGAAGACCGGCATAAGACTACATTCATCATAGAATGGGGCTGCTTTCAGTATACAATGATGCCATTTGGATTGAAGAATGCTCCAACAAATTTTTCAAGATTAGTAGTTTCAACATTCAAAGACTACATTCATAAATTTCTTGCCGTCTACATGAACGATTGGACAGTGTATGGGTTGGTCAAAGATCATGTCACAAAACTAAGGCTAATGCTGGAACGATGTCGGAAGTACCATATTTCATTGAACTTGAAAAAGTGCATCTTCTGTGCTCTATTTGGGATTTTACTGGGGCACATTGTCTGCAGGGAAGGAATGCTAGTAGACCCGACAAAGATTGCCATTATTGTCGACCTCCCACCACCGACGACAGTCAAACAATTGAGAGCAAAGCTGGGCCACACAGGATATTACAGGAAGTTTATCAGAGGATATGCAACCATCACAACACCAATGGATAAGTTGTTGAAAAAAGACGCGAGGTTTGAGTGGAACGAAGAGTTCCAGAAGAGTTTGGACATATTAAAGGCAAAGATGGTTGCCGCACCTATATTGGCATTCCCAGATTGGATGAAGGAGTTTCACGCTCACGTCGATGCATCATCAGTCGCATTAGGAGTCATCTTGGCCCAACCAGGAGAAGGCGACATCGACCACCCGATAGCCTTCACAAGTAGGAAGTTGTCTACTGCGGAGAAACATTATACCACCATTGAGCGAGAAGGGTTGGCGATGGTCTACGCCTTACAGAAATTCCGACACTACCTTTTAGGGGGCCACTTTAAAATTTCACTGATCACTCAACATTGAAATACCTGGTGAACAATCTTGTGTTGGGGGGGAAGATCTGTCGATTCTTGTTACTATTCCAGGAATTTGATTTCAAAACCATTGTAAAGCCAGGACGACTGCATGCATGACCAAACCACTTGTCACGAATAGAGTCGGGGGAAGAGCCAAGGAGCATTGACGAAGGATTTCTGGATGCTCAGTTGTTCCGGGTTGGAATGGTCAACGACCATTATGAACAAGTCATTCAATTTTTGGCAACTGGGGATGCGTTGGTAGGCTTCACTGCCAACTAAAAGAAGCAGCTAGTCATCAGAACTGCAGACTTTCAATTGATTGTAGGACAATTATATAAAATGGGGCCAGACGAGATAGTTCGACGATACGTCCTTCCGCATGAACAAGATAGGATTCTTGTGGAAGCTCATGATGGGATCGCTAGAGGACACTACGGAGGACGCGCCACTGCGAGGAATATTTTGTGAGCAGGACTATGGTGGCCAACGATGCATGGAGATGTCGAGGACTATGCTAAAAGCTACGATGTAGGTCAACGGACAGGGAATTTGTCAAGAAGGGATGAAATGCCACTAGTACCTCAATTGATGCTGCAGGCTTTTGACAAATGGGAAGTTGAGTTCATGGGACCCATTAGCCCACCAGAAAAAAGAAGAGGGTCACGTTACATAATTACAGCGATGGACTAATTAATGCGATGGATAGAAGCAGCACCAGTAAAGGATTGCTCAGCTGCGACGGCAGCAAGATTCCTCTTCGATAATGTGGTCACCAGGTTCGGGTGCCCAAAAATACTAATGAGTGACCAAGGCACTCATTTTTTTAATCAGACAATTGCAGCAATGACAGAGAAATTTCAAATACAATAAAGGAAGAGCACCCCTTACCACCCACAGGAAAATGGAATGGTGGAGGCATTTAACAAAATCCTGGAGCATGCACTCACGAAGTTCTGCAACACAAATTAGGATGATTGGCACTTGAAGATCCGTGCGATACTTTGGGTGTATTGCACGAATTGGAAACGTTTGACTGGCCAGACACCGTTCAAACTTGTCTACGGGAAGGAATTTGTAATGCCGATGGAATATATCGTCCCCAGTTTTTGGATTGCAGTTTTCACAGACATGAGTGACGATGGAGCATTAGAAGAACTATTGGCCCAATTGGTACAGCTCGATGAGGACCGGTTCATCGTAGGCTTTCATCAAAAGGTAGAGGACTGACATAAGGCTTGGCATGATCGCCATGTTAAACAGAAGAATTTTCAGCGCGGGGATACAGTTATGCTATATGACAGTAAGTTTGCTAAGCAACCAGGTAAGTTACAAATGCATTGGTTAGGTCCCTACATCATAGATTTTGTTACTAACGGAGGTGCAGTGTAGTTGAAAAGCTTAGATGGCATGTTTTTGCCTAAGGTAGTAAACGGGAATCGGTTGAACCCTATTTCCATGACCAGGCACATTGTGGTTGAGAAACATACTTCAAAAAAAAAAAAACAATGATGACAAAAAGTGGGAAGCATGGCCAGCCAGGTCGCTCGTTGATGCTTCACATGTTTTAGCACCCAGGAGTCAAATCCGAGTATGATCATTGCGTATTGGCATCACCAGAAGACGGTGCAGGAGTATGATGACAGATTCATCTGGTTTGGATAATATTTTTCATAATGATGAGCAAGAGTCACGAAGCAAGCATAAATAACAGGGTAAGGATGGCAGAATGCAAGTCGAAGTAGAGAGAGTTTGAAGAGGAGGATTAGTAGGTTGTATGATGCGAGTCAATAAGATAGATGTAGATAGTTAGGAATTGGGGTGAACAATCCCAAGGAAGCTATGGAAAAGGGTAGTGAGATAGTTGCAATGGTGCACTTCATTTCGAGCGAGAGCACTCCAGGTGTGCTTAGAGCAAGAACGACGACCATTCATGAACAACCAACGAAAGAAGCAGTGCAGACACTTGGGAGGAACATAGACGAGCTATCACCCGAGATGTCTAAGAGTGCAGTAGTTGTTAGAAGGGCTGGGGTTCCCCCGACCACAAGAACACTAGGGGCGAAGGCCCGCTGGCTCCAATAGTAGAATGTCAAAGGTGCGAAACAGATGTGCCAGAGCAACTAGCCTGGTTCACAATTTGGCAACGACAATGAACTTGTCCCCAAGTCACCGCACGCCTAAAAAGCTCGGGAAAGCGTAGCAAAGGTAGATGATCAAGGTTCCAAGAGACTGGAGGATGATTTTGAGGTAGATGATCAAGGTTTCAGGCGACTAGAGGATGAGTTTGAGGTAGATGATCAGGTTCTAAGAGACTGGAGGATGAGTTCGAGAAGTACATGATAGCGAGCTCCAGACGTCAATAATAGCTTTAGAAGTTTACCACAGTGATAGACGAGACCAGTACTAGAAGTGTCCAACTGAGGTGGCTCGAGGACGAGCCACAAGTTTGTGTTGGGGGCGTGTTGGCATGGGATTAGTCTGCAGGTAGTGCGGAAGCCGACAACTGCGAAAGGATTGATCCGCTAAAGAAAGGGTCATTCACGGAGAACACGGAAGCGTGGAAGTAGATAGTTAGTTAGATAAGGGTCATGTGGACCATTTTGTAACCACTTAGTTTTGTATAAGTAGGAGTATGATTGTAAGCCTAAGGGATTCCAGATTGGTGGTGAATAGGGCAATCGATCTATCAAGTTTTTATCCAATTGTTGATCTGGTTTGTATTCGCAATATGATTTATTGACTGTTTCTATGAAGGTCATTCCGCAGGTTTTAATGAATGCATGAAGATGTTCGATTATTGTTCTATCTCTGTCTTTGTTTCTATGAGATGATGAATGTGAACGATTGGTTAATGTTTAATGCTACGTGGGTTTGGTAGTTTTTCATGAATAGTTAGATCATGTTTTTGCGAATGTTTATTATGTGTTGATGCTGCGATTAATAGAGATGCGAATGATGAAATGTTAGTATAGTGCGAAGACATAATCTCTGGTTTTTACGAGTGCAATGTGTGTTTAATGCATGTCCTCAAATCCATTGCGGAAACTTGGTTCCTATATCCCCCTTGTGCATCTCGAGTGAGACCTCACTCGCTCTGCGGGTGTTGCTGGAAAGAATAAAACCTTTCTGGGACGGTGCGTAAGGGAGTTCGGTCGATGCTTTGTTGACGAAAGTGCGAAGTGAACCCCTTGTCGATAGTCGTTGTGTCAACAGAGGGTTGTGATCTCATTATGGAGAAGTCCCTACTAGCTGAGCAGGCACACATATCCTCACATCAGGATGTTAAATCCTTGATTCATAACAAGGGGGAGGCCTCATAGATATCTATAATAGGTAACTGTATTCGCAACAAGGCCAACACAGATTCATAAAACAATAAGGCAAGAAACAATCTGATACCATGTAGAAATATGGGATTAACCTTAATCATGAATAAGCCTCATTAGAAACAAAACCAAAATAATATATTTCTATTGTATCTGGTCAATTACAAGAGAAACCCAAGTTTATTTATAGCAAACTTGGAAAGTATTGACACATAATTCAATGAAGGGACCTAGCATATCAATATTCATCTTGAATATATCTTCTTGTGGTATGAGCCCAATAATCTCCAAAAGCATGGTTTGATCCATAGGAGACAATGGAAACCGATCCATTGAGTGTCAATTCCTCTAAGAACATGAATTAGTATCCCACAAATCTCTCTAGATGAATATATTCTTCCTCCTTAATCTCCTCACCTAAAAGTGCAAAATACGAGAGACATAGGTTTCTTCCATATTCCAACACCAAATCAGCCTTCTACTAAAGTCCCACCCATCATTGTTTCCTGACATATGCCAATAAACCAAAACAACAACCTTCCTCCAAGATAGTCAAATACTATTGAAATTAATAAAACCTACAATCTAGAAACTGTGCAAAGCATTTATGATATATCACATTGTCAGGCCCAAAGGAATAACTCTAGGGATGGATGATAGTATTAAACAATAATGGTTTATTTATACATAAGTGAGGTGGTCGTTGGCCTTCTGGTTCCAAAGGTATATAATTGTCCATTTTATAATCACTCTTCAGATATTACAATATGTACGATATACCTCAATCTCGTCAGATTATGTATCGAACATTCCCCCTCTTAATCCAAAGGGGTGTTCGTGAGTCCAAGCATCTTTCTCAACTTTTCAAGCTTCTCTATTCCAAGCGCTTTGGTGAAGATGTTTACAATTTGATCATTTGTGGAACAATTTCTCAAATTAATTATCTTGTCCTCCACATGGTATCAAATCAGATGGTACTTGTGTTGATGTGTTTGGTTCAATCACAGAATCTGGGATTGTTGGCCAACTTGATTGTAGAAGTATTGTTAATCAGTAGAGGAGTAGAATTCACATGTTTCTCTTTCAAATATTCAAGTATTTTCCTTAGCCACACAATCTCCTTTGTTGTGGAATCTCCTAGAAAAAACTATTTGCATGATCTTCAGGAGACAACTATTGATCCAAGACTCATGAGGTATCCTAAAGTAGACACTCCATTTTCTTTTTTTCCATCAAAGTCTATATTAGAATATCCAATTAGTTTGAATTCATACACCTTAGAATATTTGAGTCCAAAGTCTTGAGTCCGCTTCAAGCATTTTAGAACTACTAATGCTATTTAGAGAGTCCACAATAGACCGATGCTTTGAATCCAAATCAGGATCCATACTAAGGACAATGATTCGGATTGAAGAGAAGGTTTCCTTTACCTGCTTCTTCATTAGTTGATCAACGAGAGAAAAATATCACTAATTTCTAATCCTCCATACATATTAAAGTTGTTAGGGTGCTTTATTATTTCCAGGAATTCCCTAATTCCGCACTTGTAATAATGATCTTCTTTAGCTAATAATTCTATGTCTTCTAGGCATACATAGTGCTTGTTTGCAAGGGACTGCTTTGCTAATGTTGAGGTATGGGATCTTTCATATTTTATAGCTTCCCTATGCTCTTTAATCCTTACTTGGAAAGAACACCATGTTTCTCCAATATAACATTTCCCACGAGAGCATGAAATTCTATAGACCCTTTTATATTGATGATGGTCGATGTCATCTTTTAATGATCTCATTTTCTTCTTAATCGTTTCCATTGAAATGAAGGAGGTTAATATTTCATTCTTTATAATAACTTTTGAAATCCTATTAGTGATTCATTAGATGTAGGGGAGATATGTTTTCCCTCTGGGACTCTTACTGCTAAGGGCTAGGGAATGGTTTTATGTTTTCTCAGTTTCTTTATCTTTTACTCTTTCAATTTCTCTTTTTATGTCTTTATTTTAGATCTCTTTTCACATAAGACCAATGTACTTCACAAGGTTTTTTCCTGAACCTAGAAAGGATCCCAACATCAAATGAAATATTTGATCTAGTGGTGGTAAGATAGATAATACTTTCCACAAGCTTTCTGTACTTGATTGCATCCTTAAATTCATTCCCTTCTTTTGATGTGAGCTTCAATTTCTGTTCCATTGGAGTAGAGACAAGGTTACACTCTGTCATGCCAAATTTGTTCAACAATTATCCAATGTACTTCTTATGGGAGATGAATATGTACTTTGGACTCTCGGAGTCACTTCAACTCCCAAGTAGTAGTGAAGATATCCCAAACCTGTCATCTCAAATACTTTCTTCAATTATTTTTTGTGGGTGCAATGTAGCTTTCGTTGTTCCCTATCATCAAAAAATCATATGCATACACTGCAAGATATACAATGAATCCTCCAATTTTCTTGACAAGTAGTGTTGCACCATCAAGATTAAAGTGTTTGAAATTCAATTTCAAAAGACGCTTGATTAGATTTTCATACCATGCGTGAGGTGCTTGTTTCAGGCCATACAATTTCTTGATGAGTTTGCATACATTTGATTCTTGTCCCTTAACAACAAATCCTTTTGGCTGAGACATGAAGACATTCTCTTTTAAGTCTCCATTCAAGAAATCAATCTTCACATCCATTTGATGAAATTTCAACCCATTTTGTGCAAATGAAGACAATAGAGCATAAATGGTAACCCATTTTGTTGTGGGGAAGAAAGTCCTCACAGTCAATGCCATTACCATAAGCCTTGTCTTATGCTTGTCAAGAGAGCCATCTGATTTGTACTTTCCCGCTTACATCCAATTGGTTTGCTTCCAAATGATGAACTTTCATTTAATGAAGTTTCCATTTGCTGAACTCTCCACCCATTATGTGTAGCCAAAGACAATAGAGTGTATATGGTATCCTATTTTTTTGTGGGGGAGAATGTCTCCTCATAGTCAATACCTTCTTTCTATGAAAAACCTTTTGACACAAGCCTCACCTTATGCTTGTCCAGTGAGCCATATGATTTGTACTTGTTCTTGTAGACTCACTTACAACCAATTGTTTTGGTTCCAAATGGAGTGTCCACCCACTTCCATGTCCCATTTTTTATGAGAGCATCATATTCCATTTGCATGGCTTATTTCCCTTCAGCATGACCAACGACTTCTTCAAAGGAAGTTGGTTTAAAGTTAGCAAATACATTCAATTCACAATCATATGAAATATCCATATCTTCTACATCACCTGATTTTGAATTATCTACATATCCTCCATCCTTTTTTCTTGTCGAACTTCTGGTTCATGTCTTTCCAACTTCATCAGGATGAGCACTTGCAATGTCTTCATGACCCACTTTGATAATTTCCATGAGGATCCAGGTTTCTCATCTAGAGTTTCCTCGAGTCTCTTAGAGATTCAGTCTTCTAATATTCTCAATCACACTATCCAATTGAACATCATGTTTTGGTGAAGTGGCAAGAACTTCTTCATGAGGGGGAGATGGTGTTGCAAAAGGAGATTCCAAATATTTATCTATGATAGGGATCCCCTCTTCAAGATGTGGAATCTCATTGTCAGATTCATGAAATGCCTTTACATGGTTAAATTTATCCAGACGACAAAGATGCTTCTCAATAGCCTTGTTGTTTTTATTCATTTAAAAAAAATGAACATCTTTGGAAAGTATAAACTTGTTTTTTACCTCATCATAAAGGTGATATGCCTTAGTGGTGTTTGAGTACCCTAAGAAGATGCACGTTTGACTCCTTGCACCGAGCTTGTTTCTTTGTTCCTTTGGAATTAAGGCATAATAGGTGGAACTAAAGACCCTAAGATGCATCATAGAAGGAATGAGGCCATACCACATTTCATATGGAGTCTTGTTTCCAAGAACATGAGATGGAATTCTCTTTCATATATAGATTGCATATAGAACTACATCACCCCAAAACACCAATTTCACATTCTTGAAAAAGAGCATGGAGAGTACTATATTCAAGAGTGTCTTGTTCATTATTTTTGCTACACCATTATGCTGAGGATTATATGGAACAATTGTTTGATGTATATCCCATGTTGTCGAACATATTTTTCAAAATCATTAGAGGTATATTATTTTCTTATCAGTACAAAGAGTGCCAATGTGAGATTGTGCTTCATTATCAATCCATACATGAAAAATTTTAAATGTTTCATATGCATCATACTTTTTCTTTAGTAAATACCCAACACATCCTAGTGTAGTCATTAATAAAAGTCACGAGATATTTATTACCTTTTTTAGAATAAGCGGGCATGGGGCTACATGAGTCAGAGTGTATAAACTCTAGTTTTCTACATGCTTTGGAATTTTTTTCATGGAAAATTTGTTACTATATTTTCCAACAATACAAACATCAAATTGTTTCAACTTCTTTGGAATGGTAGGAAAACTAGAAAAAGCCATTCTTTTTCAACAAACAAAGACTATCATAGTTTATCTACCCATATCTAGCATGCCACAAAATACCAGAAGATAATATACCTTCAACATGGTGAAAGACGTATGCCTTTCAGCTTCAACATTTTCTCATCTTCATATCTGGTCATAATTACTTGGTTGTTAGATGATCTCCTTATCTCAACTTGTCCATCAATGGAATGTCCTTGTTGTCGAATTTGCACAAGAGACAAAATATTTCTTTGAAACTCTAGAAGATAGAGAACATTATGCAACATAATAAGGAATCCATGCAATTTAAGCATGATGGTGTCAATTCCCTTTGGTTTGATGTTAGACTTATCTGCAAAATATACTACACCATCTACATTGTCACTCAATTATTCAAAGAAATCTTTTCTAAATGTCATGTGGTAGGTTGCACAATGTCAAGCAACTATCTCTCCAATATGAAAATGAAGTATTGAACATAACTTCATAAGTAAGTAGATTCACGAGCTTTACCAAAATTGTGAGCTTTAGCTTTGTCTTCTTTATTCTGGTTATGCTTCTCTTTAATGGTCTCCCATGGAATCCAACAATGTTATGCATCATGTCCATTCTCGCCACAATGGACACAATGAAGACCATATCTCTTGTTGTGATTGTTTCTAGGCCCATTTCCTTTGAAAGTGTTTCTTCCACGTCCCCTCTTACTTCTTTCTCCTTTATAAGAATAATTTGATTGATTATCCCCTTTTTGGGCAAGGTACAAGGTCTCTCTAGTGGGATGAACTATCTTCTTTCCAAAGGTTTTCTCTCTTTTTGCAATCTTCTACACTAGAGTGTCAAAAGTGAGGTCTTTCAAGTTACCACCAGCTTGAAGTGATTCAAGATATGAATATGTGGGGTAGAGGAACTTGATGAAGGTTGTGAAAGAAAGGTCTGTCTTTACACCAGTAACATCAATGTCATGCATGATTTCTCTAATATTAGATGTTGCAGTCATGGAATCATTATCCTTCAACTCTACGTTGAAGAGCCTCAACAACAATTTAATTAGATCCAATTTTGAGTGGGAGTCATACAAATAGTTTAAATTATTCAAAGAATCATACAAAGTTTTAGCATGTGTAGTATGTTGACTCACCTCTTCACTAACTGTAGAAACTATCAATGTGTATGCATTATTGTCTCTACTCTTTCATAAAGAAAGTTCTTTGTCTATAGTAGGCTTTGCAGGAGCTTTAGGTGTGGCATCATTCTCTCATTCAACAACTTCTCCTTCACAAATGTCATCCCACATATCATTGAAGATGAGGGTGTACTTAATATTTCTTGGCCATCCTGGGTAGTTGTCTTTTCAGTGAGCACCACTCTGATGATGGGAGCCAAAGAATGCATCTTTAACAATATAAGCTTATGATGTAAAGTCCAACTACGGATTATAGTTTTCAGCAAAGTTAAATCAAAGATGCTCCAATGAGATTTCTGCGTGCTTCTACATTGTTTTGGTGGAAGTTGTCCCTTTACTAGGCTGCTTGCAAATTCAAATCGAAGGAAATGTAAAACTATCTACTCTCGTTCTCCATTAAAGACTAAGAAGCTCCAAGGATAAAAAGAAATTTACAGATTCCCAGCTTCCAAATGCGCGACTTTTTAGCTCAAGCATTAAAGAATTGAATCCCTTCAAGAATTAAATGCGGAGAATATTTAAGGTAGCAGTGTGTTCCTAGAATACACAAAGCACAAAAAATAGGTTTTTAAATTACTAAATGGCAAGTTGAGACAAATAGTTTATGAGGGATCCTCTTTCTTTAAGAATTATTAAATTAGTTTGTAGAGAAATTAGAGCATAGAATGCTTTTGGAAGTAGATACCGCAAAGGGAAGGGAGGATTAGAGGAGCTAAAGTGTGAGTAAGCGAAGCTCCAAAATCCAAGTGCATGAGTAGATGCAGAGAGTGTGTTACTATGTCAGTGAATGATGTTGTGCTAGGAGGAAATACGCTAGTTGCAAGTCAGGGATATCACATAGGTAGAGAGGCATCGCAAGTCAGAGGTTGTGAAGAGGCTTCATGTAGAGGAACCACGAGCAGAGAAAGTGCAATATCAGGAGAAAAGGGACTAGAAATGAAACTTAGATCATGGGTTTCCACAGGTCGTAATGGTATACCACACAGTGAGTAGGAATTAGGGCTCACGCTGGATGTAGGTGGGAAATAGAGTATGCATGCAACTCGCATCTCTAACAGAGAGAGATGACTGTGCAAATCAAATACATAAGGAGTAATTTGTAAGAGTGTGGAGGAAAGGTACCCAAATGGTGGATATGCATAAAGAGAATGATGCATAGATGCCCTCACATATAGAATATGAATTAGGGTTTCATATTCCACTGGTAGATTTTAGAGACATAGGTAGACAACAAAAGGGTAGAATTAAGGAGATATGCCAGACTGAGGAGGTAGTGCTATGAAGTAGATTGGGAAAAGAATATGGTAGAACTGGAGTTATGAGAAAGAAAGAGCTCTGATACCACTCTTAGGATTGGAGGAATAACTCCAAGGATGGATGATTGTATCGAGCGAGAATGGTTTATTTATACATAAATGAGGTTACCTTTGGCCTTATAGTTCCAAAGGTATATGACTGTTCATTTTCTAATGATTGTTCAGATATTTACCATATGTACAATACACCTCAATCCCGCAGGATTAGGTATCCGACACACATAAACCAAAATGGACCCCTTGTTTTTCCAACATGTTAAGATAAAAGAATTATGGCTTGCAACAAAACTACCATGAAGAAGTACCCTTCAAACATATAACCACCCACTTAGCTGGAAACATTCTTCCCTACTTCGCAACATTAATCAAAGCAAGGTCTCTCTCATCATTAGGCATGGTGCATACATCATATGGCACCATGGGGAGTCCATGATCCCCGTCATACTTGTCTCACAAATACAAGTGTAAGAGCTACTCCAACTAATGAAACTAATACCGACTAGGAAACTAACAAGACACATAATAAATGTGTCAAACTTGACAAAATTTTTCTTTCCACAGTTACTAGCTTAGTTGCAAAGAGGAGATCTATATAAGTAGACTGCAAGAAAAGAAGTGTATGTTTCAATCACTTGAGGCACCAATCCCACATGGAAAAAAAAGAGTCCCAAACCAAGAGGGATACCAAGATATATCACAATAACACAAGGATGTATACACTTCCAATCGAGTGGAATCCACTCAAGTGGCTCATGAAGACCAACCAATTAGAAATCAATCTTGTGGTCATTGAAAATTTCCTCTGGCACCTCACAAAACATTTCCAAACAATTCATAACAATCAAAATAGGTTCCTTCTCAACTTTCATAGACAAAAGAAAGTTATCCACAAAATGGTTGTTTACCATATCCTCACCCCTATAGGAAAATACCTCTAATATGTCCTTGTAGATTATCTAAATCCATCATATAACCCAGTCAATCAAGACTCAACACATAAATATAGGGAGCCAATGGACATTCTTATTAAATAGACCCATGAAGGTGCATGTAGGGAGACAAAGCACTATTCACTAACATGAAGGTTGATGCACATGAGAACAAGGTATTAATCATAATAACAAAACATAGGCCAAATCCAAGACAATTCTGTTAGAATTTCGATAATTTCATTCAAATATTATCTAGGATCCTACTAACAAAATAACATGCACAACATAACAATCATAGACACAAGAGACACAGAGTTTCCTCGAGAAAAACCAAGAAGGTGAAAAACCCCGCAACTTCCTCAGAGATAGAATGAGCACGAATACAGAGATCACAAAGATCAAACCCCAAAAGATAGATGTATTCAATAGCTACTCCTCCTCCACTTGTGCGCACTCCTCTCCCTCAACTATGTGAGTTGGATGAGTGAGTGAATAATAAATAGAATGAGAGAGTCACACTCTCTATTTATACATTAACTTAACTTGCCTTTAACCCTAACTGGGCCGACTTCCTAAGGAATGCTAATAACCCATCCACATGACTCATACAGGGCTGACCCCACCAAGGTGGTCTAATAACCCATCAAATATAAGTTACGACACTTACAATGTAACTTGCGACACTTGCAAATACAAATGACGACACTTCCAATTGGAGGAATAATACATCTCCGTTGGGGATACAATAAAGTACAAATGTAATACATACAATATACAAGTGAATATCTTCCAAAGTTACAAATACATCAAACCTCCCTCCTAACTAGGAAGGTATTCTCTTGACACAGGTCATCAAAACATAAAGGCACAAGTATTCAATACTGGAGCTAGATCATCGTCACTATTGCTGTACTCGTCATTTTGATCACTAGTGCTATATCTCAATTCTTCTTATCATAGGAAGTTCTACAGAGCCAACCCTTTTTCATGTTGGATGTAGGCCTAGCCTCCATGTAGCTCTTCATCATATCTGCGAGCGGCCTGACAGAGGTGGAATCTCAGGACTGATTATGTGCATCTACAAAACCTCGAAAGAGCATCTCAGGACTGATTACGAGCTTATTGCTCAACCTATAAGATCTCCCAGGACTAAATTACATGCCACTACACAACCTGCCACATATCCATGGCCTCGGGGTATCATCCTGATACTCATGATCAACCTGATCATCCTCACACAGAGCATCATGTTGATGCTCATGATCATACTGATCATCATCATATAGAACATCATCCGAAGCATCGTCTCGATGCTCATCAAACAACACTTACATCCACAGCCATGGGAAGGATCCTCCTACCACCATGCTTGGAATGGCTCTATCATCTGTGTCCCATCACTTCCTCCTGGAAGTATCTTCAATCTGAAGAACACCAAGCCTCTCTCTGAAGTACTTGAACTTCACCTTGGCTAGTGGTTTGGTCAACACATCTACTATCTGCTTGTCCGTCGCAACATACTGGAGCTTCACTTCTCCTCTCTGCACTGTATCCCTGCGACATACTCTGCTTTAGCTGTACTCAGTGCTACGCAGGATTGCTTCCTGCTAAACCAAGAGATCATACCTGATCCCATACTGAATCAGCACCCCGAAGTGCTCTTCCTATCTGCAGCAATGTTTGCCCAATCTGAATCGACATAACCCTCTAGGTTAAACTTTTGATTCACATCATACTTGATCCCATAATCAACCGTATCCTTCAGGTACCTCAGAATATGCTTTACAACAATCAAGTGAACATGTTTAGGATCCATTAGGAACTGGCTCAAGGTGTTCACAGCAAAGCAAATATCTGGTCTCATGTTCATCAGGAACATCAAGGACCCAATCATTTAATGATACATTGTGGCATTAACTGACTCTGATGAAGCATCACTCAATAGCTTCAGGTTCAATGCCATAGGTGTGGCCATGGCCTTGCAGTCCATCATCCCGAAACGCTTCAAGATCTCTACTGCATACTTGCCTTGTCCAAGGAAGATTCCATCTACACTCTACCACACCTCCATACCCAGAAAGTAATGCATCATACCTAAGTCCTTCATATCAAACTCGTCATCAAGCTTCCTCTTTGTGTCGGCAATCAACCTATCCTCACCTGTCACAAATAGGTCATCCACATACAATAGGAGTATCACTGGATTTCCTTCCTCAACCTTGTAGTAAAGGTTGGAATCCACTTTACTCTTGGTAAATCCCAAACTAGTCAGGAAGTTGTCAATCCTACTGTACCATGTCCTGGGTGGTTGTTTCAAACCGTACAAGGCTTTCTTTAATTTGCACACATGTGACTCCCTGTCATGTGTCTCAAATCCGAGTGGCTGCTCCACATACACTTTCTCTTCGATTACACCATTCACGAAAGCTATCTTGACATCCATCTAGTGTATCTTCCACTTCACCACTGCAGCCAGAGCAAGTACTGTTCTGATGGAATTGTATTTGGCTACAAGTGCAAAGGTCTCTTCATAATCTATCCCTTATTTCTGGGAGAAGCCGCGAGCCACAAACCTTGCCTTGTATTTCTCTATGCTACCATCTGCAGCATGCTTGATCTTGTTTATCCATTTGGAAGTCACAACAAACTTCCCTTCTGGTCTTGGTACCACATCCCAAACATCATTCTTCATGATCGATTGGTATTACTCGACCATGGCATCCTTCCGTTCTTTCTTTTCTATTGTTTCTTCATAACTGGAAGGTTCTTTGTCCATTATGTCACATAGTAAGGCTACATAGCTGGTGTGTGACCTTGTTCTTTTTATTTCTCTGTGTTCCTCTTCTGGAACACCATACCTCTCTACATCTTGGATGATCTCTCTTTCCCATGTTGGTTTCCTCTTCTGATATTTCTTCTCACAAGGTGGATCTACAAGCTCTTGTGGATCTTCTATTTCACGATCCTCTTCTAGAGTTGTTGTTTTCATGGTGGTGTCTTGTATTCTGGGTACTCTTGGTTCTTCATTGTATTCAACAGGTTGCTTCCTCGATTTGATGTATGCTGATTCTTCATCAAAAGTCACATCCCTGCTGATGTCAATATTCTTGAACCCTGGAAAGTAGAGTCTGTATGCTTTCAAATTTTCACTATAACCCACGAATATACCCTTCTTTCCTGAAGGATATAGTTTTGTCCTCTTTTCTCTTGGAACATGTGTGTATACTGTACAGCCAAATATCCTGAGATGGCTAACTTCTGGTTTCTTACTGGAGAAATCTTCTTCTGGTGTCTTGTTGTCAAGTATCATGTGTGGTGTTATGTTATGTACATATACAACTGTCCTCTCTGCTTCTTCCCATAGATGCATAAGCAAATCTTGGTCATGAAGCATTGACCGTGTTGCTTCCATGAAAGTTCTATTCTTCCTTTCTGCAACTCCATTCTGTTGTAGATTGTATGGAGTGTTCAAATCCCTCTTAATCCCTGAATCACTGTATAACTTCTTGAAGTCCCCTGAAGTGAATTCTCCGCCATTGTCGGATCTAAAGGTCTTGATCTTCTTATCATTTTGGTTTTCTATCAAGGCTTTGAATTCCTTGAACTTATCAAACACTTCATCTTTGTTCTTCAAGAAATAAAACCAAGTCTTCCTAGAGAAATCATCAATGAAAGAAACATAATATACATACCCACTTAGAGAACTGGATGACATTGGACCGCATACATTGGAGTGGATAATTTCCAAGATTCCTTTTGCCTTGCTTTCACTGCTTGGAAATGCCTTCTTTGTGTTCTTTCCTTTTGCACATCCTTTGCAAATACCTTCATGCTTTGACTTGATTTTGGGAAGACCTTCTACTGCTTTGGTTACAATTGGTAGTGCCCTATAGTGCACATGTGCAAGCCTTCTGTTCCAAAGTTCACTTGGATCCATGGATTCATGTACCATGGCTTGTTCAGGTTGTCCCTTCAATTTGTACAATCCTCCCTCTTTCTCTCCAATCACTATTGCATCATCTATCATCTTACCTTTTGGCCACATAAGTACTTGGCCATCCAAAAAGGAAACTCTCATCCCTTTTGGCATCTAAATATGATATGGAGAGAAGATTCTTCTTAAGTCCAGGTACATATAGAACATCTTGCATCTTTAAAGACTTCCCAGAGTCTAATTTGTAGGAGGGTTCACCACTTCCTTTTATTGGGTATTGATAGTCATCCCCAAGTTTCATCTTATGAAGTGACTCATGTTCAGATAGGTCCATAAGAGATTCTTTAAATCCTACCATATGTTTGGAAAACCCACTATCAATAAGCCAATCATTACACCCATGTGTAACAGTACCTATAAGAGCAGAGATTAGAACATATTCTTCATCACTTGAAGAGTCTCCACTTTCTTCCTTAGTATTCTTTATGGGAGGCTCATCATCCTCAGTAGCATGAGCATGATATCTCTTGTTGTTGTTGTTGAATCCTTTTCTTTTCCCTGGGACATTCGGAGGAAAAGTGTCTCTTCTCATCACATATGAAGCATCTCAGATCTTTCTTCTCCCTTTGATGGAGGTGAAAGATTTATTGTGATGAGGTTGCTCCCTCTTGAACTTACTTCTCCTGGTGTGAGCTGTGAGAGCTTGGTCTTCACTTCCCATCTTTTCTTCTCGGGCCACAAGCCTAGTTTCTTCTTGTGAGCATTCCTCCCACAATCTACTGAAAGAGAACAATTTATTTCTTGCACAGATTCCTTGGATGAAGGAGTCCCATGACCTAGGTAGGCCATTCAAAGTGGTCATCACAATTTCTCCATTCTCCACTACTTCATCCATAGCTTCAATTTGTTCTTTGATTTGAGAGACATTAGTAAAGTAGGATTGAATGGTCTCTCCATTCTGGATCTTTACACCTTTCAATTGGTTCCGCACTGTCATCTTCTGATTTATATTCTTTCCTTCAAACAACTTGGTCAAGGAGTCAAACATCTCCTTAGGTGTCTTTAGAGAAGACACATGGGGTATGAGATGGTATTTGATAGAATATGCAATGATTCTCTTGGCCTTGACCAAGTTCTTCTTATGTAAGGCCTTAGCCTCATCTCCCTCTATAACTGGAACTTCTTCACTTATGTAGGTGTCCAATTCATTCTCTTCTAGGATTAACCCAATCCTATACTTCCATGCTCGGAATTTATCATCCCCTTCAAGCTTATCCTAAAGCTTGGTGTGGTGAGACATCTTAATTAGAAACTCAAATGGAAATAAAAGATTTAGGTCTTACCACTTGATTTGCTAAAACTGGATCTGGCGCTGGATTAGGGTTTGTCAGAGAAACCTCAAAAATTCAAACTTTGAATTTCAAACTTCTAATTGGATGGAAAGATGCGCCTTGCTGAGCTTATCAAGCTGGTATACTTCAATTTTGAAATCTCCAAAATTTAACCCCTCAAAATTGACTTTGAAACTTTCGGATTTACAGTTTCTATCAAAATCTGGTTTTTTGGTTTTCTGGTCAAAATCTCGAACTAGGGTTTGATAGAGCTCGAGGTTCTACCCAACCAAAACGTTCGATATTGGTCTCTAAACTTTGATTTTTTTGAGGAGCATCCAGCTGTGGTCTCAGATTCCAAAAATTCCAACTTTTTCAGAAACCCTAATTTCCCGCAGCAGTGACAGGCCAAAAAATGAAAGTGCTCAGAATTGAATTCTGTTTCGACAGAAAGATGTGCCCTTGCTATGAGAGTCAGCCTAGCCTTCTGCCTTTGATGATATGTGGAGAGAAACCCAAAAATTAAGAAGCCCTAGCTTCTGCAGCTACAGAGTGTCTTCTTCTTAGTCTTGATCTGATACCATGTTAGAATTTAAATAATTTCATTCAAATATTATCTGGGATCCTACTAACAGAATAACATGCACATCATAACAATCATAAACACAAGAGACATAGAGTTTCCTCGGGGAAAACCAAGAAGGTGAAAAACCCCGCAACTTCGTCAGAGATAGAATGAGCACCAATACAAAGATCACAAAGATCAAACCCCAAAAGATATATGTCTTCAGCAGCTACTCCTCCTCCACTTGTGTGCACTCCTCTCTCTCAACTATGCGAGTTGGATGAGTGAGTGAATAATAAATAGAATGATAGAGTCGCACTCTTTATTTATACATTAACTTAACTTGCCTTTAACCCTAACTTGGACGACTTCCTAAGGAAGCCTAATAACCCATCCACGTGACTCATACAAGGCCGACCCCACCAAGGTGGTCTAATAACCCATCAAATATAAGTTACGACACTTCAATGTAACTTGCGACACTTGCAAATACAAATGACGACACTTCCAATCGAAGGAATAATACATCTCCGTTGGGGATACAATAAAGTACAAATGTAATACATTCAATATACAAGTGAATATCTTCCGAAGTTACAAATAAATCAACAAATTCAACATGTTTGTGATGTATGTCCAATCAATATGATCATAAGCATTGTCAAAGTTGATTTTCAAGAAGATGAACTACTAACTAGAACCCCTATCCCTCTCTATGTCCTCCCAAGCTACTAGCATTGCATCCAAAATAAATTACCCCTTGAAAGACCTTATATGTTCTTGTCAATCAATTTTTCTATCCACATCCTTCACTCTCATATCCAATGCCTTAGCCATTCTCTTATAGGAGCCACTCGACAAAGTTACTAGATGTCACCCACCAATGGAATCTCTAGAAACATTATTTTGAATAAGCTTAATCATACCTTGATTGAGTGAATTTGAAAGTCTACCTAAGGATAAAACTTCATATGCAATATTACAAAAATCATCCCCAGTTGTCCACCAAATAACCTTGTAAAACTCACAAGGAAAACCATCATTCCAAAAGGTTTCCAATTTTGCATTGATGAAAGGGTAACAAAGAATTGTCCTTTCATGAAATCCTTTTCCAATGTTTCCCAATGACCAATTGAGACCTTATGACAAGCATCCCTTGTAGCCACAATTGAATCTAACAAAAGGTAAGAAGAAAATGTATTATGAAAGTGCTCACTAATCATAACTCGAATCTCGAATGGGTTCCTCAAGAGATCTGTCTACTCAACGTAGACCAAGAACCTATCATCTACCACCTTATTCTTTAGAAAATCAAAGAAAAACTTAAATCCTTCACCACCCTCTTTAATATACTCTAAATGAGCACACACCTAGGCCCCTCCGATAGTGTACTCCTCCTCCCTCCGCACCACCAACTCTAGTTTGGTTGTGTCCTCCTAAAGAGTGATTTTATGCAAATACTCCTCCAAATGGGTATAAACCACCTCCAGCTTTCATTTGGACTCTCAAAGCTCTCTTTAGCACTTACACGTAACCATGCAGCCCCACCCTCTCATGAATTTAACAGTGTGATGAATGGTTGCCTCCCACTACAACAACCAATCTCTATCACCCCCTAGAATGGGGTACAAGGTTTCAATGCACAATAACACAAAATTCAAGAGAGTCTAATTGAGAAGCATTTAATTTGAACAAGAACAAAGGCTTGGAATCCATCACATGCTCTACTAAAATGAATGTAAAAAAGGCTAGGTGATCTAACCCTGTAGCGACAATCATCGCATCCACTAGATGCATAATCCTAGAAAAGGAAATGCCATCCCATAGACCATAAATCTAATCTATCCTTGATTAAACCCTAATAGAGATTTCTCAGAAGTTGGACCAAACGAATTGTCCACCATAGTCCAACCCTTTCTCTTCCCTGCTAATAATCCACTCCACATGTGGTAGGAAGTCCCCATCCATTCCGAGAGATAGGTGTGAGCCTTTAGATGATTTATTACTGCAAAAATACATTGTTTTCCTTGTAACCAAGCATGAGAATCCTCAGAGGCCTCCACAACTTAGGGGAGAGATCCCATGCATGGCTTATGAATACTTTAGCTAACCCCTTTGACTACTACGAAAACGACCTTGTTAAACCAAACTATATAATAAGAGAAAATAGTTCCTCATAATTTACTCCATTAACTTTAGTTTCAAATTTTATTACAAGTTGAGCATTAAACTTGTTAACAATCCAATGTGAAATCTACTTTTTATAAAGCCACTTACATCTAACGATGTTTCACCAATTTTCAATGCCTCCTACACTAGTTTTGCCCGATGAGTGAGGGGCCACTTAATCTCCAACATCGTTGAATTATTGGGTTCTTGAAATTTTCATTTGTATTCACTTTAATGGCTTCTTCAACCTCGTTGATCTCAACTTGGTGAACATGGACCCTAGCTTTACAAGTCATCTTCTATCATTTCCATTCACATGGCATGTTGTTGCGAACTTGCTTTTCAAGGTTCACTCGCAATAAAGGATTCAACTTCAAGGAGGAATCAAAATCCTTAGCCATTCTCACACAGAAAATGCTTCAAAACACGAGAGTTTCCTCCATGTTTGATTCAATATCCAACGTTGCAATCAGAAAATGCTTCAAATGTTTGCATTGAAGAGCATGATACACATATGTGTGGTGCAATATACACATCACAATACATTTAATGTGTGAATCGTACTAACATTGATAGGCATTCCAAAACTGTGATACACCCAATATTTGTCTAACAATATGAATTATTAACCCACAGTGGGTGGAAGTTGCTAATAAATTGATAATAATAATAATTTAACTAGTCAAGCTAGCACCATATTGGTGTATGATACCATCCCAAAAAGTGGGTGACAGTTGCTAATAATAATAATAATCTGCTTAGCCAGACACCAAATTCCTGTATGAGAGGTGTACAACAATTTGACTACCAATCTGCAAGTCTACAAAAGTGTACGTACATCCTACCCTACCCCTATGGATTTGAACTTCTAAAACACATATTCTTTAACCTTAAACCCACTTTGCTCACCATTACAGCAATAGCAATTGTCAAAAATTTTAAACAAATATAAAAAAATACCCTAAATTCCTTTAACCAACTATTGTTTTAGCTTTTATCAATGGAAAGGTAATTTAGATTCTTTATTGTTTTTGAATGGGTTCGTTAGCAGATATACCATAGAAAAGTTGTACTTTCATAATCATAATTTTCTCTTTTTACCTTATCATCATCTTGTTCAATAAACCCTCATTGAAAAGTTGTACTTTCATAATCATAATTTTCTCTTTTTACCTTATCATCATCTTGTTCAATAAACCCTCATTGAAAAGTTGTACTTTCATAATCATAATTTTCTCTTTTTACCTTATCATCATCTTGTTCAATACACTCTCTTTTTATCTTATCATCATCTTGTTCAATAAACCCTCGTTGATCTCAACAAGTATATGTAAAAAAACTCAAACTTAATAGGTTTAGATTATATTTTCAAATATCTACCTAAAATATTTTATTTTCAAAAATTGATAAATACTAAAAAAATCTAAAAGAAAAACCCACATTATCATTTTAATGGTAAAATCAAAATATGGAAACCATATGGGAACAAAAATACCTTCCCTAGATCGAAAGATCTTGTCCAAAAACTTTATGTCAATAAACAAAATTGAATAATTGAATAATAAAATTGAAACAAAATTGGATGCTTTAAATAAGATAAGCTTGTCTTTGCCTTCAAAGTTGTTTTTAGTACTGTGATTATGTCAACACCTTGAATGATGGAAATTCTGGAAATTCTGTGTAGTGTCCATTATTCTACTATGATTATGTCAACAATTTAAAAATGATGGAAACTCTGCAGTGTCCATTATTTTACTTAAAAACAAATGTAATCATTCCTCATATATTTGTATACACTTTTAAGCAATTAAGTAATAAAATATATAATTCTGAAACAAGAGGATTATCCTATTAAGGAGCAAATTTCATCATTATTTAGAGATTTGGGTCAAACTATGTGAATACACTTTAAAGCAAATATAGATATAAAACAAGAGGATTATTCTATTAAGGAGGAAATTTCAACATCATTGAGAAATTTGGGTCAACCTTTATGCAATTCATTAACTAAAGAGTACACATTTAAACCAGAGGAATCATTAGTCATAAAAAAACAGAGCAGCTCACCTATCGGAGTCACTCTTCTGGTTATGAGTTACTCAACTTTATTTCTATTGCCAAACGACCCAAACACAGGATTTGATTATGTATGGAGTTAACTGACTAATACTTGCGACGACAGATATAGTTTGGCGCATTCCAAAGCTACCGATGTCGCGACAGTATTGTGTGTGGTCATCCCGTCTCTTGTGCTGGTTCTTTCCTCTTTGTCTCCATGATTAATTATTCTTCGTTGTCTTCCCAAGGACGATTTTAACTTTTGTTCAGAAGTTTTCATATTGGCCCTTCTTTATGATTTTCTTATTTTAAGAGGAGAAATAACAAACACAGCTGTCTGTGACGTTCTTTATGAAGTTTTTCACAGAATTGAATGTAAACGACAACACCATTTGTGATCTGCAATGCCACGAGATTCCATGATAACAATCCAAATGGGAATGGGTTGCTCGTGTGGCAAATAATGTGTATATTTGACCAGAATTTTTATTTCAGTAAGATTTTTTATATGCTGTTGAAATTACGGGCATTGATTCTTAGAGATTCTTAAAATAGTATGTAGCTGTTTCAGAGAATTTGCAGAACTTCATTATCAAAAAATTAGTGATTTTCATTGTCAGATTTTATACTTTGACGAGGGGCTTTTACTATACGAATAAATTACTCCATCTAAACACTGGTTTGCACTGTTCGTGAAAGCTGTTGGGCATTCGATGACAATCAACCAAACTTTATGTAGGAGGAGGTCCATATAAGTGGCTCCTAAATAATTATAAACCCAAACATTTGATGGTCACATGGGTTCTGTGTTGACTGCATAAATTTAGTAAGGCATTTTGAAAGAGCACGGAAAGAAAACAGACGTTTTTCAAAAACGAAGTGGGAACCCATTTGGGGTAAATTTATATTATGAAATAATACTATTTCAGAATAATTATTTTTTAAATTTTAATTAAAACCGAGATATTATGGTTTTTTATTAATTATTTTTATTAAAATAAAACATGGTGAAAAGTTTAATTTGGTTTTAAAAATAGTTATGAATTAGTATGCCTCTCTTAAAGAACATAAGCTTCTTTTGGTTTTGAAAATAATTATAAATTAACATACCTCAAAGTCACAAAAGAGAACATCTCAGTGAAATGTACAAAGGAAGCAAAGTCTTTTGGGATGGTCCATGAAGAATAGACAAAAGATTTGTTGAACAAGGTTTCTGAATAACTAATTAGAGTGAGTGAGATTCACATTCATCAACAAGCCAACAAGGACTCAACAAAAGTGAGGGTTTCTATTGGAGTTCTCACAATGCTCCATTAAAAATTTTAATTGCTAACCCAAATGAGACATGTGGCAAGAACAATGCATTGATAATAGTATTGGAGTAGGAGGAAAGCAAGATGCAACATTATGTCTTGAGACATTTGTGTGGATGGTTCGTACAACATAATAAGACACTTAGTTAGGTGGCTAACTTAACTGTCGTCACTTAGTTAACTATATCTTCTTTGTTGTCACTTAGTTAATTCTCTTTAAGTGATTCTCCTTGATTTACGGAAGTGTTGTCTTTTAGTTTAACTAAAATGAAAACACTTTAGTTAACTAGTCCTTCTTATTTAACACTTAGTCAATTGAAATCATGCTAATTGATTTACTTGAAGTGACCACTGTGAGTTATTTAGTTATCTGAGCCATATCTTTAATTGATGCTTTAACTGAAGCATTGATACTTAATTGAAGTTTTAACAATTCGAGTTCTCTTAGCTGAAGTGTTTGCATGAGCAATTTCGAATTCTCTTGATCTCCATGCTTTACCTTTTATTTCTTTATCTTTTACTACATGGTCAATATGTGCTAACTTTAATTATCCATCACATTACATTATACTAAGAAGAATTATCGGATGTTGTGATCATATTATATTATTCCGGACCAAATGATCATCTGCTAAAGTAATTCACTTTAGAGGTGATCAATCTCTAAATGAGATTTAATAGCAATCTGGTGATCATGGTTAATAATACATCACACAACATTAAATGCTGTAACAAGTAAAACATGACCTTTATACAGAAGGTCCACCTCTATACGGGAGGTCCATCTCATGGATACCTTTATACGGAAGGTTCACATGATAATCATGACTTGACACACAAGTCCAGAGTCTTGTCCAACAAGACTTTACAACATCATTACTTTGATCAAGTACCTCTATACGGGAGGAATATCCTTTACACGGAAGGCAATCAAAGTGCTCACCTATATACAGGAGGATCAATCTTGGCTACACAAGATTGGTTTGGAGAATGTCTCCTAATGCTGTATATTTAACATAATTCACCTCCTACAGAAGAGGATAATGAGAACAAGAGGGTCTCCTCCCAATCACATATTGGGAAATTTGAAAAACAATTAGAGAACAAGAGGTTTTAGTCCTCAACACTTGATCTTTCATCACTCCATAATCCACATTATCACGGGTTCAACTCGAGACCAAGGAACTAATTCATTTCCAAGATTGATATGAGAATCTTTGATGGCAATGATTCAATAACATAAATATCCAAATGGTGCAATTCTTTGATCTACACCAAGTGCCAACTTTACAAAGGGTAACTATTGCATCCTTGTATTTAGAACCTAAATAATTTATGTGGTACTAATGGAATTGTAAATGTAAAAATGACTCTATTGTATTTGTTCTATATTTACGGATGAATTGTTAGCATATTATGGGGATATTAAGAGAAACACCTTCTTTATCTAATTAACAAATCTCAGGCAAAGAGGTTCAATTACAGAGCACATTAAGTAGTTTCAAAAATTGAATCTTAGAGTGAAGAACATTCCAAAGGATAATTTGCTGGATCTCTTTATGGGAAATTTAAAGGAGAGAAACGAGCATGAGGTACGTCTCTTTGAACCTAAATCATTGGAAAATTCTTTTATTTTGGCTAGGAAAGTTGAAAGTAAAAATATGGCTACTAGAAGGGTTGCTATTAACACCTATAGAGAAGAAAATGTTTCCTCCTCAAACCTCAATCAACCTACAAGGTTAATGCCTCAACAAGAGGAGGAAAGAAGAGAAAAAATACTATGTTTCAATTGTGATAGAAAGTATAGTAAGGGGCATATATGTAGTGAGAAGAAATTATTCTGCATAGGTCGTGAAGTGTTAGAAGATCCAAAACTGGAATAGTCTCAAGAGTCGAAACCAGAAGATGCCATTTCAACCATATCTTGCCATGCATTAGACGGCGTTAGCACTCCTCAAACTCTTAGCATATAAGGTTATATCAAAAAGAAAAAAAGTAACGATTTTGATTGATTATGGCAATACCCATAACTTCATTAATTACAAATTATTACAAATTAGCCAAACTTCTCAATTACATCATATATCCAATACCAAATTTTTGAATAATGATTATAGATAGAAGTGAACAATGACATTATGGTAAAAATTGACATCAAATTCTTGTGTACTCCATTCATGTGAGAAGGCCACAAACAACCTAACGGTTCAGAAAATGTAAGGGGCTCCACAATGCAAGAATATGTCAACACAATAGATACTACTTGCAATCGAAGGAAGGAATTGCAATTGCCAAAATTACTACATGGACGTCGAATCAATATTTATTTATTATATATACATTTTTATTTGAAGCATATAAAATCTAAACTATATGGATTTTTCTTGGTAACAAGAGGATTAAATTGCAATTATTGGTTTCATATATGGAACTTTTTTCTTGGTAAGAGGGTTAAAGTGTAATTATTGGTTTATATATGTAACACATGAAGGTTAGAAATTATTAAAAATCATATTTTACTAAAGATAGTTTTAATAATAAATTATAAAAATGGATTGGATTTTCAGTGAGCGATGGATTATCAATGAATTATTTTACATAATTTTTTATATTTTCAAAAATTAACGAGTTACAATTATTCATTATTAATCAACAATTAAATTGTTACAAATTTTATTACATTAAAAAAATAAAATTCTCATAAATTAATTGCATACATGAATGAAACAAATTAAAGAATTATTTTGAAATAGTTGAAAAAAATAAGTAAAAAACCTTGATTAACAACTAAATTGTTACAAGTTTTATTATATTAAAAAGATAAAAACCTTATTATACTTGCCGATAGGTAGTGCATCATTGTGATCGATATGCTTTGACTAGCTATTAGCTAGTTTGACTGTGTATTAGTTGTGCATTTTATTTTGCATTTTAACCAAACTTTTCAGATGCATTATTTTATGTAGTTCCTTTACCCTAAGTTTGGAAAAGCTTAACTTCAATGCTATTAGCTAAAATGTTGAGAGTTTTATTGCCGACCCAACAGCAGAATGGTGGGTGCTCGAGCCTAAGCATTGAATACAATTAATGAATACATTTAATGAGCATTGAATTACTGGCTCATTGTTATCAATGCTCACCGCCTTCAGCACTGCTTTGCTGGCTTCATGCACCGCCTAAATGATCACCGCCTTCATGCACTGCTTTGTTGGCTGACCGCCTTCATGCACCGCCTAAGCTTCTGCACTACTCTCACCTCACAATACCTCAAATTAGAATTCAAGGACAACACAATGCTATTTCCCTTATGCAGTTTGCTTTCCATGGAATTTGTTCTCTTAGACAATTTGGTTACCATGGATTTTGTTCTCTTAGAGCTATGTCAAGTTCTATTGCCACTTTTGAAGACATTGTTGAATGATGATTATGTCAAGTATGCCTCTTATATTGCCACTTCTGAATACATTGAGCAGTGTTGAAGGATGCTTTTAAGTACCTGAGAAATTTGGTTGTACTGATACTTGCCTCTAAAGCCTTGGCCTATAGGGGTGCTCTGCAGGCGCTTCAAAGCCTTGGCCTGGTGCTCTACTAGAAATCACAGAGTAGGAGTCTTCCAAGTCTTCCAATTTGTAGATGGTGCCAGTGTTCAACACTTGAACTCTTGGAGAATCTTGTTGTGTATATATGTCCGAATCTGCAATTGGGCACATGAGTCTTCCAATTATTCCCGGAAGAGTCATGTAACTATGCACAGGTATGCACATTCTCTTTGCAAAATTGGCTTTGTGAGAACAATTCCAGGAGGTTGTTTAGACATGTCCAGTTATTCCTCAAAGAATCAGGCACATTCTCTTTGCACAACCATATTATGCATCTGCTAAATATTCCAACTACTGCAACTAAAAATATGTATTTTCTGTAGTAGGTTGAAAGTCCTTGAAGGTCATTTTATCAAGAATTACATATCTGAAAGTCCTTGAAGGTCATTTTATCAAGAATTACATATAATCTTATCATCTGCAACCGGGATCTCATTAAATAATTTTGGATACTAGAATTAGCATTTGATGGAGCGAGTTCACTTCCAAAGCCATGGCGAAGTTCCTGTTGGTTTCTGGAGTATCCATTGTGCTGCAAAATCAATTTACACATTACTGCCTAACAGAAGCCCCAAAAGCCAAAACCAGTGCATGGTATAAATGTAAGATAAATCAACAAAACTTACTATGGTTAGACTGTCTTATTGTTATTTCTCTTCATCGTATTATTCCCGCCGTTCTGATGCTTCTGTGGGTTGTTGTTCTTATCTTCCTAGGCAGATGGGGGCCAAATTTCCGTGTCATTTATCTTAATCCAATGTATATAACAGAATAAACAACAACTTACCAGTTATTTTCGGGAGCATTCTTGCGAGGAAACATAGAACTTGAAACTAGAGAAGCTCCCCAATTTCGTGTTTGCAATAAACCCCTAACTTTTACTCCATAGCATATCGAGGTCATAATACCTGAAATGGATTTATGATAGCAATAGTTGAAGCTGCAATACAAGCAACAATTGCTTTCTGTTACTTTTCTTCTATAGTCCATGGAGTTGAAATACAAATACGACCAAAGTTGCTTTGTTGGACTTGTTGTAGGTGAGACTCATGTTTGGGACTTTGAATGCGATAATTAAAATGCACTAAGGGACATTGAATGAATGTCATTCTTGTTGGAGGAAGTGGATACTAACACAAAGTGAGAGCGGTTGTTGCTAGAGAAACTAGAGAAAGACAATTGATTTGGTTAGCAGTAGATGCATGTTCTCAAACAACCACTCCATTTTCACATTTGCAATACATGCATGCTGCCACCTAACTAGAATCGTTTCACTGCTACAACATTGGGTGGTGTGGGGGGAACTCGTTTGGGTCCTGTCTATTCAATGCTTACAACTTACAAGCCTACTAAAAAAACTCACATTGATGGTTGTATGAATTAATTTCACTTAAACCTACAGACATATAGAGACACCGGATAGGTGCACAACGTGGCTGGAAATGATATCAAATTCCGGGGAAACATAAATGTGTTTTAATAAACTAATTCCAAACTATCAGGGAGTAGAGAGACCACGCCATGATGCCATCTTGTGGATAAATGTAAACAACAAATTCCATCCCACAACGTGGCTTTGAGAAAATAACATAGAGAAAATTCGGAGGAACAAGTGGGATGAAAAATTATTATCACGTCCAGAACATTTTAAGGAGAGAACATTTTAATTAGGCCTTTAATTCTATTTGTGAACAGGAAGCAGTAACAAATTAATCAGTAAAGGAACTTACTCTTTCCATTTCTTGAGTCCACCTCCTAATGTGTCTGTGACAATTCAACAACTTTGTAGTGAAGGAAGGAGCTGGCAACAAGAAAAAAAAACATTGTGCATTGGACATGAACATGATCTTTATTTGTCTTGAAAATAATGAGAGTTATATTTTATAAATTATTTTAATTTCACGGATTCTAAATAAGTTACCATCCGTCTGCAGAAGCATAGATATATCAAAATGGAAATCTAATATTTTTTTACTTAAATTAATAAATAATCAAATTCATGTACTATGCTACTAATGTAATATTCTATTTAATTATCATTATAGATCATATTTGGAAATTAGGATCTATTTGTGCCAGAAATTGTTTCTAGGCCACAAAGAAACAAGCCAACACAATCTCAAAAAATACAATCAAGTAGAAGTAAGTTTTAAGGTTTTTTGATAGGTTTTCTGGTTATAAAGTTTGGGAACAAACATGGAATACATTCATGAGAAAATTAGGAATTGAATCATATGCAAAAGAAGACAAAGATGCATAATATATTCACCAAACTCCAACAGAGCATAATATTGAAGTTCATTCATAAAAGATAAGCATTACCAGCATACAAACATAGACCAGCAATGAATTTATCAATTAAGCAACTTAACAAGTTAAACAATGAAGCCAACACACAAACTGAAGGGTAAAAAGGATCATATATTTCATAATTTTGTCAACAAATAAATATAAGAGTTATGTACTTAGCTCATCAATAAGTCTAGCAGACCTCTTGAAGTTCTCCCAAAAATCGAACCCTGTTTCTGTCTTTCTCCACTCTCTAAATACTATTTTTTTTACAAAATTAGTTAGGGTTTAAACCCTAACTGCTCTCAACCCACTCATCGATGAGATAAAGTGAAATAAAGTATTTCTTTAAAAGCATAACTAAAAACTAGCTAACTAAAGTATCTATTAAAAGATCCACAAGTAACTGACTAACTACCAACTCAAAGGTCTTTGGCAGCTTCAACTAGTAAGGCTATTCCATCCGAGATTTGGGCCTTCTTCCTAGCTCTCTTTTCTTCAGCTTCTGTATCTGCTAACTTCCTTGTAAGTTTTTCATTCTTCTGCTGCAAGTCTCTGATAGTCTGCTTCAACTCTGCATAATGCACATCTGTGCTTCTCTTTCTCTTCAAGGCTTCTTTAGAAACTGTTATTAACTCTTGATAATTCTCATTCACTTCCTGTAAATATTCTCTTATCCTTCTATTTGCTAGGACTAGAGCATCATTAGTCTCCTTCATGCATTCCATTTGATGCCTGTATTGTTTGATGGTTCTTTGCAGGTTCTCCATGTCTGAGTCAAAAGCCTTCCCTGTTGTGGTATTTTGCATCTCACTGGGCAACCAAGGGACATTCAGCCTTCTGAAAATATCTTCATCTTCCTGTAACATCTCTGAAGACACACCATGAACAATAGGGTTTTCCTGACTCGTTGCTTCAATAGGTGTATTTTCATCTATCAAGTGCTGATTTTCAGAATAAGAAACTATAATTTCCTTCTTCTGTTGTTCTTCTATCATTTCATCTCTTAATTCCAGAAACACAGCAGATAGTTTGGTTTGAGTGAAACTGGAGTCTTCTGCTGATCTCAATGACTTTTTCCCTTTTGTATGATGAGAAACTGGACTGTTTATAACTGCTTCCTTCTTGATCTTGGGTTCTTCATTTGAAGATTCATCATCAAGTACACTTATCTCTTCTGTATTCATTCTAGGGTTTAGCAGCTTTTTCATACTCAACCATAACTTGTTTTTAGATCTGGTTTTTGGTCTCCATTCTGAAGCAAGCTCTTTCACCATCTTCAAAGTTTTTCCTTGATGTTTAACTGTGGCTATCTCTATAGCTTTGATTTTGGTTTTCTTTTTCTTTGATCTCTTTGTTTTATCCTCTTGACTATAATTTTCTGTGTATGTATCCACCCTAGCTTCAGTTTTGACAGTGAATTCATCTTCCTCTAATAGATATCCCTCATCCTCAGATAAGACAGTGATGGGGCTCCTTTGTTGGACCTGAATGTCTTCTTTCTCTATAGCAACCTTTTCTGTGACAACAATTTTCTCTTCACTGAGAGTTTCTGCTGGCGCCATGTGTTTCTCAGGCTGATGTTCTTTTTGTGAAAACAGTGGATATTTACCTTTGCTGTCAGCTGCAACATTTTGAGGTTCATTGTTACCCTTCAAAGACTCTGGTGCTTCTTCAAGTTTAATCTCTTTCTTGTCTTCAGACTTGATCTTCTGACCTAGTTCTCTGACTAGAGATTGCCTTTTGTCTACACGTTTTTTGGTTTGCTGCTCTTTTTGCTTGGTTTGAAAAACAGACCAAAACAAGAAATGCTCCCATGTCTTCCCTTCTCGTTGTAGAATAGTACTGATAATAAGCTTGATCAGACCATGGTGGAAGATGGATTGTGTAGTATGATCATGATGCCCCTTAATTCTACTTGACATCTTTTGCAGACTTTTGAATAAGAAGAAAGGAAGGTTCATTTTGGATTCACCAACCAAATGCTGTAAAAATCTAAAATGGTATTTGAAGACATAAGCATGTCTGCCTTCACAAGTGATATAGCTTTGTAGGATTTTAATGGGTTGCACCCACTCATCCCTGACCTCCTGGATTAATACCCCTTTGCGCCAGTCTGGAGTAATACCAGGTAAAAGGTACCTTTGATCATGAAAAGTGAAAGGCAATTTTTTGAACCACATTTCACCTTCATTCCTGACTCCTGTAGCTTCAGCAACTAACTCCACAGTCAATTTAAACTTTAAAGTATCAAATACTATCATGTCCTGATTATAGCTTTGGGAAAATTTATAAGAAACCTCAGTGTTATAGCCATCGATTTTCTTGAAAAAATCCAACCAACCAGCATTTTGAAAAAGCTTTACACAATCTGGAAATTGGTCAATCCATTTCAGCTCAGTGGGCTCAGTCCTATTTGTTTTGCCACTTTTACCCATCTGCTTTCAATAACTGAATTTTGTGTACTTTTGGAGTTCTATTGATGACCTAACATCTGCTTTCAGATTTTGAAAAAGTAGTGGTTCAATGTACTGCTAATTTTCAAATTTCCACTTGTCACAACGTCTCAAAGAACTCTTAAATTGATCTATCTTTGACAGGAGCTTTGTTTAGAGCCTACATTTATGTTTTCCTTAATGAATTTTAAGAAAACAAGCTTTACTGAGAAAAAACCCCAATTTAGCAGCCACTATCGGTTTAACGCTGAATACCCTATTCCGGTTTTGCTGTAGATGTTTAAATCAATTTTTGAGGTACCTAATTGTTCAGTTTAACTGTACAAGTGTCTTCAGGTCTCCAATTCGCTACCAGCTGGAAGAATGAGCAAGGCCTAATTTCTCTGTAACTGCAACTTTCGGTTTTCAGGCACATGTCCTCTCTCCACCTAATCTCCAGTTTCATGATGCATATGTGAAATAACTCCTTTCACATCAAATTCGGCTTACACCTCCTCCTGTCATGATATGCACTGTTCCAGCTGATGATTACCACGATCTCTTCCACGATACAGCCACACCTGCTTTCATGATGATTACTGGAGCAACATGTATCAACACCCTTCAATCATGCGATTAGTCACTTAGCAATGAAACCATGCGAAAATTCAGTTTTAAAAAACGGTGATTTCGGTTGGCGCGATATTCTTGTAGCGCCACTATATTAATTTTTCATGATTGCGCTACAAGAATGATTTGCATTCAATTTTGGCCCTAATTCAACCATTTTTTCCAATTTAAATTAAATTTAAATGATAAACCACACTCTTTAAATATATTTGTAACATTATTAATTAATATAAGTCCTATTGATCCCTTCAAATCCTAAAAGAAAAATAATAAGAAATCTAAAGGCAAATTTTTTTAAAAATTTCACTTTAAAATCAAAAATTTCCTAAAGGAAGCAAATGAGAGAAATTAAGCAAATGAGCAAACTTAAAATAAAAATCACAATCAAAATATATAAAATTGAAAGAAACAAGTTCATGACTTAACAGGATCTTTGGAAGTCTTTTTCCTCCGTAAAGCTCAGAGAATCTAACTGACTGTTTTGATTGTTTTCAAATACCGATGTGCTTGATAAGGTTTGGTCAGCAATGTTGAGAACAAATACTCATGAAACCAACCATATGTGGCATGGCGCTTAGCTGCAGGAAGTAGGTAAAATTACCAAAAGTTATAAAGTTCAAATTAGTTGATAATTAATTGTATATTCCTAATTCTATGGTGTTGGATTATGAGCTTCACAGGGTAAGTAATTAATAACATTGGAAAACATAACATAGTTACTTGCTCAGTGACTTATACGGTTTGTTAGAGCTAAAATTGTACCCCAATTTTAATCTCTATTTCTTGTTTTTCGTTTTTATTTTTCATTTTTATTATTTATTTTAGTCATACTATTTAAGTCTTTTTATTTTATTTTTGGATTGAACATTGGCTTATAAATACTTAATCTTCATTTTTGTCTTCAAATACATAATTCAATATTATTCCTAACCCTTGTATAAAGGTTTTGTGAACATTTTATAAGTGAAATGTGACTTGGTACATTTCGGAAGCCTAATCATTAGACTTGACACATACGGGCGCTGTCGGAATCCTGAATCATTGAAGTTCATGGTCGACGCATGTCCAGTTTCATGCACTAGTTTTTATGAAGGATTGGCCCAATATTTTGGTCAGGAAGAGCGTAACATCTGTCAAGCTTAATCACTCCACAACATATGCCCTGAAAGCAGAGACCACGGGTTAAACCTAGCTCCACGTTTTCATCACTGTAGAGGATTGGATCGGGACATCTGTTTGTCGGTTAAAAAGAGCTCGTTCTAGACACAGCAGGTACTCAGTGAATCAATAAACATGAAGAAGAGTGGAAAATTATGTAGACTGGAACCAATTAGCACTGAATGGGCAAAGGACTTCCCCGAAAACGCAGAATTGTTCAAAACGACAGGATGGTTCTCCTTTTTTGAAAAAATTACAGGTTATAACTTGGAGGTCACTCGATCTTTTTCTCAGAATTGTTCAAACTCCTATGCTGAATTCCAAACCCTAAATATTGAGTTAACCGAAGGATTTATAGCTAAAGCAACTGGTTTAACTATCGAAGGAGAATGCTAGTTGAAAAAGATTCCATTCAAATTCGACCCAAGTTCATTTCTGTCGCTCGGATTTGAATCTATGGATTGGAACAAGGGCATTCACCTCAGTGCTGTCAAAACATAATGGAGGGAGGTTATCGAGACTCTGCAGTGTTACATAACTTGTGAAGGAAGGTTTGCTACAATGTACAAATATCACTTTAGGTTCATGTTACATTTAAATGATCAATTGAAGATGAATTTACCCTTTTACTTCTTGAAAAGCCTCATCAAAATGTCTAACAAGGTAAAGGGCCATATAGATCATACAAATTAGTATTTCTTTCATCACGGTATGGTCTAGTTGATAGTGTCAATAGATCTTATGAAGAGGAACTATACTTCTTATTTTGGTCTGGATTCGAACCCGAGAAAAGCACAAATCAGGAAGAAGCTGAAAAATCAGTTAGTAAACAGAGGAATTTGCAAGGAAGACATTGAGTTCAAAGACAACCTAGCTTCACTAAAAGGTTAAAAAGGAACATGGTTGAGGAGGTGAACTCACTAGGAGGAGATGACTTAGGAGAAGAACTAGAAAAACCAAAGGAACTAGAACATGAACATCTATCAGAAGGAAATTCCTTAGCATCATGCAACGAAGAGATCACATCGACCCCTGACACTCCTTATGTCACCAGGGAGAAGTTAATAGAAGAGGGTAGGGATTTTTCTACAAATATTGAAGCTGTTATAAAGCCTATATCTAAACCTGAAATGCCAAAGTGGAGGCCCAAAACCAGGGCAACAAATAGGTTAAGGCTGAATATGAGAAGGGATTTAAATCCTAAATTGGAGAGGGAAGAAATTACAACAATTGAGGATTCTTCAACTGAAGAAGAGATCAAGGATAATACAGAGAAGAATAATCAAAATGTGATAGAATTAATGGAGGAAAATTGTGAAGTTCATGAAGAAGAAAGGATTCCAAACTTTGAACTTGGATCGAGTTCAGGAATTGATCATTCAAAATTTCCAATAGAGGACATGGATGTAAAAGAGCCAAAAGGACTTATATGAAACACACGAGGATCTGCTCATTAAAAATATTGAAGTCCCTCTAAGCTCAGAGAATGAATAAAATCCAATACATTAGGAAAAAATCCAAATAGGTTCAGAAGCTGAAATTCTCAAGAAATCATTACAACAATCTAAAGTCCAGAATGAATATTTAAATGATGCAAATGATAATCTCATGCATGCCAATAGAAGATTAAGGGAATATTTGGAGGAAGTGAATGGTCATTATCAAGAACTAATCACAGCTGCAAAGGAAGTGTTAAAAATGAAGAAAAATGCACAAAGCCATATTGAATATTTAACCAAGCAAAATGTAGAATTATCAAACAAGGTCCAAGTGCTGGAATCAAAACAGGTTTGTCTTCTCAAAAGATATCAAGCATTGGATGGACTCACTATTCTAGCAGAAGCAACTCTCCAAATATGAGATTAAGGATAATCATGCAGATGTCAAGCAAAGCGTAATGATGTAACACCCCCTTCCATCGTCAAAGGCAAGGAGGGGAAAACGTTAACAACACAGGGCTTCCGTAAAGGCTTAGCCCCAATACTGAGACCCATAACGCATGCAATTTTAAACTAGTAGGTGCAGACATAAATCCAAGAACTACACAGCGGAATTTAAACTTCACATATGCACACAATTTCTTCACGCGTTCAGCATACACATATCAACCATACATGTAATCAGTCATTAAATATCACATTGCATAAAACATGATGCATTTCATTCCATTAATCATGAATGCATTGCACAACACATACTGTATATAAATTAAATCACAGATTACTCATCTTGAACTGTAATGGTCCAAACGACTGGCTATGGAGGGTCAACGTTCCTCCCAACCGTAGACCTCTGTCCAGCTTGTGTTCTTTCAGCTGAGAGGTCACCCCCGAGCTGGGCCGTGTATCCACTACGGAGGACTAGCTGGGTTCACTCATAGCCATGGCTTCAGTCAAACATCCAAGCAGATAGAGGAGGGTAGTGCTAAGCCAGTGAGCTCAACCACAGAGCTACAGGCATCTCAAGTGAACTCAACAGTTAGGCACCCACATTACCTACCACATCCAACACAAGGAAGATCCCTTCTCTGTTACACAGTCCCTCAGGCAACTCTTCCCTCCAGTGCTCTTCAGGATGGGCATAGAAAGGTCCAGCTGCTGATCTCTGAGATCCTAGCCTTCACTGGGTTTATCAAGCACACCCAACCTCTGCATAGTCAATCCCAACTCGATTTCTCACCATTCTGCTCACCAAATGCTCAAATCCGTCACTCGTTTTCTGAGCTGCAAAAACGGGGTTTTCCCATTGATTTCGGGGTAGCTAATGCTCCCAAATTTGCCCCAAGGTTCATGCTATTGGATCCCCCATTGGATTTCCCTGTCCCCTGCCAAATCTGGACGTTTTTGGTCTTTTAAAAACTGGGTTCTCTCAAGGTCGCGATTTCTCGTTTTTCCTCACTGCCGGCACTCGTTTTTGGATGGGAATGATGCTAGGTAGTTTCACAATGGACTGGGGTGAGAATCAAGCAACCCCCCATGAGGTTGAGTGACTTCTTGCCCAAGTAATCAGAGCCCATGCCCACCCATACGAATTTCAGGGCTGCCCATGCTCCATTGAAGCCATGGGCTGAAATCTCAACCACCTTCTTACAGCAGGCATTAATGTCACCTAGGGAAGTCAATGGGTTCTCATAATGACAAATGGCAGCCTAGGGTTTAATCCCATAGCCCCCTCACCACTCCCTAGTGGATACACGTGGCCCCTTCTCATTCGTTGCCTCCATAGCCAGTTTTTGGTATTTTATTTCAATGTTAAATATTTACATCAATTTACAATATCCCATGGCTTAATAGCACATGGGTAACAAAATATCAAGCGTGTCTAATTTAAATAAAATCCGAGCATAAACTAGCGGGGCCTTGGCCTTGAGCTCCACGCTAGGGAAACATACATCGCGTATTTGCAATATTTACATTAGAGCCAATATTGCCTAAGGGTTCAAAATTGGGGTATTACAAATGACACATCTAGCTGATAGATATGAAAGTCATAGATTCTAGGAGTTAGTTTTACTATATTTAGAAACTCCTTCTTTTTGTAGACTTCTTGAACCAAATCAAATCCTTAAACCTCTTTTGAGGACTTTTTGTAATTATAAAAGGGAGAAGGATAGTAAGAGTAGAGGTTGTATTTTTGTTCTGGAAGGGTTAGATGCTACCAAGCTATGTACCAGAGACACATATGACAGACTCTCAGTAAGTTTTGAAGACTGTATATGTTTGGAATGAAACATATAATATAAGCCATGTGCTAATCTATATTTTTTGGTTAAAGTTTATGATCACTTTGATCACCTTGCTTATCACTTCATTTCTTGATAAACGTTTTTAGCCTGAGATGCTTTTGAGTTTGAGGACTTAACTAAAGTATTTAAGGACTGTTTTTAATTTATGATCTTGAAATTACTATGGTTTATGCTATTGTTTCATTCTTGAATGTTCAGATCTTCAAAGTTGATTGCTGATTTAGTTATTATATGTTGTTTATATTTCTTTACCCTATCCATTCATGTTTCCTTCACAATTTACAAGAATCAACCATTTTTTCCACTTTTTCCTATTGGATGTCCTAGCTTGTACCTTTGTATTCTAGGTACAATTTCTAGTGCAAACATCTTTTGGCGTCGTTGTAGGGGATGGAAGTGAAGAAGATATTCCCTGGGTTTGACATTAATAGATATGGTTTTGAAGGTGAACATAATCAGTATATTCTTTTCATAGACTACATTTTTCACCAGTTTGTTAAAGGAAAGCAATTGTAGCTCCTTAAAAAATTGGGACTAGAGAAAATCCTACATCTCCTTTGCATCCAGGAGTTTCAGATCTAGAGAAGAATTTGAAGGATGCCAGGAAAAAAATGAGCTCTACTTCGTCTGGAAGATTTTAGTAGCCTTCATCTATAGTCATACCAAGTCAGTCACAACAAGCTTCTCCTTCTGCAAATTTACAGCCTGAGAAAGAAGAAAAGGAACAAGATTTGTCTTTTCTTATTCCTACCATTCAGGTTGACAACTTTCAGGTTTACACCAATCCCTTATCATCTGAAAAATTCAAAGATGAGCTTCTAGATTCTGGAGGTTTTTCATTGAAATATCAACTTCCACCTTATACTCCTCTCACAAGTAAGATCCCATTTAACAAACTTAAATCCAATAATCCTACTTCCCCATCAAGTCAGATTAAATCCAACAGGCCTCCTTCTCCACCAAGCCAAGTTAACCCAAACATGGTTGGTCAGCCTCTTGATATGATGGATCATATAGTGGCTGCAAGATATGCCCCATTGGTTCTACCTTAGCCCCTTAATGCCCTTCCTGGAGGTGATTACCATAAATATCTCCCTAGGTTCAATGGTCAATGCGAGGTTACTGCAGAAGAACACAAGAATGCATTTTTCAATTATGCTAATAATCAAAACATTGAGATTAAGGATGTTTGGATGCGATTGTTTGTACAAATCCTAGATGGAGACGTGAGAAAATGGTTCAGAGAGTTACCAACAAACTCCATAGATGGGATAGAAGCTTTAGAGGAGGTGTTTATGAGACAATGGGGGGACACTAAAGATTATATTTACTACATCACTAAATTTGGAGCTTTGAAAAGGAAGAAAAATTAAACAATCATATATTTTTCAAAGCATTTCAATAAGATGTACAGTAATATACCCGCTGAAATAAATCCTTTTGAGACATCAGCAAAGCTCACTTATGCTAATTATTTCGATTATGAGTTTTCTTTATTATTAAGAGAAAGAAGGCCTGTATCTTTGTTAAACACACAACATGATGCATTGGAAGTTGAGTCAAATATGTTAGAATCAAGTAAACTTAAAGATAAATCAGAATATCAAGTGCATGATAAAAAAGGAAAAAATGAAATGATGCCATCAACTTCTACAGAAAAAAAACATCAGAAAATAAAATGGATGAAATGACCAAGTTAGTCAAGAATCTGTGTGCAAAAATCAATAGATTGGAAATGGAAAATAAGAATCAAAGCATACCTGTGTAAAAAGGATATCGAAATCCAAACCAATTCAGACGACCTTTTGTTCCTAGGTTTTAACCCCAAGAAAGAAGAAACAATGACATTCAAAGATAAAGGGGAGATAACGAGGATCAGAGAATTCAGCGCCCTTTTTAAAATAATTTGTTGGATGAAGTAGAGGAGGTTGAAGATTTATATCAGAACATTAGCCATCTTGAAGAACAGTCATCTGAAATTTTTCTTACTAAAACTCATTATCAAAACTATGAGTATTTTGATCTAGATGCTCATCAACAAAATGATCTCAGTTATACATCTTCAGCTGATATTTATCACGCAGATCCAAGAAAGTCTTATAATCTAAGATCTGGTGCTAAGAAAGTTTCCCATATTCCTATGAAGAAAGTAGCTGCTCCTATCAAACAGTTTCCTGATCCATCGTTGGAGAAGAAGAAGAATCATCGGGTTAACAAAGCTAAGCTCGCAGAGTTTGAATAAACTAATAAGAATATTCAAGGTTTCAATTTTGAATATGAGCTTAGTAAAGTCAAGATCCCTATCCCATTAACAGAGTTGATGAAAACACCTTCATATAGAGATCCTACTTACAGAATGTTGAACTCACAAACTAGTCAATTTCCTTTTGATACTGTAAACCTACAAGATGAACATCCTACCATTACCTTTGGTCCTTCCTCAGCTGGCAAAGCTGAAAATAAGTTAGATTTTCCTCCTCCTTTTTATATTACCTTAACAGTTCATGAGAAAATGTTACATAATTGTATGTTAGACTCTGTAGCTTCTCATAATCTTATTCCCAAAGCTTTCATGGAAGCCCCGGGTTTGAGCGTTACCAAACCCTATCATGACCTATTTGCTTTTGATTCAAGAGTAGTTAAGTGCTTAGGAGTGATCAAAGATCTAGTTGTTAGCCTTGCACAATTTCCAATGAAAAGTGTCATTATGGATGTGGTCATTGCTAATATTTCACCTAAGTTTGGCATGTTGCTATCAAGATCTTGGGAAAAAAGAGTAGGAGGCACCTTGCAGATGGATCTGTCCTATGCTACTATTCCAGTCTTTGGAGGAGAACATAGAAGGTTATACAGAGAAGTACAACTAGCCTATTTGGTAAGTGATAATGATAATCTAGCAAATCACCCAATCTATGCTATGGAAGAAGATATAGGATCTTGTATGTTGCATTTGAGTAATGAAGATACAACTGGTACTTTGAAAGTGGAAAAGGAAGCACCAGTCCGACACAATATTGAAAATCAGGATGATTTATGGAAAATGTATTTCGATGGTTCATCATCCAAAGAAGGAGTAGGAGCAGGTATTGTTCTCATTTCTCCAAGAGGTGAGATTATCTGTTTAATGTACAAATTGGAATTTCAGAAAACTAACAACACAACTGAGTATGAAGCATTAATACTTGGGATAAGAGCTGCAAAAGATCTGGGAATTCAACAACTCACTGTTTTTTGGAGACTCCAAATTAGTGGTCCAACAAGTGAAGGACATTTATCAAGTAAAACATGAATTGTTGAAAGTCTATAGGAATGAGGTATGTGATATGGTCGATAATTTCTTTCTGGCATTCAATGTATCTTTTATTCCTAGGGATCATAACCAAACAACAGACTCATTGGCTTTGGCAGCCACTTATTTCAGAATTCCCAAAAAAACTCAGTTGAAATATCCTATTGAAGTTAACTATAGACCTTTAGTGGCAGATAACATCAAACAATGGAGGGTATTTCAAGATGATCTGGAAATTAATTTTTTTTTGGAATTGAATGGTGAGTTCTCTACTTCATTGATTGATCAAGATCAGGATAATGAGTTCGATGCTAATGTTACATACTTTGAAAATTCAATTGCTGATCATAAAATAATTGAATTGAAAGGAAATTTTATTCCAGAAGGTCATGTTCCCCTTGAAAGACTATTCTCTAAAGATGACACTTTATTGAAGCCCACTATGCAATCCTCATAAGAAAATGTCCTAAGTTGTAATATTGGAATTGTGAATCAACCTAAGATGGTTAAAATTTCTAAATCACTTTCAGATGGAGAAAGAAACAAGTATGTCAAGTTACTAAAACAATTTGTTGATATATTTGCATGGTCTTATGAGGATTTGAAAACCTATGACACAAGTATAATCCAACACAAGGTTCCATTAAATCCAAATACTAAGTCCTTTAAACAGAAATTAAGGAGAATTAATCTAGTATTGCTACCAGTTATAGAAAAAGAGGTTAAAAAATTGTCAGATACAAAGTGTTGGAACAGGATTAGTCTGCATGAAATGCGGAAGCCGACAGCTACGAAGAAGGACCATCCGCGGAAGAAAGGGTCATTTGCGGAGAATGAGGAAGCACAAGATTAGTTTAGTTTGTTAGAAAGGGTCATTTGGACCATTTTGTAACCGCCATAGTTGGCTATAAATAAGATTATGAATGCACGCCTAAGGGCATCTTAGGATCAATTGGCACGATCAGTGTGACAGTGTGATTCGATTATGTTTTGCTTTGTTTTCGGCATTTTTGTATGTATCCGCGATAAGATGTTCTGAAATGTTTCTGCGAAGGTTATACCGTAGGTTTTAATGAGTTACTGCATGAAGATGTTTGGATCTGTTCTTTTGTCTCTGTTTATGTCGAATGGTGAATGTTGCGTTACGATTTCTGTTGTAAAGGTTCATTGATGTGATTTCCGCGATATTTCCCTATTAATGCGAATGTCAATCATTTATTGAATATGCGAATGGTAAATACATGGTTAATGTGCAAATGATGAATGTATGAATATATGCGAATGGTGAATCTCTGGTTTATGTTGCGATAGAATTGAAGTAGTTGCATGTACTTTCCCCACTGTGGAAAATTGGTTCCTGCAGCCCCCTTAATCATCTTGGGTGAGACCTCACTCGCTTCGCAGGTGTTGCTGGAAAGGGTAAAACCTTTCTGGGCCGGTGCTTAAGGGTGTTTAGTTGGTGTTTTTTGATGACAGTGCGAAGTGAACCCCTGTCGAAAAAACTGTGTCAACAAATGGTTCTGTTGCCGGGACCCTAAAGAAGAAAGATAAGGACATGCTGCGGAACCCGATGAAACAGAAGACTCAGGACTGGTTTGACAAGAAAGCAGAATAATTCACGGAAAGGGAAAATCAGAACCTCAAGAAGACGACAAGCAATTGGTTGGACAAGCATATTTATTCTAATATCCATGAGATATTTTTCTGCGAATTCCTAGTATTGTTGCATGAGTGGTTAGCATAGCTGACGTTTCAGAAGAACCATTGCCAAAAGAGTGAGCCTGATCAATGGACTCCATAACTGATCCAACAGCTAAAAAAGGGTGGACAATACTGTATCACGAGCTGTTGACTTCTTGGTAGATAGTATCTTAGATGGATACATCACTGAGTTTGTTATGGACACAATCAAATCATACAACTACGCAAAAAGGAAATTTTTCAAAGGACCTAGGGGGATATTCCTCCTATCATTGAAGCTGTGGATTAAGATGCTCATCTGTGAAAAGGGCATACTGAGGATGAGTTCCGACGAGTAGAAGAATCAGTGTGTGAAAGTTGTGGGTACTGCATGAATGCGGGTCTGATAGGAATATGTGGGGTAGATGGACATGAGCGATGACAAATTTTTAAGGGAGGTTGATGAAGAGTATGGTACCTTGAGGAGTGGGGTGATATTCTGGTGACTCGAGACGAAGAGGAGGACTGAGAGAGAGTATCCTGAGGGGACCAGAACAGAATACTGAAAAATAGGACCACTAGGGACGAAGCGAACTTATTACGACGAAGAAGAAAGTGAACAGGCTACCCCAGAAGCTGAAGAAGGACGAACCCTAAGCCACAACATACCTTTAACTCCGCGCACTACTCAAAACTTGATAAGAGGAAATACAAGTTATTCACATAGCTACCCTACGTGCTAGAACAATAGTAGGAGTAGAGGATCAGTAAATAATAATAGTAGAAGCGCAACAATGGCAGGTGACGACGCAAAGATGCCAACCTTTCAAGGTAACAAGACTAAGGATCCTGAACAATATTGGCTTTTTTGCGAAGTAGTATGGATTGTTTAGTAGGTCCAGGATGAATATATCAAAAAGGGATAGTTAGCGATGACCCTCAGGGGCCGTGCGCTAGACTGGTAGTTGAATTTTACTAAGGTACCAGCATGAACTCTAGGTAAAACATTGCTACAGATCAAAGTGGCGATGATCGACAAATTTAGAAAACCAAAATCTGAGTCATAGTACATTACTGAGCTCAAAGAAGTCAAATAGTTTCCCAACGAGTCAGTATGGGACTTCGACCAGTGATACAAAACACTAATGGAGAAAGTGAGTTTCAGGCTAAACTATATGCAACATAAAGAATGGTTTATCGCTGGGTTGGTGCCGCACATTCGTGGGCCACTATTACAATAGAAGGTAGCGACTCAGGCAGAAGCGCTGGAGATCACAATGAAGATGGAGGCTTCACCAATTGGTGAAACGGGCTTGGGCATGGATCGAATACAAGCACAACTGGCAAACTTGACAATCCAGCTACAAGACATGAAGAAAGGAAAGAGGCCCGCGAAGATGTATGGTGCACTAGATGTAGGGCATAAGCACATCACAAGGATCAATGCCCAGAATTCTGAGAATATTTGCAATCAGGTGCACCGAATCCCGTCAGTCAGGTAGGGTTTCCTTGGTGTTGTGTCTGTCACATGAGAGGACATCGGACGAAAGAATGTGTGTTCCTGCAGAAGATGGTATCAAAACTAGTGAACTTGTATTGCAAGTTATGTTGATTGGTTGGCCATGACGAGAAAGACTGCAGAGCTTATGACCTACTCCAAGAAAGGACTGCAGATACTTTCTTCATGAAAGGGGAGGATAAAACACCGGTACAACAACAACAACAGTATAATCAACCGTAGCCGCAATACAATCCAAAACCGTAGTATGATTAGTTGCAGTATGGTCATTCATAGTATGTCCAACCGATAATACTCAACCGCAATTTCAACAATCGCAATATGGTCAACCGCAATATCTGCAGCCGTAGTATGGTCAACCGTAGTACCCACCATACAGGTCACTGCAAGGAGGATTCAGAGGGGGGTTCCACGGCAGTCGATGTATAGGTGCCGGCTGAGGAGGATCTACTGGACGAGGTCGATGACCTATCATATGTTACAATTATGGTTAGCAGGTGCATTATCAAATGGATTGCTCGAATCCAACCCCATAGTGCACTTACTACAGCACTGTCGATCATGCTGTTGAAGATTTTCCTCAGCTCATCGCAAAGTGGAAAAATAAGAACCTACCCCCACCTCCAAAAAATCTGAATCAGAACTAGAATCCTCCAACGGTACAGAAGATATCGACAGAGGTAAGAAATCAGAATGCGACTGTCAGAATAGTGACCCGAGGAGGAGCTGTGACAGGGGATGACAGGTCATAGGATAGCGTCCGACCGACAACAAGGAAACAAGTCACATTTGATGTGGAAGTAGAAAGGGATATTTTTTTAAAAGCACAGGAGGCAATAAGGTAGTTGATGCAGCCACCTCTCCACCGGAAAAAAGTTACTTACGACATTCCACTGATATTCGACACAACGAATTTGCAGAAAAAGGCCAACACCTTAAGAGCCTTTTTAGAGAGTTTCCTAGAGTTGGAAAAAGACTAGGATGCGTTGGCGGAGATATCCAACCGGCTGCATTGATGGGAGGGTGCATGACAAAAGCGGACGGTCAATTTCATACATAAGAGAAAGACAAGATGAGAGATGTGGATGCCTGTGCAAGTTGGAGCGTTTGATGTTGACTCCATTATCTTGGACTTGGGGTTGGACATAAACATCCTGACAAAACAGACCTGGGAAGCAATGGGGAAACCAGAGTTGGCTTGGTCCCTAGTGCAACTACGACTAGCAAACCAAAGTAAATTCACCCCGATCGGTCGACTATGCCAGGTCCCTGTTGAGATAGAGGGACTCAAAACATATGCAGATTACGATGTGATCGAAATTGTGGATAATACAAGCCCCTACCCAATGCTACTAGGGATAGACTGGGCGATGGAGAACCGGGCTATTATCAACTTCAAGAAGAGAACTATGTCATTCGAGAACAGTGAGATAAGGGTAGTCGCACCTCTTGATCCCGCGGAAGGATAGAGGTATGTTGAACCAACAAGGGACGAATTCACCGAGGGATGGAAAAATATCTACAACATTTCTGAAGATTACATTAACCCTACTTCAAATGGAGAGTTAGGGTGGTGTAGTAACAGCTAAACGTCGTCAAATTTAGATGAAGCACTTGAAAATTGGCAGAACCGGCTGCATGAAGTGTCATTTAGGAGGTGTGCACGAATCACTTAGTCGTTGCGGAGGGTAGCAACAGAAGAGTGTGAACTACCGATGTACAAAGGGTTGCCCAATTTGGATAGATTTCTCACTGAATTTGAAGAGAAAGTGGCAGAAGCACAACGTCTATTGGCCTTGGAGGAATCCCTAAAGGGTACACCAGGGCAATGGTGGGAAGGGCACAAGTCCACCATATCTAACTGGCCACTATGTAAACACCTAATGATGGTTAGGTTCGACGACGCGGAAGGATACGACGGAAGAAAGTACAATGGTAGAAGAGATCGGAAGGAGCATTTGAATGAATGCGAAAGCAAATGGGGACCACGAGCGAAACAAGAATGGATCCATGCATTTATTCACACATTGGATGAAGTACCACGAAGTTGGTATATCGTAGTAGAACTACGACACTGAACAATATCATGGGAACAACTAACAATTGGATTTAGCCAAACGTTCAGCTTCTCCGACGAAAACCCCTTCATCCATAGTGCATTACAGGAGGTCTAAGAGAAAGTATTCGATGTAGTTCCGACAGAGAAACCTATGGGACTTCAGTGGACCGTGACACCCCAAATGCTGATGGAATGATACAACATAACAGGAGAACCGGATGATGAGGATGATCCAAGGGCTGCGTATATCCTAGAGTTAGAAGGAAATTGCAGCATGGAGGCACTAGATATGCCGTCCGACAAGTTTCAGCAGCTGCTGCCAATCAAGAAGGTGAAGATTGGGTTGAAAGAAAATCCCAAGTTCGCGAGCATCAGAGACTACTGGGATGACTCGAATATTGCGAAGATGGAGGACCTATTGCACGAGTTTCAGGACTTGTTTCTGACGGAATTCTCGGAGATGAAAGGAATTTCAGGGGACCTAGGCGAGATGAATATCCCACTGAAACCTTCTGCGAAGCCGATCAAGCAACGACCTTATAGGCTGAATCCGCGGTACAAGGAAAGGGTGAAGGATGATATTGAGAGAATGCTAAAAGCAGGCATTATAGAACTAGTAGAGGAATCAGAGTGGATCATTTCGATGGTGGTCCAAAAAAAGAAAATCGACGAAGTCAGGATATGTGTCAATTTATGAAAGCTGAATAACGCATGGCTACACGATCCATTCCCGACACCAATTACGGATGAAGTATTAGGAGTGGGTGGTTAGGAAATATACTCCTTCACAGATGGATTCTCCAGATACCACCAAATAAAAATTGCAAAAGAGGATCGGCACAAAACGGTCAAATGTGCGAAACAAATGTGCCAGAGTAGTTGGCCTGTTTCCCAATTTGGTGACGTTGATGAACTTTTACCCAGTTTGAAGCAAGCATGAAGTGCTAGAGCATGCACAGAAGGGATAGATGATGAAGGTTTCAAGATACTGGAGGATGAGTTCGAGAAGTACATGACAACGACCAAGAGACTAGAGGATGAGTTCGAGAAGTACATGACAGTGAGCTCCAGACGGCAAGAACAACTTCAGAAGTTTAGCATAGCGAATGATGAGAACGGTTGCACCAGAGGTGTCCAACTAAGGTGGCTTGAGGGTGAGCCACAAGTTTGTGTTGGGGGCCTATCGGCACGGGATTAGCCCGCATGAAGTGCGGAAGCCAACAACTACAAAGAATGACCATCCATGGAAGAAAGGGTCATTCACGGAGAACGAGGAAGCGCAAGATTAGTTTAGTTTGTTAGAAAGGCTCATTTGGACCATTTTGTAATCGCCATAGTTGGATATAAATAAGATTATGAATGTAATTCTAAGGGAATCCTAGGATCAATTGGCATGATCAGTGTGACGGTGTGATTTGATTCCGTTTTGCTCTGTTTTCGACAGTTTTGTATGTATCTGCGATAATATGTTCTGAATTGTTTCTGCAAAGGTTATACTGCAGGTTTTGATGAGTTAATGCATGTAGATGTTCGGAGCTATTCTTTTGTCTCTGTTTATGTCGAATGGCGAATGATGCGTTACGATTTATGTTGTAAAGGTTCATTGATGTAATTTCCAGTATTTCCCTGTTAATGCGAATGTCAATTATGTATTGACTATGCGAATGGTAAATACATGGTTAATGTGTGAATGATGAATGTATGCGAATGGTGAATCTCTGGTTTATGTTGCGATAGAATTGAAGTAGTTGCATGTCCTTTCCCCACTGCAGAAACTTGGTTCCTGCAGCCCCCTTAATCATCTCGGGTGAGACCTCACTCGCTTCGTGAGTGTTGCTGGAAAGGGTAAAACCTTTCTGGGCCAGTGCTTAAGGGTGTTTGGTTGGTGTTTGTTGAAAACAAAGCGAAGTGAACCCCTGTCGACAGAACTGTGTCAACACGAAGATTATAGTACCTCTCAAATATTCTTCTTGGGTAGCTAATTTGGTTCCAGTACGTAAGAAAAATGGTGAAATTAGGCTGTGTGTGGATTTTCGTAATTAGAATAGGTCCTCCCTTAAAGATAATTATCCACTGCCCAAGATTGAACAGATTTTACAGAAGGTGGTGGGTGCTCAAGGAATATCAATGATTGATGGGTTCTCAGGGTATAATCAGATTGCAGTGCATCCGGATGATAGGTAAAAAACAACATTTACTACTCCATGGGAGAATTTCATGTATGAAAAAATTCCTTTTGGTATCATGAATGCAGGTGCAAATTTCCAAAGAGCTATGGATATAGCCTTTGTTGGTGAAAAAGAAAAATTTGTGGTAATTTATCTAGATGATATTACCATTTTTTCCAATTCTGATGAAGAGCATCTTAAGCATCTTAGGAAAACATTCTGAAGTGCAGCAAATATGGACTGTCTCTAAATCCCAAGAAATCTCATTTTGTTGTTAAGGAGGGTAAAATTCTAGGTCATATAGTTCAGTAGATGGAATCAAGATAGATCCTGAACGTGTCAAAGCTATTCTTAAAATCAGTATTCCAAGAAGTAAGAAGGATGTTCAGTCATTTATTGGAAATATAATTTTTTTAAGATGGTTTATCCCTAACTTTGTAGAGACTATTAAGAAGATAACAACAATGTTAAAAAAGGACTAGTAAGTAAGGTGGACAGCTGAAGCAAGATCTTCATTTGAAAAAATTAAACAAGATCTCACAGAAGCTCCAGTGCTAGTAAGCCCATATTTTTCAAAATAAATTATGACTTTCTCTTTTGCATCTCAAGATACTATAGCAACTATTCTTTTACAGAAGAATGCAGAAGGATTAGAACAACCTATTTCTTTCTTTAGTAAGACCTTGAGAGATTCAAAATTGAAATATAGTGTATTGGAGAAACAAGCCTGTGCATTGGTCAAGGCTTTGAAATTTTTTAGAATTTACATTCTGAATTCTAAAATCATAACTTATGTACCTAATGCTGCAATCAAAGAGATTTTGATACAGCCTGGTAGTGAAGGAAAAAGGGGACGATGGGTAGCTAAAATCATGGAGTATGATGTTGAGATTAGATCTACTAAGCTGGTAAAAGAATAGGGTTTGGCAAGACTTCTAGATGATTGTAATTGTGAAGCTTTGGGACTTCATTTGGTGGCAAATCAGCCAACACAAGATGAGTTGCAAGCAGAGTAATTTTTAGGGGCGAAATTTCGCCAATTGCCTATTTTTTGGGTTTTTTTTCGAAAAATAAAATTGTTATTTGGTTCATTTTAGTCTCTATTATCGCCTATATTTACATAAAATATGTTTTTTTTATCATAATATTCGCCAAAATTTACATTTTTCAGTAGTAAAATGTATGTTTCATATTTAATATTCACCTACCAATCTATATACATGTTTTTTCTATCCAAAATAATCACCTAGGATACTATACTTAAGTATAATATTAGAATCCTTAAAAAATACCTTGGTTGCAAGAAAAACAAAATGAAGAGCACATAATGGATAAGTATGCAGACTCTTCTTGGTATGCTAATATAGTTTAATTTCTGTTACATTTGCAATGTCCTTCTCATCTAAGTAAAAAATAAAGCAGATCATTAACGCTGAAAGCTACTAAATATTGTCTAGTAAATCAACAATTGCATGGGAAAGATCCAGGAGGGCTGTTACTCAGATGTTTGGAAAATTCAGAAACAAAATTGGTTATTTCAAAGTCACATGAAGGTGCTTGTGGGGGTCATAAGTATTGGAAAGCTACAACTTTTAAAATTTTAAGATCAGGATATTATTTTCCTTCATTATTTTCAGATGTTTATAAGCAAGTCAGAGCTTGCATACAATGTAAAAAATTTGTAGGTAAACCAAACCTCCAATCTTTACCATTAAAGCCTATTGCAGTGGATGCTCCATTCTAGCAGTGGGGATTGGATTTCATAGGGGAAATCAATCTTGCTTCAAGCAGACAACACAAATGGATATTAACAACCACATATTTCTTCACCAAGTGGGTAGAAGCGATTCCCACTAGGAATGCAACTAATAAAGTTATCATCAATTTCATACAAGAGAATATTTTGAGCAAGTTTGGTTGTCCCAAAAAATTATTAACTGATAATGCTCAGGCTTTTAAATCGAAAGCTATGATTGATTTTTGTGAGCAAAACGGTATTATAGTTAAACATTCTGTGCCCTATTATCCTCAAGGAAATGGACTGGTAGAGTCAACAAATAAGAATATCATTAATAGTATCAAAAATATGTTATCTTAGAACAAAAGGTCTTGGGACACAATGTTGAAATATGCTCTTTGGGCAGATCGAATAACTACTAAACAAGCAATAGGATTGTCTCCTTTTCAACTTGTTTATGGAACTGATACTGTTTTTCCTATTAAGTTTGGTGTTCCAGTGATGAATTTACTTCAGGATAGTGAGGAGAAGCCAAATCATATTCAAAGAAGAATCTTTTTACTGATTGAATTGCAGCAAGAAAGGGAAGCATTGGCAGAAAGAGCACATGATTACAGGAATAAGGTTAAGAAAAATTTTGACAGGAGAATTAAAGAAGATACTTTTCTCCTTGGAGACATTGTACTCAGATGGGATGCCCGTAGGGATCAGAAAGGTCAACATGGTAAGTTTGACAATTTATGGTTGGGACCTTTCAAAATTTCTAAGATTCTGGGAAACAATACCTTTGTAGTGCAAAACTTGGAAGGCGAGGAACTTTCAACCCTATTGAATGGGCGGTTCCTTAAACATTTTTACATTCACTGAAAAGATAAGCCATTTCATTCATTGTACATATCGGTGTGAATTCAATAAGACTCCAGCCCAATGGAAGTGTATATAAATTCTAGTTTCAAATTCAAAAAAATAACATGATGTTTTTAGCTCTGACTTCAAAAGGAACTGGTTTGCATGATCTTGGAACCTCACAGGGAGGATTTCATCCCCTATCTGGAGCGAGATGTTAGAGCTGAAATTGTACCCCAATTTTAATCTCTATTTCTTGTTTTTTCGTTTTTATTTTTCATTTTTATTATTTATTTTAGTCATACTATTTAAGTCTTTTTATTTTATTTTTGGATTGAACATTGGATTATAAATAATTTATATTCATTTTTGTCTTCAAATACATAATTCAATATTATTCCTAACCCTTGTATAAAGGTTTTGTGAACATTTTATAAGTGAAATGTGACTTGGTACATTCCGGTAACGTTATCATTATACTTCACACATACGGGCGCTGCCGGAATCTCGAATAATTGAAGTTCATGGTCGGCACATGTCCACATGTCCAATTTCATTCACTAGTTTTTATGAAGGATTGGCCCAAGATTTTGGTCAGGAAGAGCGTAACATATATCAATATTAATCACTCCACAACATATGCCCTGAAAGCAGAGACCACAGGTTAACCCTAGCTCCACGTTTTCATCATTGCATAGGATCGGATCAGGATATCTGTTCATCGGTTAAAAAGAGCTCGTTCCAGACACATCAAGTACCTAGTGAAGCAAGAAACATGAAGAAGAGTGGAAAATTATGTAGATTGGAACCAGTTAGCACTAAATGGGTGGATGAATTCCCCGAATGCAGGGAATTTTTTAGAAGGGTTGGCTAGTTCTCTTTTTTTGAAAAAATGATAGGTTAGAACTTGGAGGTCACTCGATCCTTTACTCAGAATTGTTCAAACTCCTGTGTTGAATTCCAAACCCTAAATATTAATTTAACCAAAGGATTAATAGCTGAAGAAAATGTTTTTACTATCGAAGGAGAATGTTGGTACAAAAAGATTCCATTCGAATTCGACCCAAGTTCATTTCTATTGCCCGGATTAGAATCTCTGGATTGGAACAAGGGAATTCACCTAGGCGCTGTAAAAAAAAATGGAGGGAGGTTATCGAGACTGTGCAATGCTACATAACCTATGAAGGAAGGTTTGCTACAGTGTACAAATATCACTTTAGGTTCCTATTACATTTAAATGATCAATTGAAGATGAATTTACCCTTTTACTTCTTGAAAAGCCTCATCAAAATGTCTAACAGGGTAAAGGGCCATATACATCATACAAATCAGTCTTTCTTTCATCATGGTATGGTCCAATTGATAATGTCAACAAAGCTTAAGAAGAGGAACCGCAGTTGGAAACAATTCTTATTTTGGTCTGGATTAGAACCCGAGAAAAGCACAAATCAGGAAGAAGCTAAAAAATCAGTTATTAAATAGAGGAATTTGCAAGGAAGACATCGAGTTCAAAGACAACCTAGCATAAAAAAAAGGTTAAAAAGGAACATGGTTGAGGAGGTGAACTCAGTAGGAGGAGATGACTTAGGAAAAGAACTAGAAAAACCAAAGGAACCAAAACAGGAACATCTATCAAAAGGAAAGTCCTTGGCATCATGCAACGAAGAGATCACATCGGCCCTTGATACTCCCTGTGTCACTAGGGAGAAGTTAATAGAAGAGGGTAGGGATTTTTCTACAAATATTGAAGCTGTTATCAATCCTATATTTGAACCTGAAATGCCAAAGTGGAGGCCCAAAACCAGGGCAACAAACAGGTTAAGGATGAATATGAGAAGGGCTTTAAATCCTAAATTGGAGAGGGAAGAAATTACAACAATTGAGGATTCTTCAAGTGAAGAAGAGCTCGAGGATAATATGGAGAAGAATAATAAAAATGTAACATAATTAATGGAGGAAAATTGTGAAGTTCATGAAGAAGAAAGGATTCCAAACTTTGAATTTGGATCGAGTTCCGGAATTGATCATTTAAGGACTATTTTTAATTATTGATCTTGAAATTACTAAATTATTTAAGGACTATTTTTAATTTATGATCTTGAAATTACTATGGTTTATGCTATTGTTTTAGTCTTGAATGTTCAGATCTTCAAAGTTGATTGCTAATTTAGTTATTATATGTTGTTTATATTTCTTTACCTTATCCCTACATGTTTCCTTCACAATTTACAAGAATCAACCATTATTTCCAGTTTTTCCTATTGGATGTTCTAGATTGTATCTTTGTAGTCTAGGTACAATTTCTAGTGCAGACACGGTTCAAGCATTTTTGAGATAGATGGACAAAATTAATACTTCGAAAAATCCAACGACAAACAACTTGGTGGAAAAAAATAATTTTTCCAAAAACCAACGGTTGTTAATTGTTTGTTCTATCATATGCTCGAATATAGTTTCAGAAGTAACTTTAAGTAAACACATGGATAAATGATCATTTTTATAATGTAGAAGCAAACAGGTCGATATTATTTTTTTATTGTTTCATAGCAACTTTATTACTTTTCAATTCAACCTTATTTCACATAGAGGGGACAAATGATGTTTAATTGTTGGTAATTAGTTGGTTCTTTAGTTGGTTCTTGAATGTTTTTCACAGAAACAAATATTTATAATCAAAACTAGCATTTATAGAAAAGATCGTTGGAGAAAATTAGTAGTAATTACATCTATTTTATTCATCTTAGTGGCATCACTTTTTTGAAATAGTATTTTAAGATAATTTAAAAATTAAAGTACAGTAAGCCTTGATGCTAGGCTATGTTTTGAAATAACATTCTAAGATGATAGCTATGTTTGTAATACGCTATTAACTTAGAAAAACAAAAAGCATTTTAATATTCTTTTTGAAAAATGAAGAAAATTCTTTTATCCAATTGCAATTGCGTAACACATCTCTACCTTTTGTTTTATGTTTCTTCCGGCATCCTCCGAAACATTCAAATTCAAACCATTTAAGATAAGATCCCAAAAAATAAATATAACCATGAATTATAATGCAAGTATCATCATTCTAAAAAAATTAGCGAAGTGATAAAAAAACATTCAAACATTATAGGCATAGTGGAAACTAGAAATCTGGATTTAAAAGTAATGGGAAATATTATAGGTGCACATTAGTTGATCATGTTGTTTGAGCCGTTGATGCAGAGGTAGATTCAAGTTAACTAGCAATAACAAATCTAGTGGTTGATCCAACTCATCCAGAACTTCCAATAGCAGATCCAAATCTATCAACGGAGGTAGATTCAGTTGAACTAGCAGTAACAAATCTAGTGGTTGATCCAACTCATCCTTTCACCTACCAACCTCAACCTCCAACCTCCAACCTCAGCGTCCAACCTCTACAGTTATCTACTGCCATGCAACTTTGTTGAACTTATTTTATTGATAAAGATAATGATATTTTTATTGATGAAGAATATACGTTTTTCCCAAGATAAATGGATAATGTTAAAATCATTAGGAAAGTGTTTAACTTTATTTTTTATTTTTTTATTAATTAGAAGAATGATATTTTTAATATTATGTTTAAAAAATTAATAATATTTTTTATTAATTTTAAAATATTTTGATTTAAATGAATATAAATAAAATCGTTAAGAATGATTAAACAATTGGATCGTGTGTATGGAGACTAACCTACAGGTTGAAAGGGGGGAGAATTAGGAGCTAGGGTTTTTTTCTGTGTGGCGGATCGGCCAGGCTTTTGGTGTCTGAAAAGAGCTCGGATATGTTGGGTCCCTAGCAGCTGGTTGGTGGGACGCCCCAGGATGGCTCCCCGGATGAGTCGACTCACTCTGGGCGAGAGAAGAGTACGGGTTATACAGACAATAGAGAAACTAGAGGATCTAGGCGGCTAGCTCATGGGGGCTTCCTACCCAAATCCAATTTGATTTCGATGGTCAAAATTCGAGCTGAGAAGGTTAGAGAACGGGTGGAACAGTGGAGGGAAACAACCCTAACTGGTAAGTTCATTGGCATTTGGCCTAAAGAACGGGATCTCATCAGATGGATCAAGCAAACCTAGAATCCAAAAGGTCAATATGATCTTCAGCTGGGTGCTAAGGGTTTCTTCACCATTATTTTTTTCAATGTGGAAGATCGGGATAGAGTGTTAGAAGGAGGGCCTTATTTCTTCTTCTCTGTTGGTCTATATCTCAGACCCTGGAAAGAGCGTTTTAACCCGGATACAGAGGCTGTTAAGATGGCACCAGTTTGGATCAGGCTCTACGCTTTACCATGTGAGTTCTGGGACCTAGAGATCCTTTAGGACATTGGTAATACCCTTGGGGAATTTGTAAAAGTGGCAGATCGGACCCGTAAGCTAAGATACACTAACTGTGCCTGGATTTGCGTCTACATGGACCTATCTAAGGAGCTACCTAAGGCAATTACTCTAAACTACGAAGATGAAGAATGGGTTCAGATGTTGGACTATGAACAACTTCCATTCAGGTGTAGATCCTGCCATGAATATGGACATTTTAGCAGGAATTGTCCCCGGGGTTCTCCCCTGGGTGCGGATCCTAATGGGAGCAAGGACAAGGATGGCTTTACCCAGGTGAAGAGTATAAGAAGATCCAAATCGGGGGAAGTACAAAAGAAAGGAAAGAGTAAATTGGAGAATGATAAGCCTATCCAGAATCCCTTCCACATCTTGGAAGAGGTGAATGAGAATGGTGAGAAAAGGTAGGAAGGGAATGAAGATTTGGCTACGGGGACTAGCGAGGGAGACAAAAGATAGAAAGAGAAGATTGACCAGGGCACAGAGCAACAAGAAGATCTACACATTCCCACCACGATGCAGTCCGCGGAGGAATTGTCGGTGGTTATGGAGGATGGTGGGGAAGAGGAAGTTGAGTTAGGAGATCTGGATCTAGATGCAATTGGAAAGGAATGCGAGAAGAAGGGGAAGGGTTATGTCCCCAGACGATAGATTGAACTCTTCCATGAAGCTATCATCAAATCCAAGGATTCTAAAAAATTGGGCATCAGGGTGGATGCCCAAATGGGATTTAAACGTAAATCCTCAACAGAATATTTGAAGAAAGGCAGGAAATCAAACAAGCAGCATATCGCATAAGTCAGGGTTAAGATTATTGAATCAGGGTTGTACCCTACGATTAGGGAATCACTCTCAGACATCTCTAAAATTTCTCAATGAAGATCGTGACATGGAATATTAGGGGGTGTAATCACCCTAGGAAAATCAAGACGCTTTCAAGAAAAGAGAAGTAGGAGAGACCGGATGTATTATTATTACAGGAAACCAAATGCTCTATGGAAACCCTGGAGAAAAATGCCCAAAAGTTTTGGAAAGGTGCAGGGGTCATGGAAACCAATGCCATCGGTATGGCAGGAGGCATTGCCATTCTTTGGAACCCTAGATCTATCTTGTTATCCAACTAGTGTGCCAATAGATTTTCCCTTATGTGTGATTTTCAAATTATGGACTCTGCAGCAAGGGGTTCTCTGGCCAACATCTATGGCCCTAGCATAGCCCCACTAAAAGACGCTTTCCTTCATTTCCTTTCTAGGTTATCTCTTCAGGTTATGGAGGGCTCTTGGATTCTTAGTGGGGATTTCAACTTGATTTCTTCCCTGGAGGAAAAGAAAGGTGGTCATAGAGCTCTGGATAGATTCCAAGAAAGATTCAGGGAAATTCTTTTCCACAATCATTTGATTGATATTGATATTGGGAATGGTTAATTCACTTGGAACAATAAACATGGAGGGCCCCATATTGTCGCCTCTAGGCTGGACAGATTCCTGACAACGGAGGATATCGCACGTGAGTTGGGTGAAGTCAATACCTATGTACTTCCCATTGCTGGCTTTGATCATTGGCCTGTTTCCCGATCTTGGGATCTTTCTTCTAATAACTTCCCCAAGCCCTTCTGATTTGAGCAGTTTTGGATGGATCACAAAGATTTTAAGGACTTGGTGGGGAAATGGTGGGAGGATAGCATTCCCCTGGATGGTTCAAAAATGTACTAGTTCCAGCAGAAACTAAAAATGCCTAAATCCAAGATTCACACTTGGAATAAGGAATATTTTGGGAATATATTTGAGGATAAAAAGAAGTTAATCTTGGATCTTGAATTGATCCAGAAATAGGGGATGGAAGGTGGATAGAGTGATGAGCTTAGGGAACGTGAATACAATATCTTGGAAGACCTCGATGCTTGAGAACGGCAAGAAGAAACCTATTGGAAGCAGAAATCCAGAATTCAGTGGCTATAGGAGAGTGACAGAAACACAAAGTTTTTCCACAACTCAGTGATTCAAAACAGGCATAGATCTAAAATCCTCAAAATAACGAAGTCAAGTGGTGGCATTGCAGAATCTAGGGAAGAAATCGAAGAGGAACTTATTCAACATTTTGCTTCAGTATTGAAGGAAGACATGCCTAATAGAAGTCTGGAAATTGCTCAGATTACTTCTCTCATCCCACGCATTGTCTCTACTGAACAAAATGAGATGCTAAATAAACCTATCTCCATGCAAGAGATTGAGGAAGCGATGCACCAAATGGCTTTGGGTAACGCTCCAGGCCCGGATGGATTTACCTCTAACTTCTTCTTCCATTTTTGGGATATGATTAAGGTGGAGGTGCACCAGCTGGTGGAGGAATCTCACTACTGTGGGGGTGTTCTTCGAGCTTTCAATGCTACCTTTCTTTCCTTAATCCCCAAGGAGGAAGGGGCGAACTCTCCTAGTAAGTTTAGACCTATTTCCTTATGCAATGTAATCTACAAAATTATATCAAAAGTCATTGCGAATCGATTGAAACCCCTACTTCCCTCCCTTATCTCTCTTGAGCGATCTGGTTTTGTTGAGGGAAGGCAAATTGTGGATGGGATCATTTTGGTTCATGAGACATTGCATTCCTTGAAGGTCATGAAGAAACCTGGGATGATGGTGAAGCTAGACATTGCAAAAGCATATGATAAATTATGTTGGCAATACATGAAGGAAATCTTGGTTGCTTTTGGCTTTAACTTGGTTTGGGTTAATTGGATCATGAGTTTAGTCACTACCCCCTTTTTTTCTATTCTCCTCAATGGCTCCCCTTCTAACCTTCTGCAGGCTTCACGTGGCATTAGACAAGGTGATCCTTTATCTCCTTTTCTTTTTATCCTTATGGCAGAGGGTCTTATTAGACTTATGAATCATCAAGTGGCTATTGGTGGTATTAAAGGGCTCAGACTCTATGAGGGGCTGGATAAACAGACTCATCAACAGTTTTTGGATGACACCATGTTAATGGGGCACCCTTCAGTCCAAGAGGCTAAAGCTTTTAAGAATTGTTTGGAGTTATTCGTCAAAGCTTCTGGTTTGGAAGTCAACCCTAGCAAGTCCTAGGTTTTCTTTCTCAACACCCCGAGGGTTACTCAACTCAACATTCTCAAGATCTTTGGCTTCTCACTGGGATCCTTCCCATCTAAGTACTTAGGGTCTCCCTTGGCTGTGGGTTTGATTCGAATGGGCTCCTGGAAAGAATTAATGGATAGAATGAAAAAGAGGCTCTCAAGTTGGACCTTTCGCCCCCTGAATTTCCCTAGAAGATTGACCTTGGTCAAATCTATTCTCCAAGCAATGCCGGTCTACCTGTTCTCCATGTTGTCTGCTCCTAAGTCAGTTTTAAAGGCTATTCGTGGTATTCAAAGATCCTTCCTCTGGGGTTGTAGGGAGTCAAAGGGGAAATTTTCGTTGGTAGGGTGGGATAACATTTGCAAACCAAAGATAAATGGAGGACTGAGCCTTAGAGATCCGGAAACTCTAAGTGAAGTCTATGGAGCCAAAATATGGTGGCGTTGGTGCACCCAACAAGGGGAGCCCTGGGATAAACTATGGCATATCAAATATGCAAGGGAGAGAGAGATAGGGAAACTGGTTATATATAATGAATTTCAACAGGGTTCCCACATTTGGACTAAAGCCTTTGCATCAAGAAGTCTTGTTTAGGACCATGGCTTCTGGGAAATCCATAATGGAAGGGAAGCCAACTTTTGGGAGGATTCATGGAATCAACTCCCTATCTTGGGGAGGGACACTCGGTGGAAGCTAATGAAGGAAACAGGAAATGCTCTTGGCAAATCAAAACTTCACCACTATTGGAACCATTCAACATTAGAATGGCATAGGGTCTAGCTTAGGGTAGGGGACTGGGATGCCTCATCATATGAAGCATCCTTAGATGCTTTTGATTCCATGATGAGGGACAGATTTATTCGGCACAACGATTCCTCGGATAGACTTCGATGGGGTTATTCTCCCAAAGGTACATTTAGCGTCCAAGAGGCCTATGATTTACATATCCAGGAAAGGGATGAACCAAGGAAAATATGGGGAAAAGTCTGGAAAATGAACAAATGGCCAAAAGTAGCAGTTTTCTACTGGTTAGTAGTTTAGAAGTGGATCCTTACAAGTGAAAACATGAGGAAAAAGGGGATCTGTGGCCCTTCTAGATGTCCTATGTGCATGAAAGCTGAGGAGAGTAGTGGTCACCTACTTGATTCCTGCCAATTTGCGTCTACGCTCTGGGACAGGGGATCCACAATCTTTTGTCGATGCGATCGTGTGAGAGGCCACCCTGACCAATCTTTGGATGCTTGGGATATTCAGGCTTTCTCTAATCCCATTATTGGGATGTTATGGAAATTTTTTCCTGGTATGGTCTTATGGGCCTTGTGGAAAGAAAGCAACGAGCGAATCTTTAGAGATCACTCCAGCAATGAGGAAATCGTATGGTCAAAATTGGCAAGGAACATGTCGGAGACCATCCACAGTCAGCAGTGGACAGATAAAGATAAAGAGCTGTCTACGAGGGATCTACGCATTGCTGAGGGATGGGGTCTTACGCGCTAAGATCTGGATGGCTTACATAGGAAGAGTCTGCTTTTCCAGCCGAATCTGCAGCCCCGATGGTCTCCTCCCCCTAATCTGTGTTACAAGATAAATTTTGATGGTGCATCCAGAGGTAACCCAGGTGCAGCAGGTTTCGGGGGCATATGCCGAGATTGGTCTAGAAAGATTCTGAAAGTTTATCATGGTGCTATCGGCCATGATTCAAATAACTCCGCTAAGCTTGAGGGCCTGATCCAAGGGCTCTGTCTGGCTTTTATGGAATCAAGGCTACCTATGGTTATCGAAGGAGACTCACTTATTATTGTTAATATGGAAAGGAAAATGTCTTTTGGACTGTCTCCGGAGAAAGTTTTATCCAGTTGGTGTCTGCTGGCCAAGCTGGAATTCCATCGGACTCTTCTTTTCAATCAGCCAGCTGTCTCATTCTCCCATGTAAAGAGGGGGGCTAACAAAGTGGCAGATCACCTAGCCAACCATGGAATTGAGGTTGGCTCCCCTCTCAGGATTTGCAATCCTGCCGATTCCACTATGGATGAATGGCCTAGGTATGCTTCCATTTGGCATCCACCGATCTGATGGGGTTTGGCCTTGTGACTTCTGGAGATATGACACCATCCCATCGTGCTGTTGGAGAAGCGGAGATGGGACCCTAGGTCTGGCAACCTCTGTCTTAGGTGTATTATCAGCTTTAATTACCTCATCAATGCTTGTTATGAGGTGGTACTTCCGAGTAAGGGTTATTTACGATGACGTGATTAATAAGACCTTCGGCTCATCCCAAATCTATCCTTTACATAGCTCTTTGATTCTGCTGGCCTGTTTAATGATGGCGTTCTGGTACATCCTTGAGTTTTCTCATCATCACTCGGGTTTGGCCATAATGTGCCATTCTTTTTTAAATACTTCTGCTAAGTCCTGTTTTATTACAGATTCCTTATTTTGATGGTGGTTTTTTTGTAGAGGTGTTTTCTCGGTTGAGCACATTGGGAGTTCGGTTGAGTTTGCTGTTTTGGGGTGGATTCTGGTCCTTAGTCGCTTGATTCTTATGGTTGCAAAAAGGAAACTCCCTGCTGAGGAGGTTGGTGGTCCGCCCAGGGTTGTGGGTTCTCAGTCTGGAAGGACAACCCGTGCCTCTGCTCGTTCGCGCCTTCGTGACGAGGAAGAATTCTATTGCAAACGTATTCCTCAGTCTATTCAGGAGGAGATTGGGGGTATGGAGAAGGGTTTATAGGAGGAAGTCATGGAATTGCCTGTGGATGAAATTTGTCGGGATACAGAGGATTGGATTCTCGATCCAGGCACGACTACTGGTCATGCGTCGCTCTATGATCGAACGCTTATGAATTATTAGGTAGCTAAAAATTTGATGACCAATATCCTTATGGACTCTGTCAACAAACATCAGGGGGATGAAGAACCAGCTCGCTCATGGAAAATGCATAATCTTGACAGCAGAGTGATGCATTTTAAGGTGGATACCATGGCGAAAAAGATGGGCATCACCTTTTTATCCAGGGTGGGAGCAGTGGAGACGGTGGTGGCTGCAGTCAGGATGGAACTCCACGTTGACAAGAGGGGGTACTAGAAGCAGTCCATTCCCAGCCGACCAATACCACCCCTAGCCCTGTTGTTGATGGTTGTTGCCTGAGAACTATCAACATTGATTAAGGTGTTGTGCTTTGAATTTTGGTTTTGTGATCCTTCCTCCACGGGGGCATTGACAACAGTTATTTTATTCTAGTCTTTTGAATTTCTGCTGTACCGTTATATGGAGTCTGTGTCAAAACGTTGTTTCTTGTTATTTCATACATGGTTTTCTCTTGTTTGGCCTTTAGGCCGAGAGTTTTCTGCTGTTCAACTTGATATTTTGGACTGGAAGGGGGGATCTTGTTTGACCTCTGTTGGTCGGGATCACCTCTGTCAATGATGCCTAGTTCTGTAGCTGTTATGAACATGTAATATATAGCTTTTTCTTTACAAATAAAAAGAATGATTAAACAATTAATTAAAATATAACAAATGGGTAAAAGTTATGATTGAAAGAATCACTTTATTTTATCTATATTTAATTATTATACCTGCCGAAGGCGAGTATATAGCAATCACTTTGCAGTCAATTTTAATTGACTTTTAATTAATTTGTTGTTTTCAAAACAATTTTTCTATAGTTTTATAAAGTTTTATAAATATTTATATATTAAATTGAATATTTTAAAAAATAAAAATCAATTTCTAAATTTTTTAAATATAAACTTATAATTTATAATTGGTGTAGAATTTTGAATTGACTATTTTCATCTGCTTCTACATCTAATTGTCAGGAAAAAAAAAAATTAAAAAATAAAATAAGAAAAAACAAAAAAACATTTATTTGACATATGTCTCTCTTAATTATTGTCCTTCGTCCGGTACCAGTTAATTATTGTCTTATACTAGCTCCTCCCCCGTACTAATCTCCATTAAACCCTACACCTTGTTGGATAAACCCTACGCCTCGGTGAATGGAGAGCCCAGATACATGTCCTCCCAAGTACCTATTGTCGATCAAGTAATGGATGTTCACCTGCCACCAAACCCCCGCTCCGAAACCTGAGGATGGCATCGACAAAAGTTGTCCAATAAAAAAATAACTTATTAAAAAACAAATAAAGACAAAAATCGTCCTTCAATGTGGATCATATTTGCAAAACAATTCACATACAACGGAACTAATAGACTATTATGTGAAGGACAAAATAATTATACAAGTTATTCATCATATCAAAATATTATTATGCAAACTTTATCAAGTGAGCTCATTGATATAACCCTATAAAAAATTTCAACATTTGATAAAATGTAATTTGTTTATTCTAATAATAATTAAACAAGTTATTCATGGTATCAAAGTATTATTGTGTAATCTCTCTCAAATTCTCAATGATATAATATAATTTTATTTATGACTTTAACATCTAATAAAATCTAATTTATTTATTTTTGTTTCTATAAACTTGTTTTGAGCTATCAAACTTATCCTCAAAATTCATATATATAACTTAATCTAATTTATTTTTGTCTATATTTAAATTTGTTTTCCGCCATTAAACTTATCCTCAAAATTCATATATATATAATTCTTTTATAAAAATTTTAAAGCATGAAAAATTAATAAGTTTTTTATTATATGCTAAATTTATTAAGATATTATTTTAGTGTTATAAAAAATTAGGTCATTTCATCAAATAATTTACATAGTATCTTAAATGGAAGAATTTTAGAGTTGAGTTTTTAAAAACCTTTTTAAATTATAATTAATTATTAAACGTTAATATTACATTGTTAAAGTACTAAAAGGTTTTACACAAAATTTTTAACACCTTAATTTCAATATACTATTCTTCTTAGCAGGCAAGACTGTAAATTATAGTCTCTAACCTTAAACTCACTAATCCTCGAATTCATTCATCATATTTAATCACTAAGCCATTAAATCCCTAACACATTAACCCTCTAAATTTAATTTAAACATAAACGACTAACCCAACTCATTACCATAAAAGTCCTAATACCTAACCCATTATCTCTTAAATCATTAATCCAACCTAATCCCAACCACTCCATACTATAATCATTGTTACAATACAAATCTTCCTAACCTTCTAACCTGCCAAAACTATAGTGAGCTAGGAAAGCTTCTCTTCAAGCCTTTTTGAGCATAGGAAGAAAATTCTACAGCAAACCAAATAATTCCCTTCTTTTTTTCTGAAGGTTCGATAGACCATAGTAGGTTTCAACGAACATTAACCATCATCATCACTCGTTCACCATTAACCCCACTAACCAACACATCCCCTCGTGATTAATCCATGAACTCACAAACCCTTTAATCATTGACCAACCAATACACTAATGTGCCTTAACCACTAGTCCATTAATGCTTTTACTTTTGGACTATATACAATTATTAATTAAATTATTTATAAACTATTTTCAAAAGGCAAGTATAAACAACTTTGCTACTATTTACTACATGGAGAGTTAATATATTAAAACATTTTAAAACTATTATATTAAAACATTTTAAAACTATCATTTCTAAACTATTTCCATCTTAATTTTTACTTTTGGACTATATACAATTATTAATTAAATTACTTATAAAGTGTTTTCAAAAACTATGTACAACTATTAATTAAATTACTTATAAACTATTTTCAAAAAGCAAGTATAAGCAGCTTAAATTGCTGCTATTTTTATTTGTTTTAATAACAAATGGGTAAAAGTTATGATTAAAAGAATCATTTTATTTTATCTAATTTAATTTAATTTATAATTTAATGATATTTAATTTTTTATTTTTTATATATAGATAATTATCATTATCATCGTCAATCAAATTTAAGTTTAATTTACTTTATAATCTAATCTTCATTTATTTAAATAATATTTTGAAAATTATTTACTTTATTTGATTCATATATATATAATAACCTTGTCATTATCAATTAAATTTAAATTTGATTTTATTAAAAAAAAAAACCTCCATAATTTTTTTTCATAATATCTAAAAAATAAAATCGAATATACGGATTAATCAATATTACATTTAGATAACATATAATTATTATTATTTATCCACCACGTTGCATGTCGTACCAGGCTTGTCCATGATCACAGCTAGGGGCGATTTGAATGTCCAGCCACCTAGCAGGAGGCCTGTCCACATGATCAAAGAGAAAGAAGGCTTGCAGTCTCAAAACACTATGACATGGTCTGGCATGTCCGATCCACTCGAGCCAACCCGCAACTCTCAGTCTGGATTTCCTCCATATAAGTCCATCCTTCCTGAATTCATGGCACCTACTTCCAAATCCCGCTCTCGTACTGCTCCCATTTGGGAAATGAATCGACATGATCTAGTGATGCTTAGAGAGAACCCATTATACTCACCCTCACCCTCACCCTCGCCCTCGTGGTTTCATTTTCTAGTTCTCCCATTCACTCCAGACCCTCTCCCTACTCCTTCCTCTCCCTCTTGGTCCTTATCCCTCCTGTGCTCACCATCCTTCTAGTTCAACTTTAGTCATGGTTCATTCGAAGCATATCGAGTGAAAAACCACCACTTATGCCCTGGGTTGTTCCCGACCAAGAGAAAGCTAAAGCGTGCTTTGATGGTATGGTGCATCCCTCACCCAGAAGTCGGGTCCTATTTATGGAAAATCGAATTCAAAGGAGCTACAGGAAGCCAACTCCAGGAAAGAAACTCAGGGTGATAAGCCACTCACTTCTCCTCCCATTTTAATCTATGATGATGAATACCCATGGTTAGAGATTTGTGCTCTTTGGGTCCTGTTTTGTCTATGTTCTATGGACTTTGAATATATTTAGGTCTGGTTTTTGTTAAGCTTTAGAATCTAAACTCTCTGCTACTCTTGGTCTGGTTTTGCCGATTGGCGTGTCTCTTAGTTTGGTCAAAACTATGAGTTAAAGTTGTTAGCAATAGACATTCGGCCTTTTCTTCAAGGTCTTCTCTACTTATAAATTTCTTTGGTTTTTAATAGAATTTTGAAATTATAAAAAAATATATTATTATTTATAATTAAAATTTTGGACAATGATAAATTAAGAATCTTCAAATATAAGAATAAAGAGAATAAGACAATAATTTTTTATTATTACTTAGTATTCAAATCATAGACTTAGTTTGATTCACTCCATTCACTCACTCTAAACCAACCCTTTATTTGTTGTTAGCATCATTTTCTCAACCAAACTTGATATACTTCTTCTAGATATATGTCTATTTTTCCATACATCCATTCTCACCCACTACATGTTAAGTTGGTTCTGAATTATATTATTACTTGTTTTTCACTCCATAGCCATGCTAAGATTCAAATATTTTACAATTTCATCACTTTCTTGTCTATTGAAATTGTTGGTGTAGTATTATTATTTGTAACAAGTTTATACATGACCTTTCAATGTTTTTAATGTTTTTTTGGACATTATTATTCTAATCTTATTCTTCAAACTATTTTTTACTCTTAACAAATCCATACTTAAGAAAGATTTTTAAATAATTAATTTATTTTCTTCGCTTTTGCACAAAATAAATGTAAATTTCAAATTATTATGTTAAAGTGAATATTTGATGATGATGATGATGATGGTCTTTAACGTTCACTAAGACCGAATTTGGTCTATCAGACCTTAAGAAAAATACAAGAAAGAGATTACTTGATTTATTTTAAAATATTATTCCTATACTCAAAAATCTTAAAGAGGAGGGCCCCTAGCTCACTACAGTTTTGAAGAGATAGAAGGTTAGAAAGGTCAATGTTGGAGCAAAGATTTTGGAATTGAGATCTAATGTGGGTGTAAGCAGGACACTCTAAGAGAAAGTTATTTTCATCTTCAACGCTCATAGACTCACATTGATGACAAATACTTTTAGCCCAAGGCATTTTCGGGTTGTCCAATGCCCGGTTTCATTGTAAATCTCATGAGAATTTGTTCTAATCTTGGCAATATTAATTTTTTTATTTGAGCTTGTTAGGATAGAAAGATAATTTCGATCCTCAAGGTTAAGGTTAATGATCTCTTTATAATGTAATTTTCTTTTAACCTCTAAATCTTCCTTTCGCCACATTTTCTCTTTGAATGAGGAGGTAATAATGTTTTTAATGTTATCGACATTTTGTAGAGTGACAGTTTCATCAATCCCCCGATACTTTAACCAAGAAATGGAATCTTTAAGCCATCCCTGCTTGAGGCGAATGTGATTTTGGCTGGAGTTAAAAGCAATTTTAGGAAGCTGATGGTCCCCTATATTGTTTACCTTATGCTTATACATTAGATATCTAACCATATCCATGCTTTTGATGAGAGAGATCCCCACTTCTAAGAGGAGAATATGATAGGGCGTGTTTCTATTAATTTTAATATTATAATTAATCAATTGCTTCTAGATCTTCTCAATCCTCCTCCATGATTCCCTAGAAATGCTACATCCCCAAGCTTCACAGCCATATAAGAGAACGAGAGTGACAAGCGTTTTAAAGAGGAATTTCTTTTTGTCCCACATTACAAGGTTTGTCGATTTACAGTTGCTTTCAAGACCAAAGTAGGCTTTCCATCCTCCATTAATTCTATTATTGATGCTTTAGTTCTAGTTGAACTTGTGATGGAAGTCAATTCCTAGATATTGATAAGAAGTTACTTCCTCCAGGTTGCTATTGTCATATACAAAATTGTCAAAAGTGCCTTTATTGAATTTTATAATCATGACTTTTGTGTTGTCAGTGTTAACAGTCATGCCCATATTAGTGTAGAAATCCTTGAGAATTCATAATTGCTTCTCAAGATCATGGGGGCACCTTGCCATAAGAACGATATCATCAGCATAGAGAAGAAGTGTGATGACTATCCCTGCTAAGGTCGTGCTAGCACAACCTGCTTCTTTTATACAATCTTCTAGCTTATCAATGTAAATTCCGAAAAGGGTATGGGAGAGGGGGCACCCTTGCTTAACTCTAATATTACAATTAATTCCCCACGGCCATCATTTAGTGTTTTTTAACTTGGCAATGACTTTCTCTTATAACCTTATAGTCGCTGCCCTTAGCTCGAAAGGAATCTCTATCTCTTCTAATCTATTCCAAAGGTTCTTTCTGGGCACTGTATCAAAAGCTTTTCTAAAGTCTACAAAACATAAAAAAGGATTGGATTTATTAATACAACACTCCTCCGCAATGATCATAAGGGTGACGAGCCATCTTAATAATTAAGCTTCTTATTTTGAATTTTTTTTATGGATTTTATTATTATGAAAAAACATTTATAATGATATTTTTCATTTTCATTTAATTTTATTACTTTATATTAAGTTATACATCTGGCTTGTACTAAAAATGTAAAATACCCAAAAAACAATATAATAAACAAAAACTTACTTTAAATCAAATTACTTCTCTTTATTTATAAATAAATTTAATTTCTTCCAGTACTACAACTACTTTATAATGAAAGTATTCATTATAACTAGTGTTGAAATTTGACGGGTAAATTATTTGCCAATTTACATGTCAAAATATGCCCACTTCATAAAATTAAAAGTCATTAATGAAGTGTGAATTTTAATTTCACCAGTCATTTTGAATTGCATTTATTTTTAGTCTGTCATTAATATGTATATCCCAAGCCCATATATCTATATATATATATATATATATATATATATATATATATATATATAATGTTTATATTTTTATTTCTAATATGGAAATTTTTATTTTGTTATGGTCTTGTTGGTTGGCTCCCCTTGTTAGGTAAACATGACTCCATCATTGTTTTTTGGGGTGGTATATATATATATATATATTCTCTTTATATTTCTTTTTATTTTGTTATGGTCTTGTTGGTTGGCTCCCCTTGTTAGGTAAACTTGACTCGAGCATGGTCTTTTGGGCCCACTGTATTTGGTGGCCCATTGTATTGCTTGTAAAGAATCCTATTTAAAGGTTTTGAGGATAAAACTTCTTTGTCATTATGTGTGTGTTTGGTTTAATTAATATGATTTTTTTATTATTATATTTTTGTATAAATTAAAACATCATATACAAATTTCTTGACGTGCAAGATAAGATGTCAAATTTCAATCCTAATTATAACAACTTATTTTAAAGTTTTTATAAGTAAACTTCTATCAACCTTTTAAACCAATGTTTCTCATCACCATGACACAACTTTATGATTATTACTTATATTATCTTCTTTGTGTATCACCAATTATTTAAGTAAAGAAAAATCACACCACTTAACATAATTTGTTGGTGATATGCCAAAGATCAAATTGTTATTTTTATTGAATACCTTTAAATCTTAAATAGTTAACTTATTTTATTTTATAAAAAACAAAATTTTAATCAATAAAAAACAATTTAAAATTTTAACTTTACTCCAAAACCAATTTATTTTATTATACACGAATACACTATATTTACTATATCACCAATATCAAATATTAAGTATTTAAATTTTAATTTAAACATCAAAATCAAAATATCTACCCCAAGGACCTCATCTCACCTCATCTACCAAATTTATTTGAAGTGCAAGTATCATTGACTTTCCAATTTCAACGTCTAGAATTAATACAATGTCTAGAAGTAAGACTCTTATTCTAAGAGGAGAATATGATAGGGCGTGTTTCTATTAATTTTAATATTATAATTAATCAACTGCTTTTGGATTTTCTCAATCCTCCTCCATGATTCCCTAGAAATGTTACATCCCCAAGCTTCACAACCATATAAGAGAATGAGAGTGACAAGCGTTTTAAAGAGGAATTTCTTTTTGTCCCACATTACAAGGTTTGTTGATTTACAGTTGCTTTCAAGACCAAAGTAGGCTTTCCATCCTCCATTAATTCTCTTATTGATGCTATAGTTCCAGTTGAACTTGTGATGGAAGTCAATTCCTAGATATTTATAAGAATTTACTTCCTCCAGATTTCTATTGTCATATACAAAATTGTCAAAAGTGCCTTTATTGGATTTGATAATCATGACTTTTGTGTTGTCGGTGTTAACGGTCATGCCCATATTAGTGTATAAGTCCTTGAGAATTCGTAATTGCTTCTCAAGATCATGGGGGCACCTTGCCATAAGAACGATATCATCAGCATAGAGAAGAAGTGTGATGACTATCCCTGCTAAGGCCGTGCCAACACAACCTGCTTCTTCTAAACAATCTTCTAGCTTATCAATGTAAATGCCGAAAAGGGTATGGGAGAGGGGGAACCATTGCTTAACTCTAATATTACAATTAATTTCCCGTGGCCATCATTTAGTTTTTTTTAACTTGGCAATGACTTTCTCTTATAACCTTATAGTCGCTGCCCTTAGCTCGAAAGGAATCTCTATCTCTTCTAATCTATTCCAATGGTTCTTTCTGGGCACTGTATCAAAATATTTTCTAAAGTCTACAAAACATAAAAAAAGGATTGGATTTATTAATACAACACTCCTCCGCAATGATCATAAGGGTAACGAGCCATCTTAATAATTAAGCTTCTTATTTTGAATGTTTTTTATGGATTTTATTATTATAAAAATAACATTTATAATGCTATTTTTCATTTTCATTTAATTTTATTACTTTATATTAAGTTATACATCTGGCTTGTACTAAAAATGTAAAATAACCAAAAAACAATATAATAAACAAAACCTTATTTCAAATCAAATTACTTCTCTTTATTTATAAATAAATTTAATTTCTTCCAGTACGACAACTACTTTATAATCAAAGTATTCATTATAACCAGTGTTGAAATTTGACGGGTAAATCATTTGCCAATTTATATGTCAAAATATGACCACTTCATAAAATTAAAAGTCTTTAATGAAGTGTGAATTTTAATTTCACCCATCATTTTGAATTGCATTTTTATTTTTACATGTCATTAATATGTATATCCCAAACCCATATATATATATATATATATATATATAATGTTTATATTTTTATTTCTAATATGGAAATTTTTATTTTGTTATGGTCTTGTTGGTTGGCTCCCCTTGTTAGGTAAACTTGATTCCATCATTGTTTGAGGATAAAACTTCTTTGTCATTATGTGTGTATTTGGTTTAATTAATATGGTTTTTTTATTATCATATTTTTGTAAAACTTTTTATTTTTATATAATTTAAAACGTCATATAAAAATTTCTTGACATGCAAGATAAGATGTCAAATTTCAATCATAATTATAACAACTTATTTTAAAGTTTTTATAAGTAAACTTCTATCAACCTTTTAAACCAATGTTTCTCATCACCATGACATAACTTTATTATTATTACTTATATTATCTTCTTTGTGTATCACCAATTATTTAAAAAAGGAAAAATTACACCACTTAACATGATTGGTTGGTGATATGCCAAAGATCAAATTGTTATTTTTACTGAATACCTTTAAGATAATCTTAAATAGTTAACTTATTTTATTTTATAAAATACAAAATTTTAATCAATAAAAAAATACTTAAAATTTTAACTTTACTCCAAAACCAATTTATTTTATTATAAACGAATACACTATATTTACTATACCACCAATATCAAATATTAAGTATTTTAATTTTAATTTAAACATCAAAATCAAAATATCTACCCCGAGGACCTCATCTCACCTCACCTACCAAATTTATTTGAAGTGCAAGTATCATTGACTTTCCAATTTCAAAGAAATTATTGGTTACATATAACTTTCTCTTAGGGTGAACGTTTCTCCCTTTGACGTATTCATCAAAATAGCAACACGTGTTTTTAGAACAATTTCTCATTCCATTGTTACTAAAACTTCAATGCTTTCAAAATAAAAACTATATATACTCAATTAACATCATAAAAACATACATGGATTTATATAAATAATTAATAATAACAAATAAAATAATTTTGAAGAAGGATGAAAATAATAGTTAACGTCTATTTAGACCAATTTTGGTTTAAAAAAGAAAAGTAAGGAATCACTTGGTCTGTGTTAGAGTTTTATTTTTTTGTCAAAAAGCTTAAGGAGAGAAGCGTTTTGTAAATTACTATATTTTTTTATGAGATAGAAGGTTGGGCAGGTTTGTATTGTAACAATTTTTTTGAAAATGAGATCTTATGTGGGTGTACGCAGGGAAATCTAAGTGGAATTGCTTTTCATCCTCAACACTCATTGTCTCACAAAGATGACAGATCCTTTCAGCCCATGAAGTTTTAGGAAATGTCCAATGCCTTGTTTCACTATGCATCTCAAGAGAGTTCATTCTTATTTTAGCTATGTGGATATCACTATGCCATGTTTCACTATGCCCTATTTCTCTACGAACCCTGCTTTCATATTGGTTCCCCGACCTAGAGGATATCAAATATAAAAGAAATGTGATCGATTTATGTAGAGCTACACCCACTCCACACATTGTCGGATGCCCCTGGTTGGTGCCATCAAAGAATTCCTACGGCATCATCAGATTTGGTTCCAGCATGACAAGCTTACTAGGTTTCAGATGCTTTAGTTCTAGTTTATACTCTTTTGCCAACTTTAAAATCAATTCTGCAGTGGATGTTGTTGGTATCTCTAAATTCTAGAAAATGTTATTATTTCTTTCCCACCAAATGCCATATATAAAGAGACAAGGAAGAGCCTTATAACAAGCAATTGCTACATCTTGATACCATACCTGTGCATTGTCTTCAAGACTTCGAAAGGTCCACTCCATCCCGAGCTTCAACTCTTGCGCAATATACATCCAAACTTGAGTTGTGTAAGGACAAAAAATAGAAAGATGTGAGAAGGATTCAAAATTATATTTGCAAATAGCACTTCTATTAGGTCCGACCCATGCTCTCTTCAGGCATATTTCCCACAGAAGGAGCTTATTCGTTAGGTCTTTCCACATGACAATATTTCTTTTGAGTGGACCTAGAAATTTCCAAAGACACTGCCACCACCATTTTTTCTGTATTGGAAACTCGATCCCACAAAGGATTTGTAGCCGCGTTTTGTGGTAAAGTCCCCAGAACTCGGACTTTTGGACCATGCCAAGGAGTCTCTTTCTTCTTTTGAAAGGTGCCCAAAATTGGAACAAAGCTTTGAAATATAGACGTTCCACACATCTTCCTCCTCCCCTAGCAGGCCTAAATCTTGGGCCGAGAGCCAACATGTTCGACCAAATTCTTGAGGAACTTGAGCTCTTACATCCACAATAGAGAAAATGTTGTGCGTGTGAATCCTTTGCACAAGGTTAGGGGACATCAAAAATCATCGTCAAAGCCAATCCATGGATCCTCTCCAATTCTCAACTTCATACCTTCTCCGATTCTCCAAGCGATCCATGGACCAATTTGTATGAAGGGGAAAACCAAGGGTTTACAAATGATTGGCCCATTCTTTGATGATTTGCATGGATTCCTATACCAATTCTCCATGGAGCAACCCTTTAAATATTTTGACTTTAGTACTCTTCCTCATAGGGGAGTATTATGGATTAACCACCATAAGCTTCATGTTGCAATAGATTGGCTTGAGATGAAAACATTTTTTAGACCCCAGCCTCCTAGGTTTTTGGGTAGGAGACTCTGGTCCAACTGCCAAGGGAATAAATTCTGACTGTCAACTACCCGAACACAAAAAATTGAAACATCTTTTATGGATCTTGTTAAGAATCCCTTTTAGGACTGAAGCTATGGATGTCCAGTGAAACGAAATCCCTTTGTAAACTGGCTTTAAGAGAACCAAACAAACTCCTCGGGACAAGAATTTGTTGACCTAGATTGAAATATGGTTTTCAATTTTCTTGTACAACTAAATCCAATCGAAAAAATTATATGAAATTGGTTTCAGGTTGAAACCCAACTACTTGAAACCTTCATAGAACTCTTTGACAGGGTAAGGCAACATGATTCTTGAAAGACCTAGTACTTCATCTATGACTTGATTAAAAAGGAGGAAATATTTATTAGCATTGATGACCGTACCTCTAGTCGAGAAAAAAGCATAAGGATCTTGCTAAGAGAGCTTACCTCACGTTGAGATCCTTCCCTTGACAATATAGCATCATCTATGAAAAGAAAGTGGGAAAGAATAACATCTTCTGATATATTGAGGCCTTTTAGATCACTGAGCACTCTTGCTTCTGTAATTAATAGGATGAGAGCCTCCACTATCAAAAGGAACGCAAAAGGAGACATGGGACACCCTTGTTGGAGACTATAGGATGCACGGAAAGAAGGGGAGGGAGATTGCTATGAACATAAAATAAGATAATAATTAAATAATTAATAATTAGGTTAACTAAAGTTAGGTTATGAAATGAGGCGTTTCCTCAACATCAAATGCTCGAGCCATATTTAAGGCAGGGCCATCATTGTAACATATCATCTTTGATCCTATCATCTAATATATTATTCTTCCTTATTATTCAATATGAGAGTCAGATTCGACTATTAACGAGCCAACCAGATACGATTGCTGCATTTGGTATCAGAGCCACTCCCTCGGGCATCTGATTCAGGCTTTTAGTCATTTAGTGGAGTTTCTCTACATTGTTGGTCCTTGACCAAGAAGTCAGGCCCTTGGCCTCCTGTCCACCTATTATTCTCCCCCGCTGCCTTCCATTCAAACTCACACCCCTGTTCTCCTCTTCCCACATCTGTGTTCGCAGCCTGCAATTTCACCACGCTCCACATCCTTCACACTCGCTCCCATCAACCCCTCGACTCTGCACTACCTCCTTATCCTCGCGCCTAATCTCTACACATCATTCATCCCCATCCCTACACATTCCACCCCAACACTCCAGCGCTTCCCCTTTGCTTGTTCTCTGTGCACTCCCTTCCTCGCGCACTGCTTCCTTGGCTACCCCATGCAACTCTTCCAAAGCCCCACCTGAATTTTCCCCACGCCAACCCCCACCCCGTTCACTGCCTCTCCACACCTCCTTCAACTTCCGCCCTTCTCCCTTTGCGTGCAACTTCCTCCCTTCTCCGTTCGTGTCCATGTCCATGGCCTTACGCTCGCTCCACTCTCCAGTTCCTCCGCTCTTCCTCTACACTCCCGCCACTCCTCTCCCTGCACAACTACGCCCTCCATTCCTACACCCCATGCGACCATCCCTATCCTCCCACCTACGTTCCCTTCATACCTGCATGCCACCCCCCGCTAACACCTTCCCTTCCCACAGCTCCTTCGGCTCAACTCCTACACGCCACCGTAGCCATCACCGTCCCTCCATTCCTACACCTCCTCCCCACCACCACCGGTCCTCCTCCCACTTACAACTCAAATCGCCCTTTCCTCCATACTCGCCACCCCTCCCACTCCGGCTTGCCTCCATCTCGCCCACACCATCACGTTGCAACCTCCAGGATAACCCTAGGCTGTCATTCCCTCCTTCAAACCCTAATTCAAATCCAAAAAAAAATACAAATTTTAATTAAACAAAAATTATTATAATAAATTAAATATTATTATATAATATTTAATATTATTACCATTTTTGTTTTTATTAAAAATTATATTATGAAAAGTTTACATTAAAACTAAAATTATAAAATTATAATAATAATCATATTATTATATTATATATATTTTTACTTCATTCACCCTTATTAAGTAGTTGTAAATTATTACAATTATATAAAGGCTCAAAGGAAAGAAAAAAAAAGCCCCCCCCCAAAAAAAAAATCGAAAAAAAAGATAGTGAAAGAAGTCACAACAAAAAAATATTATTATTATTATTATTTTTTGAAAAAAGAAAAAAAAGAGATAAAAAGATCAAAGAAAAAATCAAGAAAAAGTCAAAGGAAGACCAATTAAAGAAGTCAAAGACTCCCTATCATCGAAAAAGTCAAGGACTATCTATCACTGAAGAAAGCAAAGAAAGATCAGCGATCACCGAAGAAGACAAGATCATGGAATCTGGTTTGCGACTACAAATAGAGAAATTAGAAGCCACGTTAAAATGTTATCGAAAATACAATGAAGAATTGCGCGACATAAATAATAGTTCATAAATAAGAATGAATTACAAGAAAGGTGCAATGAAATAAAAATCTCTGACCAGGAAAGGCATATAGAAAAATTGTATGCGCAAATTGATGAATTAAAAGCCGAAAATGAATTCAATCAGAGGTTAGGAAATCAAGATATAAGGAAGGAAATAAATAATTACGAAGCAGAAATAATACGCTTGAACAAAATCGTTAGCGACAAAGATGAAGAACTAACACAGATACGACATAAATTAGAAAGTCAAGAATTAGAGGTTGGCCAATGTCGACAACAGATAAAAGTTCTTCAACAACAAAATGATGACTCTAAAAAGACACATAAGTCAGAGATCGCGAAGAGTAATAAAGCATTATCTAATAATGCTGAAGAAATTTTCAGACTAAGAAATCATAACAAGATACTAGTCACAAAAATTAAGAAGTTGAAAAATAGCCGGAAGATAGAACAATCTATGGACGACATTGAAGGGAAACTTCTAGACAAGGAGGAAGAAAATAGTTGTATCAGAAGTCATAATGAAGATCTTAATGAACAACTTAAGACGTTTGAAGATGACATAAAATCTCAAGTCGAATTGATTAAGAAGTTTCAAAATGATAACAGGCAGTTAGAAAACAAGTTGGAAAAGATACATAACAAAAACTTAAATCCTCAAGAGACAAAAATACAACTTCCAGCTCAGATCAATGCTCAAAAGGCGACATTCGTAAACGAAAATGACATCGTGAAATTTCCCTATTGACACCCCAACCATAAAAACTGATATTGGAAAAAGTGGGAAATGTCGAAAGATAATGGTACTAATGTGATGAAATCTCCTAATGATAGATACATAGGGAATCCCATCAGTCCACAACAAATCAATTTAGGATGGATTGATTCGTCGACATACCAGAAGTTATGTTCGACTCTTAGCAATTCGTATCGACATGTTTTGTCATCTACGACACCACATAAAATGATGCAGAAACATTATAAGGCTTTGAGGACAAAGCCTTTCTTAGAGAGTGGCATGCTACAAACATAAAATAAGATAATAATTAAATAATTAATAATTAGGTTAACTAAAGTTAGGTTATGAAATGAGGCGTTTCCTCAACATCAAAATCCTGAGCCATATTTAAGGCAGGGCCATCATTGTAACATATCATCTTTTATCTTATCATCTAATATATTATTCTTACTTATTATTCAATATGAGAGTCGGATTCAACTATTAACGATCCAACCAGATAAGTTTGCTGCAGAGATCCATTAATCCAAACTACAAAGGAGACCAATTGGACGCAAGCCCAGTTTACCATCCCTAGGTTCATTCCAATATTGAGAAGGATCAAACACAAAAACGTCCATCTTACCCCATCATAATATTTTGAAAGGTTGACTTTGAGTGCTAAGGCAAGATTCATAGATTGATGAATTGAGTGGATATCTTCTTGAGCTAGGGATACTGCATATTGAATCTGGCGATGATGAAGAAAACCAACTTGTTCTTCAAATATTATCTCACTAATTACTAGCTTCAACCTCTAAGTTATTATCTTGGAGACCGATTTTTAAATCACATTACAACAGGAGATGAGGTGGAAATCATCAAAAGAATAAGGGTATTGCTTCTTAGGAATAAGAGAAATGTGGGTAGAGTTCAGAGACTCGAGCATATTTCCCAAGACTTGGGATTCTTTAACTAATTTCAAGAGATCCTCCTTTATCAGATCATAAAAACCCAAATAGAACTCTTCCCTCAAACTATATGAACCGATATTCTTCCCCTTTTTCATCGATGCCAATGTTCTCAGGACTTCTACTTATGTAACCTCTACTAGAAGGGATACATTCATTTCATCCATAATCAAACTAGGATTGGGTCACAGAGCATGGAGAATCTCTTGGATAGGGAAAATAGTGGGCTCCTTAAAAAGAGAAGAGAAATGTCTCATGGCCTCATTTGCAATATCCTTAAAACTTGAATTTGTCTCCCCGGCTGGATTAGTGGCTTCCCAAATCGTATTAATGTTCTTTCTATGATTCGCGAAGTAGTGCAAAAACTTTGTATTGTTGTCACCCTCCCTTATCCAAGTAGCACGCTTTTCAATCAGCACTCAATCTCATCCTTAGATAAAATTTCCTATCTCTGAGATTCCAAATCCCTTAGAGAGTCCAAACTTTGCTTCGAAAACACCCCTACGTTATTCTCTTCATACAAACTTTTGATTTGAGACTTGGTGTGTTCTAGTTGAAATTGGAAGGATTCCTTATATTTTTGTGACCATATCTTCGATGCGTTTGTGACTCTTTTTATTTTATCCATCATTTGTTGCATGCATAATATAGTTGGGGAATATGTTATAGGTAACCATATATCCTTTACCAGCTTCTGAGATTCTTCCTCCAGAAGGAAACACAAATTAAATTTCAGCAGAGTGGGCGGTTTGTTGTCCAATTTATCTATTTTGAATAAGATGGGAAGATGGTCGGAGAGGCCACATGTTTCCACCCAATATTTTAATAGAAATTTTTGAGATGTCAATTCTTCGGAAAATAAAAAATGATCCATCCTCTTTGAGATATCTTCATTTTCAGATTGGAAATTTCACCAAGTAGGAACTATCTTGACAAGATTCTCGTATACCAACTTGTGCAAATCCATAAATAAATTGAAGCAATCACCCAACGGATCTTGTCTAGGGTCATTTCCCCAAATTTCACAAATAGAATTGGTAAAATTTAGATCTCCACCCAAGACCACTCATGGGAAATTTAACACTATGGATTCTACAAAAGATTCCCAGAAGCCTCATCTTTCCACATAAGGACCATGTACATTGATAATTCTAATCACCATGTTTAAACTTTTAACTTCTAAATCCATTGAAATTGCTAATTGTGATAATGAAGTGGAAATTGTTGTTAAATCTGGATTCAAGGCATATAGTAAACCTCTAGAAAAACCATATGAATCCAATGAAGTAAATGATCATTCCTTTAAAAAATGTTCTAATTCCAAATGAGCTCTCGAACCTATAATCATTATTTCATGAATTAATACAACGTCTAGACATAAGACTCGTACGATCCTTTTGAGGGTTGTTAATTTGGAGGTGCCCCCTACCCCCCTCACATTAAAGGAAAAAATAATCATGGAGAGCCATTCCTCCAGGATTTTTCCGCTCCAAAGGCCCTAGGGATAGATGAATGCTTACCCTGCTTAATATCAATTGTGGATTTTTGTGGAGCTTTGGAGAGGAAGGATTTTCGACTAGCCCATGGGGGAGGGGGTCATCAGGGGATAGACCTCACACTTCTAAAGATAATTATTGATGTGACATCATAGATCTCATATCATAACCATACAAACACCGAGAGGAAACAAGGAGGGAGTCTACACGAGGAGGGGAATCTTGCTTTCTAGGATTCTTTAGTTTTGATATAGAATTATTAGGGTATGGAGCATAAATTGAAGCCCCATCATGAGAGTGAGTGATACTGAGGGATTCTCAAGGCGATTGAGGCAACTGACAAACCTTATTGACAGGAACTTCACTAGAGAGAATATCATTAAGATATTTCTCTAAGGGAGGGCACGAAAAAGGAATAGCATGAGATTCTTCAGATAAGGAAATGTTACCCAAAACGTGTGCATGCATTTTCCACTCGAAGGATGATCATGATCTAAATATCCATTGATATTTTCTTCGCATTGACATCACGCCTAGCAGAATCCAAAGGATGTGGAAAATTAGCCATAATTTGATCGAACTCGCGGTAGGAGTAGCGTTGAAAGGGTAGGTTCCAATAGTCCACCTTTGGGACTCAAGAAATATAACCAAGAACTAGTTCAATCTCTTCTAACAATCCTTCATGAGTGTCCAATTCCACTTGAACCCAAGCACACTGATGATCCTCTTTTAGGTCCCAAAATTCCTCCAAACAGACAAAGGATCCAAGCTTATTACTGATAGTAACTAGGATCTCCTCTCTTTAAAAGGCTAGGGGTAAACCAGAATGATAGATATTTTAATATAACATGATAAATTGGATTCTTCCAAGTCACTCTTTTACATGTACTACATGTTTTCGTCACGTACTTAGCTTTAGCTTTAGTGTTCGATATAATCGTAGTTTAATGGCTTACCTTCCCCACATGATAAACCACTCATGTTAAACACAACCAATAATGAATCTCCTATGATTGAAATTCAATCCACATCTCTATATCCCAATAATTTTGTTGAGACAATATGTATAATATGAGAAAATGATTCCTCATACTTTACTCCCTAAAAGCAAGAAATCCTTTCCCATTCCCAATCATCATCAAATGGTCAACAAAGCCAAGAAATAATTATGAATTGCCTAACATTTATCTTAAATTAGATGTTGGGGAACTCCCCTCAAAAATTTGCTTTTACATAAATCCTCTTGTCCATTATTCACCTTTAAATGATTTACTACTACCAACATCAGCTTGTTGAGACCACTTTTGCAAATAGAGAAATGGTTCCTCATAAGTTACTCCCTAAAGTAGCTAATCCTTTTCATTACTAGATATCATCATGCAAAAATCCAGGATTAACCTAGATCATGAATGAGCCTCATTAAAAAAAAAAAAACAATATATTGTTATCTTATTTGGTCAATTACAAGAGAAATTCAGATTTATTTATAACAAACCAGGTCATGGTACAGAATTCAATGAAATTTCAACCGAGAAACAAACTACACCAAGTTAGTATATAAGCATACCAACCTGGTGGATGAGTTAGAATACATAAACTTAACCAGTCGTACATACACTAACACTCCCCCTTAAGCGAAATATAGGGAGTAAACAAAATAAAACAAAAATGGGTCATGACAACAAGGCTCTCTAAGGTACCCATTTACAAACTCTCATAAGTAGAGAAATGGATAAAAACCCAAAGGATAAAAACTTCTCTCCAAAAGAGATTCAATCACCAGTGTTGAAAAATGCATATTTAAAACTACTAAGGAAATGACAATTGGATGCACACCATCCCCCCAAAATAGATTGATCCTTTAAAATGAGTCCCGACACAAAAGACCTCATTAGGTACTCATATACAATTGAGAAAATATCATGTACTAAGTGTCCCTATGGATTCCAATCCATCTCTGTAACGTCCCTAAAAATAGTAAAATAAAAAAAATCTTTTTACAATTGTAATTCACTAAATAAGAACAGATGATAAGCAAATTAAATTCAGTACTGATAACATCTTACTAAACTGGAAAATAAAATGTAACAGTCAAGGATTTGAGTTCTGTAATTACAAGTGCCTACTATTGGCGAAAGTGAAGTCAAAGAATAATGGTGAAACTGTAATGCAGCATTACAATTACTTGAATGTTACTATTCAATTCCCTTCCATTTGCTTCAATAGTTTATGAGTACATTTATGAATAATTTATCTGAAACTTCAGGTATGATGGACCCTTGTTGGTGACTATTGAGGCCTAAGATGAGCTGCTTGGTTTCTTGAGGGGAAGGGATTTCCCTGGCAGAGCTACCGAGATGTAGGATGAAAGAAATGGAGATTCTGGGCTTACTTAGCATTGTCGCTAATGCACTTGCGTAGTTGTGGTTTGCAGGTATATATATCGGACATTTGTTGGACTGTCTACTCTAACTCTTTAAACGACATTTAAGTCTTGGGTTTACACACTCTAAAGAGTGTCACCCTTTTTGTGGATACGCCTAGGGTTAAGTATGAGAGAAAAGTGATTCTTAAACTTCTTTATTCACCTTTGTAACTATGTGTTGCCCCTAAGTAGGGTTCATAGTCCTTATAATAATTAAATGGGAAAGTTTTCAACTTTTGAATGGCCCTAAACTATGGTGCAAGGATTTATCAAAGAAATTAATAGTGGTAGGTTGTGAAAGTTAATGCACCTCTACAAATGCACATGGCTAGCTTGCTAGCTGTGGCAGGGGTTTTACTCTCGGGTCATTCACCAACGATGGAAAAATCGTGGTTCATTTCCCTGATCTGTAGTAGATGTCAGGAGGGTTTTTGTTGATTCCCAGACAGAGGTTCATGGAGGCCAATCCATATGGGGGAAAATGATGGCTACTGTAAACCCTGCAGGAAAATCTTCTTGGTTTGGTTTTCTTACTACTGCAATTGCCAAGTATGTGTTTTGTTACATTTGAAGTCTAGCATCTGACTTGGTTTATTGTTGTTGGTTGCAGGTGGTGACTGGTTCTCCTCCCCTGCGTGGCCACTGTCCCACGATGGCAAATTTGAAACTGGTAAGTCCAGATGCTACCATCTCTGAGTTCTGCCTCTCATCTCTGTGGGGGTTTTACCATTGGCGTTTTTAAAATATGAAGGACATGGTGAGCCCACTTGGGTTTCTTGCTATGGGTTGTTGGTCCCTTGGCCAAATGAGGAAAGTTTGGTACCATTGGAAAGCTATTGGAGAGCTCTATGCAATGGTGTGATCCTCTCCCACACCTGAGAACTCTAACCTTGTCATTTCTCCAATAAACAATTCTTCCCCAACTTCACCAATATTGCGTTAAAACCATTATGTTACTTGCCTGTAACTCACAATTTGGCCCATGCAGCCCCAGTGCTGCAAGCCGGGATCTGATACCACTCTGCAGTGTCCCCTTCCATCAATCTAATGCAAGGGAGGGAACATGACTGTAACATGGGGTGTCTAATTCTTCCCCACACCATAATGGTAAAATTTTTGCCATTTAAATAAAATGCACAATTAAATTACACAGCGGAATTAAAATACATAATTGCACACACACAACAGACATACATCAACATATTTATCTCAAGCAAATGATGCATCAACAGGTAGAGAATCCATCCCATTCTCATGCTATGCAAAGACTTCATATCAATTTCATTAACATGAATAATTACCATTCCGAATTAACACATTACAGAACACAAAATGCATATAATTTATAATACAGACAACACTTATCTTGAAGATGAAGCTGTCCAAACAACTGGATATGTGAGAGCAACGTTCCACCCAACCATAGATCTCTGTCCAACTTGTATTCTTTCAGCTGAGAGATCACCCCCGATTTGGGTTGTTTATCCACTAAGGAGAAACTAGTCGGGCTCACTCACAACCATGATTTCCCTCAACAACTATGCTAAGCCAACACACAGTTGGGTTTGTCAAGCATATGAAAGACAAAGGAGGGAAATGCTAAGCCAGTGAGCTCAACCATAGAGCTACAGACATCTCAAATGAATTCAACAGTCAAGGCACGCACATTACCTACCATACCCAACACAAGGAAGGTCCTCTTCTCTGCTGCACAGTCCCTCAGGAGTCCCTTCCCTCCAGTGCTCTTCAGGATGGGTATAGAAAGGTCCAGCTGCTAATTCTTGAGATTCTAGCCTTCATTGGGTTTATCAAGCAAACCCAACCTCTGCTCAGTCATCCACAATTGGATTTCTCATTCTGTTCATCAAATAACTCAATCCCGTCACTGGTTTTCTGGGCTATAAAAACTGGGTTTTCCAAAGGATTTCAGGGTATTTAATCCTTTCAAATTCGCCCCAAGGTTCATATGAATGGATACCCCATTGGATTTTACTAATAAATACCAAATCTGGGCGTTTTTGGCTCTTCAAAACATGGGTTCTTTCAAAGTTGCGATTTCTGGTTTTTTTTCCTTGCTGGCAATTCGTTTTTGGATGAAAATTGATGCTAGTAACTTCCACATTGGAATGGGGATGAGGAATAATCCATTCTCATGAGGTAGAGTGACTTGTGGTACAAGAAAACAGAGCCCATACTCTGCCATATGAATTTCTGGGCTGCCCATGCTCCATTGAAGCCATGGACTGAAATCTTCAACAACTTCCTTACAACATAAATAAATGTCATCAAGGAAAGTCAAATGGGTTCTCACAATGACATTTGGCAACATATGGTTCATCTCCACAACCCCCTCACCACTCCCTAGTGGATACACATGGCCCCTTCTCATTGGTTGCTTCCATAGCCAGTTTTGGTATTTTATTGAAATATTAACATTTATCTCAATTTACAATATTCCGTGGCTTAATAGCACATGGGTATCAAAATATCAAATACTTGCTTGTTTTAAATAAAATCTGAACACACACTAGCGGGGCCTTGGCCTTGAGCTCCACGCTAGGGAAACATACAACGCATGTATACAATATTTACATTAGAAGCCAATATTTCACAGAGGTCAAAATTGGGGTATTACATGGAGTCATTCAGTTTCTTACTCTTGGGTAAGCCTATAATGAAGTCCATACTTATTACCTCCCATTTCCATTCCAGAATGGGTAAAGGTTGAAGTAATCCGGAGGGGTGTTGATGTTCTGCTTTGACCAACTGGCATTCCTGACATTTCGCGATGAACAATGCTATGTCCGCTTTCAGCTTAGGCCAATAGTAATGTTTCTTTATGACCAATATCATCTTTTGATATCTGGGGTGCCCTGAATAGGGTTTTTGGTGAAATCTGGTGAGAATATTTAGTCTAATGTCTCCACTCTCTGGGATGTAAAGTCGGTCTTTAGACCATAGTAGTCTCGACTTGTCTATCTTATACTCTTTATGTTGTTGGAAGAGTCTGTTTTCTTGAATTTTTGCAAGGATTTCCGTATAATAATGGTCACTCTTGCATGCTGTTCATATTCTATGGTGTAAGTCCGAGTCGGTTTGGCTCACCGTGATCTCGTAAAGCATATGTGCTTGATGGCTTAAGGCATCCGCAATTTTGTTTTCCTTGCCTTTTTTATGCTTTAGTTCGAAATGATATTCACTAAGGAAGGACAACCACCTGGCCTGCTTGGAATTTAGGTCCGGTTGATCTAAAAGGTACTTTAAGCTCATGTTATCAGTCATCAATAAGAATTTATTTCCCATGAGATAATGACGCCACATTTTCAAAGCATGGATGATGGCGGCTAGCTCGAGGTCATGAGTAGGGTAGTTCTTCTCATGTTCTTTTAGTTTTCTTGATTTGTAGCATATGGCAAAGTTATCTTGCATAAGGACTCCCCCGAGTCCTTCCTTACTTGCATCCGTGCAAACGACGAAATCCCCATTGGGATCCGCGATATGCAGAATTGGTGCACTAATCAGTAGTTGCTCCAGCTTCTGAAAGCTTTGTCCGCACTTAGCCGTCCAAATAAACTTGTTTTCCTTCCTCTGTAAGGTGGTCATGGGACATGCGATACGTGAGAAGTTGTCAATGAACTTCCGATAGTAACCGGCCAGACCTAAGAATGATCTTATGTAAAAAACACACGTAGGTGTGGGCCATTCCTCGATAGCCTTGATCTTTTCGGGGTCGATGGCTATATCCTTCTTGGAAATGATGTTTCCTAAGTATTGGATCTGGGGTTTGAAGAAATCACACTTACTAAACTTGGCGTAAAGTTGGTGTTCCCATAATATATGTAACACAATACAGAGGTGTTCCTCGTGTTCTACTTTGTTCTTGGAGTAGATCAAAATGTCGTCGATGAAGACTAAGATGAACTTATTGAGATAGTTACTAAAGATATTGTTCATCATGCACATAAAGTTGGCCGGTGCGTTTTTCAACCCAAAGGGCATCACTACAAACTCATAGTGGCCATAATGGTTTCGAAACGCGGTTTTGTTGATATCCTCATCACAAATCCTTACCTGATGGTATCCGAATCGTAAGTTGATCTTTGAGAAGATCTTCGCTCCTCCGACTTGGTCAAATAAGTCGTTGATTCTAGGGAGTGGGTAGCAGTTCTTAATGGTCATCTTGTTGAGTTGGCGGTAAGTCGGGGTTAAGCTTATTGAATCAGGGTTGTACCCTACGATTAGGGAATCACTCTCAGACATCTCTAAAATTTCTCAATGAAGATTGTGACATGGAATATTAGGGGGTGTAATCACCCTAGGAAAATCAAGATGCTGTCAAGAAAAGAGAAGTAGGAGAGACTGGATGTATTATTCTTACAGGAAACCAAATGCTCTATGGAAACCCTGGAGAAAAATGCCCAAAAGTTTTGGAAAGGTGCAGGGGTCATGGAAACCGATGCCATCGGTATGGTAGGAGGCATTGCCATTATTTTGAACCCTAGATCTATCTTTTTATCCAACTGGCATGCCAATAGATTTTCCCTTATGTGTGATTTTCAAATTATGGACTCTGCAGCAAGGGGTTCTCTGGCCAACATCTATGGCCCTAGCATAGCCCCACTAAAAGACGCTTTCCTTCATTTCCTTTCTAGGTTATCTCTTCAGGTTATGGAGGGATCTCGGATTCTTGGTGGGGATTTCAACTTGATTTCTTCCCTGGAGGAAAAGAAAGGTGGTCGTAGAGCTCTAGATAGATTCCAAGAAAGATTCAGGGAAATTCTTTCCCACAATCATTTGATTGATATTGAGACTGGGAATGGTTAATTCACTTGGAACAATAAATGTGGAGGGCCCCATATTGTCGCCTCTAGGCTGGACAGATTCCTGACAACAGAGGATATCGCATGTGAGTTGGGTGAAGTCAATACCTGTGTACTTCCCACTGGTGGCTCTGATCATTGGCCTGTTTCCCTATCTTGCGATCTTTCTTCTAATAACTTCCCCAAGCCCTTCCGATTTGAGCAGTTTTGGATGGATCACAAAGATTTTAAGGACTTGGTGGGGAAATGGTGGGAGGATAGTGTTCCCCTGGATGGTTCAAAAATGTACTAGTTCCAGCAGAAACTAAAAATGCTTAAATCCAAGATTCGCACTTGGAATAAGGAAGATTTTGGGAATATATTTGAGGATAAAAAGAAGTTAATCTTGGATCTTGAATTGATTCAGAAACAGGGGATGGAAGGTGGATGGAGTGATGAGCTTAGGGAACGTGAATACAATATCTTGGAAGACCTCGATGCCCGAGAACGGCAAGAAGAAACCTATTGGAAGCAGAAATCCAGAATTCAATGGCTACGGGAGAGTGACAGAAACACAAAGTTTTTCCACAACTCAGTGATTCAGAACAGGCATAGATCTAAAATCCTCAAAATAACGAAGTCAAGTGGTGGCATTACAGAATCTAGGGAAGAAATCGAAGAGGAACTTATTCAACATTTTGCTTCAATCTTGAAGGAAGACATGCCTAATAGAAGTCCGGCAATTGCTCAAATTACTTCTCTCATCCCACTCATTGTCTCTACTGAACAAAATGAGATGCTAAATAAACCTATCTCCATGCAAGAGGTTGAGGAAGTGATGCACCAAATGGCTTTGGGTAAGGCTCTAGGCCCGGATGGATTTACCTCTAACTTCTTCTTCCATTTTTGGGATATGATTAAGGTGGAGGTGCACCAGCTGGTGGAGGAATCTCACTGCTGTGGGGGTTTTCTTCGAGCTTTCAATGCTACCTTCTTTCCTTAATCCCCAAGGAGGAAGGGGCGGAATCTCCTGGTAAGTTTAGACCTATTTCCTTATGCAATGTCATCTACAAAATTATATCAAAAGTCATTGCGAATCGATTGAAACCCCTACTTCCCTCCCTTATCTCTCTTGAGCGATCTAGTTTTGTTGAGGGAAGGCAAATTGTGGATGGGATCATTCTGGTTCATGAGACATTGCATTCCTTGAAGGCCATGAAGAAACCTAGGATGATGGTGAAGCTAGACATTGCAAAAGCATATGATAAATTAAGTTGGCAGTACATGAAGGAAATCTTGGTTGCTTTTGGCTTTAACTTGGTTTGGGTTAATTGGATCATGAGTTTAGTCACTACCCCCTTTTTTTCTATTCTCCTCAATGGCTCCCCTTCTAAGCTTCTGCAGGCTTCACATGGCATTAGACAAGGTGATCCTTTGTCTCCTTTTCTTTTTATCCTTATGGTGGAGGGTCTCAGTAGACTTCTGAATCATCAGGTGGCTATTGGTGGTATTAAAGGGCTCAGACTCTATGTGGGGATGGATAAACAGACTCATCAACAGTTTGTGGATGACACCATGTTAATGGGGCACCCTTCAGTCCAAGAGGCTAGATATTTTAAGAATTGTTTGGAGTTATTCGCCAAATCTTCTGGTTTGGAAGTCAACCCTAGCAAGTCCTAGGTTTTCTTTCTCAACACCCCGAGGGTTACTCAACTCAACATTCTCAGGATCTTTGGCTTCTCGCTGGGATCCTTCCCATCTAAGTACTTAGGGTCTCCCCTAGCTGTGGGCTTGATTCGAATGGGCTCCTGGAAAGAATTGATGGATAGAATGAAAAAGAGGCTCTCAAGTTGGACCTTTCGCCCCCTGAATTTCCCTAGCAGATTGACCTTAGTCAAATCTGTTCTCCAAGCAATGCCGGTCTACCTGTTCTCCATGTTGTCTGCTCCTAAGTCAGTTTTAAAGGCTATTTGTGGTATTCAAAGATCCTTCCTCTGGGGTTGTAGGGAGTCAAAGGGGAAATTTTCGTTGGTAGGGTGGGATAAGATTTGCAAACCAAAGATAAATGGAGGATTGGGCCTTAGAGATCCGGAAACTCTAAGTGAAGTGGATGGAGCCAAAATCTGGTGGCGTTAGTGCACCTAACAAGGGGAGCCCTGGGCTAAACTATGGCATATCAAATATGCGAGGGAGAGAGAGATAGGGAAACTGGTTAGATATAATGAAGTTCAACAGGGTTCCCACATTTGGACTAAAGCCTTTGCATCGAGAAGTCTTGTTCAGGACCACATATTTTGGGAAATCCATAATGGAAGGGAAGCCAACTTTTGGGAGGATTCATGGAACCAGCTCCCTATCTTGGGGAGGGACCCTCGGTGGAAGCTAATGAAGGAAACAGGAAATGCTCTTGGCAAATCAAAAGTTCACCACTATTGGAACCATTCAGCATTAGAATGGCATAGGGTCTGGCTTAGGGTGGGGGACTGGGATGCCTCATCAGATGAAGCATCCTTAGATGCTTTTGATTCCATGATGGGGGACAGATTTATTCAGCATAGCGATTCCTCGGATAGACTTCGATGGGGTTATTCTCCCAAAGGTACATTTAGCATCCAAGAGGCCTATGTTTTACATATCCAGGAAAGGGAGGAACCAAGGAAAATATGGGGAAAAGTCTGGAAAATGAACAAATGGCCAAAAGTAGCAGTTTTCTGCTGGCTAGTAGTTTGGAAGCGGATCCTTACAAGTGAAAACTTGAGGAAAAAGGGGATCTGTGGCCCTTCTAGATGTCCTCTGTGCATGCAAGCTGAGGAGAGCAGTGGTCACCTGCTTGATTCCTACCAATTTGAGTCTACGCTCTGGGACAAGGGATCCACAACCTTTCATCGATGCGATTGTGTGAGAGGCCACCCTGACCAATATTTGGATGCTTGGGATCTTCAGGCTTTATCTAATCCCATTATTGGGATGTTATGGAAAATGTTTCCTGGTATGGTCTTATGGACCTTGTGGAAAGAAAGGAACGAGCGAATCTTTAGAGATCACTCCAGCAATGAGGAAATCGTATGGTCAAAACTGGTAAGGAACATGTCGGAGACCATCCGTAGTCAGCAATGGATAGATAAAGAAAAAGAGCTGTCTACGAGGGATCTATGCATTGTTGAGGGATGGGGTCTTACGCGCTCAGATCTAGATGGCTTACATAGGAAGAGTCTGCTTTTCCAGCCGAATCTGCAGCCCCGATGGTCTCCTCCCCCTAATTTGTGTTACAAGATAAATTTTGATGGTGCATCCAGAGGTAACCCAGGTGCAGCAGGTTTCAGGGGCGTATGCCGAGATTGGTCTGGAAAGATTCTGAAAGTTTATCATGGTGCTATAGGCCATGATTCAAATAACTCTGCTAAGCTTGAGGGCCTGATCCAAGGGCTCTGTCTGGATTTTATGGAATCATGGCTACCTATGGTTATCGAAGGAGACTCACTTATTATTGTTAATATGGCAAGCAAAATATATTTTCGACAATCTCCGGAGAAAGTTTCATCCAGTTGGTGTCTGCTGGCCAAGCTATAATTCCTTCGGACTCTTCTTTCAATCAGCCAGCTGTCTCATTCTCCCATGTAAAGAGGGGGGCTAAGAAAGTGGCAGATCACCTAGCCAACCATGGAATTGAGGTTGGCTCCCCTCTCAATATTTGCAATCCTACTGATTCCACTATGGATGAATGGACCCAGGTATGCTGCCATTTAGCATCCACCGATCTAACGGGGTCTGGCCTTGTGACGTCTGGAGATATGACACCATCCCATTATGTTGTTGGAGAAGTGGAGATGGGACCCTAGGTCTGGCAACCTCTGTCTTAGGTGTATTATCAGCTTTAATTACCTCATCAATGCTTGTTATGAGGTGGTACTTCCAAGTAAGGGTTATTTACGATGACGTGATTAATAAGACCTTCGGCTCATCCCAAATCTATCCTTTACATAGCTCTTTGATTCGGCTAACCTGCTTAATGATGGCGTTCTGGTACATCCTTGAGTTTTCTCATCATCACTCGGGTTTGGCTGTAATGCGACATTCTTTTTTAAATACTTCTGCTGAGTCCTGTTTTATTACAGATTCCTTATTTTGTTGGTGGTTTTTTCGTATAGGTGTTTTCTCGGTCGAGCACATTGGGAGTTCGGTTGAGTTTGCTGTTTCGAGGTGGGTTCTAGTCCTTAGTTGCTTGATTCTTATGGCTCCAAAAAGGAAACTCCCTGCTGAGGAGGTTGGTGGTCTGCCCAGGGTTGTGGGTTCTCAGTCTGGAAGGACAACACGTGCCTCTGTTCGTTCCCGCCTTCGTGATGAGGAAGAATTCTATTGCAAACGTATTCCTCAGTCTATTCAGGAGGAGATTGGGGGTATGGAGAAGGGTTTATAGGAGGAAGTCATGGAATTTCCTGTGGATGAAATTCGTCGGGATACAGAGGATTGGATTCTCGATCCAGGCATGACTACTGTCATGCGTCGCTCTATGACCGAACGCTTATGAATTATTGGGTAACTAAAAATTTGATGGCCAATATCCTTATGGACTCTGTCAACAAACATCGGAGGGATGAAGAACCAGTTCGCTCATGGAAATGCACAATCTTCATAGCAGAGTGATGCATTCTAAGGTGGATACCATGACGAAAAAGATGGGCATCACCTTTTTAATCTAGGGTGGGAGCAATGGAGACGGTGGTGGCTGCAGTCAGGATGGAAATCCACGTCGACAAGAGGGGGGAAGCAGTCCATTCCCAGCCGACCAATACCACCCCTAGCCCTGTTGCTGATGGTTGTTGCCTAAGAACTATCAACATTGATTAAGGTGTTGTGCTTTGAATTTTGGTTTTGTGATCCTTCCTCCACGGGGGCATTGACAGTAGTTATTTTATTCCAGTCTTTTGAATTTCTGCTGTACCGTTATATGGAGTCTGGTCAAAACTTTGTTTCTTGTTATTTCATACATGGTTTTCTCCTGTTTGGCCTCTAGGCCGAGAGTTTTCTGTTGTTCAACTTGATATTTTGGACTGGAAGGGGGGATCCTATTTGACCTCTGTTGGTCGGGATCACCTCTGTCAATGATGCCTAGTTCCGTAGCTATTATGAACATGTAATATATAGCTTTTTCTTTACAAAAAAAAAGAATGATTAAACAATTAATTAAAATATAACAAATGAGTAAAAGTTATGATTGAAAGAATCACTTTATTTTATCTATATTTAATTATTATACCTGCCGAAGGCGAGTATATAGCAATCACTTTGCAGGCAATTTTAATTGACTTTTAATTAATTTGTTGTTTGCAAAACAATTTTTCTATAGTTTTATAAATATTTATATATTAAATTGAATATTTTAAAAAATAAAAATCAATTTCTAAATTTTTTAAATATAAATTTATAATTTATAATTGGTGTAGAATTTTGAATTGACTATTTTCATCTGCTTCTACATCTAATTGTCAGGAAAAAAAAATTAAAAAATAAAATAAGAATTTAAAACAAAAAAACATTTATTTGACATCTGTCTCTCTTAATTATTGTCCTTCGTCTGGTACCAGTTAATTATTGTCTTATACTAGCTCCTCCCCCGTACTAATCTCCATTAAACCCTACGCCTTGTTGGATAAACCCTACGCCTCGGTGAATGGAGAGCCCAGATACATGTCCTCCCAAGTACCTATTGTCGATCAAGTAATGGATGTTTACCTGCCACCAAACCCCCGCTCCGAAACCCGAGGATGGCATCGACAAAAGTTGTCCAATAAAAAATTAACTTATTAAAAAACAAATAAAGACAAAAATCATCCTTCAATGTGGATCATATTTGCAAAACAATTCACATACAACGGAACTAATATACTATTATGTGAAGGACAAAATAATTATACAAGTTATTCATCATATCAAAATATTATTATGCAAACTTTATCAAGTGAGCTCATTGATATAACCCGATAAAAAATTTCAACATTTGATAAAATGTAATTTGTTTATTATTGTATAATCTCTCTCAAATGCTCAATAATATAATATAATTTTATTTATGACTTTAACATCTAATAAAATCTAATTTATTTTTGTCTATATTTAAATTTGTTTTCTGTCATTAAACTTATCCTCAAAATTCATATAATTCTTTTATAAAAATTTGAAAGCATGAAAAATTAATAAGTTTTTTATTATATGCTAAATTTATTAAGATATTATTTTAGTGTTATAAAAAATTAGGTCATTTCATCAAATAATTTACATAGTATCTTAAATGGAAGAATTTTAGAGTTGAGTTTTTAAAAACCTAGTATCTTAAATGGAAGAATTTTAGAGTTGAGTTTTTAAAAACCTTTTTAAATTATAATTAATTATTAAATGTTAATATTACATTGTTAAAGTACTAAAAGGTTTTACACAAAATTTTAACACCTTAATTTCAATATACTATTCTTCTTAGTAGGCAAGACTGTAAATTATAGTCTCTAACCTTAAACTCACTAATCCTCTAATTCATTCATCATATTTAATCACTAAGCCATTAAATCCCTAACACATTAACCCTCTAAATTTAATTTAAACATAAACGACTAACCCAACTCATTACCATAAAAGTCCTAATACCTAACCCATTATCTCTTAAATCATTAATCCAACCTAACCCCAACCACTCCATACTATAATCATTGTTACAATACAAACCTTCCTAACCTTCTAACCTACCAAAACTATAGTGAGCTAGGAAAGCTTCTCTTCAAGCCTTTTTGAGCATAGGAAGAAAATTTTACAGCAAACCAAATAATTCCCTTCTTTTTTTTGAAGGTCCGATAGACCATAGTAGGTTTCAACGAACATTAACCATCATCATCAGTCGTTCACCATTAACCCCACTAACCAACACATCCCCTCGTGATTAATCCATGAACTCACAAACCCTTTAATCATTGACCAACCAATACACTAATGTGCCTTAACCACTAGTCCATTAATGCTTTTACTTTTGGACTATATACAATTATTAATTAAATTATTTATAAACTATTTTCAAAAGGCAAGTATAAGCATCTTTGCTACTATTTACTGCATGGAGAGCTAATATATTAAAACATTTTTAAACTATTATATTAAAACATTTTAAAACAATTATTTCTAAACTATTTCCATCTTAATTTTTACTTTTGGAGTATATACAATTATTAATTAAATTACCTATAAACTATTTTCGAAAAATTATATACAACTATTAATTAAATTACTTATAAACTATTTTCAAAATACAAGTATAAGCAACTTTGCTGCTATTTTTATTTGTTTTAATAACAAATAAATAAAAGTTATGATTAAAAGAATCACTTTATTTTATCTAATTTAATTTAATTTATAATTTAATGATATTTAATTTTTTTATTTTTTATATAGATAATTATCATTATCATCGTCAATCAAATTTAAGTTTAATTTACTTTACAATCTAATCTTCATTTATTTAAATAATATTTTGAAAATTATTTACTTTATTTGATTCATATATATAATAACCTGGTCATTATCAATTAAATTTAAATTTGATTTTATTAAAAAAAATACCTCTTCATAATTTTTTTTCGTAATATCTAAAAAATAAAATCGAATATACGGATTAATCAATTTTACATTTAGATAACATATAATTATTATTATTTATCCACCACGTTGCATGTCGTACCAGGCTTGTCCATGATCACAGCTAGGGGCGATTTGAATGTCCAGCCACCTAGCAGGAGGCCTGTCCACATGATCAAAGAGAAAGAAGGCTTGCAGTCTCAAAACACTATGACATGGTCTGGCATGTCCGATCCACTCGAGCCAACCCGCAACTCTCAGTCTGGATTTCCTCCATATAAGTCCATCCTTCCTGAATTCATGGCACCTACTTCCAAATCCCGCTCTCGTACTGCACCCTCACCCTCACCCTCGTGGTTTCATTTTCTAGTTCTCCCATTCACTCCAGACCCTCTCCCTGCTCCTTCCTCTCCCTCTTGGTCCTCATACCTCCTGTGCTCACCATCCTTCTAGTTCAACTTTAGTCATGGTTCATTCGAAGCATATCGAGTGAAAAACCACCACTTATGCCCTGGGTTGTTCGCGACCAAGAGAAAGCTAAAGCATGCTTTGATGGTATGGTGCATCCCTCACCTAGAAGTCGTGTCATGGAAAATCGAATTCAAAGGAGCTACAGGAAGCCCACTCCAGGAAAGAAACTCAAGGTGATAAGCCACTCACTTCTCCTCCCATTTTAATCTATGATGATGAATACCCATGGTTTGAGATTTGTGCTCTTTGGGTCCTGTTTTGTTTATGTTCTATGGACTTTGAATATATTTAGGTCTGGTTTTTGTTGCCATAACCCCCGACGTGTGGGGGATCTTGTTAAGCTTTAGAATCTAAACTCTCTGCTACTCTTGGTCTGGTTTTGCCGATTGGCGTGTCTCTTAGTTTGGTCAAAACTATGAGTTAAAGTTGTTAGCAATGGACATTCCGCCTTTTCTTCAAGGTCTTCTCTACTTATAAATTTCTTTGGTTTTTAATAGAATTTTGAAATTATAAAAAAATATATTATTATTTATAATTAAAATTTTGGACAATGATAAATTAAGAATCTTCAAATATAAAAATAAAGAAAATAACACAAGAATTTTTTATTATTACTTAGTACTCAAATCATAGACTTAATTTGATTTACTCCATTCACTCACTCTAAACCAACCCTTTATTTGTTGTTAGCAACCAAACTTGATATACTTCTTCTAGATATATGTCTATTTTCCCATACATCCATTCTCACCCACTAGATGTTAAGTTGGTTCTGAATTATATTATTTCTTGCTTTTCACTCAATAGCCATGCTAGATTCAAATATTTTACAATTTCATCACTTTCTTGTCTATTGAAATTGTTGGTGTAGTATTATTATTTGTAACAAGTTTACACATGACCTTTCAATGTTTTTTATGTTTTTTGGACATTACTATTCTTTTAATCTTATTCTTCAAACTATTTTTTACTCTTAACAAATCCATACTTAAGAAAGATCTTTAAATAATTATTTTTTTTTCTTCGCTTTTGCACAAAATAAATGTAAATTTCAAATTATTATGTTAAAGTGAATATTTGATGATGATGATGATGATGGTCTTTAAGGTTCACTAAGACCGAATTTGGTCTATCGGACCTTAAGAAAAAGACAAGAAAGAGATTACTTGATTTATTTTAAAATATTATTCCTATACTCAAAACTCTTAAAGAGGAGGGCCCCTAGCTCACTATAGTTTGGAAGAGATAGAAGGTTAGAAAGGTCAGTGTTGGAGCAAAGATTTTGGAATTGAGATCTAATGTGGGTGTAAGTAGGACACTCTAAGAGAAAGTTATTTTCATCTTCAACGCTCATAGACTCACATTGATGACAAATACTTTTAGCCCAGGGCATTTTGGGGCTGTCCAACGCCCGGTTTCATTGTAAATCTCATGAGAATTCGTTCTAATCTTGGCAATATTAATATTTTTATTTGATCTTGTTAGGATAGAAAGATAATTTTGATCCTCAAGGTTAAGGTTAATGATCTCTTTATAATGTAATTTTCTTTTAACCTCTAAATCTTCCTTGTGCCACATTTTCTCTTTGAATGAGGAGGTAATAATGATTTTAATGTTATTGACATTTTGTAGAGTGACAATTTCATCAATCCCCCGATACTTTAACCAAGAAATGGAATATTTAAGCCATCCCCGCTTGAGGTGAATGTGATTTTGGCTGGAGTTAAAAGCAATTTTAGGAAGCTGATGGTCCCCTATATTGTTTACCTTGTGCTTGTACATTAGATATCTAACCATATCCATGCTTTTGATGAGAGAGATCCCCACTTCTAAGAGGAGAATATGCTAGGGCGTGTTTCTATTAATTTTAATATTATAATTAATCAACTCCTTCTGGATTTTCTCAATCCTCCTCCATGGTTCCCTAGAAATGCTACATCCCCAAGCTTCACAACCATATAAGAGAACGAGAGTGACAAGCATTTTAAAGAGGAATTTCTTTTTGTCCCACATTACAAGGTTTGTCGATTTACAGTTGCTTTCAAGACCAAAGTAGGCTTTCCATCCTCCATTAATTCTCTTATTGATGCTATAGTTCCAGTTGAACTTGTGATGGAAGTCAATTCCTAGATATTTATAAGAAGTTACTTCCTCCAGGTTTCCATTGTCATATACAAAATTGTCAAAAGTGCATTTATTGGATTTGATAATCATGACTTTTGTGTTGTCAGTGTTAACGGTCATGCCCATATTAGTGCAGAAATCCTTGAGAATTCGTAATTGCTTCTCAAGATCATGGGGGCACCTTGCCATAAGAACGATATCATCAACATAGAGAAGAAGTGTGATGACTATCCCTGCTAAGGTCGTGCCAGCACAACCTGCTTCTTCTAAACAATCTTCTAGCTTATCAATGTAAATGCCGAAAAGGGTATGGGAGAGGGGGCACCCTTGCTTAACTCTAATATTACAATTAATTTCCCGCGGCCATCATTTAGTGTTTTTTAACTTGGCAATGACTTTCTCTTATAACCTTATAGTCATTGCCCTTAGCTCGAAAGGAATCTTTATCTCTTCTAATCTATTCCAAAGGTTCTTTCTGGGCACTGTATCAAAAGCTTTTCTAAAGTCTACAAAACATAAAAAAAAGGATTGGATTTATTAATACAACACTCCTCCGCAATGATCATAAGGGTAACGAGCCATCTTAATAATTAAGCTTCTTATTTTGAATTTTTTTTATGGATTTTATTATTATAAAAAACATTTATAATGTTATTTTTCATTTTCATTTAATTTTATTACTTTATATTAAGTTATACATCTGGCTTGTACTAAAAATGTAAAATAACCAAAAAACAATACAATAAACAAAACCTTACTTTAAATCAAATTACTTCTCTTTATTTATAAATAAATTTAATTTCTTCCAGTACGACAACTACTTTATAATCAAAGTATTCATTATAACCATTGTTGAAATTTGATGGGTAAATCATTTGCCAATTTACATGTCAAAATATGACCACTTCATAAAATTAAAAGTCATTAATGAAGTGTGAATTTTAATTTCACTCGTTATTTTGAATTGCATTTTTATTTTTACACGCCATTAATATCTATATGCCAAGCCCATATATATATATATATATATATATATATATATAATGTTTATATTTTTATTTTTAATATGGAAATTTTTATTTTGTTATGGTCTTGTTGGTTGGCTCCCCTTGTTAGGTAAACTTAACTCCATCATTGTTTTTTGGGGTGGTATATATATATATATATATATATATATATATATATATATACACATGTTTAATTACTAATAACTAATTAGACATATATAACAAATTAAACAAATTAGTAATTAGTAATTAAATGTTATATATATATATATATATATATATATATATACATTCTCTTTATATTTCTATTTCTAATATGGAAAATTTGGTTTCGTCATGGTGTGGTTGGTTTTCTCCCCTTGTTAGGTAAACTTGACTCGAGCATGGTTTTTTGGGCACACTGTATTTGGTGACCCATTATATTGCTTGTAAAGAATCCTATTTAAAGGTTTTGAGGATAAAACTTCTTTGTCATTATGTGTGTGTTTGGTTTACTTAATATAGTTTTTTTATTATCATATTTTTGTAAAACTTTTTATTTTTGTATAAATTAAAATTTCTTGACGTGCAAGATAAGATGTCAAATTTCAATCCTAATTATAACAACTTATTTCAAGTTTTTATAAATAAACTTCTATCAACCTCTTAAACCAATGTTTCTCGTCACCATGACATAGCTTTATGATTATTACTTTATTTTTCAGCGAACTTTATGATTATTACTTATAGTATCTTCTTTGTGTATCACCGATTATTTAAGTAAAAAAAAATCACACCACTTAACATGATTTGTTGGTGATATGCCAAAGATCAAATTGTTATTTTTACTGAGTAACCTTTAAATCTTAAATAGTTAACTTATTTTATTTTATAAAAAACAAAATTTTAATCAATAAAAAACAATTTAAAATTTTAACTTTACTCCAAAACCAATTTATTTTATTATAAATCGAATACACTATATAACAAATCAAACAAATTAGTTATTAGTAATTAAATGTTATTGTTATATATATATATATATATATATATATATTATTCTCTTTATATTTCTATTTCTAATATGGAAAATTTGGTTTCGTCATGGTGTGGTTGGTTTTCTCCCTTTGTTAGGTAAACTTGACTCGAGCATGGTTTTTTGGGCATACTGTATTTGGTGGCCCATTGTATTGCTTGTAAAGAATTCTATTTAAAGACTTTGAGAATAAAACTTATTTGTCATTATGTGTATGTTTGGTTTAATTAATATGGTTTTTTTATTATCATATTTTTGTAAAACTTTTTATTTTTGTATAAATTAAAATTTTTTGATGTGCAAGATAAGATGTCAAATTTCAATCCTAATTATAACAACTTATTTTAAAGTTTTTATAAGTAAACTTCTATCAACCTCTTAAACCAATGTTTCTCGTAACCATAACATAACTTTATGATTATTACTTTATTTTTCAGCGAACTTTATGATCATTACTTATATTATCTTCTTTGTGTATCATCGATTATTTAAGTAAAAACAAATCACACCACTTAACATGATTTGTTGGTGATATGCCAAAGATCAAATTGTTATTTTTACTGAGTACCTTTAAATCTTAAATAGTTAACTTATTTTATTTTATAAAAAACAAAATTTTAATCAATAAAAAACAATTTAAAATTTTAACTTTACTCCAAAACCAATTTATTTTATTATAAACAAATACACTATATTTACTATACCACCAATATCAAATATTAAGTATTTAAATTTTAATTTAAACATCAAAATCAAAATATCTGCCCCAAGGACCTCATCTCACCTCACCTACCAAATTTATTTGAAGTGCAAGTATCATTGACTTTCCAATTTCAAAGAAATTATTGGTTACATATAACTTTCTCTTAGGGTGAGCGTTTCTCCCTTTGACGTATTCATCAAAATAGCAACACGTGTTTTTAGAACAATTGCTCATTCCATTGTTACTAAAACTTCAATGCTTTTAAAATAAAAACTATATATACTCAATTAACATCATAAAAACATACATGGATTTATATAAATAATTAATAATAACAAATAAAATAATTTTGAAGATAAAGATGAAAATAATAGTTAACGTCTATTTAGACCAATTTTGGTTTAAAAAAAAAAAGTAAGGAATCATTTGGTTTGCTTTAGAGTTTTATTTTTTTGTCAAAAAGCTTAAGGAGAGAAGTGTTTTGTAAATTACTATATTTTTTTATGAGATAGAAGGTTGGGCAGGTTTGTATTGTAACAATTTTTTTGAAAATGAGATCTTATGTGGGTGTACGCAGGGAAATCTAAGTGGAATTGCTTTTTATCCTCAACACTCATTGTCTCACAAAGATTACAGATCCTTCCAGCCCACGGAGTTTTAGGAAATGTCCAATGCCTTGTTTCACTATGCATCTCATGAGAGTTCATTCTTATTTTAGCTATGTGGATATCACTATGCCCTATTTCTCTACGAACTCTGCTTTCATATTGGTTCCCCAACCTAGAGGATATCAGATATAAAAGAAATGTGATTGATTTATGTAGAGCTACACCCACTCCACACATTATCGGATGCCCTTGGTTGGTGCCATCGAAGAATTCCTAGGGCATCATCAGATCTGGTTCCAGCATGACAAGCTTACTAGGTTTCAGATGCTTTAGTTCTAGTTTATACTCTTTTGCCAACTTTAAAATCAATTCTGCAGTGGATGTTGTTGATATCTCTGAATTCTAGAAAATGCTATTATTTCTTTCCCACCAAATGCCATATATAAAGAGACAAGGAAGAACCTTATAACAAGCAATTGCTACATCTTGAAACCATACCTGCGCATTGTCTTCAATACTTGGAAAGGTCCACTCCATCTTGAGCTTCAACTCTTGCGCAATATACATACAAACTTGAGTTGTGTAAGGACAAAAAATAGAAAGATGTGAGAAGGATTCAAAATTATATTTGCAAATAACACTTCTATTAGGTCCGACCCATGCTCTCTTCAGGCATATTTCCCATAGAAGGAGCTTATTTGTTAGGTCTTTCCACATGACAATATTTCTTTTGAGTGGACCTGGAAATTTCCAAAGACACTGCCACCACCATTTTTTCCATATTGGAAACCCGATTCCACAAAGGATTTGTAGCCGCGTTTTGTGGTAAAGTCCCTAGAACTCAGACTTTTGGACCACGCCAAGGAGTCTCTTTCTTCTTTTGAAAGGTGCCCAAAATTGGAACAAAGCTTTGAAATATAGACATTCCACTCATCTTCCTCCTCCCCTAGCATGCCTAAATCTTGGGTCGAGAGCCAACATGCTCGACCAAATTCTTGAGGAACTTGAGCTCTTACATCCACAATAGAGAAAATGTTGTGCATGTGAATCCTTTGCACAAGGTTAGGGGACATAAAAAAAATCATCGTCAGAGCCAATCCATGGATCCTCTCCAATTCTCAACTTCATACCTTCTCCGATTCTCCAAGCGGTCCATGGACCAATTTGCATGAAGGGTGAAACCAAGGGTTTACAAATGATAGGCCCATTCTTTGATGATTTGCATGGATTCTTATACCAATTCTCCATGGAGCAACCCTTTAAATATTTTGACTTTAGTACTCTTCCTCATAGGGGAGTATTATGGGTTAACCACCATAAGCTTCATGTTGCAATAGATTGGATTGAGATGAAAACATTTTTTAGACCCCAGCCTCCTAGGTTTTTAGGTAGGGAGACTCTAGTCCAACTGCCAAGGGAATAACTTCTGACTGTCGACTACCCGAACACAAAAAATTGAAACATTTTTTATGGATCTTGTTAAGAATCCCTTTTAGGACTGAAGCTATGGATGTCCAGTGAAACGAAATCCCTTTGTAAACTGGCTTTAAGAGAACCAAACGAACTCCTCGGGACAAGAATTTGTTGATCTGGATTGAAATATGGTTTTCAATTTTCTTGTACAACTAAATCCAATTGAAAAAATGATATGAAATTGGTTTCAGGTTGAAACCCAACTACTTGAAACCTTCATAGAACTCTTTGACAGGGTAAGGCAACATGATTCTTGAAAGACCTAGTACTTCATTTACGACTTGATTAAAAAGGAGGAAATATTTATTAGCATTGATGACCGTACCTCTAGCCGAGAAAAAAGCATAAGGATCTTGCTAAGAGAGCTTACCTCACGTTGAGATCCTTCCCCTGACAATATAACATCATCTATGAAAAGAAAGTGGCAAAGAATAACATCTTCCGATATATTGAGGCCTTTTAGATCACTGAGCACTCTTGCTTCTGTAATTAATAGGATGAGAGCCTCCACTATCAAAAGGAACGGAAAGGGAGACATGGGACACCCTTGTTGGAGACCGTAGGATGCATGGAAAGAAGGGGAGGGAGATTGATATGAACATAAAATAAGATAATAATTAAATAATTAATAATTAGGTTAACTAAAGTTAGGTTATGAAATGGGGTGTTTCCTCAACATCAAATGCCCGAGCCATATTTAAGGCAGGGCCATCATTGTCACATATCATCTATTATATTATTCTTACTTATTATTCAATATGAGAGTCAGATTCAACTATTAACGAGCCAACCAGATACGGTTGTTGCATTTGGTATCAGAGCCACTCCCTCGGGCATCTGATTCAGGCTTTTAGACATTCAATGGAGTTTCTCTACATTGTTGTTCCTTGACCAAGAAGTCAGCCCCTTGGCCTCTCATCCACATATTATTCTCCCCCGCTGCCTTCCATTCAACCTCGCACCCCTGTTCTCCTCTTCCCACATCTGTGATCACAGCCTGCAATTTCACTACACTCCACATCCTTCACACTCGCTCCCATCAACCCCTTGCCTCTGCACTACCTCCTTATCCTCGCGCCTAATCTCTACATGTCATTCACCCCCATCCCTACACATTCCACCCCAGCACTCCAACGCTTCCCCTCTGCTTGTTCTTTGCGCACTCCCTTCCTCGCGCACTGCTTCATTGGCTACCCCACGCAACTCTTCCAAAGCCCCACCTAAATTTTCCCCATGCCAACCCCCACCTCGTTCATTGCCTCAACACACCTCCTTCAACTTCCACCCTTCTCCCTTTGCGTGCAAATTCCTCCCTTCTCCCTTTGCGTGCAACTTCGTCCCTTCTCCCTTCGTGTCCACGCCCACGGCCTTACTCTCGCTCCACTCTCCAATTCCTCCGCTCTTCCTCTCCACTCCCGCCACTCCTCTCCCTGCACAACTACGCCCTCCATTCCTACTCCCCGTTTGACCATCCCTATCCTCCCACCTACATTCCCTTCATACCTGCATGCCACCCCCTGCTAACACCTTCCCTTCCTACAGCTCCTTCGGCTTAGCTCCTACACGCCACTGTAGCCATCACCGTCCATCCATTCCTACACCTCCTCCCCACCACCATCGGTCCTCCTCCCACTTACAACTCACATCGCCCTTTCCTCCATACTCGCCACCCGTCCCACTCTGGCTTGCCTCCATCTCGCCCACACCATCATGTTGCAACCTGTAAGATAACCCTAGGCCGCCATTCCCTCCTTCAAACCCTAATTCAAATCCAAAAAAATATACAAATTTTAATTAAACAAAAATTATTATAATAAATTAAATATTATTATAATAAATTAAATATTATTATATAATATTTAATATTATTACCATTTTTGTTTTTATTAAAATTTTTATTATTAAAAGTTTACATTAAAACTAAAATTATATAATTATAATAATAATCATATTATTATATTATATATATTTTTACTTCATTCACCCTTATTAAGTAGTTGTAAATTATTACAATTATAGAAAGGCTCACAGGAAAGAAAAAAAAAGCCAAAAATAAAATAAAAAATAAAAAAGATAGTGAAAGAAGTCACAACAACAAAATTATTATTATTTTATTAAAATAATAATTATTTTTTGAAAAAAGAAAAAAAAGAGATAAGAAAGATCAAAGAAGACAAAATCAAGAAAAAGTCAAAGGAAGACCAATTAAAGAAGTCAAAGACTCCCTATCATCAAAAAAATCAAGGACTATCTATCGCTGAAGAAATCAAAGAAAGATCAACGATCACCGAAGAAGACAAGATCATGGAATCTGGTTTCTGACTACAAATAGAGAAATTAAAAGCCACATTAAAACATTATCGAAAAGACAATGAAGAATTGCGTGACATAAATAATAGTTCATAAATAAGAATTGAATTACAAGAAAGGTGCAATGAAATAAAAATCTTTGACCAGGAAAGGCGTATAGAAAAATTGTATGCACAAATTGATGAATTAAAAGCCGAAAATGAATTCAATCAGAGGTTAGGGAATCAAGATATAAAGAAGGAAATAAATAATTACAAAGCAGAAATAATATGCTTGAACAAAATCGTTAGCAACAAAGATGAAGAACTAACACAGATACGACATAAATTAAAAAGTCAAGAATCAGAGGTCGACCAATGTCGACAACAGATAAAAGTTTTTCAACAACAAAATGACGACTCTAAAAAGATACATAAGTCATAGATCGCGAAGAGTAATAAAGCATTATCCAACAATGCTGAAGAAATTTCCAGACTAAGAAATCATAACAAGATACTAGTCACAAAAATTAAGAAGTTGAAAAAAAGCCGGAAGATGGAACAATCTATGGACGACATTGAAGGGAAACTTCTAGACAAGGAGGAAGAAAATAGTTGTATCAGAAGTCATAATGAAGATCTTAAGGAACAACTTAAGACGTCTGAAGATGACATAAAATCTCAAGTCGAATTGATTAAGAAGTTTCAAAATGATAACAGGCAGTTAGAAAACAAGTTGGAAAAGATACATAACAAAAACTTAAATCCTCAAGAGACGAAAAATACAACTTCTAGCTCAGATCAATGCTCAAAAGATGACATTCGTAAACGAAAATGACATCGTGAAATTTCCCTATTGACACCCCAACCATAAAAACCGATATTCAAAAAAGTGGGAAATGTCGAAAGATAATTGTACTAATGTGATGAAATCTCTTGACGATAGATCAATAGGGAATCCCATCAGTCCACAACAAATCAATTTGGGGTGGATTGATTTGTCGACATACCAGAAGTTATGTTTGACTCTTAGCAATTCGTATCGACATGTTTCGTCATCTACGACACCACATAAAATGATGCAGAAACATTATAAGGATTTGAGGACAAAGCCTTTCTTAGAGAGTGGCAATGCTATGAACATAAAATAAGATAATAATTAAATAATTAATAATTAGGTTAACTAAAGTTAGGTTATGAAATGAGGCGTTTCCTCAACATCAAATGCCCGAGCCATATTTAAGGCAGGGACATCATTGTAACATATCATCTTTTATCTTATTCTTAATTGTTATTCAATATGAGAGTCGGATTCGACTATTAACGATCCAACTGGATACGGTTGCTACAGAGATCCATTAATCCAAACTACAAAGGAGACCAATTGGACGCAAGCCCAGTTTACCATCCCTAGGTTCATTCCAATATTGAGAAGGATCAAACACAAAAACGTCCATCTTACCCCATCATAATATTTTGAAAGGTTGACTTTGAGTGATAAGGCAGGATTCTTAGATTGATGAATTGAGTGGATATCTTCTTGAGCTAGGGATACTGCATATTGAATCTGGCGACGATGAAGAAAACCAACTTGTTCTTCAAATATTATCTCACTAAACACTAGCTTCAACCTCTAAGTTATTATCTTGGAGATCGATTTTTAAATCACATTACAGCAGGAGATGAGGCGGAAATCATCAAAAGAATAAGGGTATTGCTTCTTAGGAATAAGAGAAATGTGGGTAGAGTTCAGAGACCCGAGCATATTTCCCAAGACTTGGGATTCTTTAACTAATTTCAAGAGATCCTCCTTTATCAGATCATAAAAACCCAAATAGAACTCTTCCCTCAAACTATCTGAACCGATATTCTTGCCCTTTTTCATCGATGCCAATGTGCTCAGGACTTCTACTTTTGTAACCTCTACTAGAAGGGATACATTCATTTCATCCATAATCAAACTAGGATTGGGTCACAGAGCATGGAGAATCTCTTGGATAGGGAAAATCGTGGGCTCCTTAAAAAGAGAAGAGAAATGTCTCATGGCCTCATTTGCAATATCCTTAAAACCTGAATTTGTCTCCCCGGCTGGATTAGTGACTTCCCAAATCGTATTAATGTTCTTTCTATGATTCGTGAAGTAGTGAAAAAACTTTGTATTGTTGTCACCCTCCCTTATCCAAGTAGCACGCTTTTCAGTCGACACTCAATCTCATCCTTAGATAAAATTTCCTATCTCTGAGATTCCAAATTCCTTAGAGAGTCCAAACTTTGCGCCGAAAACACCCCCACGTTATTCTCTTCATACAAACTTTTGATTTGAGACTTGGTGTTTTCTTGTTGAAATTGGAAGGATTCCTTATATTTTTGTGACCATATCTTCGATGCGTTTGTGACTTTTTTTATTTTATCCATCATATGTTGCATGCATAATATAGTTGGGGAATATGTTATAGGTAACCATATATCCTTTACCAGCTTCTGAGATTCTTCCTCTAGAAGGAAACACAAATTAAATTTCAGCAGAGTGGGCGGCTTGTTGTCCAATTTATCTATTTTGAATAAGATGGGAAGATGGTCGAAGAGGCCACATGTTTCCACCCAATATTTTAATAGAAATTTTTGAGATGTCAGTTCTTCGGAAAAAATAAAAAATGATCCATCCTCTTTGAGATAGCTTCATTTTCACATTGGAAATTTCACCAAGTAGGAACTATCTTGACAAGATTCTCGTATACCAACTTGTTTAAATCCAGAAATAAATTGAAGTAATCAACCAAAGGATCTTGTCTAGGATCATTTCCCCAAATTTCACAAATAGAATTGGTAAAATTCAGATCTCTACCCAAGACCACTTGTGGGAAATTTAACACTATGGATTCTACAAAAGATTCCCAGAAGCCTCATCTTTCCACATAAGGACCATATACATTGATAATTCTAATCACCATGTTTAAACTTTTAACTTCTAAATCCATCGAAATTGCTAATTGTGATAATGAAGTGGAAATTGTTGTTAAATCTGGATTCAAGGCATATAGTAAACCTCTAGTGAGATGCACCTACAACAATTAATTACTAAGAATATGCGAAATAGCAGAAATAATAGAACAGAATCACTTTTATATTGATCACGGGCCACTTCGAGGGGGCAACCTCCTTTGAGCAAGCTCAATACAATTAACTTCAAGGTGCCTTCAATGACCTCAACACACACTTATATACTAAGTCAATGACCAATACCATGAGTCAAAACCATGGGACATATAATACTACGGGACGACTTAAAAAGCATATGCGTCCAATACTATGGGTCAATACTATGGGCTAATATAAACTACGGATCAACAAATACTACGGGACGACTTACAAAGCATATGCGTCCAATAACAATATACCAACATAGTAAAGAGAAGGGTTTACATAGGTTCCTAACATCCCCTCTCCCTTAGAAAAAGCTTTGTCCTCAAAGCTTTGGTTGGAGAAATTGCTGCAGAAGCTGAAGGAGTGGTTCCCCGGTAGCATCCTCGGGTTGCATTTCAGGCCACTGACGCCTTTGGAGTGTCAAGGAGGATTGCTTGGAAGGCTGTAGATGAAGAAGAACCCTGTCTGCTGCGTGGAAAATGTGCTCAGAATGGTGCTGATCGGCTTGTTGATTCAGGTGAATTCTGGCCATGTGAAGATTGTCCTGTAGAATGAGAAGAATCGGATTGCAGTTTCAAAGAACCGAGTCAATTGCCTGAACTGGGGAGCTGCTAAGGGTGTATGGAAGAAGAACTGGCGGTGTTTGTCCATAGACCGCTTCATATGGTGTGCTGTGAGATGTGGTATTGTACCACCAGAGCGCTGCTAGGAAATCCATAGAAATAGTTGGCCAAAGTTGTTTATGGATGGGCAAGGGTTTGAGCAATCCTGAAAGGAGTGTCGTTTCACCCTTGTTGACTTGGAAAGTATCATCATCAGCCACCATCTGTTGAATTGTCATTTTTAGTCCCTGCCAAAAGAAGTTACGTTGTTCTTGGTCATACCTGTTGCAGAACTCAAAGTGCCCTGTTGATGAAGAAGCATGGAGTTCATAGAAGAGAGAGCCCTGTTGAACATATTGCACCCAATTTGGAACAAGCAGAGAAAGAGTTGTAAGAGAAACTGGGTCATCGATTGTGCAAGAAGGAGCATCTTCCACCATATTGTCCTTACCCTTCCTGTAAGTGATCACATAGGGATAACCCATGAGGCGGACAACCCATTTCAGGTGTGTTGGGGAGGAGACCCATTGTTCCAGAAAATTTTCCAGACTCGGGAGATCAATCTTGATGCAGAAATAATTCCCTAATAGGTATGGCTGCCACTTCTGTATTGCATGCAAAATAGCCATCATTTCCTGCTGAGAGGTAGATGTGGCTAAATTCTTACTAGAAAGGTCTCGTGAAGGTAGGAAGCGCATTGGTTCAGCAAAGATACCTGTATATCTATCCAAGGAAGTAGTGGAGACTATTGATGGGTGCATCTGAATGGAATTGAGCTAAGCGATGACACCATGTGAATTCTTCTTAAGGAGTTTTTCTAGGTGATGTGAACTGATGATGCAGAGAGACCCTGGTTGTAAGCCCATAAATTTGTGTTGTGCCCCATTGACTTTAAACTGCATCCAAAGTTCAGCAAAATCCCATAAGATGGGGCCAAGTGTGCGTAACCATTGAACGCCCAAAACCACATCACATCCGCCTAAGGGCAAGGCAAACATGTAAGAGCGTAGGTTATAATCTTCCATAGAGATACACACATTGTGACACTTCCCCTTGCAAGGTAAGGTTCCCCCATTGGCAACCATGACTTCAAAGCTGGAGCAAGGATGGAAAAAACAATCAGCCTGTTTGGCAATTCGAGGGTCAATGAAGTTATGAGTGCTACCAGAATCAATGAGTATGGTAAGAGGGAGCTTCTTGAAGTATCCCCTGACTCGCATTGATTGTGGGGTGGTGATGCCGATTACAGCATGGAGAGAGATCTTAGGTGGGTCGTCCTAAAATGGGGTGTCAATAGGCGGGTGTTGAATGTCGATCTGATCATCCACTGCATCTGTAGCTGCTTCACCAAGTTCTAAGGTAGGAGGAGAATCCACATCCAAGAGATAGAGCTTTTGTTGAACACATCTATGCCCCCGAGTGAATTTCTCATCACAATTATAGCAAAGCCCTTTTTCTCGGCGTGCCTGCATTTCTATTTCACACAAATGCTTGATAGGAGTTGGTTGAGGAGAAGGCGTGATGGGAGGTCGTTGGGAACCCATATTTCCGAAGGGAACAAGGGTGGGTTTGGAGCGTTGTTGAGCTGCAATCTTGTCCTCAGCCAGCTTAGCCAACCCTAGGACTTCCATCATTGTGTTGGGACAAAACATTTTGACCTCTGAGCGAATTTCATCCTTGAGACCACTTATAAAACAATTCCTGTAGAATTCATCAGACAATCCTTCTATGTGATTGGCCAATTTCTCAAATTCTGTTTGATACTCTCTTATTGTGCCAATTTGGTGAAGTTTATTGAGTGCTCCTGTGAAATCATCAAAAGCACTAGGGCCAAATCGTGGCAAAATGAGTTGGCAAAAATCTATTCAGTTTGGCTCGGGATGAGCTTTGATGTACCAACGGTACCATTGAAGGGCTTCCTGTTCCAAATGAAAGGATGCAAGTTGAACTTTCTGTACAGCAAAAGTATTATGCAGACTGAAATATTGTTCTGCTCGGTATATCCATCCAGTCGGATCAATACCATTGAAGCGAGGAAAATTAAGCTTCGGCCCACGAAAATTGTTGGAAGAAGAGAACCTGGTGGCTGCAAAAGATTCTGGCTGTCGGTTATTGTTCATGGCTGAATGCTGAAGATGGAGGCTGAGAAATTTTTCATCTAGATCTTGGAGTTTGGTCTGGATGGTTGCAAGTGCTTCCTCCATGGTGTTTGCTCCTGCATGAGTGACAACCATAACCGGGTTTTTTTGTTTTGTTTTTGGAATGGGTAGAAAAAAACAAACAGAAGCTGATTTAGTAAAGGGAAATTTGGATTGGGGAAACAATCTGATGGGTAATTGGGGTTTGACTAGATTTTGGATACTATCGAAAGGACAAGAAAACAAAAAGGGGGATTTTAGAAGCGGGGTGATAGAATGAGAAAATTTGGCAGAGAGGGACAAAGAAGCAGAGTTCAGAAAGGAACTCTGTGGTAAAATTTGAAGGCGATTGAGTGAAATATGAGGAAGTTATGGCAAACCCTAAAAATAGACAAATGTGGGCTTTCGGGATTTGGGAAGGGGAATTGGGGATAGGGTCCTCAGGAATGAAACATGTAGAATGGGATGACAGGGGTTCCCCAAAAATTTCAAGGGAAACAGAGTAAAAATAAGGGATCTGGAACAACGCCGAATGGATTGAAAACGACTGAATCTGGAACGGCTTGCAAATGGATCTAAAACGGTGCAGCAGTGATCAACAATAGTTCAGCTGAAAGTAGATATGGACCCCAGGTATGTGTGGCTTCCTAACAGTTCAGGGGTTTCACTCGGCCACCAATGCTGTCTGACGGCTTGCGTTTTGGGGCAGTACCCCTCACTCCACGACTCAGATAAAACTGATAACCGCTTTGCCACAAACGACAACTCTTGGTTTACCTCACGGGTGGGAACTAGTCAATCAGGTAGGGGTCGTTGCCCTTTTCGCTGGCAGGTCCTCTCAATGGGCCAGCTACTTCGGGGTTCTTGTGGTACTCCTCACAATGAGTTTTAGGGCTTATGCCCAAGTACTTCCCATAGTTAAGCGGATAGGGATGATTCCCAAATCCGAACCTGCAACAAAAAAAAATTGGGTAGAAATTCCACCCAATGTTCAAAAACCGGATCTATATTGTTCAGAATCGCTATTATCTCATGTTTCCGAAACTGGAACAACCACTCTGCTTCTACCCATGAAAGCGGAATAGAAATCTGGGCACTTGGTCAAAATATTTTCTCGCCGCAATTTCCGCAGCCGTCACCGAAATTCTGAAAAATTGCTGATTTTAAAGCCGCGATATCTCCACTTTTAGAACTCCAAATGAGATGATTGTTTTTTTGAAACTGCGTATTTTTGAAAGAGGAATTCAGATATGCAATCAGTTTCTTCTGATTTTGTGTAGAAAGTTTCAGAAATTGATCTAAAAGTCACCGCCCAAAAAAAGAAAAAAAAATTTCCCACTTGTGCCAAGGAAAGTGCTCTGATACCAGATGAGATGCACCTGCAACAATTAATTACTAAGAATATGAGAAATAGCAGAAATAATAGAACAAAATCACTTTTATATTGATCACGGGCCACTTCGAGGGGGCAATCTCCTTTGAGCAAGCTCAATACAATTAACTTCATGGTGCATTCAATGACTTCAACACACACTTATATACTAAGTCTATGCCCAATACCATGAGTCAAAACCATGGGACATATAATACTATGGGACAACTTACAAAGCATATGCGTCCAATACTATGAGTCAATACTATGGGCTAATATAAACTACGGATCAACAAATACTACGGGACGACTTACAAAGCATATGCGTCCAATAACAATATACTAACATAGTAAAGAGAAGGGTTTACATAGGTTCCTAACATCTAGAAAAACCATCTGAATCCAATGAAGTAAAGGATCATTCCTTTAAAAAATGTTCTAAATTCCAAATGAGCTCTCAAACCTATAATCATTATTTCATGAATTAATACAACGTCTAGACGTAAGACTCTTAAGATCCTTTTGAGGGTTGTTAATTTGGAGGTGCCCCCTAACCTCCTCACATTAAAGGAAAAAATAATCATGGAGAGCCATTCCTCCAAGATTTTCCCGCTCCAAAGGCCCTATGGATAGATGAATGCTTACCCTGCTTAATATCAATGGTGGATTTTTGTGGAGCTTTGGAGAGGAAGGATTTTCGACTAGCCCATGGGGGAGGGGGTCATCAGGGGATAGACCTTACACTTCTAAAGATAATTATTGACATGACATCATAGATCTCATATCATAACCATACAAACACCGAGAGGAAACAAGGAGGGAGTCTACACGAGGAGGGGAATCTTGCTTTCTAGGATTCTTTAGTTTTGATATAGGATTCTTAGGGTATGGAGCATAAATTGAAGCCCCATCATGAGAGTGAGTGACACTGAGGGATTCTCAATATGTGGCTCCATAGGATAACTAGAAGGAGATTGAGGCGACTGAAAGACCTTATTGACAGGAACTTCACTAGAGAGAATATCATCAAGATATTTCTCCAAGGGAGGGCACAGAAAAGGAATAACATGAGAGTCTTCAGATAAGGAAATGTTACCCAAAACCTGCGCACGCATTTTCCACTCGAAGGATGATCATGACTTAAATATCCATTGATATTTTCTTCGCATTGACATCACGCCTAGCTGAATCCAAGGGATGTGGAAAATTAGCCATAATTTGATCGAACTCACGGTAGGAGTAGCGTTGAAAGGGTAGGTTCCAATAGTCCACCTTTTGGACTCAAGAAATATAACCAAGAACTAGTTCAATCTCTTCTAACAATCCTTCATGAGTGTCCAATTCCACTTGAACCCAAGCACACTGATGATCCTCTTTCAGGTCCCAAAGTTCCTCCAAACAAGCAAAGGATCCAAGCTTATTACTGATAGTAACTGGGATCTCCTCTCTTTAAAAGGCTAGGGGTAAACCAGAATGATAGATCTTTTAATATAACATGATAAATTGGATTCTTCCAAGTCACTCTTTTACATGTACTACATGTTGTCGTCATGTACTTAGCTTTAGCTTTTGTGTTCGATATAATCCTAGTTTAATGGCTTACCTTCCCCACATGATAAAACACTCATGTTAAACACAACCAATAATGAATCTCCTATGATTGAAATTCAATCCACATCTCTATATCCCAATAATTTTGTTGAGACAATATGTATAATACGAGAAAATGATTCCTCATACTTTACTCCCTAAAAGCAACCAATCCTTTCCCATTTCCAATCATCATCAAATGGTCAACAAAGCCAAGAAATAATTATGAATTGCCTAACATTTATCTTAAATTAGATGTTAGGGAACTCCCCTCAAAAATTTGCTTTTACATAAATCCTCTTGTCCATTATTCACCTTTAAATGATTTACGACTACCAACATCAACTTGTTGAGACCGCTTTTGCAAATAAAGAAATGGTTCCTCATAAGTTACTCCCTAAAGTAGCTAATCCTTTTTTATTACTAGATATCATCATGCAAAAATCCGGGATTAACCTAGATCATGAATGAGCCTCATTAAAAAAAACAAAAACAATATATTGTTATCTTATTTGGGCAATTACAAGAGAAATTCAGATTTATTTATAACAAACCAGGTCACGGTACAGAATTCAATGAAATTTCAACCGAGAAACAAACTACACCAAGTTAGTATATAAGCATACCAACTAGGTGGATAAGTTAGAATACATAAACTTAACTAGTTGTACATACACTAACACTCCCCCTTAAGCGAAATATAGGGAGTAAACAAAATAAAACAAAAATGGGCCATGACAACAAGGCTCTCTAAGGTACCCATTTACAAACTCTCATAAGTAGAGAAATGGATAAAAACCCAAAGGATAAAAACTTCTCTCCAAAAGAGATTCAATCACTAGTGTTGAAAAATGCATATTTAAAACTACTAAGGAAATGACAATTGGATGCACACCATCCCCCCAAAATAGATTGATCCTTTAAAATGAGTCCTGACACAAAAGACCTCATTAGGTACTCATATACAATTGAGAAAATATCATGTACTAAGTGTCCCTATGGATTCCAATCCATCTCTGTAACGTCCCTAAAAATAGTAAAATAAAAAAAATCTTTTTACAACTGTAATTTGTTCGGGTACACAGGGTACTACCAAAGGACCGAACACCAAGAGAAACCACTTCACACAAATAGATCACAGATCAACACACCGATGTTTTGACGTGGTTTAAACCCTCTTGAGGGAAACACTCCATGGCCCCGACCAAATAGCTTCTACGGGACAATTTATTATGCAAAGAAAGAAAGTTACAAATGGGCTTCTCATAATCGATCAACTAAATAATGACCCTCCATGCTCTTTAAATATAGATCATGGACCAATAGGGTGTTAAGCCACGGATCAAGGTTAGGTTTGATCTAAGAGAAGTTGAGCCGTCGGATCACTCTATGTTGGGAACATATCATGACCGTCGGATTAAGTATTTACAAATGCATACTAATGCATACTAAAGAAACACACTATCCCTAACGGATATATTACATAAGTTGATCTTAACTAACTCCTAAGTGTCTAAATATCCTAACATCCCCCCTTAAGAACAACTTGGGATAGGATTGAAGGATTTACAAAAGTGACACTATTAGGAGAAGGAAGGAGGCATTAGAGCCTATCCCCCCTTAATGAAAAGTTCCTGAACTCCTAACATAGATCGAAGTTTAGAAAACTTCGCTTCTGTAAGAGAGTTGGTGAAGATGTCTGCAACTTGATCATCTATAGGGAAAAAGAGCACTTCAAGAACACGATCATGAATAAGATTTCTGATGAAGTGCATATGTAGCTCAATGTGTTTGCTGCGTTGATGTAGAATTGGATCTTTGGCAAGCTTGATGGCACTTTGATTGTCGCACCAAAGTGGAGTAGGCTGCTGCTGCTTGAATCCAAACTCTGAAAGGATCTGTCGAAGCCATAAAGCTTCCTGACTGGCATTAACTGCTGCTCGATATTCTGCCTCTATTGAAGAAAGAGAAAGAGCTTGTTGTTTCTTATAAGCCCAAGTAATAGGTCCAGATCCCAGACTGAAAACATAACCTGTAGTAGACTTTCGATCATCAGGATCGCCGGCCCAATCTGAATCAGTGAAACCAACCAACAAAGGTTTCCCCCCTGTACTGCAATGAATCCCAAACTGAACTGTACCTCGAATATATCGAAGTATTCTTTTAGCTGTTTTCCAGTGACTTTGATGAGGTGTCTGCATATAACGGGCAACACGACCAACGACAAAGGAAAGGTCAGGACGGGAATGAGTCAAGTATAAGAGACTACCAACAAGCTGGCGATATAAGGTGGCATCGACTTCAGGTGAAGTACAAGTGGCATAAAGTTTGACTCCAGACTGGAAGGGAGAAGGGGTTGGTGTATAATCTTCCATGTGAAAGCGATGAAGAAGGTCACAAGCATACTTAGACTGAGAAAGAAAGATTCCTTCTTTGGTTTGCAAGACTTGGAGACCAAGAAAATAATGCAAATGTCCTAAGTCTGACATTTCAAAATTTTGTTTAAGACTGGATTTCACATGGGTTATAAGCTTAGGGTCACTACCAGTAAGAATAAGGTCATCAACATAGAGAACAAGTATGATGAGATGGTTTCTTACTTTCTTGGTATAGACATTGGAGTCATAATGGCATCTAGAAAAACCAGTGTTAAGGAGAAAGTTATTCATTTTGGCATACCAAGCTCTAGGAGCTTGCTTAAGGCCATATAAGGATTTCTTCAGATGGCAGACAAGGCTAGAGTTATTCTAAACATAGCCAGGAGGTTGTTCCATGTAAATTTATTCCTGTAAATCACCATGTAAGAAGGCAGACTTGACATCCATTTGATGGACTTCCTAGTTGTGTAAGGCTGCAAGGGAAAGAACAAGACGGATGGAGTTCATTTTTGCAATGGGAGCAAAGGTTTCATTGTAGTCAATCCCTTCAACTTGGGAAAAACCTTTGGAAACTAACCTTGCCTTAAGTCTTTCAACACTTCCATCTGATGCATACTTAGTTCCGTAGACCCATTTACATCTGACAAGTTTTCTTCCTTTTGGAAGAGATACAAGATTCCAAGTATCGTTCGCCATTAAGGAATGATATTCTTCATCCATGGCTGCATCCCAATCTGGATTCCCTGAAGCTTCTGCAAAAGTTTCTAGATCATGATTCTCGGAAACTTGAGACAAAAGAGAAGAGGCTCGCTGAAACTAAGAACGTGTTCGACGTTGATCTCTAGGATCATTGGCAAGATCACTAGCTGCTTCACATGTTGAACGGACCCATCGAGGAAGCACTTGTGCTGGTGCAACTGGAGGAACATGAGCAAGCGGAGGTGGATTTTCATCCTCACTGCCATCATCAGAAACTGGAGTTGGAAAACTGTCAAGGAAGTTGGAAGAAGAAGAATAAGGCACAAATTTTGAATCAGGCTCGTAGGCCAAAGATGGCACAATCGCCGAGTTAGGCTCGCAGGAAAAGAGATTTTCATCAAATTTAACATCTCTTCTAATGATTATATCATGAGAATGTGGCTGAAGAAGTCTATAACCTTTTAATTCTTCAGAATATCCAACAAATATGCACTTTTCACTTCTAGGCCGCAATGCTTTCCAATTTTCATCTGGAATGTGAGCCCATGCTTCACTACCTAACACACGGAAGTGACTTACATCAGGTTTAGTTTTAGTCCATGCTTCTTCCGGTGTTATACCTTGTAATGCTTTAGTGGGGGTGCGATTAACTATGTAATTTGCACAATTTATGGCTTCAGCCCAAAATTGAAGACTTAGTCCCTTAGATTGGATCATACAATTAGCCATTTCTTTTAAGGTGCGGTTCTTCCGCTCAGCTACACCATTTTGTTGTGGTGTATATGGAACAGTGTGCTGTTGTTGGATGCCTTGTTCAGTGCAGAAAGTATTGAACTTTTTGTTAACATATTCTCCTCCATTGTCAGATCTTAACTTAATAATTTGATGACCAGATTGTTTTTCAACAAGGGACTTGTAGGCCAAGAACATGTTAAATACTTCGCTCTTAAGTTTTAGGAAATAAACCCAAGTGCATCTGGTGTAATCATCAATGAAAGTTAAGAAATATTTGAAACCGAAAAATGAAGCAAGTGGAAGAGGACCACACAAGTCACTATGCACAAACTCCAAGGGAACCGAGGCGTGCCAAGAGGCACGTTTGTCAAAACTGTCCCGATGATGTTTTTCGAGTACACAACCGGAACAAACACCATCCTTGCAAGATACCATCGGAAGACCTGTCACCATATTGTCTTTACATAGTTGTTGCAATGAGCGATAATTTAAGTGACCAAATCACTCATGCCAAAGTTTGCTCAAGTTATCACTATGAGCAACAAAAACTGAAGGGAAAGGTGATGACCCAAAGTTGTTAAACTTGTACAACTTGGTAATATCATCAACAATTCCGGTAGCTAAGACATGTTGAGGATCTTTAAAGTCCTTGATTACAACTTGGTGAGGTGTAAAGGTCACAGTTTTACCTTCACCAGAATGAGTGATCTGATAGACTGATAAAAAATTGCAGGAAATTCTTGGAACACATAGTACATCACTAAAATGACCATTATCTACTGGAACTATTCCAGCTCCTACAACACTTAGAGATCTATCATCACCAACAAATATTTGTTTGGTGTTACATTCATGCATAGTAGAAAAGATGGCTTGATCCTTAGCCATATGATAAGATGCTCCAGAATCAATGAGCCATTCATTTGAAGTAGAAGAAGAAGATGCATTATAAGAATAACCAAAAGCACAAAGTGCATGTCCATGAGAGGCAGATTCTGAAGGCGAATCTAGGATGATGTGGTGCTTCTTCATTGCTGCTGCTAAGGCTTCCATCTTCTTGAAACACTTAGATACATCATGATTATCTTTCCCTCAATAGTTGTAATGACGCTCAGTCTTCTTGCCTTTTGGCTTGAATCCTTTGTCATTTTTTAAAGAAGGAGCTGACTGAGAGGGTTTTGGACCCTTGTTTGACTTATTATTGCGAAAATTTTGTTTCTTGGGAGGCTTGGACTTTTCTTTTTGTTGGGACAATAAGGCTTTCCCAAATGTATCTACATTGTTGATTATTCAAAGATGAATGAGTTTATCTTGCTCTCTAATCAAGGAATCACAAAAGGATTCAAGACTAGGCTCTTGATAGCTAGCTGCATTCAATGATTCTTTCATGGAGTAAAATGTAGATACAAAAACAGAATATGCAGGTCCAAGTTTGGAAAAAATATGATAAATGCATTGTTTGTCTTCCCTCTTAATCTTACATTCTGCACATAAGAATTTAATAGTTTTGTACTTAGATAAATAATCTTGAATGCATGAAAAGTCACTTGGATTTAAAGAAATCAACTAATTTTCGAGTTGGTGACTTCAAATTTCATTGTGTTTACCAAACACAGATTTCAACTTGTCCCAAGCAGCATCAGGTTCATCAATTCTAGATATGTGGAATCGCAAATAAGTAGAGATTGACATCCCAATCAATTCACGAGCTTCGTCATATCTATTTGCCCATTTTATTTTCTTATCATCATTAATGGGTTCGGTTTCTGTCCCTGAGGTAATTCTAAAAAGTCCCATACTTTGCAGAACATCCTCCATATGAGATTTCCATGAGAAATAGTTGGAACTATCAAGTAGAATATCACAAGGGGTGGCCATATTTGTAAATTAATGGCTGTAAAAGTAGAAACCAATAGTCTAGATGTGAAGAGCTCGAAAAAATAGGCGGTTTAAAAAAAATGACACTGAAAACTGACTTTGTATGATGAAGTTATGCTTGAAAAAATAAACTGTTGAAGATGTCCCCAATAATGACGTGGCAGCTAGAGAATGTCCAGCAAAAAAAGAACCCCCCTCTTCCCAAGATGAAACTTTTGAGAATCACTTTACAAGAAAGTTGCTTTAAGTGAACCACTTTTGTAAAATAAGTGATTTCAATTTGACAATGATATTACTTTTAAATAGTGCAACAATAATAAAGAACTTAAGTGACTCACTTGTATTTGTATTTGTATTTTTATTATTATTTAAGTGAGATGCACTTTTACAATAAAGTAACTTGAAAATAAAAATTGCATGCACTTTTTCTTTTAAAAGTAACTTCCTAAGACTTGAACTCAAGACCTATTAAGGAATAAAGCAACTTTGAACATAGTAAGTTAGATTAAAAGGTATGTAAAATATGAGAATGAGGAAGGGAGTTTTTTTGTTTTTACTCTTCTTGCTCAGTTTGCGTGCTTGCCCTTTTTCCTTCAGATCTGATGAAATATGCGTTTCTGGAGCAACCGAAAATCGTTTTTGATCAAACGAAAACTATTTCCCAATGGAAACAATGCTCCGGATGCAATGGAACACCTCCCACAACCCAAAAATGCACATAAATACCAGAACCAGAAACCCTTTCGAGTTTCGGCAACAACAGTTCAAGATTTAGATCATAACCGGAAGTGGCTCTTCATAAAAGCTATGATACCATGTTCGGGTACAAAGGGTACTACCAAAGGACCGAACACCAAGAGAAACCACTTCACACAAACAGATCACAAATCAACACACCGATGTTTTGACGTAGTTTAAACCCTCTTGAGGGAAGCACTCCACGACCCCGACCAAATAGCTTCTACGGAACAATTTATTATGCAAAAATAGAAAGTTACAAATGAGCTTGTCATAATCGATCAACTAAACAATGACCCTCCATGCTCTTTAAATAGATATCATGGACCAATAGGGTGTTAAGTCACGGATCAAGGTTAGGTTTGATCTAAGAGAAGTTGAGTCGTCGGATCATTCTATGTTGAGAACATATCGTGACCGTCGGATTAAGTATTTACAAATGCATACTAAAGAAACACACTATCCCTAACGGATATATTACACAAGTTGATCTTAACTAACTCCTAAGTGTCTAAATATCCTAAAATAATTCACTAAATAAGAACGGACGATAAGCAAATTAACTTCAGTATTGATAACATCTTACTAAACTGGAAAATAAAATGTAACATTCAAGGCTTTGAGTTCTGTAATTACAAGTGCCTACTGTTGGCGAAAGTGAAGTCAAAGAATAATGGTGAAACTGTAATGCAACATTACAATTACTTGAATGTTACTATTCAATTCCCTTCCATTTGCTTCAATAGTTTATAAGTAAATTTATGAATAATTTATCTCATACTTCAGGTATGATGGACCCTTGCTGGTGACTGTTGAGGCCTAAGATGAGCTGCTTGGTTTCTTGAGGGGAAGGGATTTCCTTGGCAGAGCTACCGAGAGGTAGGATGAAAGAAATGGAGATTCTAGGCTTACTTAACGTTGTCACTAATGCACTTGCGTAGTTGTGGTTTGCAGGTATATATATCGGACATTTGTTGGACTGTCTACTCTAACTCTTTAAACGACATTTAAGTCTTGGGTCTACGCACTCTAAAGAGTGTCACCCTTTTTGTGGATACACCTAGGTTGAAGTATGAGAGAAAAGTGATTCTTAAACTTCTTTATTCACCTTTGTAACTATGTGTTGACCCTAAGTAGGGTTCATAGTCCTTATAATAATTAAATGGGAAAGTTCGCAACTTTTGAATGGCCCTAAACTATGGCGTGAGGATTTATCAAAGAAATTAATAGTGGTAGGTTGTGAAAGTTAATGCGCCTCTACGAATGCACATGGCTAGCTTGCCAACTGTGGTAGGGGTTTTAATCTCGGGTCATTCACCAACGATGGAAAAATCGTGGTTCATTTCCCTGATCTGTAGTAGATGTCAGAAGGGTTTTTGTTGATTCCCAGATAGAGGTTCATGGAGGCCAATCCATATGGGGGAAAATGATGGCGACTGTAAACCCTGCAGGTAAATCTTCTTGGTTTGGTTTTCTTACTACTGCAATTTCCAAGTATGTGTTTTGTTACATTTGAAGTCTAGCGTCTGACTTGGTTTATCATGGTTGGTTGCAGGTGGTGACTGGTTCTCCTTCCCTGCGTGGCCAGTGTCCCATGATGGAAAACTTGAAACTGGTAAGTCCAGATGCTACCATCTCTGAGTTCTGCCTCTCATCTCTATGGGGGTTTTACCATTGGCGTTTTTAAAATATGAAGGACCTGGTGAGCCCACTTGGGTTTCCTGCTATGGGTTGTTGGTCCCTTGGCCAAATGACGCGAGTTTGGTACCGTTGGAAAGCTGTTGGAGAATTCTATGCAATGGTGTGATCCTCTCCCACACCTGAGAAATCTAACCTTATCATTTATCCAATAAACAATTCCACCCCAACTTCACCAATACTGCATTAAAACCATTATGTTACTTGCCTGTAACTCACAGTTTGGCCCATGCAGCCCCAGTGCTGCAAGCTGGGCTTTGATACCACTTTGTAGCATCCCCTTCCATCAATCCAATGCAAGGGAGGGAACATGACTGTAACATGGGGTGTCTAATTCTTCCCCACACCATAATGGTAAAATTTTTTCCATTTAAATAAAATGCACAATTAAATTACACAGCGAAAATAAAATACATAATTTCACACACACAACAGACATACATCAGCATATTTATATCAAGCAAATGATGCATCAACAGACAGAGAATCCATCCCATTCTCATGATATGCACATACTTCATATCAATTTTATTAACATGAATAATTACCATTCCGAATTAACACATTACAGAACACAAAATGCATATAATTTATAACACAAACAACACTTATCTTGAAGATGAAGCTGTCCAAACAATTGGCTATGTGAGAGAAACATTCCACCCAACCATAGATCTTTGTCCAGCTTGTATTCTTTTAGCTGAGAGATCACCCCCGAGCTGGGTTGTGTATCCACTAAGGAGGAACTACCTGGGCTCACTCACAACCATGATTTCACTCAACAACTATGCTAAGCCAACACACAGTTGGGTTTTTCAAGCATATGAAAGACAAAGGAGGGAAATTCTAAGCCAGTGAGCTCAACCACAAAGCTACATGCATCTCAAATGAATTCAACAGTCAAGGCACCCACATTACCTACCACAACCAACACAAGGAAGGTCCCCTTCTCTGCTGCACAGTCCCTCAGATGTCCCTTCCCTCTAGTGCTCTTTAGGATGGGTATAGAAAGGTCCAGCTGCTAATTCTTGAGATTCTAGCCTTCACTAGGTTTATCAAGCAAACCCAACCTCTTCTCAGTCATCCACAATTCGATTTCTCACAATTCTGTTCATCAAATAACTCAATCCCGTCACTAGTTTTCTGGGCTATAAAAACTGGGTTTTCCAAAGGATTTCGGGGTATTTAATCCTCTCAAATTCACCCCAAGGTTCATATATATGGACCCCCCATTGGATTTTAACCATATCTGGGCGATTTTGGCTCTTCAAAACATGGGTTCTTTCATAGTTGCGATTTCTGGTTTTTTCTCCTTGCAATTCATTTTTGGATGAAAATTGATGCTAGTAACTTCCACACTGGAATGGGGATGAGGAATAATCCATTCTCATGAAGTAGAGTGACTTGTGGTACAAGAAAACAAAGCCCATACTCTGCCATACGAATTTCTGGGCTGCCCATGCTCCATTGAAGCCATGGACTGAAATCTTCAACAACTTCCTTACAACATAAATACATGTCATCAAGGAAAGTCAAATGGGTTCTCACAATGACATTTGTCAACATATGGTTCATCCCCACAACCCCCTCACCACTCCCTAGTGGATACACATGGCCTCTTCTCATTGGTTGCTTCCATAGTTAGTTTTGGTATTTTATTGAAATATTAACATTTACCTCAATTTACAATATTTCATGGCTTAATAGCACATGGGTATCAAAATATCAAATACTTGCTTGTTTTAAATAAAATATGAACATATACTAGCGGGGCCTTGGCCTTGAGCTCCATGCTAGGGAAACATACAACGCATGTATACAATATTTGCATTAGAAGCCAATATTTCACAGGGGTCAAAATTGGGGTATTACATTCCCCTCCCCCTTGGAACAACACCGTCCTCAGTGTTCTCAAAACTGAACAAAAATGGGAATGCCTCTCTCATGGCATCCTCCAGCTCCCATGTAGCCTCATTAGGACTAAGGTGCTCCCATTGGACCTTTACCTGCCCGATGGCTCTATTCCTGAGCAAAGTGACCTTCTTATCGAGGATGCGCATAGGCTCTACTTGGAACTCTCCCTCGGGTTCCACCTGTATCACATTCCAATCAATCATATGATTATGATCATGTACATACTTCTTAAGCAAAGATACATGGAAAACATTATGAGATTTTATGTTAGCAGGCAATGCAAGTCTATATGCAATTGGCTCTCTCCTATCAAGGGCTTCGAATGACCCACAATAACTCGATGACAACTTGGCATAACTTCCCAACTTGAGAGAACTTTTCCTTGGTTTCACTCTCAAATAAACATGATCCCCAATCTGAAATTCCATATGCACTCTTTTCAAATCTGCATAACTCTTCTTCCTGTCCTGAGCTGTCTTTAAATTTTGCCTAATCTTAACAATTTCTTGTTCCATTTCCTTGATCATCTCTGGTCTAAGTACTACCCTGTTCACCGGGCTGTCCCAATTCACTGGAGTCCTGCATCCCTTGCCATATAATGCCTCAAATGGACTCATCTCCAAGGATGAATGATGTCCATTATTGTATGCAAATTCTACCAAGTGTAGGTAATCCTCCCACTTGGATGGTTTATCCATCACATACATTCTTAGCATGTCTTTAAGAACCTGATTCATCCTCTCAGTTTGGCCATCTGTTTGAGGATGATATGTTGTACTGAAATTCAATTTAGTTCCCAATTCCTGAAATAATCCCTTCCAGAAATTGGAAGTGAACTTTGTATCACGATTAGAAATTATTGCCTTAGGCAATCCATGCAATCTGAATATCTCTCTCATGAATATGTTCGCAATGTCATTAGCCTTGTGAGTGGACTTGGCTGGAATAAAGTGAGATACCTTTGATAGCTTGTCCACCACAACCATGATTGAATCATGCTTCTTCACTGTCATGGGTAGACTTGTTACAAAATCCATAGAGATCACTTCCCACTTCCATTTCGGAATGGGTAAGGGCTGCAACAATCCTGTTGGATGTTGGTGTTCTGCCTTGACTTGTTGGCACTTCTGACACCTAGCAATATACTCAGCTATGTCATTCTTCATACCATGCCAAAAGTATTGCTTTCTTGCTGCTGTTACAGTCTTCTGATATCCTGGATGTCCAGAGTATGGCATTTGATGAATTTCATCAATCACTAGCTTCTTCAAATCTGCACTATTTGGAATGTACAGTCTATCCTTGTAGATGAGGATATTGTCTTCACCAAGCTGATATTCTGCACACTTTTCATCTACATTACCTTGCTACAACTTCTCTTTAATTTGAAGGCAAGTTTCATCATTGTGCTGGGCTTCAATAACTCTTGTCTTCAAGTCTGATTTACACATACTTACTGATGCAACATGAAATTTTTTGCTAAGAGCATCTGCAACCTTATTCTCCTTCCCTTTTACATGCTTAATTTCAAAGTCAAATTCACAAAGGAACTCCATCCATCTAGCTTTCCTGGAATTCAAGTTTTGCTGATCAAACAAATACTTCAAGCTCATGTAGTCTGTTCTAAGCTCGAATCTTCTTCCCATCAAATAATGTCTCCACATATTAAGAGCATGCACTATGGCTGCTAATTCTAAATCATGTGTGGCATAATTCTTTTCATGCTCTTTTAATTTCCTTGATTCATAGCAAATCACAACTCCTTCTTGCATGAGCACTCCACCCAACCCTTCAATGTAAGCATCTATGCACACTATAAAATATTTCTTTGGATTTGCTATCTTCAAAATAGGAGTGCTGGTAAGTAACTCCTTTAACTTCTGAAAATTTTTCTCACATTTTTTCAAACCATATAAACTTGATGTTCTTTCTTTGCAATGAAGTGATTGGATGAGCTATCTTGGAGAATCCTTCAATAAACCTTTTTTAGTAACCAACAAGGCCCATAAAAGACCTAATATCTAAAACATTCTTTGGAGTAGACCAATCCATGATGGCATTAATCTTCTCTAGATCCACAACAATTCCTTCTTCAGAAATGATATGACCCAAATATTGCACCTTCTTTTGGTAAAACTCACACTTGCTTAATTTGGCATATAACTGATGTTCTCTAAGGACTTACAACACCATTCTTAGATGTTCCTCATGATCTTCTTCATTCCTTGAATAAACAAGAATGTCATCCAAGAACACAATCACAAACTTATCCAGATATTTGCTGAATACACTATTCATGAGACACATGAATGTGGCAGGTGCGTTGGTAAGATCAAATGACACCACAATGAACTCATAATGACCATATATAGTTATGAAAGCCGTCTTGTGAATGTCTTCTTCTTTAATTCTCACTTGATGGTAGCCAGACCTCAAGTCAATCTTGGAAAATACTTTAGCTTCCTTCATTTGATCAAACAAGTCATCAATTCTTGGCAATGGATACTTGTTCTTGAATGTCACTTTATTGAGATTCCGGTAATCAATAAACAGTCTTAAAGTCCCATCTTTCTTCTTGACAAATAACATCAGTGCTCCCCAAGGAGACACACTAGGCCTGATATACCTTTTGTCCATTAATTCTTGCAGCTGCATCTTCAACTCTACCAACTCCGGTGTACTCATTCTATAAGGAGCTTTGGAATTCGGTGATGCCCCTGGAATAAGATCAATGTTAAAATCAATATCTCCCTTTGGTGGTAGTCCCGACACCTCATCGGAAACACATCTTGGAATTCTTGCAATAATGTGAAATCTTCTATCCTTGGACCCTTGTCCTCGGATGAATCTGACATATGAACTACATATAATTGACAACCCTTCTTATAAAACTTTTTCAACTGTAGGGCTAAAATCTGCCTTACTGAAACTTGCTTGGGAATTCCTCTTACCAATCTTGGCCTTCCCTCTTTATCAATGCATTCAAGTGATTTCTCATAACATTCCAATTTGGATCTATGTTTTTCCAACCAATCCATGCCAATCAAGGCATCATACGATCCCAATGGTAGTACATTTAAATCTACATGTGTATGGAGTCCATTCAATTCTATGGGGCACTCCACCACCACTTCACTAACATTTCTCTTGGTCCTTGTGGATAATTGAACTAGCCAAGATTTATTATGCTTCACTTTTCTAAGAGAACAACCTTCAACCACTTTTGGAGAAACATAACTATGAGTAGATCCTGGATCAATCAAAACAGAAATAGATTGCTTAGCAATCTTACCTTCAACTTCCACCACTGATGATTGATGATCTGCCTGATGATTATCCAACGCTACATAAATTCAAGGCACTGCCCTTGCCATGTATTCCACAATAGCTGCTCCCTTTAAGTTGTGAAACCTTCGGGGATTATCCTTCTGATGTGGACAGTCTTTCAACATGTGGTTTTCTCCACATTCCCAACACTGAAGTGGTCCCTTTGATGCTTTGTTTGCTACTACTATTGGTTTGAATCCACTCCTTGCTTGCTGCACCTGTGGAAAGGTTTTAGGCTGACCTTTGAATGGTGGCTTGAAGCCACATCTCTTTTGTTCAAACCTCCCTCTTGGATTTCCTTCCATGCTTGGTTAACCTTCGATTTTCCTTTATTCTGATCATAGCAATGCATGGCCATTCTAATGGCTTCATCAAGACTTGGTGGATTAACAAACTCAATCTTGTCTTTGAAACTTTGAGGTAGACTCCCAAGGAAACATTGGATTTTTATCCTCTCATTTTTAATGTAGTCCACATACTTCAACAATTCCAAAAACTTATGAACATGTTCTTCCATAGATTTTTGTCCCAACCTAAATTCATTGAACTCCTTTCTTTTACTGTCATAATATTTAGCAGAAAGGTATTTTTCCTTGAAGTACTTCTTGAATCTCTCCCAACTGATCTTCCTCTCACTGATTCCTTTCACTTGCAAGAGATTGTCCCACCAAATTGAAGCTCTGCCATTTAGATTGTAGATGGAAATTCTGGCTTTTTCATTTCCTGAGTAGTCTTGAATTCTGAAATATTTTTTCATTCCAAGAAGCCATGCCTCTGCCTCTTGGCCATTCTTGTCTTCTCCATTGAAGGTGGGAGGCCTTGCCTTCCTGAATTTTCCCTGTGGGATTCCCTTGAACTTCTTTCTTCCATCAAATCTCTTAGGTTCATGCCTTGGACTTCTTTGAGAACCTCTGGATTCGCATGATCTACTAGAAGAGGATTTAGAGGAAGGTGTTCTATGCTTCCTGCTCACCGAACTCTTTCTTGGGCTTGGAGTCATCTTCTTTGAACGACCTCTAGAGTGACTCTTAGCCTCTCTTCCTTCTTCACCTGCATTGCTTGAGTTGGACCCAAGGTTTATCCTCTGCTACATGTCAGTGAGACTTTGCAATATAGCAGCATTGAGTTGGTGTTGTTCTTCTTGAGCCTTCATCAATCTTTCATTGAAGCTCACCATGGTTTCAACCAAGTTCTGAGGAGTCACCTGCTCCTTTCTCCCATTGGATTCAGTCTCAGCATTCTCTTCATGCACATTTTATCATAGGACGTCTTCTTCATGCTCATAAGGATCTTGAGCATCATTTATGGTCACATTTTGTTTTTTGTATGCTACCTCTACTACAATTATTAATTTTATGAGCTGCAAGCACTGTGCATTATGAAAATATTTGTTAGACATATTAGGAATGCATATAGAAATATAAACATCAATATTGAATCATAATCAAACTCATGGAATCATTCATATAGCTGTTATGAATTCATTTCTTTTGCCCATTCATGCAATTCTGGAAATTGCCCATACTGTCAACAATATGTCAAAAACAGTCAATGACACTTTTCGGTTCTAAATATCTATGAGGTATGATGGATCCATCCAAATTCCGGTTATGTACCCTTATTCTTTGTTGGATAAGATTTCCAATGCCTATCCCTGTGCTCCATTTCGACCTCGGGTGTGGAAACTACGTTATTTCAAAAATGACAACTTTTACCAATAATTCTGCACATTTTTACACAGTTGTATTTTGGTCCAGAATGCCAACTTCAGCCACCTGTGGAAGAAAATCTATGGATAATAACGAAAACTTTTCTATTTGGCGAAGTTAGTCCATATAACAAGGAACGCTCAGAAACTCACGGATCTCTGTTCCGATGCACCATTCATCTTCTATAAAATTCTGGGTTTGACTATTTTCCACTTTTCACATTTTTCCAAAATTTCAAATTTTGGACCAAAAATGGCTGTTTCCCAAATGGTGCATTTCTGGGAAATCTTTGTCTAAAAGAATATGTCTGGTTTACTGAGGATATGAAATGCTGAGTTCAGTAATTTTCTTGATTTCGAATTATAGGGTCACTTTCAGCCACTGCAAGCTTTTCAAAATTCCCAAAACGTGGCCCAGAATAGTGTTTTTTGGCCTTCTTGCACACTCCGACTCCACATCCTTTGGATTTTGTCTCCAAAACTCCAAACTTAACACCGTTCCTGCTCCATGACTACCCCATATCAATTTCATCCCAATCCGACCTTCTGTCAGGTGTCGAGACACTGATTTGTAAAAGCCAATAACTCCAAATTTATGCCCAATTAGAGCATAATGGGCTCGGGATCTTCACTGGTTCATTCATGGCCTCCGTCAATGGCCTCAGAATGCCCCTGAACTCATCAAATTTTGACCTCGCAGGCTCTTGTAATCCAAAAATCATTTTTTTTTCTCCACACACAGGTCGCAACTCGCAATCCGACATTGCGGGTTCGGGGGGGTCAAGTTGCAGTCGCAGGGATGTAACCATCCCGCAAACCGCAACTGGAAACCTGAAATTACGGGTTTGGGGGGTCAAGTTGTGGTCACGGGGATGTAACCATCCCGCAACCCACAACCCGAAACCCGAAATTGCGGGTTCGGGGGGTCAAGTTGCGGTCACGGGGATGTAACCATGTCGCAACCCGCAACCCGAAACCCGAAACCCAAAATTGTGGGTTCGGGGGGTCAAGTTGCAGTCATGGGGATGTAACCATCCCGCAAACTGCAACCCGAAACTCGACATCCTGAAAGATGAAAAAAATTGCGGGTTCGGGATTTCGGAAATCCAAACGCAAATTTTGAAAATTCGCGTTCCCGAAACCCCAAACCCGACATCCCGAAACTGTGAAAACACCTATGTTTCCTGTAACTTCCAGGGTTCATAACTCCCTCTTCCCTTGGCCAAATGAGGCGAGTCGGGTACCGTTGGAAAGATGTTGGATATCTCTATGCAATGGTGTGATCCTCTCCCACACCTGATAACTCTAACCCTGTCATTTATCCAATCAAAAATTCCACCCCAACTTCACCAACATTGCGTTAAAACCATTATGTCACTTGCCTGTAACTCACAGTTTGGCCCATGTAGCCCCAGTGCTGCAAGATGGGCTTTGATACCACTCTGTAGCGTCCCCTTCCATCAATCCAATGCAAGGGAGGGAACATGACTGTAACATGGGGTGTCTAATTCTTCCCCACACCATAATGGTAAAAGTTTTGCCATTTAATAAAATGCACAATTAAATTACATAGCGGAATTAAAATACATAATTGCACACACAGAACAAACATACATTAGCATATTTATCTCAAGCAAATGATGCATCAACAGGCAGAGAATCCATCCCATTCTCATGCTATGCACAGACTTCATATCAATTTCATTAACATGAATAATTACCATTCTGAATTAACACATTACATAACACAAAATGCATATAATTTATAACACAGACAACACTTATCTTGAATATGAAACTATCCAAACAACTGGCTATGTGAAAGCAACGTTCCACCCAACCATAGATCTTTGTCCAGCTTGTATTCTTTCAGCTGAGAGATCACTCCCGAGCTGGGTTGTGTATCCACTAAGGAGGAACTAGCTGGGCTCACTCACAACTATGATTTCACTCAACAACTATGCTAAGACAACACACAATTGGTTTTGTCAAACATATGAAAGACAAAGGAGAGCAATGCTAAGCCAATGAGCTCAACCATAGAGCTACATGCATCTCAAATGAATTCAACAGTCAAGGCACCCACATTACCTACCACACCTAACACAAGGAAGGTCCCCTTCTCTGCTGCATAGTCCCTCAGGAGTCCCTTCCCTCCAGTTCTCTTCAGGATGGGTATAGAAAGGTCCAGCTGCTAATTCTTGAGATTCTAGCCTTCACTGGGTTTATCAAGCAAACCCAACCTCTGCTTAGTCATCCACAATTGGATTTCTCACAATTCTGTTCATCAAATAAATCAATCCCGTCATTGGTATTCTGGGCTATAAAAACTGGGTTTTCCAAATGATTTCGGGGTATCTAATCCTTTCAAATTCACCCCAAGGTTCAAATCTATGGATCCCCCATTGGATTTTACTGTTAAATACCATATCTGGGCGTTTTTGGCTCTTCAAAACCTGGGTTCTTTCAAAGTTGCGATTTCTGGTTTTTTTCTCCTTGTTGGAAATTCGTTTTTGGATGAAAATTGATGCTAGTAACTTCCACATTGGAGTGGGGATGAGGAATAATCCATTCTCATGCGGTAGAGTGACTTGTGGTACAAGAAAACAGAGCCCATACTCTGCCATATGAATTTCTGGGCTGCCCATGCTCCATTGAAGCCGTGGACTGAAATATTCAACAACTTCCTTACAACATAAATAAATGTCATCAAGGAAAGTCAAATGGGTTCTCACAATGACATTTGGAAACATATGGTTCATCCCCACAAACCCCTCACCACTCCCTAGTGGATACACATGGCCCCTTCTCATTGGTTGCTTCCATATCCAGTTTTGGTATTTTATTGAAATATTAACATTTACCTCAATTTACAATATTCCGTGGCTTAATAGCACATGGGTATCAAAATATCAAATACTTTCTTGTTTTAAATAAAATCTGAACATACACTAGCGGGGCCTTGGCCTTGAGCTCCATGCTAGGGAAACATACAACGCATTGTTGGGAACCCATGTCTTTACTTTGTTAGTATATTGTTGTTGGACGCATATGCTTTGTAAGTCGTCCCATAGTATTTGTTGATCCATAGTTTGTGTTATTGTTGTTGGCGCATATGCTTTGTAAGTCGCCCATAGTTTTATTGATCCATAGTTTATATTGGCCCATGGTTTTGACCCATAGTAATTGTTGATCTATATTTTGTATTGGCCCATGGTTTGTATTGACATATGGTATTGTCACCTAGACTTAGTATATAGGTGTGTGTTGAGGCCTATGAAGGCACCGTGAATTTAATTATATTGAGCTTGCTCAAAAGAGGTTGCCCCCTTGAAGTGGCCCGTGATCAATATAAAAGTGATTCCGAGTTCTATTATTTCTGATATCTTGTGTATTTGCATTAATTAATTATTGCAGGTTCTTCACACGCATGTATACAATATTTACATTAGAAGCCAATATTTCACAGGGATCAAAATTGTGGTATTACATGGAGTCGTTCAGTTTCTTACTCTTGGGTAAGCCTGTAATGAAGTCCATATTTATTACCTTCCATTTCCATTCCAGAATGGGTAAAGGTTGAAGTAATCCGGAGGGGTGATGATGTTCTGTTTTGACCAACTGGCATTCCTGACATTTCACGATGAACAATGCTATGTCCACTTTCAGCTTAGGCCAAAAGTAATGTTTCTTTACGACTGATATCATCTTTTGATATCCGGGGTGCCCTGAATAGGGTTTCTGGTGAAATTCGGTGAGAATATTTAGTCTAATGTCTCCACTCTCTGGGACGTAAAGTCGATCTTTAGACCATAGTAGTCCCGACTCGTCTATCTTATACTCTTTATGTTGTTGGAAGAGTCTGTCTTCCTGAATCTTTGCAAGGATTTCCGTATAATAATGGTCACTCTTACATGATGTTCGTATTCTATGGTGTAAGTCCGAGTCGGTTTGGCTCACTGTGATCTCGTAAAGCATATGTGCTCGACGGCTTAAGGCATCTACAATTTTGTTTTCCTTGCCTTTTATATGCTTTAGTTCGAAATGATATTCACTAAGGAAGGCCAACCACCTGGCCTGCCTGGAATTTAGGTCGGGTTGATCGAAAAGGTACTTTAAGCTCATGTTATCAGTCATCAATAAGAATTGATTTCTCATGAGATAATGACACCACATTTTCAAAACATGGATGATGGCAGCTAGCTCGAGGTCATGAGTAGGGTAGTTCTGCTCATGTTCTGCATAAGGACTCCCTTGAGTCCTTCCTTGCTTGCATCCGTGCAAATGACGAAATCCCCATTGGGATCCACGATACGCAGAATCGGTGCACTAATCAGTAGTTGCTTCAGCTTCTGAAAGCTTTGTCCACACTTAGCCGTCCAAATAAACTTGTTTTCATTCCTCTGTAAGGCAGTCATGGGACATGCGATACGTGAGAAGTTCTCAATGAACTTCCGATAGTAACCGACCAGACCTAAGAATGATCTTATGTCAAAAACACACGTAGGTTTGGGCCATTCCTCGATAGCCTTGATCTTTTCGGGGTCGACGGCTATTCCCTTCTCGGAAATGATGTGTCCTAAGTATTGGATCTGGGGTTTGAATAAATCCCACTTACTAAACTTGGCGTAAAGTTGGTGTTCCCGTAATATACGTAACACAATACAAAGGTGTTCCTCATGTTCTACTTCATTCTTGGAGTAGATCAGAATGTCGTCGATGAAGACTAAGATGAACTTATTGAGATAGTTACTAAAGATATTGTTCATCATGCACATAAAGTTGGCCGGTGCGTTTTTCAACACAAAGGGCATCACTACGAACTCATAGTGGCCGTAACGGGTTCGAAATGCGGTTTTGTTGATATCCTCATCACAGATCCTTACCTAATGGTATCCGGATCGCAAGTCGATCTTTGAGAAGATCTTTGATCCTCCGACTTGGTCAAATAAGTCGTCGATTCTAGGGAGTGGGTAGCGGTTCTTAATGGTCATCTTGTTGAGTTGGCGGTAATCGATGCAAATCCGCATTGTGCCGTCTTTCTTCTTGACAAAGAGAATCGGTGCACCCCAAGGGGACACACTAGGTCAGATATACCCTTTGTCAATTAGTTCTTGCAACTGAAGTTTGAGCTCCACCAATTCTGGTGTGCTCATGCGGTACGGGGCTTTGGAAGCTAGTACTGACCCAGGTGTTAGCTTGATGAAGAAATCTAAGTCTCGCTTGGGTGGTAACCCCGGTATTTCTTTGAGAAATACATCCTTAAATTCTACGAGAACTGGAAAGTCCTCGATCTTTTGTTCAATTCTAGTTTCTAAGTTTCGGATGTTAACAACAAAGAGCTTATAGCCCTTCCTGATGCATTTCTTTGCTTGTAATGCAGAAATCTATCTTATAGACACTTTCCTAGGAATACCCTGAATTGTCTCTTGATTCCCTTGGTCATTCCTGCAGAGTAGGGTCTTGTTTGTGCATTCTAGTAGGACATGGTGTTATTCTATCCAATCCATGCCTATAAGTACATTGTATGATCCTAGGGGTAAAATATTTAACTCTAACCTAGTTGGGAATTCGTTTAAGTCTATCTCACAAGTTTTAACTGACTGGGAGACCCTTTGTTTCATACCAGTGGCTAGTTGTACCAGCCACGGTTTCTCATGATGCTTTCGGTTCAACTTACAAGTATCCACTATCTTAGGAGAGATATAACTCCGGCAAGTGCCCAGATCTATTAGAATTGAAACGATAGTGTTAGATATCTTACCCTCAATTTCCACCATGGTGACTTGGTGATATACCTACTGGCCATCAAGTGCGGCATAAATGCTAGGTTTCTTTTCCATGTCCCCTACGGTCGGTTCTATTTGGATGTTGTGTAAAAACCCATCTGTTTTGCTGGGACAATCTCTGTAGTAGTGTGGCCCTTGGCATTTCCAACAAGAAACAGTTGGTGGGACTGCTTTTGTCCCTTTGTTGAAAGTTGGTCTGTTGGTTGGTGGCGGGGGTGCACTTGGTCGATCTTGAGGTCGATTGAAGCCTCTGTTGGGCGGAAAGCTGTTGTTATGTTTTCGATAAGGTGGGGGTATAAAACCCGGTCTGCGGTTGTCTGAGAAGGTTTTGAATCTGTCTCTATTTCTGTTGATGTGGTCATTCCTTGGCTGCCCGTGCTCATAGCACAGCCTTGCTTTATGTAGGGTTATATCAAGGGTTTTGGGCATATCAAATTCTATCTTCTCTCTAAAGTTTGGTGGCAGTCCACCCAAGAACTGCTGAATTTTTACCTTCTCGTCCTTAATATAGGCTACATAGTGCAGCAAGTATAAGAACCGGTTTATGAATGCTTCCATAATCAGGGAGCCCATTTTTAACTTATGGAATTATTTTATTTTCTTGTCAAAGAATCTTTCATACATATACTTGTCCTGGAATATTCTACTGAAAGTATCCAGGGTTATGTCTCTCAGTTCTTGTCCCTTGGTGTGTTTCAAGTCCTGCCACCATTTGGCAGCTTTACCATTTAGGTTTTAAATGGCTAGATGGGCTTGCATTTCACTGGAGTAATTATGAACTTTGAAGTATTTGTTCATCCCTAACAACCATTCTTCATCCTTTTCCCCTGATTTGGTTTCTGCGTCATAAGTTGGGGATTTTAGCTTTCTGAACTCTCCTTGCAAACTGTCATCACTCTCCCTCTTTCTCTTGCAAGGGGTTGGGGAACCATTGTCGTTGGAAGAGCTCTTACAGTCCTCTTCCATCGGGTCTGATTTGTGCCCTTCTTGTTCTTCTATCTTGTAATTGGTTGCTTTCCTTTTGTGATAGTTTCCTGTGTTAAGAGTGTTGACTGAAAGAGTAGGCTGATCATGGGGTTTTGCCCCTATTAGTTTTTGGAGTAAGGCTTCATTTATAGCCTGCTGTTCTCTTCTTTCTTGCATATTCTCATCTCTGAAACTTTGGAATTCTTCCTATAGATGCTGCATGGATTTCATTAAATCCGAGTTGATTTCCACCACAATTTCTTGCTCTTGTGGTGGAGAATTTAGATTTCCCTGTATACTACTACCCTGTTCAGCATTCATTTCTCAAATAGTGACTATTCCTGAAACATTATATAAGCATAGAGAACATAAATTTATGTTAGTTTATTTCATAAAACAAAATCAAATGTAAATGTATGTTTTTTCCTGTTGAGTATCTGCATCGGATATTTGTAATGAGCCCAATAGGTCACTTAGTTTTTGTAACTGGGCTCTGATACCACTTGTAACATCCCTAAAAATAGTAAATCAAAAAAATATTTTTACAGCTGTAATTCACTAAATAATAACGGGTGATAAGCAAATTAACTTCAGTACTAATAACATCTTACTAAACTGGAAAATAAAATGTAATAGTCAAGGCTTTGAGTTCTGTAATTACAAGTGCCTACTATTTGCAAATTTTAAGTCAAAGAAAAATGGTGAAACAATAATGCAGCATTACAATTACTTGAATGTTACTATTCAATTCCCTTCCATTTGATTCAATAGTTTATGCATACATTTATGAATAATTTATCTGATACTTCAGGTATGATGGACCCTTGTTGGTGATTGTTAAAGCCTAAGATGAGCTGCTTGGTTTCTTGAGGGGAAGGGATTTCCCTAGTAGAGCTACCGAGAGGTAGGATGAATGAAATGGAGATTCTAGGATTACTTAGCATTTTCGCTAATGCACTTGCATACTTGTGGTTTGAAGGTATATCTATTGGACATTTGTTGGAATGTCTACTCTAACTCTTTAAACGACATTTAAGTCTTGGGTTTACGCACTCTGAAGAGTGTCACCCTTTTTGTGGATACGCCTAGGTTGAAGTATGAGAGAAAAGTGATACTTAAACTTCTTTATTCACCTTTGTAACTATGTGTTGACCCTAAGTAGGGTTCATAGTCCTTATAATAATTAAATGGGAAAGTTTGCAACTTTTGAATGTCCCTAAATTATGGCGCAAGGATTTATCAAAGAAATTAATAGTGGTAGGTTGTGAAAGTTAATGTGCCTCTATGAATGCACATGGCTAGCTTGCCAGCTGTGGTAGGGGTTTTACTCTCGGGTCATTCACCAACGATGGAAAAATCATGGTTCATTTCCCTGATCTGTAGTAGATGTTAGGAGGGTTTTTGTTGATGCCCAGGCATAGGTTCATGGAGGCCAATCCATATGGGGGAAAATGATGGCGACTATAAACCCTGCAGGTAAATCTTCTTGGTTTGGTTTTCTTACTACAACAATTGCCAAGTATGTGTTTTGTTACATTTGAAGTCTAGCGTCTAACTTGGTTTATCATGGTCGGTTGCAGGTGGTCACTGGTTCTCCTTCCCTGCGTGGCCAGTGTCCCACAATGGTGAATTTGAAATTGGTAAGTCCAGATGCTACCATCTCTGAGTTCTGCCTCTCGTCTCTGTGGGGGTTTTACCATTGGCGTTTATAAAATATGAAGGACCCGGTGAGCCCACTTGGGTTTCCTGCTATGGGTTGTTGGTCCCTTGGGTCGCCATTGGCTAGACCACCAAGAGATGTGTCTGTTGGTTGTCATGATACTGGAGGGTTTAGTCAATCATTCGATATGGCGTTCTGGTAGAGACTGTAACTAAACTTTTTTTGGTCAGAGTAATGTAAAATGGCTTGTATAATAGAAAAGTGATAAATGTATAATCTATGGTTATTTATATAAATTTTGGCCCCTGTGTTTTACTTAGGGAATTCGTGGTTTGTTGATACCACTGTAATCTCTTCACCAAGCATGCGGATTTTGGGACATGTAATAATACTCCTTGATTTAAATTATAGTTTTGCTTCTTGAAATGGATACTATGACATCTATTGTGATTCCTCTGTCTCTGCGTTAATTGCTAGAAGCGTTGAAATGTTGTAGGGTTGTGTAGTTTTCTTTTCGATTCTCATGGATAAAGTGGATTTATAAGTATTGGGGTTTGAATCTTTTAAAACGTTCTTGTTTAACTGCTTTGTTTTTTCTAGTAGACTATAAGTATAAGGGAAAGGAGGGATTCGATCCCTGGTTTGTTTTTCTACAGGTAGCAAAATGCCTGGGTATTGATCGTGAAAGTTCCTGTAGCTATTGTTTTAATTTATGAATGCGACCTCTATGGGATTCGAGTTTGTGACCCAATCTTGTAGAATAGAAAGGTAATGAGAATAAAATAATAGCGCCCTGTTTTGATTACAAAACTTAATATGGGTAGAAGACTTCTATGTTTCGTTTCTGTTTCAATGTCTAGCTAATTAGAATGCAAATCGTGGTTTCTCTTTATGTTGAGTAGGAAACTCCCTTGTTTTGGTTTGGTGAATATTTAACTACCTGTCTGCAATCATGGTTAAAAGTTGATGTGGAAAAAGTATAACCTAGTTTCAAAAGGTCTCTATTCTTGTTTTCTAATTAATGTTTGAAGGTCAGATAGTAAGAAACGTTTAGGATGGTTGATTTATGGAAACAAAACTACTGTTTAACATTCAAGAAGGTACTTCCTATACAAGATAAAAGAGTTAGAGTTTGAACAGGAAATAATTATACTATATTGACAACGATTCATACATATATTTAAACTTAATTTAAAAAGGGAAAAATGAAAGATCTCTAACATAAAAACTAAATGTAGGTTCTCTAGCAAAAACTAGCTTCAGCTAGGCCTGTTAGATCTTCCCCTGGTTATCGGGAAGAACTTGAATGTAATATATATGAGGAAAATAATGACCGAATTTACTATAAAAGAAATTTGGAAACATTAAATAACTCATACCCGGTAGCTTGAATACTTTGTCCCTTCCTGTAGAAAAACCTAGCTGGTTGGCACTTGATTCCTTCTTGTATCCACCTACACACTCAACAATTATTAATGCAAAACCTGTGAGGATGAACGCCCTTGATTGGATGACTTTGGTATTACCGAGTTCCTCCCAACCATGATCCTACCACCATTTCTGGCTCTGTATGGATCCCCCCGAGCTGGATTCCAACATGCAAAATGAGGCAGAGGTCCTTAAGCTACAACTTGTTTAGTTTTGGAATGTCTTTGGGTCAGATTGATTCAGTTTCTTGGAGCAGAAAAACTCTCTTTGATTACCATAACAGGATGATAATGAAAAAGATAGGATCTCCTTCTTAAGTAGGGAAGTCTTGAATTAGGCTGTTGAAGTAATTAGTTTCTTGAAATTCAATAATTAAATAAATAAAAGAGATTATTTAATTTAATGTTTAGTCCTCTTGAGTTAGGACTCTTTCCAACTGTTTGACCATAAGTCAAATTTATTTATGCTCTTAAGTCCATAATGGTATTAATAATTATTCTTATATTATTTATCTTTAACTTTTTAGTTCATTATATATTTGTTTTCTTTAAAATATACTTAATAATGCATAATCAGATATTCTAATTATATTCCATAATTAAAATAATAGCACCATTTATTAAATTAAAGCTCCTAACAAAATCATTATAATAATAGTAGCTTGGGGGCTTTTAATCAGGTTAGTCATGGAAGACTACCGGTAACTATCTTTTATGAGATTATGTATCTTATCAGTGATTCTTCTTTTTAATCTATTAGGGACAAGTCTAAAACTTAGGATGGTCTCGGTAAGCTTGGCTAGTTACCTCTAGTCTCCCTCTTTGCATGTCGGATTCCCTCATTCAACCTAGTAATTCCCACAGTACTTGATGGATAGAAAGATGAATCATTTAGTCAATTAAATAAATGTGATGAAGGTGCTCTTTAGAATCTTCTCGACTCAACACTTGGAAATTCCATAACCCCGAGTGCTCTTCAGAGCCATTTAAATCAACACTCCCACATGGGAGTTATTCTAGTGTAATTCCAGAGTCTCTGCTCAACACTAGTGCTAGAATGTGGTTGTGAGGCACATCTAGAATATTTAAGTTACCTCGGATCCGGTAGTCGTTTTATCAAGCTTGGAGTGCTCTAGGGTTTATTCCCAACACTCAATGTACATCAGGGCTTGCTCCCAGTACATCGTATTTCTTCTACATACATCGGGGCTTTCTCCCAGTACGTAGGTAATTTGTGTGTTTTTGAGTCCATGCTCAACACACCACATAAGTCAATTATGTCATTTGCATCACTGTACAGTATGTAAGAAAAAAAGGTCAACTTAGTCTATTAGGGTTTGGTACCTGCATTAAAACATAATCAGAACATTGGGGCTTCCTTGCCCGTCATATAATCAAATAATGAAATTCATTCAAGGTCCATGCCCAATATGTCAGTCTATAAAAGAATAAATCATATGTGTTGGGGCTGTGGCCCAATATAACATCATAAAATAGTTAGTCCAAAATTCGGGATATTACAATCTCGCTGGAATGCATGGGTCTCTAGCCACTGCAACAACCAAATCAATATAGGAATCAATGTTGTGTACAAGGTTCACTATGAAGACAATTGATCTCGATAAAAAAGGTGAATAAAATGTCATCTGAGGAAGCATTGGATATCATCCCCCAACAATGTTGAAATAGGTGGACAAGATGATGGAAATGGATGTCACAGATGATGGCGAAATAATGGAGGTACAAGCTAAAGGTAGCAATGATTCCAAACAACCTAAACAAGAAACACTCCAAAGTGGAAAGATCCAAGTGACTACAAAATAAGGTAGTGCATGAAGGAAAACACCTAGTGACAGTCTAATACTATCTGCACAAGTGGCATGCAATCCACTACTCAAAGGTGTAGAATGAGAGGTACCATAAATAAGGACCATCATGGACAATAATCCTCGATATGGTTCTTGGAAAACAAGGCCTTGTTAGATACCTATTTACAATAGAGGAATCGACATATATTCATTGTATGAGAAAAATAACTATCTCAATTAAGCAAATCAATCTGGTGTGCAACCACACATTGGAAACCACTTATTCGAAATAGAGTGGAATGCTATTTGCAATTCCTCAAATGGTATGAAAAATGGAGATTCCAATGAAAAATCGTGGTAAAAACTCTGCTAATAACCTCATTACAATAATCTAGCAAAAAACAACTATGCTAGAAATTCATCCAAAATGCAAACTCCTTTTAAATGAAAATGAGTTGTTTGCTTACAAAATATGGTGATTATGGGAATAGATCCTTGGTCTCATCCAGAAAGACCCAAGGCAATTTCCAACTACATTATGATTAAAATTTGATATAAAGTGGATGGTATGATATCACATGGGGTCCACATGCCATCCACCATAAATCCAAATAAGGAATCCATCATTGCAAGCTTATGATAATGACACACCATCCACATGGTAATGAAGAGCACACGAGACAATAAAATGTTCCAATCAAACAAAGAGCTAAGCATGGAGGATATCATTTCATCTCTTGCACACAAAAAATAGCATTATGTATGGATACAAGCCACAAATAATTCAAAACTGAGAGATAGAAGCCATGATATGAATCAATTCTGAAACCAAAGATATCTAAAGTTAAAAATTGCCAAAAAAGGAAATCTCCGATTCAAATGGTGAAAGAATGCCCATGTCTTTTTAATGACACAAACACCCACTATGATGGCATAATGATCCAAAATCCTAGGTCACTATCTACAAAAATATTTCATTCCTTGGGTTCGCGATCTAGATTTGTGATATATTTGATGGCTAGATTACTCGTCGTTCCTTGGGTTGTAGTAGCTCTGCTACTTTTGTAGAGAAAATATGTAACTCACGATCAATTGCATGTGATCTAAAGAGAGATTCCAAGAAAATAAGAAAATAAATGTCATAATTTCATGGAGGGTTGTGATATGGGTATGGAGAAGTTCCTACCATCTGAGCAAGCACACAGATCCTCACAGTGTCAAGTTAATGCCTCGATCCATAACAAGGTGGAGGCCTCAAAGATCTCTATAATAGGTAATTGGATTTGCAAAAAGGAAAAAATAGATTCATAAAATAACAAGGTAGGAACCACTCTGATACCATGTAGAAATATATGATTAACCCTAATTGTGAATAAGACTCATTAGAAACAAAACCAAAATAATATATTTCTATCGTATCTGGTCAATTACAAGAGAGACCTAGGTTTATTTATAACAAACCTAGAAGGTCTTGGCATATAATTCAATGAAATTCCAATCAAGAAACAAAGTGTACTAGGCTAGTAGATAAGCATACTAGCGTAGTGAATAAGCTAGCATATGTAATCTTAACCAGTTGTACATGCACTAACACATAAAGTGATTGATAACCATAAAATACATGTAGTTTTCCTGACACTTATTTTAAAGTAGAGGCTATAAAGTTCCCTTTGAAGCCTTGGAGGGGACATTCTAATAGATCATCAACCAAGTAAACACACATAGCTTATAGGAAACCCATATGGACCAAACACTATGCAACATTTAGATCCAAAAATTCTCAACATTTACTGTAACCCACCAAGCATTGAAAATTATACCTAGCAAATGCCTCTAATGAAAAATGGATTAAAGTATACAAGAATCATATAGAGTCAAGGGAATTCCAAAACTCCACTCCCAATCATTCCAAAAGGGGCCTGTCATATCAATGTTCATCTTGAACAAATATTCTGGTGGTATGAGCCCAATGTTTTAAAAAAGCATGGACTCAATCCATAGGAGAAAATGGAAACTCTTGAGCCATTGAGTGACAATCCTTCTAAGAACATGAATTATTGTCCCACAAATCTCTTTAGAAGAATATATTATTCCTCCTTAATCTCCTCACCTAAAAGCGTGCAAAGTAGAGAAATACGTGTCTTCCATCTTCCAAATCCGAATTAGCTTTCTGGATAGGTCCCACCCATATTTGTTGCTTGACATCTGCCAACAAACCAGGACAAACACCTGCCTCCAAGCTACTCAAATACTCCTGAAAATAAAAGAACCTACAATCTGGAAACTGTGCAAAGAATATATGATATGTCACATTATCAGGTCTAGAGGAATAACTCTAGGGATGTATGATTGTATTAAACAAGAATGATTTATTTATACATCAGTGAGGTGAACTTTGTCCTTTTGGTTTCAAAGGTATATGCTATTCATTTTCTAATGAATGTTGAGATATTTACAATATTTAAAATATACCTCAATATCGTGGGATTATGTATCCAACATTTCCCTCTTAATCCGAAGAGGCGTTCGTGAGTCCATGTATCCTTTCGAACCCTTCAAGTTTCTATATTACAAGTGCTTTGGTGAATATGTCTACAATTTTCTCAATTGTGGAACAATGTCTCGAATGAATTTTCTTGGCCTCAACCTGATATTGAATCAGATGGTACTTGTGTTGATGTGCTTGGTTTGTGGAATCTGAGATTCTTAGCCAACTTGATTGAAAAAGTATTGTCAATCAGTAGAGGAGAAGAATTCAAATGTTTCTTATAGAAATATTCAAGTATTTTCCTAAGCCACACAATCTCCTTTGTTTCTTTTCCAATAGCCACATATTCTACCTCGATTGTGGAATTTGATGGAATAAACTATTTGCGTAATCTTCAAGATATAGTTCTTGATCCAAGACTCATGAGGTAGCCTGAAGTATACACTCCATTTCTTTGTTTCCATAAAAAATTGAATCGAAATATACAATTTGTTTTAAGTCACCCACCTTAGAATATTTGAGTCCCCTTCAAGTATTTTAGAAATGCTAATGAGAATCAGAGAGTCCATAGTAGCCATCTTCTTGTAGTTGATGTTTCAAATCCAAATCATGATCCATTTTAGGGACAAAGAGTTAGATTGAAGAGAAGGTTTTCATTATGTGATTCTCCATTGGTTGATCAATGAGAGCCAAATCTCATTGATTTATAATCCTCCATCTCTATTAATGTTCTCATGGTGCTTTATTATTTCTAGGGTTTCCCTAATCATGCGCTTGTAATAACGATCTTCTTTAGCAAAAATTCCAATGCATTCTAGGCATACATGGTGTTTGGTTGAAAGGGAGTGGTATTCTAATGCCAAGGTACAATATATTTCATATTTTATATATGCCCCATGCTCTTTAATCCTTACTTGGAAAGAATTCCATGTTTCTTCGATGTAACATTTATTGCAAGAGCATGAAACTCTATAGATCCCTTTATATTGACGATGGTTGGTGGCATCTTTTACTGATTTCATTTTTGCTTGATCATTTCCATTGGATTGAAGGATGTTAATATTTCCTTATTTCTAATAATTTTTTCAATACTATCAGTGGTGCCTTGGATGTAAGGGAGGTATGTTGTCCTCCTGGGCCTCTTGTTGCTAAGGGGTAGGGAATGGTTTTCTGCTTTCTTAGTTACTTTATATTTTTATTTTTCAAATGTTATTTTTATGCATTTATTTTAGAACTCTTTTCGTAGTAGACAAATGTCCTTCACAAGGTTTTTGCATGAACCTGGAAAGGATCCTAACATCAAATGAAATATTTGTTCTAGTGGTGGTAAGGTATATAAGACTCCCCACAACTTGTATGTACTTGACTGCATCCTCAAATTCATTCCCTTATTTTTATGCAAGATTCAAGTTCTATTCCGTTGGAGTAGAGAGAGGGTTACACTTTTTCATGCCACATTTGTTCAACGATTCTCCTATGTACTTCTTTTGGGAGATGAATATTTACTTTGGATTCTAAGTCACTTCAAATCTCAAGTAGAAGTGAAGATGTCCCAAATATGACATCTCAAAGCATTTCTTCAATTATTTATTTATGTATGCAATGTAGCTTTTGTTGTTCCTTGTCATCAATAAATCATCTACATACATTGTAAGATATACAACATATCCTCCAATTTTCTTAACAAACAGTGTTGCATCATCAAGATTAAACTATTTGAACTTCAATTTTAGAATATGCTTAGTTATCTTTTCATACCATGTGCAAGGTTCTTGTTTCAAGCCATACAATGACTTGATGAGTTTGAATGCCTCCTATTCTCGTCCCTTTAAAACAAATCTTTTTGGGTGAGGCATGAAGACATTCTCTTTCAATTCTCCATTCAAGAAATAAATCTTCACATCCATTTGATGAAATTTCCACCCATTATGTGTAGCCAATGACAATAAAGTGTAGATGGTAGCCCATTTTTCGTGTGGGAGAGAATGTCTCCTCATAGTCAATACATTATTTCTATGAAAATCCTTTTTCCACAAGCCTCACCTTATGCTTGTCAAGTGAGCCATATGATTTGTACTTTTTCTTATAAACCCACTTTCAATGATTTGGTTTGGTTCAAAATGGAGAGTCCACCAAATTCCATGTCCCATTCTTGATGAGAGCATCATATTCATTCTGCATTGATTCTTTCCACTCATCATGAGTAGTAGATTTTTTTAAATGAATTTGGTTCAAGGTTTGCAGATAAATTCAATTTACATTCATATGAAACATCCCATATCTTCTACATCACCCAATGTTGAATGATGTGCATATGCTCCATTTTATTGTCTTGTCGAACTTATATTTCTTGTATTTATAACTTCATAATGCTGAACACTTTCAAGTGTCTTCATGACCCACTTTGGAACTTTTCGCGAGGCTCCTGGTTGATCAGCTAGAGGTGCTTCATTCTCTTCAAGATTCAGTCTTCCAAACTTCTCAATCACATCATCCAATTGAACCTTATGTTATGGTGAAGTGACAATAAATTCTTTATGAGGGGGATGTGGTGTTTCAAAAGGATATTCCAAATATTGATCCAAGATAGGGATACCCCTTCAATATGTGGAATCTCATTGTTAGATTCATGAAATGCCTTTACATGGGTAAATTTATACAAAATGACCAAGATGCTTATCAATAATTTTGTCATTTTTACTCATTTCAAGAAAAATGGCATCTATAGAATGTATAAACTTGTTTTTTACCTCATGGTAAATATTATATGCATTAGTGTTGTTTTAGTACCCCAAGAAGATGCACTGTTGTTTCCTTGCACTAAGCTTGTTTCTTTGTTCCTTTAGAATTAAGGCATAACAGGTGGACCCAAAGGCCCTGAGATTCCTCACTAAAGGAATGCGGCCATACCACATTTAATATAGAGTCTTGTTTCCAAGAGAATGAGATGGATTTCTCTTTCTTAGATAGACCATGCATAGAACTGCATCACCCCAAAACATCTATTTCACATTTTTGAAAAAAACATGGAGCATACTATATTTAAGAGTGTCATGCTCATTCTTTCTACTAGATCATTCTACTGAGGATTATATGGAATAGTTGTTTGATGCATAATCCAATGTTGACGAATATAGTTTTGAAAATCATTAGAGGTATATTCCTTTCCATTATCAATATGAAGAGTGCCAATGTGAGATTATGCTTCATTTTGAATCCATACATGGATTTTTTTAAATGTTTCATATGCATCAAAGTTTTTCTTTAGTAAATATACCCAACACATCCTAGTGTAATCATCAATAAAAGTCATGATATGTTCACTACCATTTGTAGAAGTAGCAGGCATGGGTCTACACAAGTCAAAGTGTATCAACTCTAGTTGTCTACATGCTTTGGAAATTGTTTCATGGAAAGGCCACTTACTATGTTTTCCAATAATAAAAGCATCACACTGTTTCAAATTCTTTAGAATGGTGAGAAAAAACAGAAAATCCATTCTTTTTCAACAAACAAAGACTATCATAGTTTATGTGCTCATATCTAGCATGTGAGAAAATATTGGAATGCAATGTACCTTCGTCATGGTGAGAGAGGTATGCAAAATTATGTGCCTTTGCAGATGTTCATTTTAGCTTCAACAATTTCTCATCTTCATATTTGGTCATGATGACTTGGTTTTCATAAGACTCCTTATCTCAACTTTTCCATCAAATAGGTGGATGGAATAGTCTTGCTGTTGAATCCGCAAAAGAGACAACAAGTTTCTTGACAACTCGGGAAGATAGAGAACATTATGAAATAGAATAGGGATGCATGCAATTTAATACTAATGGTTCCAATTCCATTTGCTTTGAGGCTGGGCATATCTACAAAATATACGACATGTCATGTCCCAAAATTTTGTATTGGGTCACAATGGCCTAAGCCCCTTGTCCATATTCATGATAGTTGTCAAATTGATGCTAAGGGTCAAATAATTGCCAAGAATGATGTCCAAGTTAGTAATAATGTAAAATTAGATTCAAATGCACAAGGTGGTTCACACTAAGAGAAAAAATACCAATTCAAAGTTTGTAATATTCCCATCCAAATGAACTATCATGGAGGAAAATTACTAGTTCCCTAGGTTGGGGGTGGAAGCATTAAAAGTTGGAGTAAAGTGTGAAAATGCTCACAGTAGATCTAAGAGATGATTTAAACCTCACAATGAAATAATTTAGGAATAACAGAAGAAGAATAGAGCAGTAGAACATAGATCCAAAGGATCTCAGATAGAGGTAGAATAATTACACATGTTACATTAATCTGAATAGTAAAACAGTAATTATACAATGCTTAGGATTCAAATACACTAGGTGTGATTTGAATTAGCCTGCATGGATAGATCCAAAATAATTGGAGTGTCATTTAAGCACAACTAGAAGTCTATCTCATCATCGATGGAGTCATCAATGCACAAGTAACTGTCAACCATCAGTCAAACTGAGTCTAACTGAGTGTGGTAGGTGTAATTGGCACATGGAGGCACTAACTGAATGAAGGAGGCTCAGTGGAGGGCGCATGAGGAGCTATCTGGAGTCAAAATGGGTAGTCTAGTCTCATCGGAGGTCCATCGAAGTGATACAGTCAGTTGAGAGTCAGTCTAGCCTTAAATCGAGGAAAGAACTGATGATAACTCAACTAACTGAAGTACAACATGAGTGGTAGGTGAGAAAAGGCACCCTTCTCAAGTGGAGGGTGAGAAGTGGGTGCATCCCTGTCTAGGAGGGATGAAACTGATATCAGAGAAGCTCCCGGGGCTAGGTAACTGAGGGTTAGGTGCTGGGACTGATGATTGGGATGCATGCAGAATGCATGCTGCATGTAGAAATGCATGCAAGACTGATAATGAAAATAATTGAAATGCTGGTAGGACTAGGATGGAGTATAGGAATATCCTAACAACCCCCCTTAATCCATCCTGGGCCTTGGTAACTAGGATCAAAGGTCACCCATACAATCAAATAAATGATAGAAAAATAAAGAGCTGTCCATAAACCGAGGAAATGGGGAAAACCTCATGGGAAAAATACCCCCCCTCAAAAGAACAGTAAAATAACTCAAAGAAACATCATACTAAGTAGAAAAGAAAGAAGCTTTCATCAGTGAATTTTTTTGCAAAAAACTTGTCAAGATGATCCTCTGTAGGATGCCAAAGCAGGTACTAGATTTGGATATGGCCTTCTGATGTGCCTCCCACTGTGTAGAGGATGTATTGGACGAAGCAAGTCTTTCATGAATTATTTATGCAACTGGAGCGAATAGATCATGACGAGTCTTCCGAAGGGATGGAAGAGAGAACCCCATCATCATGCTGCATCTATCATGGAGAGGTAGATGGCATAATGCAAGGTTGGCATGGTGTCGAAATCTAGTAGTTCTGTGAGCAAATGGATCCTCAACTGTGTTCTCAGTAGTTGCAAGGACTGTGTGGGCCCATGTTGGCCTTGTCTCTGGATTGAGAACATGTGTTGGTTTTGGATCTGAATGTTCTTGAACTTTGATCTCAACATCAAGATCTTCATCTTCATCAGAAGAAGAGTCACTTGAATCTTCATTGGATTCCAAAGGAGTAGGAAGAGAGAAGGGCATAAAATGAGAGAACTCATATGCCTTGGAGGCATGATTTGCAAACCCTTTTGCTATAGTCTTCCAAGTGGAGATCTTTGTAATCTCAACTGTGTCAGGACCAAAGGTCACCTTCTTAGGTGATCTGGTGTGAGTCATCTAATATACAGACAACAAATTCGTTGTCAAGGAGGGAACACATAGAACATTCTTGAACTTGCCATGCTCCATATGTACTGTACCCAACCCTTTGGAAAAAATATGAGAGTTGTCTCCCATGTGAATAGTAGGCCCATATTTGAGATCTAAATTAGAAAATGATTCTTCAGAGGAAACCATGTGGTTGGAGGCTCCAAAATCTATGAGGATGGCCTTTGATTTTGAAAAACCAGCCATCAATGCATGGAAATCCTCATGACCATCAGATCCACTTCCAGAATCAGACATCTTTGCATCTTTTAGAATAGCAATTTTGTTCTATTCAAGAAGCTTGGTTAGTAGGTCTATTTTATTGTGCATGCAAGCTTTCTCAGGATTGTTTCCTCTCTTGCAGTAGGGACATGTAGATCTCTTATGTTTGTCCTTCTTTGAGCTGGAGGATCCTTTTGATGGACTTGACTTAGCATTTAGCTTGGATCTAGATGGATTCTTATCCTTGTCTGTTTGCCTCCCTTTCACATTCATCCCACTTGATCCTCTAGCTAGAAGAGCTTGATATTTGGAGGCCTTGATGGCACCCATTTGAATCAATTTGTCCTCTTCTTGAATGAGAGCTTCAGTGAAGGATTTTAAGGTTGGAAACTTCCATCCGGGGATTGACATTCATCCAGAATGGAAGTAGATACAAAGACTGAAAACTGAGATTCTAGTTTGCTCAGAATGGAGAGCACCAATTGTTCATCAGTTTTAGTGATGCCACAATGATTGCATTGCACAAGCAAGTTCTTAAATTTTGAGAAGAATTCTTGAATGGTCTCGAAATTGCTAGGTTGTAGGGAAACCAATTCATTTTCAAGAATGTGGCCTATTATCCCATCTTGTTTGCCAAAAGGACTCTCCAATTTTTTTCATAGCTCATCTGGAGACTTGAATCCTTCAACATGAAAAAATAGATATTTAGACATATGTAGGCATATGAATCCAAAGGCTTCATCCATTTTATTTAGATGCTTGGTTTTCTCCACAGCTGCATGTGGTATGGGATCTCTTTCAAATACCAATCTTGATAGCTATCTATTACACATGTGTAATTTCATCTCAATATTCCATTCAAAGTAATTGAAGGGAGTGAGGATCATAGGAGAGGAAGGAGCATTCAAATTGCTCATCTTGATTGCTGGAACGAGTGCAAAGGTGAAACTGCTAATACTATTGCTGCAACTGCTCAAACTTCGAAATACCTACAAAAAACTCTCAAGAATGGAGGTAGAACATACTCTCAAATGGCTTTGATACCATGTGAAAATGCTCACAGTAGATCCAAGAGATGATGTAAACCTCACAATGAAATAATTTAGGAATAATAGAAGAAGAGTAGAGCAGTAGAACATAGATCCAAAGGAGCTCAGATTGAGGCAGAATAATTACACATGTTACATTAATTTGAATAGTAAAACTGTAATTATACAATGATCAGGATTCGAATACACTAGGTGTGATTCGAATTAGCCTGCATGGATAGATCCAAAATCAGTGGAGTGTCATCAAAGCACAACTATAAGTCTATCTCATCATCGGTGGAGTCATCAATGCACAAGTAACTGTCAACCATCAGTCAAACTGAGTCTAACTGAGTGTGGTAGGTGTAACTGGCACATGGAGGCACTAACTGAATGAAGGAGGCTCAGTGGAGGGCATATGAGGAGCTATCTGGAGTCATAATGGGAAGGCTAGTCTCATCGGAGGTCCATCAGAGTGATACAATCAGTTGAGAGTCAGTCTAGCCTTAAATCAAGGAAAGAACTGATGATAACTCAACTAACTGAAGTACAACATGAGTGGTAGGTGAGAAAAGGCGCCCTTCTCAAGTGGTGGGTGAGAAGTGGGAACCTCCCTATCTAGGAGGGCTAAAACTAATCTGAGAGAAGCTCCCGGGGCTAGATAACTGAGGGATAGGTGCTGGGACTGATGAATGGGATGCATGAAATTGCATGCTGCATGCAGAAATGCATGCAAGATTGATAATGAAAATAACTGAAATGCTGGTAGGACTAGGATGGAGTATAGGAATATCCTAACATAAAGGAGCTAAAAGACAAAAAATGACCTTCTACTTACAAATTCAAATTAAATGGGTCAATTAAATAATAATACCAAGAAAATAAGGTGGCATTGGATCACGAGGGCACATAAGAGGTTGTGGGACCCACATGTGGCAAGATTCCCCACTAGACTTGGAATGATTCTCTCACCAATTCTAGTTCAAGATGAAGGGTAACATACTTGGGGAAGTTTAATAGTTATTATTCATGGCATGAGTAATGTAATGTATAATTGGAGTGGAAGAATAACTCCCATGCAAGAGGAAGAGGCATCTTAGAAGAATTGTGACACTTGGAGGTAGATTCCCTTAATCCTATGACAACAATGATGAAGATTCTATGACACCTATGACAAAGTTCATACCTGATTGCTGAAATATGACATATATGACATGTTAGGTATAAAACTAGTCTCCAATAAGGCACAAAATGGATTTTTGGAAGGCAAGAAGCTTCCCCATTCAAATTGAGGGAAGACGGAGACTAGGAATTGTTGGACAAGTGGCACACATTGGAATCTCTTCCCAAATTGAGTTGGAATGAGTCTCTTGGATGGAATTTGAGCTAAGGAGACATTTGGAAGTTTATAAAAGACAATAAAAAATAAATATACCAGATTTTTATCATTTCACATTTTGCAAATTGGAGAGCATAGCTTGTCCATGCTAGTGGAGTGTTTACTCTACTTTCCTTAGTACCAATTTCAAGGGTGAAAGATTACAATCCTAATTGGAAATTGGAGAGGCCATTAAAACCTTTAATTTGGAGCTAAAGTTGATTTATTTTTTGTAGGTTGAAGCTACAATGAAGCTCGTGATTCTTTCTTCTTCAAATTCTTCCCATCTCTATCTCACATTTCTCTACATATTTTGGCTCTTGGAAGAAGGGCGCACAGGGTGAGATGATTATCTATTTGGGAGATTAAAATATACCCAACTTATTTTTAATATGATGTATTTAATCTTTATTTGATGCTCATAATAACCTCAGGTCGAAAATCCAAGTGAAACCATGTAAAAATGGCAAACTATGTATGAATGGTGCCATTTCCCCCATAGCTTTTGCATAACGCACTTGTTGTTGCACATAGTTAGTGAATGAATTCTATTTTGAATTCATGGAAATTTTATCTTATATATATATATAATAATCATATAATGAGAGCCACATCTCAAAACATCATGTATTCCAAGTGATATTTACATTCAAGGAAGACATTCGAGCCATTTTCCCATATATCTTGTTGAGAGAGCTTGAAGTTGGTTAGTTTCGATTTTGATAAGTCATACTATGTGATTTTATTTATGTAAGGAGAGAAATTAATGTATTGAATAATTCTCATGAACATTATACAATTCATTGGAACAATTATCTCAAATTTCATAGCAAGTTGTGGAGTTTTACTAGCATTTCCCCCTATGTGAAAGCATGTTTACAAATATCTTATTTATGGGAGTTGAAGAATCCTTTAGGACATGATTAAGGATTAATTTGGATGACCATTTAATTCCTATAACTATTAAATTTATCGGTTCTTAAATTTGGGAGGGTCGTACTGCATTTGGGGAGCCATTAGCGGCCTCTACCCTTGGGGGTTTGAACCTTGAAATTACTAGTAAATTCCCTATTTTCTCCTGATTAAAAATTAATGTTGCAGAAGTATATTGAGAGTGTCCAAGAACCTATCAGAATCATTTTTATGTACTAATAACATTCAAACACTCTCAGTCCCAATTCAAAATCCTTAGGAGTTTTTTGGAGCCATCTACCCTTGGGGGTTTCAACATCGATTTTCCTTGTAAATTTGCCTTTCATTCTCTAATTGTAAATGCATGTTTATGAAGTAATTAGAAGGTTTACAAGAATATAATATCTGAATTATGGTGTCCTAATACACCTCAATCTACTCTGGACATAATTCAAAACCATTTGGGATCATTTGGGATAGTTTGGAAATTCACCAGTCCAAGGTTCGAAAATTGGCCAAATTGGAAAAAATTCCAAATTGGGGACATTATAGTGGTATCAGAGCATGGTCCTTTCACCTGTGAATTAATATCATACATTTAATAATAATTTGCAACCATGTATTACTATTATGATGAATTCTATGAGTACAATTCTTATGAGCAATATGAAGTAGAATGTGAATGGTACGAGGAAGAGGTGCCATCATGCAACACTTCTTACAAATTCATAAGGAAAGAGGGTTATTATTATTACTTTTAATTTGATGAAGATGAGTGTGTCACAATACCAAAGGATAATTCTATGAATGAATTACAAATATTCAGAGCAACATGTAAAACCTTTCCCCAACAATACCAAGCATATCTTGCTTTGAAGGAAGATAAAAAAAAGGCCACTCCTTTTGAAGACTATGCTGATTGGGTGTTTGAAAATATTCCCAAATATGAAGATGTGGAGTTAGTGAAGAAAGGTCTATGCCCTTCTTGCAAAATACCTTGGAGAGAAAATCATATGTGTGTGAGTAAAAAGAGCAGTGAAATATCTGAAGCTTCATGGAATGCTTGTGTTTCCTACTTGAATATAGTTTTTGGGTTTTCTTAAAAAAGAGATTCCAAAGATATTGATCCTAAGGAAACCAAGGGGAAAAATGCATCAAATTTCTCGAAGGAAAAAAAAAGAGGATACCCATGAGCCACCTAGTTCTGAAATAGGTGAAGTAGAAGAAGCAATACATGAAGAGGATCGAAAGTCACTCCCAAGTGACTTTGAAAAATATGAAGAGACATCATGTGAGCATGAAGAAGATTCTATCGAAAATATTGAATATCATTTCGAGACACATTCTACCTTGGACATGAATCAAAGAACATCTATTGATGGATGCTTGAACTATGAAGGAGTACCTACTGATGGGTGCTCACACCTCTATGTTGGTGACATAGAGATCACTTTTGAAAGTGTTGCTACAAGCCAAACTTCCATTAAGCATGAAAATGAAGACCTTGCAGCAGTTGAAGAAGAAACAAGATCAACTTCCCCATCACCACTTGAGCTTCATGAAGTTGGTCCAAGTAAGAAGGGAGAAGATGAGGAAGCCCATTTGCAAGAGCCTCATTTTCTTGAATGGGTCATTAAAGATGAATGAAAAGAATATCCAAGAGACCATTATCATACTCCATGACACTCAAGGACTGGTGTCAAATTCTTATTGGAGAGTTTCTGCATTGAAGGATCCATCCTTCCTTAAAGACACGGAGAATATTCAAAGAGCAATGTGAAACATAAAAGGTAATTTCACGTCCTTTCTTTTTGATAGAAATAATTTGGCTGAGATTAATGAATGGTTACATGGAGAATACTTGAATAATAATGAGGATATTCATAAGCTCAAAATGCAAAATGAACAACTTCTTGATAGGTTGCAAGATACTTGTTCTTCCTTGTGAAGAACCTGCAATAATTAATTAATGCAAATACACAAGAGATCAGAAATAATAGAACTTAAAATCACTTTTATATTGATCACGGGCCACTTCGAGGGGGCAACCTCCTTTGAGCAAGCTCAATACAATTAACTTCACGGTGCCTTCAATGACCTCAACACATACCTATATACTAAATCTATGCCCAATACTATGAGTCAAAACCATGGGACATATAATACTACGGGACAACTTTCAAAGCATATGCATCCAATACTATGGGTCAATACTATGGGCTAATATAAACTATGGATCAACAAATACTACGGGATGACTTACAAAGCATATGCATCCAACAACAATATACTAACATGGTAAAGAGAAGGGTTGACACAGGTTCCTAACATCCCCTCTCCCTTAGAGAAAGCTTTGTCCTCAAAGCTTTGGTTGGAGAAATTGCAGTAGAGTCTGAAGAAGTGGTTCCCCGGTAGCATCCTCGGGTTGCATTTCGGGCCACTGACGCCTTTCGAGTGTCAGGGAGGATTGATTGGAAGGTTGTAGACAAAGAAGAACCCCATCAGTTGCGTGAAAAATGTGCTCAGAACTGTGCTGATCGGCTTGTTGTTTCAGGCGAATTCTGGCCATGTGAAGATTGTCCTGCAGAATGAGAAGAATCTAATCGCGGCTTCGAAGAACCAAGTCAATTTCTAGAACTGGGGAGATGCTAAGGGTGTATGGAAGAAGAACTGGTGGTGTCTGTTCATAGACTGCTTCATATGGTGTCCTTTGAGATGTGGTATTGTACCACCAGAGCACTGCTAGGAGATCCATAGAAATAGTTGGACAAAGCTGTGTAGGGATGGGCAAGGGTTTGAGCAATCCCGAATGGAGTGTCGTTTCACCCTTGTTGACCTGGAAAGTATCACAGTCAGCCACCATATGTTGAATTTTCATTTTCAATCCCTGCCAAAAGAAGTTACATTTTTCCCAGTCATACATTTTGAAGAACCTAGAGTGACCTGCTGATGAAGAAGCATGGAGTTCATAGAAGAGATAGCCCTGTTGAACATATTGCAACCAATTTGGAACAAGCAGAGAAAGAGCTGTAAGAGAAACTGGGTCGTCAATTGTGTGAGAAGGAGCATCTGCCACCATATTGTCCTTACCCTTCTTGTAAGTGATCACATAGGGATAACCCATGAGTTGGATAACCCATTTCAGTTGTGTTGGGGAGGAGACCCATTGTTCCAAAAAAATTTCCAGACTCTGGAGATCAGTCTTGATGCAGAAATAATTCCCTAATAGGTATGGCTGCCACTTCTGTAATGCATGCAAAATAGCCATCAGTTCTTGCTGAGAGGTAGATGTGACTAAATTCTTACTAGAAAGGTCTCTTGAAAGCGAAAAGCTCATTGGTTCAGCAAAGACACCTGCATATCTATCCAAGGAAGTAGTGGAGACCGTTGATGGGTGCATCTGAAGGGAATGGAGTTGAGCGATGATACCATGTGAAATCTTCTTAAGGATTTTTTCCAGGCGATGTGAACTGATGATGCAGAGAGACCCTGGTTGTAAGCCCATTAATTTGTGTTGTGCCCCATTTATTGAAAACTGCATCCAAAGTTCCAAAAAATCCCATAAGATGGGGCCAAGTGTGTGTAACCATTGAACTCCCAAAACCACATCAGATCTGCCTAAGGACAAGGCAAACATGTCATAGCGCAGGTTATAATCTTCCATAAAGATACGCACATTGGGACACTTCCCCTTGCAAGGTAAGGCGCCCCCATTGGAAACCATGACTTCAAAGTTGGAGCAAGGATGGACAAAACAATCAGCCTGTTTGGCAATCCGAGGGTCAATGAAGTTAGGAGTGCTACCAGAATCAATGAGTATGGTAAGAGGGAGCTTCTTGAAGTATCCCCTAACTCACATTTCTTGTGGGGTGGTGATGTCGGTTACAACATGGAGAGAGAGCTCGGGTGGGTCGTCCTTAGATGGGGTGTCAATAGGTGGGTGTTGAATGTCGACCTGATCATCTACTGTATCTGGAGCTTCTTCATCAAGTTCTGAGGCAGGCGGAGAATCCACATCCAAGAGAGAGAGCTTTGGTTGAACACATCTATGTCCCCGAGTGAATTTCTCATCACAATTATAACAAAGCCCTTTTTCTTAGCATGCCTGCATCTCTATTTCAGACAAATGCTTGATAGGAGTTGGTTGTGGGGCAGGCGTGATGGGAGATCGTTGGGAACCCATATTTCTGAAGGGAACAAGGGTGGGTTTGGAGCATTGTTGAGCTGTGATATTGTCCTCTTCCAACTTAGCCAACCCTAGGACTTCCATCATTGTGTTGGGACAGAACATTTTGACCTTTGAGTGGATTTCATCCTTGAGACCGCTGGTAAAACAACTCCTGTAGAATTCATCAGACACTCATTCTGTGTGATTGGACAGTTTCTCAAATTCTGTCTGATACTCTCTCACTGTGCCAATTTGGTGAAGTTTAGTGAGTGCTCTTGTGAAGTCATCAAAAGCACTAGGACCAAATCGTGGCAAAAGGAGTTGGCAAAAATCTGTCTAGTTTGGCTCGGGATGAGCTTTGATGTACCAACGGTACCATTGAAGGGATTCTTGTTCCAAATGAAAGGATGCAAGTGGAACTTTCTGGACATCAAAAGTATTATGCAGACTAAAATATTGTTCTTCTCAGTATATCCATCCAGTCGGATCAGTACCATTGAAGGGAGGAAAATCAAGCTTCGACCCGCGAAAAATTACTAGAAGAAGAGAACCCGATGGCTGCAAAAGATTCTAGCTATCGGTTATTGTTCATGGCCGAATGCTGAAGATGGAGGCTGAGAAATTTTTCATCCAGATCTTGGAGTTTGGTTTGGATGGCTGCAGGTGCTTCCTCCATGGTTTTTTTTTTCTTGGAAATGGATAGAAAAACATAAACAAAAGCTTATTTAGTAAAGGAAGATTTGGATTTGGGAAAAACTCGGATGGGTAATTGGGGTTTGATTAGGTTTTGGACACTTTCTGATGGATAGGGAAGCAAAAAATGGGGATTTCAAAAGCGGGGTGAAAGAATGAGAAAATTTGATAGAGAGGGACAAAGAAGCAGAATTAGGAAAGGAACACGATGGCAAAATTTGACGGCGTTTGGGTGAAAATTGAAGGAGTTATGGGAAACCCTAAAAATAGACAAATGTGAGATTTCTGGTCTTGCAAAGTGGAATTTGGGATAGGGTCTTCAGGAATGAAATATGCAGAATGGGATTGCAGGGATGCCAGTGAAGTTTCAGGGAAAACAGAGTTGAAACAAGGGAGATATGGCTGAAAAACAAATTTTATCCTCCTTTTTTTTCTTCTCAGAAATGGATCGGCAACAACGGTGCAGAAGGGATCCGCAATAAAGCGGAAATGATCGAAAACGGATGGATCTGAAATGACGACTGAATCTGGAATGGCTTTCAGAATAGATTTGAAACGGCTGGATTTGGAGCGGAAGTGATCAACAACAGTTCAACTAAAAATAGATATGGACCCCAGGTATGTGCAACTTCCTATCGGTTCAGGGGATTCACTTGGCCACGAATGCTGTCTGATGGCTTGCATATTGGGGCAGTACTCCTCACTCCATGGCTCAGGTAAAACTGATAACCTCTTTTCCACAAACGACAACTCTTGGTTTACCTCACGGGTGGGAATTAGTCAATCAGGTAGGGGTCGTTGCCCTTTTCGTTGGTAGGTCCTCTCAATAGGCTAGCTACTTTGGGGTTCCTATGGTACTCCTCACAATGAGTTTTAGGGCTTATGCCCAAGTACTTGCCACAGTTAAGTGGATAGGGGTTATCCCCAGATCCGAACTTGCAACAGATGCGAAAAAAACATTTGGCAGAAATTCCACCCAACAAGCCCAAGAAAGTGCTCTGATACCAGATGTGAAGAACCTGCAATAATTAATTAATGCAAATACACAAGATATCATAAATAATAGAACTTAGAATCACTTTTATATTGATCACAGGCCACTTCGAGGGGGAAACCTCCTTTGAGCAAGCTCTATACAATTAACTTCACGGTGCCTTCAATGACCTCAACACACGCTTATATACTAAGTCTATGCCCAATACTATGAGTCAAAACCATGGGACATATAATACTACGGGACGACTTTCAAAGCATATGCGTCCAATACTATGGGTCAATACTATGGGCTAATATAAACTATGGATCAACAAATACTATGGGACGAATTACAAAACATATGCGTCCAACAACAATATACTAACATAATAAAGAGAAGGGTTGACACGGGTTCCTAACATTCCTCCTATGTTTCGGATTGTAAAATGGTAGATTGTTTGGAGGATTCTCATGACATGATGGATCATGAGAAACATGGAAAATTGCAGTTGCTTGATGTGTTTGAAGATGAGCTTTATGAGAACCAAGCACTTGTTGTGGTGTAAGAGGAACTTGGGTTTCCTCTTGGAAATGGTTACACAAATTTTGAAGAAATGTATGATTCCACTACCTTCGAACCAATCTATGAGGAAATTTTTTTCCTTTTGAGGGATGTGCATGATCCTACCCTTATGGAGCATACAAATGATGACACTGTTGCATATTATGATCATTTGGGTGAGTTGGTTGATTATCCTACATCTTACACTTCCATATTTTGCAGCATTGATCCTAATGAAGTATGGGTGAAAAGTTTCTTTTTGATGGTGCCACATGAGGAGTATGAAACTCCTATATATCTTTTTGATGATGACATGACTAGAGCACCTTATTATTTAAATTTGCAGGATCATTCTCTTTTACCTTATGATGATACATATCAATATGGATGCACCTATGATGTTCACTTGAGTCACTTGAAGACTCATGATTTTTCTTGCTCCTTTCTTAGTTGAATCAATGTTGTATGAACTTCATCCAATACTTGGGTGAAGAGATATATGATTGGATCACATTTTTATTGATAGAAACATCCTTTGTTATTTCTTGATGATACAAATATTAATGTATGCACAAATGGTACTTCTGTGAGCCCCTTGAAGGCTCATTGTTTTCTTTGCTCCCTACTTGGTTCAGATTTTAGTGGATATTCTTCATTCACTTATTGGATGAAAGAATACATGGCTAATTATTTTTATGCATCTTACATCCTTTTGGAGCAGCATTATAGGAAATGGGATCCTCACCTATGTCATTGGAGCATATTTGATTGTTCACTTGATGCTTGTATGCACTTGAAAAATGGTGGTCTACTTACTTGGAGGTACAAGCACTTTCATGATTCTTTGATGAGGCACCTCCTTTATGTACATTTATATTATGTTGTTATGTACTTTGATGATCTATATTTTGTACTTATGATGCTTGGAATAATTCATACAAGGAAATTTGATGCATGGATTCTCTTTCCCGATGGTATGGGTTGGAGAGCACTCCTAATTGTTGGAGTGTAATACATGCAATGGGACCCTGGAATAATTTTTAGTCTCATTGGTTTCAAAATTTATTTGGGAAAAAAAGTAGTATGGGAGATTGCATTCCCACTTAATAAGGCGATTTTAATCAGAGTAGTGCAACAGCAGCATGGTGGTTCCTCTCTAAACGTTTCATGGGATCTTGAAGACTCAAAGTTGGGAAACTCAGTGGCGACTTCAAAGAATTATATAGTGGTATCAGAAAGGGTTTCCAAAATATGAAAGAGGTAAAGAGTAATTGTGAAATATTTGTTTTTATGGATTTAATTAATATTTTCTTGTTTAGTGGTGATGTTACAGGGGATACCAATATGAAAAAGAAAACCCACATATCCGTGCTTTTGGAAACACACAATTGTAGTACATGAGTGCCACTACTAAAAGTTTTGGAAGCAATGTTTTGGAAAGAAAACAAGTTCTTCAACATCCATTTTTGAAATTGATTGAGGACAAGCAATATTGGGAGGGGAGGATTTTTCATGTCCCAAAATTTTGCATTGGGTCACAATGGCCTAAGCCCCTTGGCCATATTCATGATAGTTGTCAAATTGATGCTAAGGGTAAAATAATTGCCAAGAATGATGTCCAAGTTAGTAATAACGTAAATTAGTTTCAAAAGGATAAGGTGGTTCACATTAAGAGAAAAAATTCCAATTCAAAGTTTGTAATATTCCCATCCAAATGAACTATCATGGAGGAAAATTACTAGTTCCCTAGCTTGGGGGTGGAAGCATTAAAAGTTGGAGTAAAGGAGCTACAAGACCCAAAATGACCTTAGCATTAAAAATTCACATTAAATGGGTCAATTAAATAATAATACCAAGAAAATAAGGTGGCATTGGATCATGAGGGCACACAGGAGGTTGTGGTACCCACCTGTGGCAATATTCCCCACTACACTTGGCATGATTCTCTCACCAATTTGAGTTCAAGATGAAGGGTAAAATAATTGGGGGAGTTTAAGAGGTATTATTCATGGCATGAGTCATGTAAGGTTGAATTGGAGTGGAAGAATAAATCCCATGGAAGAGGAAGAGCCATCTTATAATTGTGACACTTGGAGCTAGATTCCCTAACTCCTACGACAACAATGATGAAGATTCTATTACACCTATGAAAAATTTTAGACCTGATTGCTGACATATGACATATGACATTCCTGGGCTAAATATATCCTCCAAGAGGGCACACAAGGGATTTTTGTAATCCAAGAAGGTTCCCCATTCGAATTGAGGGAAGATGGAGACTAGGAATTGTTGGACAAGTGGCACACATTGGAATCTCTTCCCAACTTGATTTGGCATGAGTCTCTTGGATAGAATTCGAGCTAAGGAGAAATTTGGAAGTTTATAAAAGAAAGGAAAAAATAAAGATACCATATTTTGATGATTTATCGTTTTGCAAATTGGAGAGCATAGCTTGTCCATGCTAGTGGAGTGTTTACTCTACTTGCGTTAGTACCAATTTTGAGGGTGGAAGATTCCCATACTAATTGGAAATTGGAGAGGCCATTTAGACCTTTCATTTGGATATACAATGGAGTTATTTGTTGCAGGTGGAAGCTATAGGGAAGATCTTGATTCTTTCTTCTTCAACTTGTTCCCATCTCTATCTCACATTTATCAGCATATTTTGGCTCTTGGATGAAGGGCGCACATGGTGAGATGTTGATCTTTTTGGGAGAGTACAAGATACCCCATTTATTTTTAATATGATGTATTTAATATTTATTTGATTCTCAGAAGAATCTCAGGTCTAAAATCCAAGTGAAACCATGTAAAAATGCCAAACTATGTATAATGGTGTCATTTTCCCCCATAGCTTTTGCATAGAGCACTTGTTGTTGCATATAGTTAGTGAAGGAATGCTATTTCGAATTCATGGAAATTTTAGCTGATATATATGCTTGTAATAATCATATAATGAGACCCACAGCTCGAAAAATCATGTATTCCAAGTGATATTTACATTCAAGGAAGAGATCCGAGCCATTTTCCCTTATATCTTGTTGAGAGAGCTTGAAGTTGCTTAGTTTCGATTTTTGCTAGTAAAAATTTGTGATTTTATTGCTGTATGGAGAGCCATTAATGTATTGAAGAATTATCATGAAAATTATACAATTCATTGGAACAATTATCTCAAATTTCATAGCAAGTTGTGGAGTTTTACTAGCATTTCCCCCTATGTGAAAGCATGTTTACAAATCTCTAATTTATGGGAGTTGCAACAGAATTTAGGATATTATTAAGGATTAATTTGGATTCCCATTGAAGTCCTATAACCAGTCTATGTCTATTTTCTTAAATTTTGGAGGGTCATACTTCATTTGGGAAGCCATTAGTGACCTCTACCCTTGGGGGTTTGAACCTCGAAATTACTAGTAAATTCCCTATTTTCTCTTGATTAAATATGAATGTTTCAGAAGTCTCTTGAGAGTTTCCAAGAACCTATACACCTCATTTTTATGTACTAATAACCATAAAATACTCTCAGTCCCAAGTATAAATCCTTAGGAGTCTTTTGGAGCCATCTTCCCTTGGGGGTTTCAACATCGATTTTCCTAGTAATTTTGCCTTTCATTCTCTAATTGTAAATGCAAGTTTATGAAGTACTTATAAGGTGTAAAATAATATAATAGCTGAATTAGGGTGTAATAATACACGTCAATCCACTCAAGAAATAATTCGAAACCATTTGGGATCATTTGGGATAGTTTGGAGCTTCACTAGTACAAGGTTCGAAAATTGGCCAAATTGGGAAAAATTCCAAATTGGGGACGTTACACTACACCATCTACATTTTCATTCAAATTTTCAAATAATGTTTTTATAAATATCATGTGGTAGGTTGCACCAATTCCAAGCAACCAATTATCTCTCCAAGATGCAAATGGAGTATTCAACATAGCTTCATTTATTCCAACATTACAATGTGCAACAATAAAACAGCAAATTCGGGAACTTTACCACATTCATGAGATTTACCTTTGTCTTCTTTATTCTAGTTATGCTTCTCTTTAATTGTCTCCCATGGATCCCAACAATGTTCTACATCATGTCCATTCTTGCCACAATGGAAATAGTGAAGACCATATCTCTTGCTGTGACTGTTTCTACCCCCCTTGCCTCTAAAATTATTTATTCCTCATCCTCTCTTACTACTTTCACCTTTTATAATAATTATTTGATTGATTCTTCCCTTTCTAGGAAAGGTGCAATTTCTCTCTATCCAGGTGAATTATCTTATATCCAAAGGTTTTCTCTCTTTCTGTAATATTCTACACCAAAGTGTCAAAAGTGAGGTCTTTCTAGTTACCACTAGCTTGAAGTGTTCTAAGATAGTGTGAATATGTGGGGTAAAGGAACTTGATGAGGGTTGTGAAAGCAAGTTCTGTATTCACACCAGTAACATCAATGTCATGCATGATTTCTCTAATGTCAGATGCTACATTAATGGGATCATTATCCTTAACTCTAGGTTGAAGAGCCTAAACAATAATTGAATTAGATCCAATTATGAGTGAGTCATCAAAATCCTTTAAATTCTTCAAAGCATCATACAAAGTTTTAGCAAGTGTAATATGTTGACTCACCACTTCACTAATTGTAAAAACTATCAATGTGTATGCATTCTTGTCTCTTCTATTTCATAAGGTGAGTTCTTTGTCTATAGTAGGTTTTGTATGAGATTTAGGTGTGGCATCATCTACTCCTTAAACAGTTTCTCATTCACAAATTCCATCACACTGATAGTTAAAGATGAAGGTGTGCTTGATCTTTCTTGACCATTCTGGGTAGTTATCTTTGCCAATGAGCACCACTACGACAATGGAAGCCAAAGAATGCATCTTGGACAATACAATATTATGTTGCAAAGTATGACTATGGATTATAGTTTTCAACAAATATAAATCATAGATGCTCCAATGAGGTTTCACATGCTTATAAGTATTTTTGGAGGAATCCATCCGTTTGTTGGATCATTTGCAAATTCAAACTTAAGGCAATGTACAATTATTTTCTCACATTCTCCATTAAATACTAAGAATCTCTAAGGATAAAATAAATCTATATAAATATAGCTTCCAAATGTGTAATTTACCTCGATCGTTAAAGAATTGAATACATTCAATGATTTAAATGTGGAGAATATTTAAGGCAACAACAAGTCACGGAATACACAAAGCACATAAATTAGATTTTTAAATTACTAAGAAGAAATATTATACAAATAGTTTATGAAGGCTAATACTTCTTTAAGAATTAATAAATTAGTATGTAGAGAAATTAGAGCATAGTATGCTTCTGGAAGTAAAGATCACAAAGGGAAGGGAGGATTAGAGGATCTAAAGCGTGTGAGGAATCAAAGTTCCAAAATCCAAGTGTGTGAATAAACAAAGAGAGCATGTCACTGTGTTGGGGAATTTCGTTGTGCCATGAGGGAATATGCTAGGGGATAACACATAAAAAGAGAGGCATCACAAGTCTCAGGTTGTGAGGAGGCTTCATGCAGGGGAGGCATGAGTAGAGAGAGTGTAATATCAAGAGAAAAGATATTGGAAATTAAACATAGATCATGGGTTTCCATAGGTTGCAATGGTATACCATGTAGAGAGTAGGAATTAGGGCTCACATTGCATGTGGGTGGGAAAGATAGTATGCATGTGACTCACGTGTCTTACACAAAGAGATAGAGAGGACTACACAAAAAAATACATAAGTATTTGTTTGTAAATGTGTGGACGAAATGTACCCAAGTTGTGGATATGTAGAAAAAGAACGATGCTGAGATTCCCTCACACATAGAATATGGATTAGGGTTTCATATTCCACTAATAGGTTTGAGAAAGATAGGTAGACAACAAAGGGGAAGAATGAAAGAGATAATACTGTGAGATTTTGTGAAATTCTCACTGAGATCTAGAGACAAAGATAAAATTCACATTAAGTCTAACAGAGATCAAAAGAATTGAGTAGGAAAAATAGAGAATAAGAATTGTGTTACAACACAAGGGAATGAAGAAGAATTGGAAAAAATTCAATTACTCTATTATTTAGTAAAATGTGTACATAAATAATACATCTCCAAAGGATAAATTCGCGATCCCAAAGAGGAAGTTGGAATCCACACATGTGGTAGGCTTAGTCTGCATTGAAACCATCTCCCGATAAGGTCTATTGGCCACCGATGATGAATGACTAGTCAAATGGGGTAGATTGGCACATAACTAAGTCATTGGGGATAGATATTAGGGGATGGGACTCCAAGGAGGAACAATACTGACTTGTAGTGGTCAAAATAGGCGCTCCTACACTTATTAGCAGTGAAACTAGGTGTAATAGTTGAAGTTAACTAGGAAATCAAGGGGATAAGGCACCTTAAATCATGGATATGATTTTTCTAACTGCTAAAATCATGCATTAGGGTGCCTTTGGATGTTAGTGATGTAACCAAGGAACTCTAAGTGGATAAGAGGGATAATGATGACCAAAGTTAAGCTCCAGGGGGCCTAAATTAAGGACTAGGTGCTATGAGACTCAACTACCAATGCATGGATGCATGGAGTGTTGCATGGAATGCATGCATGCAAAGCATGGAAAACCAAGATGAGATGGTTAGAATATTCCAACACCCCCCCTTAAGCCTGACTATGTGAGGAAATATCAGACATAGGGTCGTGTCAAAGAGCATGAGGGGGACAACAGTTCAACTGAATGAGTCGGCTCTGTTATGGAGGAAGCAATTAAGAATAAGCAGAAAGAGCAAAGCAGGATTACACTACACAGATAAACACAATCTGCATGAATGCAAACTGTTCTTCTATTATATGTAAATAGATAGATTGATCTATTGATTGATGTATGTTACAATATTATACATGCTTATATATATTTCTGAGACACTTGGGTGCCTACCCATTACGTTCATTTACAAAGAAGAAGTTAGAATGGTTCAACAATTCAACCATTACAGTTGATTGGAAGACAGAGAGATAGTCTGTTGAATTTCAACAGTCGTTGGTCGTGTCGACGCTGCTTATCAATGTCATGAACTATCAGATTGTTGAACATGTCGAATGTTAGAATGTGTCAAGGTGTGTCGAAGTCGAGACTCGTCGGAGTTGTGTCGAATTCGGAACCTATCAAAGATAACTTGTCGAATTGAAGTCATGTCGAAGTTGATACTTGTCAAAGTTGCATCAACGTCGATGACTTGCCAACTGTGATGCGGATCAGACCTTGCTCCTTAAGAAATAATGGACCCCATTGTTTGGTCGTGAAGGTGAGGAAACTTGTCAGTTAATTCAGTAACATAGTACCATTTTCCTTGAGATGGGATCTGGCCAGCCTTGGCAACCTGAAACAAGGGAATTGTGTTCTTCCTTGTATGGCATACTCGTCATCCCACAATGGTGTCACAAAAAAGACGCTCCTGAACATCTGGATGGATGTCTTTGGGTTCAGCTATCTACAATTCATTCTCTTCCAACAAGGGTGCATGGTAGGGTCGAAGTAGATCCACATTGAATACTGGATGCAGACCCAAGAATGCAAGAATGCCGAGATGGAAAGCGTTCTCACTAATTTGTCGAAGAATACTGTACAGACCATATTGCAAAGGCTTGAGCTTCTTGAATGGGCTTGTGGAGCGCTTCTTCTTGAGATGTAACCAGAACTTATCCCCAATTTGGAATGAATGAGGAATACGATGCTTGTTGTGTCGAGCCTTAGCTTTCTCGTTTTCCTCTGTGCAAAATTTCCTGTTCTTTCTTCTGGATGTTGCATATCTAATCTTTGAACTTGACTGCTTCATCAACTTCTCGCTGGATATAGTTGGTATCGCTCAGTTGTGTTGAGGACCTGATCAAGTCAATAGGTGCTGAGGGTTGAAATCCGTAACAGACTTCAGATGGACTCTTTCCTATAGAGCTATGCTGAGCACGATTGTAGCTATACTGGATGTATGGAATACTTTCATCCCATGTGCATCAATGCTAGTGATTGTACATGCGAATTAGTTGTACTACCAAGTGATTCACAATTTCCGTTTGTCCGTCGGTTTGAGGATGGAAATCTATCGACAATGAGAGTTGTGTGTCTAGAAATTGCCAAAGGGTCTTCCAAAATATGATGACAAATATGGCATATCGGTTGAAAATAATGGTTGTGGGTAAACAAAATTGTTTCCAAACATGTGTAAGGAAGAGTTGAATGGTCTGCTACGTTGTCATGGTATTATTACATGGTATGAGAATGGCCATCTTGGAAAATCGGTCGACTACTACTAATATCGTGTCATGCTGATGTCTGGTAGTAGGATAACCCGTCAAGTAGTCCATAGAAATAGATTCCCATGGTCGACTAGGAACTGGTAGAGGTGTATACAATCCCTGTCGTCTATTAGGTGGCTTAGCAATGGCACAAACCATGCATGATCAAATGTACTTGTTGAAGTCATATTTAAGTGTAGGCCAAAAGAAATACGTCTGCAGAATAGCAAGTGTCTTTGCTACTCCAAAGTGTCCTGTAGTATTGATGTAGTGCACATCCCAAATGAGCTCCTATCGGTGCTTATTGGTTGGTACATAAAGCTGTCCAAGCTTGTATAGCAAGGTGTATTTCAGGAAATAGTCGGAGTCTGAGGTCGACGACTTGTTAGTCTGTAGCTGTTTGTAGACTATTGATAAGTCACTGTCGTTCACATACAGCTGTGGCCAAGTGGCTGTGTCCTATCCCTGCATACTCAACACTGTCAAAATGAGAGTAATGGGTGGTTGACTGAGGCAATCGGCGGAAACATTAGCTTTACCTTCCAATTCTTAATCACCAACTGGAATTTTTGTAGGTAATTAATCCACTTGATTTTTCAGTTTGTCTGCAACTTTGTTTGTGTCGAAGCGAACTATCGAGGCTTATGATCAGTGAGAATGAACGTTTCCTTGCCAAGGATGTAATGCCTCCATTTCTTGAGAGCTTGGAAAATGGCGTATAGTTCATTTTTGTACGTCGATTATTTTCTAACTATGTTGTTAAAAGTCTCAGAATGAAAAGCGACTGGGTGACCAGACTGGGTGATCACTACACCCAAGGAATAGTCCGATGCGTTCGTCTCAATCTCAAAGGGTTGATGTAAATCAGGTAACAAAAGTACTGGTGCAGTGTAGATCTTGTGTTTGAGTTGTTCAAAATCTTCTTGTTGTGTTGCCGTCCATTGGAAGACAATTTTCCCATTTCCATCATCAACTGATTCAAAGGCCAAGCTATGTGACTAAAGCCGAGTATCAATTATCGATAGAAATTCTCCAAACCAAGAAAATGTCTTAGTTCTTGAATGCTTCTAGGAATGGGCCAATCTTTGAGGATCTGTACTTTGTTTGGATCGACGTGAATTCCTGCAGAGTCAATTACATACTCCAAATATTTGATGCTGGTCATCGCAAAAGAGCACTTGTCCATGTTCAGATAAAGCCGATGTTGCTGGAGAGTGTCGAGGACTTGTCGAAGATGTCCGACATGTTCTTCCCATGATCGACTGAGAATCAGTATATCATTGAGATAGAAAATAACCAATTTTCCGATGAAAGGTCAAAGAAGGTTATCCATATGTCACATGAAGGTCACATGTGAGTTGGTTAGGCCGAAAGGCATGACTAACCATTCAAAGAATCCTTCATTGGTTTTGAAAGCAGTTTTACACACATCTAAGGGCTCGATTGGAATCTAATGGTATCTTGACTTGAGGTCAAGCTTAGTAAATAATTTAGCACCTTTCAAACAGTTGATGAGCTCATCTATCCACGACAGAGGGTATCAATTCTTCACCAATATTTTTTTGAGATATCTGTATTCGATGCACATGTGCCAAGTCCTATCTTTCTTCGAAACTAGGACAACTAGACTTCCACAAGGAGAGGAGCTGGGTCGGATTTAATCTTTGTCGATTAATTCTCGGATCTGTCTATGATTCTCTTTATTTTCGAGAATGGATCTTCTATAAATAGACGCATTAGGAAAAGAAGAACCAGGAACAAGTTCAATGGAATGTTTAACCTGACAATGGTGAGGTACTCCGTTTGGAGCTTGAAAGAGGTTCTGACACTCATCGATAATATGATCGACTTGCTGCTTCTGTCAAGACTTGCATTGGTCGGTGAATTGACTCGTTGCCGCAATATTATTAGAATGTTGCGGCTTGATCATGATTGATGAGCTTCTTTGTCTGTTTGGAAAATATCACTGCAACCGTCGGTGTAGGTTGACACTCTGGTATGCTAAACCATCGATTTTAGATTATGAAAATCATGTTATGAGGTCTTGACTGATAACTTCCATGTCTATCCCATAGGTAAGTTTCCCAAATAGGGCGTCGGCTATGGAGAGTAGTGCCACGTCACAGAGTACTTCATCTTCAAAAGGATTTATGAAGTAGGCAAGTTTGCATTGTCGGGTGATTTGAAGTTCTTGTCCATCCTTCATCCAACCAATGTTGTAAGGCTGAGGATGCAGAGTGGTAACAAGACCTAGTTTGTTCATGAGATCTTCGGAAACGAAGTTCTTCTGGCTCCCGTTGTCCATAATTAGATGCAGTGGGTTGCTCTGGACCCATATCCGTGTATGGAACAAGCACTCTCGTTCCTCCTCATCGACGATAGTCAAGGATTCTAGAGTGGTCGAGATCAAAAGGGTTGTTTCATATGGATCAGATTCTTCCACCATCTTGTTGAATGCGTCGAAGGTTGACACTTTCGTCAAAAATGTCTTCCGATCTTTGCATTTAGATGTATCATACCAAGATGAGTGGTGGTAATCACACCATTTTTTGGTCGGTAGGTGTTTGCTATGTTCCCTCTTGTGAAAAGGCTTCTTACCATGGTCTATCTTTGGTGGTGTCGGCTGAGAAAGTTTTGACTTGTTGAAGTCGGCTGGTGCCTTCTTGTCAGGTGGTCGTCCTGATGTCGGCTTTGTCGCGAAACATGATTTTACTTTATTCTTGGTTTCCAGTTTGCTGGCGTAGTGGAAAGCATCCGCAAGCATATTGACAGTCATAAATTCCATCTCCGATTGAATAAACTGAGACAATCCCCTAACGTACTTCAGAGCAAGCAATTTCTCTTCTTCTTGGACGCCAAGTCTAGCCATGAGTCCATAGAACTCGTCAGTTTAACTCTGTACTAATTGGTCTTTCCATTTCCTTAGCTGCTACCACTTCTTATACTGCTGCTCGAGGTATTTAGGCGAGTAAAATTCCTTGCGGATGTGTTCGACGAATTTATCCCATGTGTCGATGGGGTCTCTGCTTTTCTCCATCTTGTCGAGAGGTTCTCCCACTAGCAGTGCACGGAGGTTGACATCTTTAAGGATGCAATGGTGATATTTTCAACATCTGAGAGTTGATTTATAATGTAATAGGATTCCAATTGTAGTACCCAATTGTTGACAGATTCTGTGTCAATCTTACCTTCAAGATTCGGTATGTCCAAATTCATTTGCACTTTGAAGGGGATGATTTTATCGGAGTGAATTCTCGTCGAAGATCCTCCGGATGTTGAAGTGAATCACATGAGAATCTCGTTGAAATAGGGGGACATTTCAATCCATTGTTGAGCTAGAGCTTGCTCAATAAGTTGTGTTGTCTCATCAGCTGCATGTCTATTTCCTGTTTCTTTTGTCATATTTCGAGGTAGCATCTGCTTGGATTGTTGATATTGAAAGCGATTTTGAATTGGCATAAGTTAGGTAACTTCGAGAGAAGTGTATACACAGAACTTAAGCATGAAAAATGAATGCTCTAATTTGAGTTTGCTCTAATACTAATGATCTGGGTCATGTTCAGGAGCACGAGGGGGACAATACTTTGACTAAATGAGCCGACTTTGTTATGGCGAAAGAAATTAAGAATAAGCAAAATGAGCAAAGCAGGATTACACTAAACAGATAAACACAATATGCGCAGACAATATGCAGGAATGTGAACTGTTCTTCTATTAGATGTAAACAGATAGACTGATCTACTGATTGATGTATGTTACAATATTATACATGCTTATATATATTTCTAAGATGCTTGGGTGCCTTCCCATTACGTTCAGTTACAAAGAAGAAGTTAGAACGGTTCAACAGTTCAACCGTTACTGTCGATTGGAAGACAGAGAGACAGTCTGTCAAAGTTCGATAGTCCCTGGTGGCATTGATGCTGCTTGTCGATGTCACGAACTATGAGGTTGTTGAACATGTCAAAGGTGTGAATGTGTCGAGGTGTGTGAAGTCGAGACTCGTCGGAGTTGTGTCGAATTCGGAACCTGTTGAAGATAACTTGTCGAGTTGAAGTCATGTCGAAGTTGAAACTTGTCGAAGTTGCATCAATGTCTGTTGGCGGATATTTCTACCCTATAGTCAGGAAACTAAACTATCAACTTGATTGGGGTGACAGGTAAGTGCATTTATGTCATTACAGAGGTGTTTACAAAAGAAATAGATTACAGATTTAGAGAACATACCTTTTACTGGAGTCTGATCCTAGCTTTGACCCAGTCTTGTGTCCAGCTCTCAAATCCACTTTCTCTCAGCAAACCTGAAACAACAATACCTTTCTCAAACACTTTGGGCAACATATATAAATCATAAAATAAACAAAGATTATGTTTAATGTCCAGTATTGACCAAAATGAATCCAACTCAAAATGCCATTTTATAACACCTTCAGATTGGAACAAGGAAACACTTCAACCTTTATTTGTCAAAATAGTATGCAGTACAAATATACCTGATAATGAAGCAGGCTTCTGCAACTAGATCCTGGGCTCTGGCTCTGCTCTGGTCTGAATTTCTTCTGCAACAGTTTCTCCATTAACTCATCCTCTCATTCTCTAGTAATCATTTGCATTCATAATTTCTTCTAACCTTGCTCCCTTAGTCTTCTAGGAATTTATAGGTTTAAGGAAGCAGTTCAAGTCGATGAGGAGGTTGGGGAAGTTAAGAAACTGTCTTCAACTAATCCTCTTCGATGGATTAATATATTTTTTAATCATTTTTAAGATACACGCGACTATTACACAGTGAAGTAGTGTATAGAGCGCTACTCTATTGTTTGAGAAATAGCGCTCATTTAGTTTTAAATTCCGAGCGCTACTTTGATAATAAGGAATAGCGTATATACTGATATGGGCGCTACTATTATGCACTGGAGTCGCGTATGGGCGCTAGTCTCTTTAAGTAGAGTAGCGCTCATACCTCAAAATGATATTTTTGTATGTTTTCCAGTGTTCTCAGGAAATGGGATGAGTTGTCATAACATCCAAGGTCAACATGCTCCTCCATCCAAGTTGTCCTTTTGTGTGATCAGCAGCTCAGGGTGATCACGGACGGAGAGGTGCAAGTTTGACCTATAACAGATGCCCCCTAATGTATGAGGTCAGAGGGAAGCGATGGCCGAAATACATTATAATCCAAAACCAGAGAGAGAGCACAGAACCGCAGAAAAAAGTCGCAAGAAACCTGCAACAAAAATCAAGTTCAGCGAGCAATTACATTGTTGACATCTTATAGATGTGTAAGGTGATACAACATGATCTCCGATACATAACAAGGAGATGTATATAAAAGCATGGCCACTTGAAATACAAGCGTGGATCCATGTCAAACTAAGAGATCATAGCCATAACAACACACTGGATCTATGTCTCATGGAGAGCCGTATAGAAGTGAGGCTCAGTCTTGCGCAACTTGGGTGATAACAAAATGGGGTTATGTCATCCAAATCCCAAGGTCTTCATCCCATAACAACCCTAGGTACAAACCCGAGCCATGTGAATAGATGAGCTGATAGTCGAACATGGAGGGCATCGTCTGATTACCGGTCATTGATGTATACCGTTAACAAACGCGAGGACTTCCATCTATAATGATAATGGAGTCCAAGGTACCAAGTACGATTCGCCAAATGTGAATAGATGGATTTGGAGTCGAACACTTGGGAATCCTGTCGAAGAAGAGACATTGATGTATTCTCATCATTCAACAGCGAGGAAAATTGCCACTAGTGACTGCAATCTCCAAGGTACTAACCGAAACTCTAAACTTCAATCCCAGAATAATGATTTGATGTCGATGGGAAGAAGTCCGTTGGAAGGGAGGCCTTAAGGCATCCTTCATCATCCAACTCGAGGAACACTCAACTGGTAAGAGCTGATATGAAATGATATGTAACAAGACTGACACTAGGAAGGCCGACACATGAGGTCAAGGTAAACTGCAGAATGGCCGACACAGGGTATATCCTTGAACATTGAGCACGACACAAAGTGACTCAGGCAGTTTCTGACATAATGGGGTAAATAAGTCTGAAATGTAAGAGACATTAGCAGACCCTCCATATGGTGGGAAGAATAACCAACCGGGGAGTAAATAACTCGGAGGAAAGGTTCACCCTAAGGACAAAAACTAAACCCAACCGACAAGATAGACTCAAGTAGGTGCTGTGTTCAAGGATAGGACTTGACTGATACTGCCTTTAACAATGAAGATATAATGTGTTTTCCCGTTCCTTATTCTTTTTAGATAAAAGAATACCCTTCTTGTGGATTTAATGAGTCCAAGAAAGAATGAAAACTCAATAGGTCCAACCATGTAAATAGTTTAATGAGCCCATGGGAGGAAGACTCAGTACCTTCTTCATAATTTAAAGAGTTCGAAGAAGAGATAGAAGATTACTCTATATGTACTGATCTCTGGATTTTAGTATCGAGCCGAGATCTGTTCCTGCTCGCCGGTGTTTTCAATTTTAAGGAGTCTGAAAAACTTAAACAATAACTCCATATATCTGCTCGTGGATTTTAGTATCGAGCCCAAGTAGATTAATGCTCGCTGGTGTTTTCCTGTTTATAGAGTCTGAAAAACTTAAACAATCCTCTTTTCACCTATCCGTGGATTTTATATCGAGCCCGGATTGGTCTGTGCTCGGCGGTGTTTTCTTGTTTATAGAGTTGAAAAACTTAAACAGTCCTCTACTTACCTTCTCGTGGATTTCACATCGAGCCCGAGTAGGTGAATGCTCGCTTGGTATTTTCATATTTAGAGAGTCTGAAAACCCTAAAGAGAGACTCTAGAAAGTCCTTTTTGGTATATTTAGTCTCCTCCCCCGAAAAAGTATAAAACAATGAAAGGAGAACTCTTCTAGCGCATACTGACGTATACCTAGAGTATACCTTTTTCGTAGTTAATCCACTGAGGCCCGGAAAAGGGGTAATTCTATACCTCAGTGGATGAGCCTTCGGATACTTTAACGAGCTCGAAGAGGACAAGTCGGCTCGGCAATCTTGTTTAGGTTTAAATAGTCCAAACAAGCGCTTAAAATGACTTAAAGGTCAGCTTCTGGGATCGTAACTTCATGTCCTGCCAAAAACTAGGTTTTCAACAAAATATTAGTCGATGACGCAAAAATCTTAAAGAATATATGGATGTGAAATGTTTAGCAAATTGACAAGATTTATCGTTTAAGAAATTTGAGGTCAGGAGACGAATTCGACAACAATTGAATGAAAATTGAACTTGGATCAGTTTTATACCTTATTTTGTGTTTCAATTGATTAATTAGGGTTTTTGAAAATGTTTGAAACTATAGAAAATTAAAAATTATGGGTAAAAATTAAAATCGAATTATATATATAATTTCAATATGAACAAATCAATTTGCATTTTGTGTTGTAGGGCAAACATTGGGCATATTTTCACGAATTTCAAATCTCCTTTGTGATCGAACGGGGCATCCAATCGCCAAACTGCTTCCACCAAGTAAGTAGAAATCAACCCAACTTGCATTTCAATGGTTTATTTTTAAAATTTTGAGGAAAAATGGCCCGAAACGCAATGCTCATAAAGTTTTATGCGCGGGCGCTACTGTATGTACATAACAGTAGCGTACGAAGGCAATGGGCGCTACTTTGCTCAAACAGAGTAGCGCCTACACGCTACTGTGTAATATACACAGTAGCGTACATATTTGCAAAGCCAAATTAAAGCGCCGAGACTCAAAATTTTTGGGGTTTTTGTGCAGGATGGTCTTACAATGGAGGGAAAGGGAGCATGAAGACATGGATAGACTAGCTATGCAAGACCCTGCTACCCTCCATGCACTCCGTAGATGTGGTTTGTTGAAATTTTATCGAACCGTAAACATGCGGGCACTAAACAAGTTGTTTCGGAGATTGATTCAGTATTGGGATGTCGATACAAATACCTTCATCATCCGGGGGCAAACTCTTGAGCTTACCGTTGAGGATATATATTTTATTACCGGTCTCTCAAGGAGAGGAGACGTAATCAATCTAAAAGGAACATCTCGCTTGGGTGCACGATTAGTGCAAGAATATGTGAACACCTACTGTGTTGCCGGAGCAGAAAAATCGGGAAGCCAAGTCCTGATTTCAACTATTGATGGTCTCCCGCTGAAGGTGATAGTGAGCATGATCAACCGGGTATCCGGTAGTGCATCACAACACTTGGCTTCTAGGCACTCTATGCATGTCGGTGTACAGTGCTTGCATGGGCATGTTTATGATTGGAGTACTAGCTTGTTGGCAAACATGAAGTATCAATTGACAAGTTGCAAATCTGGTACAATGAAGAATTTCGGGTACGGGAGTATCTTGTGTACTTTCTTCTTCGAGAGAATGCCTGCTATTAGTTTGGGAATGCCATTACCACAGGTTAACCCCCGTGAGCCCAGACTAGGCCGTTGGGGTGACATTTTTCTCCGCCAGGGTGGTGGGGAGAGTCACTATTGTTACCATACAGATGACTTCTGGGGGTGGTGGGAGAGGCAAGTTCCCTATGCTGGACTGGATTTTCGTCACGACCCAGAGCTGGTACTTCCGCCAGGTGGAGCCTGGGGAGATATTGGTATGTTTACTTTTTGAGAATTTATTTAATTTTTTCAAACTTTTCAAATATTTGATTTTTATGAAATGAGTTTTGGAGTTCTAATCAAGTGTTCAATGCAGATGTTGGGCCTGTTCGTCCCGAGGGCCATCCTACTATCTATGTGAGGCCAGCTGATATCACTGCAGCAGAAGCTATGCTGGGAACCCTGGAGAGGAAAATGAGTCGACTGACTCATGAGATTCCTACCAGCCGCATGGACCAGATACCTGTTGACATGCAGGAGGATGTTGTTGGGGTGCCCCCAGCATGGCTTAGATTACTGCGTAGGGTTGCTAGACTAGTGATATGCTACCGTAATGCGGTAGATGATGAGGAGGTTCCTCCTTCTCCATAGGAGAAGAAAAACATTATATGTATATATTTTTGAGGCTGCCATGCCCAACTTTTGTACTTTTATGACTTGACTTATGAGACTCATGACTCGAAACCCATATTTTTTGATACGGTATCAGTTATATATACAGTATCGGTTATCTACATGTGAATGTGTTTTTAAATTTTATGTGTGGAATGTTGTTTACAATGTATGATGCAAATGCCAGTCTAACACATAGTTTGCTAACGAATCAGCTAAATTGTTTAAATTTCTTGGAATGTGTTCATATCTGATAGAATGAAAATGTCTTTCCAATAATCTAACTCGTAGAAACTGTCGTAGCAATCCTGGATCTCTGATCCGATAGACACCTGTTAACTGAAATACAATTAGTTGTGAGTCAAGCCTTACCTCCAGATATGAAATGCCATGACTGAGGGCATCTCGAAGAAGTTCTATAACTGCACTGTATTCAGCCACATTGTTCGTGGTAGGTCCCAAACAAACTCCCCCCGAAGAGACAAGTTGGTCAGCGGGTGAATAAATGACCCAAGCTGCTGCAGCCAACTGACAGGTGTGGCGACTGGCGCCATCAGCAAATCCTAAGAAATGTGCGGTTGACATCTGGTACATGAAACGAGAAGCACACATCAGATCACCTAACGAACATAACAAAACTAACTATACAAAAATATACAGCTATGTTACAAGAAAAAGTACTTCAACCTAGGCGTAGTACTTCTTCAGGTAGGGTTAATGCCTGGATCTTCCTCAGGAGGCCGGGCAAAGGTGTTATGGAACTCACGGAAAAGGTTAGCATACGGGATTATTTCATCGAGATAACATCCCGTTTCAAAGAAAATGTTTCCGTTAACTCCAGTAAAAATGTTCACCAACGAGGTATGTGCTCTATTTGCTTCAACAATGGCAACTTGTGAAGGGGTGAGACCAGTATTCTCATCGGGTGGTGAACAAAATTCTCCTCTCTCTAATAAGTGAAGAAAAGGAAACAAGAAGGACACACGATTTATAGGTTCACGAGGATGGTCTGGGTCATTCAAAGCTTCTAACATTTCTTCATCAGAAGGTAAAGTAATTCCTGAACTGTTGAGAGAATGAATTGGGTTGGGTATCTGAGTAGTGGCACAATCTATATTTGACTCAACAGACACCAATTGAGTCGACATATGTCCTGTTGTAGTTTGATGAGACTCCAAATGGGTAACTTCTACAGCAGAGGTAGGCACGGAGGGGTTTGTATTAGCTGAGAGAAACTCGGAATCAGTTGTTGAACTAATCATAGGAGTTTCAGACGATGAACATCCTTCAGTACCAACAAATAAAGTAGGAGCGGGTAGGTCAAAAGTGCCAATCAGTGATCCAAAAAGTCCTGCTCCTAAACTCTCGCTAACTGAGGTGGTTTGATCAATCATAGGAATCGTGGTTTCCGTAGAAGTCTGGTGTTTTCCTTGAGTGAAAAAAAGTTGATCGACTGTAACGATCTTACCTTCAAATGGGAACATGACCACTCGAAAAACTGCCGATGCTATAGCTTGCATGGCATAAGTCCAACTCCTGCCCAATAACATGTTGTAATCAAGCGGAGCGTCCAGAACTTCAATCTCAACAGCAACTATCTTACCGGCCAAAGTGACATTAAATGATGGCAAAACTCCATGTGGACGGAAAGTTCTGCCATCAAATGCAGTAAGCATTGTGTTGGAAGGGACTAACTCAGGCGAACCTAGAGCTTTCCAGCAGGAAATAGACATTACGCAAGTCGACGCTCCCTCATCTACTACAGCTCGTCTTATGGTCATTGGACCATGAACGACTTCAATCTGGAGGGCAACGTGATATGGCAACCGGTATTTGACATCAGTCATATCAAATCGCGCAGACATGTTGGAAGACTCCATACTCCCAATAGCTGCCAGAAGTGCATTTCGTTGCAAAGGACAACTCTGCAAGACTTCTAAGGTAGACATGGCACAAGGAGTTTGGGCTAGATCTTCAACTACATTGTAGTTGGAAGCAGCCCGCGTGTTGGGATTGTGCGATGCCCTCTTTAAGACACCTTTCGGAATCTTAGGCATTGGGTCCACAGGTATGTGGAGTGGATTGGAGGATTCAGCTATCTCCTTATCCTTTCTCTGCGTTTCCGGGGTATAATTCTTAGCTCTGGTTTGCAAAAGTGCATCTGAGTTGACCATGTTTATGAATGTTTGATCAACTGAAGCGTGTGAAGTGCCCCCAGTTTTGGAGGTGCCAGAAGTGGAGCCTTGTCCTTTGGGAAATGGATCTTTTAAGACGGCAGGCTTCTTTTCTTTCAAAAGCTTCTGGGCTTCTTCTAGTAGAGGGCATTGATGAGTAAGGTGGTTTTGTTTGCAAAGTTTACAAGGAAACCTAACCTTCTTCTCTTCTTTATTACCCTCTTCGGCATTATCTTTTTTGGGCTTTTGTTGGTTCCCCTCTCCTTTCTTGCCCTTCTTTTTGTTGTTGGGATGCCGAGGGCCCTTTTGATTGTTCTGAACCTGATTAACAGATTCAGAAGTAGAAGGAGAGGTTGTGACGGAGGCAATGTCTGCAGTCGAATGTTTGACAGTTAAGGCTTGGACCTGTTTGGTCAGTGCTTCGAAAGCTGCAGAGTTAACTGAACCCACTATGCCGTCAGCATGTGGTCCAGGTTTGGGTCTACTTAGATCAGTATTTGATCTCGGTGCATCCGGTATAATCTCATACAGTAAACCAGATTGTGCGTATACAAGGTCTAACTGTTGAGTCCTTAAGATGGCTTCTTCTTCATTGGAGACTCCAGATGTCGCTACTTCCTTAGAAATATAAGGAAGGAGTGATTTCAAGTACCACTCAAGCAGGAACTCTGGAGGGATATTGGCCTTTATGAGCCTCTTCCGTCTTCGCCACTCCTGAATGTGGTCAGATAGGTGAGTGGCTTTGTTTTGTCTAAAAGTAGACAAAAGTTCTGTTCCGGCATCATACCGAACAGGAAGTTGGAAATGGTTCAAAAAGACGGTGGCCAGATCCCCAAAACTAGAGAAAGTAGCCGCAGGTAACTCAATGTACCATTTGGCCGCGGGACCAGTTAAGGTCCTTTGAAACAATCTCAACCTGATGGAATCTTCATTCAATGAATTTGAAGAACACCACAAATGAAAGGAAGTGACATGGTCACCAGGATCTTCACTAGCTTTGCCTTCGAATTTGGGAATATCCGAAGGTAATTTGGTGGGAACTGATGGCCATGCTGAGTTATGACACACAGGATCATTTGTCAATTTCGAAAGGTCTGGAAAATTCAAAGTTGCCAGAAAAGGTAGACGAGGCCGGTAAGATGAAGCTTGATGAGGGAAATCCCCCATTGTTTGTCCCATGAATTGTTGGTAGGGGTTGCCCCCAGCCATTTGGTGATAAGGGTTGCCCCCGGCCATGTGTTGGTAGGAGTTTCCACCTCCCAACTGTTGATAGGGGTTACCCCCAGTTAACTGTTGGTAGGGGTTACCCCCAGGTATTTGTTGGTAGGGGTTTCCCCCTGCCAGTTGTTGTTGTTGTGAGAAAGAATGATTAAAATTTCCCCACCCGTACGAGAGCGGATTAGTGCTTTGTTGGTTCGTCCATTGTGGCTGGGTGTTAGCCCCGCCATATTGCTGGTTGAAAAAGTTGCCCCCTCCCCCTGAGAATAAGGAAAAAGGAACATTATTTGCAGGCATGCTACCTTGATTCAAGTTAGGGCCTACAAAGTTGTTGAAACCAGCCGAAGCTGATGTGGACGGTGCAGTCATGGTACCCATGACTGGCATGTTTGCTGAAACACTTGGTCCTACCACAGGTGTGGAAACCCAAGTACTAGGGATCTGATATAAAGGTTGTGAAGTAGAAGGTGTTGCACAGTTGGCCATACTGCTAGGTCTAACAGTAGGCGTGGGAATAGATGCCATTGTTGTGAAACTAGGCATTCCTAAAGTGCTAGTGTAAAAACTGAAAGATGGAGTGGGCACAGACGTAGTTTGTGCCTGACTAGATGTAGCAGTAAAAGAAGGGTTAATTGTGCTGGTATTCATACCTAAGGTGGGAGTTTGGGGACCCCCTTGTTCACCTCCTGTATTAGTCATCAGATAATCGGGAAGCAAAAGATCTGCACTGAAAAGAGGTTGTTGGAAACCAACAGGTGACAGCACCGGAATTCTAGTGTTAGTTAAGGGAGGATTGAAAGGAGTGCTATACTCCGCGGAAGTAAGATCTTCCACCTCAACAGTACTAAAATGTTGTTGATCTGTGATACCTGGTGATGGTTCCTCAGGAACCTCAGTTTCAAGGTTTTCTGTTATAAGTATTTCTTCAAGCAGTTCTATTTCAGAGGTAATATCTGAAGAAATACTGGGGTTTACCCGCTGTCTTGTAGCTGGCTGAATAGGTTCTATTCTAATAGGAGGAAGGTTTTGAATCCTTCTCGATCTACGGAGTTGTTGATTCTCCGTGATTATAGATATCCAATAAACAACCTAGAACCTAGTGGCCACTAAGACTAGGGGGCAAACAGCACACCAACTAAAAATTCCTAAGTATGCAAACCAATCAAACAAAGGTGCCTTCCGGAGAAGAGTCTGGGATGATGAGGGCCCAGAACAGATCAACGAAGGATGAAGAACAGTTACCCGGGGTCCACAATACAATGACTAAGGGTGCAAGCGCTGGAATCACCCAACCGCCCTCCCAAAGACCTGCAAGGGATTTCCTCCCGCGTCTGTCCTAGGTACAGCAGATATACCCTCTGCTGTCACCTGTGTAAGAACCTAAAAGTCTGATACTAAGGATACCAAAACACCGAAAAATCCTGGGGGAACAGTCACCGGTCGAATCAGAAAGCGTGGGCAGGGTAGCTAAGCCCGAAACTCGAAAGAGTCCCCAATACGCTATCCAATCCTGGCGTATGCTCAATCAGAAAGTAGGAGAGGTATTCCCACAAACCGATCTCACATTGACCTACTGCATATGCTCCCAGGCAATTTTTGAGTGTAGTGGATTTGCCTAAATGATAATCTCACTACGATTATTGCGCAATGTGTGATCTTGGGTGGTTTAAGGTGATTTAAACCCAAGACCCTAACCAAGACTAGTTGGTGTAGTGTGCCCTAAAAAAGAAAAGGTTTCTAGTTCATTTTATTAATAAATTTTAAGGGCTTTTATTACGCAAAGGGGATAGTGAGTGTGTGAACGTGGTTATAACAAGAAAACTAAATGCAAATATATTCAAATTTTCTTACAACAAAACTCTTTTATTTTTTACTTTTTCATCTATCTTTTTAAAAAATGCAAATCTAAGCAAACTTTCCTACTAATTTTTTGTTTTCTTTTTGAATTAAACGAAATATACTAAGCTATTTTGCATTGACAAAAACAAGTTCTATTTAACTCAAAGTACCAAATTTTTTTTTTTGCTTTTTCAATGACCGAAAAAGAACTATGCAAAAAAAATGGAAAGCCAAATAAAAACTTCTTATGCAAAAAGTGGAAATATGGCAAATGTTCTTGAGCCTACAGCTATCGAAATCTAACTCGAGAAAGGCTTGATCTACAGGTTTTTTACTCAGGAAAAAGCCTATAAACTTGGACACTAAGTGGGAGAAAACCAAGGAGAGAACACCCAAGGACTGACCTAAAGTGTTTAACCCTAACAAGACCACGAAGCCAAGTACACGTAGACAAGCAGGCTGTTCTACTAACACGAAGAAAACTGAGAGGTGAAACTAGCCTAGAGCTGTTAAAAAAGCATTTGTGACCATCAAAAGGCAAAAAGTCTCGGGAAAAACATGAAACTAGACACAAAGAAGACACCCTAAAAGCTCTACCAAAAACCAAACCCTAAACAAAGGACATGGACAGTAGAGAGCAGACAACTTCACCACAAACAACAGACACAGGAGTGTACAGGTTTGTAAATGGGTAAAAGCAGTCAGGGTCTGAAAACAAGTGAAAATGTTCGTCACCAAACACCACTAGGTCTTCCAAATAGGTCAAAAAGGTCTCAAAGAAATCCAAAGGCCAACAAATGGTTTAAAAAATGGAAAAACTTTAAGGAGCGGTTCTATGACTTGAATCAATGATTAAAAACCTTATGCAATCATCCCAAGAATCCTACAACAAAGTCAGAAAGTCTCCAAAGGGCCAAAAGCAAGAAAAATCCAAAACTGACTGCTTCAGGAAATATACTCTACTGTGCAGTAGAGCAACTCGCGCCCATGCCAAAACGGGCGCTACTGTATATACAGTACAGTAGCGTATGGGCGCTACTGTGTATATGTAATAGTAGCGCTCATATTTCAAAGGCTAGGAAAATGACTTTGGAGGGTATGAAAATCGATGAAAGCAGGCAAGCCAAAAACACAGGATACCTAAAAAAGTTCTTAACACATCGAAGGAATCAAAATAAACCGAGAAGACATCCAAAAACAATGGTTTCCTAAAGCCAAAAACACTTGGTTCCCCAGCGGAGTCGCCAGTCTGTTGGCGGATATTTCTACCCTATAGTCAGGAAACTAAACTATCAACTTGATTGGGGTGACAGGTAAGTGCATTTATGTCATTACAGAGGTGTTTACAAAAGAAATAGATTACAGATTTAGAGAACATACCTTTTACTGGAGTCTGATCCTAGCTTTGACCCAGTCTTGTGTCCAGCTCTCAAATCCACTTTCTCTCAGCAAACCTGAAACAACAATACCTTTCTCAAACACTTTGGACAACATATATAAATCATAAAATAAACAAAGATTATGTTTAATGTCCAGTATTGACCAAAATGAATCCAACTCAAAATGCCATTTTATAACACCTTCAGATTGGAACAAGGAAACACTTCAACCTTTATTTGTCAAAATAGTATGCAGTACAAATATACCTGATAATGAAGCAGGCTTCTGCAACTAGATCCTGGGCTCTGGCTCTGCTCTGGTCTGAATGTCTTCTGCAACAGTTTCTCCATTAACTCATCCTCTCATTCTCTAGTAATCATTTGCATTCATAATTTCTTCTAACCTTGCTCCCTTAGTCTTCTAGGAATTTATAGGTTTAAGGAAGCAGTTCAAGTCGATGAGGAGGTTGGGGAAGTTAAGAAACTGTCTTCAACTAATCCTCTTCGATGGATTAATATATTTTTTAATCATTTTTAAGATACACGCGACTATTACACAGTGAAGTAGCGTATAGAGCGCTACTCTATTGTTTGAGAAATAGCGCTCATTTAGTTTTAAATTCCGAGCGCTACTTTGATAATAAGGAGTAGCGTATATACTGATATGGGCGCTACTATTATGCACTGGAGTCGCGTATGGGCGCTAGTCTCTTTAAGTAGAGTAGCGCTCATACCTCAAAATGATATTTTTGTATGTTTTCCAGTGTTCTCAGGAAATGGGATGAGTTGTCATAACATCCAAGGTCAACATGCTCCTCCATCCAAGTTGTCCTTTTGTGTGATCAGCAGCTCAGGGTGATCACGGACGGAGAGGTGCAAGTTTGACCTATAACAATGTCGATGACTTGCCAACTGCGATGTGGATCAAGGAAAGAGGAAAAACCCCATGGGAACAAAACCCCCTTTCAAGATGGAATTGAAACACACAAAAGAAATTCCTGCTCCAAACTCAAGTAGGTGTGATGCATGATCATATGTATGTAGGTATATCCCTCTTGAGAAGAAGTGGATCATGCTCCAAAAACATGTGCTTGTATTTGTTGGGCCCTTGAAACGCCCCATTTTTACCATACCTATTACATAATTTTTCCCAATTACACCCTACTTTCATAAACCATATACATGCATTTTTCCAGATTAATCAACAGTCCTGACAAGGTATACATCATTATTGTTTCATTTAATTAAATGCCTAATATTGTTATGGTTATGAATTCTATCCTTCAATTTATGCTAACTTGTGTTGATTTCATTAAGTTAATATGAAAGCACAGGTGTATCAGCCGCCATGCCTTGGGAAAGAATCATACGTGGGGCTAGCTGTTACTCTTCTAACTCAATTCCTCATATTTTCAAGGGATAGCGCAACTCTCCACGTGAAGTTGTAACAGGTCGCTGAAACAAAGAATAACTGCAACAGACACAACGCCTCCTGATTGGTTTAACCGTTGATCCATTGACTGCCATTGCAACAACATCCTTCATGATTAACGACCTCATTCATTATGCCTGTAACAGTTTAGCTGTAACTCTGCAGCATGAAGATCGTAGATCTTCATTGCTTCACGAAATTAGTGGATCACAAACTGTATTACTAGTAATTTCATGGAGTTTTATTTGTAGGTATCAGCTACAGGGAAGCTTGTGGATTTGTTTAGTGCAGCACCATCTCTCAACCATATCCAGTTTTGAAGGCATATTCATGCTCCTTGAGGGAGGGTGTTTTTGGTGAGCTCTTGTGCTTCTTGGGAGATCTTATCATTATGTATTTCTGATTGCAATAGATTCATATCCTCTATTATTCATATCCAGAAAGTATCAGGTCGAAATACCCACTGGTTGTATGCAAAAATGTTGATCAATGAGCAAACAATGTCCATATCCCCACCACATTGATGTATATCATTATAATGCTCATGATTTCGAATGAATGGATGATTCTATGATACATTTGTGATTAATATAATTCCATGGATGTATTTTACAAGTTTGATGTACTGTACTTTAGCATTTGAAGTATTTTTACTCAGTTTAATTGCATTGGGAGAAGAAATAGTGTCATTTCCCCAAGGGTCGAATGGGTGATTTTTGCAGCTGAATGGGAGAGGGTTGTGTTATGTCAGGAATTTCTTTTTACCTTTTAACAGCTTGATAACCTTTTTGAGCAAATTTTCTTATTTCTTTGACTTTACTTTCTTCAATTACAATAGGAAATTTTGATATTTATTTTAATTTTTAGGTTTTTTGTCTTTAGATTTATTTTGTTTTTTCTCCTTTAGGCGTTGAAGGGTGTTTACAAGGTCATATTATTGAATAATGAAGTCATATTTAGCATCATGAGTATGTTTCATCTTTTAAACCGCATGCAAAACGACCCAAAGCTGCTAAAAAGCACCAAAACAGTGTTAAAGTTATTCTTGTAGCGCTGGAGCTCAAAATCACCAAAGGCACGCTACAAGAATATCGCGACTCCAAATTTATCCGATTTTTCAGCAAATTTTGGCACGCTTGGAATAATGAATGACTGATTATGTGTTTTAGAGAATTCATTATGTGTTGATGCAGAAAACATCATGATTCCAAGTGGTTACACATTGTGAGAAAATCGTGCTCATCATGAACTGAGATGTAATTCCTCTTGACAGGTAGCAGCATGGTTTGAAGTAAATGTGGGATAAATTTGTCACTTACAGGAACATTCAAAGCCGAAGGACTTTAGTGGAGTAGCCATAATCACTAAAGAACCAAAAATTGTTGCTGCTGAACAAAGGAGAGTTGTTGATGGCTTCACGGGAAATTAGGGCTTCCTAATTTCGTGGCTAGCAATTAAATTGAATGCTGAAGGATGTCTGTACATCCAAGGTGACTCATTTGAAAACTCAAGTCCTGCTTTTAAATGACTGCAGTTGAGCAATTTATAGGTATTTCCTGAAAAACCAATATAAATGTAAATTTGGGGTTTTTTTTCGCTGGGGCTTACTCTGTCAAAATTGATCAAAGGAAAGGTTAAATTGTGCTTTTAAACGCAATTTCGACCAGAGAAATAGATATTTGTTTATGCTCTGAGATGACAGCCTGAAGTGAGGGTTGAAGATAGCAGTTTCTTAATGAATTGTGACTCTGTCAAAATAAGGTTGTAGTGCTGTGAATAACCTATACATTCGACAGTATTTTCAACCTCCTAAATTAATCTCGTGCTCGCAAACAATACAAAAGGATACCATTAAATTTGCAATGATTGAAGAAGAATGGGTAGGAGTGGTAAGATAAACAGAGCTGAACCAACTGATGTAGGATGGATTGAAAAACTGCCTGGGTGTGTGGAGCTATTTCAACAAGCTGGTTGGATGGATTTTTTCAAGAAGATTGATGGGTATAATGCAAAGGTGTCCTCTAAGTTTTCCCAGGGTTTCAAAAATAACATGGTGATTTTTGATACTCTTAAATTCAAGCTGACAGTAAAACTGATTTCAGAAGCTACATGGATTAAGGAGGAGAGTGAACCATGGTTTAAAAAACTGCCTTTTGACTTTGATCCACAAAGATACCTTTTACCAAATGTCACCCCTGATTGGAATAAAGGCGTTCTTATTCAAAATTTCAGAAAGGAATGGATTGAGCCAATCAGAATATTACAGAGCTATGTTACTTGTGAGGGAAGGTATGCTTATGTATACAAGTACCATTTCAGATTCCTTCAGCACATGGTGGGGGTGTCCAAGATGAACCTGCCATTCTTCTTTTTGAAAATTTTGCAGAAGATGTCCAACAAGGTGAAAGGACCAATAGATCATTCTTCTCAGTCTATTTTTCACCATGGGCTAATCAAGTTGATTATTAGCACTGTTTTGCAGCATGAAGGGAAGACCTGGGATTTTTTCATCTTTTGGTATGGCTTTGAAGATCAGAAATCTAAGAGGCAAGCAGACAAGGGTAAGGTCTTGATGAGAAAATTAGGTCAGAAGCCAAAACTTAAAGATAAGGAAGAGGTCAAAGTTGAGGAAGCATCAGAGCATGTGGAGGAAGATAATGAACCAAAGCCATTCTCAGCCAGCTCTAAAGGCAAGTATTCACTATTTGAAGATGAGAAGGAGCAACCTGAACAAAATTTGGCACTTGTAGAAGATTCTCATGAACTGAAAAACGTTGATATAAAAGAAGTTGTTGTACCTAAAGAGGAGATTCACACTCAACAGAGAATCCCTATCACCATTCTCTCAGACGATGAGGGATATTTATTGGAAGAAGAGTAGCCCGTCTCCAAAACAGAAGTCAAGGTTGAAATAGGGAAAGAAATCCATACATCAGATAGCAAAACAACAAAACCAAACAGGAAAAGGAATAAACTTGAAGTAGTAGAGTTGGATGCTATCCAGCATCAAGGAAAGGAGCTGAAAATGATGGGAGAAGCAGCATCATTTTGGAGACCTAAAACTAGGTCAAAGAACAAGCTAAGACTGAACATGAAGAAATTGCTCAATCCCAAATTAAATACAAGTGAAATTATTTTCCTAGATGAGGTTTCCATGGATGATAAACTAGAAGTAGACAAATATAGCAGAAAGGAAAGTGATCTTTTACAACAGTCACAATTAAAAGAAAAAGCTCCTTCAGTTGAGGCAGTAGGTGAAGAAAATCAAAATCCTAGCATTGAAGACACTCCTACAGAACTGTTGATTGAAGAGGAAGAAATCTTCAAAAAACTTGATATACCTTGGAGACCTGATGAGGAACAAGATCCTACAATGGACAAATTAGTTAACTCTGATAGAGAGAATTTGCAGAAAACTGTTAAGCAGTATAAACATCAGATGAATTACATGCAAGAGGTCAACGATGGATTAATGATGGCTAACAGAAGGTTGAGAGAAGATCTACAAGATGTAAATGATATTTTTCAGGAGTTGATAGCAGAAGCAAAAGAAGCACTAAAGAGAAAAAGAGCTGCTGACATGCATTGCACAGAGTTGGAGAAGACAGTCCAGGACCTGCAACAGAGAAACAAGGAGCTCATCAAGAAGATAAATGACATGGAGCAGGAGCAGAAGAAAGATAAGAAGAAAGACCAAGCATCAGATTGTATCGCTCTGCTGGCTGAAGTAGCAAAAGACCTATAAGTCAGTTGTACATTTAGTTAGTTGTCATTAGTTAATAAACAGATATGTTAGGGATTTGCTATTTTTAGCATATGTTGTAATTTTGTAAATATTGTACATTTACTTTACCTCATCGAATAGGTGGAAGGCAGTTAGGGTTAGATCCCTAACTGATTTTGTAAAAGCATAGTATTTAGAGAGGTTAGAAAGTCAATAAGGAGATTCAATTTTTGGGAGTTTTCAGGAGGTCTTCAGACTGCTATTATCTTCAGGCTTGTTCAGAGCTAAGTATTATGACTCTTGTAAGCAATTGCTGATGAAATTATGAGATATATATGACCTTTACCCTTCAGTTTTCTATGTTGGCTTCATTTTTCAGCTTATTTAGTTGTTTAATAGATATATTCATTGCTGGTTTATGTGTATCTACTGGTGATGCTTGTCTTTTGTGAATGAACCTCAACATTGTGTTTCTGTTGGATCTTGTTGGATATATCATGCATCTTTGTCATCTTTTGTTTATGATTTAGTTATTATTTTTCTTATGAATGTATTCCCTGATTGTTCCCAAAAATTTACAACCACAAAACCTTTCAAAAACCTAAAACCTATTTTATTTTACTGTGTTTTATTTGAGATTGTGTTGGCTTGTTTCTTTGGCCTTGGAAACAATTTATGGCACAAACAGGTTGGAACAGATATAATAATCAATTAATGGTGCAAATGAGACCTTAATAACATACTTAATACATTCCCTACCTCTTTTTATAAATTTGAGTGGTTTTGGAGGCATTTTGGAAGCCAATTTCAGTACTTACCCCAGGGGGATTTGAACCCCAAATTACTGGTAAAATTGCATATTTGGTACAGAATCTTAAGAGAGTTTGCAGAGGTATTTTGGTGTCCATATATCATCCCTGAACATCATATTCAAGTACTAATATCATTCATACATATTTCTTGAATATTTGAAGGCATTTGCAGTCAATTTGAGACCTAGGTACCAATACTAGTCAAAGGGAAATTACTAGTAAAGTTCCCTACATTGGCCAGAATTGAAAGAGGATTTCCAGAAGTATTTTAAATGTCCAAAAGCATCCCTGAAACACATATTTATTGTTAAATTTTTAGAATTTACTTCAATCTGATCTAGGATCTTAACTGAGAGAACAACATGTACAACAAATCTACAGCATATCATTCATGGACACAATAATGCAAGCACAAAAGAGACACAGAGTTTACTTGGGGAAAACCATAAAGGTGAAAAACCCCAATAATGTCCTCAGAGATAGATAGAGAAATGATACAACTAGAATACCAGAGATAGTCTTCTCATAGCAGCAGAGCCTCCTCCTCCACAAATGTGCCACTCTCCACAGTGTGAGTGAGAGAATAGAATGTGTAAAATGAGAGAGACACACTCTCTATTTATACACTAACTTGAATTGACCTTTACTCAACTAGGTCAGCCTCAACTTAACCACTTAACATAATGTTGAGTAGGCCGACCTCCATTAGGGTGGTCTAATAACCCTTTCACCCACATGGCCGACCCCCAATAGGGTGGTATAATAACCCTTTGACCCACATGACTTATACAGGTCCGACCCCAACAAGGTGGTCTAATAACCCATCAAGTATAAGTTACGACACTTACAATATAAATGACGACACTTCCGTATAGAGGAATAATAACATCTCTATAGGAATACAACCACTTCCGTATAGAGGAATAATAACATCTCTATAGGAATACAATATACATATATGTGAAATAAATTCCAAAGTTACATATACATCAACACTCCCTCTTAACTAGGAAGGTATTTCTTGACACAGGTCTTCTAGCACGAGTCATCTTCTCTGGATCATCGTCACTGGATAATCGTCATCGAGTCATCATCATCGTCACTGCTGTTGCTATCTCAATCAATCTCTGAATCTACTCGTCATAGGAAGTTCTACAGAGCCAGTCCTTTTTCATACTGGATGTAGGCCCACCACCTACAGGTCTTCGTCATCACTAGCCATACTTTGGAATTCTCAGGACTTATTACGTGCGTCACAAAACATGGCTGCAACATCCTAGGCTATTACGAGCACACAGCTCTACCTGTAGGATCTCCCAGGAGCACATTACATGTGACCCATCACAAAACCTGGCTGAAGCATCCCAGGCTATTACGAGCACACAACTCTACCTGTTGGATCTCCCAAAAGCACATTACATGTGATCTCACCACAAAACCTGGCTGAAGCATCCCAGGCTGTTACGAGCACACAGCTCTACCTGTTGGATCTCCCAGGAGCACATTACATGTGGTCCACCACAAAACCTGGCTGAAGCATCTGAGGCCTTTTTCATCCTGTCCAGATCTCCCAGGAGCAAATTACATGTGGTCATGGAAAAACCTGGCTGAAGCACCTGAGGCCTTTTTCATCTTGTCCAGATCTCTCAGGAGCAAATTACATGCCATAGGACAAAACCTTGAAAGAGCATCTGCCAGATATCCCAGGGCACGAATTACATGCCATAGGAAAAACCTCGAAAGACTATTTGCAGATCTCCTAGGGCACAAATTATATGTCCTCCCAAGCAAAAACTCGAAAGAGCATTTGCCAGATGTCCTAGGGTACGAATTACATGCCATAGGCAAAACCTCGAAAGACCATCTACAAATCTCCCAGGGCACAAATTACATGCTTATCTACACAACCTGATCCACGACCACAAAGTATCATCTAATACTCACCATGCATCATCCTGATGTACACATGATCATCCTGATCATCATAATTGCAACATCCTACTGCATGTCATCTGGAGAAGCTTGTCATCCACGATCACCCTGATCATACAATGCATCCATCTGATGCACACCAAGTATCTACCTGATACATATCATCATACATAGTGTATCCACCTGATACATAGATACATGATCCATACAATGTATTCATCAACATACATGATCTACCTGATCATACCTGATACATATCAATATACATAGTGTATCCACCTGATACATAGATACATGATCCACACAATGTATCCATCAACATACGTGATCTACCTGATCATACCTGATACATATCAATATACATACTGTATCCACCTGATACATAGATACATGATCCACACAATGTATCCATCAACATACATGATCTACCTGATCATACCTGATACATATCAATATACATGATCTACCTGATCATATAATGTATCCACCTAATACATATACAGATACATGGTCCAAGCATCCAACATGATGCTTATACAAAATACATACACATGATCCAACCGATCATATCCAGCATCCAACATGATGCATACATACTGTTATCTCCTAAAATAACCAGTCAGTTTTTCATTATTTTAGGTGATAGGTTTGAATCCAAAATTTATTTTTTAAAATTTTTTAGAGTCCATAAGGAGGTCCTCATTCTTATTACTCAGTCAAAAAATCCGATTTATTTGAGTCTTGGTTTCAAATTTTGGAAGGACAAGTTTCGGTAGCTAACTCTGTTTTGCAGAGGCCAGTTAACTGTCGAAAAGGCTCACTTTCGGCAGCTGAAAGGATTAACTGAAATTACTAAAGTTATGTTAGCTGCCGAAAATGATCTTATCAGAAAATTAAAAAAAAAGAGAGTACGTGTCCGTACTCAACTTCACATCAAGAGAGCCTGTGTGTTTTTCCACCGAAGGGAAGATCAAAATGCATCTCATATGACCATCATGAGGTTTAATGTCGGTAAGCTGCCGAAGGCGAGTCATTAAACACCCACATCATTGACTGCGCAGGGTAACACAGGACTTCACATCAAGAGAGCCTGTATGTTTTGCCGCCGAAGGGAAGATCAGAACGCATCTCATATGACCATCATGAGGTTTAATGTCGGTAAGCTGCCGAAGGCGAGTCATTAAACACCCACATCATTGACTGCGCAGGGTAACACAGGAACTCTTAATGCATATTTGAGGATCATTCGCAGCTGATCGCTTCATAATTTCACACGAGCTAGACGATATCATAAGTAATCACTCGCTCGGCTCAGATGGAAGGCATCTTTTTCCCAAAACGTTGTAAGCAGGGCCATGGTCATGGGGTTTTTCATTTTATCGCTCAGTTAAAGTTTTTATTCCGTTCAGGCAGTTTTTATCAGAGCCAATCTTTTATCCAGGGACGCCCCCATCAGGACGAGACTCTAGCACAGTGTCTTTTTAATATTCTACTGCAAAAAACAAAGGGCTCGACTCATGGCAAAAACAAATCTGCCACTCAGGACAGAACTAGACGGGGTCTGGTATCTCGAGTCCCATCCACAAGTGGCCGAGTTTTTCAAGTCTGCAGAAGTTTTTGACTACTGTGAGAGACTCACTAGTTTCATCCAGCCACTTGCTGAGGCGTTTGCTCTGAGCTACGACGGGGAGAACAGTGAAGTTTGGCAGAGAAGAATTTCATGTGGATGAGGCAGCTATAGCCGAATGTACGGGTCTCCCCAGAACAGGACAGAGTTGGTTTAAGACCACTAAAGTTTCGGACATTGAATTCAGGTCATATCTCCTACCAGCTCATAAGGAAATCAGGTGGAGAAAGGATATTCCCATCGCCTTTCTCGAACCTCAATGGCAGGCTCTTGTAAAGGCCATCATCGTTTACATAACTTGTGAAGGCCGTTATCACAGGGTGCTGCACTACCATTTCAAACTGTTGAATCATTTCACAGGGAGAGAAAAGATTAATCTGCCATACTTCTTCCATAAGACCCTCACTAAAATGGCCAAGCAAGTCTAGGCTAAGCCAAGCAAGATTGCAAGCAGGATCTCTCACCAGGGTCTCATAACGTTGATAATCAAGGAGCTTCTGAAGAAGAGAAGTGTAGACTTGAATTACTTTTTATTCTGGCACGAGTTTCCCACAGAGCTTGTCAATGAAGAGGCAGTTAAGCAGGGCAAGGGCGAGAAGAGCAGCACTCCCAAAATCAGCAAGAGAAGGAGGAGAGCCATCTCTCCTCAAGCCCAAATGGAATCCCCTTCCTCATCCAGCAAAAGGAGAAGGTCCAAGAAAAAATTGGTATTTGAACAAGCTGAAGGAACTCCTCAAGGAAAAAACCCACTAAATCTCCCCTACTCAGGATCTGAATCTGAAGACGAAGGAAAACAAGGAGCAGAGCAGCCCATGGAGAGTGAGAAAGGTAAAGACCCTCCCTTGACTGATGTACCAGGTCCCAAACCTTCCACAACAGAGACCAACAAAGTCAATGAGCTGCTACAGGAACTTTCCCAGGCAAGACATAATGAGGAACAGGTTAAGTTGCACAACGCAAAGCTAATTGAAAAGAATATGGCACTGCATGATCGGAGCAAGGAAATCTTTGAAAAACTCCAGAAAACAACCGAGAGGAACGCATTGCTGATAAAAGACAATGTCAAGCTCTACCGTAACCTCAGGGTGCTCAGGTTAAAGATGAAGGAATCATCGGGGACAAAAGTACAACCAGCAGTAACAGGAGCACAACCATCTGGTCTAAACACGTTGGCTGAGGTGGCCACGATCCCTGAGGAAGTAACACCTGTGGAAGCTCAGCAAGAACAGCTTGTGGAAGCTCAGCAAGAACAGCCTGTGAAGGTTCAGCAAAGACAAACTAAACGAGTGACTAGAGGGAAAAGAGCAGTTTCAAAGAAGTCCTAGCGATTGGTCACGAGCATGCAGGAAAGCAGCGTTTTGGGGTCTTAATTTTTGAAGCAGTTACGATTTTCGGCAGCTTAGGCGAGCCCCACAGAGCTCATTAGCTGCCGAAGAATCTGACTTCCGGTGGCTAAGGAACAAAATCAGTTAAGCAGCGTTTGGGTTTAATTTTGTGGAACAGTTACGGCTTTCGGCAGCTTAGGCGAGCCCCACAGAGCTCATTAGCTGTCGAAGAATCTGACTTCCGGCGGCTAAGGCACAAAATCAGTTAAGCAGCGTTTGGGTTTAATTTTGTGAAACAGTTACGGCTTTCGGCAGCTTAGGCGAGCCCCCCAAAGCTCATTAGCTGTCGAAAGGTCTGGCTTCCGGCAGCTAAGGCACGAAATCAGCAGAATAGTTAGCTGCCGAAAGCCTGTTTTTGCAAAGGTCGACTACCATATCATGAAAATCAAATCTGTGGCGTGCCCAACCCAGTTCACCGATCCTTGGAAGGCTGCTTCACTTCACCAACCATCGAGTCATTGAAGAAGATCTCCATATCTGAATGTCCATGATTTTAGGGATTAGTCCCTATCTTTTTGTTTTTAACTTTCAGTTAGTACTTTAGTTCATTAAAACAGATCCATGCTTTTAGGATCTGGAAAAAACAATTTTGAAAAGGCTATAAAGCCACAGAACCAAGACTGTTAAATGGTTCAATTTTGGATGGAATAATTGGCTACTGTATTCGGTTTTCCTATGCTAATATAGATCACAGGTTTCCTTCAGCTTCGATATCAGTTTTCATTTTCTCTTTCACTGTATCAGTGTTGTCTAGCTTTGAATGTGAATGTTATCTTTACATTGTTTAGCTCACAGCTTGATTCCAGTTCCTTGAATGTCTCTCAAGCCCTACTTTGTACTGGTTTGGTTACATGTTTTCTTCATCCACCTTTGATGTTATATGCTGATCAATCGATTCTTGAGGGCACTGTTTCATATGTTTACATGCTGAATGTCTGAATACTGTACTCTGATTTAGTCATCCCATTGATCCACCTTTTTTCAAAAGACACAAAAAATCATTGAATTCTTAAGTTACCAGGCATACTTAGCCATAACCACTAAGTAGTTTCCTGGAGTGATAACAAATTGGCGCCGTTGCCGGGGAGCGAGGTGAGAAGCTGATCTTCCTGGGAGAACGACACAGATCTGGTCCTTGATGATAGACAAGGACTAGACACTTCATTGGTTATATATCTTCTATCTGGCGACTCCACAACATCATTCTGGCTCCAAAAAGGGCCAGCACCAGAGCGAATCCCCAAGGACCCCTGGTGTCTCCAGTACCAAATCCAGATCGAATCTTGAGGGAGGCGAAGAAGACCAAAGGTCAAGCTGTTCCAAAAGTCACCACTGTAAGTTCATCTGTTGTTAGTTTTTCTGCTGCATCACATACCACAGTCATCATGGCTGGGGGAGCAAATATGACTAAGATGGAACAAATACTAGCTAACAGATATGCTCCATTGGTACTAGCACTTCCACTGTCTCAAATGCCCGTAGGGGATTACCAAAAATATATGCCTAAATTCTTTGGACCGGGCAACTACACAGCAGAAGAACACCTTGAAGCTTTCTACGCTTATGCAGAAAATACCAACATCGAAGCTGAAGATGTTTGGATGAGAATTTTTGTCCATAGCTTAGATGGAGAGGCCCGGAAATGGTTCAAAATGCTGCCAGCTGATTCCATAGGAGACATCACTGCTCTTGATGATGCCTTCTTAAAAAATTGGGGAGACAGAAAAGATTACCTGCATTATATTACTGAGTTTGGAAATCTCAAACGGAAAGCGGGTGAGTCTGTATCTGATTTCACCAAGAGGTTCAATAAGATGTATGAAAAGATCCCTGAGGTAGTCAAACCTTCCGAAACATCTGCTATGATCACATATTCCGGAGCTTTCGATTACAAATTCTGCTTGATGCTCAGAGAAAGGGATTCTGAAACCCTCGTAGCCATGCAAGAAGCTGCCCTGAAAGTTGAATCGAACTTGTCATCTTCTGAGAAACTGAAAATAGGTTCCGAGAGAGGGAGAAGGAGTGAGGAAGCCCCCTCCTCCTCCAATTCAAACCAAAAGGTTGACAAGTTGGCAAAAATGGTGGAAAATCTGACCTCTGAAATGGAGAAGATTAAGACCACCAGCAGATCTCCTGACAAAGGGAGAAATCAAAGTAAATTTGAGCATCCGAATAGGAATCAGAACCAAGCTGATTACCCAAATAGAAATCAAAATTGGAGAAGGAACCAACAGCAGGTCCAACTTTTACAGAGAGAGAGAAATCCAGTTGACGATCAGAAAATCAGGGCTCCCTTCCAGAATGTAGTGCTTGACGAAGGAGATGAGGAAGATGTTCAAGAACTCGAAGAGGACATTCACTGTGTCGAAGCTGAGTACGAAGAAATTTACTTGACCGAAGCTGACTATGAGGGGTCATTGTTTGATCAGGGACTGAACCAGCTTTATGAAGATCAGGCCATGCTGCAAACTGATGGACGGGCAGGATACGATCTGAGATCCAAAAGGAATACTGGAAAACAAAACACTCCAGTTCCTCCGAAAAAGACTGCTGCCCCTGCAAAGCAGCCAGCCAAGGAAGTTCAGAAAACAACTCAGTCGCAGCCCATGGTAAGAGCAAATCCCTCTGAATCTGAAAAATTTGCTTCTTCTTCTTTCAATTTACAAACAGAAATTCAGAAACTAAAGATCCCTGTACCTCTTATTGAACTTATGAAGAACGAAGCCTTCCGAAAGGACATTTGTAAAAGCCTTGATCACAAATCTGTCTCTTTTTCCTCTGACACCATAAACTTATCTGATGATAACCCCAGCATTGTGCTAGGCCCTATGATTGAAGAACGAGGTGAAAGTTGTCCCCCTTTTTATGTCTCTTTGAACATCCATGACAAGACCTTGCACAATTGCCTCCTCGATTCAGGTGCTTCCCATAACCTGATGTCAAAAACAGTCATGCATGGACTAGGCTTAGAAATCACCCGCTCTTACCATGATTTATTCTCCTTCGACTCCAGGAAGGTGAAATGCCTCGGGTTGATAAAGGACCTTGCAGTTTCCCTATCCTCTGCCCCGATGAAAACCATGATTATGGATGTTGTTGTGGCTGATATCCCGCCCAAGTTTGGTTGTTTGCTGTCCAGATCATGGATGAAGAGACTAGGTGGAACCTTGCAAATGGACCTATCTTATGCCACTATCCCAGTCTTTTCCGGAGAAAGCAGAAGGTTATACCGTGAGTCTCAGCTTTCTTTCATCATCAGTGATGAAAAGAATCCCGCTAACCATCCCATTTATTCAGTAGACACGGAAATGGGCTCATGTATCTTACAGGTTGATGACTCTTTGCCGGAATCTTTGCCATTAAAAAAGCCTGTGGTCCAGCCTATCAACAGTGAGAATGAGAATGGATTATGGACGATGTTCTTTGATGGGGCTTGTACCAAAGAATCTGCTGGAGCAGGGGTTGTGTTCATTTCTCCCTCACAGGAAAAGACACAGCTGTCATTTAAGCTAAATTTCCAAGTGACAAACAATGTTGCCGAGTACGAAGCTTTGCTGTTGGGGCTGAATTCAGCCAAACAAATGCAAATCAAAAAGCTACATGTCTTTGGGGACGCTGATCTGATTATTCAGCAGGTCAACAAATCTTTTCAGGCAAAGCATGTGAGGCTCAAAGCCTACAGGGACGAGGTACTCAATGTTATCCCTTCTTTATCTGAATTCAAAATAGCACATGTACCTAGATTGATGAACGAAATGGCTGATTCTTTAGCTGTTTCAGCTTGTAATTTCATTCCCCCTCTGCCTCCTAAACCGTCATACGAGATTCAAGTAAAATATCGGCCTTCACTGCCTGATAATGTAGAATTTTGGAAGGTGTTTGAAGACGATGCAGAGCTGACCAGGTTTTTAAATGTTATAGATGAATTTGCTGACTTAGAAATTGATGAAGACAATCAGAATGAACAGGCTGCCAAAGAAAAAACCTTGGTTTGAAGACAAAATCGGGACACACAAAATAGTTCAGCTTTCTTCCAACAGAATCCCGAAAGGGCTGATACCTTTGGAGAGACTGTTTGATAGCAATGATGTTGCTGTTAAGCTTGAGAAGAAAGAGGACGAATCTGATAGTTGTCCTCTGAACCTAACAAACGAATCAGATCCGAAATATGTGAATTTGGCTTCCCAGTTGACAGAACCACAGAAGTCTGAGTACGCTGGCCTCTTAAAGGAGTTCTCCGACATATTTGCCTGGAAGTATTCAGATCTGAAGACTTATGACACAGATATCATTCAACATAGGATCCCACTGAACAAAGATACTACTCCTTTCCGACAGAATCTCAGATCATTCAATCCAATGCTGCTGCCCACAATGGAGAAGGAAATCAAAAAATTGCTTGAGGCACAGATCATTATCCCGCTGAGATATTCCGATTGGATTGCCAATCTTGTCCCTGTGAGGAAGAAGAACGGTGAAATCAGACTCTGTGTCGATTTCAGGAACTTGAATAAGTGTTCTCGGAAAGACAATTACCCGGTACCCAAGATGGAACATATTTTGCAGAGAGTTTCCGGGGCAAGTGTCATGTCCTTTATCGACGGATTCTCGGGGTACAACCAGATTGCTGTCCATCCTGAGGACAGAGAAAAGACAGCCTTCACGACTCCTTGGGGTACGTTCATGTACCAAAAAATGCCTTTCGGTCTCATGAATGCTGGGGCTACCTTCCAGCGGGCAATGGATATTGCCTTTGTCGGAGAAAGGGATAAGTTTGTCCTCATTTACCTCGATGACATCACGGTGTTCTCTCACAGCCATTCAGATCATCTGCTACATTTGAGAAAAGCCTTCGAGAAATGCAGGAAGTATGGTATCTCGTTGAATCCTAAAAAGTCATTTTTTGCAATCAAAGAAGGTAAGCTGCTCGGTCACATTGTTTCAGCAGAAGGAGTTAAAATTGACCCAAAGAGGGTGGAGGCAATCCTAGATTTGTCATTACCTAGATCCAAGAAAGATGTCCAATCTTTTCTTGGCACCATCAAATTCATCCGCAGATTTATTTCAAATTTTGCTGAACTGACTAAACACATTACCAGCATGCTAAAGAAAGATTCGGAAATCAGGTGGACTAAACAGGAAAAGGATTCATTCCAGGATATCAAGAAAGCAATCACTTCAGCCCCGGTTCTCATCAGTCCACATTTTGACAGAGAATTCTTCGTCTTTTCATTTGCTTCACATGACACTATTGTAGCTGTCCTCTTACAGAAAAACGATGATGAACAGGAGCAGCCTGTGGCTTTTTTCAGTCGGGTACTCCGTGATGCTGAGCTTAAGTATGAACCTTTGGAGAAGCAAGCGTATGCATTGATCAAGGCCCTGAAGGCATTCAGAATTTACATTCTCCAGTCCAAGGTAATTGCTTATGTCCCCTCTAGTTCAGTCAAAGATGTTTTAGTACAGCCTGACATTGATGGCAAAAGGAGTAAGTGGGTGGCAAAGCTGATTGAGTTTGACATAGAAATCAAACCTGTCAAGCTGGTTCGAGGACAGGGACTCGCTCGGTTATTGACTGAAGAAAATTGCAAGGCATTGAAGATTTATGAAGAGGAGAAAGGTACAGCAGATTTCCAATTTGAAATTTCAGCGAACCAGACAAGGTCAGATTTACAGGTAACCTCTTATATCTCAGAGTGTGAATGGTACAGGGATATTGTTTTCTTTTTGCAAACTTTTTCTTTGCCAGAGGGACTCACAAGAACACAGGGAAGAGCTCTTAAGCTTAAATCTACGAGCTTCTGCATCAAAGATAACTTGCTGTTTTGGAAAGACCCTTTAGGGGTACTCCTGAGATGTGTGACAAAGGAGGAGGCTGTCAAGGTAATGACTGAATTTCATGACAGTATCTGTGGCGGACATCACTACTGGAAGACAACCGTCCACAAGATACTGAGGGCGGGTTATTACTGGCCCTGTATATTTTCTGATGTATTTGCCTTTGTGAAAGCATGCGACAAATGTCAAAGGTTCCAAGGAAAGGGGCAGTTGAAATCTCTACCGTTGAAGCCCATCACAGCTGTTGGTCCATTCCAACAATGGGGCTTGGACTTCATCGGAGAGATCCATCCTTCATCAAGCAATCAGCACAAATGGATATTGGTTGCCACAGATTATTTCACGAAATGGATCGAAGCCATTCCCACGAGGAATGCTACTCATAAGGTGATTATTGACTTTCTGTTTAGTAATATCTTTTCAAGGTTTGGTTGTCCCATGAAGATGATTACAGACAATGCTCCTGCCTTTAATGACCGACATTTGGTGAGCTTATGTGAAGAGATGGGGGTAAAACTAGCTCATTCCACGTCATATTACCCACAGGGCAACGGACTAGCTGAGTCTTCAAATAAAAGTTTGTCTCGTATCATCAAGAAATTGTTGGAGGAAAATAAGAAAAGTTGGGACAGCAAGTTAAAATTCGCTTTGTGGGCCGACAGAGTCACTATCAAAAAATCCATTGGTACATCCCCATTTAAATTAGTCTATGGCACTGAAGCCATATTCCCAGTCCAACTTGTGTTACCAGTGACTAATTTCCTTCAAGAGGCCGGCTCTGAACTTGATGATCACACTAGAAGAGTTTTCCAATTGGTGGAGTTACAGCAAGAGAGAGAGCATCTGATAGAAAAGTCTGAAAATCATCAAATGAAGGTAAAAAACACTTTTGACAGAAAAACAAAAAAGGAGGTGTTCAAAATAGGTGATTTTGTTTTGAAATGGGATGCAGCTAGGCAAAATAAGGGACAGCATGGGAAGTTCGATTCATTATGGACTGGTCCATACATTATAACAGAGGCTTACCACAACAACACTTTTGTTCTTCATCATCTGGATGGAGAAATTCTCGCAGGTGGCCCATTCAATGGGCGATTTTTGAAAATCTACCTCTCTTAAAGACCGTGGGTCTTTCTCATTGTAAAATATTTGTCTTTCCTTTCTATTTAGAGTCAGTGTGTCAAATAAACTCCATGCCCAATGGGAGTACTAGACTAGGTGTCAGTTTTATTTCCATGAATGTCAAATAAACTCCATGCCCAATGGGAGTACTAGACTAGGTGTCAGTTTTATTTCCAGGAAAGGCATTTGGTTCTGGGATTCTTTGGAACCTCACTGGGAGGATTCCATCCCCGAGTAGGAGCCAATGTTATCTCCTAAAATAACCAGTCAGTTTTTCATTATTTTAGGTGATAGGTTTGAATCCAAAATTTATTTTTTAAAATTTTTTAGAGTCCATAAGGAGGTCCTCATTCTTATTACTGAGTCAAAAAATCCGATTTATTTGAGTCTTGGTTTCAAATTTTGGAAGGACAAGTTTCGGTAGCTAACTCTGTTTTGCAGAGGCCAGTTAACTGTCGAAAAGGCTCACTTTCGGCAGCTGAAAGGATTAACTGAAATTACTAAAGTTATGTTAGCTGCCGAAAATGATCTTATCAGAAAATTAAAAAAAAAGAGAGTACGTGTCCGTACTCAACTTCACATCAAGAGAGCCTGTGTGTTTTGCCGCCGAAGGGAAGATCAGAATGCATCTCATATGACCATCATGAGGTTTAATGTCGGTAAGCTGCCGAAGGCGAGTCATTAAACACCCACATCATTGACTGCGCAGGGTAACACAGGACTTCACATCAAGAGAGCCTGTATGTTTTGCCGCCGAAGGGAAGATCAGAACGCATCTCATATGACCATCATGAGGTTTAATGTCGGTAAGCTGCCGAAGGCGAGTCATTAAACACCCACATCATTGACTGCGCAGGGTAACACAGGAACTCTTAATGCATATCTGAGGATCATTCGCAGCTGATCGCTTCATAATTTCACACGAGCTAGAAGATATCATAAGTAATCACTCGCTCGGCTCAGATGGAAGGCATCTTTTTCCCAAAACGTTGTAAGCAGGGCCATGGTCATGGGGTTTTTCATTTTATCGCTCAGTTAAAGTTTTTATTCCGTTCAGGCAGTTTTTATCAGAGCCAATCTTTTATCCAGGGACGCCCCCATCAGGACGAGACTCTAGCACAGTGTCTTTTTAATCTTCTGCTGCAAAAAACAAAGGGCTCGACTCATGGCAAAAACAAATCTGCCACTCAGGACAGAACTAGACGGGGTCTGGTATCTCGAGTCCCATCCACAAGTGGCCGAGTTTTTCAAGTCTGCAGAAGTTTTTGACTACTGTGAGAGACTCACTAGTTTCATCCAGCCACTTGCTGAGGCGTTTGCTCTGAGCTACGACGGGAGAACAGTGAAGTTTGGCAGAGAAGAATTTCATGTGGATGAGGCAGCTATAGCCGAATGTACGGGTCTCCCCAGAACAGGACAGAGTTGGTTTAAGACCACTAAAGTTTCGGACATTGAATTCAGGTCATATCTCCTACCAGCTCATAAGGAAATCAGGTGGAGAAAGGATATTCCCATCGCCTTTCTCGAACCTCAATGGCAGGCTCTTGTAAAGGCCATCATCGTTTACATAACTTGTGAAGGCCGTTATCACAGGGTGCTGCACTACCATTTCAAACTGTTGAATCATTTCACAGGGAGAGAAAAGATTAATCTGCCATACTTCTTCCATAAGACCCTCACTAAAATGGCCAAGCAAGTCCAGGCTAAGCCAAGCAAGATTGCAAGCAGGATCTCTCACCAGGGTCTCATAACGTTGATAATCAAGGAGCTTCTGAAGAAGAGAAGTGTAGACTGGAATTACTTTTTATTCTGGCACGAGTTTCCCACAGAGCTTGTCAATGAAGAGGCAGTTAAGCAGGGCAAGGGCGAGAAGAGCAGCACTCCCAAAATCAGCAAGAGAAGGAGGAGAGCCATCTCTCCTCAAGCCCAAATGGAATCCCCTTCCTCATCCAGCAAAAGGAGAAGGTCCAAGAAAAAATTGGTATTTGAACAAGCTGAAGGAACTCCTCAAGGAAAAAACCCACTAAATCTCCCCTACTCAGGATCTGAATCTGAAGACGAAGGAAAACAAGGAGCAGAGCAGCCCATGGAGAGTGAGAAAGGTAAAGACCCTCCCTTGACTGATGTACCAGGTCCCAAACCTTCCACACCAGATACCAACAAAGTCAATGAGCTGCTACAGGAACTTTCCCAGGCAAGATATAATGAGGAACAGGTTAAGTTGCACAACGCAAAGCTAATTGAAAAGAATATGGCACTGCATGATCGGAGCAAGGAAATCTTCGAAAAACTCCAGAAAACAACCGAGAGGAATGCATTGCTGATAAAAGACAATGTCAAGCTCTACCGTAACCTCAGGGTGCTCAGGTTAAAGATGAAGGAATCGTCGGGGACAAAAGTACAACCAGCAGTAACAGGAGCACAACCATCTGGTCTAAACACGTTGGCTGAGGTGGCCACGATCCCTGAGGAAGTAACACCTGTGGAAGCTCAGCAAGAACAGCCTGTGGAAGCTCAGCAAGAACAGCCTGTGAAGGTTCAGCAAAGACAGACTAAACGAGTGACTAGAGGGAAAAGAGCAGTTTCAAAGAAGTCCTAGCGATTGGTCACGAGCATGCAGGAAAGCAGCGTTTTGGGGTCTTAATTTTTGAAGCAGTTACGATTTTCGGCAGCTTAGGCGAGCCCCACAGAGCTCATTAGCTGCCGAAGAATCTGACTTCCGGCGGCTAAGGCACAAAATCAGTTAAGCAGCGTTTGGGTTTAATTTTGTGGAACAGTTACGGCTTTCGGCAGCTTAGGCGAGCCCCACAGAGCTCATTAGCTGCCGAAGAATCTGACTTCCGGCGGCTAAGGCACAAAATCAGTTAAGCAGCGTTTGGGTTTAATTTTGTGAAACAGTTACGGCTTTCGGCAGCTTAGGCGAGCCCCCCAAAGCTCATTAGCTGCCGAAAGGTCTGGCTTCCGGCAGCTAAGGCACGAAATCAGCAGAATAGTTAGCTGCCGAAAGCCTGTTTTTGCAAAGGTCGACTACCATATCATGAAAATCAAATCTGTGGCGTGCCCAACCCAGTTCACCGATCCTTGGAAGGCTGCTTCACTTCACCAACCATCGAGTCGTTGAAGAAGATCTCCATATCTGAATGTCCATGATTTTAGGGATTAGTCCCTATATTTTTGTTTTTAACTTTCAGTTAGTACTTTAGTTCATTAAAACAGATCCATGCTTTTAGGATCTGGAAAAAACAATTTTGAAAAGGCTATAAAGCCACAGAACCAAGACTGTTAAATGGTTCAATTTTGGATGGAATAATTGGCTACTGTATTCGGTTTTCCTATGCTAATATAGATCACAGGTTTCCTTCAGCTTCGATATCAGTTTTCATTTTCTCTTTCACTATATCAGTGTTGTCTAGCTTTGAATGTGAATGTTATCTTTACATTGTTTAGCTCACAGCTTGATTCCAGTTCCTTGAATGTCTCTCGAGCCCTACTTTGTACTGGTTTGGTTACATGTTTTCTTCATCCACCTTTGATGTTATATGCTGATCAATCGATTCTTGAGGGCACTGTTTCATCTGTTTACATGCTGAATGTCTGAATACTGTACTCTGATTTAGTCATCCCATTGATCCACCTTTTTTCAAAAGACACAAAAAATCATTGAATTCTTAAGTTACCAGGCATACTTAGCCATAACCACTAAGTAGTTTCCTGGAGTGATAACACATACATACATAAAAATGATCCAACTGATCATATACAAGCAGAAACCAGAACATCATCCTGATGCTCGTCATCGAGCTCTTACATCCATAGCCATGTGAAGGATCCTCCTTCCAACATGCTTGGAATGGCTTCAGCAAATGTGTCCATCACTTCTGCCTCGAAGTGTCCTAGATCTAAAGAATGCCAAGCCTCTCTCTGAAGTACTCGAACTTCACCCTGGCTAGTGGATTCGTCAGCACATCTACAATCTGCTCGTCTGTCGCAACATACAGGAGCTTCACAACTCCTCTCTGCACCATATCCCTGATATAGTGATATTTTATCTCTATGTGTTTCGACCTGTCATGAAACACTGGGTTCTCAGACAACTTCACACAACTTTGGTTATCACAAAAGATACCAGTAGCATCCAACGGGAGATCAAATAACTCAGATAGTAGCTTCCGTAGCCATACTGCCCCACAACTAGTTGAACAGCCTGCAACATACTCTGCCTCAGTTGTACTCAGCGCTATGCAGGACTGCTTCCTGCTAAACCAAGAGATCACATCTGATCCCATACTGAAGCAGCACCCAGATGTGCTCTTCCTATCTGTAGCAATGCCTTCCCAATCTGAATCAACATAACCCTGCAGGTTAAACTTTTGATTCGCTTCATACTTGAGCCCATAATCCACTGTACCTTTCAGGTACCTCAGAATATGCTTTACAACAACCAGGTGAACAATCCTCGGATCTGTCAGGAACTGGCTCAATGTGTTCACTACAAAGCAAATATCTGGTCTCATGTTCATCAAGTACATCAAGGACCCAATCATCTGACGATACATAGTGACATCAACTGGTTCAGATGAAGCATCACACAGAAGCTTTAGGTTCGATGCCATAGCCTCGTAGTCCATCATCCCGAACCTCTTCAGGATCTCTACTGCATACTTCCCTTGTCCAAGGAAGATTCCATCTGTACTCTACCACACCTCCATACCTAGAAAGTGGTGCATCACCCCCAAGTTTTGCACATATATGACTCCCTGTCATGTGTCTCAAAACTAAGTGGCTGCTTCACATACACTTCTTCTTCAACTACACCATTCGAGAAAGCTGTCTTGAATCCATCTGGTGTATCTTCTATTTCATCACTTTTATATTTATCTACGCTGCCATCTGCAGCATGCTTGATCTTGATAGATCCATATGGAAGTCATAACAAACTTCCCTTCAGGTCTTGGGACTACATCCCAAACATCATTCTTTATGATCGATGGATAATGGCATTCCATTTCTTCATCCCAGATCCTGGGAACTTCAATATCTTCAATATCTTCAATAGATATCTTTGTTGTTGGAACAAATGTTGTAGTCCTTTTGTAGGTGAAGATATACGGTCTTTCCTACAAAACAGGTTAAATTGCATGATTAGAAACATCTCATAATTTTCAGAACAAATTCTTATGCATAAAAAAATATTTCATGCAGTCATGCAATTATCTTAGCCAATGTTTCAATACAACATTTATCCATATCCCGTAACTTTCTAGATGCCTTCCGATCTCTACCAGAACATTGTTAAGAGTGTGCACAACTCCCAACATGTCAGCAAAGAGGTTTCATTCTAGATAAGTAGCAATGGAATGTTGTACAGTGCCATAGGCCACTTACCCATGCATATTAGTAGTATACTGTTCATCAATGCAATGATTCTAATATGCATAATATACAACCTAATTCTAGGAACATTAGTATATACATTATTGAACAGTATTATTTAAGAAATGACAATTCAAATACTTATCTTTGTTTGTTCGTTGGGTGGAATCCCTCTGAGTCTTCGCTTCCTTGCAGGAGTTACTGGAGTCCTAATCTGAAGTAGCTTCTTCTACACCTTTCTGTTGTGGAATGTAGAGAGATGGTCAACTCCCTCTGAATATCTGCATCCTTGCAGAAACCACTGGAGTGTACTCCCTCTTGATCTTTGCTTCCTGGATTACTTGTCCTTGAACTTATATTCATTCTTGATCCCTATGCATGCTTGTTAGTATCATCATTGTGTTATCCTCTAGGTCTCATACGTAATCAAACATTCATTAGTATAATCTTAATATTATCAAAACACAATAATCTCAAGCACGTATAGTTAGGATCATTTCAAACACAGATAATAAACATTAGTATTCAAGGTTTCAGGGAAGTCTTCTTTTACTCATGCATATTATTATTTGATCATAGGACTCTTTTGGTTAGTTAAATCATCAATCAAGATAAGAGATATAATATGCATAAAACCCGTGATTACTCAAATCTATAACTTCATGAATAATCATTATCAATAACACAAGGTAGGATTCTATCTTGATATAGGAAAAACATACCTAGATTAGCATGCTAGCTAGGTATGTCTAACATACTCACATGATGTCTTCTTGTTCTTCTTCAATGACTTGTGCTAGTAACCTGTATATCTCATAGGTTAACCATTATAAAACCAAGTTATACATACCTCGTAAATGGATCTTCTATGAGATCCATGACAATGGATGAATCGTTGTCCTCATGTCATCATGATCATATGTTCTTGAACCAGAACATGATTTGCCTTTCTTGGTGTATCTTTCATGTTAGTAGACAACATAAACCTCATACAACACCATAATGCATTAGTACAATCATAAGTGTCAACACCCTAATCAATGAATATTTTCTATCGTGCATTCATAATTTTATTAAGGTGATACGACAAGTCTAAAATCAAGATTGTACTAACCGTAATAACATGAAGACAAACATACCATAAACTTAATCATGAACAAATCTCAAAACATACCTTGATGAGTCATACCTGTCAAGATTGCTTGTAATATTTTTATGGAAGGCCTTAGCCTCATCTCCCTCTGAAATAGGAACTTCTTTACTTATGCAGGTGACCAATCCATCTTCTTCTAGGATTAACCCAATCCACTTGATTTGCAAGAACTGGACCTAGAGCTGGATATGGGCTTGTCAGAGAAACCCCAAAAATTCAAACTTTGAATTTCAAACTTTTGAAAGGATAGAAATATGCGCCTTGATGAGTTGATCAAGCTGGTATATTCAGAATTTGAAAACTGCAAAGTTTCACTCCTCAATTTTGCCTTTGAAACTTCCGGATTCACTAGACATGACCCTGAATTGGGGTTTGATGAAGCCCACTCTTTTTCCCAATCAAAAGGTTTTATCCAAAGCTCTAAGCTTCTATTTTTCTGAGGATCTTTCAGCTGTGGTCATAGATTTCAAAAATTCCCATTTTTACAGAAGCCCTAATTTTCCACTTTTCTTATCAAAGTCCCGAACTAGGGTCTGATCAAGCCCTGGCTTCTGCCCAACCAAAAATTATGATCTTGGTCTCTAAATTTTTATTTTGATGAGTAGCATTCAGCCGTGGTCTCTGATTACAAAAATTTCAACTTTCTCCGAAGCCCTAAATTCTGGAAGCCATGAATGAAGGTACTAAAAAATAATTATGTTTTGACAGAAATATGTACCTGAGTGTTTCTGGTGTAACTCTGAACTTTTTGATCCAAAAGGTTTGAAAACGTTTCCTGAGATATCTCGACCTGTTGTCTTTCCATCCTGACAGGTTTGACCTCAATTGGATTCTTTGAGAGAGAGTTATGCCAAGTGTCGCAACGTGACTTGTTTATGGGATAATACAGGAGGGAGAACTTGTACGGCGTGCCACGTGTCACTATTTCAACTTCGTCCTTCGAACATTTTTCCTGAGATATTCCAACCAGTTATATTTCCATCCCAAGAGGTCTGACCTCAATTTGAATCTCTGAGACAGCGTTATACCAAGTGTCGCAACATGACCTGTTTATGGGATAATACAAGAGAGAGAACTTGTACGACGTGCCACGTGTCACGGGTTCAACTTCGGCCTCTGAAAACTTTTCCTGAGATAGTACAGTCTGTGTACTACCTTTCACATTTTATGAAATTTCATTTGGATATTCCTATCCCAAGTTATGACGTTTTTCCCAAGGTCACCTGATTTTGACTCAGATCTAGAAGAGGTAGAAACCCTATATTGTACAAATCATAAATCACAAATTACAACGAATTAGAGGTTTTCCTTTGGACACAAGGTACATGAAGATTTAATCTTCGACCTGTAAAGGTTTCAGATCTGAAAACATTGCCAAAACATATTTATAGAGAAAGTGCTACAATGATTGGTTTTTTCTATATCAAGCCCTAGCATCGTAAGTGCAACAAGTGTCATACATGCCATATCATGCCTTCTTTCAGGCTAGCTCTGATACCATGTTAAATTTTCAGAATTTACTTCAATCTGATCTAGGATATTAACTAAGAGAACAACATGTACAACAAATCTACAGCATATCATTCATGGACACAATAATGCAAGCACAGAAGAGACACAGAGTTTACTTGGGGAAAACCATAAAGGTGAAAAACCCCAATAACTTCCTCAGAGATAGATATAGCAATGATACAACCAGAATACAAGAGATAGTCTTCTCCTAATAGAAGAGCCTCCTCCTCCACAAGTGCGCCACTCTCCACAGTGTGAGTGAGAGAATAGAATGTGTAAAATGAGAGAGACACACTCTCTATTTATACACTAACTTGAATTGACCTTTACTCAACTAGGTCGGCCTCAACTTAACCACTTAACATAATGCTGACTAGGCCGACCCCCACTAGGGTGGTCTAATAACCCTTTGACCCACATGGCCGACCCCCAATAGGGTTGTCTAATAACCCTTTGACCCACATGACTTATACAGGACCGACCCCAACAAGGTGGTCTAATAACCCATCAAGTATAAGTTACAACACTTACAATATAAATGACGACACTTCCGTATAGAGGAATAATAACATCTCTATAGGAATACAATATACATATATGTGAAATAAATTCCGAAGCTACATATACATCAAAATTTATGTTATAACATCATCCATATACTTTCTCATAATATTTGGGAGCAATTGGAGCAATTTGGGGACCTAGAGCTCAAAACTAGTCAAAGGTCTAACTAGGAAAAAAAGTGAAAATTGTCATTTTAATAAAATTCCTAACAAGGGACATTACAGTGGTATCAGAGCACGATCTTGGAAAATAACATGGTTTTATATGTATGACGAAAAAAAGTTAGGGACCAATCTTATATATTGGAATCAGAAGTAATATTGTTGAAGAGGAGGAACTAGGAAAAAAAAGAAAGGAAAAAAAAAGTGAATTTTGAGAAAACTATGACTAGGGATAAAAAATGAACCTTAGAGGAGAATGAGGAGTTTATAAAATTACTGAAACCATCCTTTGAATACAAGTGGAGGAAACCAATGCAAGGGTTCGAATTGTTGGTTAGTCAACTTGAAAGCAACTTGGGAAAAAGAATGAGCAATGGTTTTGTTTTCAAGGAAAAGAAGGAAATGGATGAAATAATTGCCAAAGAGGAACCTCATGTAATGGTGGAACATGAGTTACATGTTGATATGCAGGTGCTTGAATATGCTACACTCAAACAAGAAGACGAACAAGCACTTGTCTTTGTTCAGATGGATTATGCATTGCCTCATGGGGAGAGCTACAATGCCTTGGAGGAGGCACATGATCTCACAATAGTTGGACCAGACTCAGTATCAACAATACCCTCCTCAACAGTATCCTCACCAACAATACCAACAGCCATAGCTGCAATTCCAAAACAATGCCTCACTTGTGAATGCACCACTTCGACCACAACTACCTGCACAACATAACCCAAACCCGAACAATAAAGCAGTCCATCAGTTTGAGACTGCCAACATGCCTGCGTATTCCATTTCCCAAGTTCCATGCAATGATATATGATTATGATCAGGGAGGGTAGTGGAACCCATCATCACTGAGGATGTTCCATCCCAGTGTCTGAAACTGGAGTGACTCAACACTATGAGAATATTGTTCATTCAGAAATCCCCATTATTGAGGATGATGACATTCCTACCGAAACAGTGGCTGAAACTCAGCAAGTAACGCATGATGAAGCACAACCTACACATTTGATGAGATAACCGCCATACCTTGAATGATTGGCCTTGTAGAAAACAGTGGAACAACCTCGATTCAATCTCTTAAGGGAATTGAAAAATTTGTAAGTCAAAATTCCACTATTACAAGCCCTCTATGACGTGCGCATTTATGCTAATACTGTTAGGGATATATGTGTGAAGAAACCAGGAAGAAGGCCTAGGGATCCTCCCACTATCCATGTATTGGGAAAACTTTCCGAATTGATAATGGGGAGGACTCCTATGGAAAAATATGATGACCCTGGAAATCCTACTGTTACAGTTCACATAGGAAACACACAAATTCCCAATGTATTGGTAGAATTAGGCGCAACTATTAACATAATGACCATAGAAACTGTGAAGAAAATTGGACTCACTACCCTTCGGCCAACCCCTACTATTTTGGAACTTGCTGACAGATCAACAATCAAGCCTGAGGGGATCCTAGATGACCTTGTAATCTCCATTGACTCATGGGAATACCTTGCGGATTTCTTGGTGTTACAGTCGAAATATCAGTTGGGGGGACACCCACTAATCCTGGGAAGACCATGGTTGGCCATAGCATATGATTGTATCAGCTGTCGGTCAGGATCTATGACCATCTCAGACGGGACTGAGATCAAAAGCCTAACCTTATATCGTCCAGCTCAACCAAACACAGAAGTTGAAACTCCACTTTGGGTAGATTTGGAGGAGGAGGAAGGTGTTCAACCGTTATTAACGATAGGGTGAGCTCTAACATTTAAAGATGAAACAGAGGATGATACCATTAACAATTTCATCAGTGAGCCCACGTCCCTCAATAAGCATGTCTATCAGATTCTCGACAGTACATTTGATGAGAAAGAAAAAGAAAATCTTACAGAAGAAAATCTAGTCAGTGATGCCAGTATAATTCTAGTACTCAAGAATTCGAAAAGTGTTCCAGTGGAAATTGAGCTGGGAAAAACATTGAACATCAATCCAAAGCTTACGCCCAGTGAGCTGGAAAAGCTAGTCACTTTGCTAAAACAACGAAGAGGAGCCTTCGCTTGGGAGTATATAGACATGAAAGGGATTCCTTCTAATCTGTGTACCCATCACATTTATATTAAGAGTGACTCCAGGCCTGTGTGTCAACCACAACGAAGGATGAACCCGAACCTAAGAGACATTGTGAAAGAAGAGATCTAAAAACTTTTGGAAGCAGGATTTATATACCTGATTTTAGATAGTGAGTGGGTTTCTCCACTCATGATTGTGCCAAAGAAGAATGGGAAATGGAGGGTCTGCGTGGATTATAGAGAGCTGAATAAGGAAACGCAGAAGGACCACTTCCCCTTACCTTTTATTGATCATGTCCTTGATACCTTGTCTAGGAAGAAGTATTTTTCCTTTCTGGATGGCTTTAGTGGCTACAACCAAATCCAGATTGCTCCAGAAGATCAAGACAAAACCACTTTCACCTGTCCCTGGGGAAATTTTGCATACCAGGCACTTCCTTTTGGGTTGTGCAATGCACCAGCCACATTTCAAAGAGTAGTGATTGGAATCTTTTTATAGATGGTAAATGATTGCATGGAGATATTTATGGATGACTTTACTCCATATGGTGATAGTTATGAAGAATCACTGAAAAATTTAGAAAAGTTCTTGAAATGCTGTGAACAAAGCCAGCTCTCTTTAAGCACTAAAAAGTGCCATATGATGATGAGTGAGGGCATAGTTCTGGGGCACTTCATCTCTTCTGATGGTATCCAGGTAGATCCATCGAAAATCAAGGTAATTGAAAATATACCAACTCCTGGAACACAAAAAGATGTACGTAGCTTCTTGGGGCATGCTGGCTATTACAGAAGGTTCATAGAATTTTTTTCCAAACTAGCTTCTTCTTTGTTTACTTTGTTGATGAAGGATGCACAGTTTTTTTGGAATGATGCATGCCAAACAACGTTTACTGAGCTTAATAAAAGGCTGTCTATAGCACCCATCTTACGAGGGCCCAACTGGGCTTTGCATTTTCATATTTCTTCAGATGCTTCAGACATTTCCATTGGAGCAGTTTTGGGACTGCAGGAAGGTAGTTATCCTCATGCAATTTATTACATTAGCAAGAACTTATCTCCTGCTGAACTAAACTATACTGTCACAGAAAAGGAATTCCTTGGCATAGTTTATTCCATCAACAAATTTAGACATTATATTACTAGATATTCCACTTTTGTGCATACTGATCATTCTGCTATCAAATATTTAATGAATAAACCAATCACGAATGCTAGAGTTACTAGATGGCTGTTACTATTACAGGAATTTGATATCACAATTATTGATAGACCAGGGAAGAAAAATGTTGTTGCAGATTTTTTATTTCGACTTACTAACAGTGATGACAATTTACTAGTCGAAGATTCCTTCCCTGATGAACATTTGTTTGCAGTATCAGCTCATTCCCCATGGTATGTAGATATTGCTAACTTTTTGGATACAAGTAAGCTTCCAACACATTTGTCGAAGAGAGAAAAAAGAAAGATCATACAACAGAGTGCTAGGTACTGCTGGATTGATGGCCATTTGTTCTACACAGGGCTTGATTTAGAAATCAGACAATGTGTTAGAGAAGATGAGATCTTTAGTATCCTTAGATATTGTCATGATGAGCCCTATGGGGGACATTTTGTTGACAAAAGGACAGGTCATAAGGTCTTGAGGATGGGTTATTTCCAACCCACATTATTCAGGGACACAAGGAAGTATGTTTAGGCATGTGATAGCTGCCAAAGGATGGGCCAACCCAATAGATTAGATGAAATGCCTTTGCAGCCATAGCTCTTGGTTGAACCATTTGATAGATGGCCTTTGGATTTCGTAGGGCCTATCAACCCTCCCTCAAAATAGAAAGTTCACATCTTGGTTTGTAGATATTACATGACCAAATGGGTGGAAGCTGTAGCCTTGGTTAAGGCTAATGATAAGGCTGTGATTGATTTCCTGTATGAAGAATTTTTTACTTGGTTTGGAGTACCCAAGGAAATCATCACAGATGGTGGACCGCAGTTTGTGTCTCACAAACTGGAAGAACTATTACAGAAATTTCATATTTAGCACAGAATAACCTCGCCATATCATCCATAGGACAATGGCCAAGTGGAGAGTTCAAACAAGGTCATTGAGGCTATTTTGACAAAGTCGGTGAAAAGCTATCGTAAAGATTGGGATGAGAGACTTCCAGAGGCACTATGGGCCTATCGCACTACATGGCGTAACACCACTGGTTTTTCCCCATATGAGTTAGTGTATGGTAAGAATGTTGTTTTCCCAAATGAATTTGAAATCATGACTTTGAAAACAGCTGTAGAAGCAAATCTGGATTTATCAAAACCACAGAGGAACTAATTGAATCAGCTTAATGAATTGGATGAAAAGCGCATAGTAGAAGTAAATAATACAACTTTAATCCAACATCAGCGCTCTAAGTGGCACGACAGATTCATAAAGAAGAAAGTCTTCCAGGAAGGAGACTGGGCTCTGTTATATGATTCACGGTTTAAGAGGGATTTCAAGGGCAAGCTATGCACTCATTGGTTGGGACCTTATCAAATAGATCGAGTATTTGACAATGGAACAGTTTAGTTGATCACCATTGATGAAAACAAGATGCCATCATTTGCAAATGGTCATCAACTGCGACTGTATCACAAACCGATCTCAAAGGATGCTTTCATTTCACATGTTGTAGCTGATCCAAATTATCAGTTAACACCAAGGCGGAGATTTTTCTCAACCCCTGTGAATTTTTAAGAACTGCAATATCCACACATAATTTGTACATAAATAATTTATTTTTCATTCTGTATTTTATCTATTTTTCATTTTGCACTTGATTGGGTTTGTTTTGAAGATTTGTGTGCATAAATTAATTGGAGGAACAATAGTCATGACTGGGCCAGACAATTGTAGGAACCTTACATTGTTTCCTGATCTAATAAATATCTTTTGAAGAAGATGGATGATTTGTTAGTTTTCAGTAGCCAGCTAAAAATTTGCCTGTTACTTGATTTTTCACAGCTGTGACTCCTTGCCTTGCTCATTCTTCCTATTTTTGCAGTTGTAACTCTGCCATTTTCCATTCACTTTACTTTTTCAGCAGCTGCGACTCGGCTACTTTTGCTTAGTTTACCAAGTTTTGTAGCTGCAAACTCCGTTGTTTTCATTCCTTTCACTTTTTTCCAGTAGCTACGACTCTGCTATTTTTGCGTATTCTGCCAAGTCTAGCAACTGCGACTCCGCTATTCCCATTTCATTTTCACCTTTTTCCAGCAGCTGCGACTCCGCCATTTTTTCCTATTCTACCAAGTCTAGCAGCTGTGACTCTGCTATTTCCATTTCATTTTTTCTTTTTTCCAGTAGCTGTGACTCCGCTATTTTTTCCTATTCTGCCAAGTCTAGCCGCTGCAACACCGCTATTCTTGCCTTTTTTCTAAATTTTTGCAACTGGAACTCTGCCATGTTTCGCCGAACTCTACTTAAATCCTCTTATTCGTCATCTGCAAATCTACTAGATTGTCTTCCTTTTGGAACAGTATTGCCGTCAATGATCTGACCTGGCTCGAATTTAAATGATGACTCCACAGTTCCATTCATAGTCTTTCAAGAATGAAGGAAATTATTGGGTTGTCTTGTTTTCCTATCAGCGTGAATGTACTTATTAGCTTGGTTGGCGGTGTGTTGTTGCTACAACATTCCCCCCCAATGTTTGAAAATATTGGGGCCCCTCCTTCTGCTTTTGAGTAGAAGTTTGCCTAAGAGTCTCAAGGCATCAGAGTCTTTCCTAACTTAGCTTCCCTAAAGAAAGGTCTTTTGCTTGCCTTACTCTTTGAGTTTATTTTCATTTTTTTTTGCTTAAGTAAAACTTAAGATTCTAAGCTGCAACGATGGAAGTCTTGAGCTAACTTTCCTACAACGGCATAAAAGTTGGTCCAAACTTTCCGAAACGGTGGAAGAAAAGGGTCAAGTCAAGTAATGATGGAAAACTCATCTTAAGCTTCTAAAAAGGCGAAACCTTTGACCAAGTGAGTCCGCGGTGGAAAAAATTCACCGAGTTTCTCCACAATAGTGGGAGAATTCGTATAAGCCTTACACAAACGATCGGAAACTTATGAATAAGTCACCTCAGCGGAAGGACTTGGCTATCTTTTCCACAATGGTGAAGGTTTTCAAGAAACTCTTCTACGACGACGGTTAGAATGGCACACTTTTCCAGAAGGACTCGGATAACTCTTCCGCAAAGGCAGGAAAACCTACTTAAGTTGATCGATGCATAGCATCACGCTTTCCCTTTGCAGAAAATCTCGGACAATCCTCCCGCAACGACGGGAAAACCCAGTTTCTCTCTCCGCAGCAGGCAGAGAACTTACCCAAGTCCTTTTGATTTTGGTAGTCGCATTTAATAAAAAAGTGTCGATTTGACCCCATCCGTACGCCGCATTAACTCCGTTAAATGGTATGCAACTACCCTATTAATGGCTGACACGTGTCAATTTATATATATAGGGCGTTAACCCCATTGAGTTTTCATTATTTCCACTGGTTAGAGGGCTCATTCCCGTTTTCATTCGAATTTGTAAGCACCTACTCCATGCTCATCGTTTTCGCGGTGGCATCGACATCTACTTGACATCATCTTCCAATAGGTTAGTACCCTGTCAAACCTCATGGACTAAATTGAAATAGTTGAGGTGAATGTTATGTTCTTGGTTCTGTTCGTATTATCCTAGCCATGGCATGTTGATTAGTTTAACCATGGCTGAAGCAACTCATGCCTATACTCATTTAAACGCACCAAAGCCTTGTTTTCATATGGACATGGACATCTCTGAGATCTTGAACAACCATTAAGCCATCAGTTTTGTAATCTCCAGACCAGCCCTGTCTATCCTTACGTGAAGAGCATCGGTATTATTACCCTGCTGTGAAGGTTTACGCTGTTTTTGCGCCATGAAACATAGTACTCATAATTGCTTTGTTTTTATGGGTTGTTATTATGAAATGCATGTCCCTTATTTTCATAGTTTCAATACAGAGACCTACATAAACATTTTAGTTTTGCATAAGGATTATGAAATAACATGTGATATAAATGTTTAAACTGAGATGGAAGAGCCATGTAAAGTTTGCTCAGCAGTGAAATGAATAGAATTAGAAGTTTTCAGTCAGCGTTTAGGCCTGAATAGTATGAGTAGAATGATAATTTGAATTGCTGACATTGCGCTGTATGCCTACAAGATTCTTCAAATGACTAAAGGTGGCAGTAGAAGGTCAAAGGATACCTACCCAGCTGATGACAATGCAAGGGTGGAGACTACATTCCAAGATACTAGGTGCACTACAGGCGTGCCCCCAGAAGTAAAATGAGGAGATGTATACCGTATGGTGAGAGATGAGGACTTCCCTGAGGCTCTTCTGGAAGAAGAATGTCTATATCGAAACATCAGAAACTCCTGTATATCCAAAGCCACCACTCATCCAGAGCTCTTCCCCTGCTGAGAAGTAATTAGATGGCTTCTGCGGCATGCAAATACCGAGACAAGAGTTCTTTCAGACAACAAAGGAGAATATTTCACTTCATTTCACCCATCCTATATCTCAACGGCTTATAAATTGCACAAGCCTCAGCAACGGCTAGATGATGCATGGCTAGAAGAAATCAAGATGGATAATCTGGAGATGGCTAGGAGACTGCTAATCTCAGGAAAGCAAATCAGAAAAAAGGATAGTGAGGAATATGAGGTTCAAAATATGAGGCCCCCTTTCAGATTGATCGCTCTCATGCTAAGCAGAATCTTTGGAAGACCCGATGGGACGATGTTTATGCTGTAATGGGTGCCCATCATCCACTATGTGGCGTTCAAAGGAACAATTTTTAACTGGGTTGATATTCTCTGAGACAGCTTAACATCAACTATAATTGTTGCACAAGAAGGGTTAGTGGAGAAAAGGGCAGAATGTTATATGTCATCCTACTTGATAGATTGTGTTGTGGCAAAGTGTCCCTTTTCCAAGTTAGGATGCATATGGAACTCGGCCGAGACCTCAGTATTCATCGCTTACAAAATCTTATGGGCTCAGAATTACAAAAGGCATTACAAACTCATTTGTGAGGAGTTTATCATGCCTCTATACGAATTAATGTTCAACGAGGAACCCAACTGCTTATCTGAGAACGCCATGGAAGTCATGGAGAACTATGGTGATTTTTATTATTCGTCAGAAGGCACCTACATAAGAATGTATGGAGGCTCTAAACCTCTGTATATCCTACCAAGATATGCCACTGACTATGTGGTCCACAAGGAGGTAGTGAGGCAAGTGTTCACTGATGGAATTGGTAGCACCTTGTACAAAGAAAAGAAGGAAAATTTCCCGCCTTTACCTTTCTATGTTGGGGCCTACAAGTTCTCAAGAATTGCAACTGTAGAAGAGTTCATTGCATAACTGAAAGAATTCCACTTCGGGGAAAGGATTTTTTGGAGGAACGATTGACAAGGCAAAGCGGCACGACATTGCAAAGAACTCCATGCCAACTTTGAATATGCCCACTATTATGATGAGGAAGAAGAAGCGTATCGAGGGGTCAGTAACATGACCAAACTACAGATTTGCCGACTAAGTAAAGTCAGGGCCAGTTCTAGTTCTAGTACTGTGAAGGGTGCAAAACAACAATAGGAAAAGGAAGTAGTAGAAGTTGCTCAAACTCTCTTTGAAGAAGAGCAAAGGCTCAAAGAAGCAGCCGAGAAAATCCAAAAGGAAGTTGAAAAGAGAGTAAACAAGGATAAAGAAGATGAACTTCAGAAAGAAGAAACTCAAAGGATTCAAGCAGCTGAAGATGAAGCGCGGAGAGTTCAGGAGGAGGAAAGAAGTAGGTTGGAAGGAATTTCCAAACAAGAGGAAGATGACAAACTGAGAAGGGAACAGGACGAAGAAGCGCAAAGAAAAGAAGAAGAAGAAAAGAAATCCAAAGAAGGTACTGACCCCAAAATCCCAAATACATAAGACTTGGATATGAATTCCCCCATAAGAAACCTCCCACTTGTCCCTGTTACACCTTCCAAGAGTATTACGGTGTCCCAATGGCATAAGTTTACTTATAACAAGAAAAGGAAATCCATTGTCAAAGAAACGGTGACCAGAATGAAGAGGCCTTTTCAACCAGATGTTGTCACCAGGCATGAAACCACAGTCATGCAAGATGCCCAACATGCGCACAAACTCATGAAATATATCTCTATGGCCTCTTTTCTATCAATAGCTGACAATGTAGACATTTTATTAGACAAGTTAGAATCAGAGAAGGAGAAAGGCCATCATCTACAGGAAAATTTGGTTAAAGAGCATAATTATTCAAATTTGATGGTTGATAAATGTGACACCCTTGTGCTAGAAAAGGGAGAACTTAACAAAATATTCCAGCATCTAGAAGTTGAAAAGAGAGCTTTGGTAATACAAATGAGAACTCTGGAGATGGAGAAAAGGGCTCTAGAAAGCCGCAACCTACAGTTGGATTCTGAGAAATTTGATACTGCCCAATAGATTGATGACCTAATAGAGAGTGTTGAGAAGCTGGAAGAAAAGGAAGAACTGCTAGAACACCAATTACAACTTGGAACCAACAAGGTTGGTGACCTGGGACCCTTTCATGTGTAGGCTTGTGAAATTATGAAAAGGATACATGAGATTCAAGAGCTCATGACGAAGGAAGTCTTCAAGTTGAAGGAAGTGGTGGCCAAGATCAAAGAAATAAATGATGAGGCCACTAGGTGTAGGAGAAAGTATGTACGTATTAGCAAGGACATTCGAAGGAAAATGGAATGGAGAGAGGGAAGATCAGGATTCCCAGAAAGACTCCCTCCTAAGTCCATCACCGGTTTCAAAGCAGATATCTGCCTCTTAGTGTTTTTCCAGAATTACAGAGTAAGGCTGAATGAAGTGGCCATGGTTACGCTTGAACAGTGTGGGAATTTGTATTTGAAAATACGAACCACCCAAGAAATTTTCCAGGTGAAAATGCCCCAAACCATAGAGGAGTTTCCAGACAAAGCCCAACGTTTGCCTGATCTAAGGGAGGGTTTGAATGCTAAAATGGACTATGTAAGGAAGGTAGATGCTTTGACCTCAGATGACCTCCACGATTGGATTGGCCAGGCTATAGTTCGCACACATATCCTAAATGAGAGTCTCCAAGTTACAACAGTAGAAGTAGCTAATCTTGAAGAAGAGCTGGCCAAGCATGAAGTTTCTCTGAAAACCATGCTTCCCCTTGATTCAAACAATATCATAAAAGAGACCAGTCTCTAGGTGAAGCATATATCAGAAACGGATAGGATACTAATAGCAAGAACACATCAAGTAATAGCCGGAGGAGCATAGGCATCGACTTGAATGGAATTCCCAGCAGCAGCAGTGGCTCAAACCACAACAGGAGTACCAACTTCAGCAGAAATTCCCAAGTCAACGAAGGCATCAGTTCATAAATAATATACCTTTGTCTTTTTTCTTGGGTTTGCAATCAACGTTTCTTCCTTTAGTCTTCCTATGTGACATTTGGGCCTCCGTCACGTTCATTTTTGTAGTATTTTTGGGTTTTATTCTTTTTTGTGACATGGACACTACAAGACAAATTAGAGGAATATGGATGGTTGGGGTATATGTGGAAGCTCTTGGAGCATTTTGTAAAGCTATATATAGCTGAGTAGAAGAGAATATAAGGACTTTTGTCAGGTGGAAGGACATTTCTGTCTTGTATGTGAACTATTTATTCTACATGAATAAGAAAATCGTTTTTGGCCTATGGAAACCAACGCAAAATTTTGCTTGGCATTGTGTTGGATAATTGTTGAACTATTTATGCATCTTTCATACATTTTATGTGAGATCTTTCCTGGCTATTGTGAATTAATTCTTTGTTATGAATGATTTCATTTCCTTTGCAAAATTTTTGTGTTAAATGGGTAATAGAATGTTTATCTTTATCAAAGCTATCTTTGATAATCTTTATTTTTTTTGCTGTAAATGCTTCTATTCAATTTAACAACTATCTGTGAAGTTCTTGGTCGCATTTCCAGTTAATTACTCACCCTTTAAAGTATTGCTCCTTGCAAGGATAGGTTAATTTAGATTTAATTAGATTAGGATATGTTTGTTTAACACATACATTTAATTTAGGGCACATGCATATCATCTTAAACATGAAATATATAAATGGTGGATCGAGTCGCAACTGGTAAAATAAACAAATCTTAAAACTTATACGGTAGCCAGATTGTTAACTGGATGGATTCCCTACACCAAACGGTGGGCGATCTAATTAGGATCGCTTACTGGGGAGAATCCCTTGTTGATTGATGCTACGATTTTCGAGGCATCAACAGTTTTTGGCGCTAGAAGGAGGGCCACCAGTGCATGGCTAGTAGAAGAGACCCTTTTGTTAGAAACTTTTCCACTGAAAACCCATTTGAAACAGTTATCCCAGACATTCCATATCTGGAATCAAGAAATCAAGAAAATCCTAATTCTGAGACAAAACAGCAAGAAACATTGTATGTCATCCCTTTTGAGGAAGTAAATCGCTTCAGAAGACATACTCGCTCCTACATTAGAAGTCTTCTAGGACTAACCGCAGTTCCTCTAGTACCTAGAATCCGAGCTCCTAAAAAAAACCCCCAGTGTATAAGGGAATCCGTTCTCGTTCAAAGTCTAGAAGAATTATTAGATTTATGTCTAAAAGAAATCATCGAACTTTTTGACGAAGTCAGACCCGAGACTCCCACAAATCAAGAACAACGGCACACTCCAAGGCATACTCCTCATAACTCACCACCGCATACACCACCATGTTCTCCATCAAGCGTCGTGGCCACACCTGCATGGAGAATGAGAGGAGCATTAAATGTAGTTGGACCATTCCATGATTTGGCAAAAAACCCAGAAAAGGTTTTGCCTAAGTATGACCCTGGCAAAGGGATTTCTGCTGAAGATCACCTTAAAATTTTTTATTTAGCTCTAAATCTTCTAAATGTGGAATACAAAGACGTGGTCTGTCGCCTTTTGTTGGTTTTGGATCCAGATCTTCTAGTCTCATAGATGATATTGTATCAGCCGTGTTTGTACCCCAGTTTTATATGATATGTAGGTGGACTGTACAGTCACCCCAGCGGGGGGGTGTGGGGGCGCATTGCCCCCCCACGGGGTTCCAGGGGGGACCATCCCCCCTGGCTGGGGTGTCCGGGGGTAGCACCCCCGTAGAAAATATTTGGGGTTGTTTTCGCGAGCTGTTTTATGGGCCCATGGTTTTGGGTATCCCGTGGTATTTTCCCATTGTATTTCCCTTATAAAATAAAGACATTGTAATACGGCTAGGGATGATGATGTATTAGGTTTTATGCATTGTAAAGATCTCTGAGATCAGGAGAGAGACTGTGAAATAGAAAAGAGGAAGTGCAGCGGTTGTGCTGCGGGTTGTATCCCTTCACCTTGTTGGATGGTAATAATAATAAGGACTGGAAAATTCAGTGTGGACGTAGCCCAAGTTGGGTGAACCACGATATATCTGTGTTTCTCTTGTAATGTGTATGTGTGATTATATTTTCATTTCTGTTTATTGTTATTGCTCTGCGATCCTGTTTTTCTAACAATTGGTATCAGAGCCAAAGGTCTATTTGGCAGTTAAACCTGCAGGAAGCTATGGTTTTTGGTTTGAGTGGGAGCAATGGAAGAAGAAGCAAAGTTTAAGGTCGAGAAGTTTAACAGCCAAAACTGCGAGTTATGGAAGATGCAAATGGAGGAATATCTGTACCAGAAGGATCTATTCCTACCGTTGGGAGGAAAAGAAAAGCAGCCGACGACTATGAAGGATGAAGAATGGGAGGTTCTTGACAGAAAGGCTCTGGGAACAATACGGTTGAGCTTGGCTTCGTCGGTGGCTTTCAATATCTCAAAAGAAACGAAAACAGAGGGTTTGATGAGTGCATTGGGTAAGCTGTATGAAAAACCCTCGACCTCCAACAAGGTATTTCTAATGAAACGTTTATTTAATATGAAGATGTCAGAAGGTGGATCTGTTACCGATCATTTAAATGAGTTTAATACGGTTACAAATCAACTAAGTTTTGTAAGTGTGAACGTTGATGATGAGGTTAGGGATCTTCTAATCTTGTGTTCATTGCCAGAAAGATGGAATAGCTTGGTCATGGTTGTAAGTAACTCTGTCTCTGGTTCAAACACCTTGAAATTTGATGATGTTATTGGTGTTATTCTTAGTGAGAAAATGCGAATAAAAAGCACAGGTGAGACATCAGGTAATGTGTTGACCATGGAGAGCAGGGGAAGACAAAAGGAGAGAGGAAAGAGCCAAGGTAATCATGGAAAGTCTAAAACAGGAAGATCCAAGTTCAGATTGGGAAATATAGAGTGTTGGAACTGTGGAAAGAAAGGACATCTAAAGAAAGACTGCAAATCTCTAAAGAAGAAAGGAGATGCACAAAAGGAAACTACCCACGAAGCAAATGTAGCAGGTGATGTGTTACAAGATGCTTTGATTCTTGCATTAGATAATACTAGTGATTATTGGGTAGTAGATTCAGGAGAATCATGTCATGCTACACCCCATAGGAAATATTAATTTCATGAGTATGTTCCTGGCGACTTTGGACATGTTTTATTGGGTGATGATGAGCCATGTAAAATTGTTGGAATGGGTAAGGTATGGATAAAAGTTAAGAATGGAACTGATTGGTTGTTGAAAGAAGTTAGGCATATTCCTGCTATGAAAAGAAATATGATCTCAACAGGGCAGTTGGGAGATGGCGGCTGTCTATCTACGTTTGGAGAAAAGTGGTGGAAGATCACTAAAGGATCAATGGTGATAGCAAAAGGAGACAGAGTAGGTACGTTGTATTTATGTCCTCATAATACTGACCATTCTATCTCTTTAGCTTTCACAGGAACAGATACAGCGTTGTGGCATCATAGGCTTGGCCCCATGAGTGAGAAGGGGATGCAGATTCTCCACTCAAGAAAGTTGCTTCCGGATTTGAAGCAGGTAAGTTTGGAATTCTATGAAAACTGTGTTTATGGAAAACAAAAGAGAGTCAGATTTCTCAGGGTTGGGAAACAGAAGAAGATTGAAAAATTAGAGCTTGTGCATACAGATGTATGGGGACCGGCTCAAGTACAATCTCTTGGTGGCTCTCATTATTATGTTACATTTATTGATGATGCAACTAGAAAAACTTGGGTTTATTGCATTAGACAGAAATCTGATGTGTTTGCTACTTTTAAGAATTGGAAAGCTTTGGTTGAGAATGAGACAGGAAAAAGATTGAAGTGTCTCAGATCTGATTGTTAGCACTCCATAAATTTTGTGCTTGAATTTATTTCGATAGCATCAACATGCAAAACAAAAGATTTTCCATGATGGAGGTTTTATGAAGAAGAAATGTTTCGACAAAGTTAAAACTTTATGAAAGTTTTTTTTAAAGGTTTTAAGTCATCGACTTTATAAAAAAAAAGGAAGGCCTAAAGATGTGTCAAAATTTTGCCCAAGTGAAAAGGACTTAGAAGAAAGATTGTTAAGTGTATAACAATTATAATAAAATCGACAAACAAAAACCCACAAATGCTATAGTCCGATGATAAATATTAAAAGGGTTAAACTCCAGCTAAGATCCGACGGCGGAGATGTTACACGCAAGGATCAACGGTCATTGCGAGATCCCGCATCAACAAAACGGCATGATTGCAATGTATTGTAAGTGGTCACGAACGAAATACCACGGGAGCACGTGGCACGTTATTATTCATCTACATCAACGCGATGATGGTATTATAAACCACCTTCCGCCCATGCGGAACCGCCATTCTCGAAGGTAAAGCGCCCAATAACACGTGCTATGTGTTATTAAGAGTTGTGCGCGGTGGGGTATATAAACACCACAATTATTTCTTGCTCAACCAATGTGGGATATATCCCATAGAGAAAATCAAATGGGATAAGTATAACACGTTTTTGAGAAAATGCCTGTTTTAGTCACCATTGTCTAGAAGCTGTTTCCGCCAAACCGAGAGGAATTTTTGGAAATGGAGAGAGGTTTTTCTTCAGCACGGGCCAATATTCAAAAGCCACTCTCATTTGTTACATAGGTGTTACGGTTTAAGAGAATCGAAGTCATCTTCACGGGGCAATTTTCCAGAATTTCAGTTTACTGTTTTAGTCATTAACTTCAAAGAGATGTTTCTTCCAAATGAAGATGAATTTTCAGAAACTGAAAGAGGCTTTTCTTAAGCACATGCCCAGTTACAACAACCTCTCTCAAAATGTACACATCTATCTCCATTTGAGATATACAGCCAGGTCGTTGAAGCCTATTTTTCAGCAAATTTACTTCCCGAATTAAAAAAAATAAGGTGTAACTGTTTCTATTTTTAGAGTTTCAGTTAGGTTTTGAATTCACGATTAGGTATAGGTCATCTTTCTATATATTGATATGTAAAAAACATGTAAAGGGGAGGATTCCCAGGAACGAAAGTGTCCATTCTGGGTTTTTGAAGTGTTTTTCAGAAATTAATAAAGATTTCAGAATGAAGCAGATTTCATCAAAGATTCATGAGTTGTTTTCAAAATTACAGTCCGTATTCCTCTTTTTCTTTACATGTGCATGTCAAAGTTTCTTTGTCATTCTTTCCATTATGTCATTTTCTTCTATGCTTGATGAAATTCTTAAAAAAATTGGGATTCATACTTGCTATGCCTCAGTTTATCGCATTCAAGTATCCACCTGCTTCTCCAAAGTTAACAGTGGATTCATCTGAAAATTGATGCCCGTTGTTGATGGATTGTCATTAATTCTTTCCTGTCACCTGCAAAATATTATTGACTGTAATAAAACAACTATCTTGCCTTTCTACAAAAGTTTGTTTGGCTGCTGATTTGTATTTTTTTGTTTCTCGACTCCATTGCCCAATGGTATCTTATTCTTGTTTATCTAACCACATCATTAAAAATCCATAAGTTTTTATTGTTATTTTACAAATTGGCCCTTGAGTTTCATTGTCGAACTGCTGTCGAGGTGACATTGGATGGCAGATTTGCTGAGAGAGCCCTCTCTGGCTGAAGGAGGCCAAATTTCAGTCTAAAGATTGGTTTGAAATAGGTTACCTCAGGGTTTCTTTGATACAGCCCAAGGAAAATCTGAGTGCTAACATTTTGGCGCCGTTACCGAGGATCGAAGGTTTCATTTTCCTTGGGTATGAACGACAAAGTTTCCAGCTCTGATGGTTGACGGTGAACAACGGTCAGATATCAAGCAGGCTGTGCATCTTTCACCTGGCGACTCCATCTTTAAAGAATCCAGTTTTCAAAAATTTCATGGCGACTCCACATTAAAGAAATCCAATTTTGCATTGGTTCACAGGATAGTCTCCTCAGCTTTCAAATCAGAATCTAAAGTTCCAGTATTTCGAGATGGCCTCATTATTAAGAAGGTATGCTCCTATGAGCAGGTCTCATATTCTTGGTTTTCCGAATCAAATTCCTAAAATTGATTGGCAGTCTTATTTGCCTAAATTCAGAGATGAAAATAATGATAATGCTGCTTTACATTTAATGAGATTTCACATAGATGTGCACAAGCTGAAGATTAGGTTTCATGAGGATTGTCTTATGAAGATTTTCATGGCTTCTTTAGAAGGAAAAGCAAGGGATTGGTATGAAAGTTTAAGACCTGGTAGCTTGTTTTATTTAAAAGATTTTCACATAGCATTTTATGAGCATTATGCAGTAGATTTTCCAGCTTTGTCTTTAGTGGAAGATTGCTGTGATCAATTTGAAGGTTTCATACAGTACCTCGAAAGTATTGATGAAGATCTGGAAGGTATGAATGATGAAGACTTGTCAGAAATATTTTATCATTTTTCTTCGCAAGTCCATGGCCATGATGATCAAGAGGAGTTTGCTGTAGATGAGATCAATAAAGAATCGATAGTAATTTCCCATGATCCCTCTTTGAAAACAAAGGTTGAATCATCTGCTCCTTCGTATACAAATGAAGAATACATTTAGCATCAATCTGCAGAAGAAGAAGAAAACAATAGTTTTTTGATTTAGGAAATGCACAGACCACCTCCTCTTTTAACGGAAGAAGAAATAGATCAACTCCTGCAGAGTCATGTTACAACCCCTGCTTATACAGATTTGCGGTCTTCACATAGTCCGGGATATGTATGTGAAACTTCTTCCATTTTTGGGCATGTGAATCTGAAATTAAATGGTGACAATCATGAGGATCTTTTGAAGGAATCCATTAGTGATGATGATTCTCCACAAGAAAATCAGGTTTTAGACACCCTGTTCTTTCATCAACAAGATAGAGCTGTCATATTTAATGATCTTGCAGAGTGTTCACTATTTGAAGATGCTTTAGAGTATGAGGTTAATCATTCATTTCTGGAAAAGAAAGTTAAGGAAGAAAGAACATTTCAGCTCTCCTGTCAAATTGCAGAAAATCTGAAGGTACTTCAAATTCAAATAAAATCTATATTCTTTGATCCTATAGCTGAGTATATGGAGAGATTTCGCAGTTTTGATTTGCAGCTAGGTTTTTATTTTGAGAATAAAGATTATCAATGGTTGCCTATACTGTCATATTTTCTGTTATTGGCTTATTTCGAACACGGAAAAGGAGTTAGATTGTTTGGAAACCTAATGGATTGGCTTCACTGGTGTTTCCGAATTACTTGATTGATGGAAAGTGTTTGATATTCTAAAAGTAGGGTAGGTAGGAGAAATAAGTTTGCCAGGCCAGCAGTCTTCAGTATGTAGAGTATTGTCTTCAGTGCAGTTTCAGCATGTGAGTTTTCAATTTTCTATAGTTAAGAGGTTTTCGGTTACAATTTTGGATGGAGGACTGGTTAATGGTTACAGGTTGCAGTTTTCAGGATTGGGAGCCGCCCAATGGTAAGGCACATGCTCTATGGTGTTCTTTGCTGCCTCGCTGGAAGGACAGCATCCCCAGTAGGAGCCAGTTGTTAGCACTCCATAAATTTTGTGCTTGAATTTATTTCGATAGCATCAACATGCAAAACAAAAGATTTTCCATGATGGAGGTTTTATGAAGAAGAAATGTTTCGACAAAGTTAAAAATTTATGAAAGTTTTTTTTAAAGGTTTTAAGTCATCGACTTTATAAAAAAAAAAAGGAAGGCCTAAAGATGTGTCAAAATTTTGCCCAAGTGAAAAGGACTTAGAAGAAAGATTGTTAAGTGTATAACAATTATAATAAAATCGACAAACAAAAACCCACAAATGCTATAGTCCGATGATAAATATTAAAAGAGTTAAACTCCAGCTAAGATCCGACGGTGGAGATGTTACACGCAAGGATCAGCGGTCATCGCGAGATCTCGCATCACCAAAAGGCATGATTGCAATGTATTTTAAGTGGTTGTAGAAGAAATACCACGGGAGCACGTGGCACGTTATTATTCATCCGCATCAACGCGAGGATGGTATTATAAACCACCTTCTGCCCATGCGGAACCGCCATTCTCGAAGGTAAAGCGACCAATAGCACGTTCTATGTGTTATTAAGAGTTGTGCGCGGTGGGGTATATAAACACCACAATTATTTCTCGCTCAACCAATGTGGGATATATCCCATAGAGAAAATCAAATGGGATAAGTATAACACGTTTTTAAGAAAATGCCTGTTTTAGTCACCATTTTCTAGAAGTTGTTTCCGCTAAACCGAGAGGAATTTTAGGAAATGGAGAGAGGTTTTTCTTCAGCACGGGCCAATCTTCAAAAACCTCTCTCAGGTTTTACACAGGTGTTATGGTTTAAGAGAATCGAAGTCATCTTCACGGGGCAATTTTCCATAATTTCAGTTTACTGTTTTAGTCATTAACTTCAAAGAGGTGTTTCTTCCAAATGAAGATGAATTTTCAGAAACTGAAAGAGGCTTTTCTTCAGCACATGCCCAGTTACAAAAATTTCTCTCAAAATGTACACAGCTATCTCCATTTGAGATATACAGCCATGTCTTTGAAGCCTATTTTTCAGCAAATTTACTTCCCGAAATAAAAAAAAATAAGTTGTAACTGTTTCTATTTTTAGAGTTTCAGTTAGGTTTTGAATTCATGATTAGGTATAGGTCGTCTTTCTATATATTGATATGTAAAAAACATGTAAAGGGGAGGATTCCCAGGAACGAGAGTGTCCATTCTGGGTTTTTGAAGTGTTTTTCAGAAATTAATAAAGATTTCAGAGTGAAGCAGATTTCATCAAAGATTCATGAGTTGTTTTCAAAATTACAGTCCGTATTCCTCTTTTTCTTTACATGTGCATGTCAAAGTTTCTTTGTCATTCTTGCCATTATGTCATTTTCTTCTATGCTTGATGAAAGTCTTAAATAAATTGGGATTCATACTTGCTATGCCTCAGTTTATCGCATTCAAGTATCCACCTGCTTCTCCAAAGTTAATAGTGGATTCATATGAAAATTGATGCCCATTGTTGATGGATTGTCATTAATTCTTTCCTGTCACCTGCAAAATATTATTGAGTGTAATAAAACAGCTATCTTTCCTTTGTACAAAAGTTTGTTTGGCTGCTGATTTGTATTTTTCTATTTCTCGACTCCATTGCCCAATGGTATCTTATTCTTGTTTATTTAACCATATCATTAAAAATTCATAAGATTTTATTGTTATTTTACAAATTGGCCCTTGAGTTTCATTGTCTAACTGCTGTCGTGGTGACATTGGATGGAAGATTTGCTGAGAGAGCCCTCTCTGGCTGAAGGAGGCCAACTTTCAGTCTAAAGATTGGTTTGAAATAGGTTACCTCAGGGTTTCTTTGATACATCCCAAGGAAAATCCGAGTGCTAATGGAGGTGAGTACTGCAACAAGGAGTTTTATAGTTACTGTTCATACCATGGGATTCATAGAGAGAAGACAGTCCCAGGAACACCAGAGGAAAATGGTGTGTCAAAAAGGATGAACAGAATGATCATGGAGCGTGCAAGGTGTATGAGACTGCATGCAGGGTTGCTCTTACAGTTTTGGGCGGATGCTGTAAATACTGTTGTTTATTTAATAAACAAAGGACCTTCAAGTGCTTTGGATGGTGGTATTCTAGAGGAAGCATGGACAGATAAAAAGGTAAACTACTCATTTCTGAGAACGTTTGGTTGTGAAGCATTTGTCCATATAGATAAAGAAAATAAAACAAAGCTTGAAGCTAAATCTAAGAAATGTACCTTTATTGGATATGGGGTTGATGAATTTGTTTATCGTTTATGGGATTATAAAAATAACAAAATCATCAGGAGTAGAGATGTGATATTCAATGAAAAGGTCATGTATAAAGATCAGTTGCAGGGAAAGAAACAGGAAAAGGAAAACACAGAGTAGATAGTGCTTGATGAAATTAAAGAAAATGAAGTTTCGAAGGTGCCATAAAATCAAGAGCAGCAGCAAGTACCTGAAACTCCTGCAACTGTAAGAAGATCTACCAGGTTAAGTAGACTCCCTGAACGATACTCTCCTTTAATGTATTATTTATTGATGACTGATTCTGGTGAAACAAAATGTTATGAAGAAGCAATGCAGGTGGAAACTAGAAAGAAGTGGGAGCAAGGCATGAATGAGGAGATGGACTCATTGGTAGGAAACCAGACTTGGTATTTGGTTCAGTTTCCTGCTGGTAAAAGAGCATTGCAAAACAAATGGATTTACAGGTTGAAGGAAGAAGAAGGAGGTAAGAAGCGGTACAAGGCCAAACTTGTTGTAAAGGGGTTTGCACAGAAGAAAGGTATAGATTTTGATGAAATATTTTCTCCTGTTGTTAAGATGATTTCAATTAGGACTAGCTTAAGTCTAGTGGCGGTAGAAGATTTGCATCTTGAACAGTTAGATGTAAAAACAACCTTCCTCCATGGGGATTTAGAGGAAGAAATATATATGCAGCAGCCACAAGGGTATGAGTTCAAAGGTAAGGAGGATCTAGTATGCAGGTTGAAAAAGAGCTTGTATGGCTTGAAGCAAGCTCCAAGGCAGTGGTATCTAAAGTTTAACAGGTTTATGACAGAACAAGGTTATAGTAGCTGTCATTTTGACCATTGTGTTTATTTCAAGAAGCTAGACAATGGAATATATATTATCTTGTTATTGTATTTGGATGACATGCTTGTTGCAGGGTCTGACATGCAGGATATAAATGTACTCAAAAGGAAGCTAGCTAATTCATTTGTGATGAAGGATTTGGGTGCTGCAAAGCAAATCCTTGGTATGAGAATAACGAGAGACAGGAAAAATTGCAAATTGACATTGTCTCAAAGTGAGTACATACAAAAGGTGTTGGAGAGGTTCAGAATGCAGAATGCAAAACATGTAAGTACACCTTTGGCTAGCCATTTCAGTCTAAGTAAGGAAATGTGTCCTAAGAGACAAGAAGAGACATATTACATGTCCAAGATTCCCTATCAATCGGCAGTTGGCAGCTTGATGTATGCCATGGTGTGCACAAGACCAGATATTGCACATGCAGTGGGAGTTGTGAGCAGATATATGAACAATCCAGGTAAAGAACATTGGAAGGCAATACAGTGGATTCTTAGTTATTTGAGAGGTACTACCACTGAGGCATTATGTTTTGGAGGTTCAGACACTGTTCTATAGGGATATGTGGATGCAGATATGGCAGGTGACAAGGATAGCAGGAGGAGCACCACAGGGTATGTGTTTACTGTAGGTGGAACAACAGTAAGCTGGATTTTGAAACTACAGAAATTTGTTGCACTTTCAACAACAGAAGCAGAGTATGTTTCCATTACAAAGGCTAGTAAAGAGATGATTTGGTTGGAGAGGTTTATGGAGGAAGTGGGTATGAAGCATAAGGATAGCAGATTGTATAGTGACATCCAGAGTGCCATTCACCTTGCAAAGAACTCAGCATTCCATTCCAGGACTAAACATATACATCTCAAGTACCATTTCATATGCTTTGTTTTGGAAGATGAACTGTTGAAGCTGGAAAAGATACATACTAGCCAGAATCCTGTAGACATGTTCACAAAGGTATTGACCAGAGATAAATTGAGTTCGTGCTCGGTTTAAGTTGGCCTTCTAGCATGAAGGTGAAGAGGAGAAATTTTCCAAGTCCAAGTCCAGCAAGTGCAGCAGCGGTGGAGTTGCTGTGGTCAGTCTCCAAGTGGGAGATTGTTGGTTGTGGAGCCAGATCTTCTAGTCTCATACATGATATTGTATCAGCCGTGTTTGTACCGTAGTTTTATATGATATGTAGGTGGACTGTACAGTCACCCTAGTGGGGGGGTGTCGGGGGGCATCGCCCCCCCACGGGGTTCCAGGGGCAGCACCATCGAAGAAAATTTTTGGGCCTGTTTTCGCCAGTTGTTTTGCGGGCCCATGGTTTTGGGTATCCCGTGGTATTTTCCCATTGTATTTACCTTATAAAATAAATACATTGTAATACGGATAGGGATGATGATGTATTAGGTTTTATGCATTGTAAAGATCTCTGAGATCAGGAGAGAGACTACGAAACCGAGAAGAGGAAGTGCAGCGGTTGTGCTGCAGGTTGTATCCCTTCACCTTGCTGGATGGTAATAATAATAAGGGATGGAAAATTCAGTGTGGATGTAGCCCAAGTTGGGTGAACCATGATATATCTTTGTTTCTCTTGTAATGTGTATGTGTGATTATATTTGCATTTTTGTTTATTGTTATTGCTCTACGATCCTATTTTTCTAACACCTTTTTCCTTACACTTTCGAAACCAAAGTATATTCCTGGTATTTTAGTCTGCAAGCTAATTAGATAACAAGTTGGGAAGATTTTGAGAAGTGTTTTCTAAAAAAGTATGGAAATCAGAAAACTATGGCTATTCTTATGAAAGAATTGTTGTCTATGAGAATGGAAAAGAATGAGAAAGTCCAAGAGTTTAATCAAAGATTCATGACACTGTTAAATAATTTTAGTGATGCAACAAATACTCCTTAGGAATGCTTGGTAGAGTATTATACCAGAGCTCTTAAATCCCCACTAGCAATGTTCGTCAAGAGAACCAAAAAGGTTACCCTGACAAATTTTTTTGAAGAAGCCAAGAAAGTAGAAGAAGAGGATGACAACATCGCCAAACATGCTCTAGATCTAGAGGTCAAGCCAACATCCATTAAGAAACCTTTCTTGTTAACTAGGGATAAAGAAGAACCTGCAACAGATTTAGAAAATGTCATAAAAATGATGCAAAAACTTTCCAATAAGATTGTAGATCTAGAAAAGGATAAGGCAACTAGTTCTTCAAAGCCACATTTCAAGCAATTCTATAAAAAGAAATGATCAGTCAAACCCACTGGTAAACAATTCTGCTGTACTAAACTTAAATGAAATAGGCATGGACAACTTCTGCACTTCCCATCAAGAACAACACTCGGAGAAAAGCTTCCCACAGTGGATCAATTTAATGAGTTTAGTAATGAACCAAATGTTAGATGCACAAATGCTTGAGCAAACAAATCCCCAACAAGAACCAATTCCTGAGAGGGAAGAGCTTGCTCCCGACACTACGATGATCCTTTGGGATTGGAATCCTACCCAAGAGCCATCTTGTGAATATTTCATAGATGAAGTGCAAACATCATCTATTAACATCACTACCATAAGTAAAGGCCCAGTGATTGATCCGACAATAGAAGCACTTAAAGCTAGATCGAATCAAATACCGAGGCGGCACATAACTGTCATTCCTCCCCAACCCAAGACAAACCTGGCAGTCGCTCCTACGTTGACTAAAGAACCAAACTCAGAAATAATCAAACAACCACAAGATTCTTTAAACAAAACATAAAATCAATCGAAAATTTCGAAGGAATGTGACATGAGCTATGATATAATTGAAGATATTAAGAAAACAAAAGCAAACATTTCCATTTTTTATATGTGTAGCTTGCCGCAACAAATAATGAGACTGATAGAGGCCTTTGATCCACAAACAAGTGCCTCATTAGAAAACACTGATGAAAACTCATAAATTCATGAAGCAAGTATTGGTGGAAAATCAAAATCTTAAACTCTACCTTTCCTCTAAACCTTTGATATTTTTAATCACAATGTGCATAATTTTTTGGTAGACTCAGGTGCTAGTTCGAATGTCATTCCTCTGTCAATTTTCAAAAGTATTAATCGACAACCGATCCCATCCCCATCTCAAATCATTCAATTATATAGAACTGCTGTCAAGGTTATTGGTGAATTGAAAGATGTACTTATTAGGTTGTCATCCGATTCTAGGGCATGTCAATTCATTGGTATAATGGTGGTCGATATCCCTGAGGCATATGGTTTAATTTTGAGTAGGGGCTAGTTTGCAAAACTGAATGGTTATTTTGCAAAGGATTGGTCTCATTTGTGGCTGCCCTATCAAAATAGGCAAAATCAAATCAAGATATTAAGAGAGCCACACATGAAACAAAATGTCACTCAACTAGAAGAAAAAAATGAAGTTGTAGCTTTTTCATCTTCAGTGTTAGGGAACTATTTCTTAGAAATCGAACCTGGGAATTATCAATCAGAAGATGTTAGCCATGATTCAGACAAACAGTCCGATCTCTTTCATTTTTCACGGATTGATGATATTGATTGTAACATAGTAAATTTAGTTACTAACTTAAATAGCAATAGTACTAACTTAGTTAAAAAAGAAGATACTTTTTGGACTCTCTACTTTGACAGCTCCAAAACAAAAGAAGGATCAGGAGCTGGTTGTGTTGGCTATACAATGCTAACCAAAGGTTTTTTGAAGACCCATGTTCTGCGTGTTTACCTTAAACCAACAAAGCCCCTTCGCACCAACCCTTTCGGCAACAACCCGCGAGCAGGATGAGGTCTCACCCGAGGTGTTTCTAATGGAGCATTGTGGACTCAGATGTCCACAGTGAGTGATGATTTGATGACTGTGATGAAGTTTGCAGCAGCGCAACGGTTGTGTGCTATCATGGTTGGACTATGCGGCGATGGCCAACACCGCGGTCTGCACCACTACCTTCTTCCTTTGTGTGGGGCTTAATACTACACTATGAACATGGCCAATTGAATTCCTATATCTGGACTAAGTGCAAAATGCTTAAGGCAGTGAGTTGAATACCACTTATCCACTTAGTCATTCACGTAACTAACTTACTACTTAATGCTCATAACGCACACTTAGAATGTTACTATTTTAAGCATAAACCTCAGGTGCAAAATAATTGTTATACATTCATCGACTACATCCATTTAAACATGTAGACAACTTTCCCCATGCTCAAGCAAATGATAGATTCACTGTCCTTAGAAGCAAAGCTAATACTAACCATACATCCATTCATGCAGACCTAACATATCATTCCATACTCTCTTGATGGCGAATGCATATAAAAGCCTTCTCATAATAGATTGTAAGCCAATATTCAGACGTCCAACTACAGAAACAGATAAATATAAACACACATATAAAAATTTAGTTACTCAACACGCCATTTAATGTGGTTCACTCCCCCGTATGGGAAGCCATGTCCACAATAACTATGTTTGATATTTATTTTAAGGAAGGGTTCACAGTTCTTAGCTTTGCACTTAGCTGCGGATCTCTTCTTGCTCAGATAGGTCTCTGCACACTCAGCTGCAGAGACTTTACAATATTTTCTTCACTCAAAAGATATTACAATACAATATGGCCAGAATGACCATTCTTTCTTGTCTTGAGCAACTAACCAAAAACTCAACAACCCCTAAATTACAACAACAACCCTTCACCAACCCTTCCTATACAAAATCGTCTTCTTACCATAGATCACGCCCGAAGGTCGTGTCTTTACAACATTGAAGACCAAAACCCTTAGGGTTTCCAAACCACTACGGTCCCTCTGAACCATCATGCATGATTCTGGTAGCTATCCTACTGTTGTGGCAGTCCTCCACGCCTTAGATCCGTTGCTTTTAGCCTTCCTTTTGTGTGCACAGCAACAGGTCATCTATTTCGAGCCGCCCTTCCAATAACGGACTCATGCAACTGGCTCAGCTCCCAGTCGCTTTCCCTGTAGGCCGTCCGTCCTCTAATGGCCATGTACAACTGGCTCAGCTCTAGTCATTTTTCACCTGCCATTTTCCTCTTAACCATCACGTACTCTGTTGTACGCCAAACTGTCACTTCCCTAACCCGTCCTCTGCTTAATGAACTCATACAGTCGGCCACCTTCCTGATCTACTTATGCCCTCAACTCGACATCTTTCTAGTAGTCTTACCAAAAGTATACCATCACCAGTCTATCCACTCTATTTGGCCATCCTCCGTCCAGTACACAACTTTACTGGCTCCACGTGGCCTACTACCTTCGCAGCACTGAACCTTTTAAGCATTGATCTTCGCAGCATCCTTCAGAACGTGGTACTGCACATATCTTCGCAGTACCCCCAATACTTAGCCAACATTTACTTCTTTTCTGAGCCGCGATCAGCTCAGATCCATCTAGCCTAAAAAATGTTATAAAAAATGGCCCTGTTGGGCCAAGCACAACATGCCCCTAACACTTACATATGGCTCATCCCCGAGCCACTTGCTGCTGCAGTTGTCTCACTCTGCTCCGCGGCCGTTGGAACTAGTTTGGCCACGAACTCATTATATACACTGAGCAACTATTCCACTGCTTGTTTGGTATCCTGCTCAACTTGTTGAACTGTTTCGAGCAGTGTTGGGGTTATCTTTGCTCCAATCTATCCCTGTACCTGCTCTTGGTTGTCGCGTATTTCTGCCATCTTGTTTTCTATCTGCTGCGGCACCTGCATGGCATCCTCCAGGAGCTGCTGCGACTGATTATCCATCTCAATCTCTTTTTCTCATAGTACCTGGAATTCCTTCTTTAAGTCGGATATCTCCTTGTATCTCACTAGCCTCTCCCTAGGTGGCAGAGCTTTGACCTCTGCGCCCAATTTTTCCAGCGCAGTTTGTTTTTCCTTTACCGCGGTCATCATGTGCTGCAATGCTTGATCCTCTTCAAGAGCAGTGAATGCCTTGGAAACTTGTTCCAACAGCTCTTGGCATTGAGTCATGCCGCTCATCATGTTCTGCGCAGCGGTACTGACGGCTTGTTCTCTCAGCTGCTGCTCAGTTAATGGTGTCTGCTTATTCAGCTTATCCTTCAATGTGGAAATATCGGCCTCATAATAAATCTCTTTATCTTGCATCTCCGACTGCAAGGATCTCACCTTATCTCCGATCCTTAGAATTGTGTCTGCAGGATCATCTTGGATTTCTATGCCTTCAATATCCTTCGCAACATTATATATGGTAGTCTCCAAGTTCCGTCGGCGGTCCTGTTCATTTCGTAGCTGCATGTCTGCTCGCAACTCGAGCTGTCTTTTTGCTGTGGTGAGCTCTGCTTGTGACTTCATCGATTCTACTGTTCGTTCATGCATCTCCTCGATGATCTGCATGTGGATGAAGTGCAATCCTGGTAAGGGGATTTTTTCCAAGTCAAGCTCTACCTGCTCGACTCCCTTTGTGTCTAAGACCAACTGCTCTGCCATTGGCAGTGCAACAACCAATGGGTCGATGTGGACAATTCTACTCTTCGCCGGCAACGTTATTGCTAGTTGTGGCAGTTCTTGCTGCAAGGTCCCTACCGACCTCCCTTCGGCTCCTACTTCTCACGGCAAGGTAAGGCTTTTCTAGACATTGTCCATTTTCTTCATCAGGCCTTGCATTGCGAGCCACATCTTCTCCAGTTCATCCTGGATGACCTTATCCTTCTTATCTTTAGCTGCCATGAGCTCCTTCATTTGTTCTGAAACTGTTTCGGCTATCATCTCATAATCATCTTCATTCAGGACTGCCACAGATTGAGTCTTTGTAACCTTCACCTTCTTTCTTGCCTTTGGATTCTGCAGAGTCTTTGGCTCTTTGAGCTTGCTAGTTTCTTCAACAATCGAGCATGCCAGCAGGATTGGCTCGTCCTCTTCAGAGTCTGTCTCAACATCCATGACTTCCACACGGAAGTCGGTGGGCCAATCCTTCATGAGGGCTTCAATGTCCTCCTCATTCATGTGGTAGTTACCTGGGAACCACTCTGGGTTCTTCATTTTTGCCTTTGGTGCGATGAAGATACATTGCATGTCTGCGCTGAAGTCCAGAACGCAAATTTACTTCGACGTTATCTGCTTTGTGATGCGGGGTGTACGGACAATCACATCACGCAAATGAGTATAATATTGGTAGAACATCTCAACTGATGCATGCAGTTTCTTTGCGATGACATTTGCCCAGACATTTGCATACCAAAATCCTCCGGGATCATTGGTTTCTATATTAATCCCCACATAGTCCCTTAGCTCCTTCCATCTGCAAAAGGCGATGAGGATGATGAGCCATGTGAAGTGGAACTGTCCACCATTTTCCTGGGTATCATTGAGTTCATCCAAGAACTCATTCAGAAGGAATTGACACCAATTGAACTCGGTGCCCTTAGCTGCTGTGCCATCGTGTAATACTGTGCCTGCAGGCACCTCCAGAGGCCTAGCCGTTCTGAGGATTTTTCCTGCAAGTAACTGGGTCACAAATTTTGTCGTTCTGTCCTCAATGTATTCTGTGGGAAAGCCTCTTTTCCCCTTTGTCAATGGCTGACTTTTCTTCATTTTCTCAACAACTTCTTTTTCTTTGCTCTTCCCTTGGAAGAACTGCTTAGGAACTTCACTGTGCTAGCTGAGACTTGTTAAGCGGTGGACCAAGGCAATATTGACATCAATGTTTTAATCTAGCCACAGGTATCCCTAGTGGATTTGCGCCATTAGTGTGCGAACCACCGCATTAACTTCCGCTGAGCGATCAAAATGTTGCAATCTGAGGAGGTTTAACAAACCTAACAGAACTACTAGCGTCAGCCATCTTTCGGCAACCAATTTAGGTGTACCCTTGGCATCTTTCTTCCAGCACATGTACTGGTCAGGCTAGAATTGTGGGTACTTAGGCGCATGGGGCTCTTCCTTTTGTACACCTAAGAGGTCAAAATCTTCCCACTTGTAATCCAGAATTTTTCCAAGCAGGTTCTTGGCAATGTCTACATGCTTTGAGACCAGTGACAATGGGATCTCATACTTAACATTCTTGACCAATTTGAAGACTGGGGCGTCGAACGCCTGAGGTGATATGTACTCCTGTGTGAGTTTTAGTGGTTCGTTCGGAAAGACTGGCGATTTTTGTGCCGACGAGCCCATCTTTATGATCTTGCTTCGAGGTGCAGTTACATCTTTTCCTTTCTCTTTCCCTTCTTCCTGCATGATCAGATTATGATGAGGTGATCTTCGGGATGCTTGACCTGGATCGATTACAACCTTCTTCGCATGGGTTTTCATTAACTCTGCAATTCCCCCATACTGAAAGACCTTAAGTGCTTCTTCAATGTTCAACTCTTCTTCTCTATAGGAGGGTTCAGACATTCACTGGTTAGCTAAAGGCTGTGATAATCGGATGATAGAAGAATAATAGCTCAGGGAGTGATCGCAAGAAAATTCTAATTGTTGAGTAACGCCCGCGAGTCCTGTAGCGGTGTTATTTATAGGTGCAGCTAGGTCCTCCCCGCACCTCCCAACAGTTATATCTGCATTTAATGAGTTGTTCGTTGGCCAATTTGAATAGATCCTCCCATCTCTTCTATCGTCAGTGTGTCCAGAATGACTATCTTTCCTTTAAATGCTCGAGCGGTTCATTGCAATGGTTACATAACGGTTATATTTTCTCAAAATCCATGCAACAGCTATTTCTCTCTGAATGCTGCGCTGATCTGTGCGGCAAACCATTTCAACTCCTGCGCAGTTTCTTCACGGTACTGATCTTTGAACTGCACGGCTGTTTTTCCATTGTTTTCTTCCTCGTTCCTGTGCCACTTCAGAAGTGTTGTGTTGCACATACATTCTTCCTTTATGATACATGTACAGACTCTATACATTTCTAGTGCCCAATTTCAACTGTACTTGACACTTAGAAATTTCTCCCCACGTTTATCTTTCCATGTGCTGTGAAGCAGGACTATCGTGGTATAATTTAACTCTACTTCCATTTATCATAGTGGGTAGAGTATCACCAGCTAAAGTGGCTAACTGGACTGCACCACTGTTAGTGACATACATAACAATATATGGACCAAGCCAATGCATTTAAAACTTGCCAGTAAATTTCATGAACTTGCTATCATAGAGGAGGACTAAGTCACCTACCTGAAAGCATTTGTTCCTGATATGATGATCATGCCATGCCTTTTCAGGATCCTTCTGGACTTGTTATTAAGCCTGCAATGAAACGATCCTCCTCCAAGCCAACTGAATGTAACAGTCTTTCATCTAATGCTTCGCGATCTGTCATTCCGGTGAATGCAACAATCCTCAGACCGGGGACAATGTACTCCATTGGCATTATGGCCTCCTGCCCATAAGCCAACTGGAAGGGTGTTTGTCCCATCAACTTCTTACAAGTTGTTATGTATTCCCATAGTACAGACGAGATGCGTAGGTCCCAATCATCCTTGTTTACGTTGCACACCTTCGTCAGCTTGTTTTCTAGTATCTTATTGAAAGCTTCAATAGTTCCATTCTCCTGTGGATTATATGGTGTACTGCGGTGATGCCGAAAGTGGAACTCCTCTGTGAGGGATTCAATGGTCTTATTCAGAAAGTGAGTGCCCTGATCACTCATCAAAATTTTTGGACAATCGAATCTTGACACAATTTGCTCAAAAATGAACTGTGTGGTAGTACCTGCGCTGCAGTCCTTTACTGGTTTAGCTTCTGTCCATCTGGTGAGGTAATTTGTGGCAGTAATGATATACCTCGCACCAGTTCTCTTCCTTGGTGGGTTTATAGGTCCCACAAAATCAATTGCCCACTTCTCAAAATCCTGTAAGGTCAACTGCAGGTTCAATGGCATTTCATCTCTCCGTGATGGCTTCCCTGTACTTTGACAGACATCGCAGTTCTTGCAGTATTCCTTAGAATCTTTGTGCATGGTAGGCCACCATAGCCCTGCACGCAATATCTTCTGCATAGTAGCCCTTCCTTCGTAATGACCTCCCGTGATCCCTGAATGGGCATTTGCTAGTATATATGGTTTCTCGTGGTCGAGTACACATCTGCGCATGACTTCATCTGGTCCGAGTTTGTATAACTGACCTGCAATGATAGTGAAATCCACGGCACGGACTACTAGCTGCTTCTTCTGCTAGACATAAAATTCTTTTCGTGTCAGCCCTGTTGTCAGAAAATCAATGATATCCTTATAGTAATCATCTGTAACCTATATAGCAAACATCTGCACATCAGGAAGACTGTCTTCAATGTTCGTCATCTCCTCTCCCGACTCAATTCGAGACAGGTGGTCAGGTCCCAAATTCAGCCTACCAGGTTTAACAATGATATCGAATTCGTACTCCTGAAATAGCAACAACCATCTACATATACACCCCCCTAACACTGGCTTATTGAACAAGTATTTAAATGCAGAATGATCGGTGAACATAAGGAAGTGTACACACGGTAGATAGTGTCTAAACTTCTGAAGGGCATATACCATCACAAGTCCTTCCTGTTCAGTAGTGGTATAGTTCTTCTCTGCTATCGATAGCTTTCTACTAGAAAATTCGATGGGGTGGTCAATACCCCCTTCTCCTGGCTAAGCTAACATAATACTGAGGGCAATGCATGATGCATCCACATGAACATGAAATGGCTTTTCCCAATCTAGAAATACTAGGATCGGCGCGGTAACCATCTTTTCTTTAAGGGTGTCAAAACCCTGTTTGCATTCTTCATTCCAAACGAATGGCACATCCTTCTTCAGGAGCTTCTCTATTACTACGGTGATCTGCACGTAACCTTTAATGAACTTCCTGTAATAGCCTGTATGGCCAAAGGTAGAGCACAACATTTTAACTGAAGTTGGTGTAGGAAAATTTACAATGACGGCAATCTTCACAAGGTCCACCATCAATCCCTGTTTGCAAACAATATGTCCCAGTAAAATTCCATAGGGCACATAGAAGATGCACTTATTTAAATTCAATGATATTTGATGCTGGCGGAACTTGTCAAGCATCATCCTTAGGTTTGTGCAATGGTTCTTCAACAAACCAAAGACAGTCTAGTCATCAAAATATGCTTCCAGAAACTTATGCATGAAATATTTGAATTCCGTTAAAACAACCGTGGAGAAGATGGCAGGCGCGTTCTTCAGACCAAACCACATGACTGTATACTGGAATGACCCCCATTATGTAGCAAATTTTGTCTTATGCCTATCTGCGGGATCGATCCTGATATGATGGTAACCAGAGAAACCATCAGTAAATGAATAGGCCTCATTCCCTCCGACATTGTCAAGTACCTCATCTATAAACGGAGTAGGGAATGGGTCATGCATATAGGCATCATTAAGTTTTCTGAGATCAAAACAAATCCTGATCTCTCCCTTCGTCTTCTTGTCCTGGACAACCATAGTACTGATCCATTTGGATTCCTCGACAGGTTCAATGATTCCTGCCTCTAACATCTCTTTATACCGTGGATTCAGTCTATATGGTTGCTGCTCCACAGGTTTAGTGCCTGGCTTCAAAGGGATTTTCATGACTCCTAAGTCACCCAATATTCCTTTCATCTCTGTAAACTTGGTTGGAAATGGCTCTTGATATTCATGTAAAGTGTCTGCAATCTCCGTGACAGTCTGATCATCCCAGTAGTCTCCGATAGATGCGAACTTCGGCTCTTCACTCATCCCGATGTTCACCTTCTGTGTCTTAACCGGTCCACTCATGTCTAGGATTTCCAATGGTAGTCCTTCTATATCACGCGCACCTTCTGACTCTGGTATATTGATATTGTGCGAATCCTCTTCATCTTCTTCTCTTCCATGTTCATCATCTTCAGCTAGATTATAACACTCTATCAGATGTTATTCATGTTCTTTCCATTCTGAGTGTATGTTCACAGGACTGTCATCTATGCTGAAGAATTCTTTCCATGAAATGTCTTCGCAAGGAAAATTTGTCTGAATACACATTCCTTGATTATCTGCAATGCCTCTTGTATCAAAGGGTTCTCATCCTCGAAGCTGAAATATTTCTGGAAGTTCGCAGTTAATGTATCCCAATCTGTAGTCTCCCTGTAACTCCAGGTCTAGATACCATTTCTTCAGAATATCCTCTTCCAAAGTATGCACGAACAAGTGCACCCACTCTTTAGGTGGCCTTTCTTCCCATGCATGCAAGCAGACTTCAAAATGCGGACTAGGATCTGTCTGCCCGTTGAACTTCTCAAAGGGCAAGGTAACCCTTGCTACAAACCGAATTTGCATCTTTGTTCTGCATTGATCCCAAGTGATCAATATCTACTTGTGCGAAGCCCACCATCTGGCAGGTATGCCATGCAGTGCCATATCCAATGCTGGAAACCTGTGCTCTTCTGGAACTACTGCAATATAGTCTTGAATAAAAGTATAAACATTAGCAGAACCATCAAATGTAGGGATTGGGCTTACCTCCTTTCCAATCCAGCACAGTGATTTCGTGACCTTCCCGCACCTTCTAGCTGACACTTCGTGCATTTGATTCTGCCAGTTTTCCGGTCTAGCATCCAAGTCAGAAATGCAGGAGCTATCACATCTCCAACTGAGTGCACCGTCTCCATGTAGGATTAATGTAATCCACCTGGTTCGCAGTCATCTGGTACAGCCGGTCCAAGTCCTGAGCCTTAGATTCTTCATGAATTGGCTCACTAAATCTGTCCCCATCTGCAGGATCCAATGGTACAATAACCCGCAGATGCTTGCCTTCGAATATCATCTTCTTTGTTTTCAAATTTATAATGGCCAAATTGTCAATTGCCCAGTGAATTCCTAGCAGCGCAGGAAAGGGATGGCTATCGTCAACAATATCGATGACTTCAAAGTCTGCATGGCTTTGTACTCCGTCAATATCAACCACAACATTGGCTAAGCGGCCAAATGGTATAACTTTCTCTTGGTTGGCCATTCTCAGCTGGATAGGTGACCATGACAGCTTTGGTCGACCCATCTGCTGCCATGTCTTCTTGGTTAAGACATTTACTTCTGATCCCAAATAAAGGATAACTTCGTCCATCTCAAAGTATCCTATCTGTGCAGTGAGCCTCATCTCTCAGCTTGACCTCTTCTGTTTCTTTATATGATGTAGTGCGCCATCAGAAGTTTCTGCTTCTATCTATGGTTCGCATAGATTTATTAGCTTCTCCATCTCTGCTATCGCGTTTTCATTTTTCAGCAGCTTCATGCAGCTTCTTAGGAACTGTGAAACAGAGGTGCTAACATCCACTGTGTGTCTTGTCTTAACATTCACCGTAGGTGTGTCTTCAACACATGGTACTTCGTTGCACAGTGGGATACTTGGTGATTTAGGTGATGGTTCTTTGAAAGTATCCCACGCGTCAAAAAAAGCTTCGTTGCTCTTCTTTAGATCTAGAGCAGGCGTCTTTCCTGGGGCTTTTGTTACCCATATTGTTTCAAGAGGGCCCTACTTCACATGAGCCTCTCCTGAAGTGGAAGCCTCTGCTCCCCTATCATGGCCTATCTCCACGCCACTGCATGTGACTACTTTAATGCTAGGATCCACAAGTCTGTTCTCTGCTGTGATCCATTGGATGTTCGGGGCTGGCGCATCTGTCCTTCTTCTTTTCTGCATCTCTACCTCTAGCACCAGGAAATCTTCTATCACATGCTCAAATGATTTACAATAATTACAGGTGGTGCATGGGTTTACATAGTCTCTGGATACGTGACTTGGCTGGCCACAATTATAGTAGATGACCCCGCCGTGACCTCTTCCTTGTGTCAGGCCGGTATTTCTTCCTCTACCACGGTATCCACCACCATGGCCTCTGTAGGAATATTGATCATAATGCATGTTTTCTTGCTTTGGCTGGTTATCTTCTTGCACTTTGTACAAGCCAATGCCTCTCATTGAATACATGTCGTGCTTTCTTTCATTCATTAGTTCATAGGTGCAACAGTTGGATTCATCATGTCCAACTGATTTACAAAAATTACAATATAGATTCTTAGGTGTCTTCACATATTTCTGTATTAGGTAGCAATCTTCAGGTCTATGACTAGTAGTTCTACAGATCTCACACCAAGGTGCCTAATTTTGATTGATGGGGTTAGGCACACCACTGCCGAGGTAGTCGCGGTATAGGAGACAATGTTCGTGGTCATGCCCTTCTCCTTTGCAACTCGTGCACCAGATCTCATGATGAGGTTCATAGCGCTGCTCTTTTCCATTCTTCATGCTTTGCAGCTCCAGTGTTAGGGTGGTTAGCTGGTTTTGAATCTTTGTCATCCCAGAACTAGACTCACCGATCGACGAAGCCTACAACTTCATCGCGATCTCTAAGGCCTCTTCCTGCAACGTAACCTTCTACTGCATCAATGGTAATCTAATGTGGGGTAACAGCGCAGCAATGAACCATTCCTTGTGTTGATTCCTAGCTATAACAAAGCTTACTTGGTCTAATAGGGTCTTGAACTTCTGATCAAACTCCCAGACCGATTCAGTCGATCTCTGCTTGATTTCCTTTAGCTCAGTTATACATCGAAATTCAGAATTTGGTTCCTTTAACTCTGCTATCAGCGCAGCTTTAATCTCTGCCAGGGTTCTGGGATGCATGGTAGAATACTTCATGAACCAGTGCAATGCTCTATTTCTGAATGTGGTAATAAGCCCGACTTTCTTCTCATCATCATCCCGGATTTGTCTGACACTGCAGACAGCTTCACAAAGGAACCAGTGCTGATCAGGATCTTCTAGACCTGTCCATTTGAATATAGGCAGCTTTATATCAGTATGGGCCATGTCTCTAAGGGGAGGTGTAGCACTCGAGGGGGCACCTTGAGGCGTGCCCTGAGGGGTGCTAAGGTGTCGTACAAAACTCTGTGCAGTGAAAACAAATGGGTGTATAGGACTAGACGTACTAGGCTGTATATTCGGCGGGGTTGGATCTACAAGTGGAGGATTCTAAGGGGTAAATGGGGGTGTGGCTTCGTTTTCAATATCAGAAGGAATCTCGGTATCTACGTGGAGTCCAGAGCCTCCAAGATTCTTATTGAACTTGTATCTTTTCCCACTTCTTAAGTTGTGAGTATCTTTGTCAGAATCGCTATAAATGCTATTTACCATGACAACTTGATAAAAATACTGCATTCTTAAAACGCCTTTCTCAGCTAATAGCATCTTAATGTATAGACTGATATTGTTCATGAATTTACCTTGGAAACCTCCGAAAAAGCGTGCCTCTACTTGGCTGTAGGATTTGAGTGTATCCACAACAAACTCTGTGACAAATCCTTCTAGCATATGATCGACCCAAAAATCCATTGCGTGCGTCAATGCACTGTATATTGCTTTGAGATGTGATATGAGCTCAGGATTCCACTCTGTAGGAACGCCTCCTTGAAAACAAGTTTTCTTTTCTGTGAGCCGTGAGATCCATGTGTGCATCTCGTTTAGAAATGTAGCCCATAAAATCTCATGAATGTCATCCAACAGATATCTATCCGACCACTGTGTGTCACTTAGACGTGGATGTTTGTTCTCCTGTCTTTTAAAGTATCTTATGGTCTTATCCCACTAAGCCTGAATTTTTGTCTTCTTAGGATGCCAGTTCAATGACCCTTCTGGGAACTTAGACTCTTCGTCGCTCATAACAACAGGAACTCATCACGAATTCTAGCACAACAACAGAACCATTTTTTGGCTATACAATGTTGACCAGAGGTTTCATGAAGAATTCTGCGCGGTTACCTTAAACCAACAAAACCCCTTCGCATCATCCCTTTCGGCAACAGCCCGCGAGTAGGCTGAGGTCTCACCCGAGGTGTTTCTAATGGGGCACTATGGACTCAAATGTCCATAGTGAGTGATGAGTTGATGACTGTGACAAAGTTCGCGGCAGTGCACCGGATGTGTACTGCGAGGGTCGGACTATGCGGCGATGGCCAACATTGCGGTCCGCACCACTACCTTCTTCCTTTGTGTGGGGCTTAATACTACATTGCGAACACGACCACTTGACTTCCTATAACTGGACTAAGTGCAAAATGCTTAAGGAAGTGAGATGAATACCACTTATCCACTTAGTCATTCACGTAACTAACTTACTACTTAATGCTCATAACGCACACTTAGAATGTTACTATTTTAAGCATAACCCTCAGGTGCAAAATAACTATTATACATTCATCGACTGCATCCATTTAAACATGTAGACAAATTTTCCCATGCTCAAGAAAATGATAGATTCATTGTCCTTAGAAGCAAAGCTAATACTAACCATACATCCATTCATGCAGACCTTCCATATCATTCCACACTCTCTTGATGGCGAATGCATATACAAGCCTTCTCATAACTGACTGTAAGCCAATATTCATATGTCCAACTACAGAAACAGATAAATATAAACATACATATAAACACTCATTCACTCAACATGCCATTTAACGTGGTTCACTCCCCCGGATGGGAAGCTACGTCCACAAGAACGGTGTTTGATATTTCTTTTAAGGAAGGGTTCATAGTTCTTATCCGCACACTCAGCTGCGGCTCTCTTCTTGCTCATATAGGTCTCTGTGCACTTAGCTGTAGAGCCTTTACAATATTTTCTTGACTCAAAATATATTACAATACAATATGGCCACAATGACTAGTCTTTCTTGTCTTTAGCAACTAACCAAAATCTAAACAACTCCTAACTTACAACAACAACCCTTCACCAACCCTTCCTATACAAAATCGTCTTCTTACCATAGATCACGCCCAAAGGTCGTGTCTTTACAACATTGAAGACCGAAACCCTTAGGGTTTCCAAACCACTATGGTCCCTCTGAACCATCATGCAGGCTTCTGGTGGCGATTCTGCTGTCATGGTAGTCCTCCATGTGTAGCTAGGGTTTTACCCCTAGCTTGTACAAATGAGCACCTACTAAGGAGAAGGGACTCCTTAGTAGTAGTTCAGTAAATGTAAATTAAAATGCTAAAACAGAAATGTAAATTACTCTAAACATATGCATGAAACAGAAAAAACAAAAGATAAAGAATGGTTTTTGTATTGATTTTACCTCCAATGTGAAGGTTGGTGAAGCTCTTACAATGGCCCAAGAGGGTTGCTCCAAGCTCCAACTTGCTCCTTCTCTTTCTCCAAATGATGGGAATGGGCCAAAAGGGGCTCTCAAGGTGAAAGTAGCTCAAGGGTGAGCTAGGGTTTCAAGAGAGATTTTTGTAGAGTAAGGGTGCTTATGATTGTGGATATGGAATAAGGGGTCTCCATCACCTATTTATAGTTTTTTGGTGGTGGAGTGCTGGCCCATGGTTTTGGGAACCATATGGTTTAGGGCAGCTATATAGGGTTTTTTCCTCCTTTTCCTCATTATTTTAAATTGTTTATTCCCCTTTTAGAGGGATTTTGCTATTTTGGAGGAATTTTGGATATTTTTGGAGGAAAAAGGGATTTTTTAGCCTTTTTAAGGCTTTTTTGATGGTTTTGTGGCCTTTTGGAGGCATTTTAGGCCTTTTGGAGGCATTTTACGCTTTTTGGAGGCCTTTTACACTTTTTGGAGGCCTTTTAGTGATATTTTTAGGGTTTTTAAGGGAAATATGGTAGGAAAATGGACAAATGAGCCATGTAATGGGGTAGATGAGGTAGTGAACACTTTTTGGGTGTTAACAAATTTCCCCCTGATGTGTGAGGGCAGGAGCTCATCGTATGGCCGATGGACATCATAAGTCATATATGGTTTTCCTGGGGTATGGAGAAGAGAAGAAAAAAACTGAAGCCCGGAACAACGATCCCGAACAAACTGCAAGAACTAAAAGTACATAACCTCAATAATGGGTGAGGAATCATCTGATCATATGGACGAGGCAGGCATTCCCATGCTCGTATCGGGATATAACATAATAATAACAATGGGGTCCAAAAAATGGGGACCTGACATATTCATAGCCTCAAACAAAGAATAAGGCAGAATCTCAATATATGGACGAGGCGGGCATACCCATGCTCATATCAAGATGCATAAAAAGAACTGTGAGGTCCGAAAAGAGGGACCTATAAGATACATAGAGAACCACTGTGTACATCATAAGGGTCCAGAGGGGACACAAATATGGGACATACTGCTGGGATGACCATGTCTGAGCTAAAGTACTAATACACTAGAATGACAACAGTGCTATTGAGTGTGGTACCAAAGGAACTGATGAGCTGCTAGATCAGAGTGACAAGGGGTCATACTCTCAACAGTACACTGAATTGGGACGGAACTGGGACTGAACTGGGTACTCAAGGAAGCATATAACTGGATGGATTTTGAATACAATCGCCAATGCAGCCCGGACATCCATGGGAACATATAACTGGGTGGCTTCCGAAGTGACTCACCAATGTGCTAGAGTCGGGGTAAATCCAGGGTCTTCGACAAATAATGGTAGGGATGTAAATCCCGCGCGATTCTCAGTGATGCGATCAAGGTGCTGAAGTCAAGCATGTGAGAAACAACCATTCGGAGAGGCATTGATGACTCCTCCCAAAATGGTCCGTAGGCACTCACCACAGATGGTGATGGGTCCAAGGCGCAGGGGCCTCTGGGTCTATCCTCTGGAATAGAGGGGCTGTCGTCGATAGAGGGAGACCTGCAACTATCAAGGCAATGACGTTTCCTTGACAGGAGCACGAGGCGGAGAACCGAAATGTGATAGTAATGATGGCAGGACTGACAAATTGGGGGGAATAACTAAGCAAGTAGAGTGGGTGGACTCAAACTTCCTTTGTTCAGAGTATGATGGCGGGGATGATCGGGCAACATATGAAACTGACTGAGGGGAAGGGGATCATAGCTGTACTGGGAAGTGACTGGGATGAGGGAGATTCAAGCTGGTGTAAAATGGCAGGAGACTGCAGAATACTCTGAACAAAGGCGACCTGATTGGGGGTGCTGCCGAGATGATCGATCATAGTGCCAGGAGGCACGGGGGAACTTCTTCATGGGTTAAGGAACTAGAAGAAGTGAGTGAAAAAAATGGTACTGTCCTGTTGATTTATACGAGCCCAAGACAGTTCATGCTCGTGATTGCTTTCAATTTTAAGGATTCTAAAAGCGATAAGAAGACTCTTTAAGAATGGAATGGTACTGTTGTGTGGATTTGTACGAGCCCAGGACAGTTCATGCTCGTGGTTGATTTCAATTTTAGAGAGTCTGAAAGCAAATAAGAAGACTCCAGGGGGTTGCTTTTTCGTGTGTTAGTCTCCAAGGCATAAAGAAGCATAAAAGGATGCAATGAAGAACTCTTCTAGCCGGTGTGACTAGAGTATTCCTTTTTCGTAATTAGTCTACCAGGTCCGGAAAAGGGTTAAACTTATACCAAATAGACGCCCTTTCAGGTACTTTAACGAGCATGAAAGGAAGCAAGATTGCTCGGTGATCTTTTCATTGTTTTAGGAGTCAGAAAAGAGCTTAACAGAAACTCCCTAAGTGCCTTTTTCGTAAAGGACTAGTCCAGCCCGATAAAGGGATAAAATTATACCGAACAAAAGGAATGGCCAGGCAAGGAGGAAGTGCTCAATCAAGGAACAATAATGATGACCAAGAATGAGGGCGGGGTGGAACACTGGTGGGCCTCCTTGCAGGGTTAGTGAAATGGTGGCAAAATAATGAAACATTTGCAGTATGACAGGAGTGGATGGCTCATGTAAAAGTGTGGAACAATCCAATGGCAGTCGATGTGGCACGCAAACCGAGGTAGCAAGGTGTCGGGACACAATGTTGAAATTCTACTAGGTGAGAGTGAGAAATGATCTCAAGCATCATCACGAGCTTGAAAAACTGAATTCGGCGATATAAAGAGTGTCAAAAACGAAGAAGTGTCGATGTGGCACGCTAACCGAGGTGACGGGGGGCGTTTTGGAAAAAATACCCAAAAATCGGGGGGTGAGAGCGAGAAATGATCGCAAGCATCATCACCGGCTCGGAAAAATGAATCCAATGATATAAAATATGCGAAAAACAGAGAGCAGCCGAAGTGGCACGCAAACTGAGGTGACTAGTGGCATCTAAAAAATGTGTAAAAAATAACGGGGGAAAAATAATGCAATGAGGAGACCATCAGGATGGTCTCGTCGTGCTGATTCCAGTGGTGGAAATGGTTCAAAAAATGGACTTCGTATGGGTTCAGAATGGCCAAAACAAGAAAAAGTCAACGGACTATAAATAATGTGTGGGTCCAATATGACAAGTGTCATTTGTACTATTTGACTTTGACTAGTGATCAGAGTGTACCAGAGGTGAGGTGGCATTTCTGGACGATCCGACCTGTCAATTTCAGATCCGGGAGATACAGGTATTCTGTCAAACTCATACCTACACATTTTTTGGGTTCGGGGGGTAGGTAGTGGGTCCTAGGGTTTATTTGTACGGTCCACATGGGGTGGACAGCGGGTTTTCAGGAGGAAGCTGCTGTCGGAGACCGCGGGTTCCACGGTGAATGACGCGCGTGGAGACCGCGGGGTCCGATGCGGAACACACGGTTTGGGATGGGTGGCTATCTTGGCAGACAGGGCACAGGCACATGAGCCCGTGGGGGATGAGGATTTGCTGGAGGAGGAGAGAGGGGAGGACTTAGAGGCAGCCGATGCAAGCAGTGATGCAGGGTATGACTCTCACTAGGGAGTGCAGGGGAATCCCCCCGAGTTTTGTAGCTACGACATGTATTTTATGAGGCTTTAGGGATGTATAGACATTTTTTGTATAGCTGAGTACAGGGGTACTCAGGACATGTATAGCACTATGACATGTATTTTTTGATATATATATATGCACATGGATGCATCTTTTTGTGATGTTGTTTTAGTTGTACGCACGTGGATGCGCTTTATGATGTGTGATATGTTTGTATTGCACGTGGATGCAAGTAGTCTAGTATGTTGGGCACATGGATGCCCCTTGTGTATTTTATGTGATGCGACATGATGTATGTATGACTAGGCACGTGGATGCCCCTATGGATACAAATGTGGTTTATGGTTTATGTACGTGGATGCAAATGTTGATGCAATGCAGTCTTTTTGGGTTTTTATATATTTGTATGAGATGCTATGGGCTGATGATGCATGATGGAGGTGTTACATGGTGTGATTGATATGCCAATCTAGGATGTTGTTGGCCATTTGGTCCGCGACACTATTTTGAGCTCTTGGGACATGGGTGAATGTTATGGATTCAATCTGTTGGCTCAGTTGTTTTGTGCACAGGAATTTTCTAAAGCGGCAGGGATCACGCACCTGGTAGCAGTTGTTGAGCTGGGAGACAAGCAGTTGGGAGTCGAGGAACACATGAAGGTGACGTATGCTTAGCTGGAGGGCGGCAGTCAGGAGACCGGTCATGGCATCATACTCCGCCTGGTTATTGGTAGCAACGCCTATGCAGATTCCATTAAGGTGAATCATTTCATGGGAAGGGGAATATACGACCCAAGCTGCAGAAGCCAGGTTGGGAGACCAGCGGCTTGCTCCATCGGTGAAGCCACTGTAATAAGGTGGAAGATGGTGCATCTGTGGTCATGCAAAAATGAAGAATGTAAGATCGTGGTAAAAAAGGTGAAAAAAAAAAAGAGAGCAAACTGTACAATGCAGACCAATGGGGCTGCGAGTGATTTAGGGATAAAAGCGTTTGAGATACAACCCATTACGAGGGTTGCGCAAAGGGTGACCTTCAGAGTCAGCTAAAATGTATGCCCCCTTGCCGAGACAAGTCTGCACGATGTAAGGGCCTTGCCGCATGGATTTGAACTTCCCTTTGCCAGTTTTGTCATGGGCTTGGTCATAGGCGAGGACAAGGTCCCCTTCGTGGAAAGTTCGAGGGTATACGTGTTTGTCATAACCAGCTTTGGAGCGGTTCTTGGCAGCTTCAATGGTCTGGAGAGCTACACAACGGTCTTCATCGCCTTGTTCGAGGGATAGCAGACGTTGCTCAAGTGGGGAGGTATCGGGGAGAAGCTCAACGGCGATATGTAAAGCAGGTATCTGACACTCGATGGAGAGGACAAATTCGACACCGTGAACTAAATGAAACGGGGTAAAACCAGTGGCGGTTTTAGTGGATGTACGGTAATCCCATAAGGCAGGGAAGAGCATATGGTGCCAATTGGACTTATGTCGGTCAACGATGCATTGAAGGATGGTTTTGAGAATTTTGTTAATGGCCTCTACTTGGCCGTTCCCTTGAGGGTAGTAAGCAGAGGAGAATTGATGTTCGAATTTTAGGAGGGTGGATAACTCGCGCCAAATGGCATCTTCGAAGTGGGAACCATGGTATGAGACCAACTGTTTAGGAACCCCGAATCAAGTGATAACATGGTTAAAAAAGAAACGGGCAGCTGTGTTAGCGGTACAATTGAAGGTAGGCATGGCTTCGGCCCATTAGGTGAAGTAATCGACAGCGACAATGATGTATTTGTGGCCGTTGGAAGACGGGGGTCTACACTCCATGAAGTCGATGGCCCACTTACAAAAGGGACCAATGGTGACGACTGGGTGTAACGGAGCAGGTGGTGTCCGGGCCTTGGGGGAAAAAAGTTGGCAATTATGGCAATGCTTGACCGCAGTGATGCAGTCGGTGAAAAGTGTGGGCCAGAAATATTCGGCGCGGATGACCTTTTGGGCAATGGCCATCCCTGAGAAATGGCCACCGCAGGAACCGCTATGACAGTCATTAAGGACGTGTTCAGCTTCCTCGTGTGTAAGGCAACGACGAAGAATTGTGTCTACCCCCCACCGGTAAAGGACATCGCCTAAGAGGAGATATCAAGATTCCTGGTGATGGATGCGACGACATCCATTATGGGTGACTTTGGGTCTGAACTTCTACATGCGCAGGTATAACAAAATATCATCGTACCATGGGTCATCAGACAAGATAGTGAACAAGTGATTTTCGGGTAACTCATCGGAGATTTGTGGGGCCGAGAGAAGGGAAGGTAGATCAATGATGAGCTGGGAAAGCGCAAGGGCTTTAGTGATCTTAGGGGTTTTGAAAGTAAGGTCATATTTTTGGAGGATAATAACCCATTTAGCAACACGGCCTTGCAGTAGTCACCGGTTTAGGAGATAGACCATGGGGTTGGAGTCAGCAACGACTATGGTATGACTAAGTAAGATGTAGTGTCGCAGTTTTTGGATGGAAAAGACCACAGCTAGGGCTAGTCTCTCCTCATATGGGTAACGTAGGGGTGGACCAGACAAGGTCTGGATGACGTAGTAAATGACATGCTCCTTGTGAGAAGCGTCTTCTTGAACCAAGACTCCAGACACAGCATGCTCGGATGCCGAGATGTAGAGGATGAATTCCTGAGAGAAATCTGGAGGGGAGATCAAGGGGGCTTGTGTGAGAGATTTCTTGAGGGCTCCGAATGCAGCTTCTGCTTGCTCATCCCAGACAAAGGGTACGTGGGTACAGAGTAGGTGCAAGAAACCATGAACAGTGGTAGCGTAATCAGGAACGAAACAACAGAGGAAATTGGATCGTCCTTGCAGGCTTTGGAGCCGTCGGAGCGTACTAGGAGAGGGAAGGTATAAGATGGCTTGGACTTTCGAGGGGTCAACAGTAATTCCTTTCTGGGAAACAATGAAACCCAACAATTGGCCTGTCGGAACGCAAAAGACACACTTGTGTGGGTTCAAGTGGATTTGGTATTTGTGACAACGCAGAAAAACTTGTCGAAGGTCGTTAAGGTGGTCTGATCGTTTCCCGGAACGAGCTGTAAGATCATCAAGGTAGAATAGCAAGATATGGACCAAGTCATGAAAGCAATGGGTCATGGCCCGCTGGAAGGTGGCACCAGCATTTTTGAGGCCGAAAGGCATGACGTGATAGGCAAAGGTGTCCCATGGGGTGGTGAAGGCAGTTTTGTACTGATCCTCCTTTCGGATCTGAATCTGATTGTATTCGGAAAAGTCGTCCATGAACGAGAGGACTTCATGCCCCGCACATGCATTGATGAGTTGGTCAATAAATGGCGTGGGGAAGTTGTCCTTGGAAAAAGCTCGGTTTAAATCTCGAAAGTCAGTGCATACTCTAATGGTGCCTTGTTTTTTGTTAACGGGAACGGGGTTTGACACCCAGGTGGTATAAGCAATAGGATAAATGAATCCTGCCTTGAGAAGTTTCTCAATCTCTGCTTTGACGGCGGGTAGCTTGGAAAGATGAATGGGATGCTGTTTCTGACGAACGGGGGGTACATCAGGCCATATGTCAATGTGGTGCTCTATAATGGTGGGGTCGAGACCGGGCATCTCAGTATAGGACCAGGCAAAGACATCACAGAATTCCTGGAAGAGTTTTTTGTACTCCTCGATCTCATGCTCACTGCAGGAGGCTCCTAAAGTTATGAGTTCAGGTGTACCTCCTGGTGCAGCGATGTCAATTTGGATGATGGGTGAAATATTGGCCATGTTACCTTCCTCAAAGGCATCCGGAGTAGGAATAGGGTCCTTAAACCAGTCGACCTTGGTAGGCAGGAAGTCTTTGGATTCAACTGCAAATTGAGTAGAGGTGCTAGAGGAAGATGCTTCTGGGAGGAAATACGAACGATGGTGCATGTCATCCCAGGGATACTCCGGGGCAGTGAGTGCCTCAAGAATCTCCTCATCAGTACAGAAAGTTCGGGCCATCAAATCGGTTGACGAGGGAATGGTAGTTGAAGATATCATGTAAATGGTGTTGACCTCCTCGGATGGGGGTGAGATTGGGGGGTGAATATCTTCAATGGTGGGTGGTGTCGTCTCAAGATCCAGATTGTTCATCTCATAGAGAGATGCTCTGTAATCGGGGAGATCGGGACAGTGATGTGAGTAATGCCTGTAAACACCGCATATGGCACAGGGGTGGTTAGTGCGCAGGGATTTATCGCAAGGATTAGGGGTGGGATCTAGTTTGACAACGGGGATATTGGGGTCATCGTCAAGCATCTGCATGTGTTCCTATAATGCCGATAACTGTGGACATTGATGAGTCACATGGCCTAACTCATCGCACAGCGAGAATTTGGGAGGAGCACGAAACACGGGGGGTTTTTGACTGTCTTGGGAGGTGGTACAGCAGTGTAAGGTTGGGGGCCTTTGCCCCCAGTGGATTTGGGAGGAGGAGGGGGATTCATGGAGGACGAAGGGGTAGAGACACCCGGGGGTGGCTGAGTGGTAGTAGCCATGGGTTGCACCGGTTGTAGGATGACGCTTGGTGTCGGCGGGGGAACGGGAGGAGAAAGATACCATATGGGTAATCCCGAGGTTAACCCAGGGAGGATAAAAGTAGCCATAACCGGGGCGCTTACTACTCCCGATGGAGGGACTAGGAAGGGGATTGTGTGGATAGGTGTAACACCAATGTGGCTAGGTACCAATGGTGATTTAGGAAACAAGGGTGGTTGATTGTTAGGTGCTTGGTTGTCGTGGGAAAGAGTACATAAGTCAGACACTTCGGGCGTAGATGACGGGGGAGGAATGGATTGGAAGGTGGATGTCATCGATGGATCTGAGTAAACTCCAGGTCCCAAGGAGGAAACAAACGAGGTAGCGGCACCACTCACAAGTTGTTCAAACATGGGGAGAACATTTTCGGGTGCAGCGGGGGAATTTGGATCATAGTAAACGAGTTGGCCGATCTTGACCACGCGTCCGTCATGGGGGAACATCATGGTATGAAAGACAGAGGAAGCTACTGCCCGCATAGCATACATGTAGCTACGACCAAGTAAGAGGTTGTAATCAAGCTGGGCGTTGATGACCTCGATGTCAATGAGGACGGTTTTACCACCTAACTGGACAGGGACATTGGCTAGGAGACCTTGGGGTTGAGCCGAACGACCATCATAGGCATGTAATGCAATGGTGGAATGATGAAGGGTAGGGGATCCCAACTTCTGCCATATGAATGTGGACATAACGCATGTGGAGGCACCTTCATCGATGATGCACCGATGGATGACAAGATTTTGAATGGAAACAGAAACTTGGAATGCTAAGGTGGAAGGCAAGCGGGGTTCGGACTAGTCCAAATCAAATGCCATCAAATTCGAATCATTTGGGTCAATAGCCCCGATGGCTGAGAGTAAAGTCTTGCGTTGGGAAGGGTAGTTTTCAAAACTTCTAACACAGACATGGCTGCGGGGGATTGGGCTAAGTGGTCTACAATGTTGTAGTTTGATGCGGCGCACGCATTGGGGTTATTGTTGATACGACGAAGTGGGAAACGAGGTGCTTTGGAAGCGCCATCGATTGGAGGGGGAGGTATACGTAACGCCTGATCAATGGGGTGAGCGTTAGTGGTTTTATCAGTGGGAGGGGCTTCAGAGGTGGATCCATACTGGTTTCGGCAGGTCTGGAGGTTGACATCAGCAGATGACATCATCGACAAGTGGTGGGTACCTGAGTCAAACATTGGTTGATCAGGAGCGGCGTAAGTGATCTATTGTTGGGGTGGCGCATTGGCTTGAGAGGGAGCCAACGGCTGAGTGTTCACTATGCCTTGGTTTGGTAAGGGGTTTTGCAGCACCAAAGGTGGCTGCTCAGGTTGCGGGGGGTTGGGTGGTGCTTGAGGAGCCACATGCCCTTGGCGATGGGCATCATCAACCCAAAGTTGCCGAGCTCGCTCCAAGTGTAGGCAACCATGTGTGTAGTGGCCATAGACCCCGCAAATAGAACAAGGATGGTTTGTTCACAAATTGGGGTTTTTAGCCTGCTTGGGCGGGGCGATCAGGGTTTTGGTTAGTGGGGGCCGCATTATTGTTGTCTAGGGGATTAGGCAGTTGACCACCTTGGTCTATAGGTTGGTTGTTCCCACGATTACGGACCTTGCTGTGGTTTTGTTGGCCCTGGTTTCACTGGTTGTTTTGGTTTTGCTCCTGATTTTTTTGGGCGTACACTTGCCCTTGGGCAGCAGGTGGGTTCTGGGGTTGTGTAGGTGCGGGAGTAGGCTGCGGTGGATGATATGTAGGTGGAGGCTGCGCAGGTGTGGCACCTTGAGGGGGTTGCTGATATGTCTACGGAGCAGGTTGTGGATTTGCCGCAGGGGCTTCCTGTGGTGGGTAATAAGCGGGTTGGGCCTGGGAAGGGGCAGGAGTTGGTGCAGCTTGCTGGTGGTAATAGGGATGAGGTGCGACCGGGGGGGTGTAAGTGGGGGGTGCATGTCCAAAGCACTGAGGTGGACACGAGGGTCCATGAGAATGATGATGATGTGCTATACGAGCATACGAGTTGGTGGCCCTAGACTGTGAGGTAGCCCGCGAAAGGTCCGGGCCAGGGGTAGGATGTGCTATGGAAAAGGGTTGGGGATGCGAAGAAACATGACCGATGATGTCGTCTGTGGCATGGGATGCCCCCGGCGCATCATGTTGGGAGGACTCGCTCCGAGGGGCGTCAGGTATAATGGTATAGAGATAACCCGACTGGGCATAAATGAGGTCGAATTGCTGGGCCTTAAGGATGGCCTCTTCTTCAGATTGGGGTCTTTCTGATGCCACATCCTTAGCAATGATAGGGAGAAGGGATTTGAGGAACCAATCTAAGAAGATACAGTTGTCTAATTTGATCTTGCATAAGCTACGGCGTCGACGCCACTCATGAATGAGGTCCATGATGTGGGTTGCCGTGTTTTGTCTGCAAGACAAGAGAATCTCAACGCCCGCATCGTAGCGGACCGGTAATTGGAAGAACTGCAGGAAGGTCGAGGCAAGGGAAGTGAAGGTGGCATGGGTCCCATGGGGTTGCTCGACATACCACTTGGCTGTAGAGCCAGTGAAGGTGCGTTGTAATAGACGGAGGTGAATAGAGTCATCCACTATGGAGTTGGAGGAACACCATAGATGGAAGGACATGATATGGTTTTGTGGGTCCTCACTTGCCTTTCCCTCGAACTTAGGGATGTCAGAGGGGAGCTCGGTAGGCATGTGAGGCCATGTAGGGTTGTGTCGGATAGGATCGTTGGTCAGTCTGGATAGGTCAGGCAAGTTTAGGCTAGCCATGAATGGTAAACTGGAAGAAGGATGTGACACAACAGTGGGTTGGACCAAGTTGGGGCCAATGCCCCCAAGTGGAGGGATAGGGTTTGGGATGTTGCCCACAAGTGGGGGAACTAAGGTATAGGATGGTCCTGCACCATCATGGGTGGTGTGAGTCACGGGTGGAGTGGTGGTGGATATGCCAGGTACTGGAATGGGTATGGTGACCAGAATGGTGGACGTGGCCCCCATCGAGGGCATACCCAAAACATGTGTGGTAACTGGTCTAGTGGTGGATGTGCCACCAATGGTCCCTACAAGGAAAGGAGTGGAATTCGTGCCAGCCATGGGGCTAGTAGGGGCAGTGTAAATGGGGTTCTCAGACTCTTCCTTAGAATCATAGGTAAAGTAAGGGGCATCAAGATCGAGTGACGAGTGGAATCAAGTGACAAGGATCGAGATCTATGATAAGTGGTATCAAGTGATGAAGATCTGTGTCTATGATGGGTGGTGTCAAGTGAACCGTGCTGTGGGGACTCGCCCCTGAGGCGCCGAGAATGTCTCAGGGACTCAATGGTGACAGATGGTGTCAAATCTCTGTGGGTTGAGGTGAGTAAAAAACAACTCAAAAACCCTAATGCAACCGAGTGTGCAGAAGGAGAGCTCAAAAAATAGGGCACTCAGGCCAACAACCAACTCAAAACACCAACTGCAACAGCTGTGCTACAATAGGTGGAGTGTCAATAGAAATGGTCAGAATACCAACAAGCAGCAGGTTTCCTAAAAAATAAAAAATGGTGGACTCACTAGACCAAAAGGAGGTAAGGGAGCATGCAAACACTTAACTAAAAGGTATTCTGACTTAACTAGACATATCCTCTGCAAGGTGATGAAATCCAAGTCAGACAATATGAATAGGAAAGCCAAGTGGCTAAGATGTCCCCCTACCGGGAGGGACACCGGGTAGTCAATCCTAGAAGAATGGCAACTAAGATACCCTGTTCATGACATGTCCAGAAAGGTGAATCTGCCATTTGGTCCTTTTACCGCAATACCCCTATATAGGGATATCCCGAGAACTGTGAAAGGTATCCCTTCGGTTACTGAATGGAGTGCGGTATTCCACTCAGGCCTCTGGAACCAGTCTCGCGACTTCAACCCTCCTAGGGGAGAGGCCCTCTGGTAAACTGGTTGTGACCGTGCCAAAAAGTACTAGGGGATTTTGGTTCCCTAATTGGACAACAGCTATGTCTCAAGTGTAAGTAACCGAGGCGTGTTATTGGAAGCCTATCCCCCCGATCCTACCTAACTACAAAGATTCTTTTGTGTTCCCCAAGTGGGGTTAGAATATTGGTTGAGTTAGATAGTTTTTAAGGATCACTTGAATTATGTGACAGAGTGTGTTCTCATGAGGTGATGAACCCAAAATAAAAGTGCCACAAGGGGGGCAACTTTCTAATTAACAATACTGAAATTTAACATGCAAAATTTTCTGAATTAAAATACTAAAATTTTAAAAAGATTTTGTAAAGGGTATAGAAATTATGTTGCAGAAAAGGCTATAGGGAAGGATGGATGCAGGTAGGACAGATGGCTGTGCAGATGCAGAAAATATTGCAGCAAAAGGGGCTGGGTTCAAAATTGGAAAAAATGCAGAAATTAGACCGCGGGTCTGTGGCGAAAATGAGCAGTCGGACCGCGAGTTTGGGGGAAACAGGCACAGACAGGACGCGGGTTTTTGGCAGACAGACGTAGTCGGGACGCAGGGAATAGGTAAAACGACACAGTCGGGTCACGGGAAAACGGCTGATAGACGCAGTCGGGACGCAACAAAGGGGCTGAAAGCCGCAGTCAGGATGCGGGAAAATGGCCGACAGGCGCAGTTAGATCGCAACAAATAGGCTGATTAGCCACGGTCGGATCGCAGGTAACATACTTGAATCCGCCAGCAGGGCGTCGAAAACAGTCTGAGAGCCATGGTCGGGTCGTAGGTAAAGGCCTGAAAGACGTAGTCGGGACGCAACTGCAGAGGGAAAATATGCGGTTTATGACAGCTGAAAGGGACAACCGAAAGGAAAAAACGGGAAATTATTGCAGAAAACTAAAATGTTTTAAACTAAAACCAGAAATTCAAACCTAGGGGAGTTGCCAAAACTGTAGCTAGGGTTTTACCCCTAGCTTGTGCAAATGAGCACCTACTAAGGAGAAGGGACTCCTTAGGAACAGTTCAGTAAATGTAAATTAAAATGCTAAAACGGAAATGTAAATTACTCTAAACATATGCATGAAATAGAAAAAACAAAAGATAAAGAATGGTTTTTGTATTGATTTTACCTCCAATGTGAAGGTTGGTGATGTTAGGATATTTAGACACTTAGGAGTTATTTAAGATCAACTTGTGTAATATATCCGTTAGGGATAGTGTGTTTCTTTAGTATGCATTAGTATGCATTTGTAAATACTTAATCCGACGGTCACGATATGTTTCCGACATAGAGTGATCCGACGGCTCAACTTCTCTTAGATCAAACCTAGCCTTGATCCGTGGCTTAACACCCGATTGGTCCATGATCTCTATTTAAAGAGCATGGAGGGTCATTGTTTAGTTGATTGATTATGAGAAGCTCATTTGTAACTTTCTTTCTTTGCATAATAAATTGTCCCATAGAAGCTATTTCGCCGGGGCCGTGGAGTGTTTCCCTCAAGAGGGTTTAAACCACGTCAAAACATCGCTGTGTTGATCTGTGATCTGTTTGTGTGAAGTGGTTTCTCTTGGTGTTCGGTCCTTTGGTAGTACCCTATGTACCCGAACATGGTATCAGAGCTTTTATGAAGTGCTGCTTCCGGTTATGATCTAGATCTTGAACTGTTGTTGCTGAAACTCGAAAGGGTTTCTAGTTCTGATATTTCTGTGCATTTCTGGGCTATGGGAGGTGTTCCATTGCGTCCGGAGTGTCGTTTCCATTGGGAAATAGTTTTCGTTTGATCGAAAACGGTTCCCGGTTGCTCCAGAAATGCGTATTTCATCAGATGTGAAGGTATAATGTTACAGTGACGCATTTTTTTTATTTCATTTTTTAATAAGAAAAAATCTCATAGACTTCTTCAACCACATTCTCATGCTATAATCATTAGAAGAGATGTTAAATTTGATTAAAATATCTTGGCCTGCGAGCCTAACTCGGCGAGTGTGCCATCTTTGGCCTGCGAGCTTGATTCGGCGTTTGTGCCTTCTTCTTCTTCTTCCAACTTCCTTGACAGGTTTCCAACTCCAGTTTCTGATGATGACAGTGAGGATGAAAATGCACCTCCTCCTGCTCATGTTCCTCCAGTTGCACTAGCACAAGTGCTTCCTCGATGGGTCCGTTCAACATGTGAAGCAGCTGGTGATATTGCCGGTGATCCTAGAGATCAACGTCGAACACGTTCTCAGTTTCAGCGAGCCTCTTCTCTTTTGGCTCAAGTTTACGAGAATCATGATCCAGAAACTTTTGCAGAAGCTTCAGGGAATCCAGATTGGGATGCAACCATGGATGAAGAATATCATTCCTTAATGGCGAACGATACTTGGGATCTTGTACCTCTTCCAAAAGGAAGAAAACTTGTCAGATGTAAATGGGTCTACAGAACTAAGTATGCATCAGATGGAAGTGTTGAAAGACTTAAGGCAAGGTTAGTTGCCAAAGGTTTTTCCCAAGTTGAAGGGATTGACTACAATGAAACCTTTGCTCCCGTCACCAAAATGAACTCCATCCGCCTTGTTCTTTCCCTTGCAGCCTTACAAAATTGGGAAGTCCATCAAATGGATGTCAAGTCTGCCTTCTTACATGGTGATTTACAGGAGGAAATGTACATGGAACAACCTCCTGGCTATGTTCAGAATAACTCTAGCCTTGTCTGCCGCCTTAAGAAATCCTTATATGGCCTTAAGCAAGCTCCTAGAGCTTGGTATGCCAAAATGGATAACTTTCTCCTTGACACTGGTTTTTCTAGATGCCATTCTGACCCCAATGTTTATACCAAGAAAGTAGGAAACCATCTCATCATACTTGTTCTATATGTTGATGACCTTATTCTTACTGGTAGTGACCCTAATCTTATAACCCATGTGAAATCAAGTCTTAAACAAACTTTTGAAATGTGAGACTTAGGACATTTGCATTATTTTCTTGGCCTCCAAGTTCTGCAAACCAAAGAAGGAATCTTTCTTTCTCAGTCTAAGTATGCTTGTGACCTTCTTCGTCACTTTCACATGGAAGATTGTACACCAGCCCCTTCTCCCTTCCAGTCTGGAGTCAAACTTTCTGCCACTTGTACTTCACCTGAAGTAGATGCCACCTTGTATCGTCAGCTTGTTGGTAGTCTTTTATACTTGACTCATTCCCGTCCTGACCTTTCCTTTGCTGTTGGTCGAGTTGCCCGTTATATGCAGACACCTCATGAAAGTCACTGGAAAGCAGCTAAAAGAATACTTCGATATATTCGAGGTATAGTTCAGTTTGGGATTCATGATAGTATAGGGGGGAAACCTTTGTTGGTTGGTTTCATTGATTCAGATTGGGCTGGCGATCCTGATGATCGAAAGTCTACTGCAGGTTATGTTTTCAGTCTGGGATCTGGACCTATTACTTGGGCTTGTAAGAAACAACAAGCTCTTGCTCTTTCTTCAGCAGAGGCAGAATATCGAGCAGCAGTTAATGCCAGTCAGGAAGCTTTATGGCTTCGACAGATCCTTTCAGAGTTTGGATTCGAGCAGCAGCAGCCTACTCCACTTTGGTGCGACAATCAAAGTGCCATCAAGCTTGCCAAAGATCCAGTTCTACATCAACGCAGCAAACACATTGAGCTACATATGCACTTCATCAGAAATCTTGTTCATGATCGTGTTCTTGAAGTGGTCTTTTTCCCTACAGATGATCAAGTTGTAGACATCTTCACCAAGTCTCTTACAGAAGCGAAGTTTTCTAAACTTTGATCTATGTTAGGAGTTCAGGAACTTGTCATTAAGGGGGGATAGGCTCTAATGCCTCCTTCCTTCTCCTAATAGTGTCACTTTTGTAAATCCTTCAATCCTATCCCAAGTTGTTCTTAAGGGGGGATGTTAGGATATTTAGACACTTAGGAGTTAGTTAAGATCAACTTGTGTAATATATCCGTTAGGGATAGTGTGTTTCTTTAGTATGCATTAGTATGCATTTGTAAATACTTAATCCGACAGTCACGATATGTTTCCGACATAGAGTGATCCGACGGCTCAACTTCTCTTAGATCAAACCTAACCTTGATCCGTGGCTTAACACCCGATTGGTCCATGATCTCTATTTAAAGAGCATGGAGGGTCATTGTTTAGTTGATCGATTATGAGAAGCTCATTTGTAACTTTCTTTCTTTGCATAATAAATTGTCCCGTAGAAGCTATTTGGCCGGGGCCGTGGAGTGTTTCCCTCAAGAGGGTTTAAACTACGTCAAAACATCGGTGTGTTGATCTGTGATCTGTTTGTGTGAAGTGGCTTCTCTTGGTGTTCGGTCCTTTGGTAGTACCCTTTGTACCCGAACAGGTGAAGCTCTTACAATGGCCCAAGAGGGTTGCTCCAAGATCCAACTTGCTCCTTCTCTTTCTCCAAATGATGGGAATGGGCCAAAAGGGGCTCTCAAGGTGAAAGTAGCTCAAGGGTGAGCTAGGGTTTCAAGAGAGATTTTGGCAGAGTAAGGGTGCTTATGATTGTGGATATGGAATAAGGGGTCTCCATCACCTATTTATAGTTTTTTGGTGGTGGAGTGCTAGCCCATGGTTTTGGGAACTATATGGTTTAGGGCAGCTGTATAGGGTTTTTTCCTCCTTTTCCTCATTATTTTATATTTTTTATTCCCTTTTTAGAGGGATTTTGCTATTTTAGAGGAATTTTGGATATTTTTGGACGAAAAAGGGGTTTTTTAGCCTTTTTGAGGCTTTTTTGATGGTTTTGTGGCCTTTTGGAGGCATTTTAGGCTTTTTGGAGGCCTTTTAGTGGGATTTTTAGGGTTTTTAAGGGAAATATGGTAGGAAAATGGACAAATGAGCCATGTAATGGATTAGATGAGTTAGTGAACACTTTTTGGGTGTTAACACCATGCCTTAGACCCGTCGCTTTCAGCCTTCCTTTTGTGCGCACACCAACAGGTCATCCATTTTGAGCCGCCCTTCCACTAATGGACTCGTGTGACTGGCTCAGCTCCCAGTCTCTTTTCCTGTAGGACATCTGTCCTCTAACGGCCATGTACAACTGGCTCAGCTCCAGTCATTGTCCATTCATCGTTTTCCTCTTAACGGTCACGTACTCTGTTGTACGCCGAACTGTCATTTTCCCAACCCGTCCTCTGCTTAACAAACTCGTACAGTCGGTCGCCTTCTTGATTTTCTTATGCCCTCAACTTGGCATCTTTCCAGCAGTCTTACCAAAAGTAGACCATCGTCGGTCTATCCACTCTATCTTGCCATCCTCCGTCCAATACACAACTTTACTGGCTCCATGTGGCCTACTACCTTCATAGAACTGAACCTGTTCAGTGTTGATCTTCGCAGCATCCTTCAAAACTCAGTACTACGCACATCTTCGTAGTACCCCCAATACTTAGCCAAAATTTACTTCTTTTCTGAGCTACGCTCAGCTCAACTCCATCTAGCCTCAAAAATGTTATCAAAAATGGCCTTGTTGGGCCAGGCCCAACACGTTGTGTTTTAGTTGACCCCGAAAGATACAAGCATTTTTTATCTTGTAGATTAGAATTTGAATGTACGAATAATACTACTGAGTATGAAGCTTTGATCGATGGGTTAAAGAAAGCTATTGGTTTGAATGTCAAATATTTGAAAGTGTTTGGTGATTCATAAATAGTTGTTAGGAAAATAAGGAATATAATTCATTGACTTTCACCACACTTAAAGGGTTATCAAGCTGATATTTAGGATTTGATCTCGTGTTTTGATGCTTTCAATATCAATTATGTTCCTAGGTTGAAGAATGCTCCATCTGATTTGTTAGCAGCCTCTGCTTCCAGATTAGTGCCCACTAATAACAAATGCTCTATTGAATTAATTTTCAGGCCCTCTGTTTCAGATAACATCACAAATCTCAGGGTATTTGATGATGATGATCAGATCATCAATTTCTTAACAAATGAAGATGTCTTCCAAGAGGCTATAATAGATGAAGAGTAGCATGATTTATATTTACAAATAAAGATGTTGTAAAGGGAAACTTCATACCCAAAGGTGTGAGAACTCTTGAAGCATTATTTGATTTACAGAGCAAGTTCAGAAGACCTGTAAATGCTAAAACTCACAACTCATCCACGCAGCATGAGTTAATAAATTTGGGCATGAAAGCTGAACCGAAATATATTAATCTTGATAAGTTCTGTACACCAAAAGAGAGAAGTAAATTCATCAAATTGTTCCAGCAATATAAATATGTGTTTGCTTGGAACTATGGCAATCTGAAAACATATGATACCCGCATCATTCAACACATAATACCAATGAAGGAAGGTGTCAAACCTTTTCAACAAAAATTAAGAAAGATGCATCCGACACTTGAGCCTCTAATTTAGAAAGAGTTAAAAAAAAAATTTGGATGCCAAGATTATTTTCAAAGTCCGACATTCTGAATGGGTGGCTAATTTAGTTCCCGTGCGGAATAAATCGGGAGAAATCAGACTGTGTGTAGATTTCTGGAACTTAAACAGAGCTTCCGATAAAGACAACTATCATGTGACCCCAATGGAAAAAATCTTGAAGATGGTGTCAGGATCAGAACATTTCTCCCTACTAGATGGTTTCTCTGGTTACAACCAAGTGCTAGTAGCGAAAGAGGACTGACTCAAAACCACTTTTCATACGAAGTGGGGAACCTTCACATATCGAAAAATGCCTTTTGGATTAATCAAAGCAGGAGCTACTTTTCAGCGAGCCATGGACATTTATTTCCAAGGATTGGGTGGTCAATGTGTTGTAGTCTACTTAAATGATGTGACAGTTTTTTCAAAGAAAAGGGAAGACCATGTTTTCCACCAAAAGAAAATCTTTGATCGCTGCAGAAAGTATGGTATCTCTTTAAACCATAAGAAAAGTGTTTTCGCTGTTCTTGAGGGTAAAATTTTGGTTCATATCATTTCAAAGGAGGGAATCTCAATAGATCAAGAGAGAGTACAAGGTATCAACAAGATTCTCATGCTCCACAGTAAAAAGTCTATGCAATCATTCATGGGAACCATAAATTTTGTTTGAAGGTTCATACCAAACTTCACTTAGATTGTTAAACCTTTGCAACAAATGGTCAAGCAGAGTGTACAATTTAAGTGGACAGACTTGGAAAAGGTTGCATTTAAACAAATAAAAGCCGCGATAGCCAAGGCACCTTCTTTAAGAAGTCTAGATCTCAACAAAGATTTTATAATGTACACTTTTGCTTCTGGTAACTCTCTCGCAGTTGTGCTTACTCAAAAGGCGGAATTAGGAGATGAATACCCAATTTCTTTTAAGAGGATTGGTCTGCAGGGCACTGAACTAAACTACCCCATGGTAGATAAGAAAGCATATGCAGTTTTCAAAGCGGTAAAGCAGTTCATGCCATATATTCTAAACAATAGAACTAAAGTCATAGTTTCTCATCCCGCTGTCAGATCTCTTTTCATTCAGAAAGAATTGGGAGAAAGAAGAAGAAAATGGGTTACTACTCTTCAAGATTATGACTTAGAATTCAAACCAGCCAATATTATCAAAGGTCAAGGTTTATGCAAATTGCTTACTGAAACTCCAGCTGATGAAGAGCTAGATTGGAGGAATGAAGCCGAACTGAACATGATTGATATATGTCCAATTTTTACAATGCCGGAGTCTTGGTACAGAGACCTAGTGCATTATCTATAGTCAGGTTACTTGCCAGAGCACTAGAATGCGAAGCAAAGAAGAGCTCTCCGTCTCAAATAAGCAGCATACCAAATCATTGAAGGAGTGCTCTTTAGGAAGAATTACAATGGCATTTTCCTCAGATGTTTGGAGAAAGCAGATGCGAGCAATGTGGTCAAAAAATTACATGATGGCCCTGCCAGGGGACATTACTCTGGAGATACTACAACTCATAAAATCCTCAGGGCTCGATACTATTGGCCCACTCTTTTCAAGGATTCCCACACTTATGCTAGAAATTGTGACGTATGGCAAAGAAGCATCGAAAAGTTACCAAAGGAAGCTGGACCCTTGTAGCCAGTTATTATCTCTGAACCATTCGAGCAATGGGGTATAGACATTATTAGTGAAATAAACCCCAATTCCTTGCTCCAACACCATTATATTCTAACGGCTATAGATTATTTTACAAGATGGGATGAAGCTATTCCGCTGCGTAAAGTAAATGATGACACAGTCATCAACTTCCTGGAGGAACACATCATAACCAGGTTTGGGATTCCAATTTTCCTAGTCTTTGATAATGCGCCTTATTTTTTCATTAATGAAGATTAATGAATTCATGTATGAGAAAGGAATTAAACTACATTATTTAGCTAATTACTATCCCCAAGGAAATGGATTAGCTGAGTCTACTAATAAAAATATCATCCGAATCCTTAAGAAAACTGTGATGGAAAATCAGAGAAGCTGGCACATAGCCCTCCCGAATGCTCTATGGGAAGGTAGAGTCACTCCCAAGAATGCCTTAGGAGTTTCTCCTTTCACTCTGGTCTATGGTAAGGAATCCATTCTCCCTCCGAATATTTTACTCCCATCCTTACAGTTGTCCCAAGCCTCTCGAGGTTCTAGCAGTACATCCCTTCAATCATGATTTGACACCCTGCTGAAACTTGAGGAATCACGACAAAAGGCCAAAGACCAATTCCACCATCACCAAGACAGAGTCAAAAGATGGTTTGATAAGAAGAAATCTGGTAAAAGAAATTTTGAAGTAGGTGACTTAGTTCTGAAATGGGATCATCAGCATGATGGTAGGGGAATGCACACAAAATTTCAACACTTATGGGTTGGCCCTTACCAAATTTCTGAAAATCTTGGCTCGTCAACCTATAAATTGAAATACTTGCAAGGGGAGGAAGTAAATCGCCCTTTCAATGGCCTCGCCTTGAAACAATACTTCACATGAGTCCTAGGTGGAATCTTGTACATAAATAAAACACTGTCTTCTCCTTTCTGGTTTGTTTTCTTTTGTCTCATTTTAATTGCTTTTGATATAACCTGTGAGTCTGCTAGCTAGCTTGATTTGTTTTATTTTGTTTGTTTTTTCCCTTTTGTTTGAAGTCCTTTGTTTAAATAAATCTAAGCTCACTTTTGGTGTAGTTGAGAGGTGAGGTTCCAGAAGAAACTCAAAAGGATGGTCATGAAGAAGCTCACTGATAAAGGGAATATATATTTGTAACTTTGCTTTCACTGATTGGTTTCCTGGAATCTAGAGATTCTCTTTCTGTTTGGTCAAAATAACCCCTTTCAAATAGCTAAGATTTAGCATTTCCTTTTGACTATCTTAGGTCCCCATTCACTCTAACATTAATGACTATCTCAAGAAGTTCACTATGGCATACCCATGGTGAGGAAGCATGTCTCACAGATATATGGTATTTAAAATGATCCCATGCTGCAAGTAAAATCCAAAAGGTATTTCAAATAGTCTGGTTTCTAGAAATTCTCACCTCAATTAAAGCATGGCTGAGAAAAGAAAGGAAATTTTCAAATCAAGGAAACTGTTCAAATAAACTTGCCTAGCAAGGTTCTTCTCCGTTTGTGAAGCATGAAATAGAAAAAAATATTTCGCTCACACAAAAGGACATTATGGATTGAAGAACCTATATCAATTATTGAAAGCAAAGGAAATTTATTTCTGGAAGACTCAAAGTGGAAAAAGTTGTGAATTAAAGAAACATCCAAAATGATGTAAAATAGCATGGGAATGAGGAACAAATGAATATGTTTGTGAGATATTGTCATGATGCTGTGGAGTCTTATACCAGTAGAATTCTGAAAGATAGAATGTTAAAATGAACCCCACATTTTGGCCCTTAAAGAGTTGTAAAGAAGTCTGACTCAAAGTTACCTCTTCTTTTATCACCATTATGACAAGAGTGATCACTGTATTCTTTGGAGCTAAACTATGAAGAAATTTTGTTGCACATATAATCAACACTTTGTAAGTTCCCTGACCATGAGATGAGTTTGTTTCAGAGATATGTGTCAGCCAATGAATCACCAGTTGTTGTTGCTACAACATTCCCCCCCAAATTTTTTGAAAATATTGGGGCCCCTCCTTCTGCTTTTGAGAAGAAGTTTGCCTAAGAGTCTCAGGGCATCAGAGTCTTTCCTAACTTAGTTTCCCTAAAGAAAGGTCTTTTGCTTGCCTTACTCTTTGAGTTTATTTTCATGTTTTTTTGCCTAAGTAAAACTTAAGATTCTGAGCCGCAACAACGGAAGTCTTGAGCTAACTTTCCCACAATGGCAGAAAAGTTGGTCCAAACTTTCCGAAACGGCAAAAGAAAAGGCTCAAGTGAAGTAATAGCGGAAAAATCATCTTAAGCTTCCGAAAAGGTGAACCCTTTGACCAAGTGAGTTCATGGCGGAACAAATTCACCAAGTTTCTCTGCAATAGTGGGAGAATTTGTATAAGCCTTCTGCAAACGATCGGAAATTTATGAATAAGTCACCTTGGAGGAAGGACTCGGCTATATTTTCCGCAATGGCGAAGGTTTTCAAGAAACTCTTCTGCGACGACGGGTAGAATGGCACACTTTTCCGAAAGGACTCAGATAACTCTTCCACAAAGGTAGGCAAACCTACTTAAGTTGACCGATGCGTAGCATCACGGTTTCCCTTTGCGGAAAAGCTCAGACAATCCTCTTGCTATGGTGGGCAAACCCAGTTTCTCTCTCTGCAGTAGGCAGAGAACTTACCCAAGTCCTTCCGATTTTGGTGGTCGCATTTAATAAAAAAAGTGTCGATTTGACCCCGTCCTTACACTGCATTAACCCCTTTAAATGGTCTGTACCTACCCTATTAATGGCTCATGTGTGTCAATTTATATATATAGGGCATTAACCCCGTTGTGTTTTCATTATTTCCACTGGTTAGAGGGATCATTCCTATTTTCATTCGAATTTGTAAGCTCTTGCTCGAGGCTTACCATTTCCACGGCGACATCGACATCTACCTGACATCATCTTCCAATAGGTTAGTACCTTGTCAAACCTCATGGATTAAATTGAAATAGTTGAGGTGAATGTTATGTTCTTGGTTCTGTTTGTATTATCCTAGCCATGGCAAGTTGATTAGTTTAACGACGGCCAAAGCAACTCATGCCTATCCCCATTTAAACGCACCAAAGCCTTGTTTTCATATGAACATGGACATCTACAGGATCCTGAACAACCATTAAGCCATCAGTTTTGTAATCTCCAAACCAGCCTTGTCTACCCTTACGTGAAGAGCATCGGTATTCTTACCCTGCTGTGAAGGTTTACGCTATTTTTGCGCCATGAAACATAGTACTCATAATTGCTTTGTTTTTACAGTTTGTTATTATAAATGCATGTCCCTTATTTTTCATAGTTGCAATATAGTGACCTACAGAAACATTTTAGTTTTGCATAAGGATTATGAAATAACATGTGATATAAATGTGTTGTTGTTGCAACATCCTTCCCCAAAATTTTCAAGATATTTGGGGCCCCTCCTTCTGCACGTTGTAACAAGTGTTTTCCTTGACTTTCAGGCTTGTTTTCTCGTTAACTTGGAAAAATTCTCAAACACTTTCTTTCCAAAAGTTTTCTAGATTATTCTCTAAGGCAAACTCACCTTTTTCTTCAGCGCAATTTTTAGCCTTAATTCTCCCATGCTTCGGTGCAAGTTTTAAACTTAGGTCTCCTGTTTGGCGCATTTTTTTCTTACCGCGCCTTAGCGCAATTGCTAATGCTAAATTCTTCGCTTTGGCACAAAATTTAACTCTAAATATTCCGATGAGCGAATGTTCTATGACCAAATCCCACACCTAAAGGCGCAATTGAAAATTTAAAATACACGCTTTAAAAAAAAAAAAAAGCAGAAATCTTAAGCTTATTTCCTGCGCCAAAGGCGCGCTCTCTAAGACTTACGTTTCTGCCTCGTTACCCAAAAGCTTGGATTTTCGATTTTCTCCACGTGAATTAAAGTGTTAAATCTATGCCATAGTTTCTGCAGATTCTATGTTCAGCTTGACCACCAACCGGCGCAATTCCTAACAATAAGACAAGCGCTTTGGCGCAGGATATGTGATTAAACTTATGCGAAAAGCACAAAACTTATCCATTGAACTATCGCCTCCATACTTGCACCTCATCTGTCCTCAAAGTCTAAATTATAGTGCGGCGGTGTCATCGCTGCTTTATCTCAAAACTTGATTTTGGCGCGCATGCAACTACGGAGTTGGTGGAGTCATAAATATTCCCATGTGCTGCTGGTTTGAATGCTCAAATTCTCGAGCCCCGTGCTCATAACTCCGCCAACCTATCACATACATGAATTGAATGCCACCCCTATATCAATGCGTAGAACGGGATTTCTATATCACTCGACCACAACCATTGGAGAATAGAGCTCGTTGTTCAATATCAAACTCGGACTGCATTGTTTCCTGTATCGGGACTATCGCTAGCCTCCAGGAAGCACTACCAAGCTGATAGGGAGGCTCTCGGCCCCTCCTCTTTTGTTTCTCAAGGTCCTCATTAAGACGTACCCCCCTTTTCATACCCTGTTATCGACTGTATATATATGCAAAATACGTTATACACTCCGAGCGGTTAGTCGTGAGTCGAGACCATGAAGACACTGAGCCACCATTTGCGAACCAGATCTTGGATGGCCCTATCCTCCCATGCGTGCATGAAGTTTCTCCCATTGTCGCATGTTTGGCGTCCTAGGTAAGTTTCTTATATATCATACCATCTCTAAATATTTCCCGGTTGTGCCATAATAACCACATATCATCCATATCGATGCACTCATTTTTTATTAAGAATTTGCATTTGCACACATCCCATGGAAAATCACCCTCAAGCAACCATATCCATTCCTGACGAAAGCACACTGCTCGGCCAAGACCGCTGTAAAACATGTGAAAATGACCTGACAGACTAGCGGTAGGGACATTACGAATAGCTCAACATTTTACTTGTAGAGGCAAGCAAAAACCAATGAAACCCCCTCTGTGCGAACGCAGTGGTTTCACCAGGTGTACAGACAATTGTAGGTCCTTGCGCATTTGCATGGAGGTCATGATGCTATTAACCGCTTGTCCTGGCTAGGTATTTTGATTAGGGAGGCACTTACATATTGAACAGAGTTATAGCACAAAAGAAAGCTTTCTCGCTACCTTGTCCCCATGCCATTTTCCGGTTCCTAAGCTTCTCGACCCATGTCAATTTCCTTGATGATGAACTAACACTGGCAGGATAAGCTGATCAAACACGAAATCAAGACAGCCACAGTCCTAAAATGCTACATAGGTTCTAGAACTGTTATCCCAAAAGTGATTGAATCATTCTACCATTTTCCTTATACATGAAACCACAAGGGCTTGCATAGCTTGATTGGCATTGGCATCTAAGTGTCTCTTATGATTTTAAACTATAAAAGGGTAGTTGTTTCTATGATTATGAAAATGACATATTTTTGACTTTCTCATAATTGTTTTGCTAATGCTTAAAAAATCATCTAGGTGTAATCAATTCTGTCATGTTTTCTTTACAAGTCAGTCAGAAGCTTTGCATTTTTAATGATAGCTGAATATCTACACACTCCTCATTTGTACTACCATGCTTACCGCAGTATTATCATGCATAGGAGGTCTGCAAGGAAGAAAGCAGTGCAAAAGATTGACTCAGATTTAGAAGTAGAAGTCCTGTTGGATACTTCATTGGAGACAATTTTCACTGACACACAACCTACCACCAATGTGCCCCCTGGGAGCTCTGCCCAGGAGTTCCAGTGGGGTGAACTATATAGGTTCATCATGGACCCAAAACATCCTCAAGCCTCCATAGAATATTCTCTGGTATATGCAAACATTCGAAGGTCTTACCTCCATAAGGAAACGACTCATCCTAAGTTGTTCCCATGTTTTGAAGTCTTAGGCTGGTTGATCCCTCACATCAAGACTGACACTAGGTTCATAAATGATAAAAATGGGATGAACCTAGCATCTTTTGCTCCTGAGCATATCGTAGCCACCTATGGATTACCTCAACCCAAAGCCTGGTTAGATGATAAATGGATAGCAGAACATCCTATGGACCTGCTGGACGCTTCCAGGAAAATGATGATATCCGACAGGCAGATAAGAAGAAGGAACAAAAATGAATATGAAAGCAGCCTCCTGAAGACTCCTTATAGACTCATCGTCCTGATGTTGAGTCAGCTCTTCGGCATGCCCAATGGAAATATTTTTAAGATCGATTGGGTGCCAATAATCTTTCATATAGCCATGAATGGCACCATTTTTAATTGGGCCGACATAATTTTAGACAATCTGGCCTCACAATTAACTGCGGCTCAGGGAGGAATGACTCAAAAGAAGGCATATTTTGTTAGGAACCCATGTCTTTACTTTGTTAGTATATTGTTGTTGGACGCATATGCTTTGTAAGTTGTCCCATAGTATTTTTTGATCCATATTTTGTGTTATTGTTGTTGGCGCATATGCTTTATAAGTCGCCCATAGTTTTGTTGATCCATAGTTTGTATTGGCCCATGGTTTTGACTCATAGTATTGGTGCCTAGACTTAGTATATAAGTGTGTGTTGAGTCCTATGAAGGCACCGTGAAGTTAATTGTATTGAGCTTGCTCAAAGGAGGTTTCCCCCTCGAAGTGGCATGCGATCAATATAAAAGTGATTCTGAGTTCTATTATTTTTGATATCTCGTGTATTTGCATTAATTAATTATTGCAGGTTCATCACATCTAGTATCAGAGCACTTTCTTGGGCTCGTTGGGTGGAATTTCTACCAAATTTGTTTTTCGCATCTGTTGCAAGTTCAGATCTGGGAATAATCCCTATCAGCTTAACTGTGGGAAGTACTTGGGCATAAGCCCTAAAACTCATTGTGAGGAGTACCACAGGAACCCCAAAGTAGTTGGCCCATTGAGAGGACCTGCCAACGAAAAGGGCAATGACCCCTACTTGATTGACTAGTTCCCACCCATGAGGTAAATGAAGAGCTATCGTTTGTGGAAACACGGTTATCAGTTTTACCTAATTCATGGAGTGAAGGGTACTTCGACAATACGCAAGCCATCAGACAGCATTGGTGGCCGAGTGAAACACCTGAACTGTTAGGAAGCCGAACATACCTAGGGTCCATATCTATTTTCAGCTGAACTATTGGCGATCACTTCCGTGTTGTTTTAGATCCATTTCGAGCCGTTTCATATCCAACCATTTCAAATCCATTTTGAAATCCATTCCAGATCCAATCGTTTTCGATCCATTCGGTTCCATTTCAGATCCATCTGTTGCCGATCCCTTCCGCGCTGTTGCAGATCCATTTCTGAAGAAAAAAAAGAGTATAAAATTCTGTTTGTCCGCCATATCTCCCTTGTTTTAACTCTGTTTCCCTTGAAACTTATCTGACACCCCTGCAATCCCATTCTGCATATTTCTTTCCTGAGGACCTTATTCCACATTCCACTTCCCAACACCTGAAATCTCACATTTGTCTATTTTTAGGGTTTTCCATAACTTCTTCGATTTTCACCCGATCGCCTTCAAATTTTACCATAGAGTTCCTTTTTCTAATTCTGCTTCTTTGTCCCTCTCTGTGAAATTTTCTCTTTCTTTCACCTGACTTCTGAAATCCCCCTTTTCTGCTTTCCTATCCTTTCGACAGTGTCCAAAATCTAGTCAAACTCCAATTACCCATCAGATGTTTTCCCCAATCCAAATTTCCCTTTACTAAATCAACTTATGTTTGTGTTTTTCTACCCATCCCCCCCCAAAAAAAACCTGGTTATGGTTGTCACCCGTGCAGAAGAACACACCATGGAGGAAGCACTTGCAGCCATCCAAACCAAACTCCAAGATCTGGATGAAAAATTTCTCAGCCTCCATCTTTAGCATTCAGCCATGAACAATAACCGACAGCCAGAATCTTTTGCAGCCACTGGGTTCTCTTCTTCCAACAATTTTTGTGGGTCGAAGCTTGATTTTCCTCGCTTCAATGGTACTGATCCGACTGGATGGATATACCAAGCAGAACAATATTTTAGTCTGCATAATACTTTTGATGTTGAGAAAGTTCCACTTGCATCCTTTCATTTGGAACATGAAGCCCTTCAATGGTACTGTTGGTACATCAAAGCTCATCCCGATCCAAACTGGATAGATTTTTGCCAACACCTTTTGCCACGATTTGGTCCTAGTGCTTTTGATGACTTCACAGAAGCACTCACTAAACTTCACCAAATTGGCACAATGAGAGAATATCAAACAGAATTTGAGAAACTAGCTTATCACACAGAAGGATTGTCTGATGAATTCTACAGGACTTGTTTTATTAGTGGTCTCAAGGATGAAATCCGTTCAGAGGTAAAAATGTTTTGTCCCAACACAATGATGGAAGTCCTAGGGTTCGCTAAGTTGGCAGAGGAAAAGATCGTAGCTCAACAATGCTCGAAACCTACCTTTGTTCCCTTCAGAAATATGGGTTCCCAACGACCTCCCATCATGCCTGCTCCTCAACCAAATCCTATGAATCATTTGTCTGAAACAGAGATGCAGGCACGCCGAGAAAAAAGGCTTTGTTATAATTGTGATGAGAAATTCATTCGGGGACATAGATGTGTTCAACAAAAGCTCTATCTCTTGGATGTGGATTCTCCGCCTGCCTCAGAACTTGGTGAAGAAGATCCAGATACAGTAGATGATCAAGTCGACATTCAACACCCGCCTGTTGACACCCCATCTCAGGACGAGCCACCCGAGATCTCTCTCCATGCTGTAACTGATGTCACCACCCCACAAACAATGCGGGTTAGGGGATACTTCAAGAAGCTCCCTCTTACCATACTCATTGATTCTGGTAGCACTCATAACTTCATTGACCCTCGGATTGCAAAACAGGCTGATTGTTTTGTCCATCCTTGCTCCAACTTTGAAGTCATGGTTGCCATTGGGGGCACCTTATCTTGCAAGGGGAAGTGTCACAATGTGCATATCTCTATGGAAGATTATAAATTGTGCTTTGACATGTTTTCCTTGTCCTTAGGCAGATGTGATGTGGTTTTGGGCGTTCAATGGTTACGCACACTTGGCCCCATGTTATGGGATTTTGCTGAACTTTGGATGCAATTTTCAGTCAATGGGACACAACAAAAATTTATGGGATTACAACCAGGATATCTCCGCATCATCAGTTCACATCACCTAGAAAAGATCCTTAAGAAGAATTCACATGGTGTCATTGCTCATCTCCATTCCCTTCAGATGCACCCACCAACGGTCTCCACTATTTCCTTCGATAGATATGCAGGTGTCTTTGTTGCACCAGTGGGCTTGCTACCTTCATGAGACCTTTCCGGTAAGCATTTAGTTGCATCTACATCTCAGTAGGACATGATGGCTATTTTGCATGCAATACAGAAGTGGCATCCATCCCTATCGGGGAATTATTTCTGCATCAAGGCTGATCTCCAGAGTCTGGAAAATTTCCTGGAACAATGGGTCTCCTCCCCAGCACACCTGAAATGGGTTATCCAACTCATGGGCTATGACTATGTGACCACTTACCAGAAGGGTAAGGAAGATATGGTCGCAGATGCTCCTCCTCGCACATTTGATGACCTAGTTTGTCTTACAACTATTTCTCTGCTTGTTCCAAATTGGTTGCAATCTGTTCAACGAGGCTATCTTTTCTATGAACTCCATGCTTCTTCATCAGTAGGGCACTCTAGGTTCCTCAAAATGTATGATCAGGAACAATGTAACTTATTTTGGCAGGGACTCAAAATGACAATTCAATGGATGGTGGTTGACTGTGATACTTTCCAGGTCAACAAGCGTGAAACGACACTTCTTTCGGGACTGCTCGAACCCTTTCCCATCCCTCCACAGATTTGGAAAACTATTTCAATGGATTTCCTAGAAGTGATCCAATGGTATAGTACCACATCTAAAAGGACACCATATGAAGTAGTCTCTGGACATGCACCGCTAGTTCTTCTTCCATACACCTTCAACAACTCCCCAGTTCAGGAAATTGACTCAATTCTTTGAAACCGCGATCAACTTCTTCTCATTCTGCAAGACAATCTTCACATGGCAAGAATTCGACTGAAACAACAAGCCGATCAACACCATTCTGCGTGCACTTTTCATGTCGCTTATATGGTTCTTCTTCGTCTGTAGCCTTCCACACAATCCTCCCTGAAAGTCCAAAGGCACTAGTGGCCCGGAATGCAACTAGAGGATGCTACTGTAAAATTAGTCACAGCAGATCTAATGAACAAGTAAATCAATCACAACAGATGAATATAGAAAATATGGTGTAAAACTGTGCAAAACATGCAACAGTGATCAATATCCCAGAAAGGGTGAATGAATTACAATAGAATACAATCTCTGTCAATGAGCAATTCGAATTGACTAAGTAGGCCATTCGAATCACTGAATGGAGTAGCTTGACGCCAACTAGGAGTCCTCATCATCAATCGGTGGTGCTCATCAATGCACAAGAACCAGTCATCCAGGTGTCAATCTGAGTCTAACTGAGTGTAACAAGTGTAACTGAAGTGTGTAGCACTAATTAAGGGAAGGAGGCTTAGTGGGGGGCGCATGGGAGGCTAACTGAAGTCAGAACAATTCATCTAGTCAATCTGGAGGTCCAACGGAAGTGAAACAGTCAGTCGGGAGTGAAACTAGCCTCAAATCAAGGAGAATCAGAGCTAACTAAATGTAACTGAAGTGGAACTGCAGTGGTAGGTGAGAAAGTGCGCCCTTCTCTGGCAGTAGGTGAGAAGTGGGCGCCTTTCAGACTAGGAGGGCTAAAGAATTGAAGTAAGTGGCTCCCGAGTGCTAGAAAGAGGTGGCTAAGGTGCTGGAGTCATCAATCTGGTGACTGGGATGCATGCAAAGTGCATGCAAACCCTAATTGCATACAAGATCCTGAAAAAAGATGATGTGGATATCCGAACAGCTACAGGGGACCCACTCCTTCAGATTCTGCATCAATTTCCACATCTAAAGCTTTGAGGACAAGCTTTTTCTAAGGGAGAGGGGATGTTAGGAAGCCATGTCTTTACTTTGTTAGTATATTGTTGTTGGATGCATATGCCTTCTAAGTCGTCCTGTACTATTTGTTGATCCATAGTTTGTGTTATTGTTGTTGGCGCATATGCTTTGTAAGTCGCCCATAGTTTTGTTGATCCATAGTTTGTATTGGCCCATGGTTTTGACTCATAGTATTAGTGCCTAGACTTAGTATATAAGTGTGTGTTGAGGCCTATGAAGGCACCGTGAAGTTAATTGTATTGAGCTTGCGCAAAGGAGGTTGCCCCCTAGAAGTGGCCCATGATCAATATAAAAGTGATTCTGAGTTTTGTTATTTCTGATATCTCGTGTATTTGCATTAATTAATTATTGCAAGTTCATCATAGATTTCTTCATGTCTTCCAATTTGATAGACTGCTTATTCAAAAAACACAGCTTCCTAGACTTAGGCTGCTCATGGAAGCCAAAAGAAACACCTCTATTCATGGCCTATCAACTCACATGGGCAAGTAAGTACGCAAGCCATTACAAGCAGGTTTGCAAGAAATTCATCATGCCATTGTACCAACTTATTTTTGTGAAGGAACCTGATTGCATGTCAGAAAACACCATGCCCGTCATTGAATCATTTGGGGATTATTATCATAGTATGGAAGGTACTTATATCCGAATGAGTGGAGGATCTGTGGCTCCCTTTTTGCTTCCCAGATACGCCACAGATTTTGTAATCCACAGGGAATCCATAAGGAAACTCTTTAGTGTTGGCGGGATCAGCAGGGTTCTTACTCAAAGGAGAAAAGGGATTTATCCACCAATGCCTTTCACCATTGGCGCATATAGCCTCCCGAGGGCCAGGGAAGGAGAAAACTATGTTCGAGACCTGGATATCTTCCATTTCGGCACAAAGTCTTTTAGAAGGCATGACCCTTGTGGTGAAGTTGCCAAACATATTATTGAGGTCAAGACTAGCTTCGAGTACACCCATCTTAAAGATATGGAGGAAGAGTTTTTTCGTTGTGTTCAGAACTTAACAGAATTAGGCAAGCTCTACAGGAAGAAAGTTGCAAAGAGCCCTAACCCCAGGCCTGTCGGTATAATTCAAAAGGAACAGGAGGCATCAATATCCCAATCTGGAGATCTGCCAGGAATAGAGCAGGAGGAAGGTGGCAGAATACTACCTCAACAAGATCAAGAAATAGCTAGGATTAAAAATGAACAAGCTGCCAAGCTCCAATAGGAAGAGGTAGCTAGAATCCAGAGAGAGCAGGTTGTTTAATTGCAACAACAAGAAGAAGCTGCTAGAATCAAGAGGGAGCAGGAGAAAAAGGCTTTGGAAGATGAGGCTGCAAGAAGCCAAAAGGAAAATGAAGCAAGGGTCCAAAGAGAAGAAGAAGAAAGAATCCTCCAGGAATAGGCTGCTAAACTGCAAGAGGAGAAAGAAGAAGAGAGGATTATGTTAGAAGAGGTTGACTGATTACAAAAGGAATTAGCAGAGCTAGCTGGCGAGCAGCAAAGGGAGCATACTAAGAAAACTCTCGAGGCAAAACCATCTACTCCACAAGACATGGAGTTGGATCCGCCACTGATAGGCCAACCAGGGATAGCTCAAGAAGGGGTTTCTTCTACTGAAGGTTTAGCATTGAACCCATACAACCCTAGAAAGCAGTGCCATGTGGCCAAACTGGATTCCACATATTTTCATGAGAGGAAAAGGGATATCATTGACCAAAGAATGAGGAAGATGGAAATTGGGGAGAACTTGTACGAATTCAGGGTGACAAAAACCACAGTGGTCCAAGGAACTGATGTTGACCCTTCATTTCAATACCAATGCACTGTGGCATCAGTCGAGGTGAGTAAAGCGAATACTGATCGGTTAATAAACAAAATAAAGCATTACAAAGATCAATGCTTCAAAATAAGAGATGGCAGGAAGAGGGAGGTTCTAGAAGTGAATGAATTGAAGAAGAAATATAGGGAAATGACAGAGGAGAAGTTAAGGATAGCTTCGGGAGCTCTACAACTTGAAAATGAAAAGAATTCACTACAGATGTGGCTGGCCATCTCCAAAGAGGAGCAAAAGAAATTGAATGCCCGAATATCAGAATTGGAGGAGCTTGAAGCCAGAAGGGCTCAAAAGTTTTATCTCCCCAAGGACCAATTTGAGGGGTTAATACAAGACAAAGAGTAGTTGGTGAAACAGCTCAAAGAAGCAGTGGAAAACAAGCAAGATCTGTTCACATTTCATAAGCAAGCATGTGACATACTAATAAAAGGCCATCAACTCCTAGTGCTGATCTCAGGAGAAATTTGCAGTGTTAAGGAAATGATCATCAAAATGAAAGCCATCGAAGGTTGACCCTTAAGGAACAGAGACAGATTTACAAAACATGTGGAAGAGTTAAAACAACAATTTGAGTGGAGGAGAGGAAAGTTGGATTCCCCTCAGAATTGCGCACCACCACCGAAGAGGAATTTGACTTGGATGTAGGAGTCCTAGAATTCAGTAAATATTGTGGCGCCATGTTAAGCTTGGATATCAGAAAGATTGTTAGCAAATGTCACTCTTTCTACTCCAAAATCAGATAATCCCATGGCAAGTGCCACTTGGTTTTTCCTGAAACTATCAATGAATTCCCAGAACAAGAACATCGGTTGGCTGAGCTGGAAGGCGAGTTGGACCAAATATTGGAATATGTTAAGAAGGTAGAGGTGATAACCCAAGATGAACTCCAACAGTTCATCGGCCAACCCACTATACACATCTACTTCTTAGAAGCAATTTCCCAAGAAGCAGCAACAGGAGCAGCACAAGTCAAATCAGATCTGTGCAAACATGAAATCGTAGCAAAAGCAACAGTATCTGTTCGGAGCAAAATTATCATGAAAGAACTCAGTCAATGGACCATGCATATCCAAAGTATAGGTGGCCAAGCATCCATATGCGAGCCAGTTGTTGGGGGTGAAGCAGCAAGTCAACAAAGGGGAAACCAAATAAAATAAATGAACCATTAGAATCCTTGCTTCTCTTAATGTGAGAAAAGGCTGTTTTTTTCTTTATTGTATAAATCTTAAAAGGGACAACTAGCTCTGATTTTGTTTTATATGGAAGACCCTCCACGAATTTGTGGTTTTTTTGTAACTGTGCACTAAAGGACAAATTAGAAAGTTCTAGGGTTTAGGGCACACATGTTAGCTTAAGGAACAATTTGTAAACTTATAAATAGAAGAATAGAAGAGATGAGAAAGACTTTTGGCAGGTGAAAGACATTTTCTGTCTTGTAGGTGAATTACTTCTATGCATGTATAAGGAACTCGATTTTGCGTAATGAAAGCCTGGAGAGGGCATTTTGCCTGGAATTGTGTGTTGAATGCTTGTTGGACTACTCTTGTGTCATTCACATATTGCAGTGAGATCTTTCTTTGTTGCTATGAATTATTTCTGTGTAATGAATGATCTTTCTATTTTCCTGTACAATAATGTCTCTCTTAAATGAGTAATGGAATGTATTGCATTTGAATTAAAAGATATCTTTTAATATCCTTTACCTCATGCTGAGATTGCATCCTTAGATTTAATGGCTATCTATATGATCTTTAGATGTTTCTTTCAGCACATTGCTCATATTTACAATTTGATCCTTGCAAGGATAGATTAGATTTGTTTTATCTTAGTTTTAGATAAAGATTTGTTCTATCTCTACATTTAGATTAAATTAGCTTAGATCACTTGCATATCATCTTAAATAATAAAATCATAAAAAAACGGTGGATCGGGCCGCAACCGATGCAGAAGAATACAAATATTTAAACATTATGGTAGCTGGAACCGTTAACTGGATGGATTCCCCACACCAAATGGTGAGCGATCTAATTGGGATTGTTCATTGGAGAGAATACCTTGCTGCTTGATGCTGTGATTTTCAGGGCATCAACAGTTTTTGGCGCTAGAAGGAGGGCCCGCAGTGCATGGCTGATGGAGGAGATTCTTCCTGTCAAGCAGATCCTACCGAAAACCCGCTTGAAACATCAATCCCAGGAAATCAAGAAAATCTCAATTCTGAATTTGAGCAACAAGAAACATTGTATGCTGTACCTTTAGTTGAAGTGGCTGATTTACGGAGGTATACACGAACTTACGTTAAACAACTAGTTGGTTTAAATGCAATAACCTTTCTCCATAGGAGAAGAACTCCTAGAAAAGAAAGACAGTACACCCGTGACTCGATTCTTGTGCAGAGCTTTGAAGAGCTGGTAGATTTATCTTTGGAAGACATCACAGAACCGCTGAAAGAAGTCGATCTTGAAAACCTAGAAAAATTTTAAGATCCAAAAAATATTGGAGAAATTTTTACTCTAAATAACACTCCACTTAATTCACCACACAATTCTCCACCTAATTCTCTACATAGAGCCATGGATGTACCTGCTTGAAGAGCAAGGGGAGCATTAAATCTAGCTGGGCCATTCCACAATCTGCCTAAAAATCCAGAGAAATGTTTTCCCAAATACGACCCAGGTAAAGGCATATCTGTTGAAGATCATCTTAAGAGTTTTTATTTAGCTTTGAATCTTTTAAATGTACAACATGAAGATGTAGTTTGTAGGCTTTTCCCATACACATTTGAACCGAAAGTTTCTTCCTGGTATTTTAGCTTACAAGCTAGCTCAATTTCAAATTAGGAAGAGTTTGAAAATTGTTTTTTAAAGAAGTACGGGAATAGAAAAACTATAGCTACACTCATGAAAGAATTATTGTCCATGAGAATAGAAAAGAAAGAAAAGGTTCAAGACTTCAACCAAAGGTTCACTACGCTCCTGAATAATTTCAGCAAAGCAACTAAACCTACAGAGGAATCTCTAGTTGAATATTATACAATAGCACTTGAAGGCCCTATAGCAATGTTTGTCAAGAGAACTAAGAAGACCACCCTGATAGAAAATTTCGAAGAAGCTAGGAAGGTGGAAGAAGAAGCAGAGAACATTGATAAACATGCCTTAGATGCAGAAACAAAGCCAACAACTAATAAAAAACCCCTACTGCTTACTAGGAATAAAAAAGAGTCATCAACAGACATGGAAAACATAGTTAAGATGATGCAGAAATTGTTCAATAAAATTGTGGATCTTGAGAAAGATAAGGCAGCCATCACATCTAGGAATCTTTTTAAGCCATTCTATAAGAAGAGAGAAGACAATGACTAGCCTCATCCACCTATGAAAAACTCCCCTGTTTTAAATCTGAATGAAATAGGAATGTAACACTTCTGTACCTTTCATCAAGAGCCGCACTCAGAAAATTGATGCCCACAATGGATTAATTCTATGAGTTTAGTAATGAACCAAATGTTGGATTCACAGATTCCAGATCAAGATGATCCTCCAGAGGAACAAACTCTTGAAGTAGAAGAGCCCTCCCTAGATACAACTATGGTATTATGGGACTAGGTACCGTTAACTGAATTAATAGAACACGATCCCGTGGAGAGCATAGTCTCTGTTGTAAACATTAACAGTCATAGTAAAGGTCCCGTTGTTGATCCAGTTCTAAGCTCAACTATGCCCAAACCTAAAATTTCCAAAGAGATACCTAAAATACACATTACAGTAATTCTGCTTCAGCCTAAAGCTAACCCAACAGCTTCCAAACAGCCAAACATTGACACAATAGTCCAGCAACCAAAGGTCACATTGAGCAAGACGGACAATCAAGCGGGAGTTGTAAAAGAATGTGATATGAGATATGACATCATTGAATATATAAAGAAGGTAAAAGCAAATGTTTCGATATTCGATATGTGTAGTCTACCCCAGCAACGAAAAAATTTGTTGCAAGCTCTCCAATCCCAACCCAGCACCCAAGCACTCCATTATCTAGCACTCAAGAAGACCCTAACATTAATGAAGCCAGTATCAGTGGGAAATCCAAATCCCAGATATTGCCTTTTCTTTTAACTTTTGAGATTTTCAATCACAATGTACACAATTGTTTGGTGGATTCTGGAGCATCTTCGAATGTCATACCATTATCGATCTGTAAGAAGATTAACAGTCAACCAATTTCATCTCTCGCTCAGATTATTCAGTTAGATAGAACTGTTGTTAAAGTTATTGGGGAAATGAAGGATGTGCTCATTAGGTTATCAACAGATTCTAGGGTATATCAGTTCATTGATATAATGGTAGTTGATATTGCTGAATCCTACAGTTTAATCCTAAGCAAGGATTGTTCCACAAAACTAAATGGCTACTTTGCAACTGATTGGTCCCATTTATGGTTACCATATCAAAATAGGCAGAATCAGATTAAAATTTTGAGGGAACCACACATGAAACAAAATGTAATTCAGCTAGAAGGAAAGAGTGAAGCTGTAACCTTCTCGTCTTCAGTCCTGGGAAATTATTTCTTAGAAATTGATCCAGGTAATTATCAATATGAAACTATTAGCCATGAATCAGATAAATAGTCCAATCTCCTTCATTTTTCTCGAACTGATGATATTGATTGTAATATAGTTAACTTAGTCTCTGACTTAGATTGTAAAGATACTAACTTAGTTAGATCAAACAATGTTTTTGGGACTTTATACTTTGATGATTCCAAGTGTTGGAGCATAGGCCGTAGCTATGGTAAAGCTGCCAAATTTTGAGGAAAAAGCACTAAGTTTTGAAGGAAAAGTGCTAATTTTGAGGAAAAAGCACTAAGTTTTGAAGGAAAAGTGCTAATTTTGAGGAAAAGCACCATTTTTGGACAAAAATGAACAGTGCGCGGTACGACGCCAGATGGATGAGCTCACCGTAGATTGTGGGATGAAAATTGCGGACCTCGCGCGCACAATTCAAAGGAGAGTAAATGTGGCCGAGTAGAAAGCTCAACCACCACAGTAAATGAAGCGGTGGAAAAGAGGGCTCAGCTACCCTCATGAAGGCAAAGTACAGGAGTTATGGTTTCTTGGACCAAGGAAGAGCAATGGGCTGAAGCATTGAAGGCAAAGTACAGGAGTTATGGTTGCTTGGACCAAGGAAGAGCAATGGGCTGAAGCATTGAAGGAGAATGACAAGGAGCAAATAACGATGAAGCGGTGCCCATACCCGCGATCTGCGTCGAAAATCATGGAATCTGCAGGAAGCTACGACGGGACTGCAAGAGGTGCCTACAGTACACCTAGCCGTGTCAATGGTTAGGGTTTTTAGGGATCATTGTTGGGAAAGGCCCATAGTTTTGTAAAGGTGCAACCCTCAGGGCCACCTATATATATGTGTAATTGTAAAAGGGAAAAGAGTTGGTTGGTTGGTTGGTTGGTTGGTCAGTTGATTGGTTAAGTAGTCAGATAGTTGATAGTCACCGAGTCACTGGTATTGATGTGACTTGTAAAGTTGTTAATGAGCATTTTGTGCATGTAAGAAGGCCGCGATCTCGCAGGAAGACCTCTTGGTGGAAGGGCCATTGTGTGTATCGACCAGTCGGAAGAGGACTGAGAAGGGAATGTAATTGTATGTATTTGTCATTGTAATATCTATAGACGAAGAGAATCGATCTAAGAGAAGGGCTCCCAGCTGTGTGCGTGGAGTTTCCCAGAAAGATCTAAGGCTGCAGCTGTGTGTGCAATGGAACTATCTATCCCCATCTAAAGATAATATAAAACAGTCCTGTGGACGTGGCTTCCCTCCTAAAGGTGAACTACATAATTCTTGTTCTTGTGGTGATGCTTTATGTGATTGCATTTCTTTGCTTTACTATCTATGTTTCCATGAATGTTCTGCTAGATTTATGAATGAGTATGTAGAGTAAATCCTTGAAGCTCCCTTAGAAGCGTACTTGTGCATTGTCGAAGGAGTCTGTAAGAACACTGTCACCACAGTGCTTAAGGAGTGTGTTACTGTGTTGTGGTTCAAGGGCAGAGACGATACGAAAGTGTTGGAGGTAGAGGGTAAAAGACTCGTGCGTAGGTGCGGAGCTACCGTGCAGCTAGGATGAGAAGGGTGAGTTCCTGTGTCGTAGTGCTGTGAGACTTGTGAAAGAGTAAGACGCTCTATTCTGGGGTTACCTGCAAGAAGGGAAGGGAGAAGACTGTAGACTCCACACCATCTGGGTTAAGGAAACCTGATTCCTTAGCCCCCCATAGCCACTTCGGGTGAGACTTCGGGTTGCTGCGCAACTCATTGCTGAAAGGGCCAGTGCGCCAAAGGGGTGTTTGTTGCTGCGCATCCTGAAAACCCGGGTCTGTCCAAAAAGCAACCAACACCAAGAATCTAGAAGGATCCGGAGCTGGTTGTATTCTAGTGGATCCTGAAAGTAATAAGCACTTCTTGTCCTGTAGATTAGAATTTGAATGTACTAATAACACTGTTGAATATGAAGCTTTAGTCCACGGATTGAAGAAATCCATTGGTTTGAATGTTAAGTACCTGAAGGTTTTTGGTGACTCAGAAATAGTTGTAAGACAGGTAAGAGATACCATTCACTGTCTTTCACCTCATTTGAAAGGTTATCAGGCTGAGGTATGGAATTTAATTACACATTTTGATGCTTTTAATATAAAATCTGTTCCTAGATTGCAAAATGCTGCGGTTGATTTATTAGCAACTTCCGCTTCCAGATTGGTGCCGACTAATAACAAATGTTCAATTGAACGGTTTTCAGGCCTTTTGTTCCATACAATATCACAAATTTTAGATTTTTTGATGATGATGATCAGATCATCAGTTTTCTAACAAATGAAGACATGTTCCAAGAAACTGTGATAGATGAGGAAGAGCATGATGTTGTTTTATAAGAGAAAAATGAGGCTAAAGGAAATTTCATCCCCAAAGGGGTGAGGTCACTTGAAATGCTGTTCAATTTGTAGAGCAAATTCAAAATGCCAGCAAATACTAATGTTGATGTATATGTAACTTCGGAATGTATTTCATATATATTTATTGTACCCTTATTAGAGATGTGTTATTCCTCTATAAGGAAGTGTCGTCAAGTGGATTGACAAGTGTCGCAAGTGTGTGTACTTGTCGATGGGTTATTAGACCACTATGTGTGGGGTCGGCCCTGAAATATATATTATATTATGGATGTATCTATATAGACAAGTCGGCCCCATAGTGTAACTAGGCAAACAAGTTAGTATAAATAGAGATCGGGAGATCTCTATTTGGATCATTCGGAAAGTCAGACTTCTCTCTCTCTCAGAAAGTGGCGCACTAGTGAGGAGGAGGATCATCTTCTCTAGGAGACTATCTCAAGTGTATTTTGGTTGTACTTTGGTTGAGCCATTTCTCTCTCTATCTTTGAGGAAGTTGTGGGGTTTTTTACCTTAGGGTTTTCCCCACGGAAACTCTGTGTCTCTTGTCTCTCATGCTTTTGATTCTTGTGATGCTTGTCATGCTTATTGTGATTGTTATGCATTGATATACTGTATATGTTATTCTCTCAGTAAAGATACAAGAGTATTGTGAATTAATGCTCAAAATTTAACATGGTATCAGAGCTAACCTGAGAAGAAGACATTTTGCAGTGACAAAAACTTGAGTTTCTTGTATATTGGGTTTCTCTCCACAGATTTTGGAAAAGCAGTATAGTAGATTGACTCTACTCATCAAGGAGAATCTATCTGTCCAATCAGAATTCAATTCTGAGCTTTTTCATATTTGGCCCTAAAAATTAGGGTTTCCACAAAAATAGGAATTTCTGGAATCTGAAGACATAGCTAGACGCTCCTTGCAAAAATCGAATTTTATAGCTTTGGATCGAGATTTTGGCTGGGTAGATCTCTGGGAAACTCAAACCCGAATTTAGGGCTCTCCCAAGTGAACCCGAGAGGACAAAAAGTCAAATATGAAGGGTAAAACTTTGTTGATCTCAAATTATGAATGCACCAGGCTGATCAGCTCATCAAGGTGCATCTTTCTATCCTTTTAGAAAGTTGAAATTCACGTTTTGAATTTTTAGGGTTTTTCCGACAAACCCTAATCCAGGACCAGATCCAGTTTTCAACAATTCAAGTGGTAAGACCTAAATCTTTTATATTTCCATTTGAAGTACTCTTTAAGATGTCTCACCACACCAAGATTGAGGATAAGCTTGAAGGGGCTGATAACTTCCGAGCTTGGAAGTATAGGATTAGGTTAATCCTGGAAGAGAATGAGTTGGACTCATATATAAAAGAAGACATCCCTATCCCAGAGGATGAAGAGGCCAAGGTATTGCATAAGAAGAACTTGGTCAAGGAAAAGAGAATCATTGCTGATTCTATTAAAGACCATCTCATACCCCATGTGTCTTCTCTAAAGACACCCAAGGAGATGTTTGACTCTTTGATGAAGCTATTTGAAGGGAAGAACATAAATCGGAAGATGACCCTGCAAAACCAATTGAAAGGAGTAAAGTTTCAGAATGGAGAAACCATTCAATCTTATTTTTCTAGGGTCTCCCAGATTAAGGAATAACTGGAAGCAATAGATGAAATGGTGTAGAATGGTGAAGTTGTCATGACCACTTTAAATGGCCTACCCAGGTCATGGGATTCCTTTATTCAAGGAATCTGTGCAAGAAAGAAGTTGATCTCCTTCAACAGATTGTGGGAAGAATGCTCTCAAGAAGAAGCTATACTTGTAGCTCATGAGGAAAAGATGGGAGGTGAAGATCAAGCTCTTGCAGCTCACACCAAAAGAATCAAGCCCAAGAAGGAGCACTCTCGCTACAAGAGATCCTATCAAAAGAATAAGAAGGATCTAAGATGCTTCACATGCAATGAGAAGGGTCACTTTGCTTCAGATTTTCCCAAGAACAAAAGGGATAATAACAACAACTCCAACAAGAAGAAGAAGGGCAACAAAAGAAAGTTCCATGCTCATGCTGCCGAGGATGATGAACCTCCAAAGAAGAAAGCTAGGGTAGAAAGTGATGATAGATGATGACTCATCAAGTGAAGAAGAGTATGTTCTAATCTCTGCTCTCATAGGTACTATCTCCCATGGTTATAATGATTGGTTGATTGATAGTGGGGCTTCCAAACACATGACTGGGTTTAAGGAATATTTTGTGAATCTATCTGTACATGAATCACCCCATAAGGTGAAACTTGGGGATGATTATCAATATCCAATCAAAGGAAGTGGTGAAGCCTCCTACAACCTAGATTCTGGAAAATCTTTGAAGATGAAAGAATTCCTTTATGTACCTGGGCTCAAGAAGAACTTACTCTCCGTCTTTGCATTGGATGCAAAAGGTATGAGGGTTTCATTTGTGGATGGCCAAGTCCTAATGTGGCCAAAGGGAAAGACCATAGATGATGCAGTAGTGATTGGAGAGCAAGAGGGAGGTTTGTATAAATTGAAGGGACAACCTGAACATGCCATGGTGCATGAATCCATGGAGCCAAGTGAACTTTGGAATAGAAGACTTGCTCATATGCACTATAGGGCACTTCCAATTGCAAGCAAGGCTGTAGAAGGTCTTCCTAATATCAAGACCAAACATGAAGGTGTTTGCAAAGGATGTGAAAAAGGTAAGAACATTAAGAAGGCTTTCCCAAGCAGTGAAAACAAGGCAAAAGATATCCTCGAAATCATCCACTCAGATGTATGTGGTCCTATGCCATCCAGTTCTCTTAATGGGTATGTTTACTATGTCTCATTTATTGATGACTTCTCCAGGAAGACTTGGGTATGCTTCTTGAAGAACAAAGATGAGGTGTTTGATAAGTTCAAGGAATTCAAAACCTTGATGGAGAATCAAACTGACAAGAAGATCAAAACATTAAGATCCGACAATGGTGGAGAATTCACCTCAAGTGACTTCAAAAAGATTTGTAGTGATTCAGGGATTAAGAGGGAGTTCACTGCTCCTTATAATCCTCAACAAAATGGAGTTGCAGAAAGGAAGAACAGAACAATCATGGAAACAACAAGGGCAATGTTGCATGACCAGGATCTACCTATGCACCTATGGGAAGAAGCAGCTAGAACATCTGTATATGTGTAGAATAGAACACCACATAAGATATTGGACAACAAGACACCAGAAGAGGTCTTTTCTGGAAAGAAACTTGAAGTCAACCATCTCAGAATATTTGGTTGTCCGGTATACACTCATGTCCCAAAAGAAAAGAGGACCAAACTAGATCCTTCAGGAAAGAAGGGTATCTTTGTGGCTTACAGTGAAAGCTCGAAGGCTTACAGAATATACTTTCTAGGGTTCAAGAAGATTGATGTCAGCAAGGATGTAACATTTGATGAAAACTCAACATTCATCAAATCAAGGAAGGCACCTATCGAAGTTTATGAAGAACCTACGGAAACTAGATTTCAAGGCACTACCATGACTGAAGCAATTCTAGAAGATGTTCATGAGTTTGAAGATCTGCAAGAACCTGTAGATCCACCCCGTGAGGATAATTCTCATAAGAGGAAACTTGCATGGGCTAGAGAGATCATTCAAGATGTAGAAAGATTTGGCATTCCAAAAGAAGAACATAGAGCAAAGAAGAGAACTAGATCTCATACCAGCTATGTTGCTTTACTCTGTGACATTATGAACAAAGAACCTTCCGGTTATGAAGAAGCAGCGGAAAAGAAAGAATGGAAGGATGCCATGGTTGAGGAATACCAATCAATAATGAAGAATGATGTTTGGGATGTTGTCCCAAGACCTAAAGAGAAGTTTGTTGTGACTTCCAAATGGATCTACAAAATCAAGCATGCTGCAGATGGCAGTGTAGAGAAATACAAGGCGAGATTCGTAGCTCGTGGCTTCTCTCAGAAAGAGGGAGTAGATTATGAAGAAAATTTTGCACCTATAGCCAAGTATACTTCCATCAAAATAGTACTCACCCTGGCTGCGGCAATGAAATGGAAAATACACCAGATGGATGTCAAGATTGCTTTCTTGAATGGTGTAGTTGAAGAGGAAGTATATGTGGAGCAGCCACTTGGTTCTGAAATACATGACAGGGATTCATATGTGTGCAGATTGAAGAAAGCCTTGTATGGCTTGATATAAGCTCCCAGAACCTAGTATGGTAGGATGGACAGTTTCCTATCTAGTTTGGGATTTACCAAGAGTAAAGCAGATTCCAACCTCTACTACAAGGTTGAGGAAGGGAATCTTGTGATTCTACTCATGTATGTGGATGACTTATTTGTAACAGGAGATGAAAGACTGATTGCAGATACTAAGAGGAAGCTTGCTCCTGAGTTCTTTATGAAATATTTGGGAATGATGCATTATTTCCTAGGTATGGAGGTGTGGAAGAGTGCAGGTGGGATCTTCCTTGGTCAAGGAAAGTACATAGTATATATCCTAAAGAGATTCAGGATGATGGATTGCAAGGCCATGACCACACCTATGGCATCCAATCTGAAGATTCTATGTGATGCTTCATCTGAGCCGGTTGATGTCTCTATGTATCGTCAGATGATTGGGTCCTTGATGTACCTGATGAACATGAGACCAGATATTTTCTTTGCTGTGAACACATTGAGCCAGTTCCTGATGGATCCAAGGAGTGTTCACCTGGTTGCTGTAAAGCATGTTCTGAGGTACCTGAAGGGTACAATGGATTATGGGCTCAAGCATGAAGTGAATCAAAAGTTTAACCTGCAGGGTTATGTTGATTCAGATTGGGCTGGTAGTGCTGCAGATAGGAAGAGCACATTTGGGTGCTGCTTCAGTATGGGATCAGGTGTGATCTCTTGGTTTAGCAGGAAGCAGTCCTGCGTAGCACTGAGTACAGCTGAGGCAGAGTATGTTGCAGCCTGTTCAACTAGGTGTGAGGCAGTATGGCTACGGAAGCTACTGTCTAATTTATTTGATCTCCCGTTGGATGCTACTGGTATCTTCTGTGATAACCAGAGTTGTGTGAAGCTGTCTGAGAACCCAGTGTTTCATGACAGGTCGAAACATGTAGAGATCAAATATCACTATATCAGGGATATGGTGCAGAGAGGAGTTGTGAAGCTCCTATATGTTGCGACAGACGAGCAGATTGTAGATGTGATGACAAAGCCACTAGACAGGGTAAAGTTCGAGTACTTTAGGGAGAGGCTTGGTGTTCTTCAGATTGATGACACGTTGAGGAAGAAGTGATGGACACATTTGCAGAAGCCATTCCAAGTATGTTGGAAGGAGGATCCTTCACATGGATGGGGATGTAAGCGCTGGATGATGAGCATTAGGATGATGTTCTGGTTTCTGCTTTATATGATCAATTGGATCATTTATATATGTGTATGTATGCATCATGTTGAATGCTGGATATGATCAGTTGGATCACTTATATGTATTTTGTGTATGCATCATGTTGGATGCTGGATATGATCAGTTGGATCATTTATATGTATGTACACATCATGTTGGATGTTGGATATGATCAGTAGGATCATTTGTATGTATTTTGTATATGCATCATGTTGGATGCTTGGACCATGTATCTATATATGTATTAGGTGGATACGTTGTATGATCAGGTGGATCATGTATGGTGATATGTATCATGTATTTGTATTTGCAATAGGTAGATGCATTGTATAATCAGGTGGATCATGTATGATGATATGTATCAAGTAGATACTTGGTATTCAACAAGTAGATGCATTGTATGATCAGGTGGATCATGTATGATGATATGTATCAGGTAGATACTTGGTATGCATTAGGTAGATGCATTGTATGCTCAGGATGATCATGGATGGTGAGCTTCAGGATGTTGCTCCAGATGACATGCAGCAGGATGTTGCAGTGATGATGATCAGGATGATCATGTGTACATCAGGATGATGTATGGTGAGTATCGGGCTGATACTCTATGGCCATGGATCAAGTTGTGTAGATGATCATATAATTTGGTCCTATGAGATTTGCAAATAGTCTTTCGAGGTTTTTCCTATGGCATATAATTTTTCCCTGGGATATCTGGAAAATGCTCTTTCGAGGTTTTGCTCCGGGAGGACATATAATTTGGCCCTGGGAGATCTGCAGATAGTCTTTCAAGGTTTTTCCTATGGCATATAATCTGGCCCTGGGATATCTGGTAGATGCTCTTTCGAGGTTTTGTCCTATGGCATATAATATGTCCCCGGTAGATCTGATAGGTTGGGTTGTGTGCCCGTAATAAGTCATGGGATGCTCTTGTGAGGTTTTTCCATGACCACATATAATCTGTCCCTAAGATATCCTATAGGTAGAGCTGTGTGCTCGTAATGGCCTGGGATTCTTTTGCGAGGTTTTGTGGTGACCACATATAATCTGTTCCTCGGAGATCCTATAGGTAGAGCTGTGTGCTCGTAACAGCCTGGGATGCTCTTGCAAGGTTTTATGGTGAGGTCACATATAATATGGCCCTGGGAGATCCTATAGGTAGAGTCGTGTGCTCGTAACAGCCAGGGATGCTCTTTTGAGGTTTTGTGACGCATGTAATAAGTCCTAAGGATTCCACAGTATGGCCAGTAATGATGAAGACCTACAGGTGGTGGGCCTACATCCAGTATGAAAAAGGATTGGCTCTGTAGAACTTCCTATGACGAGTAGAGTCAGAGATTGGTTGAGATAGCAGCACTAGTGACGATGACGATGACGATGATCCCGAGAAGAAGACTTGTCTAACAGATCTGTGTCGAGAAATACCTTCCTAGTTAAGAGGGAGTGTTTATGTATATGTAACTTCGGAATGTATTTCATCTATGTATTTCATATATATTTATTGTACCCTTATTAAAGATGTGTTATTCCTCTATAAGGAAGTGTCGTCATGTGGATTGACAAGTGTTGCAAGTGTGTGTACTTGCCAATGGGTTATTAGACCACCATGTGTGGGGTCGGCCCTGAATTATATATTATATTATGGATGTATCTAGATAGACAAGTCGGCCCTATAGTGTAACTGGGCAAACAGGTTAGTATAAATAGAGATCGGGATATCTCTATTTGGATCATTCGGAAAGTCACACTTCTCTCTCTCAGAAAGTGGCGCACTAGTGAGGAGGAGGATCATCTGCTCTAGGAGACTATCTCAAGTGTATTTTGGTTGTACTTTGGTTGAGCCATTGTTGTCTCTATCTCTGAGGAAGTTGTGGGGTTTTTCACCTTAGGGTTTTCCCCATGGAAACTCTGTGTCTCTTGTCTCTCATGATTTCGATTCTTGTGATGCTTGTCATGCTTATTGTGATTGTTATGCATTGATATACTATATATGTTATTCTCTCAGTAAATATCCAAGAGTATTGTGAATTAATGCTCAGAATTTAACAACCAAGACCAATAGATCATTGATGCAGCACGAATTGGTAAATCTGGGCACCAAAGCTGAACCAAAATTTGTTAACCTTGGTTAATGTTGTTCACCGAGAGAAAAAGATAAGTTCATCAAGATTTTTCGCCAATATAAGGACGTTTTTGCATGGACTTATGAAGATTTGAAAACATATGACACCCACATTATTCAACATATCATACCAATGAAAGCAAGCATCAAGCCATTTCAGCAGCAATTGAGAAGGATGCATCCTACTCTCGAACCTCTGATTCAAAAGGAATTGAAGAAGTTACTTGATGCTAAGATAATATTTAAAGTCCGTCATTCTGAGTGGGTTGCTAACCTAGTCCTCGTAAGAAAGAAGTCATGAGAGATAATATTATGGGTTGACTTCAGGAATTTGAACAGAGCTTCAGATAAAGATAACTATCATGTCCCTTCAATGGAACAAATACTCCAGATGGTATTAGGATCGGAACTCTTTTCTCTTCTTGATGGTTTCTCTAGGTACAATCAAGTATTAGTAGCTGAAGAAGATAGCCTTAAAACTACTTTCCGCACCAAGTGGGGAACTTTTGCATACCGAAGAATGCCATTCGACCTAATAAATGCAGGGGCCACATTCCAGTGAGCAATGGACACCGTCTTCTGAGGACTGGGTGGTCATTGTGTTGTTGTATATCTAGATGATGTGACTGTTTTTTCAAAGAAAAGAGAACACCATGTTGTTCATTTGAGACATATTTTTTATCGTTGCCGAAAATACGGCATCTCTTTACACCCCAAGAAGAGTGTGTTTGTTGTTCTTGAAGGTAAGCTTCTAGGTCATATCATTTCAAAAAAAGGGATCTCAATAGATCAAGAGAGGGTCCAAGCTATAAATAAAATTCCCATGCTCCATAACAAAAAATCCATGCAATCATTTATGGGCACTATCAATTTTGTCTGAAGATTTGTCCCCGATTTCGCTCAAATTGTTAAACCTTTATAGCAAATGGTCAAGCAAAGCACACAGTTCAAATCGACAGAATTGGACAAAGATGCATTCAGAGACATTAAAGTGGCCATTGTTAATGCTCCTTCCTTAAGAATCCTAGATTTTGACAAAGATTTTATCTTGTATACTTTTGCTTTAGATGATTCTCTCGCAGCTGTGCTCACGCAAAAGATAGAATCAGGGGACGAATACCCAATCTCGTTCATAAGCACTGGTTTGCAAGGTGCTTAACTGAACTATCTTGTGGTCAAAAAACAAGCATATTCCATGTTCAAAGAAGTAAAACAGTTTAGACCATATATTCTTAAGAGCGGAACTAAGTTATAGTTCCCCACCCAGCTGTTAGATCCCTTTTCATTCAAAAGGAGCTCGGAGAAAGAAGGGGAAATTGGTTCACAACTCTTCAGGAATATGACATGGAATTTAAACTGGCCACCATCATTAAAGGACAAGGCCTATGTAAATTGCTTACTGAACATACAATTGATGAAGAGCAGGATTGGAAGAATGAAGCCGAGATGAATTTAGTCGAAGTATGTCCCATCTTCAAAGCTGTCGAATCATGGTATAGGGATTTAGTGCATTACTTGCAGCAAGGGTACCTACCAGAACATTGGAGTTCTAAGCAAAGAAGGGTCCCCCGTTTAAGGTCAACAGCTTATCAGATCATTGATGGGATACTTTTCAGACAAAATTATGATGGAGTTTTTATTAGATGCCTAGAGAAGGAGGATGCCGGTAAAGTCGTCAGAGAGTTACACGATGGCCCTGCCGGTGGACATTATTCAGGGAAACAACAGCTCACAAAATACTGATAGCCTTGTATTGTTGTCCCACTTTATTTCGGGATGCCCATACTTACGCACGGAATTGTGATGTATGCCAAATGAGTGCTGGAAAATTACCAAAGGCAGTGGGGCCCTTGCAGCCGGTTATCATCTCAAAACCTTTCGAACAGTGGGGTGTAGATGTCATCGGAGAGATAAAGCCAAATTATTCTCTGCAACATCGATACATCTTGACAGCCACCGACTATTTCACCATATGGACAGAGGCTTCCCCACTGCGCAAGATCAATGAATATGCAGTCATCACTTTCTTGAAAGAGAACATCATAACCAGGTTTGGGGTTCCAATTTCCCTAGTATTTGATAATGCCACTTATTTCTCGTCTTTTAAAATAAATGAATTCATTTATGAAAGAGGAATTAAATTGCATTATTTAGCCAATTACTACCCCCAGGGAAACAGACTAGTTGAATCTTCAAACAAAAACCTCATCCGAATTCTCAAGAAGACTATGATTGAAAATCAACGAAGTTGGCATATAGCTCTCCCAAATGCCTTATGGGTAGATAGGGTGACTCCAAAGAATGCATTAGGGTTTTCCCCTTACACCCTCATCTATGGCAAGGAAGCCATCCTCCCTCCCAACATCTTGCTTCCATCCTTGCAGTTGTCCCAAGCCTCTCGAGAGTCTAGCAGTCAGGTTTTACAATCCAGGATTGACACCCTACTTCAACTTGAAGAAACCCGACAGAAAGCTAAAATCCGATTCCACCAACACCAAGATATAGTCAAAAGATGGTTCGATAAAAGGAAGTCCGGTAAAATAAGTTTTGAAGTAGAATATTTAGTTCTGAAATGGGACCATAATCATGAAGGCAAGGGAATGCACACGAAGTTCCAACACCTATGGGTAGGCCCTTACCAAATTTCTGCAAAGCTCGACCCATCCACTTACAAGCTAACATACCTCCATGGAGAGGAAGTGACCCTTTCTCTCAACAGCCTCGCCTTGAAACAATACTTTGCATAGTCTCGTTGAGATTTTCTATACATAAATAAAAACTCTTCTTTTATTTTTACTTTAGTCTCTTGTTTTATTTGTTTCAGCCAAGTTGTCTTCTTTTCTCAGCATTTGAGTTTTTTCCTTTCCCCTTTTCTTTGTATAGTTTTTTTTTTCTACTATCCTTGCAATTGAGCCTTTCTTGAAGATAAATCTCTCAAGAAATATCACAACTCGTGAAGTTGGAAATGTATCCTCAAAAGAAAGTTCATCTATGCATTTTGGCTTTTGCTGATCATTCTCCAGAATGAAGAGATCCTGTTCTGTCGGTTGCACTAACCCTTGTTATAATAGCATAGATCTATGATTATCTTTATCACTATCTTCGGGCCCCATCCACCCTCACATTTATAAGCGTCTCAAGAAGATCGTTGTAGTTGGACCCATGGAAAGGAAGCACATCTCGAAGGCATAGGGTATTAAAATGACTCCATGCTGCAAATCTAAAGCCAAAAGGGCTTATAATCAAGAGTCTGTTTTCCAGAAATTCTCTCCTCAATCAAAGCACGGCTGAGATAAAAGCAAAATGTTCAAGTCAAGAAAACTGCTCAAAAGACCCAACTCAAGTTAGGTTCTTCTCCGTCCGTGAGGCTTGATGAATCAAATAAAATCTCTCGCTCACACGAAAGGACATTATGGATTGAAGAACCAAAGTGAAAGATCACCGAATTTTAAGGAAACTATTTCTGGAAGGCTCAAATAGCAAAAAGTTGTCAAATGCATGAACATCCAAAAGGATGCAAGCAGCATGGGAATGAGGAACAAGAGAATATTGTCTACGAGATGTTGTTACAATCCTATGGAGTCTGATGACAGTGTTCGTCTGAAAGATGAATCTTCTAAAAATGAACCTCATATTTTGGCCCTTGGAAAGTCCTAAGGATGTCTTTATCAAAGCTCCCCTTTCCCAATGACCAATGGACAAAGTGACTACTTCCTTTGCCAATTCGAACGCTCAAGCTAACTGTTGCACATAAGGTGAATAGCTTTTAAAATTTTCTATGAACGAGAGAGAGTTTCTCAGAGATTTGTGTTCGCCAGCGATTCGCCAATTGTTGTTGCTGCAACATCCTTCCCCAAAATTTTCAAGATATTTGGGGCCCCTCCTTCTGCACATTGTAACAAGTGTTTTCCTTGACTTTCAGGCTTGTTTTCTCATTAACTTGGCAAAATTCTCAAACACTTGCTTTCCAAATTTTTCTAGATTATTCTCTAAGGAAAATTCGCCTTTTTCTTCTACGAAATTTTTAGCCTTAGTTCTCCTGCGCTTCGGACCAAGGTTTAAACTTAGGTCTCCTATTTGGTTCATTTTTTTCTAACTGTGCCTTAGCGCAATTGCTAATGCTAAATTCCCCACTTTGGCACAATATTTAACTCTAAATCTTCCAATGAGTGGATGTTCTATGACCAAATCCCACGCCCAAAGGTGAAATCGAAAAGTTAAAATATGCACTTTAAAAAAAAAAAAGGCACAAATCTTAAGATTATTTCTTGCACCAAACGCGTGCTCTCTAAGACTTACGTTTCTGCCTCGTTACCCAAAATCTTGGCTTTTCGATTTTCTCCGCGTGAATTAAAGGGTTAAATCTGCGCCATAGTTTCCGCAGAGTCTATGTTCAACTTGACCGCCAACCGACGCAATTCCTAACAATAAGACAAGCGCTTTGGCGTCGGATATGTGATTAAACTTACGCCCAAAGCGCAAAACTTATCCATTGAACTCTTGCCTCCATACTTGCACCTCATCTATCCTCCAAGTCTAAATTATAGCGCACCGTTGTCATCGCGGAACTTAGTCTTGCAATCGCCGTGCCTTGGCGCAACACTTAATGATATGATCGCCACTTTAGTGCGAAACTTGATTTTGGCGCACATGCAACTATGGAGTTGGTGAATTCATAAATATGCCCATGTGCCATTTTAAATGCTCAAATTCTCGAGCCCCGTGCTCATAACTCCGCCAACCTATCACGTACGTGAATTGAATGCCACCCCTATATCAATGCGTAGAACAAGATTTCTAAATCACTCGACCACTGCCATTGGAGAATAGAGCTCGATGTTCAATATCAAACTCGGACTGCACTGTTTCCCATCTCGGGACGATCGCTAGCCTCCAGGAAGCACTGCCAAGCTGACAGGTAGGTTCTCGACCCCTCCTCTTTCATTTTTCGAGGTCCTCATTAAGACATACCCCCCTTTTCGTACCCTGTTATTGACTGTATATATATGCAAAACAAGTTATACACTCTGAGCGGTTAGTTATGAGTCGAGACCATGAAGATGCGGAGCCACCATTTGCGAACCAGAGCTCGGATGGCCCTATCCTCCCATGCGAGCATGAATTTTCTCCCATTGTTGCATGTTTGACGTCCTAGGTAAGTTTGTCATATATCCTACCATCTCTGAATATTTCCTGGTTGTGCCATAATAACCACATATCATCTGTAGCTATGCGCTCATTTTCGATTAAGAAACTGCATTTGTGCACATCTTGTGGAAAATCGCCCTCAAGCGACCATAGCCATTCCTGATGAAAGCACAGTGCTCGACCAAGACTGTCGTAAAACATGTGAAAATGACCTGACAGACTAGCGGTAGGGAAATTATGAATAGCTCAACATTTTACTTGTAGAGGCAAGCAGAACCCAATGAAACCCCCCCTGTGCAAACACAGTGGTTTCACCAGGCATACAGACAATTGTAGGTCCTTGTGCATTTCTATGGAGGTCATGACGCTATTAACTACCTGTCCTAGTTAGGTATTTTGATTAGGGAGTCACTTACATATTGAACAAATTTATAGCGCAAAAGAAAGCTTTCTTGCTACCTTGTCCCCATGCCATTTTCCAGTTCCTAAGCTTCCCAACCCATGTCGATTTCCCTGACGAAAAACTAGCACTGGCGGGAGAAGCTGATCGAACACAAAATCAAGACACCCACGGTCCTAAAATGTCACATAGGTTCTAGAACTGCTATCCCAAAAGTGATTGAATCATTCGACCATTTTCCTTATACATGAAACCACAAGGGCTTGCATAGCTTGATTGGCATTGGCATCTAAGTGTCTCTTATGATTTTAAACTATAAAAGGGTAGCTGTTTTTGTGATTATGAAAATGACATATTTATGCCTTTCTCATAATTGTTTTGCTAATGCTTAAAAAATCATCTAGTTGGAATCAATTCTATCATGTTTTATTTACAAGTTAGTAGGAAGCTTTGCATTTTTAATGATAGCTAAATATCTACACACACCTCATTTGTACTGCCATGCTTACTATTGGGCCTATCCCAACAGGGCCATTTTTTATAACATTTTTGAGGATAGATGGAGCTGAGCTGAGCGTAGCTCAAAAAAGAAGTAAATTTTGGCTAAGTATTGGGGGTATTGCAAAGATGTGCGCAGTACCGAGTCTTGAAGGATGCTGCAAAGATCAGCACTGAACAGGTTCAGTGCTGTGAAGGTAGTAGGCCACGTGGAACCAGTAAAGTTGTGTACTAGACGGAGGATGGCCAGATAGAGTGGATAGACCGATGATGGTCTACTTTTGGTAAGACTGCTAAAAAGATGCCGAGTTGAGGGCATAAGCAGATCAGGAAGGCGGCCGACTGTACGAGTCCGTTAAGAAGAGGACGGGTCAGGAAAGTGATAGTTCGGCGTACAACAGAGTACGTGACCGTTAAGAGGAAAACGATGGATGTAAAATGACTGGAGATGAGCCAGTTGTACTGGGACGTTAGAAGACAGACAACCTGCGGGGAAAGTGACTGGGAGCTAAGCCAGTCACACGAGTCTGTTAGCGAAACAACGGATCGAAATGGATGACTTGTTGGTGTGCGCACAACAGGAAGGATAACAGCGACAAGTCTAAGGTGTGGAGGACTGCCACGACAGCAGAATTGCTACCAGAAGCCTACATGACGGTTCAGAGGGATCGTAGTGGTTTGGAAACCCTAAGGGTTTCGGTCTTCAATGTTGTAAAGACACGACCTTCAGGCATGATCTATGGTAAGAAGATTATTTTGTATAGGAAGGGTTGGTGAAGGGTTGTTGTTGTAAGTTAGGGGTTGTTGAGTTTTTGGCTAGTTGCTCAAGACAAGAAAGACTGGTCATTGTGACCATATTGTATTGTAATATCTTTTGAGTCAAGAAAATATTGTAAAGGCTCTGCAGTTGAGTGTGCAGAGACCTATCTGAGCAAGAAGAGAGCCGCAGCTGAGTGCGCAGCTAAGAACTGTGAACCCTTCCTTAAAAGAAATATGAAACACAGTTCTTGTGGACGTAGCTTCCCATCCGGGGGACTGAACCACGTTAAATGGGGTGTTGAGTGACTGAATGTTTATATGTGTGTTTATATTTATCTGTTTATATGGTTGGATGTTTGAATATTGTCTTACAGTCTGTTATGAGAAGGCTTTTATATGCATTCGCCATCAAGAGAGTATGGAATGATATGTTAGGTCTGCATGAATGGATGTATGGTTAGTATTAGCTTTGCTTCTAAGGATAGTGAATCTATCATTTCCTTGAGCATGGGGAAAGTTGTCTACATGTTTAAATGGATGCAGTCGATGAATGTATAATGGTTATTTTGCACCTGAGGGTTATGCTTAAAATAGTAACATTCTAAGTGTTCGTTATGAGCATTAAGTAGTAAGTTAGTTACATGAATGACTAAGTGGATAAGTGGTATTCAGATCACTTCCTTAAGCATTTTGCACTTATTCCAGGTATAGGAAGTCAAGTGGCCATGTTCGCAGTGTAGTATTAAGCCCCACACAAAGGAAGAAGGTAGTGGTGCGAACTGTGGTGTTGGCCATCGCCACGTAGTCCGACGCTCACAGCACACAGCCGATGCGATACCGCGAACTTCGTCATAGTAATCAACTCATCACTCACTGTGGACATCTAAGTCCACAATGCCCCATTAGAAACACCTCAGGTGAGACCTCAGCCTGCTCGCGGGCTGTTGCCGAAAGGGTCGGTGCAAAGGGGTTTTGCTGGTTTAAGGTAACTGCGCAGAACCTAGGTCTTCATAAAACCTCCAGTCAGCATTGTATAGCCAACAAATGGTTCCGTTGCCATGCTAGAATCCGTGATGAGTTCTAGTTGTGATGAGCGACAAAGAGTCTGAGTTCCTGGAAGGTTCATTGAACTGGCATCTTGAGAAGACAGAAATTCAGGCTTGGTGGGATAAGACCTTACGAGACTTTAAAAGGCAAGAGAACAGACATATGCATCTAAGCGACACACAGTGGTCGGATAGATATCTGTTGGACGACATTCACGAGATTTTCTGGGCTACATTTCCGAACGAGCTGCACGCGTGGATCTCGCGGCTCACAGAAAAGAAAACCTGTTTTCAAGGAGGCATTCCTACAAACTGGAATCCTGAGCTCATATCACAGCTCAAAGAAATAGACAGCACATTGACGCGCGCAGTGGATTTTTGGGTCGATCATATGCTAGAAGGATTTGTCACAGAGTTTGCTGTGGATACACTCAAATCCTACGACCAAGCAGAGGCACACTTTTTCGGAGGTTTCCAAGGTAATTTCCTAAACAATCTCAGTCTATACATTAAGATGTTGTTAGCTGAGAAAGGTGTTTTAAGAATGCAGTAATTTTTTCAAGTTGTCATGGTAAATAGCATTTATAGCGATTCCGACAAAGATACTCACAACTTAAGAAGTGGGAAAAGATACAAGTTCAATAAGAATCCTGGAGGCTCTGGACTCCACGTAAATACTAAGATTCCTTCTGATATTGAAAAGGAAGCTGCACCCCCATTTACCCCTCAGAATCCTCCACTTGTAAAGCCAACCCCACCGAATATACATCCTAGTACATCTACCCCTATACGCCCATTTGTTTTCACTGCACAAAGTCCTGTGCCCCCTCGAGTGCTACAACTCCCCCTAGAGCCATGGCCCATACGGATATGAATCTTCCTATATTCAAAGGGACGGGTCTAGAAGATCTTGATCAACACTGGTTCCTTTGTGAAGTTGTCTGGAGTGTCAGACAGATCCGGGATGATGATGAGAAGAAAGCCCAGCTTATTACCACATTCAGAGATAGAGCGCTGCACTGGTTCATGAAGTATTCTACCACGCATCCCAGAACCCTGGCAGATATTAAGGCTGTGCTGATAGCAAAGTTCAAGAAACCAAAGTTTGAATCTCAGTGTATAACTGAGCTTAAGGAAATCAAGCAGAGACCGACTGAATCGGTCTAGGAGTTTGATCAGAAGTTCAAGACCCTATTATACCAAGTAAGCTTTGTTATAGCTCCAAATCAGCACAAGCAATGGTTCATTGCTGCGCTGTTACCCCACATTAGATTACCATTGATGCAACAAAAGGTTACGTCGCAGGTAGAGGCCTTAGATATCACGATGAAGTTGGAGGCTTTGTCGATCGGTGAGTCTAGTTCTGGGATGACCCAGATTCAGAACCAGCTGACCACCCTGACACTGGAGCTACAAAGCATGAAGAATGGAAAAGAGCAACGATATGAACCTCGTCATGAGATCTGGTGCATGAGTTGCAAAGGAGAAGGGCATGACCATGAACATTGTCCCCTACACCGCGACTACCTCGGCAGTGGTGCGCCTAACCCCATCAATCAGAACCAGGCACCTTGGTGTGAGATCTGCAGAACTACTAGTCATAGACCTGAAGGTTGTTACCTAATACAGAAATATGTGAAGACACCTAAGAATCTATATTGTAATTTATGTAAATCAGTTGGACATGATGAATCCAACTACCGTGCCTATGAACTAATGAATGAAAGAAAGCGTGAGATGGATTCAATGAGAGGCACTGGCTTGTACAAAGTGCAAGAAGATAACTAGCCAAAGCAAGAAAACACGCATTATGATCAATCTACCTACAGAGGCCGTGATGGTGGATACTGCGGTAGAGGAAGAAATACCGACCCGACACAAGGAAGAGGCCACGGCGGGGTCATCTTCTATAACAGTGGCCAGCCAGGTCACGTATCCAGAGACTGTGTAAACCCCTGCACCACTTGTAATTATTGTAAATCATTTCAGCATGTGATTGAAGATTTCCCGATGCTAGAGGTAGAGATGTAGAAAATAAGAAGGACAAACACGCCAACCCTGAACATCTAGTGGATCGCAGCAGAGAACAGACCTGTGGATCCTGTCATTAAAGTAGTCACACGCAGTGGCGTGGAGACAGGCCATGATAGGGGAGCAGAGGCTTCTAGTTCAGGAGAGACTCATGCGAAGCAGGTGTTGGGACTCAGAAATGTCCTATTTTCATCCACCTTACCTTCTACTATTCTTCCCATTTCATCGTCCCATTAACCTTTCATCAGACCATTTCCATACATATACTTGATTTTCATCTTATCATTTTCCACTTTATTCATTTTAGTATTATAAGTGAATTTATGATTAAATATTGGAAAATAACATGTTTTTCACTAATATCTCAAGTATGGATGAGCTTTGTAATGTGTAGGAATATGGAAGGATCAATTCAAAGAAGGCTCCTCGAATATCTCCTCCACTTCATGGATATAGTTATTCAAAGAATATTCCAAGGAGAAGATCATGGAGATTTGGTTGGCATATCTTATTTAGGATGTATGAGAAACATGTGGAGAATTTGTGAGATACATGTGGAGGATTTGAATGGATCATATTTTGTAATAATAGCAAATTAGTTGAGAGTGGTTGAGAGAATAGTGGATCTATCATTATGAGATGGTTATCTCCTTCTCAAAGAAATTCATGTATAAAAGAGAGTGCTCTCTCTTCATTTTGGGGATATAGAGATTAAATGGTAGATTAGGAGGAGATTAGTCTCAAATTGTAGAAGTTAGTCTTGACTTTGTAATATGGAGAAGGGGATTCTCAGCTTTTGTTCATAATCTTAGTTTTGATGCTTTCATGATTTGTCATTGATTTGTGTGATTTAAATTAAGATTTCCTTATTGTTAATGTGAGCTCACATATGTTGTCTTGTTGCTCTTCATCTGTTGTCTTTCTTTTATGCAATTTACTTTCATTAGTGTGTTTCAACTTCTAGCATTAGACTAGCAATTGTGTGTTTCAGCTTATGGGGGAATTAGATTAGCAATTAGCCATTAGCAAGGGGGGGTTATATTAGATTAATTTCACTTCGGTCTTGCATATACTTTGCATGTGCTTCGTAATCTTACAAACCTCGGATTGAGAAATTAAATGGTTCGGAAAATACTACAACGGAATTAAACGACAATATTTCTGCCTAACATTTTGGCGCCATTGCCGGGGAAGCACAATGTATTGAAGTGTATATTTCAATTCTTGCAAGTGTGGTAGTGTATATTTCAATTCCTGCAAGTGTGGTAGTGTAGATTTCAATTCCTGCAAGGGTGTTTTTTTTGCAGCTGTGGAAGGTAATGTTTTTTTTTTGTACAGAGTGCGTTTTTTTTGGGAGTGTTTTTATTTTATTTTTTTAGATTTGGGTGCTGTAAGAATCCATTTTTCAAAATGATTTAACAATGAGTTTAAGCTTGGAACATCTCACTCAGATCCTTGCAAAAGTAGGGATCTCCTCTTCCCACAAAGAGGAGATCTTGAAAGCAGCCGAGAGCTTAATTACTCCTTCAGAAACAGATGAAGAATTAACATACAAAGAATCATGCACATTAGATGATGAACAATTATGTGAGAAGAATGTTGAGGAGGACAACAAGGAGTTGCAGCAAGATCTGAGTGAGGACAATTATGCCTACGAAGGCCTTATTGAACGATGGTTTCAATCAAGTACCAGGTTAAGACAATTTAGTTTTTTCTTTTTTTCTAGTTAATTCACAGTCACAGCTACTAATTTCACACATTTCTATTTATCCTCATTTTCTATTTGCAAAATTGACATTGAATATATTTTTATTGCTGTTACGTGAATGGCTACATTGGATATTTAACTACACGTAACTGTTTTCTGAATTTTAATTAGCATAGAGTAGGTAGGATTTTAGTTTCAGTTTTTTTCTTTCACCCAGAATAAGTATGCTCTCCTTTGTGCTTTGTGCGATTTGAGGATCAAAAAGTAGGATGTTTTCCCAAGAGCTTAATTACTCCTTTAGAAACAGATGAATAATTAACATACGAAGAATCCTGCACATTAGATGATGAACAATTATGCGAGCAAAATGTTGAGGAGGACAACAAGGAGTTGCAGCAATATCTGAGTGAGGACAACTATGCCTATGAAGGCCCTATTGAATGATGGTTTCAAGCAAGTACCAGGTTAAGACAATTTAGTTTTTCTTTTTTTCTAGTTAATTCACAGTCACAGCTACTAATTTCACACATTTCTGTTTATCCTCATTTTCTATTTGCAAAATTGACATTGGATATATTTTTATTGCTGTTACGTTAATGGCTACATTGGATATTTAACTACACGTAACTATTTTCTAAATTTTAATTAGCATAGAGTAGGTAGGATTTTAGTTTCAGTTTTTTTCTTTCACCCAGAATAAGTATGCTCTCCTCTGCGCTTTGTGCGATCTGAGGATCAGAAAGTAGAATGTTTTCCCGAGAGCTTAATTACTCCTTCAGAAATAGATGAAGAATTAACATACAAATAAACCTGCACATTAGATGATGAACAATTATGCGAGCAGAATGTTGAGGAGGACAACGAGGAGTTGTAGCAAGATCTGAGTGAGGACAACTATGCCTACGAAGGCCCTATTGAATGATGGTTTCATGCAAGTACCAGGTTAAGACAATTTAGTTTTTCTTTTTTTCTAGTTAATTCATAGTCACAGCTACTAATTTCACACATTTCTGTTTATCCTCATTTTCTATTTGCAAAATTGACATTGAATATATTTTTATTGTTGTTACGTGAATGGCTACATTGGATATTTAACGGCATGTAACTGTTTTCTGAATTTTAATTAGCGTAAAGTAGGTAGGATTTTAGTTTCAGTTTTTTTCTTTCACCTAGAATAAGTATGCTCTCCTCTGCGCTTCGTGTGATCTGAGGATCAGAAAGTAGGATGTTTTCTAATGTTTTCAGGAAAAAAATAAATTAATGTTTGCAAATATGCCAAATCGATTTATCCTTAATTTGCAAATTGTTTATATCCATTTGCTAAAAAACAAATTTCAATTTGTTTTACATTTTTTAGAAACAAATAAATTTTTTTTTTGCACGTCCATCTTTCGATCTGCAAATAAAAATAATAAAACATTAGGAGAAAAAAAAAAACTAGTTTGCAAATTTAATGTTGAAACTGTAAAAATCATGTTGAAACAGTAGTTGAAGCAGTATCATGCCTGTAAGCTTCCCTTTGTTGGAGTCGCACATATCTCCTTGCCTTCGTAAAACATAAAATACATGGTCTGCATTACCAAATTTCCTCACTCAGAATATGATATGCAAGGAAGAGTTGCGTTCTTCCAAGCTGAAACAATGGCCTACAATCAATTTAACTGCATCTCCTTGGTCTGATTTATGGTTTAAATCACAACAATGCCTTCTTTTTCTTTCATCCTTCATCCGGTAACCTGGAACTAAGCCTGCAAAACAATAAATTTTAAGCTCTCGGTTAGTTCCAACATGAGTAAAAGACAATGGTGGTAGAAATGTTATTGTTGAAAGTTGGTTCAAAATTAACAATGAAAAAAATGACAAACGAATTAATTACAACCTAAGATCCCTGTGATAATTTTGCTCAAGCTAAAAACAAATCTATAGTTGTTAGGAATCCCTTTGTGGAGGTTTCAACTGCCTGCCATCTTTCACGCATTTCTTGAGTTTAGTTGGGAGAAAAATACTCAAAATCTATCTAAAAGTCTAGCTCATTAAAATCCACCATGTGAGATTTTTGTTCAAAAGAGAACCTTGCGCTCCATTTTAATACACAACACGTCCTTTATGGAAGTTTCAACTGCTGGATCCTCACATAAATCAAGGCCCTGGTTCCCCATTGATCGCTGTCACTCACTTACGACCCAACCATTGATGTGGAAGCCTCAGATCACGCACAGCTCACGAGGTCTTTGGGATTCCAGTTCCACGAAATCACCTGCAAAAACGCATGGCAGATAAGAACACCTTGATTCACGTCTTGATTTGCGAGCATATGGAAATGAATCTCAAACATCCGGGATATGGGTTTTGTGGATAACGGCCTCAATTACCTAACTCGCATGGAACTCGCCAAACAAAGGAATAGTTTGAGATATACGGTCGGTTCTCTAAACAAGTAATTTCCATATCTATAGTTACGCCCATGTTTCACATTATCAAATTTGTTAGCAGATACAACTGTGTTTCAACTGTTACAGAAATATTATATGATTGTTTTCTCTGCACGGTTCCTTGCTGGTTTAATGTCTATTTTCCATATCTTAACACAATTGGTTTATGTACAAGTTGATGATTATATTTTGAAAGAGATGATGATCGCAGAAGCAAGTGGACTGATATTAACACCACATAAAGGAGGAAGGCGAGGCACATGACTCGTTTTTGCACCAGCATGACTTTGTAGGAATCAAGCATTTGATAGAAGCGGCCAATGCAGACCTATGTTCCACGATATTTGATTTTAATCCATAAAAGTGCACAATGAACCAATTTTCTCACAATGCAAAGAGTTTCTTGTGGTAAAAATGATTGCATACACAACCATGAAAAAAAAAGGATAACGCAGAACTGAGGACATGAGCAGATCGATATTTATTGGGCAGGTATGATGTTACATTAACGCATGGTTTATGCAGGATCTAATGGGTGTTGCAGCTGCAACTGGCTGTTACAACTATTTTTAAATTTTGGATGTTTGGTAAAGAACCAAGATAGTAATGTTGAATGCCTAGGAACGCAAATCAGATAAATTGCTGAGTATTTTTGCCATTTTTATTTGTGTTGTAAAAATAAAACAAAAACAATAAAAATTATAAAACCATGAAAAGATTCAAAATTGCAAATGGACTTTTTTTACATTCCTGAAAACAATACAAATGCATGGTTTTTTACGCTTCACAATAATTTGTTTTCTTCAAGTCACTTTGACAACAATCAACGGGAAAAATAACACACAAAATCCAGTGAGACTTTTTGCGTCATGATGTTTGCTGTTACACAACAACACATTCGCAAAAACAACATTGTTGGGTCATGACTTCTTACTCGCATATTGATCATCCCTGTGTAGAAGTCTGTTACAGTTCATTGTTACAGCTAGCTGTTACAACTACAGTAATCGACAACAAGTGCACAACGACAATAGGTATAACACATTTTATTTCTTCCTGATATTTTTTTTGCAGCTTGTGTACTTTTGTCTGCATGATATGTTTGAATTTATCACAAGTTTCATGCAAGAATTTGTAATATTTTTTTCCAGGTTCAAAGATGATCGCATTTTGCTTTTGAAGTGATTTTTCAAGAATCACAAAACTTTTTGAGAAACATGTTTGATAAGACAGCTTGAAGGAGCTGTTACTCATGAGAAACATCATGACGTTGCTGTTACACAGAAACCATTCATAAACCCATTTGCGTCATGAATGTTTACCCACATATCTTTTTCAAAGCATATTAGTAATCCATGTGAAGTCCATTTTCCATTGCCTATCTATCATGATTTCACACAGGCCTATCTTTCAGTTCATTTTTTTTCCATTTCAGTTTTCCTTCTAAATAAGAACATCCAGTTCCCTCTCCATAATTACATTTTCTTGCCATAAGCACTATTGCTACTGAGATCTTTCTTATAGTCCTACCAATATTTTTGTAAAAAATCGCGTTGACTGATGTGGGATTCCTTAAGTCCTACCTTTCAACAAGTCTTGCCCGATCGACCTCAGCACCTTATCTGGGATATAGACTAGACTTCCTTTTTTAGTACCCGGAGGCTTGCATGCCTTAATGGTAAGTTCTCTCGATAACAATCATGGGAATACATCATTGTCCCTTGATCGTCATATCTTGCAAGTGGCTCGATGGCAGCACATCTATTCGCACTTTGCAAGATGTACTCATGTATCTTGGCACTCATTCACATCAATGGTGAGTTTGCCTCGCATTGGTTAACGACATTCATCAATGCCCGGTAATCCAATGACTTCTTTTCATGCTCGACATCGACACATTTATTCACATGACTAGAATTTTACCATCAGGTTTTGTAGCGGGTGAAGACTATACACTTTTTCATGACTCCCTCAACAGTTACAACAACATGACTTCAGCTATATGAGACTACCACAATTCCGATTCTTTCATTTCCCATGATCCAGTCACAGCAGTCACATTCTCCATGATTCAGCATTAACATATACAGTTACATTTTTATGATCCTGCAACAGTGACAATAGTCATAGCCACAACAATAGTCACATTCTCCATGATCCAGCAGTAGCAAATACATTCCTATTGCATCGCTCATCTACTCTTTGGGTAAGTGGAGGTATGTTGTTTTCTGAATTTTAATCATGCAATTCCTTACATGCTAGCAATGAATAATTTGGAAAATTCCCTCACCACGCTCCATTTCATTTTTCACTTTCATAACCCATACCGAGTTGCAAGAGGACATGCAACGAGTTCAGTTGGGGAGGATGAGATAGAGGTTGATGAACACTCTATGAGATTTCAAATGCAATCTTTTCAGAGGACAGGAAATCTTTTGTGGCAACTTATTCATTTTCTCATGCATATTGTTTCTTATATAAAATGCAGAATTTGAATTGAGTATATCTCACAAACCATACATTCGATCCTCATGATTTTTGGACAGGGAATGGAAAATATTCTTATGAACAAAATTGGCAAGTTTCAGCTCAATCCAATACATGGATTTCGAAAAAACAACCATCATCACCTTCAATCAATTTGCATTTTTCTCGAAATCCGTGATGTGGGTTTTTCTAATTTTTGGTGTGAAGATGCAATGTACTAGTAAAACCTTGCCTGAAAAATGTAAGCCAAACCCAGTTTGTAGTTTGGGAGATATTATCTCGAAAAGTTTTCTGCAACACCAGTTGTGACTGTGCCAAACTTTCCATCATCACCTACAGCCAATTTGCATTTTTCTCAAAATCCGTGATGTGGGTTTTTCTAATTTTCGGTGTAGAGATGCATTGGACTTATAGAAACTTGCTTGAAAAAGTTCAGCCAAACCCAGATCGTAGTTTGTGAGATATTAGCTCAGGAGGTTTGCTGCAACACCAGTTGTTACTCCACCAGATTTGCAAATTTTCGCAAGTGTTACTCTAGCAGCTGTTACTCTGCAGCTGTTACTCCGCCAAACCTTCCATTTCGTAGCCGTAACTTCGAACTATATCCACTATCATCATTTCACTACCATCATTTCATTCTTCCACTACCATAACTCCATTGTTTTCATCCCATTCACCTTTCACCAACATTTCTTTTCCAACGAATCCTCTATTGCACTTTGCTTCATACACATGGATATACATATTGGCATGATTCATAAAGAAAAGGCTTTCTTATGCACAGTGACACTTGATTATACATATTTGATGACTTATTATTTCCAGTGAGTGTATGGTTTAATTATTGCAGCAAGGAAACAGATGACGGAATGAATGTTGTTTACACAAGAACCAACATTCCTTGCATTTAAAATAAAATATCAGCTGTTACTCCACTCCTTGCATTCAAAATAAAATATCAGCTGTTACTCCACTCCTTGCATTCAAAATAAAATATCAGCTGTTACTCCACTCCTTGCATTCAAAATAAAATATCAGTTGTTACTCCACTCCTTGCATTCAAAATAAAATATCAACTGTCATTTCGCATCATGAAATAAATGTTGTTAACACAAGAACCAACATTCTTTATGGTTGTTACACCAGAACCAACCATAAGAAAATTCCAGTTGTTACTCATGTGATGCACATCCTGGAAACATTTAAAAGACATCATCAAGCAAAGCCAAAGTTCAGATGCCAAAAGTTCTTAAGCAGATCCATGCAAGGTTGCATGAGGACATGCAACAGGTTCAGTTGGGGAGTATGTTGGGACTGAGAAATGTCCTATTTTCATCCACCTTACCTTCTACTATTCTTCCTATTTCATCGTCCCATTAACCTTTCATCAAACCATTTCCATACATATACTTGAGTTTCATCTTATTATTTTCCACTTTATTCATTTTAGTATTATAAGTGAATTTATGATTAAATATTGGAAAATAACATGTTTTTCACTAATATCTCAAGTATGGATGAGCTTTGTAATGTGTAGGAATATGTAAGGATCAATTCAAAGAAGACTCCTCGAATATGTCCTCCCCTTCATGGAGATAGTTATTCAAAGAATAATCCAAGGAGAAGATCATGGAGATTTGGTTGGCATATCTTATTTTGGATGTATGAGAAACATGTGGAGAATTTGTGAAAGACATGTGGAGGATTTGAATGGATCATATTTTGTAATAATAGCAAATTAGTTGATAGTGGTTGAGAGAATAGTGGATCTATCATTATGAGATGGTTATCTCCTTCTCAAAGAAATTCATGTATAAAAGAGAGAGCTCTCTCTTCATTTTGGGGGTATAGATATTAGATGGTAGATTAGGAGGAGATTAGTCTCAAATTGTAGAAGTTAGTCTTGACTTTGTAATATGGAGAAGGGGATTCTCAGCTTTTGTTCATAATCTTAGTTTTGATGCTTTCATGATTTGTCATTGATTTGTGTGATTTAAATTAAGATTTCCTTATTGTTAATGTGAGCTCAGATGTGTTGTCTTGTTGCTCTTCATATGTTGTCTTTCTTTTATGCAATTTACTTTCAGCAGTGTGTTTCAGCTTCCAGCATTAGACTAGCAATTGTGTGTTTCAGCTTAAGGGGGAATTAGATTAGCAATTAGCCATTAGCAAGGGGGGTTAGATTAGATTGATTTCACTTCAGTCTTCCATATACTTTGCATGCGCTTCGTGAGCCTACAAACCTCAAATTGACAAATTAAATGGTTGGGAAAATACTACAACGGAATTAAACGACAATATTTTCGCCTAACAGCAAGGCCCTCTTGAAACAATATGGGTAAGAAAATCCCCAGGAAAGATGCCTGCTCTAGATATGAAGAAGAACAAAGAAATTTTGTTGACACGCGGGATACTTTCAGAGAACTAACACCTAAATCACCAAGGATCTCGCTGCATAGCGAAGTACCATGTGTTGAAGACACACCTACTGCGTATGACAAGACAAGACATGTAGTGGGTGTTAGCACCCCTGTTGCATAGTTCCTAAGAAGCTGCATGAAGCTACTAAAAAATGAAAACGCGATAGAAGAGTTGGAGAAGCTAATAAATCTATACGAACCATATATAGAAGTAGAAACTTCTGATGGTGCACTACATCATATAAAGAAACAGAAGAGGTCGGGCCAAGAGATGAGGCTCACTGCGCAGATAGGAGACTTTGAGATGAATGAAGTTATCCTTGATCTGGGATCAGAAGTAAATGTATTAACCAAGCAGACATGGCAACATATGGGTCGACCAAAGCTGTTGTGGTCACCTATCCAGCTGAGAATGGCCAACCAAGACAAAGTTATACCATTTGGCCGCTTAGCCAATGTTGTGGTTGATATTGACGGAGTACAAAGCCATGCAGACTTTGAAGTCATCGAGATTGTCGACAATATCCAGCCCTTTCCTGCGGTGCTAGGAATTGACTAGGCTATTGACAATTTGGCCATTAAAAATTTGAAAACAAAGAAGATGATATTCAAAGGCAAGCATCTATAGGTTATCGCACCATTGGATCCTGCATATGGGGACATATATAGTGAGCCGATTCAGGAAGAATATAAGGCTCAGGACTTGGACCGGCTATACCAGATGACTGCGAACCAGGAGGATTACATTAATCCTACTGCGGATGGTGCACTCAGCTGGAGATGCAACAACTCCTACATTTCTGACTCGGACGCTGGACTAGAAAACTGGCAGAATCGCATGCACGAAGTGTCAGCTAGAAGGTGCGTGCAAGTCACGAAATCACTGTGCTGGATTGGAAAGGAGGTAAGCCCGATCCCTAAATTTGATGGTTCTACTAACGTTTATACTTTTATTCAAGACTATACTGCAGCAGTTCCAGAAGAGCACAGGTTTCCAGCATTGGATATGGCACTGCATGGCATACCCTCTAGATGGTGGGCTTCGCACAAACAGATATTGATCACTTGGGATCAATGCAAAACAAAGATGCAGATTCCATTCACAGCAAGGGTTACCTTACCCTTTGATAAGTTCAACGGGTAGACAGATCCTATTCAGCATTTGGAAGTCTACTTGTAGGCATGGGAAGAAAGGCCACCTAAAGAGTGGGTGCACTTGTTCATGCATACTTTGGAAGAGGATATTCTTAAGAAATGGTATCTAGACCTGGAGTTACGCAGGGAGACTACAGATTGGGATACATTAACTACAAACTTCGAGAAAGATTTCAGCTACAAGGATGAGAACCCTTTGATACATGAGGCACTCCAGATAATCAAGGAATGTGTATTCAGACAAGATTGTCCTCACGAAGACATTTCATGGGAAGAATTCTTTGGCGCAGATGATAGTCCTACGAACATACACTCAGAATGGAAAGAACATGATGAACATCCGATAGAGTGTTATAATCTAGCTGAAGATGATGAGCATGGAAGAGAAGAAGATGAAGATGATCTGCGCAATATCAATATACCGCCATTGGAAATCCCGGACATGAGTGGACCGGTTAAGACAAAGAAGGTGAACATCGAGACGAGTGAAGAGCCGAAGTTCGCATCTATCGGAGACTACTGGGATGATCAAACTGTCGTGGAGATTGCAGACACTTTACATGAATATTAGGAGCTATTTTCAACCAAGTTTACAGAGATGAAAGGAATATTGGGTGACTTAGGAGTTATGAAAATCCCTTTGAAGCAAGGCGCTAAACCTACGAAGCAGTGATCATATTAGACTGAATCCACGGTATAAAGAGAGATTCCATGCAGAGTTGGAAAAAATGTTAGAGGCAGGAATCATTGAACCTATCGAGGAATCCGAATGGATCAGTCCTATTGTTGTCCATGACAAGAAGACGAAGGGCGAGATCAGGATTTGTGTCGATCTTATAAAATTTAATGATGCCTATATCCATGACCCATTCCCTACTCCATTTACAGATGAGGTACTTGACAATGTTGGAGGGAAAGAGGTCTATTCAGTTACTGATGGTTTCTCCGGTTACCATCAGATCAGGATCGATCCCGCAGACAGGCATAAGACAACATTTTCTACATAATGGGGGTCATTCCAGTATACAGTCATGCCGTTTGGTCTGAAGAACGCCCCTGCCATCTTCTCCAGGGTTGTCGTCACGGAATTCAAAGATTTCATGCATAAGTTTCTGGAAGCATATTTTGATGACTAGACTATCTTTGGTTTGTTGAATAACCATTGCGTGAACCTGACGATGATGCTTGAAAAGTGCTTCCAGCATCAAATATCATTGAATTTAAAGAAGTGCATCTTCTGCGTGCCCTATGGAATTTTACTGGGACATATTGTTTGCAAACAGGGATTGATGGTGGACCCTGGGAAGATTGCCATCATTGTAAATTTGCCTACACCAAATTCAGTTAAAATGTTGCGCTCTACCTTGGGCCATACATGCTATTACAAGAAGTTCATTAAAGGTTATGCGTAGATCACCACAGCAATAGAGATGTTGATGTATATGTAACTTCAGAATGTATTTCACATATATGTATATTGTATTCCTATAGAGATGGTATTATTCCTCTATATGGAAGTGTCGTCATTTATATTGTAAGTGCCGTAACTTATACTTGATGGGTTATTAGACCACCTTGTTGGGGTCGGCCCTGTATAAGTTATGTGGGTCAAAGGGTTATTAGACCACCCTATTGGGGGTCGGCCATGTGGGTCAAAGGGTTATTAGACCACCCAATTGGGGGTCGGCCCACTCAGCATTATCTTATGTGGTTAAGTTCGAGCCTACATGAGTTAGGTAAAAAGGCAAGTCAAGTCAAGTATAAATAGAGTGCGGGAGGCACTCTATTTGCTCATTCACTTCTCACTCATGCACTCAAGGAGGAGTGGCGCACTTATGGAGGAGGAGGATCTGCTGCTAGGTTATGTCTATCTCTCATGGTTGGTTGTATCATTGCTCTATCTATCTCTGAGGAAGTTATTGGGGTTTTTCACCTTTATGGTTTTCCCCAAGTAAATCTTTGTGTCTCTTGTGTGCTTGCATTATTGTCTCCGTGATTGATATGCTGTAGATATGCTGTACATGTTGTTCTCTCAGTTAATATCCTAGATCAAATTGAAGTAAATTCAGAAAATTTAACATGGTATCAGAGCTAGCCTGAAAGAAGGCATGATATGGCATGTATGACACTTGTTGCAATTATGATGCTAGGGCTTGATATAGCAAAACCCAGTCGTCGTAGCACTTTCGCTATAAATCCGTTTTGGCGAAGTTTTCGGATATGAAATTGTTACAAGACCAAGATTAAATCTCCAGGTACCTTGTGTCCAAAGGACAACCTCTAATTCGTTGTACTTTGTGATTTATGATCTGTACAATATAGGGTTTCTGCCTCTTTCAGATCTGAGTCAAAATCGGGTGACCTTGGGAAAAAGGTCATAACTTGGGCTAGGAAGCTCCAAATGCAATTTCGTAAAAAGCGTCAGGTAGTAAACAGATTGTACTATCTCAGAAAACGTTTTCAGATGCCGAAGTTGAACCAGTGACATGTGGCACTCTGTACAAGTTCGCTCTCTTGTATTATCCCATAAAGAGGTCATGTTGCGACACTTGGCATAAATCTCTCTCAGAGAGTCCAATTGAGGTCAGACCTATCAGGATGGAAAGATAACAGGCCAAGATATCTCAGGAAAGTGTTTCAGAGGACGAAGTTCAAACAGTGACACGTGGCAAGCCGTACAAGTTCGCTCTCCTGTTTTATCCCAAAACAGGTCACATTGTGACATTTGGCATAACTCTCTCTCAGAAAATCCAATTGAGGTCAAACCTATCGGGATGGAAAGGTAACAGGTCAGGATATCTCAGGAAACTTTTTTCAGACCCTGTGGATCAAAAGGTTCGGAGTTACACCAGAAACAATCAGGTACATATTTCTGTCAAAACAGACTTATTTTTGAGTACCTTCATTCATGGCTTCCGGAATTTAGGGCTTTGAAAAAAAGTTGGAATTTTTGTAATCGGAGACCATGGCTGAATTCTATTCATCAAAATAAAAATTTAGAGACCAAAATCAGAATTTTTGGTTGGGCAAAAGGTCGGGCTTGATCAAACCCTAGTTCGGGACTTTGATCAGAAAAGTGGAAAATTAGGGCTTCTGTAAAAATGGGAATTTTTGAAATCTGTGACCACGACTGGAAGCTCCTCAGAAAAATAGAAGCTTAGAGATTTGGATCAAACTTTTTGATTGGGTAGAAGAGTGGGATTCATCAAACCCCAGTTCAGGGTCACGTCCAGTGAATCCGGAAGTTTCAAAGGAAAAATTGAGGAGTGAAACTTTGCAGTTTTCAAATTCTGAATATAGCAGCTTGATCAGCTCATCAAGGCGCATATTTCTATCCTTTTAGAAGTTTGAAATTCAAAGTTTAAGTTTTTGGGGTTTCTCTGACAAACCCATATCTAGCTCCAGTCCCAGTTCTTGTAAATCAAGTGGATTGGATTAATCCTAGAAGAAGATGGATTGGTCACTTGCATAAGTGAAGAAGTTCCTGTTTCAGAGGGAGATGAGGCTAAGGCCTTACATAATAAGATTACAAGCGATCTCGACAGGTATGACTCATCGAGGTATGTTTTGAGATTTGTTCATGATTAAGTTTATGGTATGTTTGTCTTCATGTTACTACGGTTAGTACAATCTTGATTTTAGTCTTGTCATATCACCTTAATAAAACTATGAATGCACGATAGAAAATATTCATTGATTAGGGTATTGACACTTATGATTGTACTAATGCATTATGGTGTTGTATGAGGTTTATGTTGTCTGCTAACATAAAAGGTACACCAAGAAAGACAAATCATGTTCTAATTCAAGAACGTATGATCATGGTGACATGAAGACAAGGATTCATCCATTGTCATGGATTACATAGAAGATCTACTTTTGAGGTATGTATAACTTGTTTCTACAATGGTTAACTTATGAGACATGCAGGTTACTAGCACAAGTCACTGAAGAGAACCAGAAGACATTATGTGGGTATGTTAGACATAAATAGCTAGCATGCTAATCCAGGAATGTTTTTCCTATATCAAGCTAGAATCCTACCTTGTGTTAGGATCTTATACTAATGTGTTGTTGATAATGATTATTCACGAAGAGTCATAGGTTTGAATAATCATGGTTGTATGCATATTATGTTTCTTACCATAATTGATGATATGACTAACCAGAAGAATCATGAAGGTATAGCTTTGAATAATCACAGGTTTTATGCATATTATATCTCTTATCTTGATTGATGATTCAACTAACCCGAAGAGTCATAGGTTTGAGTAATTACAGGTTTAGACATGTTATGTTTCATATGATTTGACTAACCATAAGAATCCTTCATAAACCTTCAATGCTAATGCTTATTATTTTCTGTTTGAAATGATCATGATTATACATGCTTGAGATTATTGTGTTTTAAAAGTATACTAATGAATGTATGATTTTATATGAGATCACAAGGATAACTCAATCATGATACTAATAAGCATGCATAGGGACCAAGGATGAATATGAGTTGAAGAATAGGTAATCCAGGAAGCAAAGATCAAGAGGGAGTACACTCCAGTGGTTTATGAAAGGATGCAGATATTCAGAGGGAGTTGACCATCTCTCTACATTCCACAACAGAAAGTTGTAGAAGAAGCTACTGCAGATTAGGACTCCAGCAGCTCCTGCAAGAAAGCGAAGACTCAGAGGGAGTCCACCCAACGAACAAACAAAGATAAGTATTTTAATTATCATTTCTTGCATATGTGTTTGTTTAAATAAAATTGTTCAATAATGTATATGCTCATGTTCCTAGACTTAGGATATGTATTGTGCATATTAGAATAGTTGCATTGATGAACAGTATAGTACTAATATACATGGGTAAGTGGCCTATGGCACTGTACAACATTCCATTGCTACTTATCTAGAATGAAACCTCTTTGCTGACATGTTGGGAGTTGTGCACACTCTTAACAATGTTCTGGTAGAGATTGGAAGGCATCTAGAAAGTTACGGGATATGGATAAATGTTGTATTGAAGCATTGGCTAAGATAATTGCATGACTGTATGACATATTTTTTTATGTGTAAGAATTTGTTCTGAAAATTATGAGATGTTTCTAATCATGCAATTTAACCTGTTTTGTAGGAAAGACCGTATATCTTCACCTACAAAAGGACTACAACATTTGTTCCAGCAACAAATATATATATTGAAAATATTGAAGATATTGAAGTTCCCAGGATCTGGGATGAAGAAAGGGAATGCTATGATCCGTCGATCATGAAGAATGATGTTTGGGATGTAGTCCCAAGACCTGAAGGGAAGTTTGTTATGACTTCCATATGGATCTATCAAGATCAAGCATGCTGCAGATGGCAGCATAGAGAAATATGAAAGTGATGAAATAGAAGATACACTAGATGGATTTCAAGACAGCTTTCTTGAATAGTTGTATGCGGATAACCTGTTTGTTACAGGTGAAGATAGATTGATTGCCCACATGCAGCGGAAGCTTACTGCCGAGTTCAAGATGAAGAACTTGGGGTTGATGCACTATTTGTTTTTGGCATGGAGGTGTGGCAGAGTGATGGAATCTTCCTTGGACAAGGGAAGTATGCAGTAGAGATCCTGAAGAGGTTCAGGATGATGGACTACAAGGCTATGGCCACACCTATGGCATCGAACCTGAAGCGCCTGTGTGATGCTTCATCTGAGCTGATTGATATCAGTATGTATCATCAGATGATTGGGTCCTTGATGTACCTGACGAACACGAGACCAGATATTTGCCTTGCAGCGAACACATTGAGTTAGTTCCTGATGGATCCGGGGAGTGTTCACCTGGTTGCTGTAAAGCATGTTCTGAGGTACCTGAAGGGTACAGTGGATTATGGGCTCAAGTATGAAACGAATCAAAAGTTTAACCTATAGGTTTATGTTGATTCAGATTGGGCTGGCAGTGTTGCAGATAGGAAGAGCACATCTGGGTGCTGCTTCAGTATGGGATCAAGTGTGATCTCTTGGTTTAGCAGGAAGCAGTCCTGCGTAGCATTGAGTATAGCTAAGGCAGAGTATGTTGCAGCCGGCTCAGCTAGTTGTGAGGCAGTATGGCTACAGAAGCTACTGTCTGAGTTATTTGATCTCCCGTTGGAGGCTACTGGTATCTTCTGTGATAACCAGAGTTGTGTGAAGCTGTCCGAGAACCCAGTGTTTCATGACAGGTCGAAACACATAGAGATCAAATATCACTATATCAGGGATATGGTGCAAAGAGGAGCTATGAAGCTCCTGTATGTTGCGACGGACGAGCAGATTGCAGATGTGCTGATGAAGCCACTAGCCAAGGTGAATTTCGAGTACTTCAGAGAGAGGCTTGGCGTTCTTCAGATCGAGGACACTTCGAGGAAGAAGTGATGGACACATTTGCTGAAGCCATTCCAAGCATGTTGGAAGGAGGATCCTTCACATGGCTGTGGATATAAGCGCTGGATGATGAGCATCAGGATGATGTTCTAGTTTCTGCTTGGATATGATCAGTTGGATCATTTTTATGTATGTATGTACGCATCATGTTGGATGCTGGATATGATCAGTTGGATCATTTTTATGTATGTATGTACGCATCATGTTGATGCTGGATATGATCAGTTGGATCATTTATATGTACGCATCATGTTGGATGCTGGATATGATCAGTTGGATCATGTGTATGTATTTTGTATATGCATCATGTTGGATGCTTGGTCCATGTATCTGTATATGTATCAGGTGGATACATTGTATGATTAGGTGGATCATGTGAGGTGATATGTATCATGTATTTGTATCAGATGGATACATTGTATGATCAGGTGGATCATGGATGATGATATGTATCAGGTAGATACGTGGTGTGCATCAGATGGATGCATTGATGATCAGGATGATCATGGATGACGAGCTTCAGGATGTTGCTCCAGATGACATGTAGCAGGACGTTGCAGTGATGATGATCAGGATGATCATGGATACATCAGGATGATGTATGGTGAGTATCAGGTTGATACTCTATGGCCGTGGATCAGGTTGTGCAAGATGAGCATGTAATTCGGTGCCCTGGGAGATTTGCAGATGGTTTTTCGAGGTTTTGCCTATGGCATGTAATTCGGTGCCCTGGGACATCTAGAAAATGCTCTTTCGAGGTTTTGCTCTGGAAGGACATATAATTCGGTGCCCTGGGAGATTTGTAGATAGTCTTTCGAGGTTTTTCCTATGGCATGTAATTCGGTGCCCTGGGATATCTGGCAGATGCTCTTTCGAGGTTTTGTCCTATGGCATGTAATTTGTGCCCTGGGAGATTTCAGGTCGGAGTTGTGTACCCGTAACATCCTGAAATGCTCTTTCGAGGTTTTGCCATGACCACATGTAATTTGTGCCCTGGGAGATTTCAGGTCAGAGTTGTGTACCCGTAACATCCTGAGATGCTCTTGCTAGGTTTTGTGGTGACCATATGTAATTTGTGCCCTGGGAGATCCTTCAGGTTGGAGTTGTGTACCCGTAACATCCTGGGATGCTCTTTCAAGGTTTTGTGGTGGGGTCACATGTAATAGCGCCCTGGGAGATCCTACAGGTCGGAGTTGTGTACCCGTAACATCCTGGGATGCTCTTTCGAGGTTTTGTGACGCACGTAATAAGTCCTGAGGATTCCACAGTATGGCCAGTGATGATGAAGACCTACAGGTGGTGGGCCTACATCCAGTATGAAAAATGACTGGCTCTGTAGAACTTCCTATGACGAGTAGATTCAGAGATTGATTGAGATAGCAGCAGCAGTGATGATGATGATGACTCGATGACGATTATCCAGTGACGATGATCTAGAGAAGATGACTTGTGCTAGAAGAACTGTGCTGAGAAATACCTTCCTAGTTAAGAGGGAGTGTTGATGTATATGTAACTTCGGAATGTATTTCACATATATGTATATTGTATTCCTATAGAGATGGTATTATTCCTCTATACGGAAGTGTCGTCATTTATATTGTAAGTGTCGTAACTTATACTTGATGGGTTATTAGACCACCTTGTTGGGATCGGCCCTGTATAAGTTATGTGGGTCAAAGGGTTATTAGACCACCCTATTGGGGGTCAGCCATGTGGGTCAAAGGATTATTAGACCACCCTATTGAGGGTCGGCCCACTCAGCATTATGTTATGTGGTTAAGTTCGAGCCTACATGAGTTAGGTAAAAAGGCAAGTCAAGTCAAGTATAAATAGAGTGCAGGAGGCACTCTATTTGCTCATTCACTTCTCACTCATGCACTCAAGGAGGAGTGGCACACTTATGGAGGAGGAGGATCTGCTGCTAGGTTATGTCTATCTCTCATGGTTGGTTGTATCATTGCTCTATCTATCTCTGAGGAAGTTATTGGGGTTTTTCACCTTTATGGTTTTCCCCAAGTAAATCTTTGTGTCTCTTGTGTGCTTGCATTATTGTCTCCATGATTGATATGCTGTAGATATGCTGTACATGTTGTTCTCTCAGTTAAGATCCTAGATCAAATTGAAGTAAATTCAGAAAATTTAACAAGAGAAGCTGCTGAAGAAGGATGTGTTGTTCGTTTGGAACGAAGAATGCGAATAGGGTTTTGACACCCTTAAAGAAAAGATGGTTACCGTGCCGATCCTAGTCTTTACAGATTGGGCAAAGCCATTTCATGTTCATGTGGACGCATCATGCATTGCACTTGGTATTGTGTTAGCTCAGACAAGAGAAGGGGGTATTGACCACGCCATCGCATTTTCTAGTAGAAAGATATCGACAGCAGAGAAGAACTATACCACTACTAAGCGGGAAGGACTTGTGATGGTATATGCCATTCAGAAGTTTAGACACTATCTACTTGGTGCGCACTTCCTTATGTTCACCAATCATTCTGCACTGAAATACTTGGTCAATAAGCCAGTGTTAGGGGGGCGTATATGTAGATGGATGTTGCTATTTCAGGAGTACGACTTCGAGATCATTGTTAAACCTGGCAGGCTGAATTTGGGACCTGACCACCTGTCTCGAATTGAGTCGGGAGAGGAGCCGACAAACATTGAAGACACTCTCCATGTTGCGCAGATGTTCGCTATATAGGTTGCAGATGATTATTATAAGGATATCATTGATTTTCTGACAACAGGGCTGACACCGTAAGAATTTTTTGTTCAGCAAAAAAAACAACTAGTAGGCTGCGCCACGAAGTCCTGCACAGATGTGTACTCGACCATGAGAAACCATATATACTAGCAGATGCGCATTCAGGGATCGTAGGAGGTCATTACGCGGGAAGGGCTACTGTGCAAAAGATATTGCGCACGGGGCTTTGGTGGCCTACCATCCATTAAGATTCTAAGGAATACTGTAGGAACTGCAATGTCTGTCAAAGGACAGGGAAGCCGTCACGGAGAGATGAAATGCCATTGAACCCGTAGTTGACCTTACAGGATTTTGAGAAGTGGGCAATTGATTTTGTGGGACCTATAAACCCACCAGGGAAGAGAAATGGTGTGAGGTATATCATTACTACCATAGATTACCTCACCAGATGGGAAGAAGCTAAACCAGTAAAGGATTGCAGCGCAGGTACTGCTACGTAGTTCATTTTTGAGGAAATTTTGTCAAGATTCGGCTGTCCAAAAATTTTGATGAGTGATCAGGGCACTCACTTTCTGAATAAGACCATTGAAGCCCTCACAGAGGAGTTCCACATTTGGCATCACCGCAGTACACCATATCATCCGCAGGCGAATGGAACTGTTGAATCTTTCAATAAGATACTGGAAAACGCACTGATGAAGGTGTGCAATGTAAACAGGGATGATTGGGACCTGTGCATCTTTTCTGTTCTATGGGCATACAGAAAAACTTGTAAGAAGTTGATGGGACAGACACCCTTCCGGTTGGCTTATGGGAAGGAGGCCATAATGCCAATGGAATACATTGTCCCCGGTCTGAGGATTGCTGCGTTCACCAGATTGGCAGATCGCAAATCATTAGATGAAAGACTGTTACATTTAGTCAGCTTGGAGGAGGATTGTTTCATTGTAGGCTTTCAACAGCAAGTCCAAAAGGATCGTAAAAAGGCATGGCATGATCATCATATTAGGAACAAATGCTTTCAGGTAGGTTACTTAGTCCTCCTCTATGATAGGAAGTTCATGAAATTTCCTGGAAAGTTTAAAATGCATTGGCTTGGTCCATATATTGTTATGTATGTCACTAACAATGGTGCAGTCTAGTTAGCCACTTTAGCTGGTGATACTCTACCCACTACGATAAATGGAAGCAGACTTAAATCATACAGTGATAGTTCTGCTTCGTAGCACACGGCAAGATAAATGCGGGGAGAAATTTCTAAGTGTCAAGTACAGTTGAAATTGGGCACTAGAAATGTATAGAGTCTGTACATGTATCATAAAGGAAGAATGTATGCGCAGCGCAGCACTGCTAAAGCAGCACATGAATGAGGAAGACAATAGTGGAAAAACAACCGCGCAGTTCAAAGATCAGTACCACGAAGAAACTACGCAGGAGTCGAAATGGTTTGCCGCGCAGTTCGGTGCAGCATTTAGAGAGAAATAGCTGTTGCATGGCTTTTGAGAAAATATAGCCGTTATGTAATCGTTGCAACGAACCGCTCGAGCATTTAAAGGAAAGATAGCCGTTCTGGACACATTGACGATAGAAGAGACGGGAGGATCTGTTCAAATTGGCCAACATACAACTCATTAAATGCAGACATAACCGTTGGGAGGCGTGGGGAGGACCTAGTTGCGCCTATAAATAACACCGCTACAGGACTCGCGGACGTTACTCAACCCTTAGAATTTTCTTGTGATCACTCCCTGAGCTAGTATTCTTCTATCATCTGATTATCACAACCTTTAGCTAACCAGTGAATGTCTGAACCCTCCTATAGAGAAGAGGACTTGACCATTGAAGAAGCACTTGAGGTATTTTAGTATGGGGGAATTGCAGAGTTAATGAAAACCCCTGCCAAGAAGGTTGTAATCGAGCCAGGTCAAGCATCCCAAAGATCACCTTGTCATAATCCAATCATGTAGGAAAAAGGGAAAGAGAAAGGAAAAGACGTACTGCACCTCGAAGCAAGATCATAAAGATGGGATCGTCGGCACAAAAATCGCCAGTCTTTCCGAATGAACCATTGAAACTCACACAGGAGTACATATCACCTCGGGCGTTGTACGCCCCAGTCTTCAAATTGGTCAAGAACGTTAAGTATGAGATCCCATTATCACTGGTCTCAAAGCATGTAGACGTTGCCAAGAACTTGCTTGGAAAAATTCTGGATTGCAAGTGGGAATATTTTGACCTCCTAGGCGTACAAAAGGAAGAGCCCCACGCGCCTAAGTACCCACAATTCCAACCTGACCAGTACATGTGCTGGAAGAAAGATGCCAAGGGTACACCTGACTTGGTTTCCGAAAGCTGGCTGACGCCAATAGTTTCGTCAAGATTGTTAAACTCCTCAGACTGCCACATTTTGATCGCTCAGCGGAAGTTAATGCGGTGGTTCGCACACTGAGGACGCGAATCCACCAGGGATACCTGTGGCTAGATAAAAACATTGATGTCAATATTGCCTTGGTCCACCGCATAACAGGTCTCAGCAAGCGCGGTAAAGATCCTTAGCAGTTCTTCCAAGGGAAGAGAAAAGAAAAAGAAGTTGTTCAGAAAATGAAGAAAAGTCAGCCATTGACAAAGGGGAAAAGAGGCTTTCCCACAGAAGACATTGAGGACAGAGTGACAAAATTTGTGACCAAGTTACTCACAGGAAAAATCCTCAGAATGGCTAGGCCTCTGGAGGTGCCTGCGGACGCAGTATTACTTGTTGCCGCAACAACTAAGGGCACCGAGTTCAATTGGTGTCAATTCCTTCTGAATGAGTTCTTGGATGAACTCAATGATACCCAGGAAAATGGTGGACAGTTCCACTTCACATGGCTCATCATACTCATCGCCTTTCGTGGATGGAAGGAGCCAAGGGACTATGTGGGGATTAACATAGAAACCAATGATCCCAAAGGATTCCAGTATGCCAACCTCTGGGCAAATGTCATCGTAGAGCGACAGCATGTGATAGCTAAGGTGTTCTACCAATATTATACTCAGTTGTGCGATGCAATTATCCGTACATCCCGCATCACAAAGCAAATAACGTCGAATTACATTTGCGTTCTGGACTTCAGCGCACCAAAGGAAAAAATGAAGAACCCAGAGTGGTTTCCAGGTAACTACCACATGTATGAGGAGGACATTGCAGCCCTCATGAAGGATTGGCCCGCCAACTTCCATGTGGAAGTCATGGATGTTGAGACAGACTCTGAAGAGGATGAGCCAATCCCGCTGGCATGCCCGTTTGTTGAAGAAACTGGCAAGTGCAAAGAGCCAGAGACTCCACAGAAGCCAAAGGCAAGAAAGAAGGTGAAGGCTACAAAGACTCAATCTGAGGCAGTCCTGAATGAAGATGATTATGAGATGATGGCTGAAACAGTTTCAGAACAAATGAAGGGGCTCATGGTGGCTAAAGATAAGAAGGATAAGGTCATCTAGGATGACCTGTAGAAGACACGACAAGCAATGGAATGCCTGATGAAGAAAATGGACGATGTCCAAAAAAGAATTACCTTGCCATGAGAAGCAGGAGCCGAAGGGAGATTGACAGGGACCTCGCAGCAAGAACCACCACAACTAGCAATAATGCTGTCGGTGAAGATTAGAATTGTCCATGTCGACCCATTGGCTGTTGCACTACCAATGGAAGAGCAGTTGGTCTTAGACACAAAGGGAGTCGAGCGGGTAGATCTCGACTTGGAAAGAATCCCCTTACCAGGATTGCACTTCATCCCCACACAGATCGTCGAGGAGATGCATGACCGAACAGTAGAGTCGATGAAGTCACAAGCAGAGTTCACCGCAGCAAATAGACAGCTCGAGTTGCATGCAGACATGCAGCTACGAAATGAGCAGGACTGCCAACAGAACTTGGAGACTACCATATCTAATGTTGCGAAGGATATTGAAAGCATAGAAATCCAGGATGATCCTGCAGACACAGTTTTGAGGATCGGAGATAAGGCGAGATCCTTGCAGTTGGAGATGCAGGATAAAGAGATTTATTATGAGACTGATATTGCCACATTGAAGGATAAGCTGAATAAGTAGACACCATTAACTGAGTAGTAGCTGAGAGAACAAGCCGTCAGTACCGATGCACAGAACATGATGAGCGACATGACTCAGTGCCAAGAGATGTTGGAACAAGTTTCCAAGGCATTCACTACTCTTGAAGAGGATCAAGCATTGCAGTACATGAAGACCGGGGTAAAGGAAAAACAGACCGTGCTGGAAAAATTGGACGCAGAGGTCAAAGCTTTGCCACCTAGGGAGATGCTAGTGAGATACAAGGAGATATCCGGTTTAAAGAAGGAAGTCTAGGTACTACGAGAAAAAGAGACTGCGATGGATAATCAGTTGCAGCAGCTCCTGGAGGATGCCATGGTGGTGTCACAGTAGATAGAAGACAAGCTGGTAGAAATATGTGACAACCAGGAGCAGGTACAGGGATAGATTGGAGCAGAGATAACCCCAGCACTGCTTGAAGCAGTTCAACAATTTGAGCATGATACCAAACAAGCAGTGGAATAGTTGCTCGGTGTATATAATGAGTTCGCGACCAAACTAGTTCAACCAACCGCGGAGCAGAGTGAGACAACTACAGCAGCAAGTGGCTCGGGGACGAGCCACATGTAAGTGTTAGGGGCATGTTGGGCCTGGCCCAACAAGGCCATTTTTGATAACATTTTTGAGGCTGGATGGAGTTGAGTTGAGCGCAGCTCATAAAAGAAGTAAATTTTGGCTAAGTATTGGGGGTACTGTGAAGATGTGTGCAGTACTGAGTTTTGAAGGATGCTGCAAAGATCAGCGCTGAACAGGTTCAGTGCTGCGAAGGTAGTAGGCCACGTGGAGCTAGTAAAGTTATGTACTGGATGGAGGATGGCTAGATAGAGTGGATAGACTGGCGATGGTCTACTTTTGGTAAGACTGCTGGAAAGATGTTGAGTTGAGGGCATAAGCAGATCAGGAAGGTGACCGACTGTACGAGTTCATTAAGCAGAGGATGGGTCAGGAAAGTGACATTTCGACGTACAGCAGAGTATGTGACCGCTAAGAGGAAAATAGTGAATGGACAATGACTGGAGCTGAGTCAGTTGTACACTGCTGTTAGAGGATGGACGGCCTGCAGTGAAAGCAAATGGGAGTTGATCCAGTCGCACGAGTCCCTTAGTGGAAGGGCGGCTCGAAACGGATGACCTGTTGGTGTGCGCACAACAGGAAGGATGAAAGCGACGGGTCTAAGGCATGGAGGACTGCCACGACAGTAGAATCGCTACCAGAAGCCTGTATGATGGTTTAGAGGGACCATAGTGGTTTGGAAACCCTAAGGGTTTCGGTCTTCAATGTTGTAAAGACAGAACCTTCGAGCGTGATCTATGGTAAGAAGATGATTTTGTATAGGAAGGGTTGGTGAAGGGTTGTTGTTGTAAGTTAGGGGTTGTTGAGTTTTTGGTTAGTTGCTCAAGACAAGAAATAATGGTCATTGTGACCATATTGTATTGTAATATCTTTTGAGTCAAGAAAATATTGTAAAGGCTCTACAGCTAAGTGCGTAGAGACCTATCTGAGCAAGAAGAGAGCCATAGCTGAGTGCACGGCTAAGAACTGTGAACCCTTCCTTAAAAGAAATATCAAACACAGTTCTTGTAGATGTAGCTTCGCATCCGGGGGAGTGAACCACGTTAAATGGCGTGTTGAGTGACTGAATGTTTATATGTGTGTTTATATTTATCTATTTCTGTAGTTGGATGTCTGAATATTGGCTTACAGTCTGTTATGAGAAGGCTTTTATATGCATTCGCCATCAAGAGAGTATGGAATGATATGTTAGGTCTTCATGAATGGATGTATGGTTAGTATTAGCTTTGCTTCTAAGGACAGTGAATCTATCATTTGCTTGAGCATGGGGAATTTTGTCTACATGTTTAAATGGATGCAGTTGATGAATGTATAACAATTATTTTGCACCTGAGGGTTATGCTTAAAATAGTAACATTCGAAGTGTGCATTATGAGCATTAAGTAGTACGTTAGTTACGTGAATGACTAAGTGGATAAGTGGTATTCATCTCACTGCCTTAAGAATTTTTCACTTAGTCCAGGTATAGGAAGTCAAGTGGCCATGTTCACATTGTAGTATTAATCCCCACACAAAGGAAGAAGGTAGTGGTGCGGACCGCGGTGTTGGCGATCGTCGCGTAGTATGAACCTGGCAGCACACAGCCGATGCACTACCACAAACTTCGTCATAGTCATCAACTCATCACTCACTGTGGACATCTGAGTCCACAGTGCCCCATTAGAAACACCTCGGGTGAGACCTCATCCTGCTCGTGGGTTGTTGCCGAAAGGAATGATGCAAAGGGGTTTTTTTGGTTAAAGGTAACCGCGCAGAACTTGGGTCTTCATAAAACCTTTGGTTAGCATTGTATAGCCAACACTTACTGTAGGATTATCATGCATAGGAGGTCGACAAGGAAGAAAGAAGCACAAAAGATTGACTCAGATTCAGAAGTAGAAGTCCTGTTGGATACTTCACTAGAGACAATGTTCACTAACACACAAGCTACCACCAATGTACCCCCTGGGAGCTTTGCCCAGGAGTTCCAGTGGGGTGAACTATATAGGTTGATCATGGAACAAAAAAATCCTCAAGCCCCCATAGAATATTCTCTAGTATATTCAAACATCTGAAGGTCTTACCTCCATAAGGCAACAACTCGTCCTGAGTTGTTCCCATGTTCTGAAGTCTTATGCTGGTTGATCCCTCACGTCAGGACTGACACTAGGTTCATAAATGATAAAAATGGGATGAACCTAGCATCTTTTGCTCCTGAGCATATCATAGCCACCTATAGATTACCTCAACCCTAAGCCTGGTTAGATGATAAATGGATAACAGAACATCCTATGGACCTGCTAGACACCGCCAGGAAAATGATGATATCTGACAAACAGATAAGGAGGGACAACAACGAATATGAAAGCAGCCTCCTGAAGACTCCTTATAGACTCATCGTCCTGATGTTGAGTCGACTCTTTGGCATGCCCAATGGAAATATTTTTAAGATCGTTTGGGTGCCATTAATCTTTCATATAGCCATGAATGGCACCATTTTTAATTTGGCTGACATAATTTCAGACAGTCTGGCCTCACAATTAACTGCGGCTCAGGGAGGAATGACTCAAAAGAAGCCATATTTCTTCATGTCTTCCTATTTGATATATTGCTTATTGAAAAAACACACCTTCCCAGACTTGGGCTGCTCATGGAAGCCAAAAGAAACACCTATGCTCATGGCCTATCAACTCACATGGGAAAGTAAGTACACAAGCCATTACAAGCAAGTTTGCGAGAAATTCATCATGCCATTGTACCAGCTTATTTTTGTGAAGTAACCTGATTGCATGTTAGAAAACGCCATGCAAATCATTGAAGCATTTGGAGATTATTATCATAGTATGGAAGGTACTTATATCTGAATGAGTGGAGGATCTGTGGCTCCCTTTTTGCTTCCCAAATACGCCACAGATTTTGTAATCCACAGGGAAGCCATAAGGAAACTCTTCAATGTTGGCGGGATCAGCAGGGTTCTTACTGAAAGGAGAAAAGGGATTTATACACCAATGCCTTTCACCATTGACGCATATAGCCTCCCAAGGGCCAGGGAAGGAGAAAAATATGTTTGAGACCTAGATATCTTCCATTTCGGCACAAATTCTTTCAGAAGGCATGACCCTTGTGGTGCAGTTGCCAAACATATTATTAAGGTCAAGGCTAGCTTCGAGTACACCCATCTTAAATATATGGAGGAAGAGTTTTTTCGTAGTGCTCAGAACTTAATAGAATTAGGCAAGCACTACAAGAAGAAAGGTGCAAAGAGCCCTAACCCCAGGCCCGTCGGCCTAATTCAAAAGGAACAGGAGGCATCAGTATCCCAATCAGGAGATCCACCAGGAATAGAGTAGGAGGAAGGTGGCAGAATACTACCTTAGCAAGATCAAGAAACAACTAGGATTCAAAATGACAAGGTGCCAAGCTCCAACATGAAGAGACAGCTAGAATCTAGAGAGAGCAGGCTGTTCAATTGTAGCAACAAGAAGAAGCTGCTAGAATCCATAGGGAGCAGGAGAAAAAGGATTTGGAAGATGAGGCTACCAGAATCCAAAATGAAGCAAGGGTCCAAAGAGAAGAATAAGAAAGAATCCTCCAAGAACAGGCTGCTAAACTGCAAGAGGAGAAAGAAGAAGAGAGGGTTATGTTAGAAGAGGCTGACATATTACAAAAGGAATTAGCAGAGCTAGTTGACGAACAACAAAGGGATCAGACCGAGAAAATTCCCGAGGAAGAACCATCTACTCCACAAGACATCGATTTGGATCCGCCACTGATAGGCCAACTAGGGATAGTTCAAGAAGGGGTTGCTTCTACTGAACGTTTGGCATTGACCCCATATAACCCTAGAAAGCAGCGCCAGGTGGCCAACTTGGATTCTGTGTATTTTCACGAGCGGAAAAGGTCTATCATTGACTGAAGAATGAGGAAGATGGAAATTGGGGAGAACTTGTACTAATTCAGGGTGACATAAACCACGCTGGTCCAAGGAACTGATGTTGACCCTTCATTCCAAGCCCAATGCATTGTGGCATCATCCGAGGTGAGTAAAGCCAATACTAATCGGTTAATAAACAAAATAAAGCATTATAGGGATCAATGCTTCAAAATAAGAGATGACAGGAAGAGGGAGGTTCTAGAAGCTAATGAATTGAAGAAGAAATACAGGGAAATGACAGAGAAGAAGTTAAGGATAACTTCGGGAGCTCTACAGCTTGAAAAGGAAAATAATTTACTACAGATGCAGCTGGCCATCTCGAAAGACGAGCAAAAGAACTTGAAGGCCCGGATATCAGAATTGGAGGATCTTGAAGCCAGTAGGGCTCAACAAATTTATCTCCCCAAGGACCAATTTGAGGGGTTAATCCAAGACAAAGAGCAGTTGGTGAAATAGCTCAAAGAAGCAGTGGAAAACAAGCAAGATCTGTTCACATTTCATAAGCAAGCATGTGACATGCTAAGAAAAGGCCATCAGCTGCTAGTGTTGATCTCAGGAGAAATTTGCAGCGTTAAGGAAATGATCATGAAAATGACAGCCATCGAAGTTGTAGCCTTAAAGAAAGAATATAGATTTGAAAAACATGTGGAGGAGTTAAAACAACAATTGGAGTGGAGGAGAGGAAAAGATGGATTCCCCTCATAATTGTGCACCACCACCGAAGAGGAATTTGACTTGGATGTAGGAGTCCTGGAATTCAGTAAATACTGTGGCTCCAAGTTAAGCTTGAAGATCAGAAAGACTGTCCGCAATTGTCACTCTTTCTACTCCAAAATCAGAGAATCCCATGGAAAGTGCCACTTGGTTTTGCCTGAAACTATCAATGAATTCCTAGAAGGATAACATCGGTCGGCTGAGCTGCAAGGCGAGTTGGACCAAAGATTGGAATATGTTAAGAAGGTAGAGGTGATAACCCAATATGAACTCAAACAGTTCATCGGCCAACCCGCTGTACACATCTACTTCCTAGAAGCAATTGCCCAAGAAGCAGCAACAGTAGCAGCACAAGTCAAATTAGATCTGCGCAAACATGAAATCGCAGCAAAAGAAACAATATCTGTTCGGAGCAAAATAATCATGAAAGAAATTAGTCAATGGGCCACACATATCCAAGGTATAGGTGTTCAAGCATCCACAGGCGAGCCAGTTATTGGGGGTGAAGCAGCGAGTTAGCAAAGGGGAAACCAAATAAAATAAATGAACCATTAGAAATCTTGCTTCTCTTAATGTGAGAAAAGGCTATTTTTTCTTTATTGTATAAATGTTAAAAGGGACAGTTGGCTCTGATTTTGTTTTATATTGAAGACCCTCCACAAATTTGTGTTTTTTTTGTAACTGTGCACTAAAGGAAAAATTAGAAAGTTCTAGGGTTTAGGGCACACATGTCAACTTAAGGAGCAATTTGTAAACTTATAAATAGAAGAATAGAAGAGATGAGAAAGACTTTTGGTAGGTGAAAGACATTTTCTGTCTTGTAGGTGAATTACTTCTCTGCATGTATAAGGGACTCGATTTTTCCTAATGAAAGCCTAGAGAGGGCGTTTTGCCTGGAATTGTGTGCTGAATTCTTGCTAGACTACTCTTGTGTCATTCACATATTATAGTTAGATCTTTCTTTGCTGCTATGAATTATTTTTGTGTAATGAATGATCTTTCTATTTTCCTGTACAATAATGTCTCTCTTAAATGAGTAATGGAATGTATTGCATTTGAATTAAAAGCTATCTTTTAATATATTTTACCTCATGTTGAGATTGCATCCTCAGATTTAATGGCTATCTGTATGATCTTTAGATGTTTCTTTCAACGCATTGCTCATATTTACAGTTTTCTCCTTTCAAGGATAGATTAGATTTGTTTTATCTCAGTTTTAGATAAAGATTTGTTCCAGCTTTGCATTTAGATTAAATTAGCTTAGAGCACTTGCATATCATCTTAAATAATAAAATCATAAAAAAATGGTGGATCGGGCCGCAACCGGTGTAGAAGAATACAAATCTTTAAACATTACAGTAGCCGGAACTGTTAACCGGACGTATTCCCCACACCAAATGGTGACTAATCTAATTGGGATTGTTCACTGGGGAGAATCCCTTGCTGCTTGATGCTGCAATTTTCGGGGCATCAACAAAATGTTTAAACTAAGATGGAAGAGCCATGTAAAGTTTGCAAATCAGTAGTGAAACGAATAGAATTAGAAGTTTTAAGTCGGTGTTTAGGCCTCAATAGTATGAGTAGAATGATAATTTGAATTGCTGACATTGCACTGTATGCCTACAGGATTCTTCAAATGACTAAAGGTGGCAGGAGAAGGTCAAATGCGACCTACCCAGCTGATGACAACGCAATGGTGGAGACTACATTCCAAGATACTAGGTGCACTATAGGCATGCCCCATAATTAAAATGGGGACATGTATACCGTATGGTGAGAGACCAGGACTTTCCTGAGGCTCTTCTTGAAGAAGAATGTCTATATCGAAACATCAGAAACTCTTGTATATCTAAAGCCGCCACTTGCCCAACGCTCTTCCCCTGCTCAGAAGTAATTGGATGGCTTCTGTGACATGCGAATACCGAGACAAGAGTTCTTTCGGACAGTAAAGGAGAAGCTTTCGCTTCATTTCACCCATCCTATATCTCAACGGCTTATAAATTTCCCAAGCCTCAGCAGCGGCTGGATGATGCATGGCTAGAAGAAATCAAGATGGATAATTTGGAGATGGCTAGGAGACTGCTAGTCTCGGGCAAGCAAATCAGAAAAAAGGACAGTGAGGAGTATGAGGTTCAAAATCTGAGCCCCCCTTTCAGATTGATCGCTCTCATGCTAAGCAGAATATTTAGAAGACCTGATGGGATGATCTTTATGCTGCAATGGGTTCCCATCATCCACTATGTGGCGTTCAATGGAAAATTTTTTAACTGGGATGATATTCTCTCAGACAGCTTAACATCAACTATAATTGCTGCACAAGAAGGGTTAGTGGAGAAAAGGGCAGAATGTTATATGGCATCCTACTTGATAGATTGTGTTGTGGAAAAGTGTCCCTTTCCCAAGTTAGGATGCATATGGAACTCGGCCGAGACCTCAGTATTCATTGATTAGAAAATATGCTAGGCTTAGAATTACAAAAGGCATTACAAACTCATTTGTGAGGAGTTTATCATGCCTCTATATGAATTAATGTTCAGCGAGGAACCCAACTGCTTATCTGAGAACTTCATGGAAGTCCTGGAGAACTATGGTGATTTCTATTTTTCGTCAGAAGGCACCTACATAAGAATATATGGAGGCTCTAAACCTCCATATATCCTACCAAGATATGCCACTGACTATGTGGTCCACAAGGAGGCAGTGAGGCAAGTGTTCATTGATGGAATTGGTAGCACCTTGTACAAAGCAAAGAAGGAAACTTTGCCGCCTTTACCTTTCTATGTTGGGGCCTACAAGTTCTCAGGAATTGCAACTGTAGAAGATTTCATTGCAGAACTGAAAGACTTCCACTTCGGGGAAAGGATTTTTAGGAGGAACGATCGATAAGGCAAAGCGGCACGACATTGCAAAGAAATCCATGCCAAATTTGAATACACCCACTATTATGATGAGGAAGAAGAAGCGTATAGAGGGGTCAGTAACATGACCGAACTACAGATTTCTCGACTAAGTAAAGTCAGGGCCAGTTCTAGTTCTGGCACTGTGAAGGGTGCAAAACAACAGCAGGAAAAGGAAGCAACAGAAGTTGCTCAAACTCTCTCTGAAGAAGAGCAAAGGCTCAAAGAAGCAGCCGAGAAAATCCAAAAGGAAGCTGAAAAGAGAGTAAACAAGGAGAAGAAGATGAAATTCAGAAAGAAGAAAATCAAAGGATTCAAGCAGCTGAAGATGAAGCACAGAGAGTTTAGGAGGAGGAAACAAGTCGGTTGGAAGGAATTTCCAAACAAGAGGAAGATGACAAACTGAGAAGGGAACAGGAGGAAGAAGCGCATAGAAAAGAAGAAGAAGAACAGAAATCCAAAGAAGATGTTGACCCCAAAAGCCTAAATACACAAGACATGGATATGAATTCCCCCATAAAAAACCTCCCACTTGTCCCTTTTACACCTTCCATGAGTAGTATAGTGTCCCAATGGGATAAGTTTACTTATAACAAGAAAAGGAAATCTATTGTCAAAGAAACGGTGACCAGAATGAAGACGCCTTTTCAACCAGATGTCGTCACCAACCATGAAACCACAGCCATGGAAGATACCCAACATGCGCACAAACTCATGGAATCTATCTCTATGGCCTCTATTCTAGAAACTGCCAATAGTGTCGACATTTTATCAGACAAGCTAGAATCGAAGAAGGAGAAAGCCGATCATCTGTAGGAAACTCTGGTTAAAGAGCAAAATTATTCAGATTTGATGGTTGAGAAATGTGACACCCTTGTGCTAGAAAAGGGAGAACTTAACACAAGATTCTAGCATCTAGAAGATGAAAAGAGAGCTTTGGTAATACAAATGAGAACTCTGGAGATGGAGAAAAGGGATCTAGAAAGCCGCAACCTACAGTTCGAGTCCTGTTATAGGTCAAACCTGCACCTCTCAGTCTGTGATCATCTTGAGCTGTTGATCACACAAAAGGACAACTTGGATGGAGGAGCATGTTGACCCCATATGAGACTTTGACTTACTCCACCTCATGGAAAGACTATAAAAACCCTAAAAATGTCATTTTGAGACATGAGCGCTACTCTACTTCAATAGACTAGCACGTGTACCCTACTCCAGTGTGCAATAGTAGCGCTCAAGCCTCATGAGCGCTACTCCTCTTCAACAGAGTAGCGCTCAACATTCAAAACGTGATGAGCGCTAGTTTAAAAACACTATAGTAGCGCCCTGAGCGCTACTTCACTGAGAAATAGTAGCATACACCTCAAAAGATGAGTAAAAAATAATTAATTTAACGAAGAGGATTAGTTGCAATTGGTTTTCCAACTTCCCCAACTTCCTCCATAACCATCTCTCGACTTGAACTACTTCCCTTGTCCTATAAATACAAGGAAGAATAAAGAGATGGGTTAGAGACATGAAGGTTATTGAGAGACTTTTAAAGAGAAGCTTGCATTGGAGGAGATTATGCTAGAAGATATCCAAGCCAGAGAAGAGCAGGAGCCCAGGATCAGGTTGCAGGAGCATGTCGCAAAGTCAGGTATACTTTGTATCATCAATTTGCATTTGACAATGAAAGGTTGAAGCATCTTTCTTGTCCCAAATTAAGTGTTCATTGAAGTTATATACTTGTTTAAATCTACTTTGGTTAATATTGGATGTTTAAATTGCTTTGTCTATTTCATCATTATATATTATCCAAGATATGCTGAGAAAGGTACTTGTATTGTAGGTTTATCGAACGGGAGGTTGGCTTGATGATCGAGCGCAAGATCGAACAAGAGCTAGGATTGAACGTCATTCAAAAGGTATGTTCTCAAGGCCTATAACCTATTTCCTTTCTTAAAGATATTTGTAACATAGTTAGTATGCTTACTTCTCATCTCCTTTCAGTTGATAGTATCTGTTTCCTTACTATAGGGTAGTTTTTCCCGCCAACAGACTGGCGACTCCGCTGGGGAAAGTTGTGTTTTTGCTCTAGGAAACCTTTCTTGTTTGTCTTCCCAAAACCATTTTAACTCCTTTAATGTGATGAGAGACCCTGTAGGTACCCCCTGCTTGTTTTTCTCTAATTCACTCAGTCTTTTTTGCATCTTTTCAAAGTCAGTTTTTAACTTTTTAAGACCTGAGCGCTACTCTATTATACATACAGTAGCGCCCATATGCTACTTTGCTATACATACAGTAGCGCCCATCTCTTCAAGAGCGCTAGTTTCCCTACTACACAGGAGGGTATATTCCTGTATCCTTCTGTTAGTTGTTTGGTTGAGTTTTTGTCCCTTTTGGGTGGTCTTCTGACTTTATTTTAGATCTCCTTGACTGGTATTTGAGGTTTATAACTTTTCTTTAAGTCTTAGAACCTTTCTTTGAGTCTTTTTACCATCTTTAGATCACTTGTTTACTTGTGGAATGTTTGAAATATTTATAACTCTTTTGGAAGACTAGGCTTTGTTCTTTAGTGAATACTTTTGCTTATTCTTGCCCTAACTATGTGTTGCTGACTTACAACCCTGTATGCTTTGCATTCACTGTTTGTAGAAACATTTGTTTGCTCTTTACATATCTTATCCTTTGTTTTAGGGTTTGGTCTATTTTGGAGCCTTTAGGGTGTCTTCCGAACTTGTTGAATTCCAACCTTCTTTGACTTTTTGTCTTTTCTAGTTTCAAGTGTGTTTAAAGTGCTTTAGGTTGATTCATTTCTCAGTCCTGGTATTAGTAAGGTGGATGTTAGCTTGATTTCCTACAGTTTTCTTGGCATAGTGGTCTTGTTAGGGTTTGATGCTTTGGGTCAGTCCTCTTGTGTTTGATTCCCAATTTTGAGTATCTTTCTCCTTTGTTTTCTCCCCACTTTGTTTCTGAGTATGAAGGCTTTTTCTTTTGCAAAAAACATGTAGGACAAGTCTTTGTTGAGCTAGTGCCTTGACAGCTGTAAGCTTAGGAACCATTTTTATCCATACTTACACATTGCACACAAGTCTTATTTGCTTTCCATGTTTATAGTTCTTTTTCATTTATAATAACAGAAAAAGCAAAAATTTGGTAGCTTAAGATTAATAAGGCTTATATTTGTTACAAGATAGCATAGATTATTTTGTTTACAATTTCAAAATAAAACAAAAAAGAAATTTGATTAGATTTGCTCAGTTTTTCAGTTTGGAAAGAACTTTAAATGAAAAAATAAAAAAATTTGTTGTCGAAAGTTAGAATTTATGCATTTTTGCTTTTTTGTTGCAACCACGCCACACAAACGCACTACCTTTTGAGTAATAACAACCCTAAAAATATTTAATAAAATTAAATAGAAACAATTTTTATTTTTTAGGGATACACTACACCACCTAGTCTTGGTTAGGATCTTGGGTTTAAATCACCTTAAACCACCCAAGATCACACATTATGCAAAGATCATAGTTCGACTATCACAGGTAAATCCACTTCACTCAAATATTTCCTGGGATCTATGCAGTAGGTCTTGTGAGATCAGATTGTTGGGAATACTCCTCCTACTTTCTGTTTCGAGCATATACCAGGATTGGATCGCGTTTGGGGACTATTTTGAGTTTCAGGCTCAGTTACCCTGCCCACGCCTTCTGATTTTACCAGAGACTGTTCCCCAAAAGAGTTTTCGGTGTTGTGGTATCCTTAGTATCTGACCATAGGTTCATAAATAGGTGACAGTGGAGGGTATATCTGTTGTACCTAGGACAGACGTGGGAGGAAATCCCTTGTAGGACTTTGGGACGGCGGTTGGGTGATTCCAGCGCTTGCACCCTTAGTCATTGTATTGTGGACCCCGGGTAACTATTCTTCATTCTTCATTGATAGTTCTGGGCCCTCATCATCCCAAAATATTATCTGGAAGGGATCTTGTTTGCTTGGTTTACATACTTAGGACGTTTTAGTTGGCGTGTTGTTTGCCCCCTAGTCTTAGTGGCCACTAGGTTTTCTAGTTTTATTTTTATATATAATCATGGAGAACCAAGAACTTTGTAGATCGAGAAGGTTTCAAAACCTTCCGCCACTTAGAACAGAACCATTACTGCTAGATAGACGATAGTGGGTAAACCCCAGTGTTCCTTTTGAAACCATTCCTGAAATAGAACTTCCTGAGGAAATTTTTACAACTGAAAATCCTGAAATAGAAATTCCTGAGGAACTACCACCTAAAATTGAGTTTCCTGAAGAACAACAAACTACAACAGAAAACCCTGAAATAGAGGTTCCTGAGGAACCACAACCGGGTCCTCCAGATCAACGACATTTTAGTTCAGTTCAGATTGAAGATCTCACTTCTACGGAGTACAACACTCCTTGTAATCCTTGTCTGACTAATCCTAGTAATCCGCTTCTGTTACCCGTTGGTTTCTAGCAGCCTAATTACAGTGCATATAATTTCTCACCTAGACATTTTATGTCTAATCCAAGAGGCGAACAAGGAGTTCCACAAACTCACACCATAGATATGAACACTAACACTGTAAATCCTCCTTTTACTGCTACACCGAGTTCGGCACAGACAACCTCTATGTCCATTCCGTCCTTCAATTTTAATACTGACACGTTAGGTATGCCGATTTCAACAACTATGGCATCTACCTCTACATGTACTTTTGGACCTAGCAGTACAACCAATTTAGTGCCACCTACTATGTTTCATCCATTATATCATATACCCAGTACTTGGATTTCCACGCTGTAGGGCAATGTGCTTCTGCAACTGTGCCTGTCATGAGTACCATGACTGCACCATCTATGTCAGCTACCACTGGTTTTAATACCTTTGCAGGTCCCAACATGAATCAAGGTAATATACCTGCATGTAACGTCCCTTTTACCTTATTTTCAGGAGGAGGGGGTAATATTTTTAACCAGCAATATGGCGGGGCTAACACCCAGCCACAGTGGATGAACCCACAGAGCAATAACCCACTTTCATATGGGTGGGGAAATTTCAATAATACTTTCATGCAACAATAGATGGCAAGGGGAAACCCCTACCAACAAGTGGATGGGGGCAACCCCTATCAATAGATGGTAGGTGGAAACCCCTATCAGCAGATGGTAGGGGCAACCCTTACCAACAAATGGTTGGGGGAAACCCCTACCAGCAAACGGTTGGGGGCAACCCCTACCAGCAGTTCACGGGTCAAGCTATGGGTGGTTCCCCATTTTTTACCCTAGCTTATCAAGTACTGTCTTACTGGCCTCGTTTACCATTTCTGGCAACTTTACATTTGCCAGATCTTTCCAAGCTGACCAATGATAGAGTGTATCATAACACTACATGGCCACCAGTTCCTACCAAGTTACCTTCGGACATTCCAAAGTTCGAAGGCAAAACAGGTGAAGACCCTGGTGACCATGTCACTGCTTTCCATTTATGGTGCTCCTCAAACTCATTAAATGAAGATTCCATTAGATTGAGACTGTTCCAAAGGACTTTAACCAGTGCTATAGCCAAATGGTACGTTGAGTTACCTACAACTACATTCTTTAATTTTGGGGATCTCGCGACTGTCTTTTTGAATCACTTCCAGCTTCCTGTTCGGTATGATGCCGGAATAGACCTTTTGTCTACATTTAGGAAAAATAAAGCCACTCATTTATCTGATCACATTCACGAGTGGCGAAGACGGAATAAGCTCATTAAATCCAACATACCTCCAGAATTCCTTCTTGAGTGGTATTTGAAATCACTCCTTCCTTACATTTCTAAGGAAGTAGCTACTTCTGAAGTGTCTAATGACGAAGAAGCCATCCTACGGAACAGCAGTTAGATCTCGTTTATGCACAATCTGGGTTACTGTATGAGATCATACCTGATGCACCGCGATTGAATACCGATCTAAGTAGACCTAAAACTGGACCACATGCTGACGGCATAGTGGGTTCATTTGACTCTGCATCTTTCGAAGCATTGACCAAACAGGTTCATGCCTTATATGTCAAACAATCGTCTCCAAAGTTTCTTTTGTCAAAACCTCTCCTTCTACTTCTGAATCTGTTAACCAGGTTCAGAACAATCAAAAGGGCCTTCTGCAGCCCAATAACAAAAAGAAGGGCAAGAAAGGAGAGGGGAACCATCAGAAGCCCAAAAAAGAGAATTACGAGGAGGGTAACAAAGAGAAAAAGAAGGTTAAGTTCCCTTGTAAACTTTGCAAGAAAGACCACCTTACTCACCAATGCCCTCTGCTTGAAGAAGCTCAGAAGCTATTACAAGAAAAGAAGCCTGCCGTACTAAAAGATCCATTCCCTAAGGGGCCGAGCTCATCTTCTGGCACCTCCAACAATGGGGGCACTAAACATGCTATAGTTGATCAAACTTTTATTAACATGGTTAATTTGGATGCACTCTTACAAACGAGAGCCAGGAATTATACCCTGGACGCACAAAAAAAGGATAAAGAGATTCCAGAATCCTCCACTCCACTCCACATACCTATGGACCCAATGCCCAAGATCCTGAAAGGTGTCTTGAAATGGGCATCGCACAATCCCAGCACTCGGACCGCCTCCAACTACAATGTGGTTGAAGATATAGCCCAGACCCCTTGTGCCATGTCTACCTTAGCAGTCTTGCAAAGTTGTCCTTTACAACGGAATGCACTTCTGGTAGCTATTGGAAGTTTGGAATCCTCTAACATGTCTGTGCGATTTGATATGGCTAATATCAAATACCGGTTGCCCTATCACATTTCTCTTCAGATTGAAGTCATCCATGGCTCAATGACCATCAAACGAGTTGTCATAGATGAGGGCACATCGACCTGCATAATGTCAATTTCCTGTTGGAAAGCTTTGGGTTCCCATGAGTTAGCCCCTTCTAACACACTACTTACTGCATTTGATGGCAGGACTTTCCGTCCACACAGGGTTTTTCCATCATTTGATGTCACATTAGCCAGTAAGACAGTTGCTGTAGAAGTAGAAGTTCTGGATGCTCTGCTTGATTACAACATGTTATTAGGAAGGAGATGGACATATGCCATGCAAGCTATTGCATCGGCAGTTTTTCGAGTTGTTATGTTCCCGTTTGAAGGTAAGGTCATTACAGTCGATCATCTTTCTTTCACTCAGAGAAACAACCAGACTTCTTCAAAGACCACAATTCCCTTAGTTGATCAAACCACCCCGGTTAGTGAGAGTTTAGGAGCAGGGTTTTACGGGTCGTTAATAGGCACTTTCGACCTTCCTTCCCCTATTCTTTTTATGTGTTCGGATGTGGGTACTTCTACCGAAACATTCACGGTTGGTTTAAGAAATGATCCTTGGATCCTTCCCACTACGTCAGAACCTTCTGTGCCTAAATCCATTGCAGAAGTGGCCTATATGGAAGCACAACATGCTGCAATGGAACATATTGTGACTCCGCCAGTCTCTACTGAGTCAGATATGGAATATGCTCCGGCATGGTCATTGAATTCCACCCACTCAATTGATTGTTTAGACACGGTTTTTCCGTCTGATGAAGCCATCTTAGAAGTCATGATGGGCCTGGACCAACCATGGGAACATATGCATCACAGGTCCTACATGCTTCCAGATCTAGACAAGATTGAGAGAGGGGAATTCCTTGTGAGACCCGGTGGATTTGTTGATTTGTCATCTTTTCCTTCTACTTCGAGAGCTGTGTATGCTGAGGGGAATATGGCTAATATATCGAGAACAATTCCGATTAACATTTCCACCAAACCCAGGGTCATCAAAAACATTTTTATTGGTGCAGACTATTCTCTAGAAGAGATTGCTTTGTATACAAAAATTTTAAAAGAATTTCGTGACATTTTTGCCCGGTCATATGAGGAGATGCCAAGTATTGACCCAGCCATCGTGGAGCATTTCATCACGACATACCCTAACGCAAAACCCGTGAGACAAAAGCTCTGTCCTGTGAACCCTAGAAAAGTGGCCACCATCAAGGCAGAGGTTGAAAAGTTGCTTAAGGCCAGTTTCATCTATTCGATTGACATGACGGAATGGGTTTCAAACCCTGTTCCAGTTGATAAGAAGCAATGTACCATTAGAGTTTGTATTGACTTCCAGGACTTGAACAAAGCATGTCCGAAAGATAACTATCCTACACCGTTTATCGATCAAATCATAGATGCTTGTGCGGGACATGAGATGTTCTCTTTCATGGATGGATTTTCGAGATACAATCAAATACAAATCAAACCCAAAGCTCAGCATAAAAGAGATTTCATTTTCCCATGGGGGACCTTTGCTTACCGGAAGATGCCATTTGGTTTGAAGAATGCTGGAGCCACCTTCCAGCATGCGATGAATTTTGCTTTTCATGATATCAAACACATAGTACAACCTTACATGGATGACCTCCCGGCGCGATCTCGAAAGAGATGGGATCATCCAGCTCATCTTAGACAGGTGTTTGAAAGATGCAGACAATATAAGGTTCATTTGAATCCTAATAAGTGTGTGTTTTGTGTCTAATCAGGACGTCTACTTGGCTTCATTGTCTCTAGTCGTGGCATAATGGTCAACCCGCTGAAAGTAGAGGCGATTGTAAATCTGCCTCCTCCTCGCACCTTGCAACAACTCCAAAGTCTGCAAGGCATGTATAATTTCTTATGGTGATTCGACATAAACTATGCTAAGATTACCAAAGGTTTTATGAGGCTACTCAAACAAGACTCCTACTTTGTGTGGGACGAAGCTGCTCAAGCATCCTTTGAAGCCTTGAAAAAGGCACTTCTTTCAGCACCCTTGTTGAGCCCGCCAGACTACACAATAGACTTTCTTTTATATCTGGCAGCGTCTCTTAATACAATTGGTATAGTATTAGTTCAGGAGGACGATATGCTCCAAGAGCATGTTATGTACTATCTTTCTCGTGCATTGATAGCCCCTGAGGTTAAATATTTGCACGTTGAGAAGTTAGCACTTGCCACGGTCTATGTGGTACAAAGGCTTCGTCACTATATACTTTTACGAACTACTACTGTGATAGCCGAAGTCAATCCTTTCCAGTACGTTCTCACCCGGCGAATCATCGGTGGGAAATCTAATAAATGGATTGTAATCCTACAAGAGTTCAATTTGGTCTTTCAATCGGCCAAGTCTAAGAAATCACTAGTGTTCGCCGAGTTAATCTCAGATTTTTCGAGTGACTTACAGTACGTTGAGGAAGAATCATCATTCCAAGATGAACATATCTTCCTCATTGCTTCCTCTAACCCATGGTACAGGGATATCTTAGTATATCTCCAGACTTTGAGGTGTCCTACTACTTTTTCTCGAGAAGAGAAAAGAAAGTTAAGAAACCATGCGAAGAACTACCTCATCATCTCAGATACTTTGTATCGACATGGGGTAGATTCCATTTTACAATGTTTCTTAACTTGAGAAGAAGCTGAAGCAGTATTAAGTGATGCCCATAGTGGAGCTTGTGGGGGACATCTTTCTGGGTTGGAAAAAGCTCAGAAGATACTACGTGCCGGATATTTTTGGCCCACGATCTTTAAAGATTGTGTGGAAGTTGTGAAACGTTGTCGTTCGTGTTAGTTTTTCACTAAGAAAATGAGGGCACACCCAGCTCCTCTTCATCCTGTGATTACAGCAGGTCCCTTCACAAAATGGGGGGTTGATTACATGACTTACAATCCAGTTTCGGCTGAAGGACATCATTACATTATCGTTGTCATTAACTAGTTTACTAAGTGGGTGGAGGCAATGCCCACTATCAAGGAAGATGGAGAAACTGCCTCTTATTTCGTTTTTAATCAGATTATTGCACGGTTTGGCATACCTAAAGAGATAGTGACTTATCATGGCAGTCATTTCCAGAATAGCATGATGACTGAGTTGTATACAATGCTTGGTTTTCAACAAGAACATTCATCTTCATACTATCCACAGGTGAATGGACAAGTTGAAGAAGTGAACAAAACTTTAAAGGTTATACTGCAAAGAACTGTTAATGCCAGTCGAAATAACTGGTACATCATGATGTACCCGGCTCTTTGGGCTTACCGAGCTAACGTTAAGACTACTACCGGATTCTCTCCCTTTCAACTTGTACATGGGATAGAAGCAGTCGTACTGATTGATTGCGATATTCCTTCGCTAAAACTAGCCGTTCAGTTACTACTAGATACTTGAATACTAGACGAACATCTAGATGAGCAGCACCGCAACATGCTCACAACAAACGAGGTCCACAAAAAATGATTCAAAGGATAGTATGACAAGTCCGTTAGACCTAGGGTTTTCCTTCAAGGAGACTTGGTCCTACTTTGGGATCAAGACAAAGAACCCCTAGGACCTGGAAATTTCAAGTCCAGGTGGCTCGGGCCTTATATAATTTCCAAAGTACTGAATAAAGGTGCCTATGAACTGATAGATTGCGAAGGTAATAAGTTGGCCAAGCCCAGAAAAGGGCTCTACCTAAAGAAGTACTACGCTTAGGCTGACGTGCTTTTTCTTGTAACATAGTTGTATATTTTTGTAGAGCTAGTTTTCGTTATGCTTGTTAGTTAATCTTATGTGTGTTTTTCATTTCGTGTACCAGATGTCGACCGAACATTTCTTCGGATTTGTTGATGGTGCTAGTCGCCACACCTGTCAGTTGGCTGCAGCAACTTGGGTCATTTACTCACTTGCCGGTCAACTTGTCTCTTTAGGGGGGGTTGTTTGGGTCCCACCACGAATAATGTGGCTGAATACAGTGCAGTTATAGAACTTCTCCGAGATGCTCTCAGTCATGGCATTTCACATTTGGAGGTAAGAGTTTACTCACAACTAATTGTATTTCAGTTAACGGGCGTCTACCAGATTAGAGATCCTGGATTACTACATCAGTTTCTACGAGTTAGACTATTGGAAAGACAATTTGATTCTATTATATATGAACACATTCCAAGAAATTTAAACGCATTAGCTATTTCATTAGCAAACTATGTGTTAGACTAGCATTTGTATCATACACTTTCATATACAACATTGCACACATAACATTCAAACACATACACATGTAAATAACAGATACTGTATCAAAAAATATATGAGTTTTGGATCACAAGTCTATCAAGTCATGTCATAAAAGTACAAAACTGGGCATAGTGGCCTCAAAAATATACATAGAATGTATCCCTCTCTTATGGAGAAGGAGGGGCCTCATCATCATCTACTGCATTGCGATAACATATGACTAGCCTAGCTATCTTCCACAGCACCCTCAACCATGCTGGGGGCACCCCAACTACATCTTCCTACATATCAATAGGTATCTGATCCATACAGCATGCAGGAACTTCATGATTCAACTGACTCACTTTTCTCTCTATGGTCCCCAACATAGCATCTACTGCAGTAATATTAGCTGGCCTCACAAAGATGGTAGGATGTCCCTCGGGACGGACAAGCCCAATATTTGCATATGACACTTGTTTAGCACTTCAAAATTCATTCATAAAAATCAAATACTTGAAAAGATTGAAAAATTAAATAATTCTCAAAATTAAACATATCAATATCTCCCTAGGCTGCACCTAGAGGAAGCGCCAGTTCTAGATCATGACGGAAATCCAATCCAGCATATGGAAACTGCTCAAAGGCGGGCACTTGCCTCTCCCACCACCCCCATAAATCATCAGTATGATAACAGTAATGACTTTCCCCACCAACCTGGCAGAGGAATATGTCACCCCAACGGCCTAGTCTAGGCTCATGGGGGTTAACTCGAGGTAGAGGCATCCCCAAGCTAATAGCAGGCATCCTCTCAAAGACGAAATTACACAAAATGCTATTGTACCCAAAATTCTTCATTTTTCCAGATTTGCAACCTGTCAATTGAGCTTTCATGCTCGCCAGTAAACTAGTACACCAATCGTATACATGGCCTTGTAAGCATTGTACACCAACATGCATAGAGTGCCTCGAAGCTAGGTGTAGTGAGGCACTACCTACCACTCGGTTAATCATACTCACTATCACCTTCAAGGGGAGGCCTTCAATGGTAGAAATCAAGATTTGGCTTCCTGATTTCTCAGCTCTAGCCACACAATATGTATTCAAGTACTCTTGCACAGACCCTATGCCCACACGAGAAGACCCTTTCAGATTTATTACATCTCCCCTCCGTGAGAGACCAGTAATGAAATAAATGTCATCAACTGTAAGCTCCAAAGTTTTCCTGCGGATGACAAAAGTATTGGTATCCACATCCCAGTACTAAATAAGTATTCGAAATAATTTGTTTACAGCCCTCATATTTACAGTTCGGTAAAACTTCAATAAACCGCATCTTTGAAGAGCGTGGAGAGTGGCTGGGTCTTGCATGGCCAACCTATCCATGTCCTAATGTTCTCTCTCCCTCCATTGAAAAACCATCCTGCACAAAAAGTGACAATTTTTAAGTCTCGTCGCTTGTTTTTAAATTTTCAGGCTTGAGCGCTACTGTGTACACTACACAGTAACGTATGGGCACTACTCTGTGTGAGCATAGTAGCGCTCATCTCCTTCACACGCTACTGCTCTTTTTACACAGTAGCGCCCACGCACTGAACGTTGTGAGCATTGCCTAGCAAGTAGTTTTAGGCTCAAAAAATAAAAAAAACTAAACCATAAAAATGCAAGTTTGGAGGATTCTAACTTACTTGGTGGAAGAAGAACGGTGTTTGGATGCTTGTTTTGATCGCCATGGAGATTTGAAAATGCAAAGTTTGCTGCAATTTTTTACCTACAAAAACAAATTGGAATTTGAGTTTTAAAATGAACTTATATATATGAATTGGATTTTAATTTTTACCCACCATTGTTTAGTTCTCTATAGTTTCAAATTTTATCAAAATGACATAATTAATTAATTGAAACATACACATGGTGCAATACTAATGTTCAATTATCCAGCTCTCATTTTTCCTTAAATTTTTGTAGGATCGATCTCCTAAGATTAAAATTCTCGATGTTAGACCTTGTCAACTAGTTAATAGTTCAAATTCATATATCATTCGAGATTTTTGTCGCGTTTACTAATATTTTGTTGAAGACCTAGTTTTGGCAGATTATGAAGCTATGATCCTAGAAGCTGACCTTTCAGTCATTTTAAGCTCTTGTTTGGACTATTTAAACCTAAACAAGATTGCCGAGCAAGCTTGTCCTCTTCGAGCTCGTTAAAGTAATCAAAGGCTCATCCACTCAGGTATAGAATTACCCCTTTTCCGGGCCTAGGTGGATTAACTACGGAAAAGGTATATTCTAGGTATACTTCTGTATGCACTAGAAGAGTTCTTCTCCCTTTGTTTTATACTTTTTTGGGGGAGGAGACTAACTGCACGAAAAAGGACCTTTTCGAGCCTTTCTTTAGGGTTTTCAGGCTCTCTAAACATGAAAGTACCAAGCGAGCATTCACCTACTCGGGCTCGATGTGAAATCCACGAGAGGGTAAGTAGAGGACTGTTTAAGTTTTTCAACTCTATAAACAAGAAAACACCGCCGAGCACAGACCAATTCGAGTTTGATATAAAATCCACGGATAGGTGAAAAGAGGATTGTTTAAGTTTTTCAGACACTATAAATAGGAAAACACCGGCAAGTATTAACCTGCTTAGGCTCGATGCTAAAATCCACGAGCAAATATATGGATTTATTGTTTAATTTTTTCAAACTCCTTAAAATTGAAAACACCGGCGAGGAAGAACAGATCTCGGCTCGATATTGTTAGGAACCCATGTATTTACTTTGTTAGTATGTTGTTGTTGGACGCATATGCTTTGTAAGTCGTCCCGTAGTATTTTTTGATCAATAGTATGTGTTATTGTTGTTGGCGCATATGCTTTGTAAGTCGCCCGTAGTATTATTGATCCATAGTTTGTAGTGGCCCACGGTTTTGACCCATAGTATTGGCGCCTAGACTTAGTATATAAGTGTGTGTTGAGACCTATGAAGGCACCGTGAAGTTATTTGTATTGAGCTTGCTCATAGGATGTTTCCCCCTCAAAGTGGTCTGTGATCAATATACAAGTGATTCCAAGTTCTGTCATTTCTGCTATTTCGCATATTCGTATTAATTAATTGTTGCAGGTGCATCACATCTGGTATCAGAGCACTTTCTTGGGATCGCTGGATGAAATTTCTGCCAATTCTTTTTTCACATATGTTGCAGGTTCGGATTTGGGAATAATCCCTATCCGCTTAACTGTGGGAAGTACTTGGGCATAAGCCCTAAAACTCATTGTGAGGAGTACCATCGGAACCCTGAAGTAGCTGGCCCATTGAGAGGACCTTCCAGCAAAAAGGGAAATGACCCCTACCTGATTGACTAGTTCCCACCCGTGAGGTAAACCAAGAGCTGTCGTTTGTGGCAAAGCGGTTATTAGTTTTACCTGAGCCATGGAGTGAGGGGTACTGCCCTAATATGCAAGCCGTCAGATAGCATTGGTGGCCGAGTGAAACCCCTGAACTGTTAGGAAGCCACACATACCTGGGGTCCATATCTACTTTCAACTTAACTATTGTCGATCACTACTGCGTCATTTCAAATCCATTTTGCAGGCCGTTCCAGATCCAGCCGTTTTCAATCCATTCGGCGCTATTCCAGATCCCTTTTGAGCCGTAGCCGTAGTCGTTTTTGTCCATATCTCCCTTGTTTTCACTCTGTTTCCCTTGAAATTTTTGGGGAACCTCTGTCATCCCATTCTGCATATTTCATTCCTGAGGACCCTATCCCCAATTCCCCTTCCCAAAGCCCGAAAGCCCACATTTGTCTATTTTTAGGGTTTTCCATAACTTCCTCAGATTTCACCCAATCACCTTCAAATTTTACCACAGAGTTCCTTTCTGAATTCTGCTTCTTTGTCCCCCTCTGCCAAATTTTCCCATTCTTTCACCCCACTTCTGAAATCCTCATTTTTGCTTCCTTGTCTAGTTGACAGTGTCCAACACCTAGTCAAACCCCATTTACCCTTCAGATTATTTCCCAAGTCCAAATTTTCCCTTACTGAAGCAATTTCTGTTTCTGTTTTCCTACCCAATCAAAAAAAAAAAAAAACTCCTGGTTATGGTTGTCACCCATGCAGGAGCAAAAACCATGGAAGAAGCACTTGCAGCCATCCAAGCCAAACTCCAGGATCTGGATGAAAAATTTCTCGGCCTCCATCTTGAACATTCAGCTATGAACAACAAACGACATTCCGAGTCTTCATCAGACAATGGGTTCTCTTCTTCCAGCAATTTTCGTGGTCCGAAGCTTGATTTTCCTCACTTCAATGGTACTAATCCAACTAGATGGATCTGTTGTGCAGAACAGTATTTCAGTCTGCATAATACTTTTGATGTCAACAAAGTTTCGTTGGCATCCTTTCACTTGGAACAGGAAGCTCTTTAATGGTACCGTTGGTACATCAAGGCTCATCCAGAGCCCAAATGGTCAGACTTTTTCCATCTCCTTTTGCAACGATTTGGTCCTAGTGCTTTTGATGACTTCACTGGAGCCCTCACTAAACTTCACCAAATTGGCACTGTGAGAGAGTATCAAACTGAATTTGAGAACCTAGCCAACCACACCGAAGGATTGTCTAATGACTTTTACTGAAGTTGTTTTATCAGTGGTCTAAAGGATGCCATCCACTCTGAGGTCAAAATGTTCTGTCCCACCACAATGATGGAAGCCCTAGGGTTGGCTAAGTTGGCAGTAGACAAGATTGCATCCCAACAACGCTCCAAGCCCACTTTTGTTCCCTTCTGAAATATGGGTTCTCAGCGACCACCTATACCGCAGGCTCCTCGACCGACTCCTATCAAGCGTTTGTCTGAAACAGAGATGCAAGCATGCAAAGAAAAGGGGCTTTGCTATAATTGTGATGAGAAATTCACTCGGGGACATAGATGTGTTCAGCAAAATCTCTATCTCTTGGATGTGGAGTCTCCTCTTGCCTCTGAAATTAGTGACGAAGATCCAGAAACACTGGATGCTCCAGTCGACATTCAGGAACCGCCTATTGACCCTCCATCTCAGGATGACCAGCTAGAGATATCTCTCCATGCTTTAGCTAGAATCACCACCCCCCAAAAAATGCGGGTCAAGGGTTACTTCAAGAATCTTCCTCTTACAATACTCATTGATTCTGGTAGCACCCATAATTTCATTGACCCTCGGATCGCCAAACAAGCTGATTGTTTTATCCATCCTTGCTCCAAATTTGAAGTCATGGTTTCCAATGGGGGCACCTTACCTTGCAAAGGGAAGTGTCAAAATGTGTGTATCTCTATGGGAGATTATTCCTTGCGCTCTGACATGTTTTCCTTGCCCTTAGGCGGATGTGATGTGGTTTTGGGTGCTTAATGGCTATGCACACTTGGCCCTATCTTATGGGATTTTGCTGAACTTTGGATGCAGTTTTCTCTCGATGGACAAAAACACACATTGACAGGATTACAACCAGGTTCTCTCAGCATCATCAGTTCACATCGCATGGAAAAAATCCTCAAGAAGAATTCACATGGTGTCATCGCTCAGATCCATTCCATTCAGATGCAACCATCAACGGTCTCCACTACTCCTTTGGATCTACAACAAACTCTGGATCGATATACAGGTGTCTTTGCTGAACCAGTGGGATTGCCACCTTCCAGGCCAGAAGACCATCGTATTCAGCTCCTTCTTGGTAGTGTTCCTCCCAACATCAGGCCCTATCACTACCCATTTCACCAAAAAATGGAGATTGAAATGCTCGTTCGGGACTTATTGAAGCAAGGTATTATTCGCCCAAACACTAGTTCCTTTTCTTCTCCAGTTATTCTTGTTCGCAAAAAAGATGGGTCACGGTGCCTCTGCATTGAGTTCCGAGCACCTAATCACCTCACCATTAAGGATAAGTTTCCAATTCCTATTGTTGATGAGCTTCTTGATGAGCTTCATGGGGCTCACTTTTTCTCCAAGTTGGATCTTCGTTCTGGTATCATCAAATTCAGGTTCATGAGGATGATATCCCTAAAACAGCTTTCTGCACACATGATGGCCATTATGAGTTTTTGGTCATGCCTTTTGGCCTCACTAATGCTCCTTCCACATTCCAGGCCTTAATGAATAAAATATTTCGACCCTAATTGCGGAAATTCATTCTGGTATTCTTTGATGATATCCTCATCTATAGTAAAACATGGGATGAACATCTCCAGCATCTGGATCTTGTTATGCAACTTTTCTCTGACCATCATCTCCATGCCAAGCAGTCTAAATTTGTTTTTGGATAGAAGGAAGTTGAGTATCTTGGGCACATTATCTCAGCACAAGGGGTTGGCATGGATCCTGCCAAAATCGATGCAATGAACAATTGGCCGCATCCTCAGACACTCAAGAGCCTTCGTGGTTTTTTGGGGTTGAATGGTTACTACCGCAAGTTTGTCAAGGATTATGGGAAGATTGCAGCTCCATTAACTGCTCTATTGAAAAATGATGCTTTTACATGGACACCTGCTGCTCAGTGTGCATTTGAAAAACTAAAACAAGCTATGTGTACTACACCTGTTCTAGCTATGCCCGATTTTTCCAAGCCCTTCACTATTGAGAGTGATGCTTGCGGAAATGGACTTGGTGCTTTTCTCCTTCAAGATGAACACCCCATTGCATTCACCAGCAAATCCCTTTCGGGTAAGAATTTAGCTTCCTCTACCTATGAGAAGGAAATGATGGCTATTTTGCATGTAGTACAAAAGTGGTGCCCATACCTATTAGGGAATAATTTCTGCATCAAGACTGATCACCAGAGTATGAAATATTTCTTGGACCAACGTGTCTCCTCCCCGGCACAACAGAAATGGGTTGGAAAACTCATGGGTTATGACTATGAGATCACTTACAAGAAGGGTAAAGACAATATTGTGGCAGATGCTCTTTCTCGCACATTTGATGCCCAAGGTTCTCTTTCAGCTATTTCTATGCCTGTTCCAAATTGGTTGCAATCTGTTCAATAGGGTTATGTCAATGACTCTTCCTTATCTCAAATCATCCAACACTTGACCAACAACCCTTCTGTTGTCCCACATTAATCTTGGGATGGTGCTTCTCTGTGATACAAGGGTCGTCTGGTGCTTCCCCAGAGCACAGATCTTCAATAGGATGTCTTCTATGAACTCCATGCTTCTCCATCGGTAGGGCACTCTGGGTTCCTCAAAACTTATGAACGAGCATGGCGTAACTTCTTTTGGCAGGGCATGAAAAGGACAATTCAACAGATGGTGGCCGAATGTGATACTTGCCAGCGCAATAAGGGTGAAAGAACACTCCTTCCAGGATTGCTTGAACCCTTTCCCATACCTACACATATTTGGATAGATATTTCTATGGATTTCATTGAAGGGCTCCCTAAATCTGGCGGGAAGACAGTGATTCTCGTTGTGGTTGATCGCCTCTCCAAATATAGTCATTTTTGTGATCTCATCCATCACTATACAGCCTTCTCCGTCGCTCAAATTTTCCTGGACCAAATCTTTCGTCTTCATGGCATCCCTTCTTCCATTGTCTCGGATCGTGATGCGACTTTCACCAGTCATTTTTGGACAGAACTATTTCGCCACACTAGCACCAAACTAAAGATGAGTTCAGGGTATAACCACAAACAGATGGTCAAACTGAAATTATCAATAAATGCTTGGAAACTTATCTTCGTTGCTTCACCTTGGAACAACAACATCAGTGGGAAAAGTGGCTCTCTCTCGCTGAATGGTGGTACAATACCTCTTACCAAACTGCCTCTAAAATGACCCCATATGAAGCAGTCTATGGTCAGGCACCTCTAGCTCTTCTTCCATACACCCGCACCAGTTCACCAGTTTAGGAAGTTGACATGGTCCTTCGAAACTGAGATCAGATTCTTCGCATTTTGCGGAACAATCTTCACATGGCAAGAAATCGCATGAAGCAACAAGCTGATCAGCACCATTCTGAGTGCACTTTTCATGTTTGCGATATGGTTTTTCTTCGTCTCCAGCCATACAAACAATCCTCCTTGAAACTCAAAGGGCGTCATAATCTCGCTCCAAAGTTCTATGGGCCATATCGGATTCTTCAAAATATGGGGTCTATTGCTTATAAATTGGAACTTCCTCCTTCTTTCCGCATTCATGCAGTCTTTCACGTCTCTTGTCTGAAGAAAGTTCTTGGCACCAACATCAGTGGACAAACGATTTTACCTGAACTAGATAATGAAGGATCCATCCTTTTGGAGCTAGAGGCCCTCCTCAATCGGTGCACGCGTCAGCTTCGCTCTCGCTCTATCACAGAGGTCTTAACTCAGTGGCACTGCATGCAACCAGAGGATGCTACATGGGAACCAGTCCTTTAGATTCAACAACAATTTCCACATCTAAAGCCGTCATTTCTGCTATTTTGCATATTCGTATTAATTAATTGTTGCAGGTGCATCACAGATATTAAAATCCAGAGATCAGTAATATAGAGTAATCTTCTATCTCTTCTTCGAAATTTGTAAACAATGAAGAAGGTCCTGAGTCTTCCTCCCATGGGCTCGTTAAACTTTTTACATGGTTGGATCTATTGAGTTTTCATTCTTTCTTGGACTCATTAAAACAACAAGAAAGGTATTCTTTTATCTAGAAAGAATAAGGGATGGGAAAGATGTGTCATATCTTCAATGTCAAAGGAAGTTCAGTTAGTTCTATCCTTGAACACAGCACCTACTTGAGTCAATCATGTCGGTTGGGTTTAGTTTTTGACCTCAGGGTGAACCTGATCTCCGAGTTGTTTACTCCCCCGGTTAGTTATTTTTCCAACCATATGGAGGGTCTGATAATGTATCTTACATTTCAGGCTATCATTTACCCCATTATGTTGGACACTGCCTGATTCACTTTGTGTCGTGCTCACTATTCAAGGATATACCCTGTGTCGGCCATTCTGCAGTTTACCTTGACCTCATGTGTCGGCCATCCTAGTGTCAGTCTTGTTACATATTATTCCATATCAGCTCATACCAGTTGAGTGTTCCTCGACTTTGATGATGGAGGACACCTTACGACCTCCCTTCCAACGAACTTGTTCCCATAGACATCAACTCATTTTACTCTGGGAATGAAGTTTAGAGTTTTGGTTAGTACCTTGGAGATTGCGGTCACCAGTGGCAATTTTCCTCGCTGGTGAATGTTGAGAATACATCAATGTCTCTTCTTCAACAGGATCCCCAAGTGTTCGACTCCAAGTCCATTTATTCTCCCTTAGCAGATCGTACTTGGTACCTTTGGCCCCATCATCATTATCGATGGAAGTCCTCGCGTTTGTTAACGGTATACATCAATGACCGATAATCAAATGATACCCCCCATGTTCGACTATCAGCTCAGCTATTCACATGGTTAGGGTTTGTACCTAGAGATGTTTTGGATGAAGACCTTGGGATTTTGGATGACATTACCTCATTCTGTTATCACCCAAGTTTCGCAAGATAGAGCCCCGCTTATATTCAGCTCTCCATGAGACATAGATCCAGTTTGTTGTTATGGCTATGATCTCTCAGTTTGACATGGATCCACACTTATATTCCAAGTGGCCATGCTATATATACATCTCCTTGTTATGTATCGGAGATCATGTTGTATCACACTACACATCTATATGATGTCAAAAATGTAATTGCTCACTGACCTCGATCTTTATTTCAGGTGTTCTTGTGACTTGTTTCTGCGATTCCTTGCTCCTCCTCTGGCTTTGGATTATAAAGTATTTCGGTCATCGTTCCCCTCTGACCTCACACATTAGGGGGCATCTGTTATAGGTCAAACCTGCACCTCTCCATCCGTGATCATCTTGAGCTGTTGATCACACAAAAGGACAACTTGGATGGAGGAGCATGTTGACCCCAGATGAGACTTTGACTTACTCCACCTCCTGGCAAGACTGGAAAAACCCTAAAAATGTCATTTTGAGACATGAGCGCTACTCTACTTCAATAGACTAGCACCTGTACCCTACTCCAGTGTGCAATAGTAGCGCTCAAGCCTCATGAGTGCTACTCCTCTTCAACAGAGTAGTGCTCATCATTCAAAAAGTGATGAGCGCTAGTTTAAAAACACTATAGTAGCACCCTGAGCGCTACTTCACTGAGAAATAGTGGCGTACACCTCAAAAGATGATTAAAAAATAATTAATTTCACGAAGAGGATTAGTTGCAGTTGGTTTTCCAACTTCCCCAACTTCCTCCATAACCATCTCTCGACCTGAACTGCTTCCCTTGTCCTATAAATACAAGGAAGAATAAAGAGATGGGTTAGAGACATGAATGTTATTGAGAGACTTTTAAAGAGAAGCTTGCATTGGAGGAGATTATGCTGGAAGATATCCAAGCCAGAGAAGAGCAGGAGCCCAAGATCAGGTTGCAGGAGCATGTCACAAAGTCAGGTTTACTTTGTATCATCAATTTGCATTTGACAATAAAAGGTTGAAGCATCTTTCTTGTCCCAAATTAAGTGTTCATTGAAGTTATATACTTGTTTGGATCTACTTTGTTTAATATTGGATGTTTAAATTGCTTTGTCTATTTCATCATTATATATTATCTACGATATGTTGAGAAAGGTACTTGTATTGCAGGTTTATTGAATGGGAGGTTGGCTTGAGGATCGAACGCAAGATCGAACAAGAGCTAGGATCGAACGTCATTCGAAAGGTATGTTCTCAAGGCCTATAACCTATTTCGTTTCATAAACATCTTTGTAACACAGTTAGTATGCTTACCTGTCATCCCCTTTCAGTTGATAGTATCCGTTTCCTTGCTATAGGGTAGTTTTTCCCACCAATAGACTAGCGACTCCGCTAGAGAATGTTATACCTCAATATTACACATTACATATTAGTGTCGCATCCTTGCATTACCGACCTAAACGCCAGTTTCCCTTAAAGATCATCTGAACATCCAGAGTGAAAACCATTGACTGAATACTGAAAGCAAAACCTTTTTCTGCCATCTTCCAGCCCAACTTAGCCCTGTTTGTGAGCACTGCCGCTCCTTGCACATCTACAAGGGCGCGGTAGTTAGCACTACCGCGCGTTGCTCCTTCTCTGGGGCGCGGTACTACCGCGTTATGCTCAGTTATAGGGGCGCGGTAGTCTGAAATTAGCCTTTTTGCCTTGGATTTTGGGATTTCGACCTTCGAGGAGATTTTGTTGGGATTACCACCTTTGGTTCGATCCTAACTCCTTCTTTGTTTAGCTGGCCTGATCCACTAAACCCTCCATAGATCCACACTTCTCTCTTGTTGGTTAGCCTTCCCATGTGCTATAAGAGAGAAGCTTTCCATGGGCCAAAGGGAGGACTTTTGGGGCATCAAACCTATGATCTTGCAGCCTTGTGGAGATAGCTAGAGGAAGCACTTGGAGCTGGAGGATTAGCTTGGACATCAAGCAACCTTTGTAAGCACTCTTCAAGTTGATAATAAAGATAGCTTGTCTTGTTTTCCCAAATCATTTGTGTTAATTCTGTTTTAATGATATGATTTGTATCTTTCATAGATTTAGATCCTAACTCATGTTTTCAGATTGCTAGAGAATAGTACATGCTTGTGTTTTGGTTCCATTGTTAACAGGTTTACTTGTGAGGACTTGGAGCTTGGAGCAAATATCGAAGACAAGCGTTTGGACATAAGGTCAGTTAAACTCCTTCTATTCTCTCCAACATTTTAATTCTGAAATGTTTGTTAGATCTAGGGATTCAAGGTTGCATTTGTTTTGTCTGTTCTTAGCCTAGAGTTAGTTAAAGTCTACTTTAGCCTAAGGGAATTTTGACTTATCCGTAGGGCAGAATTCCACATAACAAGAATGGCGACCATACTGGGGATTTGAATCCATTTTCTTTGCTTGTGAAGTTTGCTTTCAATTTCACTCATTGATTGTAAGAATTGGGTTCTTTCACCTTCATTCACTTCCCTGCTCTCTGCATTAGACTCCTGTTACAGATCAGTAAGTCCTCTGGGTTGGCAAACCCTTGAAAAGTCAGGATCTTTTCTCAAATTTCCGCCTCTTTCCCTGTTCACACAGTGCCGCGCCCCCGTAACTACCTACAGAGCGGTAGTCTTACAGTACCGCGCCTTCACCACTTCCAGAGCGCGGTAGTCTTGCAGTACCGCGCCTTCACCACTTCCAGAGCGCGGTAGTCTTGCAGTACCGCGCCTTCAGCGTTGTCTACAGCGCGGTAGTCTTGAAGTACCGCTCCCAGGTGGCCCACGGGCCCGCGGCAGTTCCTGGAAAGTGTATTTATTTGGTTTGTTTGGTTATTTTTTGGGTCTTTTCGAGATTTGGATCCATGTTGGCCCTTTGAATCAATACTAGTGTTTTGCTTGCATTTTTAAGCGAAATGGGTTCTATAGTCGTGCATCCTTTAGTCATTTTGACCCATATTAAGGTTTTGGGATCATTGTTGGTTTGGTGTGTTTGGCGTGTCTGGATTGCTTGGCATCTTATTTCCTTTACATCCTATCTAATGATTGTTTGAAAAGATTGATTCCTTGCCTCCACTTTAGTTCAAAGAGAAGCTTGATTTTGTCGTTATTTTACCATATTCATGAAATTGAAACACAAAGGTATTCTTCTTGCCTTAATTTAATCATTTGACATTCTTGGTATTACATTCATGAGAAGAAGAAATGCTTGTTTCATATTTATGTGCATTTGAGTTAGACGACATTATTAGGTTCTTCTCTTTGTCTTGCATTTGATTGGAAGCATTTGTAGAATCTTTCTTTCCATAGCTTGGATGTGTCTTTTTCAAGTGTGAAAAGATAGGAAATGGATTAGAATCATTACATTTGGTGTTCATATAAAGAACTTTTTTATTTCTTTGGGTTAGTTTTGGGTACATATTTTACTTCTTTCTATCATTTTGAAAAGAAATAAATTGCATGTGCATTGGGTTGTGCATATTGGGAACGGAAAGAATTCTTCCTTACTTTAGCTAGTGTTCATCGAAGAGAAAGGCTCATTTCGATTCATCTTCATTTGCATGGTTTGAGTCGTCATAACACCATCAAGTTGCACTTCCATAACCCGATTGAGTAAGACAGCCACTAAAATTAATCTCCCTAACTAAACCAACTTTAACCTCACTTGAGGAAATCGAAAGAATTTGGTAGTTAGGTAGGACACCGGGGATAGGCATCAAAATAATTCCCCCTTGTCATTTTCATCTGAGACATAGTCGTTGTCTTTAGGGAACTAAAATCCTCTAGTACTTATTGACACGGTCACAGCTAGTTTGTGGAGGGGCCTCCTGACTATTTCCAACTTTCAGGGGTTAAACGGCCGCGAGATTGAGAACCGGACGGACTCTGTGGAATACCGCACTCCACTTAGCCCTAAGGCAACATCGATCGCTGTCTTCTTCGGAAGGCTGAAGTGCCCAAAACCTTTTCCGACGTGTCATGAACGAGGTAGCTTAGTATCTATTCTACTAGGGCTCTTTTACCCAGGATCCCTTTCGGTAGAGGGATATCCTTCTTATATCGGTCTCTCATGTTGTATTGTTCGACTTGGACTTCATCACCTTGCGAAGGATACAATTTGTTGAGGTCTCCAGCTCTTAGTTAGGAGGTTTTGCTTGCTATCTTGTAGAGGGTCTTTTTCTTTGTAGGGCTGCTTGTTGGCATTCTGGCCGTTTTGTTGTACAGCTCGCTTACTTTGGCAGCGGCCTCAGTATAGTTTTTTGAGCTTGCTCTTTTGGCCTGTGAGCCTTGTCTTTTCCTAGCTCCCCTTTCGCACGCTCGGTTGCCTAAGGGTTTTTGAGTTATTTTTAAACAAAACTTTGTCTACATCACTTAGTTTTGTTTCATGGAGAATCTACCTCCATGCACCCATGCTCCTTCTGGGACTACCAATCCGGGGACCCCTTTTCAAGGGGCACCTTTTACTTTTCCTCCAGTTGGAGATATTGGTCCTCCCTTTATTGCCACGTTAAATCTTCCTGGATTAACCATAGGATTACCGGTATGGTTATTCAATCCGGTAATTCCGATTGCGCCCAATGTTTCGAATGTTAACTCTCCACCACGAGAGAGTCAATCCCAAACTAATCCTTCCCCTTCTTCGTCGGATGAATCTTCTTCCGTTCCTTCCTCCTCGCCTGACCAAAGCAATAGTGTTAGTAATCAGGTGGATAAGAAGAAGAAGAAAAGGAAAGTTAAGAAGAAGAAGGATAAAGAAAAGACCAAGCGTAAACCAGTTGCCCCTAATGGCACTCATTCTACGAAAACACCCCGTAAGCCCAAGTTCCCTTGCAAACTTTGTAAGGGTGATCACCTTCTCAAGGATTGTCCTGATCTTTCCCGTGTGTCAGAAGTGTGGTCTAAAAACCCCAAACCAATCGTATCGTCGACCTCTGACCATCATGTCGATGACACCCCCTCAACCAGTGACCCCTTGGTGAAGGGTCGTAAGGGTAAGGTCCTATATCCCTATTTGATATGCAAGGGTATGCACCGTACTTTCCTTTGTCCAAGCATGGATGAAGCCTCGCGGTGGTTGGAAGATATTACTAGTTCTCAACTGGTGCCTCCAACAGACCATGGTAAACTGTCCCTCGACCCCCCGCTGGTTGACCAAGTGATCAATTCAGTTTCATCTGCAATTGATCCCACTCTCCCTTCCGAGAGTGAAGTGATTGAGTCGCTGTCATCCCCACTCGATCCCGCTCTTTCCTTGGAGAAAGTCCAGACTGAAGCAGTCACCTTGACACAACCTTCGTCTCATTCTTATCTTCCAAGAGAGAGTGAATTGGAAACCACTGATGTTTTCATTATCGATTCAGAACGTCCTCGGCAAGGGGAAACCCTATCCGTTTCCGCGAGACCCCCTCCAAGCACTGAGGTTATTTCCTTTGATTGGAATGGTCTAACAGAATCTTGTCTTCCTTCGAGTGTTCCTTTTCAAATATCTGTAGGAGTTTCCGATAAAGAAATTTTTCGTACGATAGTTGATGAAGGAGCTTCTGTTAGTATTCTATCCTCAACTGCTTGGCAAGCCTTAGGTTCTCCTCGGCTTATGCCCGTCACTGATCAGATACTGGTTTTCAACAGAAGGCCTACTGGACCTTTAGGGTCCCTTCCTCAGTTACCTATCACTTTGGGAGGGAAAACTGTCTGTATTGATGTCATGGTCATCCAAGGTCCCTTAGATTTTAATCTACTCCTTGGACGCGATTACGTCCATGCCATGAAGGCTGTAGTGTCCTCACTCTTCCGAGTGATGTATTTTCCCCATCATGGGAATGTTGTGACCATCGATCAGCTTTCCTTTGTGACGCCCACTCATCGCATGACTCCTAGTCACCAGACTTCCCTAAACATTCCACATGTTTTAGTGGTTTCTTCCCCCTAGGGGGGGGACGTTTGGAGCAAAGTTCTATTCTGGTGTCAAGCTCGTTAAAAAATGAAACCATTTTCCCAAGCATAGTTTACTTTTGGTTTTAAGCTTGTGTAAAAATGAAACCAACCATCACTTTGAGCAGAGTTCCCTTTATGTGTCAAGCTCGTTAAAAAATGAAACAGGTCACCACGAGCATAGTTTATTCTTTGTTTCAAGCTCGTTAAAAAATGAAACCGACCCTCAAGCACAGTTTACCGTTGGTTTTGAGCTTGTGTAAAAACGAAACCAATCCCAAGCATAGTTTACGTTCGGTTTCAAGCTTGCGTAAAAATGAAACTACCCTCAAGCACAGTTTACTTTTGGTTTTAAGCTTGTGTAAAAATGAAACCAAATCCCAAGCATAGTTTACGTTCGGTTTCAAGCTTGCGTAAAAATGAAATTACCTTCGAGCATAATTTCTTTCTGTTTTAAGCTCCTTAAAAAATAAAAAGGACCCTTTCAAGCATTGTTATTATCTATTTCAAGCTTGTGTAAAAATGAAATAGATCTCCCTTCCATTTGTTCGAGTCTCTCGCGTGAGTTAGGATTGGAACCTTCATTTCATCTGCCTGGGTCACTTGGTCCTGGTTCTCCCTACCCCCCTGGTGAACACATTCAGATTAGTAGCCAGGATTTTTTGGGTAAGGAAGAAGAGTAGTCAGACGAAACGAAGCTTAGGGGGCATGTTTAGCCGTTAGCAATCATGCTGGGGGCATTTACCAACCTCTGGTCATCATGTTGGGAGGGAACCCATCAATGGGCCTTAATCATGAGCAGAGTTTACCATTGGCTTCAAGCTCATTAAAAAATGAAACCAGTAGTCTGAGCAAAGTTCTACTCCTGTGTCAAGCTCGTTAAAAAATGAAACATATCCTTTCCCTTTGAGTCGAGTCTCCTCGTAGACTTAGTACCTGAACCTTCTTTTCACCCGCCTATACTTTAGGAGAATGAAAGGAAGCTTGGGGGCATGTCTTCAACCTCTGGAAGTTACGTTGAAGTCAACTCGATCGCCTCTCCACATCACGTTGGAGCTAAGTCACTTACTTCTAGCAATCATGCTGGGGGCATGAACCAACTTTTGGATTTCATGATGGGAAGAAGTTCACCATTGGGAACATTTTCGAGCATACTTTCCTTTTTAGGTTTCGATCTCATTAAACCATGAAAATTATCCTGAGCATAGTTCATTTTCTGTTACAAGCTCGTTAAAAAATGAAGCAGACATCATGAGCATTCTTCCAACCTATCTTCGAGCTCGTTAAAAACAGTAAGATGGTGTTTGAGCTTACTTTTCACTTTTTTCGTGCTCCGGTTAAAACATGAAAAGTGGTTTGAGCTTACTTTTTCCTTTTTCGTGCTCTGGATCCAAACATGAAAAAGATTCCGAGTGCTTTTGATACCATTATCGTGCTCGTTAAACAATTGGAGTAAAAAGGTGTGTCTAACGAGTATAGGTTTATCACTTTATCCGGCCTCGCTAGACTATTTACGGAAAAGGAACTGTGCCGAGTTTACTTTCCCTTTGTCATACTCGGTCATCAACCATGACAAAGTTGTACATGGAGTCCATAGTTAAGCTCTTTTCAGACTCCCTAAAATTGAAAAGATTGCCAAGCGAAATTGATTCATTCACGCTTGTAAAAGGATTTGAATGATCGTCTCCCTAGTGATAGTTTACCCCTTTTTCGGACTAGGGGGCACTACTTACGAAAAAGGAATACTCCAGCCAATCATGACTGGAAGAGTCCTCTCCCGCGTTGTTTTACCCTTTTTCGGGCGATGAGGCTAACCTTACGAAAAAGGACCGTTGGAGTCTTCTTTAGTTCTTTTCAGACTCTCTAAACATGAAATGACAATCGAGTTTTCCTTCCGTGGACTCGTTAAAATTTGACATCGAAGGACCCACTTTGGGACGAACCCCTCCTTTCTCAGGTTCGAAAAACATGTGAGATTGGACTCATCTATGAGATGAGCTATATCGAGCATCTGTTATCCTCCTCAAGCTCGTTAAAAAACAAAGAGGTACTCGTCCATCATGTCGGGGGAAAATGGGAAAATGAGTCAAGTTTACCTTGTTGGCAGCTTGTGAGTCGTCACCTTTGAACATGGCATACATCCTCACCTTGTTTGTTTTGGGTAGTCAGTCTTGCTGATAGTGTCATCATTATGATCATGCGTCCTCATTATTGCTATGAGTTCACACTTCCTGCGACTCTGTCTGTTCAATTAATCCCTGCTGCCAAGCTCTGTTTCATGCCGTTATATGTTCAAAGGGTTATTACCTTGAGTCCACCTCCACTTTATGTCAAACCTTCCCTTTGTGTCAGTACATATTCTATTGTTTCATCGGTCCATACTATCTCTCGTTCTGATTTCGTGTCGATGATGTGGGAATCATTATGGCCCACCTTCGACGAGTCTATTCCTGTCGACACCAAATCACTATCCAGGAATTAGGCTTAGGAGTCAACCACTAGTACCTTGGTACCTGCATGCCTCAATGGCAGGTTTCCTCGTATTCAACAGTAGGTTTTCATCAATGACCTCTGATTGAATGATCTCTCGGATGCTCGACATCAACTCCTTTATTCGCATTTCGTTGAGATGTGCTATAGATACCTTGGGGATCATTGTCATTATTGGTGATTTCCCTCGCATTTGTTAACGGTTCACATCATTGACCGGTAATCAAATGGTTTCTACCATGTTCGACTTCAACACCTTGTAATCACATGGCTAGATTCGTATCGTTTGCGATCGAGTAGAAGACCCTGGATACCCTTTTGTATTTTGATTACGTCCAGGTTGCAATGGAGATTTTTCTGTATTGTCACACAGATCCACTTTTGTATTGGTCGTGGCTGTGTCATTACTGTCTCATGGATCTACGCTTGTTTATAGTAGCCATGATTTGTCTACAGTCTATATCATCTCAGTACTCATGGATCTGCAATGTATTGGTCGGCAGCCATGCTTTGAGTCATTTGTTTCTGAGCATGGGAATGCCCGCCTCGGTGGTATATCTGACATTTTGTCTCTATTTTTCAGCTCCTTGTTGCTCTCCTCGATGCTATCTCCGAACCATATTTGTAAAGTCTTTCGGCCATCAGTCTCTTCTGACCTCACACTTTAGGGGGCATCTGTTATACCTCAATATTACACATTACATATTAGTGTCGCATCCTTGCATTACCGACCTAAACGCCAGTTTCCCTTAAAGATCATCTGAACATCCAGAGTGAAAACCATTGACTGAATACTGAAAGCAAAACCTTTTTCTGCCATCTTCCAGCCCAACTTAGCCCTGTTTGTGAGCACTGCCGCTCCTTGCACATCTACAAGGGCGCGGTAGTTAGCACTACCGCGCGTTGCTCCTTCTCTGGGGCGCGGTACTACCGCGTTATGCTCAGTTATAGGGGCGCGGTAGTCTGAAATTAGCCTTTTTGCCTTGGATTTTGGGATTTCGACCTTCGAGGAGATTTTGTTGGGATTACCACCTTTGGTTCGATCCTAACTCCTTCTTTGTTTAGCTGGCCTGATCCACTAAACCCTCCATAGATCCACACTTCTCTCTTGTTGGTTAGCCTTCCCATGTGCTATAAGAGAGAAGCTTTCCATGGGCCAAAGGGAGGACTTTTGGGGCATCAAACCTATGATCTTGCAGCCTTGTGGAGATAGCTAGAGGAAGCACTTGGAGCTGGAGGATTAGCTTGGACATCAAGCAACCTTTGTAAGCACTCTTCAAGTTGATAATAAAGATAACTTGTCTTGTTTTCCCAAATCATTTGTGTTAATTCTGTTTTAATGATATGATTTGTATCTTTCATAGATTTAGATCCTAACTCATGTTTTCAGATTGCTAGAGAATAGTACATGCTTGTGTTTTGGTTCCATTGTTAACAGGTTTACTTGTGAGGACTTGGAGCTTGGAGCAAATATCGAAGACAAGCGTTTGGACATAAGGTCAGTTAAACTCCTTCTATTCTCTCCAACATTTTAATTCTGAAATGTTTGTTAGATCTAGGGATTCAAGGTTGCATTTGTTTTGTCTGTTCTTAGCCTAGAGTTAGTTAAAGTCTACTTTAGCCTAAGGGAATTTTGACTTATCCGTAGGGCAGAATTCCACATAACAGAGAAAGTTGTGTTTTTTCTCTAGGAAACCTTTCTTGTTTGTCTTCCCAGAACCATTTTAACTCCTTTAATGTGCTGAGAGACCCTGTAGGTACCCCCTGCTTGTTTTTCTCTGCTTCACTCAGTCTTTTTTGCATCTTTTCAAAGTCAGTTTTTAACTTTTTAAGACCTGAGCGCTACTTTGTTATACATACAGTAGCACCCATACGCTACTTTGATATACATACAGTAGCGCCATCTCTTCAGGATCTCTAGTTTCCCTACTGCATAGTAGGGTATATTCCTGTAGCCTTCTGTTAGTTGTTTGGTTGAGTTTTCTACCCTTTTGGGTGGTCTTCTGACTTTGTTTTAGATCTCTTTGACTGGTATTTGAGGTTTATAACTTTTCTTTAAGTCTTAGAACCTTTCTTTGAGTCTTTTTACCATCTTTAGATCGCTTGCTTACTTGTGGAATGTTTGGACTATTTATAACTCTTTTGGAAGACTAGGCTTTGTTCTTTAGTGAACATTTCTGCTTATTCTTGCCCTGACTGTGTGTTGCTGACTTACAAACCTGTATTCTTTGCATTCACTATTTGTAGCAACATTTGTTTGCTCTTTACCTATCTTATCTTTTGTTTTAGGGTTTGGTCTGTTTTGGAGCCTTTAGGGTGTCTTCCGAACTTGTTGAATTCCAACCTTCTTTGACTTTTTGTCTTTTCTAGTTTCAAGTGTGTTTAAAGTGCTTTAGGTTGATTCATTTCTCAGTCCTTGTATTAGTAGGGTTGTTGTTAGCTTGCTTTCCTACCATTTGCTTGGCATAGTGGTCTTGTTAGGGTTTGATGCTTTGGGTCAGTCCTCTTGTGTTTGATTCCCAGTTTTGAGTATCTTTCTCCTTTGTTTTCTCCCCACTTTGTTTCCGAGTATGAAGGCTTTTTCTTTTGCAAAAAACCTGTAGGACAAGTCTTTGTTGAGCTAGTGCCTTGACAGCTGTAATCTTAGGAACCATTTTTAGCCATACTTACACATTGCACACAAGTCTTATTTGCTTTCCATGTTTATAGTTCTTTTTCGTTTATAATAACAGAAAAAGAAAAAATTTGGCAGCTTAAGATTAATAAGGCTTATATTTGTTACAAGATAGCATAGATTATTTTGTTTACAATTTCAAAAGAAAACAAAAAATAAATTTGATTAGATTTGCTCAGTTTTTTAGTTTGGAAAGAATTTTAAATGAAAAAATAAACGTTTTTGTTGTCAAAAGTTAGAATTTATGCACTTTTTCCTTTCTGTTGCAACCACGCCAAACAAATGCACTACCTTTTGAGTAATAACAGCCCTAAAAATCTTTAATAAAATTAAATAGAAACAATTTTTCTTTTTTAGGGATACACTACACCAACTAGTCTTGGTTAGGATCTTGGGTTTAAATCACCTTAAACAACCTAATATCACACATTACGCAAAAATCGTAGTTCGACTATCACAGGTAAATCCACTTCACTCAAAGCTTGCCTGGGATCTATGCAGTAGGTCTTGTGAGATCAGATTGTTGGGAATACTCCTCCTACTTTCTATTTCGAGTATATACCAGGATTGGATCGCGTTTGGGGACTCTTTTGAGTTTCAGGCTTAGATACTCCGCCCACGCCTTCTGATTCGACCAGAGACTGTTCCCCCAGGAGTTTTCGGTGTTGTGGTATCCTTAGTATCTAACCATAGGTTCATACACATGTGATAGAGGAGGGTATATCTGTTGTACCTAGGACAGACGTGGGAGGAAATCCCTTGCAGGTCTTTGGGAGGGCGGTTGGGTGATTCTAGTGCTTGCACCCTTAGTCATTGTATTGTGGACCCCGGGTAACTGTTGACCATCCTTTGTTGATAGCTCTGGGCCCTCATCATCCCAGAATCTTCTCCGGAAGGCATCTTGTTTGCTTGGTTTGCATACTTAGGACTTTTTAGTTATCATGTTGTTTTCCCCCTAGTCTTAGTGGCCACTAGGTTTTCTAGTTTTATTTTTATAAATAATCATGGAGAACGAAGAACTTCGTAGATCGAGAAGGTTTCAAAATGTTATGCCACTTAGAACAGAACCATTACCGTCAGCTAGACGACAATGGGTAAACCCCAGTGTTCCTTTGGAAACCATTCCTGAAATAGAACTTCCTGAGGAAATTTTTACAACGCAAAATCCTGAAATAGAAATTCTTGAGGAACTACCACCTGAAATTGAGTTTCCTGAAGAACAACAAACTGCAATAGAAAAAACCTGAAATAGAGGTTCCTGGGGAACCACAACTGGGTACTCCAGATCAGCGACATTTTAGTTCAGTTGAGATTGAAGATCTCACTTCTGCGGAGTATAGCACTCCCTTTAATCCTCCTCTGACTAATCCTAGAAATCCGCTTCTGTTACCTATTGGTTTCCAGCAGCCTGATTACAGTGCATATAATTTCTCACCTGGACATTTTATGTCTAATCCAAGATGTGAACAGGGAGTTCCACAAACTCCCACCATAGGTATGAACACTAACACTTTAAATCCTCCTTTTATTGCTACACCGAGTTCGGCAAAGAAAACCTCTGTGTCCACTTCGTCCTTCAGTTTTAATACTGGCACGTTAGGTATGCCGAGTTCAACAACTATGGCATGTACCTCTACACCTACTTTTGGACCTAGCAGTACAACCAATTTAGTGCCACCTCCTATGTTTCAACTGTTATATCATATACCCCATACATAGATTTCCACACTCGCTGTAGGGCCAAGTGCTTCTGCAACTGTGCCAGTCATGAGTACCATGACTGCACTGTATACGTCGGCTACCACTGGTTTTAATATCTTTGCAGGTCCCAACATGAATCAAGGTAATATACCTGCAAGTAACGTCCCTTTTTCCTTATTTTCAGGAGGGGGGGTAATATTTTTAACCATCAATATGGCGGGGCTAACACCCAGCCACAGTGGACGAACCCACAGAGCACAAACCCAATTTCATATGGGTGGGTAAATTTCAATAATACTTTCGTGCAATAACAGATGGAAGGGGGCAACCCCTACCAACAAGTGGCTGGGGGCAACCCCTATCAACAGATGGTAGGTGGAAACCCCTATCAGCAGATGGACATGGGAAACACTTACCAACAGATGGTTAGGGGAAACCCCTACTAGCAGACGGCTGGGGGAAACCCCTACTAGCAGTTCACGGGTCAAGCTATGGGTGATTCCCCTTTTTCGACCCCAGCTTATCAAGTACCATTTTACCGGCCTCGTTTACCATTTCTGGCAACTTTAAATTTGCCAGATCTTTCCAAGCTGACCAATGATTCAGTGTATCATAATTGTACATGGCCACCAGTTCCTACCAAGTTACCTTCAACAATTCCAAAGTTCAAAGGAAAAACAAGTGAAGACCCTGGTGATGCAAGAGCGATGCAAGCTAAAAAACCATGCGAAGAACTACCTCATCATCTTATATACTTTGTATCGACGTGGGGTAGATTCCATTTTACGACGTTGCTTAACTCGAGAAGAAGCCGAAGCAGTATTAAATGATTCCCACAGTGGATCTTGTGGGGGACATCTTTTCGGGTTGGCAACAGCTCAGAAGATACTGCGTGCCGGATATGTTTGACCCACGATCTTTAAATATTTTGTGGAAGTTGTGAAACGCTGTCGTCCATGTCAGTTTTTCACTAAGAAAATGAGGGAACACCCATCTCCTCTTCATCATGTGATTACAATAGGTCCCTTCACAAAATGGGGGGTTGATTACATGACTTGCAATCCAGTTTCGGCAAGAGGACATCATTACATCATCGTTGCCATTGACTACTTTACTAAGTGGGCGGAGGCAATGCCTACTGTCATGATAGATGGAGAAACTGCCGCTTATTTCGTGTTTAATCAGATTATTGCACGGTTTTGCATACCTAAAGAGATAGTGACTGATCATGGAAGTCATTTTCAGAATAGCGTGATGACCGAGTTGTATACAATGCTTCGTTTTCGACAAGAACATTCATCTTCATACTATCCACAGGCGAATGGACAAGTCGAAGAAGTGAACAAAAATTTAAAGGTTATACTGCAAAGAAATGTTAATGCCAGTCGAAATAACTGGCACATCATGCTATACCCATCTCTTTGGGCTTACCGAGCTAACATTAAGACTACTACCAGATTCTCTCCCTTTCAACTTGTGCATGGGATAGAAGCAGTCGTACCGATTGAATGCGAGATTCCTTCGCTAAAACTAGCCGTTCAGTTACTACCATATACTTCAATACTAGAAGAACATTTGTTACACTTAGAACACCTATATGAGTAGCGCCGTGACACGCTCACAACAAACGAGGTCCACAAAAAATGAGTTAAAGGACAGTATGACAAGTCTGTCAGACCTAGGGTTTTCCTTGAAGGAGACCTTGTCCTACTTTGGGATCAAGATAAAGAACCCCTAGGACCTGGCAAGTTCAATTCCAGGTGGCTTGGGCCTTATATAATTTCCAAAGTACTGAAGAAAGGTGCCTATGAACTGATAGATTACGAAGGTAATAAGTTGGCCGATCCCAGAAATGGGCTCTACCTGAAGAAGTACTACGCTTAGGCTGACGTGCTTTTTCTTGTAACATAGCTGTATATTTTTGTAGAGCTAGTTTTCGTTATGCTTGTTAGTTAATCTTATGTGTGTTTTTCATTTCGTGTACCAGATGTCGACCGAACATTTCTTAGGATTTGTTGATGGTGCTAGTCGCCACACCTTTCAGTTGGCTGCAGCAGCTTGGGTCACTCACTCACCCGCTGTCCAACTTGTCTCTTCGGGGGGGGTTTGTTTGGGTCCCACCACGAATAATATGGCTGAATACAGTGCAGTTATAGAACTTCTCCGAGATGCTCTTAGTCATGGCATTTCACATTTGGAGGTAAGACTTGACTCACAACTAATTGTATTTCAGTTAACAGGCGTCTACCAGATTAGAGATCCTGGATTGCTACGTCAGTTTCTACGAGTTAGACTATTGGAAAGACAATTTGATTCTATTATATATGAACACATTCCAAGAAATTTAAATGCATTAACTGATTCATTAGCAAACTATGTGTTATACTGGCATTTGTATCATACACTTTCATAAACAACATTGCACACATAAAATTCAAACACATACACATGTAAATAACCAATACTGTATATCGCCGATACTGTATCAAAAAATATATGAGTATTGGATCACAAGTCTATCAAGTCATGTCATAAAAGTACAAAACTGGGCATAGTGGCCTCAAAAATATACATAGAATGTATCCCTCTCTTATGGAGAAGGAGGGGCCTCATCATCATCTACTGCATTGCGATAACATATGACTAGCCTAGCTATCTTCCACAACACCCTAAGCCATGTTCACCCCAACTAAATCTTCCTGCATATCAATAGGTATCTGATCCATACAGCATGCAGGAACTTCATGAGTCAACCGACTCACTTTTCTCTCTATTGTCCCCAACATAGCATCTATTGCAGTAATATCAGCTGGCCTCACAAAGATGGTAGGATGTCCCTCGGGATGGACATGCCCAATATCTGCATATGACACTTGTTTAGCACTTCAAAATTCATTCATCAAAATCAAATACTTGAAAAGTTTGAAAAAATTAAATAATTCTCAAAATTAAACATACCAATATCTCCCCAGGCTCCACCTGGAGGAAGCGCCAGTTCTGGATCATGACGGAAATCCAATCCAGCATATGGAAACTGCTCGAAGGCGGGCACTTGCCTCTCCCACCACCCCCATAAATCATCAATATGATAACAGTAGTGACTTTCCCCACCACACTGGTGGAGGAATATGTTACCCCCAACGGCCTAGTCTGGGCTCACGGGGGTTAACCTAAGGTAAAGGCATCCCCAAGCTAATAGCAGGCATCCTCTCAAAGAAGAAAGTACACAAAATGCTACCATACCCAAAATTCTTCATTTTGTCAGATTTGCAACCTATCAATTGAGCTTTCATGCTCGCTAGTAAACTAGTACACCAATCATATACATGACCTTGGAAGCATTGTACACCAACATGCATAGAGTGCCTAGAAGCTAGGTGTAGTGAGGCACTACCTGCCACTCGGTTAATCATACTCACTATCACCTTCAATGGGAGGCCTTCAATGGTAGAAATCAAGATTTGGCTTCCTGATTTCTCAGCTCCAGCCACACAATATGTATTCAAGTACTCTTGCACAGACCCTATGCCCACACGAGAAGACCCTTTCAAATTTATTACATCTCCCCTCCGTGAGAGACCAGTAATGAAATAAATCTCATCAACTGTAAGATCCAAAGTTTTCCCGCGGATGACAGAAGTATTGGTATCCACATCCCAATACTTAATAAGTCTTGGAAATAATTTGTTTAGGGCCCTCATATTTACGGTTCGGTAAAACTTCAATAAACCGCATCTTCCAAGAGTGTGGAGAGTGGCTGGGTCTTGCATGGCCAGCTTATCCATGTCCTCATGTTCTCTCTCCCTCCATTGAAGAACCATCCTGCACAAAAAGTGACAATTTTTCAGTCTCGATGCTTGTTTTTAAATTTTCAGGCTCGAGCGCTACTGTGTACGCTACACAGTAACATGTGGGTGCTACTCTGTGCGAGCATAGTCGCGCTCATCTCCTTCACACGCTACTGCTCTTGTTACACAGTAGCGCCCGCGCACTAAACGTTGTGAGCATTTCCTAGCAAGCAGTTTTAGGCTCAAAAAATAAAAAATAAACCATAAAAATGCAACTGAGGAGGATTCTAACTTACTTGGTGGAAGAAGAACGGTGTTTGGATGCTTGTTTTGATCGCCACGGAGATTTGAAAATGCAAAGTTTGCCCCAATTTTTTCCCTACAAAGACAAATTGGAATTTGAGTTTTAAAATGAAATTATATATATGAATTGGATTTTAATTTTTACCCGCCATTGTTTAGTTCTCTATAGTTTCAAATTTTATCAAAATGACATAATTAATCAATTGAAACATACACATGGTGCAATACTAATGTTCACTTATCCAGCTCTCATTTTTACTTAAATTTTTGTAGGATTGATCTCCTAAGATTAAAATTCTCGATGTTAGACCTTGTCAACTAGTTAATATTTCAAATTCATATATCATTCGAGATTTTTGTCGCGTTTACTAATATTTTGTTGAAGACCTAGTTTTGGCAGATTATGAAGCTATGATCCTAGAAGCTAACCTTTCAGTCATTTTAAGCTCTTGTTTGGAGTATTTAAACCTAAACAAGATTGTTGAGCAAGCTTGTCCTCTTCGAGCTCATTAAAGTAATCAAAGGCTCATCCACTCAGGTATAGAATTACCCCTTTTCCGGGCCTAGGTGGATTAACTACGGAAAAGGTATACTCTAGGTATACTTCTGTATGCACTAGAAGAGTTATTCTCCCTTTGTTTTATACTTTTTGGGGGGAGGAGACTAACTGCACGAAAAAGGACCTTTTGGAGCCTTTCTTTAGGGTTTTCAGGCTCTCTAAACATGAAAATTCGAAGCGAGCATTCACCTGCTCAGGCTCGATGTGAAATCCACGAGAGGGTAAGTAGAGGACTATTTAAGTTTTTCAACTCTATACACAAGAAAACACCGATGAGCATAGACCAATCCGGGCTCGATATAAAATCCACGAATAGGTGAAAAGAGGATTATTGGCAATTTTCCTCACTGTTGAATGTTGAGAATACATCAATGTCTCTTCTTCGATAGGATCCCCAAGTGTTCCACTCCAAGTCCATCTATTCACACTTAGCGGATCGTACTTGGTATTTTGGGCCCCATCATCATTATCGGTGGAAGTCCTCATGTTTGTTAACGGTATACATCAATGACTGGTAATCAAACGATAACCCCCATGTTCGACTATCAGCTCATCTATTCACATGGTTAGGGTTTGTACCTACAGTTGTTTTGGATGAAGACCTTGGGATTTTGGATGACATTACCTCATTCTGTTATCAGCCAAGTTGCGCAAGATTGAGCCTCACTTGTTGTTATGGCTATGATCTCTCAGTTTGACATGGATCCATGCTTGTATTCCAAGTGACCATGCTATATATACATCTCCTTGTTAGGTATCGGAGATCATGTTGTATGACACTGCACATCTATATGATGTCAAAAATGTAATTGCTCGCTGACCTCGATCTTTGTTTCAGGTGTTCTTGTGACTTGTTTCTGTAGTTCCTTGCTCCTCCTCTGGCTTTGGATTATAATTTATTTCAGCCATCGTTCCCCTCTGACCTCACACATTAGGGGGCATCTATTATAGGTCAAACCTGCACCTATCCATCCGTGATCATCTTGAGTTGTTGATCACACAAAAAGACAACTTGGATGGAGAAGCATGTTGACCCCAGATGAGACTTTGACTTACTCCACCTCCTGGCAAGACTGGAAAAACCCTAAAAATGTCATTTTGAGACATGAGCACTACTCTAATTCAATATACTAGCGCTTTTACCCTACTCCAGTGTGCAATAGTAGCGCTCAAGCCTCATGAGCGCTACTCCTCTTCAACAGAGTAGCGCTCAACATTCAAAAAGTGATGAGCGCTTGTTTAAAAACACTATAGTAGTGCCTTGAGTGCTACTTCACTGAGAAATAGTAGCATACACCTCAAAAGATGATTAAAAAATAATTAATTTCACGAAGAGGATTAGTTGCAGTTGATTTTCCAACTTCCCCAACTTCCTCCATAACCATCTCTCGACCTGAACTGCTTCCCTTGTCCTATAAATACAAGGAAGAATAAAGAGAGGGGTTAGAGACATGAATGTTGTTGAGAGACTTTTAAAGAGAAGCTTTCATTGGAGGAGATTATGCTGGAAAATATCCAAGCCAGAGAAGAGCAGGAACCCAGGATCAGGTTGCAGGAGCATGTCACAAAGTCAGGTATACTTTGTATCATTAATTTGCATTTGACAATAAAAGGTTGAAGCATCTTTCTTGTCCCAAATTAAGTGTTCATTGAAGTTATATACTTGTTTGGATCTACTTTGATTAATATTGGATGTTTAAATTGCTTTGTCTATTTCATCATTATATATTATCCAAGATATGCTGAGAATCGTACTTGTATTGCAAGTTTATTGAACTGGAGGTTGGCTTGAGGATCGAGTGCAAGATCAAACAAGAGCTAGGATCGAATGTCATTTGAAAGGTATGTTCTCTAGGCCTATAACCTATTTCCTTTCATAAACATATTTGTAACACAGTTAGTATGCTTACCTGTCATCCCCTTTTAGTTTATAGTATCTGTTTCCTTACTATAGGGTAGTTTTTCCCACCAACAAGTCCGAGAATTTTGATACTACCCAACATATTGATGAACTAAAAGAGAGCGTTGAGAAGCTGGAAGAAAAGGAAGAAATGCTATAACACCAATTACAACTCACAACCAACAAGGTTGGCAACCCGGGTCCCTTTCATGAGCAGTCTTGTGAAATTATGAAAAGGATACACGAGATTCAAGAGCTCATGACAGAGGAAGTCTGCAAGTTGAATGAAGTGGTGGCCAGGATCAAAGAAATAAAAGATGAGGCCACTAGGTGTAGGATAAAGTATGTACATATTAGCGAGGATATTCAGAGGAAAATGAAATGGAGAGAGGGAAGATCAGGATTCCCAGAAAGACTCCCTCTTAAGTCCATCACCGGTTTCAAAGCACATACCCATCTCTTAGGGTTTTGCCAAAATTACGGAGTAAGGCTAAATGAAGTGGCCATGGTTATGCTTGAACAGTGTGGGAATTTTTATTTGAAAATACGATCCACCCAAGAAAATTGCTAGGTGAAAATGCCCCAAACCATAGAGGAGTTTCCAGACAAATCCCAATGTTTGTCTGATCTATGGGAGGGTTTGAATACTAAAATGGACTATGTTAGGAAGGTAGATGCTTTGACCTTAGAGGACCTCCATGATTGGATTGGCTAGGCCACAGTTCCCGAACGTCTCCTAAATGAGAGTCTCCAAGTTACAATAGTAGAAGTCACTAATCTTTAAGAAGAGCTGGCCAAGCATGAAGTTTCTTTTAAAACCATGATTCCCCTTTATGCAAACAATATCATAAAAGAGACCAATCTCTGGGTGAAGCATATAGAAGAAACGGATAGGATACTAATAGCAGGAACACGTCAAGTAACAGTCATAGGAGAAGAGGCATCAACTTCAATGGAATTCCCAACAGCAACAGTGGCTCAAACAACAACAGGAGTAACCGCTTCAACAGAAACGACCAAGTCAGCAAAGGAATCAATTCATAAATAATCTACCTTTATCTTTTTTCTTGGGTTTGCAATCAACATTTCTTCCTTCAATCTTCCTATGTGACATTTGGGCCTCCGTCACGTTCATTTTTGTAGTATTTTTGGGTTTTATTCTTTTTTGTGACATGGACACTAGAAGACAAATTAAAGGAATATGGACGGTTAGGGTATAGGTGGCAGCTCTTGGAGCATTTTGTAAATCTATATATAGCTGAGTAGAAGAGAATAGAAGGACTTTTGGCAGGTGGAAGGACATTTCTATCTTGTATGTGAACTATTTTTGCTACATGAATAAGAAAATCGTTTTGGCCTATGGAAGCTGGCGTAGCATTTTGCTTGGGATTGTGTTGGATAATTGCTGAACTATTTCTGCATCTTTCATACATTTTTTGTGAGATCTTTCCTGGCTATTGTGCATTAATTATCTACTATGAATGATTTCATTTCCTTTGCAAAATTTCTGTGTTAAATGGGTAATAGAATGTTTATCTTTATCGAAGCTATCTTTGATAATATTTTTGTTTTTTGCTGTAAATGCTTCTATTCAATTTAACATCTATCTGTGAAGTTCTTGGTCGCATTTCCAGTTAATTACTCACCCTTTAAAGTATTGCTCCTTGCAAGGATAGGTTAATTTAGATTTAATTAGCTTAGGATAGGTTTTTTAACGCATGCATTTAATTTAGGGCACATGCATATCATCTTAAACACGAAATATATAAATGGTGGATCGGGCCGCAACCGGTAAAATAAAAAAATCTTAAAACTTATACGGTAGCCAGACCATTAACTGGATGGATTCTCTACACCAAACGGTGTGTGATCTAATTAGGATCTCTTACTGGGGAGAATCCCTTGTTGATTGATGCTATGATTTTTGAGGCATCAACACGGTGTCCAACTCATCTTGGCACACGTGTATTCTACCAGAGATGCCAATGTGAAACATCATGCCACGATAGAATGGAGGCTTGAGCATTAATTTTGAAGGTACAGGTTCTAACTATAATCATGATTAGGCATCTATTGACATCGCAAGAAATAATAGTTATACTTGTTATTTATCCCTGTCATCGATCCACAGCAAATCAATTGAACCAAAATCCCGATAAAGTTGTTACCCGTACTTATGATTTGACCGCCGTTCTACCTGACTTGTGCGATAATGCTACCACAAGTTTTACCTCAAAACTAATTGTGCCTCCTTTCCAACAATGCTCAATTCAAACTTTGACTATCCATAAATTGTGTCTGCATGCAGTCAGTTCGATGTTCAAAACTGTAACTGGTGTATTCGTTACAATATTTTGCAAAAATCTCAGTGGTATGGGTATCCCTGTGAGGTATGAGCCATTAACAATATAATCTCTGTATGAGAACAAAGATATGTTTTCTATCTTTCAAGAAGCAGGGTGTGTGTTGGAGAAAACTCACTATGGCTTGGGAGACCACTACAGACAGCTGACTACCAAAAATCAACTCAATTCTCAGAACTATGCTATTATAAGTGACAATGCTAAGATAATGGAAAATGTAACCAACCTCGATCCAAACGTTTGATATAGTAACCTGTTGGAGATTTCTGATCCATGCACTTTAATCTGCAAATTAGTCTTGACAACCAATATACAACAAGTACATATAATATATAAATGGAATTAACATCATCAATAGCAATGGCCCATGATATAACAAGTAAATTCAACCCAATGTAAGATAAAGAACATTTACAACATTAATGGACGAGAATATGAGTATTTCTATTAATAAACAAGAAGAAGTACAATGTGATACGACCTATTGCCGACAACCAATCTGAACCGAGATTTGGATCAATCCACTTGCGCCTCCACCACTTCAATCCTCCATGAATGGAAAACTCAAAGTAGAATAGGAGTTTGGAAGGTGAACATAAAGGGTTCACAACTACAAGGATCAATGAGTGTAGACTCAAGATAGGGCAAAAATCCACTAGAGTTCTCTTGCTCTTCTTTTTCCTCCCGTCCATAAGCCATATGTGCTCAATATATAGTCCTCTCAAAGCTAAGTGAAAGGACACATCGAGACATTTCTTGGGAAGATGGAGTGCCAAAGGTCACCCAATGACCGCTTTTTGGGAGTAAAAAGTAATAAACTAGTTTTTTTTACCATTTTACTTGATACTCGCGGGCTATAGTGATGCAACTTGCGGCTATGCTTGTTATAGTGATGCAACAAGCAGATAGGAATAAAAATAGGGCAAAATAGTATCTCTGAAGGATATAAGTGGATCTAAGTTAGTGAAATGGATCCTACAGGCCAAAGAATGTTGATGCTCACAAGGTTTAAGATTACGTTGTAACAGATGCCCCCTAATGTGTGAGGTCAGAGACTAATGCTACGATGGCCGAAATACATTATAAAACTCAGAAGTGGAGTGATGGAGACACAAGTGGAAGGATCAACTCACTCGTCATAATACAATAGTATTCCTGAATACATGTCGGTAGTACAACAATCTGATAAAATGGCCATGAATAGGCAGTACATAGTGAATACATGTCATAAGTGATCATAGCCATGATCCCTCTACAGTAAGATATGGTCTCCTGCTGAAAAGGAAACAACTGGTGCAAACTGGAGGTCCAAAATGCTGATATCTGAGAGGTGAGATCTCAGATGTAAAGTCAAAGTCATAAGTAGCATACTGAATGCCACTATCGCTTGGGGTCTTCTACACAAGTCTTCGACGGTGCAAATCCCATAAAGTGAATAAAGGAGTTGGGGTTGAACCAGATGTGACATCGTCTGATTACCGGTCAATGATGTATACGATTAACATACGCGAGATAACCCATCGATAATGAAGATGGGCATCAAGGCACAGAGCACAATCATCGGAGTGTGAATAAATGAGTTGAAGTCGAACACTATGATGAATCCATCGATCAGGGGACATAGATGTATTCCCAAAACTGTCGATGGTGAGAGAAACTGCCACTAATGACTGCAAGCCTCAAGGTACTCAACCGAACTCTAAGCCTCAAGTTCCATAATAAATGGGTTGAAGTCGACGAAATGAGACTCACTAGAAGGATGGCATTAAGGCATCCCCCATCAACCAACACGAGGTACCAGGTACGCTGAAATATTTGGAAGAACTCAGGTGAAACGGACTGACTCAATAAGGATGGCCGACATGCAATAGTCAAGAGATCTAAGGAGTGGCCGACATTGGGCTCAGGACTTCCTTTGGACAAGAGCATGAGCAAATGGATAGACTCAGGCAGCATAGAATCGACATAAACTATGCAACGCAGGAGGCATTGCGAAGGGCTCCATAATGACTAGAAGCTTAGCTAATCGGTGGATAAACTGAGAAACAAGTACAACTCCTAAGGTCCAACTATAGTCCTGACTCATAATTTATGGAGTGGAATGAATGCTATGTTCAAAGGCGACACCACAGCTACCAACAAGAAGTAGTAACCATAATCATGTCCAGCTTTTTGGAATATTTGATTTTTTTGGTCTTTTTCATATTTGGAAAAGCTTGAAAAAGAATAAAATTTCTTATAGTACAACAAGTGAGGGAACGAATGTCAAATAGCGAGCAGACTAGTTCCAAGTAGTGGAACATACCTATGATCAATGCAAGGAAGCATGTGCAGGATGTGGACACTCGGGGGAATGTTCCCTCAGGCTAAAGGGTCATCAAGATGCGAAAGATAAATTAAGGCTCTGCTTGGCTCAGAAGGTAAAGTGCTCAGGCACATGGCTAATAAGTGAGTAAGCGGGAGCCGACACAAGGATCAAGTGGCAAGCAGGATAATGCAATGCAATCACAACTCGACATAAAAGGAAGTCCTTTTTCGTAAAGTTAGTCTCCTCACCCGAAAAAGTGTAAAACAATGAGAGAAGAACTCTTCTAGTTATGTATGACTAGAGTATACCTTTTTCATAATTAATCCACAAAGGTATGGAAAAGGGGTAAACTTATACCTAAGTGGATGTCGCTTCAAATCCTTTAACGAGTCTGAAATGAAAAGTATACTCGGAAATCTTGTTTGATTTGGAAAATCCTAACAAGGGATTAAAAAAGACTTTATAAAAATCTTTTCCGTAAAGGTTTAACGAGTCCAAAAAAGTAAACTTGTGATCTCCTTACTATTTTTAACGAGCTCCAAGGAGAGATGGAAGAATGCTCTTAATGGGAGCAAATGAGTGTCAGGGGCATGCGAGACTAGTTCCAAGGACATGGAACAAAGCTATGCGTAATGCAAGGAAGATGAGCAAGATAAGGACACTCAGGGGGTGTCTGCGAATTCGGATAGTAATAGGTTCAAATGCATCATAACAATGGGGAGGCCTAAACCTATATGCAAGGTTCCGAATATGCCTTCCATGACCGAAGCAAATGTCAAAAAGAACCAGTAAACAAGTATAAGTCCAGTTACGAATCCTGTCTCCAATAAACATAAGTACCAAGATTATCTCTATAATGCACGTAAAGAAAAATCTGATACAAGTCACTGCGGTAGAAACATTTTCAACTTCACTATTGTTAACCTCAGACATAATGCAGGTAGAGCTAACCACTGAAGGTGCCATAGTACCAATACTTGAGGGATCAAAATGATAATCTTCAAAATGAAGAGCAAAGCTGAAGGATGTGAAGGAATCTGTAGTGGCAAATTCATCATCGCAGGAGTTGGAAATTCGAGAAGTAGAATCGAACTCATCAGGATCACCGATTTTTGGATCTATAGGAGAGTCTAAAGACTCGTCACTAGGGAAATAAGACTTTAATGTCAAACCGGGGATAGACAAAACTATGCCTGGATCAAAATGTATGGCACACTATATTCTAGACTCATGTTGTTCAATAAGATCAAGTGTAGGAGGGGAATGAGATCTATGATAAAGATCCCCCCACGGCTTGTCATCACCACTCATGGCCTCAATAAAAACTTCATCTGAAGGTAAAATACCGTCGAGGAAACCATGTGAACAAGATAGGTCGACTGCACACGCGGGCAGCATAACAGAATCTTCCTCTACTGTCCATGAAGAAGAGATATCTGAATCTGCAATGGATGGTTGAACATGTTGAGCAATCTTGACTGCAGACAAGGGCATATCCATCCCAATGTGCAAAACGTCTCCAGATGGTGAACTCGTGGAAGGTGGATCCCACGGATCACTAAAGTATGATGTCTGGAAAAGTACATGATTCAACGAGGAAGGAGCATCATCAAATATGGTTACTATGAAGGAGATTGGTGCAGGGAGGTCGAAAGATCCCATCAATGAAGGATACATTCCAACACCCATGTTCCCAATTGTCGGCTGAGAATGAGTAACCTGCGGGACTATGGATCTTGTGGATGCTATGGAAGAGTAATTAACGAAATCCAGCTGATCGATGGTCACAATCTTTCCTTCGTGAGGAAAGCAGATAACTCTGAATACAGTGGACGCGACAGCTTTCATGGTATACATCCAATTTCAACCCAGTAAAAGGTTGTAGTCGATGGGTGCATCAACCGCCTCGACCTCAATAGGCATAGACTTACCTCCCAAGCAAACAACAAGGGAATGGATAATTCCATGCGGCTTAAATGAACGACCCTCGAATGCAATGAGTGTGGTTCTAGACGTGAATAGGGGAGGAGACCCGAGAGCTTTCCAACAAGATAATGACAATACTGACGCAGATGCACCTTCGTCAACCATCGTACGTTTGACAAAATTTTGAAGGCACGCCACCTGGATTTGAAAACCCACATGGTAGGGTAAGTGAGGTTAGACACCAGTAGTGTCAAACTTGATAATAGTGGAACTTCCCCCATCTTGAACTCCTAATGCACTCAAAAGAGCATGCTTCTAAGAAGGACGGGCTTTCAAGACTTCAAGAGCTGACATGGCATACGGAGTTTGGCCCAAATATTCCACAATAGAGTAGTTATGGGCGGCTCAAGCATTAGGATTATGCGTAGAGATCTTAAGAACACCTTTCGGTATCCACAGCATAATAGAGGGCTTCTCGATATGCAAGGAATTGTTAGGAGGAGGAGGAGGCTCACTCCCCAAATTGGGTTGTGGTGCATCATAATCATGCTAACAAGTGGCAACACTAACCTCTGACTGAACCATGTTCACATATCCATAACCACTAGTATTGGAAGAAGACATTGTCGTCTCAGTAGGTCCATAACCAGTGGTGGGAGCATGCGAATCCATGTTTTGGTGATGAGGTAGGGGATCCTTCAACACAGCTGGGCTCTGTGCCAAGTGCTTCGATGCTTCTTCAATACAAGGACATAAGTGAGTAAGATGGTCTTCCCCACAGAGCTTGCAAGGAAACTTCACCTTACGCCTAGGTTTACGGTCCTCACCAGCATTTCCGCCTTCCCGAGGAGGGTTGGAATTATCCTTATGGGGGGTATTGCGATTGCTATTGTTATTTCCATCGTTTCCACCCTTACGATTATTTCTCCCCTTTTTCTTACCACCAGGTTGTTGGTTACCTGATTGGTTTGTCGCTTGCACACTATGTACATTAGACGATGGGGTGGAAGTGGACAAGGTGTGAACCTGTCCGGGAGTAGACTGGTTTAGCGACAAATTTTTCATTTGATTAGCTACCAAATATATGGGGAAAGTGCTCACAGACCCTACGATGCCATCAGCATGCGGTCTAGGAACTAACGTGGGCTCATGACATGTGCGCGGTGTGTCAAGGATGATGTCATACAAAATGCCAGACTGAGAGTATAATAAGTCTAACTACTGGACTTTCAAGATAGCTTGTTCCTCAGTCACAAGGTCAGACATCAAAACATCCTTAGCAATGTATGGGAGTAGAGACTTGAGGAACCATTCCAATAGGAACTCTGGAGGAATGTTGGCCTTCACTAACCTCTTCCACTAACGCCACTCTTGAATGTGGTCAGAAATATGCGTGACCTTGTTCTGATGGAAGGTAGATAAAAGTTCAATACCAGTATCATAGCGAACCGAAGTGTATCCAGTATCTAAGAAAACCAAAGCGATCTCGTTAAAATCCCTATAAGTGTTTCCAGGCAACTCGATGTACCACTTCGTGGCTACCCCCATGAGGGTGCGCTGAAATAGTCGCAATCTAATGGAATCATGATTCAATGAGTTGGAGGAGCACCAAAGGTGAAATGTTGTGACATGATCTCCCGGGTCCTCACCACCTATCCCCTCAAACTTAGGAATGTCTGAAGGGAGCTTGGTAGGGACCGGGGGCCAAGTAGGGTTGTGACACACCAGATCATTCATGAGCTTTGAAAGATCCGAAAGATTCAAGCATGCAAGGAACGGGAGTTGAGGCTAGAAAGCTTGATTATAAGCCCCCATAAAAGGTTGGTTAAACGGAATCGTACTATAAGATGGACCAAAAGCTTGACCATGAGGATTAAACTGCTGATAATAAGGACCTGACGGACCATAAGCTTTCCCATGGCCATAGGATTGGTAACCTCCTCCTGCCTAACCCATTTGAGAGTAAGCATGTATATGTGTGTTTTGGGCACCATATTGGGGTGGTGGGTTGTACTGGTGTCCAGCACCGAATATGTTGTAGTAAGGGTTGCCACCATGAGTATGGGGCATATATGTACTATTCATAGTGGGAACCATGTTGTAATGACCATAATGGTATGGTATGTTCCCACCCCCAGCATTAGGATTAGCTTGAGCAGTCATGTGGTGACCAGAAGCATGAGATGTATTCCCAACCCCAATATTGGTGTGACTAGTAGAAGGGATGGTGGCGTTATGTCCATGTGGATAGGATATATTCCCACACCCTACATTGGCATTACTAGTGGTGGCAGTGGACGCAAAAGTATGCGGTATATGTCCACCCCCATGGTTAGGAGGAGCATTAACATTCATAAAAGTAGTCCCGGGTTGACGAGTAGCGGCATGTGTATTAGGTGGTGGATGGTGAGTCGTGTTTCGAACAACGTTCCTATTAGGTTGGGAAATCCTAGGAGGTGGTCTTCTTCCAACATTAGCATTGTTAGGAGGAACATGACCAGTCCCCATACTATGTGTGTGAGTGGACAACGTAGTGCCCCTAGTGAGAGTAGTTCCCTCAGTGGGTATAGTATGGCTAACACCATGACTGGTGCCAGCATGACTACCAAACGTAGTGGAAGGTTCAACTGTACTATAACTAGGCATACCAAAAGAGAGTGTGGTTGGGTTAATCATAGGATCAGTGTCGTCATGTAACTCTGTCATCCCGTATCTATAACTACGTGGAAACAAGGGAAAGAATGTGTCATCTGGTTCTTCATTCTCGGGTAAGGTTGGCATGCCATGAAGATAATTATCCAGATTCGAAGGATCAAACAGATCTTGTTCAAGTGGATTAGGCCAAATCGAACCAGGTTGAGTCTCAGGTGGATCACCTCCCCACGCCTCACGAGGAGTATGGGGATCAGAAGTGTGTTCAACTCCACCCGATGGAGCCAAAGTTTTTTCCTTAGTATTGGAATGTGTAGCAGTCATGACGTCTTGGACATATGTCTCGTAAGAATATGAAGATTCAGAGGGAGCCCTTCGGCATACCCTGGCAACACGGTGTGAAATCTCGGTAGGCTCTAAACCAGCCAACCGACGGGATCGGCGGAGAGTAGGGCTTCACGCCACGATATCTCCGGAGAGAAAATATAATCAAAACATCCCCTAAAGGCCAACTATCGATCAAAAACAGTAAATCAAAAGCACACACCTAGAGAAAATACAGCCAAGAGTAGACAAACAGAGTGGCTAAATGAGCTCCCTACACTAGAGCCAGTATGTCTCGCCTAGGAGGGGCTTGAGACTCCCAAACTATAGCCAGAGGTAATAGAATTAGTTATAGAGACACCTAGGCTTCACTGCGTGTACAGGGTCAAGTGCACTGCACAAACACAACTGTGTTGTCTAATCCCTATCTGACTCAAGACACAAACATCATAACCACTGCAAGTACCCTGTGCGATACCTAGGTAAGGAAACTATGGTCATCGCAATATAACCAATTCTCAAGGGGACAGTCGCAGGTGGGATCCATCGTATGGGCAGGGTAGCTAAGCCCGAATCACAAGAGGACGAACCTTCGGTATCACCATATACGAACAAATCCTAGAAATATATCCCACATTCAGTTGGTATCAGAGGGATATCCCTTCAACCAACCTCCCATGACCTCGTGCTTAACTCCAACTTGAGTAGAGATTCCTGAGAACATCGATATATACCATGGATTCCTCCACTCCCTGGTCAAACACCTAATGTTTTGTTTAGTGTTCTTGGATTGTCAACTCACAATGATCTATTCCAAGACTCTAAACCTATGCTAGTTGGTGTACCCTATAAAAAAAATCGGTCTAATCAATTTTAAGATTAAGCGTTAATTTTAATGGTTGTGATTACTCAAGGGATATGATCGTGAAACTAGTGATGTGTAAGACTCAATAGTATGCAAAATCGTCAAATCCTAGAGGTAACTTAAACTTATTTTGAAGGATGAGGTAAATGTGGATCAAGTTGGATGACTGAGATCAAAACTCATATGCTCAAAACATACAGGGATACATTTAGATAAACAAGGCTTTAGCCACTGGTGTTCAGGAAGTTTGTAAAAGGTAGAAGAAGAACTCTTATCGTGCTAGCAAACTCACACATACAACATATATATATAAATGGCAGATCACGATAAGCAAAAGGGAACTGAATATCCATTTCTCAATACACAAATAGGATTACAGCTATCTGGCATAGACAAATGAAAACTTGGGAAATAGACATTTCACTGCAAATATAAAAGATGTAAGAATTGAAACTGAACACACATATGGAAAAAGAATCTTGTATAAATGATATATAAATAGAAGTCTAATAATACAAACTTTAGCAAAGTTTCTCCAAAATCGAACCCACATTCTACTTCAATTCTAGGATTTATAGCCATTACAAAGTTTTTTCAAATCCCAAAAGATGGATCGAATATGCTAAAAATAGCAACTAAGAACAGTTAATGAAAGATGTGGCAGTGTATTATGATTGAAATAACTGATTCTTGCTGATACACCTACGTTTGATAGTGTATTATCCATATTCGAAGGAGAGGTGCCTATAGATTTCTTATTTGTCACCCTGTCAGCCCAAACAACAAATTTTAGCTTTGAATCCCAACTCCTTTGATTTTCCTCCAATAATTTTTTGATGATCCTGACTAGGCTTTTATTTGAAGATTCAGGGAGGCCATTACCTTGAGGGTAGTAGGGAGTAGAGTGAAATAACTAAATGCCCATTGATTCGCACATGTGGACTAACTCTTTATCTTTGAAAGCAGGTGCATTATCAGTTACCATCCTTTTTGAGGAATCGAATCTAGTGAGGATGTTTTCATATAAAAATGTGATGATAACCTGATGGTTAAGCATTCCTGGTGGGAATTGCCTCTATTCATTTGGTGAAATAATTCGTGGCTACCAGGATCCATCTGTGTTGACCGTTGGATGAAGGATTGATCTCTTCTATGAAGTCAAGGCCCCATTGTTGGAAAGGACCATTAACCACAATAGAATTCAAGGGGAGGGATTTTAGCTGTTGTTTTCCCGTGAATCTTTGGAATTTGTCACAAGTTTTCACAAAAGTGTATACGTTAGAGAACAGAAAAGGCCAATAGTACCCAACCCTTAGAATATCGTGGGCAGTATTTTTCCAGTAATGATGCCCCCCACATATGCTTGAATGGAAGTGGTGCTTGACTTGGCCTGATTCCTCTTTGTCCAAACACCTTAACAGGACTCCAGCAGGGTCTTTCAAGTACAACAGATTATCGCTTATGCAAAATTTTACAGATTTGAGCTTGAGAGAACGTGTCTGAGTTGTACTAAGTCCAGGGGGAACTTCTAAATTTTGCAGGAAATGAATGATACCTGAATACCACTCACATGAGAGCAAATTTTCAGCCACCTGTTGGTTGTTACACTGTTTTGTTGCAACTACCTCTGTTTGCAAATTTTCATAGTTTATTCCGATGAATCTAATGTCTAATAGTTTGCAATTCTCTTCAGCCATCAGCTTGGCCAGACCTTGACCCTTTACTAACCTGGTGGGCTTCACCTCTATGTCAAATTCAATCAGCTTAGCGATCCATTTGGCCCTCTTGCCATCAATGTTAGGCTGAGTTAAGACATCCTTTACAGAAGCTGAAGGGACATAGGCTATAACCTTTTCATGTAGGATATAGATTTGGAATGCTTTTAATGATTTAATTAGAGCATAGGCCTGTTTCACTATGGGATCGTACTTCAGCTCGACATCCCTCAATGTTTTGCTGAAGAAGTCAATTGGATGATTGAGCCCTTCATCCTCTTTTTGTAGTAAGACTGCTACTACTGTATCATGGGAAGCAAAAGAGAAAATATAGAACACTTTGGTGTAATCTAGACTAATCAGGGTGGGAGCTTCCATGATAGCCTGCTTGATGGCTTCGAAAGAGTGCCTTTCCCTTTCCGTCCATTTGGTTTCTGCTCCATTTTTTAGCATGGAGGTTATGTGCTTTACCAGCTCAGAAAAATTTGGAATAAACCTTCTGACGAAATTTATCTTACCGAGGAAAGACTGGATATCCTTTTTCAACCTTGGTATAGATACCTTCTGAATCGCTTCAACCCGAACTGGATCAATCCTCACTCCCTTTGCTGAAACTATGCGGCCCAGGAGCTTTCCCTCCCCAAGAGCAAACTGTGACTTCTTAGGATTCAAAGAAATACCAAACTGTCTGCATTTCAGGAAGACCTCCCTTATGTGCTGCAAATGTTCTTCGTGACTATTTGAGTACACTGTGATATCATCGAGGTATATGAGTACAAACTTATCCATAATCCCCACAAACGCTATATCCATGGCCCTCTGAAAAGTGGCCTCGGCATTCATCAGTCCAAACGACATCTTGGCATACATGAAGGTACATACCCTAGGGAGTGGTAAAGGTTGTATTCTCTTGATCATCGAGGTGTACAGAGATTTGATTATAGCCCGAGAAACCATCTAGAAATGACATGACCCTGGCACCTGACACTGTCTACAATAAGTGATCCATCTTTGGCAGAGGGTAGTTATCTTTTTGGGAACCTTTGTTTAGGTTCCTGAAATCGACACATAGCATGAATTCACCATTCTTCTTCCTTACTATTACCAAATTGGCTACCCACTTAGAATACCTTAGCGGGATTATAATATTAGCATCAAGGAGATTTTTTATTTCCCTCTCGATCATAGGTAACAGGAGAGGGTTGATAGGCCTTAGCTTCTGTTTAAAAGGGGTGGTACCCTTTTCCAGTGGAATTCTATGCTGAATGGTGACCTCATTATAATTTTCTAGGTCACTATATTCCCAAGCCAATACATCTGCAAAATCCTTTACCAGGCTGCAGTAACCTGACCTTTGGTCGGCTGTCAACTCAGTGGACATATTTATGAATTTAGGGTGATCTTGGTTGCCTATATTATGTTGATGGATAGCTGTGTCTTTTTCCTCACTCACGGGTTTAAAGGGGATGTCATTATGGTCAAACATCGTTTCGAGAGGTACTATGCCCCTAAGTATGTGATTTCCTGGCAATTGAACAATGTCATGTTGGACTATTTTCCCTTTCAACTTAGATCTCTGAGATTCTTCTATATTCAAGTTTTCTTGGTCAATATGCATATCAGAAAATTCGTCAACAACCTGGAGAAATCTACTAAGCTTGTCATCATTCTCAAAAAAATTTCAAAATTTGACATTATCGAGTAGGGATGGCCTATACCTGACTTGGATACTATAATTCAACTTGGGAGGCATGAGAGGAAGGAATGTGCTAGCAGAGACAGCAGGGGAATTGGCCAAGTGGTTCATGGCTCGCGGGATATGAGAAATCTCAAAAAACATGAAGGAATCTCTGAGTTTCCATACCTCATCTCTGTATGACTTCAGTCTGACATTCTTTGCCTGATAATTTCCATTCACTTGCTGTATGATGAGCTCCGCATCCCCAAATATTTTTAGGCACATGATTCCCATTTCATTGGAAGCCTTGACTCCCAACAGCAAAGCCTCGTACTCTGCTATATTATTTGTAGTTTTGAACTCCAGTTTATAAGACAAATGGGTAACGTCCTTCAGAGGAGAGATCAAGACTACATCTACACTTGTTGAAGCCTAGGTACTGGCACCATCAAAAAACATGCTCCACACAGCAGTGGTTACTTCCTCAGGTTGCTGACTAGTTGGATTTGTGAGTTGTAAAGGGGCTGCCTGATCGTCATCTATTTGCAGGATACATACTCCAAAATCTGTATCCACTACGTAATAGGGGTGATTTACAGAATTCTTCTCATGGCTGATGATATAAGCCAGCCGGTTTTCCCTGTAGAGACTTTTAGTTTCTCCTCCAAACATAGGAATTGTTGGCTTGGTTTTGCAACCAAGCAATGTGCAATGGGAACCTATCAACAATGTGATAGTAGTTTCAATATTGAAAGCAAAAACAATTATAAATTAAATATAAATCTAAACTAGCATGTGCATATAACAAATAATTTTTTTTTAAACGATTCAAGAACAAGAAATAAAAGAATAAGTATTTTGTATTAAGATACCTCAAATGGTGAGGATTTGTGTTAAGCAACTCCCAAGGTGAGTAGCTCCAAGCTCCAAAGGTCTCTTCTCCAAGATGCTGAAAATGGCCAAAAGTCTCATGAGAGATTTTGACAGTGTGAGGATAGGATGATGGATGGATGAAAAGTGAGGAGCCCCTGCCACCTTTTTATAGTTTTTGGTGGTGGGAATACCATTATGGTTTTGAGGAAACCAATGGTATTGACCAACATGGTTTAGGTACCTTTTCCCTCCTTTTTCTTTTTTTGAATATTTTGAATATTTTTATTCCCTTTTTAATATTTTTGGGAATTTTGGACCCTTTTTTAGGGTTGTTTTGTGCTTTTTGAGGAAAAATATTCATTTTGAGGGGAAAAGGGGGGTGTATTATGGTCTTTTGGTGACCTTTTGATGGCTTTAGAGCCTCAAATGGTGGAAAAGTGGACAAATGGGTCATGTGAATAAGGAAATGAGCTAGTGAGCACTTTTTGGGTGTTAACAGATTGCCCCCTAATGTGTGAGGGCAGGAGCTCATCGTATGGCCGATAGACATCATAGTTCTTTTGTCTTTTTCCTGGGGTTTGGGGAAGAGAAGAGATCAGTTGGAGACTGGATCCACGGCCCTTGGAAGCTGCAAAAAAGAAAAAATATTACATGGCCTCAATATGAATGAGGAATAATCTCTGATAATAAATGAGGCAGACATACCCATGCTCATATCAAGACATATACATAACAATTAGTCCCAAAAAGGGGGACCTGAATAATACATAAAAAATCTACTGGTACATCATAATGGTCCAAAGGGGACACTATTTTGGGATGTACTTATGATCATAACATGACTGATCTCAATAACTGATACATTGGAATAAAGTGACAACCGTTCTGAACAAGGTTTCAGAAGGGTTGATGAACTACTGAATCTGAAAGTGTCCAACATCTGTAGGGACTCAATGAATCTGATTCAACTATGAGGAGTATATGTAACTGTATACTCGAGGGAGTATAAAACTGGGTTACATATGAATACTGTCGCCATGCGCAACCCGGATATCTATCGGAAAATGTAATTGGTTGTTTCCATAAGTAGACTTTCAAATGTGGAAGAGTCAGGTGGTATCCGGGGTCTTCAACCAATAACTGAAAGGACCAATACCCTGTGCGAGTCTCAACGATGCGATCAAGGTGTTGAAGTCGAGCATGTGAGAAAAAATCATTTGGAGAGGCACTGAGGACTCTTCTCGAAATGATTCGTAGGCACTCATCATAAATGGTGATGAGTCCAAGACACAGGGACCTCTAGGTCTATCCTCTGGAATAAATTTGGGTGTCGTCGACAGAGGGAGACTAGCAAATAACAAGGCAATGATGTTTCCTTGATAGGAGCACAAGTTGTAGAACTGAAGTGTGGTAGTATTGATGGTAGGACTAGCATACTTGTGGGATGGTAAGTAACTGGGGTCATAGAGTGGGTAGACTCAAACTTCCTTTGTTCAAAGCATGATGACATGGTTGACCTGGCAGCATAGGGAACTGATTTGTAGGTGTGGGGATCATAGCTTTTAGGGACTGAAGGGTATGTATTGACTCTGGGGGGTCAAGCTGATGGGTGATGTCGAGGGATTCTTAGGGTGACATACTGCAGAATACTCTGAACAAAGGAGACCAAAATGGGGAAGCTACCATATGAGTAGACGTGATCTGTTGTGGCACCGAGAAGCACCATTGGGTCCTTCTTCGTAGTTCTAATGAGCTCCAAGAAGGGATGAAAGTGTGCTCTAAAAATTGTACTGTCCTATGGATTTTGTGAGCCCAGGACTGTTCGTGCTCATGGGTGCTTTCATTTTTTAGGAATCTGAAAACGATAAGAAGACTCTGCAATGGTTGTGAGTACTGTCCTATGGGTTTTTACTAGCCCAGTATGGTGATTGCTCGTGGTCGCTTTCATGTTTAGAGAGTCTGAAAGCGGTAAGTGGACTCCATTGGTTTTATTTTTCATAAGCTAGTCTCCAAGGCCCGAAAAAGCATAAAATGATGCAAATGGAGAACTCTTCCAGCCAATGTGACTAGAGTATTCATTTTTCGTAATTAGTTTACAAGGTCTAGAAAAGGGGTAAACCTATACTAGGTAGACGCCCTTTCAGATATGTTTAGCGAGCATGAAAGGAAGCAAGGTTGCTCGACGATCTTTTCATTGTTTTAGGAGTCAGAAAAGAGCTTAACAGAAACTCCCTAAGTGCCTTTTTCGAAAAGGGATTGATCGGCCCGAAAAAGGGATAAAACTATACCGAACAAAAAGGGATTGATGAGAACGAGAAAAGGTCTGAAGCATCGTCATGAGTGCGGAATACTGAATCCAGTGACATAAAGATTGTCAAAAAGGGGCAATGGCCAATGTGGCATGCAAACCGAGGTGATGAGTGGCATTTTGAAAAAATGCCTAAAAATTATGGGGTGAGAGCGAGAAATGATCTCAAGCATCATCACGAGCGCGGAAAACTAAATAAGACGATATCAAACTTGTCAAAAATGGACAACGGCTGATGTGGCATGCAAACCAAGGCGAAAAGTGGCATTTTGAAAAAATGCCCAAAAATTATGGGTGTGAGAGGGAGAAATAGTCTCAAGCATCATCACGGGCATGAAAATATGAATCCTATGGTGCAAATGGTGCGAAAAATGAAGGTCATAAGGACTCCAAAATGGTCAAACGAAATAACTAGGTTAAAAAATGGCTACAAATGAAGGTGACCCCACCAAGCCAAGGATGTGGTGGTGGGGAGAAATGATGACCCGCGGGGGTGAAATACTATGTGTATCAAATCAACTCAAATATACAAGTGACACGTGACCTCAAAAATGGTTGAGATCACGAATGTGAAAAAGTGAGCAGGGTTAATGACCTGCCCCATATGATGTGCATGGGGTTTGTGATTGTGGATCACATATGTGTTGGTTTGAACGATGGGCTCATTGAGGTTTTGAGATAGAGGTGATGGGGTAGGGTCAAAATGATTGATCATGCCTCCTATCCTGGGTTCGAAGTAATCTATTATGTCCCCGAACTCAGAGGTGTCAATCGGGTGCAGATGCTATCTTAGAGAGGGATCAAGAGGGCATTGACCAACTACTGGAGTGGGGGTGTACCATGAGGCTGTGGGCCGTGGTGGCATACTGAAGTGATGATATGATGATGGGGGATTCCCCTTGTGGGGTTGATGCCCGCAGTATCACCGACGAGAATCACTATGATGATGCGTAGGCAAGGTTTTGGGCCTGCCCCCATGTTGTGGACATGTGGTTTCCTCATCAATTTGAAAGGGTTGAACATGTGTGTAAAAGGGATCAATGGAAGGGGCCGACCGGACAGAGGGGTTTCCAGTGGAAATCGTGTAAATGGTGTTAATTTCTTCCGAGGAGGAAGATGGTGGGGGATGAATTTCCTCAATCTGAAGAGGGGATTTCTCTAGGTTGACGTTATTCAACTCGTATAGTGCTGCTCTGTAATCTAGGAGATAGGGGCAGTGATGTGAATAATGGCCGTAGATTCCACATATTGCACAAGGATGGTTTGTGCGCAATGATTTATCACGAGGTTGAGGGGGAAGTTCTAGTTTGACTACTGGAACGTTGGTGTCTTCATCCAACATATTCATGTGTTCTTGAAGTGCTGGTAACTTTGGACATTGATGGGTGGCATGGCCTATATTGTAGCACAAAGAGCACTTGGGGGGTATGCGGTTTGCTGCGGGATTCTTCGCCAACTTGGGGGTTGCTGGGGGGGTGCACGTTTTGGGTCCAGTGGTGTAGGTTTGTGGACCTCTGCCCCCAGTGTTTCGAAGTGGTGGGGGAGTATAATTGGATGTTGATGCGGTGGCCACTGTTGGAGGTGGTCGATTCTGGATGTTTTCTATACCAGGGGGTGGATGGTTAGAGGTATTAATGGGTTGCACCAGTTGTAAAATGACATTCGGTGTTGGAGGAGAGGTTGGGGAAGGTAGGTACCACACAGGTAGTTCTAATGTTAATCCTAGGAGATTAAGTGTAGCCATGATTGGTCTGTTGATGGTGCCTAAAGGGGGAAATAAGAATGGGATAGTATGAATTGGTGTGGCTCCTACATGAGTTGGCACTGAGGGTGGTTGCGGGAGTAAAGGGGGCTGTTGGTTTGGTACCTTTGTGTTAAGTGAGAGGGTGCACAAATCAGATATCTCGGTTATATTCAAAGGGGGTGGGATGGATTGGAATGTGGAAGTCATAGGTGATTCTGAGCATAATCCGGGTCTAACTGTGGAGACGAACGATGTAGGTGCATTCTCAACTAGTTGTTCAATCATAGGGAGAAGATTTTTAGGTGTAGTGGGGGCGTATTGGTTTCGACGTGTTTGGAGATTCATGTCGGACGATGACATCATAAGGAGATGATGACTACATGAATCCATCGGTTGGTTTGTGTGTGCAGCATATGTGATTTGTTGTTGTGGTGCTGTGGTTCCTTGAGGAGGATCCAATGGACAAGTGTTCGCCACTCCTTGTGTGGGAAAAGGATTCTGCAGCACCATGGGTTGTGGTTGAGGAGGTGGCACTAGTTGTACCGCATGCCCTTGGAGTTGGGCGTCATCAGACCACAGTTGGCGTGCTCGCCCCAAATGGGGGCAAGTGTGTGTATAATGGCCGTATACCCCGCATATGGAACATGGGTGGTTTGTTCGTAAATTGGGGTTATTACCTTGTTTTGGTGGTCGATCAAGGTTTTGGTTGGAGAGGGTAGCATTGTTGTTGTTTGGAGGATAAGTCTGAGTGATTGGAGGTTGTGGTGCAGCGAGGACTACCTGTGGTGAGAAATAAGCCATTGGGGCTTGTGAGTGAACATGAGCATGTGTGGCGTGCTGATAGTAATACGTAGTGGGTGCAACCAGAGGTGGATAGGCTGAAGGTGCATGACCATAACACTGTGGTGGACATGGGGGTCCATGAGTGTGGTGGGGGTGGGCCATGGGAGCATACGAAGTTGTAGCTTTGGAGTGAGATGTGGCCCGCGAAAGATCGGGGCCATTGTTATTGTGCATAATGGAAAATGGTTGGTTGTGGGATGCAACTTGTCCAATGATGCCGTCAGTGGCGTGGGATTCCCCCGGCGCATCAGTCCAGGAGGAATCGTTGTGGGGAGCGTCAGGTAAAATGGTATATAGGTAGCCAAATGGGCGTAGATCAGATCAAACTGCTAGGCTTTTAGAATGGCTTCTTCTTCCGACTGGGGTCATTCAAAAGATACATCCTTGGCTATGAGGGGTAGGAGTGATTTGAGAAACCAATCCAAAAATATACGGTCGTCCAATTTTATCTTGCAGAGGCTACGGTGCTTGCGCCACTCATGGATATGATCGGTGATGTGGGTAGTTGTGTTTTGTCTACAAGACAACAATATTTCAACTCTTGCATCATAGCGTATAGGTAGCTAAAAAAACTGAATGAAAGTGGAGGTGAGGGACGTAAATGTATGGTGGGTCCCATGTGGTTGTTCAATGTACCACTTGGCTGCAGAGCTAGTGAATGTTTGTTGCAACAGTCTTAGTCTAATGGAGTCATCCACTATGGAGTTAGATGAACACCATAGGTGAAATGACATTATGTGATTTTTGGGATCTTCCCCAGGTTTTCCTTCAAACTTCGGGATGTCCGAGGGAAGCTTTGTGGGCATGGGGGGCCAAGTGGGGTCATGTCTAATAGGATCATTAGTTAGTCTTTCCAAGTTTGGCAAATTCAAACTTGCCAGAAATGGTAGACTGGACGAGGGGTGTGATGTAGTGGCTGGGACATAACTGTTAATGGTAGCATTATGTAGTGGTCCAGTGGCCCCTAAGGGTATGCTAGGTATGGAAGGTATGTGTGCTCCAACCGATGTGGTGTGGGAAAGGTCGGCGCTCCCAAGTGCAACATGGGTTGCAAAGGGGTTAGGAATAGTGCCAGGAAGTCCTAGGATCTGGGTTGTGGTAATGAGGGGGTGTGATTCCTATGTTGGGCATACCCATAATAGAAGGTAGTCCTGTGTTGGGCATACCTAAAGGTGGAGTGGCCCCTATATTAGGCATGCCTAAAGGGGTTGTTGTTACCATGGATGGCACAGTAGTAGAAGGGTTTGTGGATGTATCTCCAATAGTACTGGTGAAAAGTGGGTCGTATTGTGATCCATCCATGAGGTTGGTTGGTGATATTTCAGTAGGGTTTTCACATTCAGCCTCAGAATCAGATGTGAAGTGAGGCATGTCAGAATTGGATGACTTTGTGTTTGGCCGATGACGTGTCGAGTCAAGGAATAAGGCTCTACGTCGATGACGTGCAGAGCCAATTATACCAAACTGAGGGGGTTCACCCTGAAGACGACGAGATCGTCTTAAATTCTCAATGGTGAGAAATATTTTTAAAAATTTCAGTGTAAGGTGGTGATGTAAAAAACTCGAAACCCTAATGCAACAATGAGTGCAAGGGGGGAGTGAAAAAATAAAGGCTCTCAGGCCAACAACCAACCTCAAAAAGCACTTATTATAGCATCTGTGCTATAATAAGTGAAGGGATGCAACAAAATTAGTCAGAATACCAAAAGTCAAACAGTTTCTAGAAAAAAGGGGTATTACTAGACCAAAGGTGGGTAATGTATCATGCAAACACCTAACTAGAAGTATTGTGAGTCAACAAACGATATCCTCTACAAGGTGATGAAATCCAAGTCAGACAATATAGATTGTTGAATCAACGGTTAGATATCCCCCTATCGGGAGGGATACCGGGTAGACAATCCTAAAGAGTGGCAACTAGGATACCCCGTTCATGACACGTTCAATTGGGTGAATCTACAGTTTGGTTCTATTGCCACTGTACACCCTCTTGGGTGTACACTGAGAACTTCGAAAGGTATCCTTTGGTTACTGAATGGATTGCGGTATTCCACTCAGACTTCCGGAACTAGTCTGGCTACTTCAACCCTCCTAAGGGAGAGGCCTTCCTGATAAATTGGTTAATAACCGTGTCAAAATTATAAGGGATTTTGGTACCGTAGAGGACAACCACTATGTCTCAAATGTAATAATTGAGGGGTGTTATTGGAACACTTATCCCCTCAATTCTACTTAACTACAAAATTCTTTTAAGTGCTCCCCAAGTGGGGTTAAAAGTTGGTTGAGTCTAAGGTAAATTTTAAGGCTCAATTTAAATTATGTGGTAGAGTGGGTGCAAGTGTGGTATTTAAACTGAAATTGATTTGCCTCGCTTGGGCGATTGATTACAAATGAAAGAAAAGACGCTTCCAGTTTTGCAAAAAATAAAGGCATTTTTGAAATGTAAATGCTTGAAAAAACTATTCAAAAATAATGGATCTTTGAAATAATTTGAAGGAAAGAAACTAACATAAATATTTCAAGAAATAAATGGATCTCTTAAAAGTTGCTTGGGCAAAGTATCGAGCAAATAAACAGTAAAACCTTGATCTAAATAAAATGCAGAAAAATCTTTCTTTCAATTACTGAAAATTTTTAAAAAGACTTTTAATGGAGCATATATAAATAGTAAAAGATTTCATATGGCTGTAAAAATGCAGAAAAATTAATGCTGTAAAATATGCTAAATGGGGAGAAAATACAGCAAAAACTATTTTCAAAAAATAGGCTGAATTCAAAAGAATTGCATCGCGCGTTTTGGGAAAACAGCCGCAATGTGCAGTGCGGGTTTTGGCCGGGCAGTTGCGATGTGCAGCGTGGGTTTCGACTGCGAAGCCGCGATGTCAAGCGTGGGTTTCGGTCACACAGTCGCGATGTGCAGCGCGGAAAATGGCCGCGATGTGCAGCACGTAAAATGGCCGTGAAGCCGCGACACGCCGCGCGGAAAAAAGCCGCGAGGTTGCGATGAGCCGCGCGACTGTCGGGCGAAAAACCGCGAGGTGAAAGCCGAAAAAAAGACGCCGAAAAATGAACCCGAAAAATGGAAATTTCAGGCCGTTAATGGCAATAGAAGGGGCCAAGATCTAGAACAACAATGGATCTGCTATCTAGGATGGCAGATCTATGAATAAAAATGATTAAAACTAACAAAAACTAAGATCTAAAGCAAAAATCTAAGATCTATGAATTCAAATCCAACGGAGTCGACAAAAACTGTTGGCTTGTTTTTGCAACCAAGCTTTGTGCAATGGGCACCTATCAACAATGTGATAGCAATTTCAATATTGAAAGCAAAAGCAATTATAAATTAAATCTAAATCTAAACTAGCATGTGCATATAACAAATAAATTTTTTAAAAACGATTCAAGAACAAGAAATAAAAGAATAAGTATTTTGTATTAAGATACCTCAAATGGTGAGGATTTGTGTTGAGCAACTCCCAAGGTGAGTAGCTCCAAGCTCCAAAGGTCTCTTCTCCAAGATGCTGGAAATGGCCAAAAGTCTCATGAGAGATTTTGACAGCCTGAGGATACGATGATGGATGGATGGAAAGTGAGGAGCCCCTACCACCTTTTTATAGTTTTTGGTGGTGGGGAATACCATTATGGTTTTAAGGAAACCAACGGTATTGACCAACATGGTTTAGGTAACTTTTCCCTCCTTTTTCCTTTTTTGAATATTTTGAATATTTGTATTCCCTTTTTAATATTTTTGGGAATTCTAGACCCTTTTTGAGGGTTTTTTTATGCTTTTTGAGGAAAAATATTCATTTTGAGGGGGAAAAGGGGGTGTATTATGGTCTTTTGGTGACCTTTTGATGGCTTTAGAGGCTCAAATGGTGGAAAAGGGGACAAATGGGTCATGTGAATAAGGAAATGAGCTAGTGAGCACTTTTTGGGTGTTAACAGGAATGGTAGCATAAGTCAAATCCATCTGTAGGGTACCCCCTAGCCATTTACTCCATGATCGGGATAAGAGAATACCAAAATTCGGTGGGATGTCAGAAACCACTACATCCATTACCATGCTTTTTGAAGGCAGCTGAGTCAGGTTTATGACAAGATCCTTTATGAGGCCTAGGCATCTAACTTTTCTAAAGTCAAAAGAGAAGAGATCATGGTAGGGTTTTGTGATGTTAAGCCCAAGTTCGTCCATCACAGCTCTAGGCATGAGGTTGTGAGAGGCTCCTGAGTCGAGTAAGCAATTGTGAAGAATTTTGTCATGAATGTTTAAGGATATATAAAAAGGTGGGCAGGACCCGTCCTGTTCTTCAACCATGGTACCTAGTGTTACTATGGGCTTATCTTCTTGTAAATTCACAAAGTCAACATCTATGGGTGCTTTTGGATGGAGGGATTTCAGTATAGATGACTTGAAGGAATCATTTTTCATCAGCTCAATTAGTGGAAAAGGGATTTTTATTTTCTGAATCTCAGTTTCGAGATTGAAGGAGTAGGGCAGCTTGTCAAGGATTCTTATATCTTGAGTTGGAGCTGTAATTTGGACAGGATCTGGGACAATTGGATGAGATGGTCTTTGCTGATGTTTTGTAAGAGCAATAACCTGTTTTGCAGGAGCGGCAAGCTGCTTCATGGGGGCAGGATTCTTCTTCCCAGGAGCAAGGGTTAAAGGTTTCTTAGCAACAATCCTGGACCTCAAATCATAGCTCCTTTGATCGCCAGCCTGATACAGTGATTCCTCGATCATTTGTTCATTCATGAGGGATTCCTCATAATCAGATTATGTCAAGAAGGCAGGGTTAACCTTTCCCTCCATGCAGTTGACATTATCTTCTTCTTCTGCTCCTCCCTAAATAAGTTCCTGTTCTTCTTCTAATACCGCATGCTGGAAAGGGGCTCTGATCCTCTATTCTTCAGCTGGATTTTTGTATCTCTGAAGGATATGAGCCTGTGGGCCATTTCTTCTATAAGGGGGGGCATTGGTGTTCCTGGGAACAAACTCATTCAGCCCTTTACTTCTTGCAGATGGCTGGTCATGCACTTTCAACTTGGACATTTCGGAGGTCAAGCTATCCATCATTTCAGCCATTTTTTCTAGGTTAGTTCCTGACGAGGAGGAGAAATCTGGGGTCTGCCTTTTCTTTTCGATTTTCCCTTTGAGAACCTTAGATACAACCATATTCGAATCAACTTCGAGAACATCATCTTGTGTGAGCAATAAAGAGGAAGATCTTCTTTCTCGGAGATGAAGCCAAAATGCAGGATCGAAAGCATTTGCATAGGTAATCCTGGCTGAGGTATCTATGGGTTTGATCTCCACAGGTATTTTGCTAAAAAAATTATTAAACCTCTTGCTGAAAGATGCCACAGACTCACCACTTTCTCTCTTCAAATTATCAAATTCTGTGAGGTAGTAAAGGTGGTCTCTTCTTTCCCCCCAATGCTTCAAAAACAATTCATCTAGGGCTTCGATATCATTTATTGATCCAGCAGGTAATTCCTTGAACCACTTTCTGGCCTGACCATCTAAACTTTGCACAAACACCCTAGTCCATACATCTTTGTGCTCGATATTTATGTTTTCAGCGTAGCTATAGAATGCCTCCAAGTGCTCTTCGGCTGTAAAATCCCCCTCCCCGGTGAATTTTGGCATATATTTTTGGTAATCTCCGGTAGGCATAGCAGCAAGGGGATTAGGAAAATTTAGAGAGGCATACCTAGCAATGAGGATCCTTTCCATTTTGGTCAGAGGGACAGCCATAGTGGGTGTGGCTACTGCAAGGGTGGCAGAAGGCATTTTGGGTGTGGACGGTAGTTGAGCAGGTATAGGAAATGATGAAGGTGAGGGTTTCAATTCAGTGGAGTCGCCAAAAATGGGGGTGAAACAAATTGATGGTTGTTCTGGACAATCGCTTCTCTTACTAGACTGTGCAAGTAACGAGGACAACCTCTCTTCACGCTAGTCCAAAAGGTCCTGAAAAATATTTTCAATGGAAAGTACGTTGGTGTAAACAAAAGGGTACTTCTCTTCTGTTTTAGTCGGTAAGGGCTACAGGTAGGAGGAACAACCTTCTTCTTTGATGGATTCTAGGATTTCATTTCCTAGGTCAACTCGGGTAGCAGATTCAGGACTAAGGACTTGGGCAGCAGAAATGGATGAGGATACTTGATCCCATAAGTCTTCTGATCTACTTATAGTTTCTTGTGAACCAGCTACTTCAGGGAATGGAGATTCAAAAGGAATTTCATTTGATGAGACAGGAGAAATACCTCTGGTAGCACCTGATGCAATTCCCCTTGTGGACCTAGAAATCTTCCTCTGCATAGTCCTTCCTCTCGTTATAATCTGTTCGGGATCTGAAACAGGTGTCACTGGTGGCCTTTGAGGATTTGATCTAGTACTTGGTCTTCTCGAAGCCACTTCGTTCCAATAAAGTCGCCAGATAGATGATTACAACCGAAATAATGTCGAGGCTTTGTCTATCATCAAAGCAAAAACTATGTCGTCTCCCAAGGAAGCTGTTGCTTCAATGATCTTTCCTCGACAATGGCGCCAGAATGTTATCCCTCCAGGAGTCTTCCTAGGTTGTACTCGGAAGAGCCTGGTAACTTAAACTTATCTTGAAGGATGAGGTAAATGTGGATCAAGTTGGATGACTGAGATCAAAACTCATATGCTCAAAACATATAGGGATACATTCATATAAACAAGGCTTTAGCCACTGGTGTTCAGGAATTTTTTAAAAGGTAGAAGAAGAACTCTTATCATGCTAGAAAACTCACACATACAACATATATATATAAATGGCAGATCACGATAAGCCAAAAAGAATTGAATATCAAGTTCTCAATACACAAATAGGATTACAGTTATCTGGCATAGACAAATGAAAACTCAAGAAATAGACATTTCACTGCAAATATAAAAGATGTAAGAATTGAAACTAAACATACATATGGCAAAAGAAGCTTGTATAAATGATATATAACTAGAAGTTTGATAATACAAACTTTAGCAAAGTTTCTCCAAAATCGAACCCACGTTCTACTTCAGTTCTGGGCTTTATAGCCATTACAAATTTTTTTTAGATCCCAAAAGATGGATCGAATATGCTAAACATAACAACTAAGAACAGTTAATGAAAGATGTGATAGTGTATTATGATCAAAATAACTGATTCTTGCTGATACACCTACGCTTGACAGCTGAAACGAGCATCTAGGGGATGGAGGACGAGTTTGAAACTGCTGTCTGCAAAAACCTGTAGGCATCTTTTTCTAAAAATAGACAGGAATATTCCACTGTTAATTCTGCTGGCACCCTCAGTCTGGGACCAAAGGTGATCATGATGCACTTGAACGATTATCAATCCCCTAGAAAACGCCTTTAAGATGCCCGGACCAACAAAAGGGGTTTGATGCCCAAAGACATACCTCTGTGTTTTCTGTGTTTTCGGTAGCTAACAAAAACTGGGCTTGGAGGTGATAAGCAACCAAAAGCTTGGTATTCGGTGGTTAATGAATTAGATTAACACTTCGCCTAAACCACCAAATTGCTTTAAAGTGCTGGAAACCTTTATCTCTTTTCGGTATCCGGGAGGGCGCTTCCTGCATATCGTAAACTGCCAAATCGGGATTTGGAAGCTAATGAACAACTCCTATGTTCGTCCAAGCTGCCAAAAATGGTGTATGACCCAACCTGCAAAAATTTACAAAATTGTGTTTCTGTCCCCTGCTACCTGGATTTCTCTTCCTCTTGGGCCAAAACCGGAGGGTCAGCAAAGTTGATTGCAGCTGTTTCTAGGGTGTCAAGGTCTGAATGTACCTTGGGATGGGGACCCTGAGTTTTTTCCTTACCCTCCAGAGATCCGACCTTCCTCCTCAGCCTAATGTTTTCTCTGATCAGCCTAATATTTCTTCATCTCATTTTTCCATGTTTCTTGTTCAACCCATGAAAATAAACATATAGCTCATTATATATTTTATTCAGCCTCTCATTTTTCTCCTTGATGACTCTCTCGAGTATCTCGCGTTCATACGCCTGCTGGAGGAGCTGATTAATTTTCTATGAGGCAGAACTCTTTGCTTTATGGATTACTTCTTCGACCACCTGCTGACCTTGCTCTTCCACAGGTGCAGGAGAAGGAAAATTAACACAGGTGGTCTCCTGTTCCATCACAGAGGGAGCTGCTTCCTGGAGCTCCAGTTCTGTCGCCACCTCCTCAATTCCTGCTCTGGCTTCTGGCAATTCATCCTCCTTAGAATCGGTGTAAGGGAGGTTTAAAAGGTTTGCATTCTTTGAAGTGGTCCCTTTTGAAACAACTCCCTCATCCTCAGTCTTATCTTTGAATGCTAATTTCCTCTTGGACTTATTCACTTTTGGGGCTGAGGAAAGGGGGTCAGTTGTAGTTAGGGAAATAGCCTTCCTCTTCCTTTTCCCACTTCTAGGGGTGGAAGACTCCCTCCATCTTCCGGTTGCAATTCTGTTTCGAACCCACTCCAGAAAAGTAAGAAAGCCCAGTTCATGCTTTTCCTTTGTTATAGCTCAGAGACCATGAGCTTGATCAAACCATAGTGGTACAACCTGCTTGCAATTTTGGTTGGATGGGCTTTGACCTGACGTGCCATTCTAGTCAGGTTCTTGTGGAGGAAAAAGGGGAGTTTTAAGGGGCTCTTGCCAATAAAGTGATCTAGTAATCTAAAATGGTAAATCAACGCCCTGTTATACCTACCCTCACAGGTTATGTAAACCAAGATCGACTTCAATAGAAGCTTCCATTTATCCTCAAGGTATGACATGGGAATTTCTTTCTTCCAAACCAGGTTTTTATACTCAAGTTTAGATAAGATTGAAATTCAAACTCTTTTGCAACGGTGGTCTTAAACCAGTTTTCTTCGGTCGTTGAAAGTTCTGTCACCTGGGCTATGAGGGCCTCATTTACCTGGAATTCCTCCTTTCCTATCAAAGCCTTAATTTCGTCAAACGTGAGGGAAAATGCTTTGGCCACTTGTTGATGAGAACCCTGTAGATTTGTGCAGAAATTATAGCAGCCGATATTTATGAAAAATTGACATACCTCGGGGTGTGCCTCTAGGTAGTAGATGTCATTCAATTCCTTCCTTAGGACCGCCCCTCCTCCTTTCTTCATCGATAACCTGCTCACTGGCACCTACTGCTAAAATCGGGACTGAGGGAGAGACAAGAAATCAGAGAAAAATGAGTTCAATCGACGTGGTGAGGATGAAAGCGGAAAGGTGGTGAGGCTTTTCGACAACTGACTCCGAGGGGTATGGAAAGGTGGATAATCATGAGGGTGTAATGATGGGTACTGCGGCATGATTGTACCAGAGGAATGAATTTTTAGAAATGCTGGTATGCGGAGAGGAAACGAGGTCCATCTAACGAGAGGTATGGCGATGGTGTCCGGCCTCACCATGGGGAAAATTGTGTTTTAGCTAAAATGACCTTTTCGGCAGCTAAGCCATGATGAATTCCCTTTATTATGATCAAACCTCCGAATTGACATGTCCACTGATCAATGCCAACTCATTTTCGGCAGTCGATAATCCACTTTTAACTTTGTATGTCGCTGGAAAACGATCTTCACCAATGATTTTGCTTTCGGTGGCTATAAACAATCCATCCTTTTGGATGGTAAGCTACGAAAAGTATCCTCCTTTTCGATGGCTAATGAACACCATTGTGTTCTCCCAATCCCTCGAAACGGCCCCATGGATTATGAAATGGACTTTTCTTTCAGCAGCTGCAGAAGGTTCCAACTTGAACTACGAACTGCGGAAAATATCTACCTCGGAAAATATCTACCTTTCGGTGGCTAATGAACACCATCATATTCGTGCAAGCCCTCGAAAACTGCCCCATCACTCACGCTGTAATTTTACCCTTTCGGTATGTGAAGCGTTTCATCTTTCACATAGTAAGCTACTAAAAACAGGGTTTTCGGTAGCTAATGAACCATCGATAGGCCCGCCTAAGCTACCGAAACGTGAAATTTTCCTTTCGGAAGGAGAGCGAGCTTTAAAATGTTATTTCAAACTTCGCTACCTTCTTCAACTTATTAGACTGGAACTGAAACACAGGCGAAAAATGAAAAATTAAAAACCTCCTATCACCTAGATATTATGACTCGTCTATGTTTATTGAGGAGATAACAGATTACTCAAGGGATATTATCGTGAAACTAGTGATGTGTAAGACTCACTAGTATGCAAAATCGTCAAATCCTAGACTCATCTATCCAATGAAAACAATGCCACTAATATGCACAATCAAACCAATGACTTCGAAATAAATATGCAATCCTTTTATATTTTTTCAATGCACAATCAGAATCTAAATGAAAGTAGAAAGCACTCAATGCAAGATGCAATACATAAAAGTAAAATAAATAAATTGTATTTTCTCTTATAAACAAAAGAAAAATGCAAAACTATGTGTATTGTTTTGTATTTTTCAATATATGGAAATGAAAAATGCAAGCAAAATCCTACTATATAGTCACTGATATGCCAAGGAGATCACTAAGACAACCGGGAAGATACTAAACAGTAAGACTCAGCCAAAGAAATGAACTTAAAAGGAAAAAACCAACAAGGCTAAATCCAAATATGGGTAAAAAACCAACAAGGCTCAACCAAGAGAAACGAAGAGTTCTGGTCACAACCAAGGCATGGAACAGTCAAGAAACAGGCCACCAAAGACTCAGGATCAACCAAAACCAACCTAGCAACAACCAAAGGTCATCAACCAAAAAAATCCGAAGTTGTATGCTAATGTCGAAGGAATACCTGTGGGTACCCACGAGCAGCAGAGTAAACCGAGGTGGGTATACGCGGGCAGAGCTAAGCTAGCCCGCACGTGAGGAAAGGAAAATTGGAAAACAGAGAGTCCAATGGCTCAGAAAAAGCAAGTTTTCTATAGTGTATCTCAACGACAGATAAGTGACACAGACTTTCGACAAACAACAACTCTAATTATGGACTAATGCTCAAACAATTTCCCAAACATGCATGTTTTCCGTAGCAGAGTCGCCATTTCTGTGTTGGAGAAAACTCACTATGGCTTGGGAGACCACTATAGATAGCTGACTACCAGAAATCAACTCAATTCTGAGAAATATGTTATTATAAGTGATAATGCTAAGATAATGGAAAATGTAACCAACCTCGATCCAAACGTTTGATGTAGATCCCCGTTGGAGCTTTCCAATCCATGCACCTGAATATGCAAATTAGTCTTAACAGCCAATATCAAACAAGTACATATAATATATAAACGAAATTAACATCATCAATAGTAGTGGCCCATGATATAACAAGTAAATGCAACCCAATGTAAGATAAATAACATTTACAACATTAATGGACGAGAATATGAGTATTTCTATTAATAAACAAGAAGAAGTACAATGTGATACGACCTCTTGCCGGCAACCAATCTGAACCGAGATCTGGATCAATCCACTTGTGCCTCCACCACTTGAATCCTCCATGAATGGAAAACTCAAAGTAGAATAGGAGTTTGGAAGGTGAACATAAAGGGTTCACAACTACAAGGATCAATGAGTGTAGACTCAAGATAGGGAAAAATTCCACTAGAGTTATCTTGCTCTTCTTTCTCCTCTCGTCCATAAGCCATATGTTCTCAATATATAGTCCTCTCAAAGCTAAGTGAAAGGACACATCGAGATGTTTCTTGCGCAGATGGAGAGCGAAAGGTCACCCAATGACCACTTTTTGGGAGTAAAAAGTAATAAAATAGTGGTTTTTACCATTTTACTTGATACCCGCAGGCTATAGTGATGCAACTCGTGGGTACGCTTGCTATAGTGATGCAACAAGTGGGTAGGAATAAAAATAGGGAAAAATAGTATCTCTGAAGGATATAAGTGGATCTAAGTCAGTGAAATGGATCCTACAGGAAAAACAATGCTGATGCTCACAGGGTGGAAGATTACGTTGTAATAGGGTGGACAGATTATTTTCAACGCTTGAATGGTTTTCATGAGGAAACAACCCTTGAATTTGCTCAAAATTTGACAAGCACTCATTCAGAGGTTCATGGAATAAGGGTAGATGTTTCGTAGGTAATCCTGGTGGAGGTAACGGGACTTCCCAGAATTAGGCAGTGTTGGTTTAGTCAGAAACGTTGTCACCCGACTACAATTGAGGATTTCTTGGTGGCAGGGGAGAGTGTTCAACCACGGGGAAGAGGAACAGCACTGGAGGCTCTTTTGATTCATTGGGATCAGGTTTCACTCTTCGTAAAGAAATATATCACATGTGAAAGGAGGTACAGTGTTGTTTACATTTATGAATTTTTCCTCTTATCACATTTACGTTATCACAAGTTTCTAAATATGCCATACTATCTTCTTAGATCCTTGCAATGCATGGCTTATTACGCTAAAAGATATCAACACCCCTTATCATCCCTCTCGAATCATGGGCTAATTAAACTATTAATCTTACAAGCCCTGGCACATAACAAATTGACCTGGGGGCAATTTTTGGTTCATCCGGGAGCACCCCGTGAATTCTTTGCAAGGTTAGTGGATGAGGACCGGAGTTCCTCAAATTCAGTCGGGGGGAGGACTGGAACACCAGAAGTTTTATTGGAGAATGAAGAGGAGATTGAAACTGAGGCAACCAAAATTGCAACAGTAGAAGAGGAACGTCAGGAAAAAGCAGTAGTAGAAAGCGGTCTAGAAGCTCTGAATGTGGAGACCTTCCCTGAAATAAGAAGAACTTTAATTCGAAAGGAGGGATTTTCCCCTATTTCTAAGGCGATAAGATTTTTTCTGCCTCAAAGGATAAAAGAAGGGCTAATAAGCAAAGGCTAGACATCCATCCCAACGAAAAGGAGAGAAATCAAAACGGCTACTACAACAGAAGCAGGTCAATTTATTAGGGTAGAAATCGGGATTCCCATCTTGAAACCGCGACCACCTACTGATACACAAGAACCTGTTGTATAAGAACCTCAAATAGAGAATCTTCTATTTGAAAATGATTTGTTGAAGGGAGAGGTGCAAGTGCTTCGTGCAGAACTAGAAAAATGGAAGGAGACATGCTGAAAATAGGCAAAGAAATATGTGAGTTCAATGGTGGAAGCTACAGACCAATTGGGATTTTATCATCTATTCAGGGGAGTGAAGGACAACCAGAAGTGATATGCTCGGAATGTGGAGATATTTTTAATATGGAAAGGCATAAAGTTACAGTAGTGGACCTATCATTACAAAAATCCTCAGGAGCAAGACAATCCAAGGAATTATCGTAGGATACAGCCCCATTGTTTTAGAAACATTGAATCGATTCAGCAGGCCAAAAGAATCAAGAAATAGGACGTTGTTACAGAAGAACCAGTGGCCTCAAAATTTCATTTTGTTGAAATTACAACTCAAGAAAAGGATGCTGAGATGGGGACATAAGAAAAAGATATTGTTTCAGAAGGACCAACACAATTGAAAATTTGGTGAGTTCAAATATAAGACGAAGCTACCAAGGGTAAAGAGAGGTTGTCACACAAGAACCTGCGTTTCCAAGGGATAATTGTCAAAATGGATTCCTTCAAGTCACTTGCATAATATGAACGATGATCAGAGTTAGGATCGAATTAATCGGCTATCGCATGGGGACATGCATATGGATAGTTGGGGGGAGATGTAAGGCCCTGGAAATGCCCCTTTTTTACCATACCTATTACATCATTTTGCCTAGTTACACCCTACTTTCATAAACCATATACATGCCTTTTTCCAGATTAATCAGCAGTCTTTACAAGGTATACATCATTATTGTTTCATTTAATTAAATGCCTAAGATTGTTATGGTTATGAATTCTATCCTTCAATTTATGCTAACTGTGTTGATTTCATTAAGTTAAGATCAAAGCACAGGTGTATCAGTCGCCATGCCTTGGGAAAGAATCATAAGTGGGGCCAACTATTACTCTTCTAACTCAATTCCTCATATTTTCAATGGACAGCGCATCTCTCCACATGAAGGTGTACCAGGTCGCTGAAATAGAGCATAGCTGCAATAGACAGGATGCCTCCCGATTGGTTTAACCGTTGATCCATTGACTGCTAGTGTAACAACATCCTTCATGATTAACGACCTCATTCATTATGGTTGTAACAGTTTAGTTGTAACTCTGCAGAATGAAGATAGTAGATCTTCATTGCTGCACGAAATTAGTGGATCACAAACTGTATTCCTCATGTATAAATTCGGGAAGGATTTCAAAGTATGGGGTTGGATAATTATTATTTTGTACGGGTTGTAACAGAGAACTGAGACTGTGAATTACCATCTTTAATGAAGAGCAGAGTTACTTCCATTTCCGTGTCTTAATTTGTGGTGGTTCATGGTGTCTCTGTTAGAAGGCTAGGGCCCTCCTTCTCACAGAGATTGCCGAGTTATGTAGGTAGTTATATTTATTCATTTCCTGTTGTGTGTTGTGGAATTGCATTAGGTGTATTTCTAATAGATGCAACATAGAGTTTATGATTGCATTCTTTATTGGTAGTTCATTCTTTGCATTACGAATAGCTATAACTGCATGGTGTGGCAGTTGACTATGTAGGCTATTTTGATTAATGCATGTGTGTTCAATAGTTGTTACAGCCAAGCTCAACTCCATTCCTTTCAATCATTTATGCTTTCTAGGATTTTTAATGGTTATCAATTTATAGTTCAAGTTTATTTCTTAATTCTAGTTATTGTTGTATCTTTATTGAATTCATAGATTAGGTAGATTATGGTTGAGTAACAATAGCTACTGGATGGATCATTTTGGTAAATATTGAATACTTTAGTTTGATAATTATATGATTTTACTTCTTGCAAAAGTAATCTATTTCAATTTCATATTTAGATCAATAACTGCTAGGTTGATTTCTGTAGGAAGGTAGTTGCACTTTGAATTCCTAGATGTATGAGTTAGATTAGTTTTCTTTATGGAATTAGTTTGGCTGAGCAGATAGGTAGGATTATCATCTTTATTTATTCAATCAACTGCTAGAGATGTTTATGCATAGATTGTGCTTATTTCCATTGAAATAAAAGACCTCCCTAGGTTTGACAATTTATATTGAGCATCATGTGTGTTAGTTGTAATTAATTGACATATAGGGTGACCAACAGTATTCTCCTTCAGTGGATGTAAGAAAATATGGAGGCTCTCTGAACTTGCTCTTTGAACCAAAATTGATCAGAACAAATCCATGAATATGCAGACCATTCTGGAACTTGAACTTCGAATCAGCTGAGGTATGATCAACTCTAGTAATGTGTAGATGATTCCTTGATATCTCATTTGAACCAATATAGGTGATATCAGAACCAAATGAACCATGACATGATGGTAGTGGCTTGGACTTCAAATTAGCTCCAAGTGAGCGGAGCAAGTGTCCAATCGAATGCAGAATGTCTCCAACTTCATTTGTAGCTTGAGGAAGTGTGCATTTGATCATTATGGAATAGGGAGGAGGCACTGAAACAAGAAGAGAATATTCAATAGATCCAAATATTGATCTAGTATCCAAAACATCTAGTAGATCACAATCTTTCACATCAGTAAGCTCGAGAGAAGTAGAGAATTCAAAACTCTCTTCAACCTGTATAGTAGTAACTGACATATCTTGCTTAGAATTTGAAATAGAATAAATTGAGAACATGAGTGAGGAATGGATAATCTCTCCATAAGGATCATCTTCATTAGTTGTATCACTTTCATTTGCAAATACACGGGAAGGGGACATTTCGAAACTGTCTTCAACTTCTAGAGAAATAGACGAAGGAATGTCTTCAATATGAACTTTTTGTGTTGAATCTGTAGCTTCTTCTTCATCTTGAACAAATTCATCATGAGAGATTCTTGAGGCCAGGACATAATTAGAGAAAAAATTGAGGAGGTATCATTGGGCTTGTTCTCCAAATGGCTAGCATGATCCTCTTCTTTCTGCTTGCAAAATTATTCGTCCAAATTGGTCTAAATATCACTTGGGTATTCTGCAGTATCAATGAGGTAGCGCATACTAGGAGACATACCAAGACACATTGTTCCAAAGGATTTGTCACATTCATTTAGCTAATCATTCTCCTCTTCATAGGAATCAAAATCTCTCATAACACCAATACACATATCAAAAAGACCTTGTCTCTTTAGATATGCTATCATATTTGGTTTCCACTCATCATAGTTGAATGGAGAGAGAGGAGGAAACAATTTCAAATCATGGAAGTTGTTGTAGAATACCTATACAAAAAATATCTAAAAAAATCTCCCGAAAGATTACTTTGCTCAGCAAAGCTCTGATACCATGTGAGATTTTGTGAAATTCTCACAGAGATCTAGAGACAAAGATAAAATTCACACTAAGTCTAACAAAGATCAAAATAATTGAGCACGAAAAATAGAGAAGAAGAACTATGTTACAACAGAAGAGAATGAAGAACAATTGGAAAAAATTCCATTAATTTATTATTCAGTAAAATGTGTACATAAATAATACATATCCAAAGGAGATATTCGTGATTCCAAATAGGTAGTTGGAATTCACACATGTGGCAGGCTTAGTTTGCATTGAAAACATCTCCCTATAAGGTTTAGTGGCCACCGATGATGAATTCCTAGTCAACTGGGGTGGACTGGAACATAATTGATTCACTGGGGCAATTTATTAGGGCATGATACTCCAAGGAGGAGCAATACTGAATTGTAGTGGTCAAAATAGGTGCTCCTACACTCAGTAGGAGTGAAACTAGGTGTAACGGTCATTTAACTAGGCAATCAAGGGGACAAGGTGTCCTAAATCATGGAACTGACTATGTTAACTCCTAAAATCATTCATGGGGGTTTGTTTGGAATTCAGTGATGTAAGAAAGGTGCTCTAATTAGATAAGAGGGATAATGATGACGAAAGTTAAGCTCTAGGGGGCCTAAATTAAGGACTAGGTGCTAGGAGACTCAACTACCAATGTATGGATGCATGGAGTGATACATGGAATGCAAGCATGCAAAGCATGCAAAACCAAGATGAGATTGTTAGAATATTCCAACAAATTCCAGACTAATAAGGCGGTTCTAGGAAGCAGACTGGGTAGAGAATATGGAAATACTAGAGTTATGAGAAAGCCAAAGATACGATACCAGTGTTAGGCCTAGAGGAATAACGACAAGGATGGATGATTGTATTGAATGAGAAAGGTTTATTTATACATCAATGAGGTGACCTTCGTCCTTCTAGTTCTAAAGGTATCTAACTTTTCATTTTCTAATTACTATTTATATATTTACAATATGCACAATATACCTCAATCTCATAAGGTTAGGTATCCAACACACATAAACCAAAATGGACCCCTAGTTTTACTAACATATTGAGATAAAGGAATTATGGTTTGCAAGAAAACCTACCAAGGAGAGGTACCCTTCAAAAATATAACCACCCACTTAGTTGGAAAAATTCTTCGCTACATCACAACATTGATCCAACCAAGGGCTCTCTCATCCTTAGGCATGATGTAGAAATCATATGGAACCATGGGGAGAACTTGAACCACACCATGATTGGCCCACAAATACAAGTGTAAGAACTAATCCAAATGATGAAACTATCAGAGATATGGATCTAAATAAACTAGCTTACCTATCTATGCAAACAATAACATATCACAGTAAATAAGAATAGAAAGAGACCAAAAGAAAAGCGTACAACAAATATACGTGGCTCACCCAATTGGGATACGTCCATGGGAAGGTAGTCTTCTATTATCTCCAGAATATCTCCCTCAAACTTACAGAGAGCAATGCCAATAAGCCCAATACAATATAGCAATACTTGTGAAAGTATAGATCATGATGAGTGATCCACAATGGATGATCCACAAAGTATGACCCACAAAGGATGAATGGATAAAGGTGAAAGACTCCATTGACTCTATTATATACCAAGAGATGAGGAGGAATTACTCTCACATATTACATGTGGGATAATATAATTCTCCATAATAACATCTCTTTATATAATAATGAATATCAAGAGTATATTTTACCATAATGGATATGGGATGAATGTATTACTCTTTTACATAAGATTGTGGATATCTTCCGACATAATACAAAGACATTATTACCTTCCAAGGAATATAAAATATTCCAGCACTCCCCCTTAATAATGGCTGGAAGAAAATCCCACTAACAAAGGAAGGAAGGAGTCATTATTGCTCTTCCTTAATGACAACTTCCAGAAGAAACAAAGATGCAAATAAGAAGAACACTTGGGCTGATGGAATTTGATGAAGAACAACCGCTTCTCATTGAACCACGAAATTGCACACGAACCAGGCTATACGATGAAATACCCAACAGTAAAATGCTGAGAACATGTGACTCAATCCAACAACAAGGTGCCCCGATCACCACAAGAATCATCACAACCATAATTGATAGCCGAAGAACTCTGATATAAAAATCCACACCAATGTATAGATACCTTCTGACGACTGATACAACATAAAATGTGGCTAAGAACACCAAAACAGTGTACAAAATACCCAGATGGCCAATATACATACAGATAGAAGAATTCTTCCAATCAAGGTGCAATATAAATATGGTGCTTCAAGAAGATGGAAATATAAACTGATAACTTATCTGCACAAGAACTTTCGAGATTAAAGCATATAAAGATCATAAAACAAAATTGCTCATACATAAATGAAAATGATCATACACCAAAGGTTAGCAAACATCATATAAAAAGAAGGAAACATAATATGATCAAATAAAATATTAACTTGAAAATTAAGGAAAATGAAGTTACTTTTACACATTAAGTGTCAGCCACAACATATAAATAGTGAGCACAAAAAATGACAAATATTAGATTGTTTTTATAAATTGCTAAAAAATAAACATGACATGATTAGAGATCAACATGATTAAGCATGAACAACAACAAAAAACAAATTTAGTCATTAAAAATTAGAATCAGAACTACTAGATGACAACAACAGAGGCACTTAAAGCTACTTGTGATTCATCATAATATTTATTTTTAGCTTTAGTCATTAAACGTTTCATTTTAAAGAAATTCTTTTCCATATTATTAGTTTTAATAATGTTAAAGGTTCTAATTCACACACTTCAAATCATACCTTCCAAGGAATATCAAATATTCCAACAGAAACTGTGCCCTTTTAGGAAACCAACAAGACACATAATAAATGTGTCAAAACCTGAAGTATTTTTCTCACTACAATTAGCTTAGCTGCAAAGAGGAGATTTATATACTACAAGAAAATGAGTCTGCATTGCAATCACTTGAGGCATCAATCCCACATGGAAAATAAATAGAGTCCAAAACCAAAAGGGTTACCAAGATATATCACAATAACACTAGGACGAACAAACTTCCAAGTGAGTGGAATCCACTTAAGCGGCTCAAGAAGACCAATCAACTGGAAATCAATCTTTTGGTCATTAAAATATGCCTCTGACACCTCACAAAACATTTTCAATCAATCCATAACAGTCAAAATAGGTTCCCGCTCAACAATCATAGACAAAAGAGAGTAATCCACAAAATGGTTGTTTACCATATCCTCACCCCCTAGCAGGGAAATACCTCTAATAAATCCTTGTAGATGATTCAAATCCATCATATAACCCAATCCATCAAGAGTCAACACATAAACATAGGGATCCAATGGAAACCCTTATTAAATAGACTCGTGAAGGTGCGTGTATGGAGACAAAGCACTATTCACTAACACAAAGGCTGATGCACATGGGAGTAAGGTGTTAATCATAATAATAAATCGTAGGCCAAATCCAAGACAAGTCAACATTTTTGTGATGTATGCCCAATCAATTTGATAATAAGATTTGTCAAGGTCTATTTTTAGGAAGAGGACCTGCGAACTAGACCCCCAAGCCCTCTCCATGTCCCCCCCCAAGCTAAAAAAATTGCATCCAAAACAAACCACCCCTTGAAAAACCCTGTATGTTTTTGTCAAACAATTTTTCTAGATACATCATGCACTCTCATATCCAATGCCTTAGCCATGATCTTATAGGAGACACTTGACAAAGTTACCAGATGTCGCCTGCCAATGGAATCTCTGGAAACATTCTTAAGAATAAGCTTAATCATACCTTTATTGAGTCACTTTGAAATTATACATAAGGAAAACCATCAATTCCAAAAGGTTTCCCATTTTTCATTAATGAAAGGGTAGCTAATAATTCTTCCTTTGTGAAATCATTGTCCAACGTATCTTGGTGACCAATTGAGACCTTATGAAAAGCAAACTTGTGTTGTACCTACAACAACCTCCCATACGAGTTTACCTCAATATAAGAAAACTCATTGCCCCCCCTCGCACTTAGAAAACTTTTGTTGTTATCTAAAATAATAGAAAGGGCCTTAGCATATCACATAGCATGCCACTTGCTACGTGTCGTGGACCTTGGTCGTAGAGTTACATATCCAAAAGCAATTTAAAGTACCACAGAGAGATATCGCACTGCACCATGGAACTTCTAGCACAGAGTAATGGATAAAATATTACACTTTAACACGGCAAATAAAAATTTGGGTCGCATCGTGGTCATACTCATGCGGGTCCATAAGATTGTCAATACAAAAGTGTCGATGTTGGCACAGTATTTTTCCAATTTAAAGGAGATATGGCTAAACCAAAATTTTATTTGATATCACCTAAGTTTGTTGAGGAAGGTGCCAAGTCTCAAAGAAAATGTTCCATATGACCGTTGGAGAGTCATTAAAGAGGAGACAAGATCAACAACTCGTATCCATTCTGTGCCATTAACATGCACGCAAAAGTGAAATGATCAATGGTTGCAAAATACCAAACCGCCATCCACGTGTCAGCACCACATCATTTCGCAACTTGGGAGGGTGGTAAGGGAAACCACCTTCCACCATTGCGAAACCACTTATAGGGGATAACATCGAAGGTCAAAGTTAATCAAAATAACAAAGAATGTGACCAAGAGCTAGTGGAAAAATTTTATATATTTAGCTAAGCGGATAAGGAAACTAACAGAGTTTCTAAATTTGGCCAAAGAAACAAAGTAATGGTGAAACCTATAAAATTGTCCAATATTCTTTTAAAAATTTAAGGGGGTTTATTATTCCACTACCAAAGGGTCATATTATAACCTTCATATGCCCATGTCCTTATTAAAAACAAATAAAAAATTTATTATTAATATAAATATTTTATATTAATATTTAAATCCAAGGTAATATGGTCTTGGCATGAATCTCAATGAATATTAAATTAATATTTGGAAAATTCAAAGGTTTGGAATCAAGGGTGGACATTTATTCCGTTGAAGAAATAGTTCGATGGTTAATGAGCTAACGATGGTGCAGAATGTTTTACCATGGTTTTCACTTTTACCACATGTTACTTCCATATTCCTTCCGATGGGAGCTAATCCTTTTTTCCAAACCACTCTTGAGCTTTGCGGAATAAACTATATTTGATAAAACCAGTTTCACAGGAAAATGACAATTGTTTATGGATTTCCATTTATTTCAGGAAATTTTTATTGAATTTCGTTTTATGAAATTCATAAACAATTAAATGCAAATTTAAAAAGTGGAGAAGCATTAAAATACATGGTTTTTAATGGAAGATGTGGTTTTCCAAAACCAAGGGAGAAATTGCTTTTAATGGATATTTTAATTGATTGCAAATAATTGAAAATAGATTTTTCAGAAGTGGATATGGAAAGATTTGAGAATTGATTTGGGAAATATTGTCTTCCAAAATATTTAAAAAAAATTGAAATTTCTAAAGTGGATATGGATAAATCAAATTCAAATTTTATTTTAACTTCTATGGAATTACTAACTGTGTAGCAGCCAAGCATACATTTTTCAGATTGAAAATATTTCAGGCACAAAATCAGAATCATCAATCCCAAATCTCAAGAAAGTTATATTCATTATATTTTTAGGATATTAGTTCCATAAATGAAGGAAGCAGTTGAATATTCGAAGGACATCCAAATCAATATCTCATCGCAAAAAATCAACAAGAATAGGACACTTAGAAATAGTTATTTTCCAGCAGTTTTGAAGATTATGGAGATTAAGTTTTGTGACAGATGTAAGAAGTAGTTATAGATTACTATTTTTAGAAAATAGGTAGTAAGATATCAGCTCGAGGAGATTTTTGATGTATAAATGCACATTTTTCCAATGTAATTGGGGTTGGAACCTGTGAAAGGAATACACATTTTGTATCGAGCTTTTTCCAATTTTAATAAAGATTGTCAAGCAGAGTTGAAACATTTTCAAAGAGCAAAGATTCTTTTTTTGTTGATTTACAATCTATAATTTCCTTCCCTTTATGTGATTTGTTATTCCAATAAATTTATTTCCATTATGTTTTCTTTCATTCTTAGATGAGAGTTTGATTAAATCATAATTCATGTAACTATGCTTTGTTTTATTGGATCTGAGTATTTACAATTTTTCCTCAGTTAATATTGGATTCATCCATAATCGGTTCCCAATGTTGATGGATTGTCTCTGTTTCTTCCTTTATCACCTGCAAATAAGAACTTGACTGTGAAATGATAACTACCTTACCTTTGCAAAAATCCTCATTGTTAAAATTCTACTGATTCTTAAATACTTTGATTTTGACTCCATGCCCAATGGTATCTATGTGTTTCATCCCATTACAAATGTAAAGCAAAATATTTTCAAAATATCTCTAGCCATTGTATTTATTTGTTGAGAGAGCCCTTTCTGGTAGGAAAAAAGCTAGGTTTCATCCTAAAGATTGGCTTGAAATAGTTACCTTAGAACTATCCTTCCACAACCAAGGGAGAAATTTTGAGTGCTAACAACAGCATAAATATCCTGCAATGCATAATATTCAGGTGAAAAAATATGATGAAAAAATTTCAAAGCACCACAGAAAAACCTTGTGGAGTAGTCCCCTAGTGCACCAATGTTGTCCAACTGTAAACTAACACTATGTTGTAGATCTACAATGTGAAGTTTCCAAGACACCCTATCTCTTATCCCTCTTGTGGTATGCATCGCATACTTTTCTATTGGTGTAGAAAATAGGTCCACTTGAAATCCCTTATTCCCTATAGCCACAACCTGGATCACCATTCCTGTGTAGAAACCTTCATAGGAAAAGACGTCGTCCATTAAGCATTGTAAATTCACTACATTTAATAGGAGTCCACCCCATTTATTGCTCCATGATTGCACAATAAATACATACGATATCCTTGGTTGTAATGAACCCAATCATCAATCCCAATGCTATCAGAACAATTTCTTAATCAACTATCGAATTATTTTTATTAAGTGATCATGCGGATTATTAAATGACCCTTAAAATGTGTCATCATGAGAAATTAACATTCATTTATTTTTCGTATTCATATTGGGAATTCATACAAGAATTGGTTAATTGTTATTTTGTTTTTCTTCTCACTGTGGGTAGATTGGTATATGATCACATTGCATGTTTATGTGTTACTACGAGATGTCAAAGGCACCATGAGGTAGAGTACCTGCCTAGAAGGAGGTATAAGAAATCCCTTCTCCAGCCTCAGTTGGGAGATTGACCTTATCAGACACTTGTGTGGTGATCGGATTTGAATGTTATTTGGAGTGGGAGGAAATGTATTAGATATTCTCCACAGGAAATTTTTCCCCAGACGATGATGATGCATACGCATATGAGAACATATGGAAAAGTTATGTTCATGCCATCGCAGCAAGGCTAGTCCTGATTCCCTACAAGGATGGATCTCACCGGTTATTTGACCTCCTTGATCCATAGAATGGAGTGGTGATGGATGGAGAAGGAGATGTGATTGCCTCACTCAAATATGAAACTTTCCAGTAGATGTTTAAGCTTAAATACCCAAAGATATGGATGGACCAAGACTTCATGGGGAAATTACACAGGGAACACCTGAATCTGGTCAAGCTCATTAAGGATTGGTGGGTTGAGGACCGAAGCTTCATGGAAAATTCCAATAAGAAATATTTGATACAGTATTTCAAGAGGTCATTCAGGCTATTGATGGAAATGATATATCACTTGCACGATGAGGAACATTCCACACACTTCATGCTAGAATGGACACCCCTAGTGCAACGTGTGACAGAAACTGGGTAGGTTTTCAGTTGGGAGGACATCCTGTCCACCAACCTATTGGCATGCCTGCAATATGCAAAAAGAGGTACTTAGAAACCAAATCCCCAAGTTTTATATAACTTCATTTCTATTAGATTGTATTTTCTCTGGTCATGCATTTCCGTTTATAAACTAAAAATAGAATACATAATCCTTGCCTATTCACATTTATTGCCAAGAGTTGTGGTGATCCTACTACAAACCCCATTTATATGATATCTATAACCACTTATTCACCCCTTTGTACACTTTAATTCTTAGAATACCAATCCCCAGGTTGTCTGGCCAAGCCATATCAACCCTGTCACAAATTGGTGATTGGTATACCATTAAATTCTTTAGTTACATCCGAGTCTTTGGCATGACTGCATCCCCCCATTTATCACTCACTTATGTTCCTAACATATTGCTTGCTTATGTAATTTCTTATCAAACTTTCATTAAAGGAATCAGATCTCAATGGTCCCAAATGAGCAAGAAATCCTGGCCTAATTTCCCCATTAGCGTCATCTCCTTCACCTTATCCAATTCTCAACATGATCATAAGGAAGCTAATGTGTTGGAAGAATTGAAACTTGAGTATGCAACCCAAAGAAGGCATGACCCGAAGAGGGTTATTGAAGGAAAATTTAAATCATTGAGTCTCCATATCACTTAGAAACATGATGGATACCCTGAAGAGATTTTGTTTCGAGGGGATTCTCCCTTCAACAAAGTTATTGAGAAAATTCCAGAAAGAGAACAAAGGATGAAATTGTCAGTTGACCCTTCAGAACATTGTTAGGGCTGAGAGAAAGGATGCCTTCATAGCAGAGGAAGAGCACAAAATGAAGAAGTCAAACATGAAATCAAAAGGAGGTAATAAGGGGTAAGTAAATTTTACAAATAAGAGGAGAGTGTTCATGTATTTGTAACTTCGGAAGATATTCTTCTATGTATTAAACTTGTGCCTTATTATTGTATTCCTGTTGGAGATGTATTATTCCTCCATTCAGAAGTGTCATCATTTGTATTTGTAAGTGTCGCAAGTATTATTTGATGAGTTATTAGACCAGCTTGGTGGGGTCGGCCCTGCATGTGTCATGTGGATGGGTTATTAGGATTCCTTAGGAAGTCAACCCAGTTAGGGCTAAAGGCAGGTTAAGTTGTTGTATAAATAGAGAGTGTGTTTCTCTCTATTTGCTCCTTCACTCGCTCATCCAACTCGCATAGTTGAGAGAGAGGAGTGCGCACAAGTGGAGGAGTAGTAGCTGTTGGAATCATCTATCTTTTGGGGATTGATCTTTGTGATCTTTGTATTGGGGCTTATTCTATCTCTGAGGAAGTTGTGGGGTTTTTCACCTTCGTGGTTTTTCCCGAGAAAACTCTGTGTCTCTTGTGTTTATGATTGTTATGTTGTGCATGTTATTCTCTTAGTAGGATCCTAGATAATGTTCGAAATAAATTATCGAAAAATTAACATGGTATCAAAGTGGGACTAAGAAGAAGACACTGTGCAGCTACGGAAGCTAGGGCTTCTTAAATTTTGGGTTTCTCTCCTCAGATCATCAAAGGTGGGAGGCTAGGATGAATCTCCTTGCAAGGGTGCATCTTTCTGTCGAGATAGAATTCAATTCTGAGCACTTTCAGTTTTTGGCCTATCACTGCTACGAGAAATTAGGGTTTCAGAGAAAGTTGGAATTTTTGGAATCTGAGACCATGCCTAGATTCTCCTCAAGAAAATTGAAATTTAGAGACCAAGATAGAACTTTTTGTTTGGGTAGAACCCCTAGCTCCATCAAACCCTAGTTCAGGATTTTGATCGGAAAGGTGGGAAATTAGGGTTTCTACAAAAGTTGAAATTTTTTAAAAATGATACCATGACTGGATGCTCCTAAAAAAAACAAAGTTTAGAGACCAAGATCGAACATTTTGTCTAGGAATAACCTTGAGCATTATCAAACCCTAGTTCGGGATTGTGACCAGAAAACCAGAAAACTATAAACTACAGATCTAAAAGTTTCAAAGTCAATTTTGAGGGGTCAAATTTTGCATATTTCAAAATTGAATTATACCAACTTGATCAGCTCAGCAAGGCGCATCTTTCTATCCATTCAGAAGTTTGGAATTCAAAGTTTTAATTTTTAGGGTTTCTTTGACAAACCCTAATCCAGCTCTAGACCCAGCGTCAACAAATCAAGTGGTAAGACCTAAATCTTTTATTTCCATTTGAGTTTCTCATTAATATGTCTCACCACACCAAGCTTGAGTATAATCTTGAAGGGGTTGATAATTTCCGAGCATGGAAGTATATGATTGGGTTAATCCTAGAAGAGAATGAATTGGACACCTACATAAGAGAAGAGGTTCCAGTTTCAGAGGGAGATGAGGCTAAGGCCTTACAAAAGAAGAACTTGGTCAAGCCCAAGAGAATCATTGATGATTCCATAAAACACCATCTCATACCCCATGTATCTTCCCTAAAGACACCTAAGGAGATGTTTGAATCCTTGACCAAGTTGTTTGAAGGAAAGAATATAAATCAAAAGATGACTCTGTGGAACCAATTGAAAGGGGTAAAGATCCAGAATGGAGAGACCATCCAATCCTACTTTACTAAGGTCTCTCAAATCAAAGAACAAATTGAAGCTATGGATGAAGTAGTGTAGAATGTAGAAATTGTGATGAACACATTGAAATACCTACCTAGGTCATGGGACTCCTTCATCCAAGGTATCTGTGCAAGAAAGAAATTGATCTCTTTCAGTAGACTATGGGAGGAATGTTCACAAGAAGAAGCTAGGCTTGTGGCTCGAGAAGAAAAGATGGGAAATGAAGATCAATATCTCACAGCACACACCAAGAGAAGTAAGTTCAAGAGGGAGCAACCTCATCACAATAAATCTTATCACCACCATGAAAGAGAGAATAAAGATCTGAGATGCTCCACATGTAATGAGAAGGGACACTTTGTCACAGATTGTCCCAAGAACAAAAAGGGCTTCAACAACAACAAGAAGAGATATCATGCTCATGCTGCTGAGAATGATGAACCTCCCAGGAAGAAGACTAAGGTAGAAAGTGAAGACTCTTCAAGTGACGAAGAGTATGTTCTAATCTCTGCTCTCACAGGTACTGTTACACATGGGTGTAATGATTGGCTTATTGATAGTGGGGCTTCCAAACATATGATGCAATTTAAAGAATCTCTTATGGACCTATTTGAACATGAGTCGCCTCATAAGTTGAAACTTGGGGATGACTACCAATACCCTATAAAAGGAAGTGGTGAAGCCTCCTACAAATTAGACTCTGGGAAGTCTTTAAAAATACAAGATGTTCTATATTTACCTGGACTTAAGAATAATCTTCTCTCCATATCATCTTTGGATGCAAAGGGGATGAGAGTTGCATTTTTGGATGGCCAAGTACTTATGTGGCCAAAAGGTAAGACCATTAATGATGCAGTAGTGATTGGAGAGCAAGAGGGAGGCTTGTACAAATTGAAGGGACATCCTGAACATGCCATGGTACATAAATCCATGGAGCCAATGAAATTTGGCATAGAAGGATTGCACATGTGCACTATAGAGCACTACCAGTAGCTAGCAAAGAAGTAGAAGGTCTTCCTGAAATCCAGTCAAAGCATGAAGGTGTTTGCAAAGGATGTGCAAAAGGAAAGAACACAAAGAAGGAATTTCCAAGCAGTGAAATCAAGGCAAAAGGAATCTTGGAGATTATCCACTCCGATGTATGCAGTCCAATGCCATCCAGTTCTCTGAGTGGGTATGTATATTATGTTTCTTTAATTGATGATTTATCTAGGAAGACTTGGGTTTATTTCTTGAAGAATAAAGATGAAGTGTTTGATAAGTTCAAGGAATTCAAATCCTTGATAGAAAACCAAATTGATAAGAAGATCAATACCTTTATGCTTCATGGGAAATGCTTCATGACCACGATATACCCATGCACCTATGGGCAGAAGAAGCAAGGACAACTGTATATGTTCAAAACAAAACACCTCACAAGATACTTGACAACAAGACACCAAAAGAAGTTTTATGTGGTAAGAAACCAGAAGTTAGCCATCTCGGGATATTTGGTTGTCCAGTATATACACATGTTCCAAAAGAGAAGAGGACCAAGTTAGATCCTTCAGAAAAGAAGGGTATATTTGTGGGTTACAGTGAAAGCTCAAAGGCATACAGAATCTACTTTCCAGGGTTCAAGAAGATTGACATCAGCAGGGATGTGACTTTTGATGAAGACTCGGCATACATCAAATCAAGGAAGACACCTGTTGAAGACAATGAAGAACCAAGGGTACCCATAATAAAAAACACCACCATGAACAAGTAACTTTAGAAGAGGATCATGAAATAGAAGATCCATAAGAACTTGTAGATCCACCCCATGAGAAGAACTCTCACAAGAGGAAACCACCATGGGCGAGAGAGCTCATCCAAGATGCAGAAAGGTATGGTATTCCAGAGGAAGAACACAGAGAAAGGAAAAGGACAAGGTCACACACCAGCTATGTTGCCCTACTCTGTGACATAATGAACAAAGAACCTTCCAGTTATGAAGAAGCCACCGAAAAGAAAGAATGGAAGGATGCCATGGTCAAGGAATACCAGTCGATCATGAAGAATGATGTTTGGGATGTGGTCCCAAGACAAGAAGGGAAGTCTATTGTGACTTCCAAGTGGATCTACAAGATCAAGCATGCTGCAGATGGTAGCATAGATAAATACAAGGCAAGGTTTGTGGCTCGTGGCTCTCCCAGAAAGAAGGGATAGATTATGAAGAGACTTTTGCACCTGTAGCTAGATACACTTCCATTAGAACAGTACTTTCCCTAGCTGCAGTGATGAAGTGGAAGATACACCAAATGGATGTCAAGACAACTTTATTGAATGGTGTAGTCGAAGAGGAAGTGTATGTGGAGTAGCTACTCAGGTTTGAGACACATGACAGGGAGTCATATGTGTGCAAGTTAAAGAAAGCCTTGTATGGCTTGAAGCAAGCACCCAGGACATGGTACGAGAGGATAGACAACTTCCTATCTAGTTTGGGATTTACCAAGAGTAAAACGGATTCCAACCTTTACTACAAGGTTGAGGAGGTAAATCCAGTGATACTTCTATTGTATGTGGATGACCTATTTGTGACACATGAGGATAGATTGATTGCCGACATGAAGAGGAATCTTGCTTCCGAGTTCAAGATGAAGGACTTGGGTATGATGCATTACTTTCTAAGTATGGAGGTGTGGCAGAGTGCAGATGGAATATTCCTTGGACAAGGGAAGTATGCAGTAGAGATCATGAAGTGGTTAGTGATGATGGACTGCAAGACCATGGCCACACCTATGGCATCGAACATGAATATATTGAGTGATGCTTCATCAGAGTCGGTTGATGCCACGATATATCATCAGATGATTGGGTCCTTGATGTACCTGACGAACATGAGACCAAATATTTGCTTTGCGGTGAACACCTTAAGTCAGTTCCTGGCGGATCCTAGATATGTTCACCTGATTGCTGTAAAGCATATTCTGAGGTACCTGAAGGGTACAGTTGACTATTATCTCAAGTATGATGCGAATCAAAAGTTTAACCTAGAGGGTTATATTGATTCAGATTGGGCAGGCAGTGCTGCAGATAGGAAGAACACTTTGGGGTGTTGTTTCAGTATGGTATCAGGTGTGATCTCTTTGTTTAGCAAGAAGCAATCCTGCATAGTACTGAGTACAGTCGAAGTAGATTATGTTGCAACTTGTTGGGCTAGTTGTGAGGTAGTATGGCTAATGATGCTACTATATTATTTGTTTGATCTCCAGTTGGATGCTACTTGCATCTATTGTGACAACCAAAGTTGTGTGAAGTTGTCAAAGAACCTAGTGTTCCATGACAAGTCGAAGCACATCGAGATCAAATATCACTATATCATGGATATGGTGCAGAGAGGAGCAGTGAAACTCCAGTATGATGCTCTGAATGATATGCATTGGCATGATGCTATGATGATGATTAGGATGATCATGTGTGATGAGCATTAGGATGATGCTCCAGATGATATGCATGAGGATGATGTTATGATGATGAACAGGGTGATCATGTATGATGAGCATCAGGATGATGCTACATATGATATACATCAGGATGATGTACTATATGATGATGATCAGTATGATCATGAGTATCAGGATGGTACTTCATGGCCATGGACAGGTTGTGCTAGGGTAGCATGTAATAAGTCCTGGAGATCCGGATAGGTTGTTCTAGGCACATAAAAGTCCTCAGATTCTCTTTAGAGATCTTGAAGGGAAAGACACTATTTTAAGGTTTTGTTGGACCACATGTAATAAGTCTTGGAGATCCGGACAGGTTGTGTTGGGCATGTAAAAGTCCTCAGATGCTCTTTATATATCTTGCAGGGAAAGACACTCTTTTAAGGTTTTGTGGAGACCACATGTAATTAGTCCTGAAGATCCAGATAGGTTGTGCTAGGAACGTAAAAGTCCTCGGATGCTCTTTAGAGATCTTGCAGGGCAAGACACCTTTTAAGGTTTTTTGGAGATCACATGTAATCAGTCCCGGAGATCCGGAATGGTTGTGCTAGTAACGTAAAAGTCCTTGGATTCTCTTTAGAGATCTTGTAGGTCACAAGACACTCTTTTAAGGTTTTGTGAAGGTGACATGTAAAATTACTGCGAGATCCGATAGGTTGATAAGTAAGCTCGTAATAAGTCCTGGTATGCTCTTTCGAGGTTTTTTTGATGTACATAATCAACCCTGAGGATTCCATAGGATGGCTATCTTGTAGAGATGATGAAGACATATAGGATGCTAGGCCTACATCCAGCATCAAAAAGGGATGGCTCTGTAGAACTTCCTATGACAATAAGAATTGAGAGATAGCCCAGTGTTACACCCAAAATCTACTCATCATTAGATTCAGTGTAAACATCCCTGAAGTCACCTGGACTAAGTACTTTCATTTGGGAGGATTTGCACTCATTTTTGCAAACTTTTGAGAGGTCGTCGTAGGTTTCACATTAGCAACATGCGACGTTGCATCTTGCTCCACTGCAAGGTGCGACGAGGTCTATTAATGGGAAAAAACAACTTATTCGATATCCTTCTTGAAACTTACCCATTTAGGGGTTTATCCCTGACCTCTAGGGGAGCTGGTACTCGACCCCTAACTCTTTGGGAGGATCCCCTATCTCTCTCCTACCATCTCTCAACCTATCGTATCCATACCCTATCCACTTAGTCCTATATAAGTGAGGCTCACTCCCATTCCAAATGGAGGAAGGCTATGGTATCTACATGCTCGTGAAATCTCTCTTAAGACACCTCCATTCACCTATTGGAGAGCTCATACTTCCTTGGAAGGACATGGCAATCAGCTTGGTCGGAGAAGGGCTACTACGTTAAGTATTTGGTTGTAGTTCTATATCTCTATCATGTACTCCTCTATTTGCAGTAATACAAATGCTTTCCACCAATATTGTTCTCATGTGTAATGATATTGTGTATTTTACCTACTTAACTATTTACTTAGATCGCTTATTGTATGGATTCTATTTACTCGTTTTCTCTTGTTTATGTGTCTTGACAGGTCTTGCAGCTTGGATCTGACGATCATGGGACGTGGAGCAACATTCAAGAGAAAGGATTGCGTAATAGAAAGGTAAGACATCTAGTACTTGGTCCTTAAGTAGATCTAGGAAATGCACTTGTAGTCTATTTTATTTGTTCTAGACTCACATTGAGCTAGGGAGATCCTGCTCGCGTTCGCTCGAGTGGATTGTCCGGTAACAAATATGGCGACTCTACTGGGGAGTAGTGTTTGTTTTGTTTAGTGGTCATTAATCTGAGATTCATTTTCAATTGATTACTTGACACAAGCCTCTTTTACCATTATTTTCCATTTACTTCTTAGTAATCATTTCACTATCAGATCTTCACGTTGAACACTCTGATTTGCTTTTTCTGAGTTTATACAACTCATTTTCAAGCCTATTTTTGGTTCATTATTGAGAGATCTGGTTCATTTTTTAATCTAGACCTCGCCTGTCGCACCTGGGTAGTGGAAACAGAGCAACGCTATGTCATTCTGAGCTTCTATTCTTCACATGTTAGTAACCCATCGCATCCTTTACATTGGTATACTGCAACATCGTCGCACATCCCATGAAGGAAAACTGCGACGTCACACTGTGTGTGAGGATAGAGTGCGCCGATCTATCAAAACTTGGAATACTGGAATCCCTTCCCTCAACTAATAGTTTGAACCTTGGTCTGATGTATGAACTCCCTCTGTGCGGGAAGATCCAGCCAAAGACCCTATTTTTTATTTGTGTTGAGAGTTTGGTTTCATTTGGATTGACTTTGGGTTCCATCTTGGACAAGATTGAAATCGGTAGTGGTAAACACTATTGTCTCCTCCACCTTCATCCATTCACTCTTGCATTCCCTTCCTTCCATTCCTAATCTGATCATTGCATCGGATCAACCTCCAGACCTCATTTACATTTGTTTTGAGCTTTGCTTGCTTAGTTTGCTTGTTGCCGCTTGATTTTGAGATAAGTGTGTTTTTCACCTTGGTTGAGTGCTCGTCTTTTCTTGAGTTTTCTGAAGCTATGAGTGCTGCAAGTAGTGTTTTCTTTTTAGACATTTAGATTTGAGAACAAAGTTGTTATCAATTTTATTATTTGATGCATCCATCGGAGAGTTTAAAAGTGCTTCTTTCCCATTGTTTCTCAAAAAATTATTGAAGAAAGATTGTTGTGCATTGGAAAATTCTCGTTTATGTTTTGAAAAGTTGAATGAATGTATGATCTATTGTGGTTTTCTTGAATTATGAATCACTCATCTTCTTGAAAGGATGAAAGCACGCTTCGATTTTTTGCAAAACTAGTTCCATGCGAAGGAAAGATAGATGCATTTTTTTCTTGTTCTTAGATCATTGAAATTGAAAAGCTTGTATTTCTCATTTCAGAATCCTCTCTTTTCATCATTTAGTGTCATTTTACTTTGAAAAGAAGAAGAAAAGAAAAAAGTTGTTTTGATTTGGTTTAGTTGTGTTGTGTACTTTTATGTTTCGTTGAAAAGGAAAAGAATACATTCATTGTCAGATTTGTTTGCATTGGGAATTGTGTTGCACTGAGTTTGTTTTGGCAATACCATTGGAAAAAAAAAACTTTCTCCTTCCCATAGCTAGAATTCATTGAAAGAAAATAATATTTCGTGCATGTAGCTAGGGATTGCATTATGCTTTTGATTATGTACTCACCTCATGCATTCACCTAACCGTCCAAGATAAAATTAACGATAGAACTAGGTAAAATTTTTAGCAACTTGTGTGTAAGTTAGAGACGTGTTCCGTCGTCGTTAAGCATGGCAGTTGTCGTTATTTTCCAGCACTGTAGTCCGGGGGTATTATAGTCTTCCACGTACATCGGTATATCGATCTCCTTCATGTACCCACCAAGCACCTTAATCCGTACTTGGTGTATATCGAAAGGTGTATCAAGTACTCGACACATATATCGGAAGGTCTCGTGCCAATGGTTGTGCATTAGACAACACCACTACGGATTTGAGCTCCCACGTACCTTGCATATATCGGGAGACACCATTAGGATTCCTAAAACCAACCGAGTTAACCATTCGGTCGTCTTGGCAAGGAAATACACCGAGAATAGCACTCGGGGATATTAGCATGCACGACCTATCCAGTTAATCGAATATGCAGGCAAGGGTACGATCCCAATACTCCTTGTCGCATCATATTGTTGGACCCTGCAGTATATCGCGGTTTGCGATGCCTTGATAATCCCGTGAGGTTCCAGACTTTTGAATCCACTCTGTCACATAAGTTTGCTTGTTTCCTTAGTTTGAGTAAGTTTTTCTAGACTACTTTTCTCTTAGCATACCTTTAGGAGAAACGTTGTTTCGGCCTTCCTAGCTGATTTTCTTGATACTCTGGCGGATTTTCCCTGGAGAAGATCCCGTAGGATCTTGAACTTATCACCCGAATATCCCCTTAGTCCAGAGGTTATTTCGAGGGTAAGAATGGATCATCGTAACGCGGTCGTAGTTACTGAAGTGGAGAACCCCACTTTGAATGTTGGTGGACTTTTGTTTCCACTATATTCACCTGCCTCTCATCCCCCGCAGGATGAAGGAGCACAAAACCCCACTTCACAGGGCCTTTCTCCCGTCATCTTGGGAGAACCTGGATCATTGGAATGGATAAACCAACCCCAGGATGTCACGTCCCCTCCCATTCTACTAGCTAGATGGAGAGGATCGTGAGGTTAAACCGGGCATCTAGCCCCATAAATTTTAAACCACTAAGCATTCACATAATACAAAAGAGATATAAGGATGCGCAATTATTTGTTTATACACAGCAGAGGAAATTTCAACTACTCATTTACCATACATTCAAGATATTCATCAATTAAGCAATTGAAAGATAGCACAAGAGAATACTTATCTTAAACCAAGTAGTTCCCGGGAAACCAGCTACGCTTCTGCAACGTTCCACCCAACCGTAGGCCAGTGTGCTCCTCAATCTCTCAGCACCACTGCCACCCCCGAGCTGGGCATGATCTCCACAAGGAAAAGGGGAAAACAGGCTCTCACATAGCCAAAGGTATATCAAACTCAGCCAAGCCAATCAGCAATTGGATTTCTCAGGCTGTTAAGAGATGGGTGCATGCATCATCAAAAGCATAAGTGTTGGGCATGAGAAAAACGCCTATACGGTGAAGTTCCCAAGTGGGTTTCTACCAGTTCCAGAAAAATGTGGGTGGACTCAAAACGAATTGGCCACTAGGAAAAATCAACTAGGCGAGCAACCCATTTCAGAAAAACGCCCCAAGGGCAAAAACAACCTCTCCCTCAGTCCAAAATCGCATCCCTCCTTCCCCAGCTGCTCCAAAATACCAAAACGAGTTTCTGGGCATGGAAAAACGCAGGGTTATGGCCAAAAAACGTGAGGATAAACTTCAGGGAGCTCAAACTGCGTGAGAGGAAGAATGGCCATGGGTGAAGAATGGCTTTTGGGCCAATTTTGTGGGGGTTTTCTTGCCCAACAAGCAAAAACACGATTTCCCAAGTTGAGGGCTTGCCCATGCATGAAAATTGACAGCCATACCTCTCCCATCCCAAGGCATTTATTGTCTCAACCAATTCTTGGAAGAATTAAATGATTGGGTGCATGAGACCAAATGGGTAGTTGAGAGTTCATGGGATTTCTCATTGACACATGGATCAAAACCATTGGCTCAAGGGTACGGTTATTTTCCCTCCCTCTTCCTTGTAAAGATCATGCCCCATCTCTTTGTTGCATTGCGTTGCTGGTTATGGGTTTTTATTGAAATGGCATATTTACATGATGTCTGATTTTACATTGTGCACAGCTAGCACAAGAACCATATGCATCTATTCTAATTGCCGATACATAAAACGACAAATCAATGACGGGGCCTTGGCCTTGAGCTCCTCACCATGATTAAGTTACAATATTTACATCATTTACGATCTAATGCAAAGGGGGTCAAAAATGGGGACGTGACACAGGACGACCCTACAGTAGTTGTTGGTCCTTCAACAGCTTACTCGACATCTTCTATGGACCACCCAGTGGCTCATTTTGCCATCTCATCCTCACCCAGTGAGACTACTCTGGAAGACACTTTAGCCTACTTTCATGACCAATTGGCTCACTTTCATTCCATGGTTGAAGATTGTCGGAAGTCAAGTCTCCAATGACTGGTTCAGGACCCATCTTTACCCCCTTACCAACCCATCCCAGTTCGTACAATATCTTTCGGATCACCTGAAGCACCCCACCAAGTGACCACTAACAAGACTGGTCAACCCTCGCAAGAGTCCAGTCCTGCACCTCAAATGAACCAACCAGTGGAAGGACAACAGTCCCACACACCCATCACTACCACAGTTACTTTACCAGTTCCTCCCCCACCTCAAAATTCGAGGGGAGGATATTCTGATCCCCTAGGTTAACTTATTGGTAATGTTATTACTACGGTAGCTAGCCAACAACCTACGTTGGTTAAACCTTTGACTAGTGGTAAACTTGTTGTGGCTGGGGGGTAACCCTATTTCCTAACCAGAACATGGGTGGAAGAAACCCCAATGGGCCTCCCGTTGGACCATCCCAACCTGCCAGACCGTCCACCACGGGATTATCTCATGTTGGAGGGCCGTCAAATGTAACTCAACCATCATGGAGTTAAGCGTATCCAGGCTCTGTTAACCCTGTGCCGAGCCAACCTAATCCCGGAAACACGCCATATGGGATAAATTATCCAGGGAATCCATACACTCTATTGGGGAAACAACCTATGTTGCAACACGGACCCCAACCGATTATCCCTCAAGTACAACCACCCCCGATCATCCCTCCCCCACCTCCTACTGGAGGTGGCAGGCCCCCACCTAACATTGGTGGAGGACCACCTCAATTTACCTACAACATCCCTCACCCCTCCAGCGGTGGCGGGAATGGTCCACCACCCCCTCCCAACGGAGGTGGTGGGGGACCACCCTATCATGGTGGAGGAGGACATTTCCCTTCAGCTGGCGGAGGTATTCCACCACCCCCTACAGGCGGAGGCGATGGAGGACCTAATTGCTATGGTGGTGGCAGTGGTGTAAGAGACCCCCATCCTTCTTGAAGCGGATGCGATGAGGGGCCCCATCCTTCTGGTAGTGGAAGTGGTCCACCACCTCCTCTAGGAGGAGGCAGTGGTGGGCCACCTTTTTATGGTTATGGACCCCCACCTCCTCTCGGTGGTGGCGACGGACCTCTGCCCCATCCCGGTGGTGGAGGTGGACCCCCACCTTATTGGAATGGACCACCTTATGGTGGTGGACCTCCTTAAGGTCCGAGCAGCACACCCCCCTATGGTCAGTTTCATATTGGTACACCTTACAGTTAGTTTAGTCCTGACACGCCTTATCCGTATTATCAATATGTGCAACCTAACCCACAGCTTCCCTTTCTGGCTACTCTGGACTTACTTGACCTATCTTGGTTAACCAATGATCCTATTTATCATGGATCTAACTGGCCACCCATTTCGGTGAAACTTTTTTTTCATATCCCCAAGTTTGACGGTAAGCCGAGTGAAGACCCCAAGAACCATGTGATGACATACCACTTATGGTGTTCATCTAATTCCTTAATGGACAATTCAATTCATCTTAGATTGTTTCAAAGGACCCTCACCGGTTCGGCTTCCAAGTGGTACATCGAGTTGGAACCCCACTCTTTTGTTGATTTTGGCTCTCTTGCTATGAACTTTTTGATGCATTTCCAACTGCTTATACAGTATGAGACTAGTACCGAGCTTTTAACCTCGCTCCGTCAAAATACCGCCACTCACATTTCAGTTCATATCCATGAGTGGCGAAGGAGACGATGTCTCATTAAAGCTCCTATTCCAGATCAGCTCCTAGTAGGATGGTTTACAAAATTGCTCATTCCCACCATAGCAAAAGATGTTTCCATGAGAGGTGCTATCACCGAAGAACAAGCCATCGCGATTGCCCATCTACTAGACCTAGTCTACACTCAATATGGCACTTTGTTTAATATTTTTCCTGACGCACCCCGTGACATTAACGATCCTACGAAACCACATAAGGGACTCCAAGCTGATGGAATCATCGGATCCCTTAACACCCAGCCTGCTGCTAGCACTGTTGGATCATCCAACCCAACTCAAGCTGGACACAACACCACCACGTCAACCACTCCTGCTGTAACCGAAGAGGTGAATTCTGTTCAATCCTCTTCATCTCAAACGTTTAACGGCAAAAAGAAGAACAAGGGGAAACCCAAAAATTCTTCTGCCCAGCAGGAACCAAAGAGCACTCCTAACGATACCAAGCAGAAAAGGAAACTGAAGTATCCTTGCTTACTGTGTGGAGAAGACCATTTCTCCAAAGAGTGTTCCCATAGAGACGAAGTGAAAAATTTTCTTAGCGTTAAACCGACTCCCGCAGTCCTCAACAATCCGTTTCCTACTCAAAACCAGTAAATGATTGCTCAACCCCCCAGCCCAGGGGGAACCATCCAATACCGCACATATTCTCATGTTGCGTAATGAGACGATCAATTTGAATACTCGCTCGTGATCTTACGAATCGGTCCCTTCGAAGGAACTCGACGGAAGTAATACTGAAAAAGATTCTGACTCCTTAACTGATGTCACTGTACCATCGACTTCTCTCACCATTGAGAACCCTCCTTAGACTCGATATTGTGACCGCCCAAGAGTATGATTCGAAAATCTATTTTCAATACTAATGCTCAAGCGGCACAGAATTACAATATTGTAGAGGACTTGGAACAAGCTCCTTGCACCATGTCTACCCTGGAAGTTTTGCAGCATTGTCCCAATCAACGCATAACTCTCCTTGTAACCATCGGTACAGTAGACCTGAATTCCTCGAACACAATCATGTTCCGACTTGACAACTTTAAGTCGATGTTCTCACACCAACTCGCATTCCAAGTTTCTGCAAACATTGCTCGGAAGATTGTCCATCGAACCCTTTTGGACGAAGGAGCCTCCACTTCTGTCATGTCCATCGCCTATTGGAGAGCCATTGGCTCCCCCGAATTGAATCGTTCTCCTACCACATTGAAAGCATTCAACGGGTGTGGATTTCAACCTCATGGGCTCTTAAAAGCTCTTGCAGTTGAGTTGGGCGAAAAGACCGTAACCATTAATGTGGAAGTGGTCTCAGCCCCGTTAGATTATAATCTCTTGCTTGGTTGCAATTGGTTTTACACCATGCAGGCGGTAGCCTCTTCAATCTTTCGTATAGTACAATCCCCCCACCAAGGACAAATTGTTACTATTGACCAATTATATTTTTGTACACCGGACTCCACTACTCATCCTGGTGACCATGTTCCTTCCATTGGACAGATGTCAAAATAGTATGAGAGTGTAGGGGTTGGCCTTTTGAAAGATTCATCTCTCATGGGCGTTTTTCCAGCTGCGGACCCCCCTAATCATGTTTCTATGGTGAACATGATCTCCATAGAGATTTTATCTCACTCAAACGATGCTTTTCTTGTACCGGATGAAGCCACAACACACCTGCTTGGAGACATAATGCCTCTTTCACCCGCTGAATGCATTTACAAGGCTATCCAATCAGCACCGGAGGACCATTTCACTATGGCCTCCCCCTCTTGTTATCTACGACGGACGTCCTCTATACCTAATTCCTTACTTCGAACTTTTCATTCAGACAAGTCCATCATGGAAGTAATGAATTTTTACGACAGTCTGTGGGATGATCTCCACCATAGGTCATCTTTTCTTTCTCCTTTCGAGTACATAGAGAACAACATCCATACCCTCTTTTCGCTAGATATCTACCCATCCCCTTGTTCCCCCATTCTTACACGTCTTATGGACACGGAGAAAAACTTGGAAAACATTGAGCCAACTACCTCGGTAGACATCTCGGTGAAACCAGGTATAGTGGAACACATTCGTATAGGCTAGAAGTGTTCCCCTGAAGAAATCACTATTAGCATGGCCTTGTTCAAGCAATTTTGAGACGTATTTGCTTGGTCCTATGAGGATATGCCTGGGATAGACCCCGCAATTGCTTCTCACGAAATAAAAACCTATCCCGTCATCAAACCTGTATGACAAAAGTTGCGAGCGGTACACCCCCAGAAGACTGTGGCAATAAAGGAAGAAATTGAAAAGCTCTTAAAGGATGGTTTTATTTATCCTGTCCCATTGACAGATTGGGTCTCAAACGTCGTTCCTGTGAACAAAAAGAAGGGCACCATTCACGTCTGTGTCGATTATCAAGACCTTAATCGGGCTTGTCCAAAAGACAACTACTCAACCCCCTTCATCGACCATTCCATCGACAACTGTGCCGGAAGCGTCGTCTTCTCATTCATGGATGGCTTTTCTGGTTACAACCAAATTGAGATCAACCCAGTCGACCAACATAATACGGCTTTCATCTACCCATGGGGTACGTTTCCATACCACAAACTCCCATTTGGCCTTAAAAATGTTGGCGCCACGTTTCAATGGGTTGTGTCATATGCCTTCTATGATATTAAGGACTTTGTGGAATCCTACATGGACGATCACCCTGCTCATTCAAATCAACGCGAGTTCCACATTGATAATCTGATGGTCATTTTCCTCAGATGCAGATGGTACAATATCTTTCTGAATCCTCATAAGTGTATCTTTTGCGTTGATTCCGGACACCTATTAGGATTTATTGTTTTGAAGGATGGGATCCGCATTGATCCCTTAAAGGTGGAGGCCATCATCAACCTACCACCCCCAACTGATGTGATGTAACTTCAAAGTCTCTAAGGAAAGGCGACTTATTTACGACGTTTTGTTTGCAATTTCGCGGAGAAGACTCAGGGGTATATGAGACTGCTCAAGAAGGACGTCCCGTTCATTTGGGACAACCAAGCTAAAAAATCCTTCGACAGTATCAAATAGGCCATCACGCATACCCTCGTGCTCCAACCGCCTAATTATTATTGAGATTACATCTTATATCTCGCCACTTCTGCTACCACTATCGCCATGGTTTTGGTACAGGAGGATCAAAACGCCCAGGAACATGTAATATACTATGCAAGTAAGTGTCTAGCTGATGCTGAAACTAGATATTCACATGTCGAAAAACTCGCATTCGCGGTGGTCATCGCCATCCAGAAGTTTCGGCACCACATCTTTCTCCGCACCACCACTATCATTGCCAACTCGAACCCCATGTACCACGTACTAACACGTCAGGTGCTTGGGGGAAAGTATTCATGTTGGATCGTGATACTGCAAGAATTTGTTCTTCTTTTCGAGAAAGCCAAGTCTAAGAAGTCTCTGGTGTTTGTCGAGCTCATTGTGACCTTCCCCGTCCCGATGCAGAAGTTGAGGAAAATGACTCCTTTCTGGATGAATCATTGTTTCTCATCGGTACAACTGATTTGTGGTATGGAGATATCTTGTTGTATCTTCAAACCCAACGCTTCAATCCTCAATTTTCTCGCGACAACCGTCATAAGATTCGTCACCATGTAAAGTATTATTTAATCATCAATGATACTTTATATCGCCGTGGCGTCGATTCACTTCTTCGATATTGTCTCACTCATGACGAGGCTAAACGTGTTCTGAATGTATTTCACGCTAGGGAATGTGGCGGTCACCTCTCTAGGATGGATACAGCCCATAAGATTTTGTGCGCAGGATATTTCTGGCCTACTATCTTCAAAGATTGTATTGAGGCCGTAAAAAAATGTCCTCCTTGTGAACACTTCCATACGAAGAAGCACACTCATCCTGCCCCGTTACATCCAGTTATTGCCATTGGCCCATTCACAAAATGGGGCATTGATTTTATGCATTGTAATCCTACCTCGGCCGGGGGGCATAGTTACATAATTGTAGCTGTGGATTACTTCACAAAGTGGGCCGAATCTATGCCTACATACCAAAACGACAGCAAAACCACCGCACTCTTCATGTTCAATCATGTAATAGTGCGGTTTGGAGTTACTCAGGAAATTGTTACCGATCATGGTTCTCATTTTTAGAACCATATGGTGGATGAATTGAGTGATAGGTTGGGTTTTTTCCATGAAAATTCAACACCCTACTACCTGCAATCCAACGGACAGGTCGAGGCCATTAACAAGGTCTTGAAAACTATGGTCTAGAGGATGGTAGGGACACATAAGTCCAATTGGCACAACATGCTCTTTTCAGCGTTATGGGCCTACCGAACTTCCATCAAAACTACCACAGGCTTCACTCCTTTCCAATTGGTATATGGATTGGAGGTTGTTATTCCAATAGAGTGCGAAATTCCGTCTCTACAGCTCACTGTTGAACTTCTTCCTAACACTACCACTGAGGAAGAACGTCTCTTGCACTTAGAAAAACTTGACGAGTCTCGTCGAGATGCCGCTCTCGCTAATGAAGTGCACAAGAAACGCATCAAGGCCCAATATGATAAGTCAGTTCAACCTCGTATATTTAATGAGGGTGACCTGGTCCTCACTTATGACCAGAAGCACAACAAACTAGGAGTAGGGAATTTTGAGTCCATGTGGCATGGACCTTACGTTATAAAACGTGTGTTGGAAAATGACGCTTACGAGCTTGACGATTATGACGAAATCTCTTTGGGTGAACCCCGCAATGGGATCTACCTGAAGAGATATTATGCTTGATCCCTCATGCATAGACTTGCTTGTATATACTGTACATGGCATGTTTTTGTGTTTTTGTGTGGTATGATGCATTTCTTTTCAAGTGTCTTTTGATCTTGTTTCAGCTTCTTATACCATGTTCTGTCTACATGTGCAGATGGCAACATGCTATGGATTCACCGATGGCGCCAGCCAGCATACACGTAACCTTGCTTCGGCAGCTTGGGTAGTATATTCCTCAACAGGTGAGCTCATTAGCTTAGGAGGAAGTTTCCTGGGGTTTGCGACCAACAATGCCACAGAATATCAAGCAGTAATCAAAACCCTATCTAACGCCATTTCCTTGGGTATGGACCACATTGTCATCCACATGGATTCTCAATTAGTGGTTTCCCATCTTAATCAGGTCTACGCCATCCGTGATCCCACCTTACTCCGTCTCTTCAGACGAGTATGTCTCCTGGAAAGGTCATTTGAATCCGTTCAATACCTACACATTCCACGGGAGTTAAACACAGTTGTTGACTCAATGGCCAACTTCATTTTGGATTGGTACATCGCGCACACATAATACTCATAATATGTAAAATCATTCACAACATATAAATATAATGTATAAAAGAAAACATGTAAACAAGATCACATCACTAATCATTTTAAAAACACATAATGTATAAATCGTCGGTAATGTATGTATATATATATATCGCTCAAAAAGTAGTTCCAGTACAAAATCTGAAGCACGATGGCTTTCAGTGAGTCTCTACAAAAATCTGAAGCATCGTAGTTTTCAGTAGTACAAAATCTGAGGCCTCTAAGCTCTCAATACAAGTATAGTAGTGTCATCAAGCCTGATGCCTGACCTGTACACCCCTAGCTTGAACAGCCCGCTATCGCTGGGTGAGAAATCAGTCCACGGTCCGAGCCACCTTGCGGAGTAAGGCGTTGAAGCGCACAGATGCTCCTGTTACATCGTAATCTTCCACCCTGTGAGCATCAGCATTCTTTGGCCTGTGGGATCCATTTCAGTAACTCAAATCCACTTATATCCTTCAGAGATACTATTTTTCCCTATTTTTATTCCTACCCGCATGTTGCATCACTATAGCATGCGTACCCGCGAGTTGCATCACTATAGCCCACGGGTATCAAGTAAAATGGTAAAAACCGCTATTAATTACTTTTTACTCCCAAAAAGTGGTCATTGGGTGACCTTTGGCTCTCCATCTTCCCGAGTAACATCTCGATGTGTCCTTTCACCTACATTTGAGAGGACTATATATTGAGCACATATGGCTTATGGACGGGGGGAAGAAGAGAATAGCAAGATAACTCTAGTGGAATTTTTCCCTATCTTGAGTCTGCACTCATTGATCCTTGTAGTTGTGGACCATTTATGTTCACCTTCCAAACTCCTTTCTAGCTTGAGTTTGCCATTCATGGAGGATTCAAGTGGTGGAGGCACAAGTGGATTGATCTAGATCTTGGTTTAGATTGGTTGCCACCAAGAGGTCATATCACTTTGTACTTCTTCTTGTTCATTAATAGAAATGCTCATATTCTCGTCCATTCATGGTGTGAATGTTGTTTATTATACATTGGGTTACATTTGCTTATGATATTATGGACCATTGTTATTGATAATGTTAAGGTCATCTATATATTATATGTACTTGTTGGATATTGGCTGTCAAGACTAATTTGCAGATTACAAGTGCATGGATTGAAAGCTCCAATGGGGATCTACATCAAACGTTTGGATCGAGGTTGGTTACATTTCTCCATTATTTTAACATTGTCATTTATAATAGCATTGCTTTGAGAACTGAGTAGATTTCTGGTAGTCATCTATCTGTTGTGGTATTCCCAAGCCATAGTGAGTTTTCTCCAATACAGAAATGGCGACTCCATTGGGGAAAACATCCATGTTTGGGAAATTTTTTGAGCTTTAGTCCATAATTAGAGTTGTTGTTTATCGAAGCTCTGTGTCACTGATTGGCCATTAAGATACACCATAGAAAAATTGCTTTTTCTAAGCCATTGGACTCTTTATTTTCCCATTTGCCTTTCCTCACCCGCGGGCTAGCTTAGCTCAGCTCGCGTATACCCGCTTCTGTTTACACTACTACTCATGGGTACCCGCAGGTATTCCTTCGACAGTAGTGTATAACTTTGGCTTTTGTTTGTTTATGGCTATTGGTTGTTGCTGGATTGGCTTTGGTTGTTCCTGAGTCTTTGTTGGCCTCTTTCTTAACTGTTCCATGCCTTGGTTGTGACTAGAACTCTTCGTTTCTCTTGGTTGAGCCTTCTTGGTTTTTTACCAAACTTTGGATTTAGCGTCTTGGTTTTTTCCTTTTGAGCTCTTTCCTTTGGCTGAGTCTTGCTGTTTAGGATCTGCTGGGTTATCTTAGTGATCTTCTCAGCACTTCAATGACTGAATAGTAGGATTTTGCTTGCATTTTTTCATTCCATTTATATTGAAAAAATACAAAAATATGCATTTAGTTTTTTGCATTTTCCTTCTTGTTTATAAGCGAAAATACAAAAATATTTTACTTTCATGTACTGCATCTTGCATTGAGTGCTTGTTGCCTTCATTTAGGTTTTGCTTGTGCATCGAAAAGATAAAAGATTGCATCTTTATTTCGGAATTGTTGGTTGTTTTTGCATATTAGTGACATTGTTTTATTGGATAGATGAGTCTAGGATTGGATGATTTTGCATGCTATTGAGTCTACACATCACTAGTTTCATGATCATATCCCTTGAGTAACCACAGCCACTAAAATTAACACTTAATCTTAAAATTGATTAGACTTATTTTATTTATAGGGTACACCAACTAGCATAGGTTTAGAGTCCTGTAATATATCATTGTGAGTTAACAATCCAAGACTACTAGATGAAACATTAGGTGTCTAACCAGGGAGTGGAGGAATCCATGGTATAGATCGGTGTTCTCAGGAAGCTCTACTCAATCCAGAGTTAAGCACGAGGTCACGAAAGGTTGGTTGAGGAGATATCCCTCTGATATCGGCTGAACGTGGGAGATATATCCAGGATTTGTTCATATCTAGGGGTACCGGAGGTTCTTCCTCTTGTGCTTCGGGCTTAGCTACCCTACCCATACTACGGGTCCCACCTGCGACTCTCCCCCTGAGCATTGCTTATATTGCGGTGACCATAGTTTCCTTACCTAGGTATCGCATAGGGTATTTGCAGTGGTTATGTTTTTTGTGTTGAGATATTGTAACTTCAAAGAATATTATATTTGTACTTTATTATTCCGGAGATGATTCATTCCTTCGTGAAGATCTTATTGTATATCCGGAGATGTTTATTCCTCCGTCGGAATGTGGTAACTCGGGTTATTAGACTTCCCTAGTGGGGGGTTGGCCCTAAATGTGTTATGTGGGTCAAAGGATTATTAGACCACCCTAGAGGGGTCGGACCAGTCAGTTATAATGGGGTATTTAACCTAATGGTTAAATACAAGCCTACATGTACTTGTGTAAAATACATATCAGAGTAGTGTATAAATAGAGGAGGTGTGTTCCTCATTTGATACACATTCACTCACTTGAGGATAGCGCACTTGTGGAGGAGAGGTCTGCTATTGTGGAGGAGGAGATCATGTCTCAGGGTTTCATCTTTGTATATTGCTGGTCATCTATATTGAGGAAGCTTTGCTGGGTTTTCTACCCCATGAGGGTTTCCCAGGATAAATCTCTGTCTCTTGTGTTTATGCTATGCTTGTTGTTTCTTCAGTGATCCTGTATATTCTATTATTGTGAAATGGAATGTAATGCTGCTATTTTCTGTCTTAGCATATTAAATATTAACATGGTATCAGAGCTAACCTGAAGGAAGGCAAGGTATGGCACTTACGACACTTGCTTTACTTACGACTATTTGAAGGTTAGGGTTTTACATAGCAAAACCCAGTCATCGTAGCACTTTCTCTATAAATCCGTTTTGGCAAATTTTTTGGATCTGAAATTGTTACAGGATGAAGACTAAATCTCCAGGTACCTTGTGTCCAAAGGAAAACCTCTAATTCGTTTTACTTTGTGATTTATGATCTGTACAATATAGGGTTTCTGCCTCTTCCAGATCTGAGTCAAAATCAGGTGACCTTGGGAAAAAGGTCATATCTTGGGCTAGGAAGCTCCAAATGAAATTTTGTAAAACGTGACAGGTAGTACACAGTCTGTACTATCTCAGAAAACTTTTTCAGAGGCCGAAGTTGAACTAGTGACATGTGGCACTCCGTACAAGTTCGCCCTCCTGTATTATCCCATAAACAAGTCATGTTGCGACACTTGGCATAACTCTCTCTCAGAGAGTCCAATTGAGGTCAGACCTGTCAGGATGGAAAGATAACAGGCCTAGATACCTCAGGAAAGTTTTTCAGAGGCCGAAGTTCAAAAAAAAAATGACACGTGGCACGCCGTACAAGTTCACTCTTCTATTTTATCCCAAAACAGGTCACGTTGCGACATTTGACATAACTCTCTCTTAGAGAATCCAATTGAGGTCAGACCTGTCAGGATGGAAAGATAACAGGTCAGGATATATCAGAAAACGTTTTCAGACCCTGTGGATTGAAAAGTTTGGAGTTACACCAGAAACAATCAGGTACATATTTCTGTCAAAACATAATTATTTTTGAGTACCTTCATTCATGGCTTCCGGAATTTAGGGCTTTGAAGAAAGTTGGAATTTTTGTAAACGGAGACCACGGCTGAATGCTACTCATAAAAATAGAAATTTAGAGACCAAGATCAGATTTTTTGGTTGGGAAGAAGGCCGGGCTTGATCAAACCCTAGTTTGGGACTTTGATCAGAAAAGTGGAAAATTAGGGCTTCTGTAAAAATGGGAATTTTTGAAATCTGTGACCATGGTTGGAAGCTCCTCAGAAAAATAGAAGCTTAGAGCTTTGGATCAAACATTTTGATTGGGGCAGAAGAGTGGGATTCACCAAACCCCAATTCAGGGTCACGTCCAGTGAATCCGAAAGTTTCAAAGGCAAAATTGAGGAGTGAAACTTTGCAGTTTTCAAATTCTGAATATATCAGTTTGATCAGCTCATCAAGGCGCATATTTCTATCCTTTCGGAAGTTTGAAATTCAAAGTTTGAATTTTTGGGGTTTCTCTGACAAATCCATATCCAGCTCCAGGTCCAGTTCTTGCAAATCAAGTGGATAGGGTTAATCCTAGAAGAAGATGGATTGGTCACCTGCATAAGTGAAGGAGTTCCTGTTTCAGAGGGAGATGAGGCTAAGGCTTTACATAAGGAGATTACAAGCGATCTCGACAGGTATGACTCATCGAGGTATGTTTTGAGATTTGTTCATGATTAAGTTTATGGTATGTTTGTCTTCATGTCATTACGGTTAGTACAATCTTGATTTTAGATTTGTTGTATCACCTTAACAAAATTATGAATGCATGATAGAAGATATTCATTGGTTAGGGTGTTGACACTTATGATTGTACTAATGCATTATGATGTTGTGTGAGGTTGATGTTGTCTGCTAACAAGAGACAGGTACATCACAAAAGACAAATCAGGCTCCATGACCATGAAAACATGAAGACAAAGACTCATCCATAATCTTTGTTCTACTTACGAGGTATGTATGACTTTGTTATATTATGCTTAACCTATGATACATGCAGGTTCTAGCTCAGGATCTCTAAATCATTGAAGAGATTGTTTAGGTATGTTGTATATAACCAAGTAGGTATACTAATCCAGGTATGTTTCCCATGAATCTTACCTTGTGTTAGGATCCCTTATATAAGTATACTTGGAATGATTGGTTATGCTTATTCATAAAGTTAGTAATCAAGGGATTATGCATATTATATCTTTTATCTTGATTGATGATATGCATGAGTAAAAGAAGACTTCCCTGAAATATTGAATACTAATGTTTATTTACTATAATCATGACTATACATTTTCAAGATTATTTAGTACTATAATGTTTTGATAGAATTTAGAATACACTAATGAGTGTATGTTTGTGTATGAGATCATGAGGATGACTCTTGAGCATGCACAGTGGTACATAATGAATAGAAGTTCAAAAGACATACAGAATATCAAGCGGGAGGCAGCCACACAAGCATAAAAGATAAGTATTTGAGTTGTTATTTGAAATAGTAATGATATTGCCTGTAATAGGTTGTATGCATATTTGTATTCCTAGAATATATAATGCTGAGTGTAAACATTCATAGAGCATTGAACAGTATACAACTAATGTGCATATGTTTGGTAAGTTGGACAAACATTCCATTGTTGCTTGTCTAGAATGAAACCTCTTTGCTGACATGCCGAGAGCTGTGCACACTCTCGATAGGATGTTCTGGTAGAGATGGAAGGCATCTAGATAGCCACTATATGCATACAGGATATGGGAAAGTGTTGTGCCAAAGTATTGGTCAAATTAGTTGCATAACTATATAAATGATATCTGTATGCATAATAGGTTACCATGTCAATATGATTTGATGATTATGAAGTATTACTAATCCTGTACTTAATTTTGATTTGTAGGAAAGATCATGATGAATGATGAACACTGAACAAGCAATGGATCTTCAACAAGAAGATTTACAAATCAAACAAAATATAGAAGGCTCATGGCTGGAAGATTCTCTTAGAAAGAGGAAGAGAATCATGATGAGATGTTTGCTCCAAGTGGCTAAAATAAGACCATTCTCTTAATGGTGTAATTAAAGAAGAAGTGTGAATCAGGTTCTATATGGTTCCCAGGATTGATAATCAGTTGATGAGCTTAATGATCACCATGGGTGATGTGGATCTCAACCTTTGCTACAAGGTTGAATATGGCTTCTATACACATATGACATGGATGCAAGAAGGAACTCACCACAGAGTTCGAATGATGTTGAGGCTCATATCAGTAGACCCATCTGATGAGAGATGGCACAGATAGATGACTGTAGAAATGAAATTGAAAGATCTCAGATTGATGCATTACTTTCTAGGTGTAAAAGTATGGAAAGTCTCAGAAGGAATCTCTCTCAACCAGAGAAAGTATGCTGAGAAATCTTGAGAAGACTTGATATGTTGGAATGGCCACTCTTATGGATTCCAACTTGAAGCTGTTAGGAGATGACTCATCAGAGTTAGTGGATATAACTCTGTACAGTCAAATTATTGGGTCATTGATGTATCTAACATATACTAGGTTAGATATATGCTTTGTTGTGAACACCTTGAGTCAGTATCTAGTGGAAACTAGATGTGTTCACCCGATAGTTGCAAAGCATGTGATGAGGTACATAAAGGATACGATAGACTTTGATCTATGCTATCTTGGAGATCATGACTTTAGATGGCTAATCAGATGCTGGTTGGGAAGAAAGTGTATCAGACAGGAAGAACACATCAAGAGGATGTTATTGTCTGGGATCAACCATGATCTCTTGGTTTAGCTGGAAGCAGTCTAGTGTGGCTCTCAGCACAAGCAGAATATATGGCTGCTTGCTCTGCTAGTTGTGAAGAAGCTTGGCTTCAGGATTGGTTTGAATTAGAGATAGAACCAACTGTGATCCTATGTGACAAATAGAGTTGTATGAAGATGACAAAGAATCTAGTGTTCCATGATAAGTCAAAGAACATAGGGATCTAATAAGATATGATGCAGAAGGAACTAAAGTTTGAATTTGTAACAGGTTACCGATGTACTAACCAAATCTCTACCTCAAGTGAAGAAGTTACCAACATACTAACCAAACCTCTGTCTCGAGTGAAATTTGAATACTTCCGAGACAAGCTTGGTGTAGCTCAAAAGGACCCTCCTCGAAAGGGGGAGTAGTATAGTCACTGATGATGAGATTGTCTCATCGAACAACAAGGTCGATGATGAGGTAACCTATTCTCTACACCTAGATACTTAGAAATATTTATATTTAGGACTCTTATGCTTAGAATACTTTGTTTTACATGCTTTTGATGATAGATGTATTGGTGAGAATACATGTTTTTGATGATAAGATGTATTGGTAAGAATACATACTTTTAATGACACATGTATGTATTAATGTACTCGTATGGTTGAGGATACTTGTACTTGTATTGATGAGAATACATGTGGGGATTGTATCATCCTTGAACACTTGTTCTAAAGAGAGCCGTAGACGTGAGGTCTCCGAGAATGAAGTCCTTAGTGGATAGTTGAGGGGATTGGATCATCCCTGGACTTTCAGTCCTAAAGAGAGCCGTAGACGTGAGGTCTCCGAGAATGAAGTCCTTAGTGGACAGTTGAGGGGATTGGATCATCCCTGGACTTTCAGTCCTAAAGAGAGCCGTAGACGTGAGGTCTCCGAGAATGAAGTCCTTAGTGGACAGTTGAGGGGATTGAATCATCCCTGGACTTTCAGTCCTAAAGAGAGCCGTAGACGTGAGGTCTCCGAGAATGAAGTCCTTAGTGGACAGTTGAGGGGATTGGATCATCCCTGGACTTTCAGTCCTAAAGAGAGTCGTAGACGTGAGGTCTCCGAGAATGAATTCCTTAGAGGACAGTTGAGGGGATTGGATCATCCCTGGACTTTCAGTCCTAAAGAGAGCCGTAGACGTGAGGTCTCCGAGAATAAAGTGATGGGGATTGCATCATCCCGGAACTACTAGTTCAAAATGTACGTGATGGGGATTGCATCATCCCGGAACTACTAGTTCAAAATGTACGTGATGGGGATTGCATCATCCCGGAACTACTAGTTCAAAATGTACGTGATGGGGATTGCATCATCCCGGAACTACTAGTTCAAAATGTACGTGATAGGGATTGCATCATCCCGGAACTACTAGTTCAAAATGTACGTGATGGGGATTGCATCATCCCGGAACTACTAGTTCAAAATGTACGTGATAGGGATTGCATCATCCCGGAACTACTAGTTCAAAATGTACGTGATGGGGATTGCATCATCCCGGAACTACTAGTTCAAAATGTACGTGATAGGGATTGCATCATCCCGGAACTACTAGTTCAAAATGTACGTGATAGGGATTGCATCATCCCGGAACTACTAGTTCAAAATGTACGTGATAGGGATTGCATCATCCCGGAACTACTAGTTCAAAATGTATGTGATGGGGATTGCATCATCCCGGAACTACTAGTTCAAAATGTACGTGATAGGGATTGCATCATCCCGGAACTACTAGTTCAAAATGTACGTGATGGGGATTGCATCATCCCAGAACTACTAGTTCAAAATGTACGTGATGGGGATTGTATCATCCCCGGACTTCGGTCCCTGAATTGATCCGTAGACGTATGGTCTCCAAGAAAGTGTTTTTTGATGTGGTTACTTGTATCGGTAGGATACTTGTATTGATGATGTGGTTACTTGTATCGGTAGGATACTTGTATTGATGATGTGGTTACTTGTATCGGTAGGATACTTGTATTGATGATGTGGTTACTTGTATCGGTAGGATACTTGTATTGATGATGTGGCTACTTGAGTCGGTAGGATACTCATATTGTTGATATGGTCACTTGTATTGGCATGAATACTTGTACTGCTGATGATCATGTGATGACGATGTTGCTGATTGTGTGATGACGATGTTGCTGATCGTGTGATAACGATGCTGCTGCTGATCGTGTGATGACGATGTTGTTGATCGTGTGATGACAATGCTGATGATCGTGTGATGATGATGTTGTTGATTGTGTGATGACGATGCTAATGATCATGTGATGACGATGCTGTTGATCGTGTGATGACGATGTTGCTGATCGTGTGATAACGATGCTGCTGCTAATCGTGTGATGACGATGCTGTTGATCGTGTGATGATGATGCTGATGATCGTGTGATGACGATGCTGTTGATCGTGTGATGACGATGCTGATGATCATGCTGATGATCGTGTGATGACGATGTTGTTGATCATGTGATGACGATGCTGATGATCATGCTGATGATCGTGTGATGACGATGTTGATGATCATGTGACGACGATGTTGATGATCGTGAGATGACGATGCTGATGATCGTGTGATGACAATGCTGATGATCGTGTGATGACGATGATGATGATCGTGAGATGATGATGCTGATGATCGTGTATAGTGAGGATCCAGATGATGATATTGTTGTAGCTGTTCAAGTGCTACAGAAGATAAAGACTCAATACTGAAGATGTCGATGTTCCAGTATTGAAGATGTTCCAGTAACTGCTTGAGTTACTAATGATGTTGAGAAAGCTTCCAATGATTTATAGATGTATCATGTATGATGTTGATGACTCCTTGCTCGGGCACATGCTGTTATAATATCCTTCTCGTTAAGGGGGAGTGTTGAGATATTGTAACTTCAAAGAATATTATATTTGTACTTTATTATTCCGGAGATGATTCATTCCTCCGTGAAGATCTTATTGTATATCCGGAGATGTTTATTCCTCCGTCGGAATGTGGTAACTCGGGTTATTAGACTTCCCTAGTGGGGGGTCGGCCCTAAATGTGTTATGTGGGTCAAAGGGTTATTAGACCACCCTAGAGGGGTCGGCCCAGTCAGTTATAATGGGGTATTTAACCTAATGGTTAAATACGAGCCTACATGTACTTGTGTAAAATACATATCAGAGTAGTGTATAAATAGAGGAGGTGTGTTCCTCATTTGATACACATTCACTCACTTGAGGATAGCGCACTTGTGGAGGAGAGGTCTACTATTGTGGAGGAGGAGATCATGTCTCAGGGTTTCATCTTTGTATATTGCTGGTCATCTATATTAAGGAAGCTTTGCTGGGTTTTCTACCCCATGAGGGTTTCCCACGATAAATCTATGTCTCTTGTGTTTATGCTGTGCTTGTTGTTTCTTCGGTGATCCTATATATGCTATTATTGTGAAATGGAATGTAATGCTACTATTTTCTGTCTTAGCATATTAAATCTTAACAGTTTGTGTCCTGAGTCAGATAGGGATTGGACAACATAGTTGTGTTTGTGCAGTGGACTTGACCCTGTACACGCAGTGAAGCCTGGGTGTCTCTATAACTGATTCTTTTATCTCCGGCTATAGTTTGGAAGTCTCATGCCTCTCCTAGGCAAGACATACCGGCTCTAGTGTCAGGAGCTCATTTAGCCATTCTGTTTGTCTGCTCTTGGCTGTAGTTTCTCTAGGTGTGTGCTTTTTATTTACTGTTTCTTATCGATAGTTGGCCTTTAGGGGACGTTTTGATTACATATTCTCTCCGGAGATATCATGGCACGGAGCCCTACTCTCCGTCAGTCCTGTCGTTTGACTGGAATAAAGCCACTCGAGCTTTCACACCATCTTACAAGAGGACGCCGGAAGGCTCCCTTTGAGTCTTCGGATTCATACGAGACTTACATCCAAGCCATCATGGCTGCACATCTTGATACTGAGGAAAAACCTTCGACTCCTTCGGGTAGAGTTGACCATACTTTCAATCCCCATACTCCCCGTGAGGAGTGGGGAGGTGATCCACCTGAGACTCAAACTGGTTCTATTTGGCCTAATCCACTTGATCGAGATCCATTTGATCCTTCGAATCCGGATAATTATTTTTATGGAATGCCTGACTTACCCGAGGACGAAGAATAGGACGAGCCTTTCATTCCTTCGTTTCCACGCAGTTATAGATACGGGATGCCTGAGTCACATAATGACACTGGCCCTATGATCAACCCCACCACACTCTCTTTTGGTATGCCTATTCATAGTACTGTCAAACCTTCCACTACGGTTGGTAGTCACGCTGGCACCAGTCATGGTGTTAGCCATACTATACCCACTAGGGGCACTACCCTCGCTGGGGGCACTACATTTTCCACACACACACATAGTATGGGGACTGGTCATGTTCCTCCTAATAATGCTAATATTGGAAGGCGACCACCTCCTAGGATTTCACAACCTAATCGGAAAGTTGTTTGGAACACGACTCGCCATCCACCACCTAATACACGTGCCGCTACTCGTCAACCCAGGACTACTTTTACGGATGTTAATGCTCCTCCCAACCACGGGGGTGGACATATACCACATACTTTTGCATCCACTGCCGCCACTAGTAATGCTAATGTAGGGGGTGGGAATATTTCCTATCCACATGGACATCATGCCACCATCCCTGCTACTAGTCACACCAATGTTGGAGTTGGGAATACTTCTCATGCTTATGGTCATCACACGGCTGCTCAAGCTAATCCTAATGATGGGGGTGGGAACATACCCTACCATTACGGTCATTAAAACATGGTTCCTGCTATGAATAGTACATACATGCCCCATACTCATGGTGGAAACCCTTACTACAACACAGTCGGTGCTGGCCACCAGTATCACCCACCACCCCAATATGGTGCCCAAAATGCACATATACCTGCTTACTCTCAAATGGGTTAGGCAGGAGGAGGTTATCAATATTATGGCCATGGGAAAGCTTATGGACCGTTAGGTCCTCATTATCAGCAGTTTAATCCTCATTGTCAAGCTTTTGGTCCATCTTATAACACAATTCCGTTTAACCAACCTTTTATGGGGGCTTATAATAAGGCTTTCCAGCCTCAGCTCCCATTCCTTGCACGCTTGAATCTCCTGGATCTTTTGAAGCTCATGAATGATCCAGTGTGTCATGACCCTACTTGGCCCCCGGTCCCTACCAAGCTCCCTTCGGACATCACGACGTTTCACCTTTGGTGCTCCTCCAGCTCTTTGAATCATGATTCCATTAGATTATGACTATTTCAATGCACCCTCATGGGGGCAGCCGCGAAGTGGTATGTGGAGTTTCCTGGAAACACCTATAGGGGATTCAACGAGATTGCTTTGTTTTTCTTAGACCATTTCAAGTTAATGGTTCGTTATGATACTGGTACTGAGTTGTTGTCCACCTTCCGTCATAATAAGGCCACACATATTTCTCACCACGTTTAAGAGTGGCATCGGTGGAAGAGATTAGTGAAAGCCAACATTCCTCCAGAGTTCCTATTGGAATGGTTCCTTAAGTCTCTACTTCCATACATTGCTAAGGATGTTTCGATGTCTGGCATTGTGACTGAGGAACAAGCTATCTTGAAAGTCCAGCAGTTAGATCTACTTTACTCGCAATTTGGCATTTTGTATGACATTATTCCTGATGCACCGAGAACAAGACATGAGCCCACGTCAGTTCCTCGACCACATGTTGATGGCATCACGGGGTTCGCATGCACTCGCCCTGTAGACTTGTTAGCTAATCAAATGCAAAAAAATTCGCTAAAACAGTCTGCTTCCGGACAGGTTCACACCTTGTCCACTTCCACTCCGTCGTTTGATGTACACAATGTGCAATCAACGAAACCGTCGGGTAACCAGCAACCTAGTGGTAAGAAAAAGGGGAGAAATAATATTAGGGGTGGAAACAATGGAAGTAATAACAATAGCAATTGTAATACTCCTCGTAAAGAGAATTCCAACCCTTCTCGGGAAGGCGGTAATGCTAGCAAGGATTGTAAACCTAGGCATAAGGTGAAATTACCTTGCAAGATTTGTGGGGAAGATCATCTTACTCACTTATGTCCTCGAATTGAAAAAGCATCGAAGCATTTGGCACAAAGCCTAGATATGTTGAAGGATCCCCTTCCTCATCACCAAAACATGGTTTCGCATGCTCCCACCACTGGTTATGGTACTAATGAAACGGCATCGTATTCTTCCAATACTAGTGGTTATGGATGTGTGAATATGGTTCAGTTAGAGGTTTGTGTTGCTACTTGTCAGCGCGATTATGGTGCACCACAACCCAATTTGGGGAATGAGACTCCCCCCCCCTCCTGACAATTCCTTGCATATCGAGAAGCCCTCCATTATGCCACGGATATCGAAACGTGTTCTCAAGCACTCCACTCATATTCCAAATGCTCGAGCCACCTAGAACTATTTTTATCGTAGAAGATTTGGGCCAAACTCCGTGTGGCATGTTGGCTCTTGAGGTCTTGCAATCCTATCCCTCTCAGAAGCATGCTTTTTTGAGTGCGTTAGGATTTCAGGATGGGGGAAATCCTAGTGTTATCAAGTTCAATACTACTGATGTCCAGCCTCACTACTCTGTTGAAAGGAAATAGGTTATAGGTCTTGAGAACATACCGCTGGGGAAGAAGGTTAAGTTCCCTTGTAAAATTTGCAAGAAAGACCACCTTACTCACCAATGCCCTCTGCTTGAAGAAGCCCAGAAGCTATTACAAGAAAATAAGCCTGTCGTACTGAAAGATCCATTCCCTAAGGGGTAGAGCTCAGCTTCTGGCACCTCCAACACTGGGGGCACTACACATTCTACAGTTGATCAAACTTTTATTAACATGGTTAATTCGGATGCACTCTTACAAACGAGAGCCTGGAATGATACCCTAGACGCACAGAAAAAAGGATCAAGAGATTCCAGAATCCTCCACTCCAATCCACATACTTATGGACCCAATGCCCAAGATCCCAAAAGGTGTCTTGAAATGGGCATCGCACAATCCCAACACTCGGGCCACCTCCAACTACAATGTGGTTGAAGATTTATCCCAGAACCCTTGTGCCATGTCTACCTTAGAAGTCTTGCAAAGTTGTCCTTTACAAGGGAATGCACTTCTAGCAGCTATTGGAAGTATAAAATCCCCTAACATGTCTGCACAATTTGATATGGCTGATATCAAATACCGGTTTCCCTATCATGTTGCTCTTCAGACTGAAGTCGTCCATGGCCCAATGACCATTAGACGAGCTGTCGTAGATGAGGGCATGTCGACCTGTGTAATGTCAATTTCCTGTTGGAAAGCTTTGGGTTCCCCCGAATTAGCCCCTTTTAACACACTACTTGCTGCATTTGATGGCAGGACTTTCCGTCCACACGGGGTTTTGCCATCATTTGATGTCACATTGGTCGGTAAGACAGTTGTTGTAGAAGTAGAAGTTCTGGACGCTTCGCTTGATTACAATATGTTATTAGGTAGGAGCTAGACATATGCCATGTGAGCTATTGCATCGACAATTTTTCGAGTTGTTATGTTCCCATTTGAAGGTAAGGTCGTTACAATCGATCAGCTTTCTTTCACTCAGAGAAATAACCAGACTTCTTCAAAGACCACAATTCCCTTAGTTGATCAAACCACCCTGGTTAATGAGAGTTTAGGAGCAGTTCTTTACGGGTCGTTAATAGGCACTTTTGACCTTCCCTCCCCTGTTCTTTTTATGCATTTTGATGTGGGTACTTCTATCGAAACATTCACGGTTGGTTTAAGAACTGATCCTTGGATACTTTCCACTACGTCAGAACCTTCTGTTCCTCCATCCATTGCAGAAGTGGCCTATATGGAAGCACAACATGCTGCAATGGAACATATCGTGACTCCGCCAGTCTCTACTAAGTTAGATATGGACTATGCTCCGGCATGGTCACTGAATTCTACCCACTCATTCGATTGTTTAGACATGGTTTTTCCGTCTGATGAAGCCATCTTAGAAGTCATGATGGGCCTGGAACAACCATGGGAACATATGCATCATAGGTCCTACATGCTTCCAGATCTAGATAGGATTGAGAGAGGGGAATTCCTTGTGAGACCCGGTGGATTTGTTGATTTGTCATCTTTTCCTTCTACTTCGAGAGTTGTTTATGCTAAGGGAAATATGGCTAATATATCGAGAACAATTCCGATTAACATTTCCACCAAACTCGGGGTCGTGGAAAACATTTTTATTGGTGCAAATTGTTCTCCAAAAGAGATCGCTCTGTATACAAAACTTTTAAAGGAATTCCGCGACATTTTTTCCTGGTCATATGAGGAGATGCCAGGTATTGACCCAGCCATCGTGGAGCATGTCATCATGACATACCCTAACGCAAAACCTGTGAGACAAAAGCTTTTTCCTGTGAATCCTAGAAAAGCGGTTGCCATCAAGGCGGAGGTTGAAAAGTTTCTTAAGGCTAGTTTCATCTATCCAATTGACATGATGGAATGGGTTTCAAACCCTGTTCCGGTTGATAAGAAGCAAGGTACCATTAGAGTCTGTACTGACTTCCGGGACTTGAACAAAGCTTGTCCAAAAGATAACTATCCTACACCATCTATCGATCAAATCATAGATGCTTGTGCGGTACATGAGATGTTCTCTTTCATGGACAGATTTTCGGGATACAATCAAATATAATTCAAACCCGAGGATCAGCATAAAACAACTTTAATTTTCCCATGGGGGACCTTCGCTTACCGGAAGATGCCATTTGGCTTGAAGAATGCTGGAGCTACTTTCCAACATGTGATGAATTTCACTTTTCATGATATCAAACACATAGTAGAACCTTACTTGGATGACCTCCCAGCGCGATCTCGAAAGAGATGGGATCATCCAGCTCATCTTAGACAGGTGTTTGAAAGATGCAGACAATATAAGATTCATTTGAATCTTAATAAGGGTGTGTTCTATGTCGAATCGAGACGTCTACTGGGATTCATTGTCTCCATTCGTGGCATAATGGTCGACCCGCTGAAAGTAGAGGCAATTGTAAATCTACCTCCTCCTCGCACCTTGTGACAACTCCAAAGTCTGCAAGGCATGTCTAATTTTTTACGACGATTCATCATAAACTATGCTACGATTACCAAAGGTTTTATGAGGCTACTCAAACAAGACTCCTACTTTGTGTGGGATGAGGCTGCTCAAGCATCCTTTGAAGCCTTGAAAAAGGCACTTCTTTCAGCACCCTTGTTGAGCCCACCAAACTACGCAAAAGACTTTCTTTTATATCTGGCAGTGTCTCTTAATACAATTGGTATAGTATTAGTTCAGGAGGACTATACGCTCCAAGAGCATGTTGTCTAATATCTTTCTCACGCATTGATAGCCCCTAAGGTTAAATATTCGCACGTTGAGAAGTTAGCACTTGCCGCGGTCTATGCGATACAGAGGCTTCGTCACTATATACTTTTATGAACTACTACTGTGATAGCAGAAGTCAATCCTTTCCAGTATGTTCTCACCCGACGAATCATTGGTGGAAAATATAATAAATGGATTGTAATCCTACAGGAGTTCGATTTGGTCTTTCAATCGGCCAAGTCGAAGAAATCACTAGTGTTCACTGAGTTAATCTCAGAGTTTTCGAGTGACCTAAAGTACGTTAGGAAGAATCATCATTTCCTGATGAACATATATTCCTCATTACTTCCTCTGACCCGTGGTATGGGGATATCTTAGTATATCTCCAGACTTTGAGGTGTCCTGCTACTTTTTCTCGAGAAGAGCGACGCAAGCTCAAAAACCATGCGAAGAACTACCTCATCATCTTAGATACTTTCTATCGACGTGGGATAGATTCCATTTTACAACATTGCTTAACTCGAGAAGAAGCCGAAGCAGTATTAAATGATGCCCATAGTGGTCCTTGTGGGGGACATCTTTCCGGGTTTGCAACAGCTTAGAAGATACTGCGTGCCGGATATTTTTGGCCCACGATCTTTAAAGATTATGTGGAAGCTGTGAAACGTTGTCGTCCATGTCAGTTTTTCACTAAGAAAATGAGGGCACACCCAGCTCCTCTTCATCCTGTGATTACAGCAGGTCCCTTCACAAAATCGGGGGTTGATTACATGACTTGCAATCCAGTTTCTGTTGGAGGACATCATTACATCATCGTTGTCGTTGACTACTTTACTAAGTGGGCGGAGGCAATGCCTACTATCAAGGCAGATGGAGAAACTGTCTCTTATTTCGTGTTTAATCAGATTATTGCACAGTTTGGCATACCTAAAGAGATAGTGACTTATCATGGCAGTCATTTCCAGAATAGCATGATGACCGAGTTGTATACAATGCTTGGTTTTCGACAAGAACATTCATCTTCATACTATCCACAGGCGAATGGACAAGTCGAAGCAGTGAACAAAAATTTAAAGGTTATATTGCAAAGAACTGTTAATGCTAGTCGAAATAACTGGCACATCATGCTGTACCCGGCTCTTTGGGCTTACCGAGCTAACGTTAATACTTCTACCGGATTCTCTCCCTTTCAACTTGTGCATGGGATAGAAGCAGTCGTACCGATTGAATGCGAGATTCCTTCGCTAAAACTAGTCGTTTAGTTACTACTGGATACTTCAATACTAGAAGAATGTTTGTTAAACTTAGAACATCTAGATGAGCAGCGCCGCAACGTGCTCACAACAAACGAGGTCCACAAAAAATGATTCAAAGGATAGTATGACAAGTCTGTCAGACCTAGGGTTTTCCTTGAAGGAGACTTGGTCCTACTTTGGGATCAAGACAAAGAACCCCTAGGACCTGGCAAGTTCAAGTCCAGGTGGCTCGGACCTTATATAATTTCTAAAGGACTGAACAAAGGTGCCTATGAACTGATAGATTACGAAGGTAATAAGTTGGCCGAGCCCAGAAATGGGCTCTACCTGAAGAAGTACTACGCTTAGGCTGACGTGCTTTTTCTTGTAACAAAGTTGTATATTTTTGTAGAGCTAGTTTTCGTTATGCTTGTTATTTAATCTTATGTGTGTTTTTCGTTTCGTGTACCAGATGTCGATCGAACATTTCTTAGGATTTGCTGATGGCGCCAGTCGCCACACCTGTCAATTGGTTGCAGCAGCTTGGGTCATTTACTCAACCGCTGGCCAACTTGTCTCTTCAGGGGGGGTTTGTTTGGGTCTCACCATGAATAATGTGGATGAATACAGTGCAGTTATAGAACTTCTCCGAGATGCTCTCAATCATGGCATTTCACATTTGGAGGTAAGACTGGACTCACAACTAATTGTATTTCAATTAAAAGGTGTCTACCAGATTAGAGATCCTGGATTGCTACGTCAGTTTCTACGAGTTAGACTATTGGAAAGACAATTTGATTCTATTATATATGAACACATTCCAAGAAATTTAAACACATTAGCTGATTCATTACCAAACTATGTGTTAGACTGACATTTGTATCATACACTTTTATAAACAACATTGCACACATAAAATTCAAACACATACACATGTAAATAACCGATAATGAATATAGCCGATACTGTATCAAAAATTATATGAGTTTTGGATCACAAGTCTATCAATTCATGTCATAAAAGTACAAAACTGAGAATAGTGGCCTCAAAACTATACATAGAATGTATCCATCTCTTATGGAGAAGGAGGGGCCTCATCATCATCTACTGCATTGCGATAAAATATGACTAGCCTAGCTATCTTTCGTAGCACCCTAAGCCATGCTGAGGGCACCCCAACTACATCTTCCTGCATATCAATAGGTATCTGATCCATATGGCATGCAGGAACTTCATGAGTCAACCGACTCACTTTTCTCTCTATGGTCCCCAACATAGCATCTGTTGCAGTAATATCAGCTAGCCTCACAAAGATGGTAGGATGTCCCTCGGGATAGACAGGCCCAATATCAACATATGACACTTGTTTAGCACTTCAAAATTCATTCATAAAAATCAAGTACTTGAAAAGTTTGAAAAAATTAAATAATTCTCAAAATTAAACATACCAATATCTCCCTAGGCTCCACCTAGAGGAAGTGCCAGTTCTGGATCATGACGGAAATCCAATCCAGCATATGGAAACTGCTCAAAGGCAGGCACTTGCCTCTCCCACCACCCCCAGAAATCATCAGTATGATAACAGTAGTGACTTTCCCCACCACCCTGACGGAGGAATATGTCACCCCAACGGCCTAGTCTGGGCTAACGGGGGTTAACCTAAGGTAGAGTCATCCCCAAACTAATAGCAGGCATCCTCTCAAAGAAGAAAGTACACAAAATGCTACCGTACCCAAAATTCTTCATTTTTCTGGATTTGCAACCTGTCAATTGAGCTTTCATGCTCGCTAGTAAACTAGTACACCAATCGTATACATGACCTTGTAAGCATTGTACACCAACATGCATAGAGTTCCTGGAAGCTAGGTGTAGTGAGGCACTACTTGCCACTCGGTTAATCATACTCACTATCACCTTCAAGGGGAGGCCTTCAATGGTAGAAATCAAGATTTGGCTTCCTGATTTCTCAGCTCCAGCCACACAATATGTATTCAAGTACTCTTGCATGAACCCTATGCCCCTTTCAAATTTATTACATCTCCCCTCCGTGAGAGACCAGTAATGAAATAAATGTCATCAACGATAAGCTCCAAAGTTTGCCCGCAAATGACAAAAGTATTGGTATCCACATCCCAGTACTGAATAAGTCTTCGAAATAATTTATTTAGGGACCTCATATTTATGGTTCGGTAAAACTTCAATAAACCACATCTTCGGAGAGCGTGGAGAGTGGCTGGGTCTTGCATGGCCAGCCTATCCATGTTCTCATGTTCTCTCTCCCTCCATTGAAGAACCATCCTGCAAAAAAAGTGACAATTTTTCATTCTTGGCGCTTTTTTTTAAATTTTCAGGCTTGAGCGCTACTGTGTACACTACATAGTAACGTGTGTGCGCTACTATGTGTGAGCATAGTAGCACTTATCTCCTTCACAAGCTACTGCTCTTGTTACACAGTAGCGCCCATGCACTAAATGTTGTGAGCATTGCTTGGAAAGTAGTTTTAGGCTCAAAAAATAAAAACTAAACCATAAAAATGCAAGTGGGGAAGATTCTAACTTACTTGGTGGAAGAAGAACGGTGTTTGGATGCTTGATTTGATCGCCACGGAGATTTGAAAATGCAAAGTTTGCCCCAATTTTTTGCCTTACAAAAAAAAATTGGAAATTGAGTTTTTAAAATGAAATTATATATATGAATTGGATTTTAATTTTTACCCACCATTGTTTAGTTCTCTATAGTTTCAAATTTTATCAAAATGACCTAATTAATCAATTGAAACATATACATGGTGCAATACTAATGTTCACTTATCCAACTCTCACTTTTCCTTAAATTTTTGTAGGATTGATCTCCTAAGATTAAAATTCTCGATGTTAGACCTTGTCAACTAGTTAATAGTTCAAAATCACATATCATTCGATATTTTTGTCGCGTTTACTAATATTTTGTTGAAGACCTAGTTTTGGCAAATTATGAAGCTATGATCCTAGAAGCTGACCTTTAAGTCATTTTAAGCTCTTGTTTGTACTATTTAAACCTAAACGAGATTGACGAGCAAGCTTGTCCTCTTCGATCTCGTTAAAGTAATCGAAGGCTCATCCACTCAGGTATAGAATTACCCCTTTTCCGGGCCTAGGTGGATTAACTATGGAAAAGGTATACTCTAGGTATAATTCTGTATGCGCTAGAAGAGTTCTTCTCCCTTTGTTTTATACTTTTTCGGGGGAGGAGACTAACTGCATGAAAAAAGACCTTTTGGAGCCTTTCTTTAGGGTTTTCAGGCTCTCTAAACATGAAAATACCAAGCGAGCATTCACCTACTTGGGCTCGATGTGAAATCCACGAGAGGGTAAGTAGAGGACTATTTAATTTTTTCAACTCTATAAACAAGAAAACACCATCTAGCACAGACCAATCCGGGCTCAATATAAAATCCACTGATAGGTGAAAAGAGGTTTGTTTAAGTTTTTCAGACTCTATAAACAGAAAAACACCGGCGAGCATTAATCTGCTTGGGCTCAATACTAAAATCCACGAGCAGATATATGGAGTTATTGTTTAAGTTTTTCAGACTCCTTAAAATTGCAAACACCGACGAGCAAGAACAGATCTCGGCTCAATATTAAAATCCAGAGATCAGTAATATAGCATAATCTTCTATCTCTTCTTCGAACTCTGTAAACAATGAAGAAGGTCCTGAGTCTTCCTCCCATGGGCTCGTTAAACTTTTTACATGGTTGGATCTATTGATTTTTCATTCTTTCTTGGACTCGTTAAAACAACAAGAAAGGTATTCTTTTATCTAAAAAGAATAAGGGATGGGAAAGATGTGTCATATCTTCAATGTCAAAGGTAGTTCAGTCATTTCTATCCTTGAACGCAACACCTACTTGAGTCTATCTTGTCAGTTGGGTTTAGTTTTTGACCTCAGGGTGAACCTGATCTCTGAGTTGTTTACTCCCCCGGTTGGTTATTCTTCCAACCATATGGAGGGTCTGATAATGTCTCTTACATTTCAGGCTTATCATTTACCCTGTTATGTCAGAAACTGCCTGAGTCACTTTGTGTCGTGCTCACTGTTCAAGGAATTACCCTGTGTCGGCCATTCTGCAGTTTACCTTGACCTCATGTGTCGGCCATCCTAGTGTCAGTATTGTTACATATTATTCCATATCAGCTCATACAAGTTGAGTGTTCCTCGAGTTGGATGATGGAGGATGCCTTACGACCTCCCTTCCAACGAACTTCTTCCCATTGACATCAACTCCTTTTACTCTAGGAATGAAGTTTCGAGTTTCGGTTAGTACCTTGGAGATTGCAGTCACCAGTGGCAATTTTCCTTGCTGTTGAATGTTGAGAATACATTAATGTCTCTTCCTCGACAGGATCCCCAAGTGTTTGACTCCAATTCCATCTATTCACACTTGGCGGATCGTACTTGGTACCTTGGGCCCCATCATCATTATCGGTGGAAGTCCTCACATTTGTTAACGGTATACATCAATGACCGGTAATCAAACGATACCCCCCATGTTCGACTATCAGCTCATTTATTCACATGGTTAGGGTTTGTACCTAGATGTGATGCACCTGCAACAATTAATTAATACGAATATGAGAAATATCAGAAATGACAGAACTCAGAATCACTTTTATATTGATCACAGGCCACTTCGAGGGGGCAACCTCCTATGAGCAAGCTCAATACAAATAATTCACGGTGCCTTCATAAGTCTCAACACACACTTATATACTAAGTCTAGGCGCCAATACTATGGGTCAAAACCATGGGCTGTTACAAACTATGGATCAACAATACTACGGGCGACTTACAAAGCATATGCGCCAACAACAATAACACAAACTATTGATCAACAAGTACTACGGGATGACTTACAAAGCATATGCATCCAATAATAACATATTAAAAAAGTAAAGACATGGGTTCCTAACATCCCCTCCCCCTTAAAAAAAGATTTGTCCTCAAAGCTTTAGATGTGGAAATTGTTGTTGAATCTGAAGGAGTGGTTCCCATGTAGCATCTTCTAGTTGCATGTCGTGCCACTAAATTAAGACCTCTGTGATAGAGTAAGAGCGAAGCTGACACGTGCGCCAATTGAGGATGGTCTCTGGCTCCAAAAGGATGGATCCTTCATTATCCAGTTCGGGTAAAATCGTTTGTCCATTGATGTTGGTGCCAAGAACTTTCTTCAAACAAGAGACATGAAAGACTGGATGAATGCGGGAAGAAGGAGGAAGTTTCAATTTATAAGCAATGGACCCAATCTTCCGAAGAATCTGATATGGCCCATTGAACTTTGGAGTGAGATTATGATGCCCTTTGAGTTTCAAGAAGGATTGTTTGTACGTCTGGAGACGAAGAAAAACCATATCGTCGACTTGAAAAGTGCACTCAGAACGGTGTTGATCAGCTTGTTTCTTCATGCGATTTCTTGCCATGTGAATATTGTCCCGCAAAATGTGAAGAATCTGATCGCGGTTTCGAAGGACCGTGTCAACTTCCTGAACTGGTGAACTGGTGGGGGTGTATGGAAGAAGAGCTGGAGGTGCCTAACCATAGACTGCTTCATATGGGGTCATTTTAGAGGCAGTGTGGTAAGAGGTATTGTACCACCATTCATCAAGAGGGAGCCACTTTGCCCACTGATGTTGTTGTTCCGAGGTGAAGCAATGAAGATAAGTTTCCAAGCATTTATTGATAATTTCAGTCTGACCATCTGTTTGTGGGTGATACCCTGAACTCATCTTCAGTTTGGTGCCAGTGTGGCGAAATAGTTCTGTCCAAAAATGACTGGTGAAAGTCGCATCACGATCCGAGACAATGGAAGAAGGGATGCCATGAAGACGAAAGATCTGGTCCAGGAAAATTTGAGCGACGGAGGAGGCTATATAGGGATGGCTGAGAGCACAAAAATGGCTATATTTGGAGAGGCGATCTACCACAACGAGAATCACTGTCTTCCCGCCAAATTTAGGGAGGCCTTCAATGAAATCCATAGAAATATCTGTCCAAATCCGTGTAGGTATGGGCAAGGGTTCAAGCAATCCTGGAAGGAGTGTTGTTTCACCCTTATTGCGCTAGCAGGTATCACATTCGGCCACCATCTGTTGAATTGTCTTTTTCATGCCCTACCAAAATAAGTTACGCCGTGCTCGTTCATACGTTTTGAGGAAACCAAAGTGCCCTGCCGATGGAGAAGCATGGAGTTCATAGAAAACAACCTATTGAAGATCTGTGCTCTATGGAAGCACCAGATGACCCTTGTATCGCAGAGAAGCACCATCCCAAGAGTAATGTGGTATAGCAGAAGGGTTGTTGGTCAAGCGTTGGATGATTTGAGATAAGGAAGAGTCATTGACATAACCCTGTTGAACAGATTGCAACCAATTTGGAACAGGCATAGAAATAGCTGAAAGAGAACCTTGGGCATCAAATGTGCGAGAAAGAGCATCTGCCACAATATTGTCTTTACCCTTCTTGTAAGTGATCTCATAGTCATAACCCATGAGTTTGCTAACCCATTTCTGTTGTGCCGGGGAGGAGACATGCTGGTCCAAGAAATATTTCAGACTGTGGTGATCAGTCTTGATGCATAAATGATTCCCTAATAGGTATGGGCGCCACTTCTGTACTGCATGCAAAATAGCCATCATTTCCTTCTCATAGGTAGAGGCAGCTAATTTCTTACCTGAAAGGGCTTTGCTGGTGAATGCAATGGGGTTTTCATCTTGAAGGAGAATAGCACCAAGTCCATTTCCGCAAGCATCAATCTCAATAGTGAAGGGCTTGGAAAAATCGGGCATAGCTAGCACAGGTGTAGTACACATAGCTTGTTTAAGTTTGTCAAATGCACACTGAGCAGCAGGTGTCCATGTAAAAGCATCCTTTTTCAATAGAGCAGTTAATGGAGCTGCAATCTTCCCATAATCCTTGACAAACTTGCGGTAGTAGCCAGTCAACCCCAAAAAACCACGAAGGCTCTTGAGTGTCTGAGGATGTGGCCAATCGTTCATGGCATCGATTTTGGAAGGATCCACGCGAACCCATTGTGCTGAGATAATGTGCCTGAGATACTCAACTTCCTTTTGTCCAAAAACACATTTAGACTGCTTGGCATGGAGATGATGGTCAGAGAAAAGTTGCATGACAAGATCCAGATGCTGGAGATGTTCATCCCATGTTTTACTGTAGATGAGGATATCATCAAAGAATACCAGAATGAATTTCCGCTAGTAGGGTCGAAATATTTTATTCATTAAGGCCTGGAATGTGGAAGGAGCATTAGTGAGGCCAAAGGGCATGACCAAAAACTCGTAATGGCCATCATGTGTGTGGAAAGTTGTTTTAGGGATATCATCCTCATGAACCCAAATTTGATGATACCCAGAACGAAGATCCAATTTGGAGAAAAAGTGAGCCCCATGAAGCTCATCAACAACAGGAATTGGAAACTTATCCTTGATGGTGAGGTGATTAAGTGCTCAGAAGTCAATGCAGAGGCGCCATGACCCATCTTTTTTGTGGACAAGAATAACTGGAGAAGAAAAGGAACTAGTGCTTGGGCGAATAATACATTGCTTCAATAAATCCCGAACAAGCATTTCAATCTCCGTTTTTTGGTGAAATGGGTAGCGATAGGACCTAATGTTGGAAGGAATGCTGCCAGGAAGGAGCTGAATATGATGGTCTTCTGGCTTGGAAGGTGGAAATCCCACTGGTTCAACAAAGACACCTGTATATCGATCAAGAATTTGTTGTAGATCCAAAGGAGTAGTGGAGACCGCTGATGGTTGCATCTGAATGGAATGGATTTGAGCGATGACACCATGTGAATTCTTCTTGAGGATTTTTTCCATGCGATGTGAACTGATGATGCTGAGAGAACCTGGTTGTAATATTGTCAATGTGTGTTTTTTTCCATTGAGGTAAAACTGCATCCAAAGTTCAGCAAAATCCCATACGATAGGGCCAAGTGTGCGTAGCCATTGAGCGTCCAAAACCACATCACATCCGCCTAAGGGAAAGGAAAACATGTCAGAGTGCAAGGTATAATCTCCCATAGAGATACGCACATTTCGACACGTCCCTTTGCAAGGTAAGGTGCCCCCATTGGAAACCATGACTTCAAAGTTGTAGCAAGGATGGATAAAACAATCCGCTTGTTTGGCGATCCGAGGGTCAACGAAATTATGAGTGCTACCAGAATCAATGAGTATTGTAAGAGGAATCTTCTTGAAGTAACCCCTGAACCGCATTGTTTGGGGGGTGGTGATTCCAGCTAAAGCATCGGGAGATATCTCTGGCTAGTCATCCTGAGACAGAGGGTCAATAGGCGGTTCTTGAATGTCGACCGGAGCATCCAGTGTTTCTGGATCTTCGTCACCAATTTCAGAGGCAGGCAGAGACTCCACATCCAAGAGATAGAGATTTTGCTGAACACATCTATGTCCTCGAGTGAATTTCTCATCACAATTATAGCAAAGACCCTTTTCTCTGCATACTTGCATCTCTGTTTCAGACAAACGCTTGATAGGAGTCGATCGAGGACCCTGCGGTATAGGTGGTCGCTGAGAACTCATATTTTGGAAGGGAACAAAAGTGGGATTGGAGCGTTGTTGGGATGCAATCTTGTCTTCTACCAACTTAGCCAACCCTAGGGCTTCCATCATTGTGGTGGGAGAGAACATTTTGACCTCAGAGCGGATGGCATCCTTTAGACCACTGATAAAAAAACTCCGGTAAAAGTCATCAGACAATCCTTCGGTGTGGTTGGCTAGGTTCTCAAATTCGGTTTGATACTCTCTCACAGTGCCACTTTGGCGCAGTTTAGTGAGGGATTCGGTGAAGTCATCAAAAGTGCTAGGACCAAATCGTTGCAAAAGGAGCTGGCAAAAGTCTGACCATTCGGGCTCTGGCTGAGCCTTGATGTACCAAGGGTACCATTGAAGAGCTTCCTGTTCCAAGTGAAATGATGCTAGTGGAAATTTGTTGACATCAAAAGTATTATGTAGACTGAAATATTTTTCTGCACGATAGATCCATCCAGTTGGATCAGTACCATTGAAGCGAGGAAAAACAAGCTTCGGACCACGAAAATTGCTGGAAGAAGAGAACCCATTGTCTGATGAAGACTCGGACTGCCGTTTGTTGTTCATAGCTGAATGTTCAAGATGGAGGCCGAGAAAGTTTTCATCCAGATCCTGGAGTTTGGCTTGGATGGTTGCAAGTGCTTCTTCCATGGTTTTTGCTCCTACACGGGTGACAACCATAACCAAGATTTTTTTTTTTTTTTTTTTTGACAGGGTAGGAAAACAAAAACAGAAACTACTTCAGTAAGGGAAAATCTGGACTTGGGAAAAAATCTGAAGGGTAATTGGGGTTTGACTAGGTGTTGGACACTGTCGACTAGACAGGGAAGCCAAAAATGAGGATTTCAGAAGCGGGGTGAAAGAATGGGAAAATGTGGTAGAGGGGGACAAGAAGTAGAATTCAGAAAGGAACTCTATGGTAAAATTTGAAGGTGATTGGGTGAAATCTGAGGAAGTTATGGAAAACCCTAAAAATAGACAAATGTGGGCTTTCGAGCTTTGGGAAGGGGAATTGGGTATAGGGTCCTCACGAATGAAATATGCAGAATGGGATGACAGGGGTTCCTTGAAAATTTCAAGGGAAACGGAGTGAAAACAAGGGAGATATGGACAAAAAACTATTTTTTTTTTCCAAACGAGCGGCTACGACTCAGAAGGGATCTGGAATAGCGCCGAATGGATTGAAAATGGCTGGATCTGAAACGGCTTGCAAAATGGATCTGGAACGGCTTGTAAAATGGATCTGAAATGATGCAGTAGCGATCGACAATAGTTCAGCTGAAAGTAGATATGGACCCCAGGTATGTGCGGCTTCCTAACAGTTCAGGGGTTTCACTCGGCCACCAATGCTGTTTGACGGCTTGCGTATTGGGGCAGTACCCCTCACTCCACAGCTCAGGTAAAACTGATAACCGCTTTGCCAGAAATGACAGCTCTTGGTTTACCTCACGAGTGGGAACTAGTCAATCAGGTAGGGGTCATTTCCCTTTTCGCTGGCAGGTCCTCTCAATGGGCCAGCTACTTCAGGGTTCCTTTGGTACTCCTCACAATGAGTTTTAGGGATTATTCCCAAGTACTTCCCACAGTTAAGCCGAATAGGGATTATTGCCAAATCCGAACCTACAACAGATGCGAAAAAAAAATTGGCAGAAATTTCACCCAGCGAGCCCAAGAAAGTGCTCTGATACCAGATGTGATGCACCTGCAACAATTAATTAATACGAATATGCGAAATAGCAGAAATGACAGAACTCAGAATCACTTTTATATTGATCACAGGCCACTTCGAGGGGGCAACCTCCTATGAGCAAGCTCAATACAAATAACTTCACGGTGCCTTCATAGGTCTCAACACACACTTATATACTAAGTCTAGGCGCCAATACTATGGGTCAAAACCATGGGTCGTTACAAACTATGGATCAACAATACTACGGGCGACTTACAAAGCATATGCGCCAACAACAATAACACAAACTATTGATCAACAAATACTACGGGACGACTTACAAAGCATATGCGTCCAATAAGAACATACTAACAAAGTAAAGACATGGGTTCCTAACACTAGAGTTGTTTTGGATGAAGACCTTGGGATTTTGGATGATGTTACCTCATTCTATTATCACCCAATTTGCGCAAGACTGAGCCTCACTTATATTCAGCTCTCCATGAGACATAGATCCAGTTTGTTGTTATGGCTATGATCTCTCAGTTTGTCATGGATCCACACTTGTATTCCAAGTGGCCATGCTATATATACATCTCCTTGTTATGTATCGGAGATCATGTTGTATCACACTGCACATCTATATGATGTCAAAAAATATAATTGCTCGCTGACCTCGATCTTTGTTTCAGGTGTTCTTGTGACTTGTTTTTGCGGTTCCTTGCTCCTCCTCTAGCTTTGGATTATAATGTATTTCGACCATCATTCCCCTCTGACCTCACACATTAGGGGGCATCTGTTATAGGCCAAACCTACACCTCTCCATCCGTGATCATCTTGAGCTGTTGATCACACAAAAGGAAAACTTGGATGGAGGAGCATGTTGACCCCAGATGAGACTTTGACTTACTCCACCTCCTGGCAAGACTGGAAAAACCCTAAAATGTCATTTTGAGATATGAGAGCTACTCTACTTCAATAGACTAGCTCCTATACCCTACTCTAGTGTGAAATAGCAGTGCTCAAGCCTCATGAGTGCTACTCCTCTTCAATAGAGTAGCGCTCAACATTCAAAAAGTGAGGCGAGCTAGTTTAAAAACACTATAGTAGTGCCCTGAGCGCTACTTCACTGAGCAATAGTAGCGTACACCTCAAAAGATGATTAAAAAATAATTAATTTCACAAAGAGGATTAGTTGCAGTTGGTTTTCCAACTTCCCCAACTTCCTCCATAACCATCTCTCGACCTGAACTGCTTCCCTTGTCCTATAAATACAAGGAATAATAAAGAGAGGGGTTAGAGACATGAATGTGATTGAGAGACTTTTAAAGAGAAGCTTGCATTGGAGGAGATTATGCTGGAAGATATCCAAGCCAGAGAAGAGCAGGAGCCCAGGATCAGGTTGCAGGAGCATGTCACAAAGTCAGGTATACTTTGTATCATCAATTTGCATTTGACAATAAAAGGTTGAAGCATCTTTCTTGTCCCAAATTAAGTGTTCATTGAAGTGATATACTTGTTTGGATCTGCTTTGGTTAATATTGGATGTTTAAATTGCTTCATCTATTTCATCATTATATATTATCCAAGATACGCTGAGAAAGGTACTTGTATTGCAGGTTTATTGAACGGGAGGTTGACTTGAGGATCGAGCACAAGATCGAATAAGAGTTAGGATCGAACATCATTCAAAAGGTATGTTCTCAAGACCTATAACCTATTTCATTTCATAAACATCTCTGTAATACAGTTATTATTCTTACCTGTCATCCCCTTTCAGTTGATAGTATCTGTTTCCTTACTATAGGGTAGTTTTTCCCGCCAACACTCGCTTACCTTACCACGTGGCTTTTCAAATCCAGGTGGTTTGCCTCAAGAGCTTCGTCAAACGTACTATGGTTGATGAAGGTGCCTCCGCATCAATAATGTCGTTAGCTTGTTGGAAAGATCTTGGCTCTCCTCCTCTACTCGCATCTAGAACTACACTCACTGCATTCGATGGTAGATCTTTTACGCTGCATGGAATTATCCCTTCCCTTGTTGTCTCCTTAGGAGGTAAGTATGTGCCTATTGAAGTCGAAGTGGTTGATGCGCCCATCAACTACAACCTTTTACTGGGTTGGAACTGGATGTACGCTATGAAGGCTATCGCTTCTACTATATTTAGAGTTATCTGCTTTCCCCATGAAGGAAAGATTGTGATGATCGATCAGCTAGATTTTGTTGGCACTCCTTCTGCAGCATCCACGGGATCCGTAGTCCCGCAAGTTTCTTATTCTCAGCCAGCAACTGGGAACATAGGTGTTGGAATGTACCCTTCATTGATGGGAACTTTTAACCATTCTGCACCTGTGAATTTTATTGGAACCATTACCAACAGTGCATCTCCTCCTTCGAATAATATGTTATTCCGAACCTCTTATTTAGACGATCTGTGGACTTTACCCTCCACGAGTTCCACGTCTGGATACATTGCGCATGTCAAGATTTATATGCCTTTATCTGTAGCGGAGCTCGCTTACGATCATATCCAACAAATCAATGCAGATTCAGATCTCTCTTCTTCCCAGATAGTTGAGGAAGATCCCGTTACGCTGCTAGTTTGGGAATCCAACTCGTCTTGTTCCCATGATTGCCTCAAGGGTAATCTACCTTCGGATGAAGATTTTATCGATTCCATGCATGGTAATGACAAGCCTTGGTAGGATTCTCATCATCAATTTTATTTCCTTCCTACCCTTGATCTTATTGAATGAGATGAGCCTCAAGTACAACCTGCCATGCATTTGGATTTTGATCGAGGCATAGTTTTGTCTAGCCCCGGTTTGACATTAAAGTCTGATCTCCCTAGTGACGAGTCTTTAGACTCTCCTATAGATCTGCAAATCGGTGATCCTGATGAGTTCGATTCTACTTCTAGAATTTCCAACTCCTGTGATGATGAATTTGCCATTGCAGATTCCTTCACATCCTTCAGCTTTGCTCTTCATTTTGAAGATGATCATTTTGATCCCTCAGGTATTGGTACTATGGTACCTTTAGTGGTTAGCTCTACCTGCGTTATGTCTAAGGTTAACAATAGTGAAGTTGAAAATGTTTCTACCGCAGTGACTTGTATCAGATTTTTCTTTACGTATGTTTTAGAGATGATCTTGGTACTTATGTTTCTTGGAGACAGGATTCTTAGTTGGACTTATACTTGGTTACCAGTCCTTTTCAACATTTTCTTCGGTCATGGAAGGCATATTCGGAACCTTGCATATAGGTTTAGGCCTCCCCATTGTTATGATGCATTTGAGATTATTACTATCCAAATTTGCAGACACCCCCTGACTGTCCTTATCTTGCTCATGTTGCTTGCATTATGGATAGCTTTGTCCCATGCGCTTGGAACTAATCTCGCATGTCCCTGACACTCGCCTACTCTCATTATGACCATTCTTCCATATCTCCTTTGATCTCGTTAAAAACAGTAAGGAGGTCACGAGTTTACTTTTTCGGGCTCGTTAAACCTTTACGGAAAAGATTTTTATAAAGTCTTTTTTAAGCCCTTGTTAGACTTTTTCAAAATCAAACAAGATTGCCGAGTATACTTGTTATTTCAGACTCGTTAAAGGATTTGAAGTGACATCCACTTAGGTATAAGTTTACCCTTTTTCCGGACCTTTTTGGATTAATTACGAAAAAGGTATACTCTAGTCATACGTGACTAGAAGAGTTCTCTCATTGTTTTACACTTTTTCGGGTGAGGAGACTAACTTTACGAAAAAGGAATTCTCTTTTATGTCGAGTTGTGATTGCATTGCATTATCCTACTTGCCGCTTGAGCCTTGTGCCGGCTCCCGCTTACTCAATTGTTAGCCTGGTACCTGAGCACTTTTCCCCTGCCGAGCCCTAGAGAGCTTATATTTTCCCTTCACAATTTGATGACCTTTTGACCCTGAGGGAACATACCCCCGAGTGTCCACATTCTGCACGCACTTCCTTGCATTGAGCATAGGTATGTTCCACTGCTTGGGACTAGTCTGCTAGTTATTTGACACTCATTCCCTCACTTGTTGTACTATAAGCAATTTTAATATTTTTCAATCTTTTCCCAAATATGAAAAATACCAAAAAAATCAAATATTCCAAAAAGCCGGACGAGATTATGGTCACTATTTATTGTTGGCAGTTGTTGTGTCTCCTTTGAACAGAGCATTTATTCCACTCCGTACATTATGAGTCGGGACTATAGTTGGGCCTTAGGAGATGTACTTGTTTCTCATTTTTCTTCACCGATTGGTTAAGCTTCCAGTCATTATGGAGATCCCTGTAATGCCTCCTGCATTGCACAGTTTATGTCAAGTCTATGCTGCCTAAGTCTATCCATCTGCTCATGCTCTTGTTTAAAGGAAGTCCTGAAACCAGTGTCGACCACTCCTTAGACCTATTGACTATTGCATGTCAGCCATCCTTATTGATTTAGTCCATTTCACCTGAGATCTTCCAAATCTTTCAGCATTGCTGGTACCTCGTGCTGGTCGATGGGGGATGCCTTAATTCCCTCCCTCCAGCGAGTCTCGTTCCATCGACTCCAACTCATTTATTCCGGGACTTGAGGCTTAGAGTTCAGTTGAGTACCTTGAGGCTTGTAGTCATTAGTGGCAAGTTCTCTCGCCATCGACAGTGTTGGGAATAAATCAATGTCCCCTGATCGATGGATTCATCCTAGTGTTTGAATTCAACCCATTTATTCACACTCTGATGATTGTGCTCTGTTTCTTGATGCCCATTTTCATTATTGGTGGGTCATCTCGCGTCTGTTAACAGTATACATCATTGACCAGTAATCAAATGATGTCTCATTAGGTTCGACCCCAACTCCTTTATTCACTTGATGGGACTTGCACCATCGAAGACTTGTGTACAAGACCCCAGACGATTGTGGCATTCAGTATGCTACATATGACTTTGACTTTACATATGAGATATTATTACCTCTCATATTTCAGCAGTTTGTACCTCCAGTTTGCACCAATTGTTTACTTTTCAGCAGGAGACCATATCTTACTGTAGAGGGATCATGACTATGATCACTTATGACATGTATTCATTATATACTACCTATCCATGGCCATTGTATCAGATTGTTGTACTACCGACATGTATTCATAGATACTATTGTATTATGACGAGTGAGCTGCTCTTTCCACTTGTGTCTCCATCACTCCACTTCTGATTTTTATAATGTATTTCAGCCATCGTAGCATCAGTCTATGACCTCACACATTAGGGGGCATCTATTACATTGTAATCTTTCACCCTGTGAGCATCAGCATTCTTTGGCCTGTAGGATCCATTTCAGTGACTCAGATCCACTTATATCCTTCAGAGATACTATTTTTCCCTATTTTTATTCCTACCCGCATGTTGCATCACTATAGCATGCGTACCTGTGATTTGCATCACTATAGCCTGCGGGTATCAAGTAAAATGGTAACAACCACTATTAATTATTTTTTACTCCCAAAAAGTGGTTATTGGGTGACATTTGGCTTTCCATCTACCCAAGTAACGTCTCGATGTGTCCTTTCACCTACCTTTGAGAACACTATATATTGAGCACATATGGCTTATGGACGGGGGGAAGAAGAGAATAGCAAGAGAACTCTAGTGGATTTTTTCCCTATCTTGAGTATGCACTCATTGATTCTTGTAGTTGTGTACCATTTATGTTCACCTTCTAAACTCCTTTCTAGTTTGAGTTTGCCATTCATGGAGGATTCAAGTGGTGGAGGCACAAGTGGATTGATGTAGATCTTGGTTCAGATTGGTTGCCGGCAAGAGGTCATATCACTTTGTACTTCTTCTTGTTCATTAATAGAAATGCTCATATTCTCATCCGTTCATGGTGTGAATGTTGTTTATTGAACATTGGGTTACATTTGCTTATGATATTATGGACCATTGTTATTGATAATTTTAATGTCATCTATATATTATATGTACTTGTTGGATATTGGCTGTCAAGACTCATTTGCAGATTACAAGTGCATGGATTGAAAGATCCAATAGGCATCTACATCAAACATTTGGATCGAGGTTGGTTACATTTATCCATTATTTTAACATTGTCATTTATAATAGCATTGCTTTGAGAATTGAGTATATTTCTGGTAGTCATCTGTCTGATGTAGTATTCCCAAGCCATAGTGAGTTTTCTCCAATACAGCTCCAACCCCAAATCTCTGCATGGGCCTCGGTAAGTCATCAATAGCTGGCTCTGGTACCTCCACAGTCAGCTTGGATAGGTTCTTGTACACCTCCTCCATCTCCTCGATGGCAGCATGAGCACTTGCAGGAACGACTGCCTCCCTGCCTATGTCTCTCCTCGCTAGAAGGGAGAGACCCACTGCTCACACGAGGCCCACATCTGCACACACATATTACATACTTGTAAGCACTAAATCAAAAAAAAAGAAATGATATAATATACAAAACTAAAAAATACAAGGGTTTTTTTCTCACCTATATCACCCCATGCTGCACCCTCTGGCAGCGCCAAGTCGGGATCCTCTCGAAAGTTCATGCTGCTGTATGGAAAGTCCTCGACCATAAGTAACTGGACCTCTAGCTAGCTGAAAAACTCAAGACCAAAGCTAATGATGGGCCCGCCACCATGGCGGGTCATGAACTCAGCCCATCTGAGCATATGGGGATCCCTGGGATCCCTGACATCAAGTACCAACTATGGACGTAGAAGAGGAATCCGCTCCAAGAGGAACGATACTATGATCGATCCATATCCAAACTGCTTGAGCTCCCCACGTTGACACTTGGTCAGCTGAGCTCGAATGTTGGCGAGGAGACCCTCGCACCAATTGAAAACCTTGGGAAACATACCGTCTTCCGCATACAACATCTAGGTCTGAGTATCCATGTGTGGGGCTTTGTAATGTCCCTTATTAGGAATTTTATTAAAATTGCAATTTTCCACTTTTTTCCTTGGTTCGACCTTTGACTAGTTTCGATCTCTAGGTCCCAAATTTGCCCCAAATGATCCCAAATCTTCTGAGAAGGTATATGAATGATATTAGAACATAAATATGTGTTTCAGGGATGCCTGTGTACCTTTAAAACACTTCTGCAAATACTCTTTCAATTCTGGTCAATGTAGGTAACTTTACTAGTGATTTCCCTTTGACTAGTATTGGTCTCTAGGTCTCAAATTGACTCCAAATGCCTTCAAATATTCAAGGAAGGTTTATGAATGATATTAGGAAGTGAATATGATATTCAGGAATAACATATGTCCACCAAAAGACCTCTGCAAACTCTCTTAATATTCTGGACCAAGTATGCAATTTTACAAGTAATTTGGGGTTCAAATCCCCCTAAGGTAAGTACTGAAAATGGCTTCCCAAATGCCTCCAAACCCACTCAAATTTATGAACAGAGGTATGTAATGTGTTAAGTAGTTTATTAAGGTCTCATATGCACCATTAATGGTTTATTACAACTGTTATCACCCTCTCTCATTCAACTGCAAAAATCCCCAATTCGACCCTTGGGGAAATGGCACTATTTCTTCTCCCAATGCAATTAAACTGAGTAAAAAGGCTTCAAATGCTCAAGTACAGTACATGAAACTTGTATAAGACATCCATGGCAGTATATTTATCACAAATATATCAGATAATCATCCATTCATTTGAAATCATCATCAATACATTGGCTCACAACAAGGTAGTGGGGAAATGGCATTGTTCTTCCCTTAAAAATGAGATTTATACATTTCTACTTGGAATTTCGACCTGAAACTTTTTGGAGATGAAGAACAGAGTATTTACTTCATATTACAAAATAAATTGGGCATTAGAAGCTCCCCCAAAGAGTACAATAGCTCACCAAAAATGCCCTCCCTCAAGGATCAAGAATATGCCATCAAAACTGGAAATGGTTGAAGGAGCGAGCTGCAATAGAAGAAACCATGAGCTGCCCTGTAGCTTACACCTGCAAATAAAGACTCCATTAAAGCTCCAAATGAAAGGTCTGAATGGCCTTTCCAATTTCCAACTTGGATGGGAATCTTTCACCCTCGAAATTGGCTAAGGCAAGAAACTAGTCATCCACTAGCTCTCCCTCTTCACAAATGCAATTGCAAATTCTAAAAATGATCAAAATCCATTCTCATACTTCATTTCTACATTTTATAATCAACATTAGCCTTCTAAGGGTCAAAATCCTCTCAATAGATTCAATAGATTTTCATTTAGGAAATATTCCACATTTGCCACTTGTCTCCTAGTTCCAACCTTCCATCTTCTCCCAAATTCGATTTTGAGTCTCTTTGGCTTCCCCAACTCCCAAATTCGCCTTCTTTGAGCCTATTTTTGGGGCTGACATGTCATAGTGGTCAGATGTCAGAGGTCAGGTCTGCAATTTGTCATAGTTGTCATAGATGCTCCATCATTGGTGTCATAGGGGCTAGGGAATTTAGCCCAAGTGTCCACAAACTTCCACTTTGACTCTTTATCTTCCATGGAGGTTACCAATCCTTCCAAATTCGACCTAAGATGCTCAATTAAATGTGTTATGACTTACCAACTCACCCAAGAGTGTTCACATTCCCATTAATTCGAATTTGCAAAAGAGAGATACCATGTATTATGAAAAATCAAGCTAGTGTGGGTCCCACATCCTCCATATGTCTCCAAAACCATTTGTCACTTAGGATTTCTCTTGAATTTCTTTATTCACTCTATTTATTAATTACTTGAACCCTTCTAATGTCTAAACATCATTTATTATCCCCCTTATTCCAAATCCCAAAGCTTCCACCCCAAACCTAGGAAACTAGTAATTTTCCTCCTTGGCAATTATTTGACCCTTAACATCAATTTTACAAACTCTAATGAATATGGCTAATGTGATTAGGCCATTGTGATCCAATTCCAAATTTGGGACATGACAGGCTTGGCTACCCGCCATCCTAGTAATGGTAAGCAATATGGTCCGCAGTGGATGGCTCACCACATCCCTGATGAGTATCTTCCTGCTGGAAGGACGAGAAGTAGCAACACAGTGCTGTGACACCATGTCCTCAACTGTACGGTCACTGGCTCGTGTCCCAGTAAGTTGTGCAGCGTCCCCTCTTTAGTACAAACCGGTCAGAAAGTAAATACCCTCAATGTCAATTGTGAGGATATGCTCACCTATCATAAAGTATTGTTGGCAATTTGAACAATGTTTCTATTTTTGGCCCATATTTCTATTTATTGAATAGAATGGAATATTCATTTTCAAATATTTTGATGCTTTTTTGGCCATTTACTATAGTTTCGACTGTTTGTCATTATATGTGGGCTGTTTGACACTTTTTCTAGTGTACAAGAGTCATAAAGTGGTCTTTTGTGCTATTTCTCGTGTTACCAACGGTAACTACAGGTATGAACCCCTTTTCAATGTTTTGTCATTATTATTTTTGGTTAGTCGTAATTATTGCACGAGGATGAGTTCACTCTTTGTTTGTTCTCGTACTCACCCAACCATGAGAACAAGTACCGAGTTATGATTTATCACTTTTCTGGGCTCGTTAAACTTCCACGGAAAAGGACACCCCCCAGAGTCTATCGTTAAGCTCTTTTCAGGCTCTCGAAAAATGAAAAGATTGCCAAGAAAACTTGTTGCATTCACACTTGTTAAAGTATTTGAATGGTTGTCTTACCCGTGATAGTTTACCCCTTTTTCGGACCAAGAGGCACTAATTATGAAAAAGGAATACTCCAGCCAATCATGACTGGAAGAGTCCTCTCCCGCATTGTTTTACCCTTTTTCGGGCGATGAGGCTAACTTTACAAAAAAGGGTCGTTGGAGTCATCTTTAGTTCTTTTCAAACTCTCTAAACATGAAATGACGACCGAGTTTACCTTCTATGGACTCATTAAATTTTCACATTGAAGGGCCCGTCATGGGACGAACCCCTCCTATCCCAAGTTCAAAAAATATTTGGGATTGGACTCATCTATGAGATGAGCTATACCGAGCATACGGTTACCCTCATCGAGCTCATAAAAAACACATGAGGCACTCATCATTCATGATGGAGAAAAAGGAAAGTGTTTGTGTTACATACCTTAGTGGCAGTATATAGTCGTTCTTGAACATGGCACTCATCTGCATCTGCATACAGTACTTGGTTCATCTATTTGTCTATGAGTCACTGCTTACTTTCTGAGTCATTCAGAGAAAGCTTCCATCATCAGTTGCATTAGAAGTTTTTCATCATTCTCATTGTGTCAATACTGCCAAGTCATGCCATGCCCATGTTCAAGAACACGTCCACTATCTTTCATCTACAGTCAGTACACACATCGTCATGTCGTTGTTACTTTGAGTCAGTCTTACATGTTACTATACCATCCGATCCACTCTACACATCTTTTGTCGTGTTTTGTGTCGATTGATGGGGGATTCATCATGGCCCTCCTTCAATGGATTCATCCTTGTTGACTTCAACTCATCATCCGAGGATTGAATCTAGAAACCAACCAAGTACCTTGGCCCTGCATGCCTCAATGGCAAGTTACCTTGCTTTCATCATGAGTTTACATCATTAACTCTTGATTGAAAGATTTCATCTTGCATTTGACTTCAAATCATTTATTCACACTTGATAATAT